>JARCIV010000003.1:31493099-32765062 GCA_029618585.1 Citrus australasica | reverse complement strand
ATCCTGCAAGCAATTAAAAAAGCAATAAACTAGCAATTTTGGCAGGCCATTGAAACGCAATAAACTAACATCATAAAATCATTGATTAATTTAACTAGCTGCATACAAACTCAGAAATGAACTTGGATTAAACAGCTTTACTAAATAATAGAGGATGATAAAACAGATTACTTAGAACCATTAGTTCAAGCTTTGCTTACCTGCAGCTTGCGAGAGCACCCAATTATTGTGATTGCCACGCAACATAACCAAGCAGCTCCCTTTCCATGGCATGAGAAAGCTCGTTAATGTCTTTGCAATGTAACTCTTGATGCCTTATAGATCATGTCTCATGCATCTGTAATTGCCAGCACTTTTGTTGGCGCATCAATGCCATATCCTCAGGATTCACCAGAATCCAAGCATATATCTTTAGAAAGGATCACCAAAACCAGCTCAACAGCTGCATGATCTCCAGTAGAATATACTCTCTGAGGCACGTGGTAGCCAAATGCCATACCATGAATCCAATTCAAGTCCTTTTGTATTGAATCTAAAGGAAAACTTCATGGGTTTGAAGCCAGTATAATTTGAACCGCTCCGGTTAGAATCAGCTGAGCCTGGCTCGTTTTTTGGCTTTTGATTCTTCAAAGAGAAGCCCCGTGTATAATATGTCGGAGCTTGTGTTTGCAGAAACCCAAAGAAAGATGCAGGCCCTGGAAGCCATAACCCACAAAGCCTGGCCGTTTTTGTTGAGGGGTCAATGAAAGATTTACTGAAAGAAGAATCGTTCACCATTGAAAAAAATGTTGAGGACTTGCATTTCCTCCTCCAATGGAAAGCGGAGTAGTGATAGCTTACCATTTCGATATTAAAACTAATACAAGCATTATTTTTTTCTTTCATGCATTTCAACGGCTTGAAGACTCCACTTCAAAATGTTTACTACTATAAACAATCAACGTATACTCCACTTGGAAAGCTGAGGAACCTTACTCAAACGCAGCTTCATAAACAAAACTTGTGGCATGGCCTTTGCCTTTGTCATCTCTTGGCTCTTTCACTTCAAAGGCTTATCATGAATCTCAAGAGAGCTTGCATAATTTTATTTTATTTTGTCCCTTATCTATACATCAGCTCAATTGACCTCACATATAGCCGTAAAAGCATCTGTGCTTCATGCTATACACGTCGAAATTCCATTGAAACGTTAGCTAATAACCAAACATTCTCTAATCTCGTGTTGCAGATATTATGTTTTTTTTTTTTTTTTGACTTATGAAATGAGAAATATTGTCGATTAATCCGGTGGATTGAACCGGAAATACCAATTCAAGAAAGCTAACATTGTTAACAGCTATATGGAAGACTTTTAATTTTGAATCACAAGATAATTAATACCCATCACATAATCGACGCATAAGAGAAATGTAAGCTTAAGATTGAAAAAAATAAAAATAAAAATAATTTAAAACGTAACACACAAAATGATAGAAGACTTAAGAACAAAAGCCTTAATCAATATAGAAGACTTTAATTTTTAATCTCAAGACAATTAATTCAACAGCAGAAAGGTCAGTTACAATCAAGCGCATCATGGGATCCCAAACATAATTTTCTTCTTTTATTGATAAAGTCAGTTCGTCTAACAATTAAATTACAGGTGGAAAAAAAACTGAAATTATGATTACACAATCTACTTGATGGGTCTTCCTTCAAAAAGCATTGTGCCATTATTTTGGACACAATGTAAATGGGAAATCATGCGCTAATATTTTCCTTCATCCTTTCTGCACCTTTTTTCTATCAACGGGCAATCATTGATGGTTAGTCGCGAAAGTGATTTAGGCAGGCCTTGCTCTGGAAAGTATGTGAGTTTCGGACAATTACCAAGATACAGATTTTCCAATGAAGTGAGGTTTTCACCAATTGAGGATAGGCGTTCCAGATCTGGCATATATGAACACCCCCCTTCTACATAACTCGGTATGTAATTCAGTGAGAGTAGGAACACATTGAATTGTCACTACCAACCGATGACAACTTTTGATGACGAGCTTCTCCAATAAAAGAAGACGTTTGGGCAATGTTCCTTGCAGTTTATAACAATTGAAAAGAGAAAGCTTTCGCAGCTTAGGAAACACTTCATCAACTCCTTGACCAGCTCCGCAAGAAATCCACTCTTCCCATTCTCTCATATCGGAAAAGGAAAGAGTCTCCAGTGATGGAAAGGGCACTGAGCAACTGCTTCCATAAAACTCTAGACCCACGCTCTTTACTCTCTCCATTCCACTTATCTCAAGGTGCTTTAGAAGCGGTAGATGTCCAACTGATGGCAAAGATGTACACATGCGACAATATCCAAATTTTAGATTCACCAATTTTGAGAAAGAGGAATCTCCTAACCAAATTGGAAATTTTGTGCCACCGTAGCCTCTGATGGTGAGCTCTTGTACATCTCGATGTGGTTTTAGCATGCTAAGAACACGCGTCTCAAATTCACACTGGTCAAGGTTCTGAACGTCCCGTGCACTCCATTCGAGCAATAAAGTTCTAAGATTCACCTTGTTGTTCAACTGAGCCTCACAGGCATCACCAACATCTTCTACATTCTCTAACTTCGAAATTCGTAGTGTTCCCTGAAGATGCGTCAAAGACTTCAACTCTCGTAGCCCAGAACCACTGTCTTTTCCCACAACAAATCTACCCAACGTCAAGAGACTGGTCAATTTACCGAATCCCTTCGGCATTTCCTCTAATAAACCGGCATCAGAATTTCTTAGATGACTCAGTTTCGTCAGGTTTCCCATGTCTTTACACAACTTCTTGAGCTCCCAACAGTTTTCCAACAAAATTGTATGCAAGTTGTACAATGAATTAATTGACTCGGGCAAAATTTGAATTCTCGTTCTGGATAAGTTAAGACAGCGTAAATGCTTCAAGTTTCCAATTTCATTTGGTAGGTTGAAGATGTTACAATACCCACACAACGAAAAGACCCTTAAGCGTGGGAGATGATTCAGCAACATGTGAGGAACACTCCAAGCCAAATAATTGCGCCCGTAATCTGACAAATTTACTGGCAAAAACGTTCTTAAATGCTCCACATCACAGACGGACTCTAATCTCTTTTTGCCATCATATTCTCCACAAATGTAAGAAAAATGACGAAGAGTTTGAAAAAACTGTTGTCGGTTTTCACCTGCTAATGTATCCTCCATTCTGAAGTAAATCTCCCCTGCAGCCCATCGAGCAAGGTCATTGATCAGATCATGCATCACAAATCAGGATGCATCTCTACTTGAATGTTGAAATAATGACCTTGAATGTAACTCCCGAACGAACTCGCGGCCCAAATCTTCCATTTTCCTTCCATTGTATTCTTGATCCAAGAAACCTTCTGCCGTCCACAATAAAATTATCTCCTCTTCTTGAAATTCATAATCTTTTGGAAACAATGAGCAGTATGCGAAGCACTGTTTCAACTGTGAAGGAAGAAAATGGTAGCTCACTCTTAGAGCTGATATAATACCGTAATTTTCCTCTTGTAAGTTCCATATGTCTGTATTGAGCACAAACTCCCAGTCAGTCAAGTCATCTTTGCCGCGTAAAAGGCCGCCAAGAGTTTTCGCAGCCAGAGGCAATCCTTTGCACTTCTTCGCTATCTTCTCTCCAACATCCTTCAAGGATTGATTCATGCTGAAACCCGGAGCCCCTAAGGAGTGTTGGATGAGCACACGCAAACAATCATCGTCGGACAACTCTTTCAATCCATATTTTGGATAAGCCCTCGTCAGGTTTGCAACGTCTAGATTGCGAGTTGTGACAACAATCTTACTTCCGGGTGCGCCAGCTCCAAAGGGACAGCTCAGGATGCTCCAATAATTGTAATTCTTGTTCCACACGTCGTCCAAAACGAGCAAAAATTTATTTCCCGTCAATTGCTTCTTCAGTTTCTCTTGAAGCAAATTTAAATCATCATCATTGTTACTTTGATCATTAGCAATGGACTTTAGAATTGACTTTGTTACCCTGAAAACATCGAAATCCTCAGAGACACAAGTCCACGCTTTGAACTGAAAATGACGTTGCACTCGATCATCATTATAGACAAGCTGAGCAAGAGTCGTCTTCCCGACTCCGCCCATTCCATTTATAGAAATAACAGAGAATCCATCATCAGCTCTTAAACCATCATTCAACAACAATTCAACAATCTCCTCCTCCTCTTTTTCCCTGCCATATACTTCGGCTTCGTTCACCAAAGATGTTGTGGGTGGTATTTGTCTGACATTTCTAGACTTCACATCTGAAATTACATTTTTTAATTTCAGCAGGACTTTTTGCGTTGAGATAATATCTTGCAACCGAGCAGTGACCTCCTCTATTTGCGACATCATCTTGGATTCAAAATTAAATGATGATCGAGGACTATCAGAGGTAGACAACTTGCGAATTTTACTGAGTGTAACAGCATCAGTGACCTTCCTCTTCAACGAATCAGTGAACTTCCAGAACGTACTCGTACTTGCATTGGATTTATCAACAGCAGCTGGTTCTTGAGGCAGCAATTCCCTCCGCAAGGATTCAGTTTGGAACTCATCCAATATGTCTTCAAGATCATAAGCCAAGTTCTGAAGATTGTCGAGCCACATCTTAACTGACTTCTCCTTGGTCCGCCTATCCTCAGCATCAGCAAGCACTGCCCGGATCATCTCCAACATTCCCTTCCACTTGATGAAATCAGCCTTCAACTTCTCATGCCGTGTCAACAGCTCAACCCCCTCTGGAGCCAGTTTTTCTATCAGCATCTGAACTGACGCACCGAGCACCGCCTCTCCAATGAATGACATTTTTCTTTTGGGAAGAAACTGAGTAAATTATGAAAAAAAAAGAATAAGAAAAAATCTGCAGAAACTGAACAAAGTCTAGTGTGTGATTTACTGACCAAATGATCCACGCGTTTCTGCCAGTAAAGTCAAGCATGCGTAATCGGTTGGTTTATTTATCTTTTATCATTTGATTATTATACAAAATATTTTAAAATCGTTTGATAAATAATCATTAATCAATATTTAAATAGTTTTTTTAATTTTATTTAATACACGATAATATATATGGGTATGTAATAATTTATAATTTAGATAATTTATATTTATATATAGTGATTATGACTAGCCGATACTAATTTATCATTAGATGTCTTTTAAATTAATTTTATTTTTTGTTGATAGTGAGAGGTTCGCAAATCAGATTTATTTGAGTTGGAATCATTAAAGTTATCCAATTAATTTTGGGAGTACATAATTTTTTTTTTGGAGTATTTCATAGGTTCTGATTATTTAATTTTAGCCAAATAAAATTAAATAATTCTTTTGAAATACCCAGGGATGGTTTTTTTAATTATTATTATTATTATTATTATTATTATTATTATTATTATTATGATGATGATGATGGTGATGATGATGATGATGATGATGATGATGATGCTAAAGTTAAGTACTATTGTTTAATGATAATTGGAAAAGATAAAATTAGTTTATGAATGAAGAGCAAAAGCAAGCAAGAGAATCCAATGTGAAATTGGTTGACAATAACATGCTCGCCTTGACCCACCATGCACCAATAATAATTCAGCTCTACTACTACGAGGAAATTGCACCATTTCTGCCACGAAAGTGGCTTAAACCGTACTATACTAATCCCAATAATACGAGAATTCTCCCAAAAAAAAAAGTCAGTATAGTGTCGACTAAAACATGACCACGCAAATTCGTTTCCACCACTAGAAAAAATATGAGTAATTTGGTTTTGATTATTGATCATACAAATGTCATTTTTCACTTGATTAGTATATAAAATATTTTATAAATAATTAATTAAATATTTATATAATCTATTTATTTTATTAAGATCAGTTTTAAGCATATGCAAATTGAACACTCCGCCTCGCATTTTAGGTAGGCTCCATTTTAGTTATTTTTTCAATAATACTCCAATTAATTAATTAATTAAAAAAAAGATGTAGTTTCTTGAAATATAAAGTCCATCGTCTTATCAACAATTCATCATCTCAACAATTTAAGTGCTATCATTTTAAATATTCTATTTAAAATTTGTATTGTTCTTATTTATTTAATTTATAAAAGTTCTCATCAGATATCTTCTTGATTATTTTTTTAAAGATTTTTTAAAATTGTTTAGGATGTTCTTGATTTTTTTTTTAAATTCAAAATATAATTAAATATGGATGAATTTTAATCTCTTTTTTGTTTTCTTTAAGTGTTAAAGGTTTTGAATATAAGGAGGTCTCCTTTATAAAAAAAAAAAATTACCTAAAGCCCTGCAAACTCTAGCTAAAGCCAATCTTGATTTTCTTTAGTAGGCAATAATGTATTTCGTATGTAATAATGTATAATTTAAATTATTTAGATTTGTTTATGGTAATTATGAATGAATACTAATAACTAATTTATTATATATTTATTTTTTATTAGTTGTCTTCTTTACTAAAAATTTTGTATTTTTATGTCGTTGATCCAAATAAAAAGTAACATTTAATTATGTTAAACCATCAAAAGTTAAATTATATGAAATCATCCATAATTTGATTCCATGAAATCAATGTCACAAAGTATATGTAAAATATTTAAGTTAAAATAATCCTTAATAAGGATTTATACACTTGTATAGCTCATAAATGGTTTGAATTCCAAATAATATATCATGAATCATTACTCACTGATTGTTAAATAATTGTCTATAGTTGCATGAGATGATTAAGTAGTTCATAACGACGTTCTGGATTTTAACTAATTACTATATGGTAAAAATGATACTGAGTAAATAATTATTAATTAAATTAAATTATATATAATTTTATCTTAATGTTCTGAGATGAATTGGTATATGGAATAAAAAATAATTTGATTCTCGCAAACAGAGTAAAGAGACCATTTTTATTGACGTGCACTCCAATTTTAAGACTAGAAATTAATAAGTCAGTCAACCACAAGTTCATTTCATCTTTTCAAAATATTATAATCAAGAATAAATCATGGCTATGCGTAGTTCAATCTAATGGATGTGATTCACTGACCTTTAAGACTTAAATTCTCAAGGAATTGTTTACAGAGCATAAACCAGAAAATAATGAATGGATGAAAACTTGAATGAATTGATAGCTAGAGAGTGCTGCCGATTTATACAAAAACCAAGAGGAAAAACGACAGCTAGCTAAAAGGGTAACTAAGGAAATATAAGAAAATTTTAGTTACTATAGCAATCATCATCCAATCATTATCAAGCTTCTAGAAATTCCTATCCTTCATGCACAGGTGCTGAGATTTTTCAGTATAACTATTTTGCCAGCTCATTAAATCCAGCTCACTATCGAGATCAGTTGGCTCCTGTTGACAATGACTTAGGTGGCATGCTAACGTGGCTTGAGGGTTAGTTGTTGACTCTTCACAACTGCTATTTTCAACACCTTTTCTCAAACTCAAGGTCTTGTCAAAAACTCTAAGTTTGCTTATGAACTGACTGAATTTATAAAAGGGTAAAGGCTTGGCTAACAGATCTGCAATTTGATCTTTGCTAGCAACAAAACCTATTTCTAATTCTCCTTCTATGATCATTATTGTTTATTTAATAGTTTATAATTAAATTAATACAATAAATTATTATTAAGACTTTATAAAATATCTTTATATAAAGTATTATTAAATTAACATTACCTATAATATAGTAAAGTTATAGACAGTACACAATAATTTTAATTCCAAAATTATTTGTATTTTTTTTGGTGACTTAAAAAATATTTTTAAAATTTTTACACATGAATCATTCTTTAGGTCAATACTACTTTTTATATCAACACGTAAATATCTTTCAACATAAACTAATAAGGCTATGTTCGGATGTCAGATAAAATGTGGGATTAGACTAATTTGAAAGATTAAAAAATTAGTCCAATCCAAAATCATGTTCGGTTGTCATAACTAATAAATTAGTCCAAATTTTAGTCCAACATTCATAGGGTTATTAATCTCCATTTGCATGGATTTAGATAGGATTATATATTTTATAATCTAAATTTGTTATATTTTATTCAATAATCTATTTTAAACTTTTTTAAATTTAAGATTAAATCAAAATTTTATTTCAATAATTATTCTAACTAGTTTGTAATATATCAAAGATAAAAAATTATTCAATTATTCAATTATTCAATTACGATATTATTGAAAAGTTTAAATATTAAATTTAACAAATAGTAATATAATTTAAAAATAATAAATTATTTAAATAATTATTTTAGCTTCATTAAATTAAATTTAACATTGTTATGTTTAAAGTTATATTAATCAAAAGATAATACTATATAAAAGTGCAAATTATTATTATTGATGAAATGTCACATCAGATATCTTTTGAATTGTGAATTGACAATAAAAAACGAAGTTCTTAGTCTCAATCTCAATTTTCAACCATCCCAATTGGAATCCAAAATGCCCAATTCGTCAACAAATAAATTACAACGAATTTGAAACTTTTTTGCAATGGACGGCTATCATTTTTATTAAATAAAACATAATCAATCAAATTATATCATTTTTATTAAATAATATCTTTTGCCTCCATCGACCAAAAAAATGACTCCAATACTTCACAAAATAAAAATATAATATTAAAACAAATGTAATAAAGTATACATTTTCAAATAAATTTCTTATTAAAAATATTTTAATAATTTACAATCTATTAGACATATTTTACCATACTAAGATAAATTTTATAATAAATTAGAAACATCATAGTAAAATAAAATACAAAAATTTAATTATTATGAATATTTAAAATCTATTTAACCCAAAGATTTATTTAAAATCTTTATATTAAATATTATTAAAATAAATATAATAATTTATGTTTTTGATATCATTTTAAATATTACATTATTTAACCAATGGGTCTTTGTCCCACTGGCAAAACCTTTGCACTTACAATATTGAGTGCAAGGATTCGAATTTTCATAAAAGCATTATAAGGATTAATTTCAGTCATCTTTTAATTATCAAATAATTAAGTAGAGACAGTCTCTCCCTCACGGAATGTGAGTGGAGTGGACAACTCTCGAATATTATAGAGGGTTTAAAGAATCTGAACAATCCTTTAGGGGAGTACATGCCAAGAAGGAAGTCCCAGGCTTCCCAATTGTATAATATGTTTGTAAATATTAATTGTAATATCTAATGTAATATCAGTAATAATAATAGTATTAAAAAAATTACATTATTTAATATTGATAGTCTATTAGAATAGTAAATTATTTATATCACATTTATTGTATTATCAAAAATTTTAAAGTTTGCTTGTTATAGCTACTAGATTTAAAAATAAAATAAACAAAAAGGGGTATTGGTGTCCCTTAAATTTAAAACTTAAGGTTTTATCTCTATTTTCCCAAATTTTAAGGGTGTAGTATCACTTTCCCTCTTTTTAATGCTAAAAGCTTTTCTTTTTTTTCCTTTTTGAAATTTAACCCTTTAAAATAAGAGTAAATGCTTCTTTTTAGTCTATTCGTACATTTTGAATAAATTTCCCAGTTAACCTATGTGATTAATCAACACATGGTTTATATATTATTAATTGCTAAAAATTGCGATCAACAAATTCAATGGCTACTTTTTTAAACAATTTTTTTTGTTTTTATTATAATTATAAAAGCTCTACTTACGTGATCATTTCTTAATTTCATTTAGGGGTGCAAAAAATCTGAAGAAGCAATCTTCTCCCCATTCTTACAAGCTTGAAATGTCAACAGAAAAGATAGAAACATTAAAATCAATGGAGAATTGGGTTGGAAAGAACATTTTACCTATCTTAAAAGTTTAAACCTGTCGAAAAACCATGGCAACCTCAAGATTTTTTGCCAGATCCTGTATCGGATGAATCCCTATTGCAAATTAATAAGCTGAGGGAGAGAATGCTGCATCGAAATTGGTCTTTTATGATGGTTTTAAACAACATAAGATGATTGTTTTAAAATTATGATCTTAGGAAGCAACATCAAAAGGGACGGACCTTTTATGACGGTTATTTTAGTAAACAATTATTATATGCCATATGTACATAAGTTTTAATGACTTTTTTTTGTCAAAAAATCATCATTAAATGTATATTCATTATGACGGTTATTTTACTAAACAATCATTATTTACAATATACACTACTAAAAAAAGGTTGAATAATGATAGAAATTTTATGACTTATCTTGTTATGGCACGAATTTATCAAGAAAATATGTTAGATTTGTAACATATATACATATATCATGAATTGATGATATATTCGTGACTTAAAATTTAAAGACATAAACAAACGATAGATATAAGTCATGTTTGTGTAATATAAACTTATATGGTTTTTGAAACGGTGCTGGTTAAAATAGCTATAATATTTTTTATTTTATTTACCGCCAAAGTATATTTTAAAGAAATTTCAATTATTCCTATTAGATTTAATAAAAATAATTTTAAGGAACTAATATTTAATTTAAATAATTAAATAATTTTACTATTCCAATTAAATATGTCATATTTGTATGACAAACAACAGTCATGAATAGGAAGTGTTTATGATAGATATTAATCATGCTTGAAATTTTTTCATTCAAGTAATAATGACATAATCGTGATAGATAATACGTCATGCATAACATGACATATATAAACAATCAGCTTATTTTCTTGACACCGGCATCAATGACGGTCACTCAACTGTCATGCCATAGGGCAGATGACGGGTAATAACCATCATAAAGGCCCTTTTTTTTTCTAGTAGTGATATACTAGAGTTTTAGTGATAGTTTTTTCCTAAATCAGGATTTTCCAACACCAGATCAAAACAATTAATATACAACAAGTTTTTAAACAATGAACATATGGACATAAAGATAAAGATGTCTAGTTTAATAATCTATAAAGTTTTATGCATGTGCGTAAAACTAAATGAAAATAGCAGTCGTATGATGTTCAATCTATATTGTTCACAATTTTCAGAATCACATAATAGCACTACTTCCACTCAATAACAACATAAATCAATATATGATTATGCTTTCACAATTTTATTAATATAACACACGTAAAATCATTTAATCAATCATATAGAATCACAAATAAAATCAGAAGCTCAAAGATTTATACCTTCAAGACAGAATCAAAGATCAAGAACTTCTTTAATGGAAAATAGAAACACAATCAAAATCTCTCTCCTCTTACTAAAAAATGTGAGTTTCTTGTTGTGTTTGCTGTTGAATTCTCCTCTTTATTAGCCTCTAGGGTTTTGAGAAAAAAAAAATAACGTAAAGGAGCTTTTTATAGCCAAGCCTTTTTAAAAGCCATTACCCATTAAGAATTTATTTTCTTTTTAAATGAGGTATTTAATATATAGAAAAAAGGTTAAGTGATTTGAGATTTAAAAGAATAAAAATAAAATGCTCTTAAATTCATTAACCCAAAATATTATATTCTATAAAATAGATATATAATAATAATAAAACAAAAAATAATGGGTGTTACATCTATACCGCCCAGGACCATATTCTGTGGAACAATTGGTGGATTATATGGAATGTAGAGAAGCTGAATGGACTTTCCAGTGAAACTGTTTAACTTATATTTTTTAAAATTTAAAATTTTATTTTAAATTAATGAAAAATATTGTAATTTGTAAATTCATGTATTGTTATCTTATTAATTTTGTAGATATGTTTCTTTGGCCAATTATTTGGCGTGTGTGAATTTTTTAGAAATGATCCGTGCTCGAATAGTTCATTAGAAATATGTAAATGCAAGGAATAGACAAATGGTATACAACAATTGTTCAGTTAGGGCCAAATTGGTAATGTTATACATTTAAAAATAATTAATGTGAAGAGAATTAATTAAATATTTAATAAAATTTATTTTTAAAGGAGTCGTATGTGTTTAATAAATTTTATTGTTAAATTATTGTACGAATATAAATTACTGAAATTGACATAATATTAAATAAAATTTAATTATACATTTATAATTGTATTTTGTTATCTCAATATAATTGCCAATAACAATACACACTTTAAATTTAATGATTTTATTTTATACTTAGATAAAAGATAATTTAGGATTTTTATAATATATGTGAGGTATGTATAGAATTGTAATAATTATAAAACTGATTCTCAAAATCAAATTTTAAAATGGAGTGATTTTGTTCATTTATTGAAAATGATTTTTAAAAAATTTATTAAATACAAAATTAACTTTTAATTTTCAAGAATTACTTTTGAATCTCTCAAAAGTGATACCAAAAGGACTCTAATTTCAAATATTTTAGAGTTTGGAAAGTTGTTAAAGCAAGGTTTTAGGAGTGAAGAAACTTTGGCAATTAGTGATTCCCTACAGATCAAATCAAGGAGGCAGGATGGTATTTTTCGATTTGAGAAGACAGAACAAGTGCTGCATATTTATTTGATTCTGCAGTTCTATCACTAATCCTCTGCCTTAAATTGAACCGACTTGTTTTCATCTTCATCTATCAAATACTGTATCGATAACATTCTGAAAGGCGATTATTTTTTAACTTAAGGGAGTGTTGATGTCTTGGTGCTGCCCACTCATAAAGCAATCAATTAAACTCACTTTTGGAAAGTGCATCGATCATATCCGACAAGTACGGTCATTCAGAACAAGCCTGCATCTTTTTAGCTTAATACAGATGGCTTTAGCTAAAAGCTTCATCATGTAAATAACTCAGCATTTCTCTTGGTCCCTTAATGTTGATGCGAGATTCTGGTTATTCTTTCTACCACGATCAGGATCTCTGCTCGATCAACTCGACCACGATCAGGATCTTTCTTCATATATTTTTTTTTCTAAGTATTCCTGCGTACACAGAAACAAGTCAGAGCACGCCGATTGTTTTCCCGGCGTAAACCCTCTAATGCTCAAGTCAGATATGAAGGTTTTCTGTTCCTGGGAACGTCAACCACTAATCTTAAGGCTCATTTTTTGTATTGATTATGGAATGCTCTCTTTATCTCAGTTTTAGTATCAAAAGTTCTAACCCTTTTACCTTTGTTGGCTGCCTTTCTAAAGGCTTCTCCTGAATTCAGACCTTCCCTCCATTCACGCCTGTTATCTCCCCACCTCTTGAAAGTGGATACTCCGCTTCGGTAATCGTGGGTGGTTACATGACCTTCGTGCCTTAATTCTCGGGTTGGAGAGCACGTTTCGCCAACTGTCGTTGACCGGGTCTCCTCGCTTCTACCCTTAGCAAAGATGGTTTTATGCTTCTAACAGGAGTCCGGCCTCGCGGATGACATATTCGTGAACAAGCAGAATATTTCTGCTCGTGTTCCCTTGCTACCAAACTCTTACAAGATATACCTGTTCACGGAACCCGGCTACTAGATATCTGCTCATCACGGCTGATCTCGTCGAAGTACGTCTCTTCACGGCTGGTCTTGTCGAAGTACATCCCCCAAACACTTAACAATAATCGTGTTTCTCATTTTACTGGGTTCTAGGTCCAGAACCCAGTGCTAAGTTGATATGTGCTAAATATTTTATAGTATTTTATTACATTTGCATGTATACAGTTAATATTTAATTTTTTATTTTTAAATTTTTATACAGAAAACTAATTTGAAATCTTTTAGATTTATTATTGAATTCTTGAATTGATCGCTTTTGGTAGTATCTCTATTTTATCAAGATAAGCCACCATTTATATAAAATGAGTGTTAACTGTTAAGAATGATTACATTTGGTTTAATTAAACTAAGTAGTCATTTGTAGTAAATTACTACAAGAATATTTTAGTAATATTAAGTTTTATTAGAAAGTGCAAATAATGTTATTTAAACGCTTCATACAACTCAGAAAACCCATTCATTAAACAAATCCATCATCTAAATTTGAAAATTTATCTTTTACTTAATAAATCCAACTTTATACCCATATTTAATTCAATTTTTTTTCTTTCTTTTTTGTGACGTCTATCTCTCTACTTCTTCTAGTATTCTGTTTTTATTTTGTAACCAAAAAATCCATTGTTCCTGGCTTGTTGCTGTGGCTCTTTTTCTTAATTTTTTCCTTGAGTAAAACTCTCAAAGTTCTATCATGAAACATTAGAAATATAGGATAGAGTACAAAGATCCTTGATCTCAGTTAAAACATAATTTTGTGCACTCCAGATTCCAAGGAATTTTAATGTATGTCAAAATAAAATAAGTCTTTATTTATCAACTATAGTTTAGTTAACGTTAAAGAGTAATAGTAGTCTTTTATACATATTGGAAAACAAATGCAAAGATAAACTTTAGAGAGAGAAATTAAAGATGATAAATTCATCATGTTTAGTTAAGATGGTTATAATAGTAATTTAAGTTAAGAATATCTGTGCAATAAATAAATTTTTTTAAAAGTGAGTTTAATAAGTAATTTGGTGTGTCCAAATAACCTCACTGTTAAAGTAAAAAATGAATTATTTAGAGTGTGAATAGCCCTATTTTATGATACTTTTCATCCTATTAGAACCCTAGCTACTCCATATTAGTGCTAGATTGTAAGATACTCTCAATGACATTGAGGGAATATTGCATTTTCATTAGTCCTATTTTTTTTTCTTTCAGTTATTTTTTATTTCTTAATTTCTATTTTTTTTGTTCTTAATCAATCTTTACATTGAGATGATTTCTTTAAAAAAAATGAAAAGAAATTTAGAACTAAACTCCAGAGAGTAAAATTACTAAGGTTTTTATAATCTACTATTGTCCGTCTTGGCAATTCTTTAATTGTCAATTGATTTTGAGAATAAGAGTGATAACTTGAAATTAATTTATGTCATTTCAATTCTTTTTCTCTTTACTTAATTCTGTACGTAAGCATTATATATATTAAATTCATATGAAGATAGGAGAGAAGGAATCAAAGGTTTCACAATAATATTTAAGAACCATAAACAATCAAGAAAAAAAATAAAGAATCTAAATTCAATACAAATATTAATAAATTCATCAAACAAAGTACCATTCTTAATTATCTCTATAACATAGCAATTAAAAATAAAATCGGGGCAATCAAAAATAGAAGAAACAACCACAAAGATGCATAGGATCAAAATTTTTGTTGCAGAAAAGAAAACATGTTCCTGCCTCCAAGTTACAAATGTTTTTCTCGTGGGCCCAACCATGCTGAAATTCTGCCATTAAGGCCACGGTCGAGCAGCCCATATCCGCCTGTGAATTTGCTTTTAGTGTTTTACTTATTTCTTAATATTTCCAAATGCAATCATGTTTTCATTTTTTTTAATTCAACGAAAAAAAATTAATCAAGCTTTTAAGAAAAGGACTAAAGGAGTAGACGGAAAATTTGCATAACAAATATGGTTACGAATAATCATGACATGATTCTTTCATTTTCTTAAATTTAGCTTCTATATAAATTGACTAACTGAGGCTTAAGGCTTTGTAAATTTTGCATCAATAAGAGTGAAAGTTCTATTCTTATACAGCTTGATGTTTCCTTAGTAAGGATCATCCAGAACCGAAGTGAAGAAAAGTAATAATATTTAACTCTCTCAATTTATCTTTTCTTCCCCACGTTCTATTTTAACTCATTGATTAAAAAGAATAATTATTTTTTTTCTTTAATTTTCTTCTTTATCTTACTCATCATGATCATCACCACCCACATGTCCATTATCACCATCATCATCGACACACTACCTATTTTCATTACAATCAATCCATCATCATATACAACCTAGACATCTAAAGATTATTAGCAACAGGAAATGGATATTTACCAAGTTCAGCCGTGCTGATTATCTAAAGCTAATTTTTCTGTTTTACTTCGGGAATTCATTTCGTTCTATTTAGCCACTCGTGTCCATTCTTGATTTAATTGTAGATTCGAGGATAAAGAAATGGTATATTAGGGTTTTAGAGATCTATTGGAGAACTATGCCTTTTTTATTATTTTTTTATTTTATATCATTTATTAGTTGAATTGTATTTCTCAAGTTAATGTGTCTTTTTATTTCGGCTTAAATGAAAAAAAAAAATCTGTTCAAAGCTTGTGAGAGGCAGTAAAAGAATTTGTAAATGAGAGAAAAAGAAAAAGAAAATTATCATAATTATTTTGTTTTTTAATAGGACCAATCTTGTAATTATGTAAAATTAATTTAAAAATAAAGGCCGGTGTAATAAATTGAAAGCATCATATACTACCATTAGCAAATAAATAATGAGTTAGACTATTGCACCCCTCTCATCTCCTCATAAAACCCCCTTCTTAGTTATATTCACTTTATTTCCAAAAATGCCCTTTTTTTAGATTTACTTTTCTAAATTCTCAATTTTCATTTGATTTGTTTTATTGTTAAAACTCAAAGTATTATTGTGTTATTTTTTTTAATTATTTTCAATTTTATTATTAATCTACACACAAATTAAAAAGTTATATAGGTGATAAATTTTTTAGTGTTAATCATTGGTTGAAATAACACATATTTCAAATTATAATTTTAAAGTAATTTTAAGTATAAAAATATTTAATCAATAAGAAATCAAAAGAGAACGATAAATTATTTTAAATTTGTACAATTTGTTTTAGTTAGATAGAAAGTAACATATAGAATTTTTTTTTTTTGAAAAAGATTGATTATGAATTAAGTAATTTGCTTGAAAAAAAACTATATGTGTTTAATTTTTAATTATTCTTAATTGTAATTTTATTTAAAGTGGAGTTTTGTAAGAATAATGTAGGAGTGCCAATAGCTCCACTCATAAATAATAAATAAGGCCCAAAAGTCGAAACTTGACTGCCCAAATACATGATCAGGTGCGATAGAGTCCAGCTCACTTTTAAAAAAATTCCAATGCATAATTTTAGTTAAGGTCTTGTTTTCTATGAAAGTTCGAAGATCTTGAATGCACGAGTTTAGTAAAGATCTTGTTTTCTTTAAATTTTACAAAAATGCCTCATTTGAATTTTGAAAATTATAAAAAATATTCCAAGTGATTTTGAAAAAAATTCAATCTGGCATAGTCTAGAAGCCCAATTCTTTATAATTCGATTAGGGCTGGTTCCGTGTCATTTTGTTCACCAAGTTTTCATTTTCATTTTCATTTTAATGGTAGTAAGTATAATATTTGTTCGGTCAGCCTGAACCTAAACCTAAATTGTAAAATACAGAAAACAAAATCTTTTTAACAGTAATAAAAGTTCAAATAAATTAGGTTTGTTTTCTCTAAATTACAAAACGAATTATAAAGTAAATTATAAAATAATGTACTATGTATTCTTCAAAGCATAGCAAATAAAATATATTTTTCTCTCATCTTCTTCTTCTCTCCCTTCCACCACATGTTATCTCCAGCTCTCATCATCTTCTTTTCTTTCTCTCTTATTAGAAAACCTTTTCTTTAAATCCCATCTTCTTCATCTTTTATATGTAATTTTTTTTCTTTTAATTTAATATAATTTTTTCATTTCTTTTGCATAATTTTTTTCTTTTACTTTTTGGTTCATATGCCTTCCTTGTCTCCGTATATAGAGAGCCAAATCTCTATAGATTATTGAGTTGCATTTTCGACAGATTTTGGGGGTAGAAAAAGGTAAACCTATCTAGAATAATGATTTGTATTTTTAGGGGAGACGGGGTACCTCGTTGGTTTGTTGTGTGCGGTGTATCTGAGATTCGGGGAGGTGAGAAGGGCAGAGGGAGTGGCAACAATGGAGAAAAATCAAAACTAAGAAAAACGTCTTTCCAAATGAGCTTCACGCCTGCAAAACAGCGAAATAGAGGTTAGAGGTGAAGCCGAGGTACCCCGGCATTCACACTCCGACGCTCAAGTTAGCAAACTCAAGCTAGCAAACTCAAGCTTTTTATGGCAAAGAGAGCTTGCCAGCCCTCTGTAAATCAAGATTTAAGGTTGAAGAAAACCTATTTTGTGGAGTGTGAGTGTTGTTGAGTCAAAAACATCATCGAGAATAAAACCTAGACGTCTTTATATGTGGAGTACCTCAGCTGCCACGTGGCGTATCCTTTTTTGCTAGCATTTTTTTTTATCTTTTTATGATTTTTGGGCCGTTATGTGCATGCTCGCGGCGTATCTCATCATTTGGAAACGTGGCGTGCGTTGAAGAGTAGTTCAGGGTATATCTGGAGGGGCTATCAGGTAGGCGGTTGAGGACCATTGTTCTTGGGGCAGTGTCCTTCACTTTTGGCAAAGGTGACAGGCAGCTGTCCCCCCCTTTTAGTACGGCATTTTTTATTCCTAATTCTAACAAAATCGAATATTATCTTTTAAGAGGTGAAGACGTTTCTCATAGTGGATTTTTTCGGAGGGTTCTCTTGCATCCGATCTGCCGGGTACCTCCAATTACATGAGGTACCTTAATCTATGTAGGGTACCTCTAATTGTGCGGAGTACCTCTAATTGTGTGGGGTACCTCGAATCATGCCGGGCACCACTAATTATGCGGGGTATTTCGTATCATGTCGGGTACCTCTATTTATGCGGGGTACCTTCAATCATGTCGAGTACCTTCAGGCTGTGCTAGAGTTATTCCGTTCGTTGACACGTGGCGTTTTACTACCTTTCCTATTTTTTCCCCCAAACAAGTTGTTTTGTTATTTCTTATTCATTTGGATTTGTTTTGTTCTATGGTCTTTGGCTTGTGCTTTTGTAATTTTAAATATCTGGCCATATATTATTTGTTATTTATTTATTCGTCATCTTTGTCATCTTTTATTGATTATTTTAAATTACAAATTGGAAGAAAATGTGCTAAGTAGCTGCAAAATTGTCACCAAGTCATGATTCATGTCTGTTAAATTTTGAGCTTTGAGATGATCGAGAGCAGTTTTAGTAGCAATGTGATGTTGGTGGTGGTATATCTATGTATGTGTATATACATACATACATACACACATGGGGCCGTTCATTACTTTTTTTTCTTTTAAAATGCTTGCCACGGATGTAAATGGCTACCGTGAATAGGGATTAGATTTTCTTATAAAAGTTAAAGGAGGATGCAGACCAGATTATGAAGATTCCCCTCCCAAGACAACCAAGCTCAGATCAGGCTCTATGACATTTTGACAAAAAAGGAGATTATACAGTGAAAAGTGGATACCAAGTGCCTTTAAAAATTAAATTTTCAGACCAAGCTATCAGCTCACACAAATGACAATCTCCATAGAAAGCAATATGTTCTCTGGAACTTCCAGAAAAGGTAAAGATATTCATGTGGAGAGCAGCAAGGAATTTGTTACCTACTGCTCAAAACCTTTGGAAGAAGAAAATCTTCTCAAGCCCATGGTGTCAGAGATGTCGAAGAACAGAGGAGTCCATTTACCATGCACTTGTTAGCTGCAAAGTATCTAAAAAGGTTTGGAGGTTGACCCCTTTTTAAGATCATGTCAGGCTCAGCCCCCCCCGGGGGGGGGGGGGGGGGGAAGGAATATGCTTAGTTTTTTTTCAAAAGATGGCAAACAAAAGGAGTAAGGTCATATGTGGAGCTGATAGTTGCTACTTGCTGGGTTATTTGGCATGCAAGGAATCTTCTTATCTTTGAAAATGAGAAGGAAGATTCTCAATTATCAGCTACTAAAGCAGATGCAGTAGTACATTCTTACAGAAATATTCAGCTGCTACAACTATAGACATCTTTAGATGAAAACT
This sequence comes from Citrus australasica, assembly GCA_029618585.1. NCBI lineage: Eukaryota > Viridiplantae > Streptophyta > Magnoliopsida > Sapindales > Rutaceae > Citrus > Citrus australasica. The sequence goes on along the minus strand of JARCIV010000003.1, from coordinate 32,745,336 downwards.
CTAATGTAGCTTCCAAATGGCAATCCCCACCAGCAGGTTGTTTCAAAGTTAATGTGGATGCATCAGTTGCGGTTGAGCAAAGAAGAGTTGGTTTGGGTGCTGTGATTAGAGATTTCAGAGGTGAAGTAATAGTATCAGCTATGCAACCTTCCTGTTTCCAGCTGGAGGTATCTTATGCAAACGCAGAAGCTGCAAGACTTGTGTTGAAATAGTAGAAAAGGTGGGATGTCGGCCCTTAATCATAGAAATTGATTCACAGGAGGCAGCAACAAATATCAATTCAATATACTCCAAGAGCCAGCAATGTAATAGCTCACAATTTACCTAGCCTAGCCTTGGATCAATCTGAAGTTGTACTTTGGGTGGATAACATTCCAGCCCACAATTTGTATTTATTCACTAGTTGAATGCTTAAAAGGGAGACCCTTTTATCAAAAAAAAAAAAAAATTCTTGTAAAAGTTTGTCGTCTTAGAGTAACTGCTTCCATTGATATAGCAATGTTTCTTCCGATGTTAATTAATTCTTTGATACCAAATTATCAATTGAGACAATGCTTGAGGATTTTAATTCTTTAATATTTGACTTAATTTTAATCTAAGAACAATAAAAAATGCAAGACTTTTTAATTATTGAAGTTATTATATATATTAACAAATGTAAGACTTTTATTTTCAAGACTTTTTATTTTTGAAAATAGTACTACGAAATACATATTTGTTGTTTTTATATTTTTTTATTGTGTCAACTGAACACATTGTATTGGTTTCAATTTTAAAATACAGGGTATAAAAAATAATACCAGATACTTGCTTAAATTCAAAATACAGTAATTATAAAACATTATGTTCATTTTCATTTTTATTTTAAGAAGATACCAATTCATAAACAATATCGAACATGCCTAATTATTTTGAATTTCTAAAATTGTATTACCAATCCCTAATAACTAATGACTCATTAACATAAATGAATTAAAAGAGACAATATTTTCTTCTTTTTTTCATTCTTTTCTTATTATTTAAAAAACAAAAAATAAACATAGGCATACTCTAGATTTAGATGTGTTTTGATTTTATTATCTTAAAAAAAACCAACAAGTCACAAAAAGGAAACCATAAATCCATCTCTTTAACTCACTGGACATCATTTTGTTATTGTTATCACTACTCTGCCACCATCAAGTGTGTGCTATCTAAAGAAGCATGCATAAACAATAAAACTATCGTACACCATTTTCAGAACATGAAAACTTGTCGATGAGTATAAATATTAACAATAAATAATAGGAGCAGGTTCAAGAGACATAATTATAGACACGAATTTTTGACTTTTAGGTTATAAAAGAATGAAAGGTGAAGATTAGAGGACATGAATTATTAATTACTAAGGATAAAAACTTGTTTAATCTCTATATTTTAACATTAATGTCCGTTTAGTCTCTATATTTTTAAAAGTACCTCAAAATATCTATGTTGTTAAATTATTGATACCGCCGCCATTACTTTTTATTCTTTTAGCTTTCTTTTATAATATTGTCCTCTTACAATAATTTTTTTTGACATTAATAAAAAGAAAAAAATTAATTTCCAATTTAATCTCAATATATATATATATATAAATTTTTATGTAACACTCTACTGAGGAGTAATATATTAATTTTTTTATTGATGTCCAAAAAAATTGGTAATTTAATTTTTTTACAATATCAATTTTTTGGAAAATATGAACTTCCACAAAAATTAATATATATTATTTTATTATTTTATTTTTTGGAGTTAAGTTAGTAATTTAATTTTTTTAATATCCTAAAAAATAGAAACATTATTGTAAGATCAAGCCAAAAGGGACAAAAATTAACTATAAGGATGTCAATAGTTTAACTGCATGTATGTTTTGAAATATTTTTAAAAAATATAATGATTGAACAAGTGCTAACCTCATAATACAAGGATAAACGAGCTTTTACCCAATTACAAAAGTCAAGATTAAAGTTATTTTTAAATTTAAAATCTAACAAATAACGTGAGTCCCATCATGTGATAATTAATTATTTTCCCAATTATTCTCTCTCTCATCTCTAGGGGTGAGCAAACCCCATCAATTTAATTTTGACGGGTTGAGTGAGTTATTATGAGTTAATTGGGTCAATTTTTTTTTAATCCAATTAACATTTAGGTTGGATTAGGTTAATTATGATGAAACTCTCTAACCCAACCCAACCCAACCCACATAAATAAGAAGAAGAAGAAGAAGATAATTTTCAATTGTAAAATTTTAAAAATCTAAATGACTAGTCTATTTTTTATCCTCTTTTTATTCTTTTATAAAAAAACTATTTTATTCTTATATTTGTTACTCTAAACTCTAACTCCAAAAGTAAACTCTTAAATCTTAATTCTCATTCAACTTTTCTGATTTATTCATTCTATATTCTTTTGTTTTTTTATCAAATACTAAACAATGAATAGAATTTTCATAATATAATGTATTTATATTTGATTTCAATAAATTTTATTTCAATTTTCGTATCTTTTTCTTTATTTAATTTTAATTTTAATTTGACTTCAAGTCTCAACCTAATCAACCTAATCCGATAATTTAAAGATTAGATTTGATTCGATTGGGTTGAACATCTTTTATTTAATTGGATTGAATTGATTTTATCTCAACTCATTTAATAATGAGTTGGGTTAGGCTTTTACAAACCCTATCTAACCCAACCCATATCCATCCCTACTAACCTCTCGTTTCTTTCTCCTATCAAATCTAAAAATCTTTTTATATACTTCAAGCAAACAAAATCATAAAAGACGAACAAAAGCATATAAAGACTTTCATGTCAAATTGATTTGCATGGATTAATACAGAGAAGTTGATAAAAAATAATAATGGCAAAATAAGTATTTTAATTCAAAAATTCAAACCCATGTATATTTAGGGATGGCAATGGGGAGGGGAGGGGAGGGGACCAATCTCCCCATACCCATCCCCGATATTTTGCATATGTCCCCGTCCCCTCCCCGTCCCCGTCAGAATTGCTTGAGAGAATCCCCATCCCCTCCCCGAATAATAACAGGGGATCCCCGAGGGTCCCCGTTCCCCGAATAACTAATAGTCTAATACATTTTTTTTTATTTTCGATTTTAAATTAATCATATTAAAATAAAAAATTTAGATAAAAATAAAGTTCAAAATATATCTTACATTAATATTGATCCATTACAAAGTCACATTCAAAATATAAATTATTAAAATAATTATCTTTGTCAATGACTCAATCTTCATAATCCTACAATAAAAAGAAAAAAATTATTTTTATATCGGTAATAAAATAAATGAAATAAATGTAGATACTTAATTAATATTTAAAAAAAAAACTATTTACCTTCTGCTCGTCCTGCTCCTCTTGTTCTTCCTCGAGAAATGTGGCAAATTGAGAGATAGCCTCATATTTCAAACCTAAAACAATGAAAATGATATAAGTAACGTAACTTATAAGTGCAAATATTAATAAATGTATAATATAATTACAATGTAAAATAAACTCATACTGTTATTGTAAGCTCATAACCAACTTTGACAGCACATTAAGGCCTCCAATGTGTTTGGATGAAGTTTGTTACGGTATGGACTCACAACTCTACCACTGGTGCTAAAAGCTTATTCAGAAGCAACTGTTGTAATTGGAATTGCCAAAATATCTCTAGCAATTCGAGCTAATGTAGGATACCTATTAGCATTTGTCTTCCACCAACTCAAAATATTAAAATCTTCCATCTGGGGTATAACTTTCTCATCCAAATATGAATCTAATTCATCTGCAACAACTGCGCAATCTCCATTGTTTACATAATCATCAAAACCTGTCATCCATTTGGTTGCTTTCTTATAAAAATCCCTTGTAAATCTAGTAGAAGAACTACTACCAGTATAATCAAAGCAATAAACAGTTGGTGAAAACTTCAATTAATACTCTTCCACTAATTCCCGGCAAAGGGTGACCACTTTCCCAACATACAACTATTTTGATATTTATTATTTTTAACAATATTTATAATTTTGTTATTTATTAGTAATTTTAAAAATAAAAATTAAAATTAAAATGGGGAAATGGGTAGGGGATGGGGATTCCACCTCATCCCCGTCCCCTCCCCGAATAAAAAATTGGGTAAAAAATTTTCCCCGTCCCCTCCCCGAATAAAAAATTGGGTATAAAATTATCCCCGTACCCTCCCCGAATGGGAAAAATCCCCGAGGATACCCGTCCCCGTGGGGATTTTTGCCATCCCTATGTATATTCCAAGTTCTTTACTTTTTAGCAACAGATAAGCCCACTAATTGAATGTTTTATTTTATCGATCAAAATCTTCAAGAATTGCAAATAGAAGAGAAAAATTAGATTTCATAAACGAAATATTTTATTGAAAGCCACCTCTAAACTTGATTACCACCATTTCAATTCCTCCAATTGCATAAAACTTAAAAGTGCTTATAGGTTTTCTTAGAATTAAATTTCAAATAGATGTCTGATACTGAAATAAAGAAACTGATCTTGATAGTTCTAATTTCTCCATTTAGTGCAATATTGGAGAGAGAAACGATAAAATAGGAGAAAAATAAGAAATAGAGATTAAACAATAAGAAGAGGAGAGAGAAAAATATATTGTAATTAATAATTTATGTCCTCTAATCTTCACCTGTCATTCCTTTCTTATCTAAAGGTTAGAAATTTGTGTCCATATATAGTTGTGTCCCTGAAACTTACCCCTAAATAATACAGTCGTGGTGTTATTTGTTGTTACATTAAATTTTTAAAATTATAAATATTTTTAGCATGCCATTAGAATTTCTAACTGCGTCCCTATCAATAAATATTGGACTATATGCCTAAGCCTAATAGTAGATCTATTCAAAGGTTGAGAGAGAGAGAGAGTTTATAAAAGGAGATTGTTAATTTCTCTCCTATTGAAATCAATAAACTACTTACTCCCTATTGTTCTTATAATAACTAATAACCCGAGTAGCATAAATTTATAGTTACCCTTATTTTGAAAAATATTTTTATTTATATTTATTATAAATTAAATAAATCATATGAATGCATATTAAACATAAGAAATATATATTTTGATGTGAATCAACAATTAATAATAAAATATTAAAAAATAAAAGAAAAATATCTAAATATCTAGATCTAAATCTTTTGATTTCTCCATCTTAAAAAAAATCAACAAGCCACGAATTCGTTGCTTAAACTCACCAGACATCATTCTATTACGTTGCCACCATTTAGTGCGTGCAATCTAAACAAGCATACACAAATAATAAAACTACCATATACTATTTTCAGAACATGAAAACTTGTCGACGAGTATAAATATTAGCAATAAATAATATAATCGTGGAGTTAATTTTTTTGTTTCATAAGTTTTAAAATTATGAATACTATTATTAGCATCCCAACAAAATTTCTAGCTAAACGTCCCTACCGGTATGTATATTCAGCTACGTGCCCAACCCTAATAGTAAATCTGTGGATAATTATGGTAAAAAAAGAAAAAAAAAACTACCACGACCTGCTACATCAACTTTATATGACACAATCTAAGTGTCTAACCCTAGACGAGGCCCTACCACGTAAAACTTAAGATCTAAAACATCAATGAGTTTTCAAACAACAAGAGCATAAGATTTCATATATGAAAAATTGCACTTTATATGAACCCTCCACGTGTACGGCTGCCAAAATCCTGAAAACAAGCAAAGAAACGGAGAAGCAACGGCGTGGAGGAAGTGAAGATGACAAGTACGTGGGACATGGATGTGAAACAATTGAAGGGCCAAAAATCTCAAGACAACATGCATCCGGTCTCTTGTCTGGCTGTCGCTCCTTATTTCATTCATACTTTCTTTCTTTCTTTAAGTCGGTGATGGCAGCACCAGCAGTTGATGTAATGTACTTCAGTCATACTTTGTCATATATATTTGTTTTGTGACAATTTAGTTCATATCATTTTAATTTTAAATTAGAATAGGAAAATAGAAAGAAAATTATACAAGTACAAAATGATGGACACAGGACACGAATCCACTGAACAAGACACGTGTGCTTACACAAATCAATACGCTACATGAGTTACCTTTTTTTTACCTTTTAATACTTTAGTCCCCATTTTTATCCTTAATTTTATACATATATAATTACTATTAAAAAAAAAACTCAGTTCAAGAGACAAGAGTCATTAGAAGGTGACAAAATACCCTTTAACTCGTGACACACTGTTTCATATAAAATTAAAATATTTTTTTAAAAAATTAAATTTCTGTAAATAAGATTTTGTACCATTAGAGTCTTCTTCATATATATGTATAGTTTTGTACTGATAAATTCGAATCGCTTTCTCCTTTTCCGGGCCCAATTAATTATGAACATTCATTTATAGTTTTGAACATTTATTTATATATGTATAGTTTTAATATGTATAGGTAGGGTCGACGTGGAGGCAAATGACGATGATCAGTTGTTAGTCAATACCCATCCCATCAATAATCCCTACTCATAAGTCTCTAACCACATCGAGATTTAAGAGGACCTTGCTATGTTTACGGCTTCTGCAAGTAACATAGCCAATGGGAATCCTCCACGCGTGTTGGTGCTGATGAAACCAGACAGACCAAGGGCAGCTGTTCATGCAAGGTGAAAATGCCGAGGCTGTTTGTTGCGGCTTCTGCAACCTAGCCTTGTCCCAAGACTTAATAAATAGAGATATCGAAATAAAAATTAAAAAAATGAATAAATTGATAGGACATCACTTTTTATTTGTTTTATATGCATTCCTAGAGAAGCATATCGAGATGTGTCATTTTCATTGCGATTCTCTAAAGAAGAAATTAAAAAAAAAATTAATGCCAAATAATTCTCCGCCGACATAAATAAATGCAATACTTGTAAACAAATTAAATAAGAGCATTTTTACAGTTGTATTAAATTGTCAAATAATAAATATTTCGTTAAAATAAATTATTTAAAAATCTGATTCTAAAATAATCTACTACTTTTATTACATAATATACTTTCAACTGTTAAGAAAAAAAATGTAGAAAAAAATTAAGTTTTTCTTTTCCTTTTTCTTTTATTTTTTTCAGAAAGAGAAATGATTAATACATAAGCAATGCTAAAAAATAACAGCTAACATACGTTGGACCTGCCCTAGATTCTGAACAGACAGAACACTGTGGGCGTGGGGGGACGTTTTAATGAACTCAGTGGTCTCTGCAGTATTTTTGTACTCTTTTTGTACTCGTATTTATTATGTGTTGTATCAGAAATTAAAAATACTATGCATTGGCAAATTCGTCAATATTTCCAAAATTTTAGACCCTTTATTAATTGTTTGATAATGGTTATAACATCGGCATCCCTAAGGTTTCATTTTTATCCAAATAATATTATACTTTTCGTCAGTCTTTGAGATTTGCCTGTTGGTTTGTCTAATATCATTTATTTAAACGCACAAAAAATTTCTCATGTTAAAAGAGATAATTTTTCATTTCGTTTACTCTTTGTTAGTTTGTTATTAATTCTTGTTTTCATTATACTTTTTTGTATTTCTTTTAGATTTAAAGGCTTTAATTAATGTTCCCTCCATTTGTGTTTGCCATGTAATGATCTATATTATAGGTAGAGTCCTGTCTAATCTCCCTCTGTCATGGCGGTCTTAAAAGAAAAAAAAAATCTCTAATGACTTCAAATCAAAGGATATTTTAGTCATTATGGTAGAGGCTATCAAGTGATGGACCTATTTGATACAAAGAAAACAAAATGCCTTTATATAAGAATCATAAAAGTTCAGGGACTACCAATTAATTACCACAATATAAAAGTGCTTCATCAAGTAGGCTGCCATATTTTGACCATTGTCACTCATTTTCTCTTCTGTGGAGGAAAACTGAAGCTGAAAGAGAGAGAGAGAGAAAAGAAAAAAAGGAGAAAAAAAAAATCGAAGAAACAGAAAAATGGCTCTCAAGCTCAGCCCTTTCACCACTCAAACCCAGAAATTTCCTTCCTTTGCTCTTCCTCAAATGGGCAGCCTCAGATCTCCAAAGTTCTCCATGGCTTCAACTCTTCGTTCTAACACCAAGTTTGTGTTCTTGTTCATTTCATTTCTCCCTAATATTTTGTGTGTTGGCATATAGATTCTTGTATTAAAGTAAAATTCTTTGCAATTTTTTCTTTCCTTTGAGCTGACTTTGGATCTGGGTTTTTGTTTTTATGCTTTCGTTTGGCTTATGGCTGCATTACTTCAAATGGGTTGCTTATTGATCTTGTTATCTATGCTTTAAATGCATTGATTTCGCATGCTTATTTGTTTTCTTGTTCTTTTTTTCTTCTTTTTGTTTGAATTTATTGAGACGGCGTTACATTTATCTTTTATCGATTGCTATGTACTTCAAATTGTGTTATTGTATCTATTTTAGTTTGATGGAATGGGTATAATTACTTTAATATTTGTTATGAAATTTCTTTTTTCTCTCCTACCTCTTTGTTTATCAAATTTCGATTTTTTCGAGGTGGGGCTCTGTTTTTCTGGTTACATTTGGTGACTTGTTATAGCAATTTAAATTTCATTACTGGGTTTGATTCAAGTTCATGTATAATCTTTGAGTTATATGTGGTCTCATATAATTTGTTGGAAAGTGATTTTCTTTATTTATATATTATATATTCTTTTGGAAGTAGTGGTTCTGTGGTATCCGTTTCAATCTCTAACATATGCCTCTTGATATTATGTTTGGAACTTTATTTATAGGATTGACTCTATGAATTTGATTGTGATGTAGATGGCCAATTTCCTTGTTTTATTTATTTTGTTTTTATCTTGGTCTTTTAGTTAAATGGAAGAATAAAGAATATTGAAATGAGGATTATTCCTTTGACGCTCTGCTTTCATTAGCACTCTTAGGATACCATTTGAGAAGAATAGTCAAATTCTTGGTTTTGCAGTTAAATGTCCTTTTCTTGTTTTTGAAGTTTAGGAAAGAAGATTAGAACCGGTTTTTCTTGTAAAGCAAAAGGCTTTCAAAACCATTTTAGCTTACTCTGCATTGTGGAAGATTTTGTCTTACTCCTCAGGACTGAAATAAAAGCTCTTTTATTTTTAATATGAATCTTAAAAAAAAAAAGATTTATATATCTGAAATGTGGTGGTTGAAATGGTTCTGCTGGATTGGCTGGTTTTAAATGCAATCTGTGGTTTCAATTGCATGCAGGGTTTTCTGTTTGTTGTTTTCGGTTAGGTGAGGTTGGGGACGGTTACAACATTTAATTTATATTTTATTATTAGAATCATCTGAAATGTTTGCTTCATGAATTGTTTGGTTAGTTTGTTGAGATTTATGGTTTTTCTATTTCTTCCTCCCTTTTTCTTATTTTGTGTTGGCTATTTGGTTTTGGCTAGGTTCTGTAGCTTTTAATTTTGGCTGCTCCCTATAAGTTCATGTATTATGCTTATATTTCATGTTTTGACAAGTGCATGCATGCTTGCCCAGCTGTCGGTTTCTTATGATGTGGCATATAAATAGTTTTTTTGTCAATATGTGTAAGCTTCTTGAATGATGCTTTCTTGTTCCTGCATTTTGTCAGACCGTGTGCAGGTAGAATGAAGGCCTTTTTTTGTCTAGTTCTACCACAATAACATGTGTTCACCATGTTTTCTGTCACTGCCTATTCTTCTTTTGTATTCACATTAGTGATTTAAAAAATATGATCAATGATCCTTGTTGCAATTCTTTTAGCTTGATTTGTATAGCATAATTATGTTTATTTTGTTTTATTTGATGTAGTATTTACTGCTTTTCATCTTTTTTTTTTTGTTTTCTGAATGTGATTGAGTCTTCATCTTGATAAAGAATATTCAATTTGGTGAGAGTAGGTTGGATACCTTTGCATAGATTCTTTGTTTTATAAGCCCTTTCTGCCTGTGCTTGGTTGGTGGTGGATCTTTGACTTATTTCACCATTCTTTAAGAGATGGTGGGATCTATTACTTATTTGACCGTTGTTTAATAGGTGGTGGATCTTTTACGTATTTCTAAATTGCAACGTAGGTCTTCTTTTCAAGGAGCTGGAGATCATTGGTTGTGGTTCTAAATGTTTAAAACTTCTATCTTTTGGAATTTTTAGAACCTTCTGTGTTTTATCAATTTGAAAGTTTTCAAGGTTCCAAAGTTTTGAACTTTCTAAATGTTAATTTTTGCGGCTAGTATTATACAAGTGTGTTAATCTATGGTTATACAGAAAATTTTAGCTGCTAATCATGTTTATAGGATCCGAGATAATCTGTGTTGTCTCCTTTAAAATATCTGTTCCCATCTTGGTTTTAGTAGTTATTAGCAAACTACTACTTATGGTTCTGCTTTAATTCATATATTTTTTTTTTTCCCTTTCCTTTGTTGTATTTGGTATGACTTTTTTTTTTTACTTAATATCCATTATAACGTGTTTGTTATTTAATGGGAGCTTGGTTGGTCAAATGGTTATTACTGCCTTAGTTTTTAACCACAAACCTGTTTTAATGTAAATTTCTGGAAAAAGCAAGTTGTCTATTTGTTGTTGCCATGTGGACGTCACTCATTTATGTACTGCTTTCCCTTTAGTTCCAGTTCCATAGTATTCATTTGTCAGATATGACGGGCCATAGACAAGTCTCTGCTATTGTCACATGCTGATTTTCTGTACCTTTTGATATCTATGAGCTTTAACTATTTTCTTGTCCTTGCTGGAAGTCGAAACTCAGCTGGCAGTGTCTGATCCTCAATTCTTTTGTTTCATTGAAGGGAGGTTGAGAACCTCAAGAAGCCTTTTATGCCCCCTCGGGAGGTGCATGTTCAAGTCACCCACTCCATGCCACCTCAAAAGATTGAGATCTTCAAATCCATGGAGGACTGGGCTGAGAACAACATTTTGGTTCACCTGAAGCCAGTTGAGAAGTGTTGGCAACCACAGGATTTTCTGCCGGATCCTGCCTCTGATGGATTCGATGAACAAGTCAAGGAACTAAGGGAGAGGGCAAAAGAGCTTCCAGATGATTACTTTGTTGTTTTGATTGGAGATATGATTACGGAAGAAGCTCTTCCAACATATCAAACAATGCTTAATACCTTGGACGGGGTTCGTGATGAAACAGGTGCTAGCCTCACTTCTTGGGCTATTTGGACGAGAGCATGGACTGCTGAAGAGAATAGGCATGGAGACCTTCTGAATAAGTATCTCTACCTGAGTGGACGGGTAGACATGAGACAAATTGAGAAGACTATTCAGTATTTAATTGGATCCGGAATGGTAAGTTCTTTGCCTACTAAATTAGGAGCCCTGTTCTGAACCTCTGATAGGAAGTCATTATAAAAGATGCGTGTTAACAATGGCTATAATTAACAATGCAAGACTACGAAGTTGGTCAATTTAGAGCTCACTGTTTAATTGTGCTAGTTTATGTGGATTTACTTCTTGCCCTTTTATTTATATCCCTTGCGGTAAGTTGATATGTTCTGTCTTTTTGTTTTTTTTTTCCCTCTCTCATTTTGTAGGATCCCCGTACAGAAAACAGTCCCTACCTTGGTTTCATCTATACTTCATTCCAAGAAAGGGCGACTTTTATTTCTCATGGAAACACAGCTCGCCTTGCCAAGGAGCATGGTGACATGAAGTTGGCTCAAATATGTGGTACGATTGCTTCAGATGAGAAGCGCCACGAGACTGCCTACACCAAGATAGTGGAAAAGCTTTTTGAGATCGATCCCAATGGAACCATCATGTCTTTTGCTGACATGATGAGGAAGAAAATCTCTATGCCTGCTCACTTGATGTACGATGGCCGCGACGATAACCTCTTTGAGCACTTTTCAGCTGTTGCTCAGCGGCTCGGTGTCTACACTGCCAAAGACTACGCCGACATTTTGGAATTCTTGGTGGGCAGATGGAAGGTTGAGAAGCTAACTGGGCTGTCTGGTGAGGGACAGAAAGCTCAAGACTATGTTTGTGGGTTACCTGCAAGAATCAGAAGGCTGGAGGAGAGAGCTCAGGGAAGGGCAAAGCAAGGACCCACCATCCCTTTCAGTTGGATTTACGACAGACAAGTGCAACTCTAATTGCAGAAATGAAATGCAACATTCAGCGTCTCTCATTGTAGTACCCCTCGTGCAGAATGGTAAATAATGCTAGAAATTTTGCAGTAACTTTGTTCTTTCGGATTGTAGTCTATTGTTCTGTGCGAGGAGAAATATGATGGGCAGTGACTTTGGTTGGTTGTAGATACAGTTGTTTCTCTTCTTGTGCCATTAGCTTATGCAGATAGGGGCAGCTGTAGTTTGTTCTTTTATTGTTATGTTTCTTTTTTTCTTTTTTTCTTTTTACCCTTTTTGACTATCCTCTCTTGTATGAGTTTGTTTCTTTGAGTGTAAGCAAATAAATAATCTCTATGATGCCAATTTTGATGATGGTGATAATATATGTTGGTGAAGAAAAATGCTTTGTTTTGAACTCATAATGTCACGTAGTTTGTTGTGAAGGATATCATGTTATTAAGGTCTTCCGTAAAACTTTCTGGACTTGTAGAACCTAATATTTTGTCTTCAATTAATCAATGTTGCGGTTTGCCTTTGCTTTTTACTTTTATTTTGAAAACGAAAAGGACGACGATACCCTAAGATTTGGTAAAATGATTTGACAAGTATCTTCTTATTTTGCACAAATTCTTTTTCTGGATACCCGAAACTCTCTTTTGTCTTAAAAAAATGGTCTCTTACTCTTAGTTTTTGAATGTTTTTATCATTTTCCCCCTTAAAAACAAGAATTTGATGTTTAAGTTTCTGAATGTGGAAATAATGAAAATGATTCTTTTTTATGTTTTAAAACCTATATGAGACGTTCTTTTGTATCCTTTGTTTGTGAAAATAGTCAACCTTATTTTGGACTAAATTATCGTCTTTTTCAGATGTTTAAGAAATTAAGTGTGTTTAAAGTGTCATTAGAAGGGATTGCGTACACCTTGGAGTTCAAGTAATAAATAATAGACATTATAGTCATATTTAGTGAGAGATTTTCTCTGTTTTGAGGACCGAACCCATTAATTGAAATTCGGTTTATTGATTTCACACAGCTATGAATGTGCTTTACAAGATTTTAAACGTTTTCGCATGGTCGGTCCTTTCATTTGATTCAAGTAATGTAATCCTAATTTTTAGCATCACCTCTTATTATGAAGTTATGAACATCTAGGAAGCCCGAATTTGAGCCACAAAATTTTCAGCTTCAAGAGATTGAATTTAATAGGACGCTTCAAAAATTTTAATTTCTTTTGTAAAAGTAGTAAGCCAAAGAACAATTCAATTCTCCCCCTAATTTAAACAGCCGAAGATTGGAATTCCAAATTCCTTATTCAATTTTTAACTCAGAACTCATAACCATGCGGCTACGCGTCCCCTGCCGTGTTGTTTGAGTGATTTATAAAATGAATATTAGACACCATGTGTCTTATAACATAAATCTCATTTTACAATTCATAGTTCTTGCGGACAAGTAAACAAAACTCTTGAATCTTGATGTCGTTGCCCAGTGCCCATCATTTTCTCTTAGGTTTCATTTTTTCTTTCATAATTAAATATGGGTTAAATTATATTTTTGTTTTCATTAGCCTTGTTTTTTTGAAATGGTCAAATATTTAATAGACTCAATCTCTTCCTTTTTTTTATGTTTATTTTTTTTCTCAAGTTCTAAGCCATCATCCTCCCATAAGCGCACTCATAAATTTTCTTGTTAAAAAAAAAATCTAGTGAAGAAACAAAATTCACTTTAAAATTCATACAAGAATTTTAAAAATAAAAACCTTCAAAAAAATTACTTTTCCAAAATGAAAAGAAAACCGTTCAATTGATCATTTAATAACATATAATTCATAAATCTGAATCAAAATAATAAATGAACTTGATTTATCTCCAATCGAATGGGGTTTCTTATAAAGCTATGAATATATATATATATATATATATATATATATATATATTTAAAAAAATAAAAAATAAAAAATAAAAAATGTCGCGACTTGTTCGAGGCCATAATCAAAACGAGAAAATAGAATTTGACAGGCACGGAGAATCGCTGATGAAATTTTAATATCGCCAACCTTCAATGCAAATCACGCCATTGATTTTTTTCAGACGCCCTTGCTCTGCAAATTGGCTTTTTTTATGTTTTATTTCTCATAAAACTTTTTCAAATTAAAAAAAATAGAATAGAACCCTAAACCTAGATTCAGAGGAACTAGAAGAGGAAGAATTAGGAGCGCGATCGAACGGGCTTTCAACGTAATGAAAGAGACCGGCTTATATAGAAGGGAGAGGAAACCCTAGCTTGACTGAAATGACAATACTAGCCTGATAATGGGCTCCATATGACCACATTAGGCCCAGTCTCAGTTCATCACTGCAAGCCCAACGAGCTATTATAAAATTCACATTTTCCATTTTCGAGGAAATTAATAACTGAATACCTACACTTTGACAAAACCATAATTAGGGGTATAGTTTTTATGATTTTCCATAAAGGTCCCTATCGAATTAAAATCGATAGCAATAAGAGGTCAAGCCGGCAAGAAATTAATCATCTATTTTGGCAAGATGGGATTAGGGTGTGTGAATGTATTTAAAAAAATAAATTGTTCTGTTCACCGAATTTTTAATGAAGTTCTTTAAAAAATTGTGTTTTGTATAAATTACTAGTAGATTCAAATCTAAGATTTGTTTCCTTGGCATAAATAAAAGATTATAACTAAGCTTTGGTATTGTATATAAACAAATATATCATTACTGATTAGAAGAAACGCAAGTATATAACCAGCAAGTTGCAACAAGGAAAGGGGTGCAAGTTAAAAAATAAAACCGGCAGTTGATGCTCAGGTGCTCAAAATTTTTGAGCCCTCACTTTCAAACACCAATTAAACCAAACCAAATGAACTCTGCTTTGTGATTATGAACAAAGCAATGATCATTCAAGTTCTGTCCGTAGACTCATCGAAAGTTTTGTGATATCCCAACACTGTTCTGTTATAATCAGATGAAGCAAGTCTTGCTTTTCGACTGCAAGAACCCAGGCATTTTCTTTCCCCTCCTCTCGGTTACGTTGGAGAGGTAGCTCAAGGTCCTTGTTATCTCCAGATTTTGAGGAACCACACATAAACTACTACACACTATTATGACTCCCATTGAAACCGTTGCGATATTACCAAGGCACACATATTATACAGAATAACCTCTCAATAAATGTATAGAAATTAGAAAGCATGGAGGCAGTCACCTTCAGATTTATAATACTTATAAAAATTATATTGAGAGAAAAACATTAAAGAGAGTGCAAACATTCAGACTTTTAAGATGACTTTACATAGCTCGATCTTATAAGAATAACGTAGTGCATACTTTACCTTTATATCACTTGTACTGAGGATAACTAAGTCAAACCAATTATTTTTGTAACCATACCTCTATTAAATAATAACCTTGTTATAGTATTAAAAATAGTTGGTCCCAACATTATGACCATAGAGAGATTTTGCTCTATATAAGAATTCAATTTCAGAATTACTTGCAAGATTTTCAAGCAATTCTTCTATTAATTGAATTTCCTACATCAATGTCCAACAATTCTACAGACATATAATCAGTGTTCATCAAATGGTTTATCCTACTAGGTACCTGCAAAAGAGTATATATTCAAGAGAGAACTTGAGTACTTTTGCAAAGGGATGATGGTCAAACCATTAAGCTTTCACTTCCACTTGTTTTGGCTCGTAATCTGGGAGCAACAAACCAAGCCCTTCCTTGCTATCAGGAGCCAAATTAACTTTGTTCTTGTTCTGATACAATGGATTCGCTGTCAAAACAAGCAACTCAGAATTTCCATTAATCTCCAAGACCTCAGGCAACCCATCATTGCATCCCCTTGACAAGCCCACATCAATTCTTATTGCTCTATTATCACAAACAGCATTTATCCCCTTTTCCTGTATCGTATGGCCCATAATCATTCTCTTCACGCCAGGAATAGTCGCAAGAGCATGTTCAAGAGCTGAACAATCACATTTCTTCTCCTCATCCGAAAACTTCCTCAACCAAACAACAGCATGCCTCCCTTTACAATATCCTGGCGCAGACTTCCCCATTAACCCATTGATCCAGTCCCTCACTTCTCGATTAATCCTCTCCAAACCATACTCTACGTGTTGCTTCAACAACCCTCCATGAACAAAAACAGAGTCCCCAACTACTAGTACGGTTGTATTCTCAGACAAAAACCGCCTTGCAATCGGACCATCCGGTCTCAATGCAGCAATCCTAGCCCTAACACCATTATGATACTTTTTAGGCATACTCTTAAAAGCTAAAGGAATCCCACTAAACAAATCTTTCGGCTTTTCTAACCCTACGCATAAAGATTTCATTTTGTTGCCAATACAATACCAATTAGCCCAATCCTCAAACTCTTTTAAACCCATTTCAGTAGCATATCTAAAATCAGCTTCAATGTTCATAATTTCATGATTGCCATTCATAGTAATAAATTTACCTCCGCTTTTCTCAGCTTCCCTCTTCAATTTCTCCAACAAATAAAGAATCTTGATCTCATCATCACCTCGATCCAGTACATCACCAATTTGTACAACAGTGGCCGTCCCACCAGTCCATTGATCAGAACCGTTGATCAAGCCAGCCAATCTGAGCGCTTGCTTTGATTTCTCCAAGTCCCCATGAAGGTCACCGATGGCAATAAGACGATCAACGCGTGGGAGGCGCGTGGTGGGTTCACGAACATTTTGGGAAGTTTTGGGATCTGGGTTGGGTAAGAAAAGGCCACCGCTGACTGTGAAATCGACGAAAGTGTCCACGAATGAAGAGAGTAAGGAAGGCACGTTTTTGCATAAAGGGTTTTTGTGTTCTGTCTCCTTCATTCTCTACGTCGTCTTTTTGTGTTCGAGAGCCGGGATGGCGGGATGTTACACAGAGAGAGAGAGAGAGAGAGAGAGCTGGAGTTTGAATTACGGCGTGCGGACTGCGGAGTTTGTCAATCGCGGTGGCTGGCTGCAGTTAACCATTGGCTTACGCAAAGCTTCAACCGTATGACGAGTCGTTTTTCTTTTGGATCCAGACGAAAACGACGTCGTTTGGATTTGCGTTTACGTGCAACGAGTCGTCTTACTTCGACATTCTATTTTTTTTAATAATAAATCTTTGAAAGAAATAAACTTTTTTTTAAAAATCTTGTTTATAATTATTAAATTATGTAAACAAAATTCAAAACTATTATTATCAGTTTTCTACCATTATTGTTGTCGCACAATATATTATCAAACGCTTTTTGCTGATTTTAAGATTAGAAAGATGAAAAACTGAAAATGTTGTAGTTTTATTTAAGCAAAGTTTAAAAATATTTTCTTAAAAACAGTTTGAAAATACTATTTTAAAAATAATAAGACACGCGTCGACCGTGATCAATTACTACGACTGACACGTCGGCTTGCTCCATGGCAACCACAAAATAGTGTCATAAATAAACGAAAGCAGAGGTGGCAGTCAAAAACCCTAAGGCCTAAAACCCTACTGTACGTAACGTTACAAAGAGTAAAGAAAGAAGGGAAGGGAGAAGAAGATGAATCACGTAGCAGGAATGGAGGAGCAAATTGTATCAGAGAGAATGAGAAGAAAGTTGGAAGAAGTTAATGCCGCTGCTCAAGCCCATCTTGCTCCTGTTCAAGATCATGTCAATTTCACCCTTCAGGTCTCCGCTTTGTTTTTTATTTATTTTTTTTTATTATTACTATTATTATTATTATTCTTTTTTTGTTTGCAATTCTAGGGATTTCTTGTTTTTATCAAATGGGCATGTTCCAAATAATCATATTTATTTCAGTAATGCAAGCTTCTAGATTGCTGGGTTGGTAAAACTATTTCTTTATTTATTTTAATTTCTGGGTTCGAATTTATTATGCTTTGATTCCTGTTCTATGACTGGCTGTCTTTTATTTTTTTCTTGTCAAAAATCACATTTTTTTTTGAGTGATTGTATTGAAATTGATTGTTTGTTTGAATGGTAATTGCCTGTAGCAAGCGTACTTCAAATGTGCGTACGACTGCTTTGACAGGACAAGGAAGCAAGAGGAGATAAGCAATTGTGTTGAACATTGCAGTGTTCCTGTTGTTAGAGCTCAGCAGCATTTTGAGAATGAGATGGCTAAGTTTCAAGTAAGTTCTTTTGATTTTATCACTTGATTTCAGAGAAAAGTTTTATGCTATTCTCACTCTCATATTATTTCTAGCTTAGTGATTTATTTGCACACTTGGTCCTACTGTTATGATCCTATTTTGGATATGATGCTGATAAGTTGTGTATTGCAATTTATAGAACTTTTTGATTGTTGTTTTATCCTGGATTTCAAGAACTAGCATGTGGCTAAACTACTAGGCATATTGTAATTTGAAGATGTATGTCTTATATTTTCTATAATCACCTCTCTATCCTTGTGTTATCATTATGGAAAATTATTTGACTGCCTAAACATATAGACGATTGTGACTGCATTTTCGGTCTTCTAAGAAGCTTGAGCGTGGTGACTTTTTCACCAGTAGTAAGTAATCAATGAATTATGTAACTAACGAATTTTAAGTACTTACATTAATATACATGGAGCAGTATTACTTGCTATTTGTGTATGATGCTTTGTAATTGATATCAGAAATGGCACACAGATTCAGCAATGTAGAAAGGTGCCAGTATCACATGCATACATGCACACTGGCGGACGTTCTTCACTTTCGCCTTCCTGTTTCATAAAAACCTCAAAATTTCTCCCATTCTCAATGCTACTTTGTTTTCTATAATGATCAAAATGCTGATTCTTCTTGTAGTTTTCTCATTGTTTAATTTTCATTTTTATACCTTTTCTAAATTGACAAATAGTCGGGCAGTATTCTATAATGGTTTAAACATGAAGTGAATGCTCAGTATCACGCTATTTGGTCTTCTGTTTTATAATGTATTTCGCTGAGGTCACTCAAGTTTTAAACAATTTTTATTTTGACATCAATTTCTGGAACTTGTGGTTCTTTCTTTTTGGCGTTCTGCAATTCATCTTGTTCCTAAACAATTTCTGGATCCTGTTTGTTATCACTTAGGAAATCTTTGTTTAAGAAACTTACTGGTTTACGCTTGTATTACTTCCAATGACTTTAAATTAATAGTCTCGTATTTTGGTGATACAAGTCATTTTTTAACTGCTTTTACTATGAAGAAACAGAAGTAAAATGCATATCTATGTTATAATTTGTGTGTCTACGCATTTTAATACTTCATAATATCACATACTTGATCTCAATTTTTTTAATCTCGAAAGTATCTTGTGAAGCCGTCATGACATGCTCAATAATGCAATAACTTGTTCAGTTCTTTTATTGTCAATGAATTTCTTATAGAATCTTTTTCTTCTGGATGCAGGAGAGATTGAATAGGTCTCTAATGGTTTGCCAAGACAAGTATGAGTCGGCTAAGCTGCAAAAGATTGGGATTGAAGCTGTAAACGATTTGGAGTCCTGTGTTAACCAGTCAATAGACGACAACATCAAGACATTGCCACCTCTTGTTGAAAGATTGAAGACTCAATTCTCTATCAAGGATTAAGTCAAAAGATTATTGCTGACTCAGTGATTGTTTTGTATTTTTGCTTTATATTAATCATTATATTCATATTTAAGCGAATAAAATTCTGAAAAGACATCGAGCTCAATTAGGCAATGCTTAAGAATTTCTTAATGGTTGATGTTACAGCCTCTGAGAAATTGTTTCTTGGGAGTTGGGATTATGGGGCATATAGAATTCTGCACTTCGGTTCAATGTCATTTTCAATTGATTCATGTACCCGTTATGTCCATGGCTGTTTGATTTTTTTTTTTTTATTTGATGCTCGCTGTTTTTAGTATCTCACCAAAGATTATTTGATACCGATACTAATTAATTAAATATAAATTGTGATTAATAAAGTGATGGTAAAGAATGAACTCGACACTCGTCACACATTTTACATGCGTCCAATCAAAGAAGCAAGAAGAATGCTAAATGATACAAGAATTATTTGAATGAAATTCCATCAAACTAAACATGACAACTACTTTAATTTATTTAAAACATTACAGGAAAACTAATTTGTAAATCATGAATAACAGAAATTTTGAGAAAATTATAATATTAAGAGATGTTGCCATAATTATTTAAATGAAGTCACGGAAGGTATTGTAATAGTTATTTGATTAAATCAAAATCTATGACAAAAAAAAAACTGTGTATTAGATTAGAAGAATGTGAAGAAAAGAGTTACAGGGGTGATAGCAAGGAAGAGAAAGACAAAGCGAAACAAAATTAGGTTGTTAAAAAAATAAGTGTTGTAGTGATTTAATCTCAGCAATAGTATAAAAGTGATTTCTTTTAATAAAAAATCATTTACATATACACCGCCTTACAATATCCACTACTTTTGAGTTGATCAAAATTTAATCTAGTCTAGAAGGAAAAGAAGAAGTATTGCGGGGCGAAAAAGAAAAGGAAAAATGTCTCTTTCACAGACATAGTTTACCATTCCAAGACAACAATTTTCCAATGAAAAAGATAAGATACCAGGGCAGAAAATATGATTAATAATGAGCAAATGACATCCAATAGTTAATAATATCTACATACTGAATATACGAGGCTTTGGCAAGTCTACACATGACCAAAGCATCAAAATGCGGGGAGGTCCAACTGAAGGTGATAGAAACTTCGGACGTCAATCCCCAAAACTTCAACAGCTGTGTTAATCTCCGGCAGAATGACTTAGCACCTACAGATACTTTCTTGCAAGCGCGCGAACTTTTGTATCAAAATGAGATGATGTGATCCGGGAACCGGGCAAGTAGAGTGGATTAAGAAGAATCTGCAAATTCCCAATATTATTAATCAACAAAGAGAAAGCAGTAAAATTATTCTTTTAAGTTCATTATTCCAACATTGTATAATAATGAACGTACGATTACAGGAATGCCTATCAGATTTCTAAATATCACATCCTCACCAAGCATCAGAATGGGAAAATATAGATTCTTGAGACATAACATAATGAATTTAATTTGTATTAGAACAAAATAATAGCTCCAAAATATAGATATCCATGGTAACTACAGCCAACCCACCAGAAAGAAATTGCTACGCATTCAAGACAAATTAAAAACAGGGAAACTTCATTGGAGAAGCCAACATTACCTTTATATAGAGCTCATGGACCTCTTGGAAAAAGCTCTTGATCCCATCATCATTCCTAGAGTCGTGAAGTAGCATAAATCGTGTATGTGTGGAAAGTCAAAGAAAATAGCAACACAGAACCAGTACACAGACATAAAACTCTAGCAATTCATAAATTGGAACTTCCACTTTTATATTTAGTAGCATTTTTTTTTTTTGTCAATGAAGCAGTATCCGATACTTTCACACAATTTTCAGTGATTTGCTCTGATCACTAGATATCTAAAAAATGACAAAGATGAACAATAGAAATGTCATGGCATTTATTTGAGTAGATGTACGAAGGATATGACCAGCTGTAACATATACTGATACCACCAAGTCATTGAACCTGTCAATTGCTTTCAAGAACCTGACAAAGAAAAAAGTATGATTATAAAATTATGAGGTTTAAAAAAAAGGCAAAATCAGAATATAGTACAAACTTTCCAGTACTGTTGGCATGAATAGTTACGGAGAAATAGAACTCACATGGCACTGGTAGTCCATGCAAGGTCCTGTACAATATCCAGAGCAGCATGTAATATGAACTGATGCAGCTGAGCAGCATCTTCTCTCTATCATAAAGCAGACATGGGATCAGGCTAGCAGCATCCATACAACTTGCAAAGCAAGGCCATGAAAACACAAGTAGATATTAAAGTAAACTGAAGATAAGGACTTGAAATTATGTCGCCACAGATAATCGAGTATCTTAGTACTGAAGTTCAGTAGAGTACCACTTCCACATTCCACTAGATTTGACAGCACCAAACATCCATACAACTATAATATTCACTTAGACAAGGGTCTAGCACTATAATGCCCTTTTTGGTGTGAGTACAGTACCTAAGATTATCAGATTTACATGCTGAAAATTGAAAATAGAATATCAAATGATTTTTTCTCAAGGTTAACTCGTAGCCAGTAATCACCATGAATCTCAAAAGACACAACAATAGGTCGTTGATGCTCACCTCCACGAATACATCTGATAAATACAATTTGCAAGGTACTACAGAAATCCATTATTGACATAAAAAATATAATCTGAAATCAACAAACTAAAAGAATAGAATTCCCCTTACAACTAACTATATAAAAGAGAAACAGAAACAAGTAAGAAAAATTAGCATACTTTAACAGCAGATCCAACTTCAGCTTCATATATTGGAATCTCATTCCTGCTCACAATAATAAAACAAGCTGTTGCTGCCATCCTTCTCCGTCGCAATACCTATTAAAAATAATAGGATTCAAATTTCGAATATAAGCGAAAGTCAATTAAAATGCACCACGAAAAGTAAAACATCACAAGGGGTTGGCTTGCTTTTCATCCAAAACCACAGCAATCAACTTATCAAACCCAACCAATTAACTATCAAATCAGTTTCAACTCATCCCCTTTTTCCTTTTGATGTTTGTTACAGTGAAGATTGCACAAGTTTATTATATAATTTGGATTGAATATGAAAATGACAATATCTCTATTAAGCTTCTCTAGCATATATAGTTAATTTTGACCAATCACTTTACAAATTAAGTGATGTGTTCCAATTGAAAGTGAGCTAATTATTGTGATATGTTCAATGCATTAAAATAAATTTTTTTTTTTCTAATTTTTATAAAAAAAAATAATTTCTTTTCGGATCTTTATAACTAAGGAGGTAAGATTAAGTGTGCGAGTGAAGATCTGATATGCAAAGTGCAAACGGAAGAACAAATACATTAAAATGCAAACTTACGATTGACGAGCTGCAGTTTAAATCGGCGGCGACGCGGTGGTTCCGGCGACGGAGAACGAAGGTTTGAGCTTAATTTGAAGGAAAGTAAGGAAAGGGAAAACAGTCAAGAAGCATATTTAGAGTTTCTTTGGAGATCCAGTGTGACAGAGACGACGGAGCGGAAATGGAATACGAATCGTAAACGAACACGTGTCTCCAAATTCACGTTAAGCCGGTAATGTTTCATTTAAGTCCTTGTTATTTGTGTTTATTTTATTTAAGTTTAACAGTTCGTAGAAATGATCAAAACGATACCTGTGTCCTTAAGCAAATCACCAGGCTAAAGATCCAAACTTGGATGAAGTAATTAAAGCTTGAACAATATCATTGAACTGAATTTTAACATTGATATTAAGAACACAAGTTTTTTTATCAGAAACAAAACAAGACAGGACACTACATGACAAAGGGAACAAAATTGAAGTGTTCCATCAACACAATACATGACTTGATACGAACAGGAAAACAACAATAAAACAATTGGCTAATTTTGGAGATCACAATCCTTGATCAAATTATAAACGTGCTTTCCGTATCCAAACCGAAGAGAATCGAGATTCTGCTGGAGTTTAGTCACAAGTCTATGATGAAGATGAAGTGAATTCGGTCTCATTGTCTCGATCAATGCTGTTTGAATCACATAGTTTCCGTACTTGTCACAGGCCACTCGAAAAATTTGGTCACTGTTAAGAAGAAACTCTTCGACTATGTAATTCACTGTGATTCGATACTTCAAGCAGTTTTGGACTACAAAGCTGCCGCATTTGGTCAAGGAGAGATCTATGTAATGGCCTCTAAGCGAGAAGCAGATTGTTTCGATCAAGTAAGGGTCCTCGAGTTCTAAAACGTGCTGGACTACATAGTTTCCGGAGAAATTCCTGGAGAGGCTCGCCGCGTTCACGGAAATTAAATACAAGATTTGTTTTCTTCGCGGACCTTTCATTTCGTCGATGAAATTGTTGAGGTTGATGCATCCTTGTTCGTGGCAGGCCAGATATAGACAATGCTCTAAGGCAGCTTGATAGATGAAGTCATTCTTCCTGTTGTGATGATAAATTTGCTCTAAGCATTGCAGTACAACAGAGGAGCCCGGTTTCGTCATCATCAGTAACCTGAACAATCTTTTTAAAGCTTTCATAACAAGATCAAGCAAAGGCGGCCGATTTGCCACTGCTTTCATCAGCTTCCTGATTGATGATGAACCGCATTTATCAATTGATGCCTGGACAAACAGTTGATCTTGAGACGTTATCCGCAGTGTAATCTGCAATAACTGGTCCTCGTTGCATGCTTCAATGAACTTTCCAAAGACGAAACGAGCATATTGGTTACATATAATCTGAAAAGTAAACTCGGAAACCACGTTAAATACTTTGTCTAGAAACCTGGAGTCCCCGGAAATTAACTTTTCCTGTAAGTATTGTGAGCCCTGTTCATCTTGAGCCAGCAAAAGAATACCAGAATTGGCACAATGCTGAAAAGGGTTTGCTTGGAATCCTAACGAGGTTTGAAAATTGGAGCTTGTGATCGTCTCGTACTGAGGGTTTGATCTGCCACTCAAGCTGGGAACTGTTGATCTGCCACTCAAGCTAGGAACTGCCCATGTACTCTGTGGGTATAATGGAACTGGAGGAGATGGGTGTATTTCATTAAACGAAGAATAAGAAGGATCGATGACTTGAAGGTTTTCAAAAGAAAGCGAAAGATTGTTTAGTTGCGTTTCAGATACAGGATGTGTTCGAGAAGTCTCCATGACAATAAAGAGACTAAAGAAAAAGATGCAGAGAAAAATTTGTTTATGGCCATAATTTTATAATGCATAGATTAAAGATTTCAGTTTCTGAAAAGGAATACTATTCATGTAAGATTTAGAATTAGAACTTACATGGTTACATAAACTCTCTTCTTATTAGGAAACGAAACCCATTTTTTTTTAAATAAAAAAATAGGGCGTCAACAGCTAGGTCGCTAGTCGGCTGCCAAGCCAGCATCAGCGTAGTGAGCTTTGTCATGTCAGATGGTGAATGACAAAATCTTTAATTTATAAGACAATATGTGTGCATAGCTCTTTTTATTTTTATTTTATTTTTTTGTCTTAATCACGATGTATTTTGGGGGGATCCCAACTGTGGGAGACACTTTTAAGCTCATACCACAACCCAGACTACAAGTCCCCGCTCGAACCGGGAGGTACAGATTCTTCCAACAAATGCGACTTTCCTGCGACTTGAACTGGGAAGCAAACTCAGTCAAGCCACCTAAGAGGACTCCATTGCCAATGGAGCCAACACTTTGTTAGTTTTTATTTTTATTTTTATTTTTTCATCTACAGAGGCATTCCTTACTGGTTCAGCAAACAAAGTTCAAAATCTTCAATAACTATTCAACTGCCACAGCATTGAAAAGATAGATGCTGCTTGCCGTTTTGGAGTCAGTTGTAGGTACCAGGATGGAAGCAAGGCTTTGTCAAACCAAATGCCTCGAATAGATTTGTTCTACTCGATGGCTAGCCGAGGCTACAACTTTTTCATTGACTCAGATCACATTTTACTTGTTTGAATATGAGGCTAATGTCATTGAAGTTTTCCCTTTATGATACTTACCCAAAAAATAAACCAAAAGATTACTGTTTGAAATGTTGCGGAGGTGTGTCCGCAATATGCACCTCCCAAGGAAACTCAATCCAACGTTCTTACCGAATTATGTACGGGCACCAATGAACGCACAATTTATGAAATTCTCTAATGATAAGGCCGGAACAAATGGAAAGGGAAGATCTGATCGCAAGCAAATGGAACTGGAACCAAATCCTAAGGTGGTGCTCGGTTTGGCCATTAGTTCACAATTTTAAGGGATGATTTTTGGGTTTTGGACTGCCAAACTCTGTTTTATGCTTCTTACGTATAAACTGCCACCATTCTATGCAGAGATGGGACTTAGGAGGAGTACTGCCTCTGGCTTCAGCCCTTGACTTGGAATTTATGTCCTGGTAAGTGAAGTTTTGATGCTTGTTTGGCAAAGTTCATTGGGTGAGCACAATTTCCTTGCCCTGCTCTGAGGAAATCATCAAAACATTTCTAGCATCCGTAAATTTTTAACAATGTCTGACTGATTGATGGCTTTTGTATTTGATCATGGCATATAACTAATTATCTACATCAAAAATATATTGTGTTTAGTTTTTATCTACTTGTGTTGATTATTATTATTATTATTGTCTTTTTTATTTTATTTTTTCTTTTGAATTTCTTTCTAAAAGAGAGAAAAACTGGCAATTTGCAAACATTTTGCTCACATTATGTCATAATTTTGTAAACATCAACAAATACAAACATAAAGAATCTTATAATCTTCATTCTCAATCTACAGAGATTAGCTACTTCCCGGGCAGCTGTAAATGGGGTATCATACAACGACACTAGTGCACAAGACTACAACAGAAAGCTAACTACCGTACACGATGTGTTCCTAAATGGACAAAGAAAAACTGAAACCGTCAGCTAAGCTAGACACGGATGAGATGCTGTGGTCCATTTATATACATTGCTTCCATATTTCATCACCCGAAGAGCAGCGAGGTGCTGCTGCAATTTCGTTACAAGTCTCTGATGAACACTAAGTCTATCCTGTCTCATAGTCTCTGCCAATGCTGTTTGAATCACATAGTTTCCATATTTGTCACTGGCTACTTGCAAAATTTGGTCACTGTTCAGCAACTCTTCAACGATATAATGCACTGCGTTTTGATACTTCAAGCATTTTTGAACCACAAAACTGCCACATTTGGTCAAGGAGAGATCTGCGTAATGGCCTCTAAGCGCGAAGCAGATTGCGTCAATCAAAAACGGGTCCTCGAGACTCAAGACGTGCTGCACCACATAGTTCCCCGAGCGATGCCTGGAGAGGCTGGCTGCATTCACGGAAATTAAATGTAAAATCTGTTTTCTTCGCGAACCTTTCATGTTGTCAATGAAATTGTTGAGGTTGATGCATCCTTGTTCATGGCAGGCTAGATATAGACAGTGCTCTAGTGCCGCTTGATATATAAAGTCGTTCTTGTGATTATAAGATGGCTCTAAGCACTGCAATATAACAGAGGATCCCGGCTTTGTCATCATCAAAAACTTGAACAGTCTTTTTAGAGCTGACATAACGTGATAAAGCAATGGCGGCGATTGAGCTGCTACTTTGATAAGCTTCTTGACTGAGGATGAACCAAATTTATCAACCGATGCCAGGAGAAATAATTGATCCTGGAACGTTATCTTGAGGATAATTAGCGCCAGCTGAGACTCGTTGCACGATTCAATAAACTTTCCAAAGACAAAACGGCCATATTGGCCACTCATAAGCTCAAAAGTGAACCTGGAAACCACCCAAAATAACTTGTCTAGAATCCTGGAGTCCCCGGAACTTAACTTTTCCTGCAAGTACTGTGAGCCCTCTTGATCTTGAGCAAGTGAAAAAAGATCATGATTGGTACGATGCTCAAAAGCGATTGTTTGGAGAGCGAAAGGGAATCGAAAATCGGATGTGCCGAAATCTCCTCTGCCGCTCAAGCTTCGAACTGCCCACAAATTTTCTGAGTACAATGGAATTGCTACTGGAACTGGAACAGAAGATGAAGATGAAGAAGAAGAAGAAGAAGAAGAAGAAGAAGAAGAATCTGCGGCAATGCTGGTTTGACCAGTAGCATCATTGATAGCTTCAAGAATGTCAAAACAACGCAAAAGATTTTCGCATTCTGTTTCAAAATCAGAACCTGTTGATGATTTCTCCATCATAAAGCTAGAAATTGTAGTGAGAATAAAAAAGAATAGGCAAAGAAAAATTTTATTTGGCTGCATTTATAATGCACAGATTCAAATTTCAGTTTGTAGATAGGATTCCTAATCATGTTAAGAGTTATAACATGATAAAACTCTCCACTGTAGAATTAGGAAACAAAATTATTTTTTTATTATTATGATTATTATTATTTTACATAAAAAATTAATTTATCTCATTGTTATCCAGATTCATAGAGGAATAAACTAATCATATTTAGGCCCACCTGCTAAATTGAAGTTTATTAAGTTTCCATTTTCAATAAAAGTTTATTAAGTTATTGCAATTATTTATTTATTTTAATAATACAATATTAAATACTACTAATATAACTAGGAATGGTTTTTCTTTTAAAAAAATTATATGCAAATTTACTAGTATTGCAAATAAAATTCTGAGAAGACAAGACTTGATCAGCTCAGTTGATCACAATTAAAAAATCGCCCAAATAAAATTCGGCCTACTCTTGTCGTAATTTTAATTACAAAAAAGGGAGCACCAACAGTAGATTTTAATTACATATCAGACGCAGCCTATCCTACAATTAAAATTTTTTCAAAACTTGCATAAATAAGAATTTTTTTTTGGGGGGAGGGGGAGGGGGGATTTGCTCATTGTACCTAAATAGTAAGAACCTACCTTCAAACAATTAAAAAAAAAAAGAACAAATTAATGCATCTCCCTCTAAAACTTGGAACAAGACACCTAGAAACATAATGTTTTAAAATTGACACAAGCAATCAAAAAGCAAATAAGACAGAATCTGAGAAGTTCAAGAACTTATAAAATTGAGAAAAGAAAAATATCAATTAGCTTTAAAGTAAGAAACCGCATACCTGAATTTATTAGAGGTGAGACCGGAACACTTATAATGCGACTTTGGAGGCAGAGTGTTAAGAGACAATGCAAGTTCATTTCAATTGCAACGTTTTTGTGGGCCCGGAAGCCCAACTCAGAAATATGCTGGAGAGTTGTCCTGATATAGCATAATTTAAGCCCAACTCCGACCCCAGGCTTCAATAATAATACGATAAGACTAATGCGAGATTGAATTGAATTAGGTATTAGGATTTGATTAGATTATACAACGTTAGATTAAGCTGAATTATTTATTACTATATTATGTTTGGTATACCATCGTATTGAATTATATTAAATTAAATTTAAATGAAGTTGAATGGTATTTAAGCTGATATTTCGTAGATTGTAGTAAAAATAATTAAATTTAATCTAAAAGGCAAATAGTAAGAAAATTAAATTACAATAAATTAATAATTTAAAATATACGTTATTACATATGAGATATATTATGAACCATGAAATAAAATAGATAAAATTATTTATATGTTTAATTAAAAATTATTAACTATTTTATAAAATACTCAAATAATGAATTACATGTTTATTATCAATAATTATGTTCATAGATATAATATACTATTAAATAGTTATTTATATTTAACATTCAGGATTATTTTAAATAAATAATTGAATTTTTTTCTGGTTAATATTATTCTAGGTTAAAAAATTATGAAATTAAATTTTTATATTTTATTTGAATTTAACATTAGTTTAAATGAAAAATAAAACTTATCTTAAACCTAAACAATAGTGAGGATTGGTTGTCCCATTTGTTTGGACTAAATCTTAGACTGATCTATTAATTCCAGGTGTCAAGCATAATATATGATGGACTAAACTTTTAGTCGTATAATTTAATTCAATCCCGCACTTTATGCAATCTCCCAAACATAGTCTTTTAGTATTGAAAACGACTTGGAATAGGCTAGAAAATGATTTTCTAATAGATTGTTGTAATTTTATCTTGATTGAGAGAGAACTTGCTAATACTATTGCTTTTTGTTTGATTTATACAAGCTGTAATATAAAAGAGTAACACTCAAATAGTGGTTCATCGTACTTGCATTAAGTATCTTTTTCGTATTTTATTACTACTTTTTCTTAATTTTCTTATGCCCTTAGAAATTAGTGTGTCTTTTCTAATTTGTTGCTAAGAATAACTTTGGAACACCAACATTTGGTTAAAAATCCTTCTTCTTCTTTGCTTTGTAAGTACTATCTTTTCTTTGGACTCTTTTTGCCTATTGAGAGGAACTTTCGGAAAAGAAAATATGGAAGTTCCAATAAAGGGATAGATAAAATTAAACACTAAAGAAAAAGAGTCGGAAAATGCTGGGGTATCAAGAAATAAAAAATATCAAGAAAATGAAAATGAACAATGGGATTTAACGTGGTTCGATCATTGCCTAATTCTCCAGACGGTGCAACAAAAAGATTTCATTATGAAGCAAATTGGTGATATTATAAGAACACTATTGGCTAATGCTCACTGATCCCTTTCCCGAAAGCCAAGAGGATATCGAAAACTCAATGGTATGGTAAGTTTTACAAGTGAAATGAGCACATCTGTTTATAAAGGTAATCTTAGCCATCCATTTTACCAGACAAGTTAACTTCAAATCATGACCGCCAATTTTTCCAACATTTCCACTAATATTCTCTTCAGATCTCAGCCATTGACGTCACTGGCCAAATCAATCTAAGCCAAAATTCTTGCAGAAAATCATCTCTAACACTTGTATTAGAGAAATCTCTTCTTTTGACTTTTCCAGGAAACATAGGAAGTCAAACTATACCTATTTTGGTGTATGTTAATTTGTGTTTTGATACTAGCTTATTTATTAACTTCCTTATTATTTGCTATCGATATTGTGCCTGCCATGGCATAAACAATCTCTAATGACTCTACTTATCCTACAAAAGTTGGTGGTTAGTGTTGGCTGATACCATATTTGCTTAAGCGTTTGGGTTTGGACTCTGTAAACTTGGGGTTGGTGAAAATTTGGAGAGGGAAGATTAGATAGGAATTGTGCATTGAATGATAAATAATAAAGCTAGTTGCAGCAAGGTTTAAGCTTAGTTAATAATTGTCAAAAATCAAAAGAACACTTGAAGTTGCCACCGCATTAAAATGTGCACAAAGGGCAATCAGACGGTCAAAATAAAATACAGTTATTGGAATCATAATCAAATTACTTTAGAATCAACAATAAATATATATAAACACACTTCTTCTTAAGTCATTATTCATGTGATTCCAGTGCACTACAAGCGTGAAAGAATTGAGTTAATGATGAAGGTAGAAGAAGAACAGAGAGACCATGTAGATAAAATATGGATGAGTTTAAACGACTTATGTTCTGTCGTTTCAAAGTTGCTTTACCTGTAAATTTCAAGTTGACCGAATTTTGTTACTTCATAAATTTTAACTAAAATCTTTGTTACCACTTATAACTAAAACCCATTTCACGTTTTCTTCACAGCCTATTTCACCTTCGGAGCTAGTCATAATTACTGAAGTGTCCATTTAATTTGCAGCTACCTTATATTTCACCTTGGGTTGGATCTCCCATTGTGATGGTCAGTGACCCTGGCGATTCATTCTTCTGAGCTTAAGTTGAAGGCCTGTATTTTTAGTTTTCGGTATCATTTAAATGGTTGTATGGTCACTATAGTATTGGGTACAAAAATAGGAAAAGGCTCTTCTTCTGAATCCACTTATATTTCCAACTAAAGAAGATGTTGTGATAAAAGATGGAACACAATCTGGAGAGCGTAGACGAGAAGCCACACAAAATTCTGTTTGAATCCTGCTGGTGATACACCATCGGCTCGCCAAGTCTTTGAGGCTGTATCAAATTTTATCACAGTACCATGTATGGATGCAATATTATTTATATTAAGTTTGGTTTATCATTACACAACCCCCCCACCGCCACAAAAAAGGGCTTAAATGTCTCTGGGTCTTGTCAGTGATGTCCTAAAGAGTAAATAGCTTCTCACTTTAAATTTGAGGCTCACAGTCTTGTTGCTTTGTCAAAAGCAGGGCAGCGAAATCCTGTTTGTGCGAAGAACTGCACTGAGCACAGCATAACCTCATTTCTTCTACAAGAAAAATTTTATCTGAGAGAGAATGTTAGATGACCTTCCCCTGTCTCCTTCACTGATGAAATGCTATTCGACTCAAAATCAACAACAGAGGCACAAATCTGTATAAGATAATTTCGCCAAGTGTAAACAATTTTTTCTCCAAAATATTGAATGAGAAGTAAACCAATTTGCACTTACATGAGAAAAGCGAAAAAGCCTCCTCTCTTATGAAAAATTTGAGAAGACGAGCAACTTTGCTGTTGAAGAGTGGTGGTGTTCTCTCGGCGAACCGACCCGGGAATATTTCCAGTAGCTCCACTCCTCCTGGGCTTATCATGAAACTCGAATCGAGGTTTGGTGCATTCTTCTTCACTGCTGGCAGCAAATTTTAGAGTAAATGTATTGGATTTGGTCCTGTTGGGATTTGCATATACTGGATTCACCCCACAACATTTTACATTGTGACATTTTTTGTTTTCAATCAAGAATCTAAAAGAGACAGCTGCAGAGTGGTCGCCATCAGGTGGCTGAATATCACAACAAGGCTGAAATCCAAGTATGACATGATCCGAGTCAATGGTCAGGTACTGAACCAAATGACAATGATCAACATGTTTGTTCTCAAAAGTATAGTCACATCGGACATGAAAATATTCACCCCTTGCATCAGAATCTCTCTGAAATTCAATAACAGCACTAAAAGCAAATCCGATGAAAATTCTGTTGCAACAATGGCGTGGCAGTTGAATAGTTATTGAAGATCCTGAAGATTGATTGCTGAACCAATCAGGGATTCCACTTCCGGGTAAACATATGCTAATTCCCCGTTGTGTATCAAAATTCTGTGACATGAAAATCATGATTTCAGACGTAATTGGTACAGATTAAAACCATAATCCTCTCTGCGGAGAGCAATAAATGGAAAGAAAGACAAGAAACAAACAATCATGTCATATTTTTATAGTAATTCACTTTATATGACCTACATCCACTTTTCAGCCGCTGCAGGGTTTCACTATGAGGAAAAGAGATTACAAGCAATTAACACTCAGACTAACTCATGCCACTCCATTGTATAGAGCTAGAAAATTGCATACCTTTTCATTGAATAGTCTTAGTTTTATATCTGCCAAAATGTTGTATGCATTTCCATTAACTTTCAAGCAATTTGTAAAATTGAAATATATCCGGGGCTGAGTACTTTCCCTGGAGTGTTTAGATAATGACTCCAGGATGGATGCATCTAATTCTTTTGGACATGATGGAAGCTCCTGCAAAGTTCGGAGACGCTCGCAATTCCTTGCATCTAAACAAATTAGACGTATTGGAAGCTCTGGCAATGATCGAAGCATATTGCAACCGCTCAAGTTAAGATATGTCAGCCGAGAAAGTTTCTTGATACTTGCTGGTAAATGCTTAAAGTTATTGCCGCTTAGAACAAACCATTCCAATGAGGATAGAGAGCCAATATCTTGAGGGATTTTTATCAAATCACAGTCTCTTAGTTCCATCCATTTTAAAGAAGATAAACCTGATAATACTGGAGGCAATACCAAACCCTTGCATCCAAAAAATGAAAGGTCTTCGAGTTTGTTCAAATCTGCAATGGAGGATGGCAGATGACTAATGGCCGATCCATCTACATTGAGATACTTCAAAGATTTTAAATTACCGAAGGTCTCAGGAAAAGTATCGAGTTTAGAACATTCCCCCAACCACAACTCTTTAAGCCCTTCAAGATTTTCAATTGAAGATGGCAGCACTTTAATTCCTGTCGAGGCTAAACCTATATATTCCAAACGATCCATTTTCTCCAAAATCTCTGGGAAGCTCTTTAGATTGTAGCAGCAGCAAAGATGAAGCCAATTAAGAGATTTCAATTTACAAATGCTGGTTGGAAGACACTTCAGCCTTGTGCAGTGCCTCAAATCTAACATCTGAAGATTGGTTAGGCTCTCGACTGATGAGGGAACTTCTTTTATTGGTGTCTTGCATAATCTCAGCTCTATAATATTTCCCGAAAGATTTGGGAATTTTGTGAGATTATAACAGGAAGAGAAATCAATGGTTATAGGAGATGTAAAATGAATCGTGCTTGGAAACCACCTAAGACTTTCACAGCCCTTCAAGCACATCATTCTGAGATTGTTGAAATTCTTGAATGATAAAGGGATGTAATGCAAGTTTGTGCAATTCTGGAGATTTATTCTCTCAAGATTTGGGACCTCGGAATGACCCGGTATCCAAGTAAGATATTGAGAGTTGTGGAGATCAATAGATTTTAACTTGAAGGCTTCCTAAAAAGTAAGGTACATAGATAATTATTGTATTAATCTTTCAATTGATCATTATATTAAAAGAATAAAGAAAAAAAATAAATGTGTTAGGATTAGGATTATAGTATACCTTTTTCCTTTTCCAGATTTGCTCGACTTTACTGTAGGGCAAGTTGAGTGCAATAAGGTTCTCTGGATCAAAATTCAATGGCAATGTTCTCAAAGGATATCCATGCCAATGAAGATATCTTAATTCCTTAGGAAGATACTCTAAACCTTGATCAAGATGCACTTTAGAGCTCATAATTGGAAAACCATCCCGATTAGGCATATAGAATTTAAGCAACCTAAGATGTTGATGCTGAAATCTGCTCGCCCGATGTCCGACCAGATTTTTCCACCAACGATTGTGTATCTAGTAGATAGGATACCGAATCGATTTTGCTCCTACAATTGTTCCAACCTTTGGAATTGGAAACCTGCACTCACAAATATGGATCAGAGACGCCGGTGGTTTTGCCGGCGTAAACCCTCTGATGCTTAAGTTAGATCAAGGTATTTACGGGAAAACAATATGCTTAAGAACTCGGGAATTATTCGAAATAATCTCACAATTTACACTAGCGAGTGATCTGGTTGTATTTTGACAGAGTTTTCCCTTATCTTTCAATTTTTCCGTCCCCTTCTTCACTGATTGCTTCCTCTTTTATAGCTGTTGTCCCACGTTTCCATTTGCCCTTCCTTTCCCCCTATTTCGGGTAGTGGCCACTCCTCATGGGATTTTAACCGCCACATTGCGTGCAAACATGGGACATCGTGTCTCTCTCAACGGTTCTGGGCTTGACGCAATTATCGCGATTTCGTGAGATCATGTTTCCGAAGTTTGGGGAGTCAGTGTCTGCTCGGTACATGTCTCTGATCGGCACAATCCTTTGGCCGGCCATCTCCTCTGCTCGGCACACTCTGACCGAGGTGAATCATGCCGGGGTGGGACAGATGGCATAGCTGAGGTAGTGCCCTCAATGACTTAACAGGCATAGCTGAGGTGGTGTCCTCAATGACTTAACAGGCATAGCTGAGGTGGTGTCCTCAATGACTCAACACCAGTCCCCCAGTTTCTAGTCGCGCGAGTGAAACGAGTTGAGAGTAGAAACTTGAGAATTGGACCTTATCCCTTCCGGGCACTCCTTTTTTGTTTGAAGAGGTTCTGACCTAAGCATGGGCTTTCTTGAGCAGGTCCAACGCACATATGGGCTTGCGTTTCGTCCAGCCTCCTATGTCAGTTACTGACGTGGCTATTCTAGATTCTTCTTCACATTTGAAATTTGAAACGACGGGATATCCTTCCTCGAAAAACGGTGAATGAGCTGGCACCCTTAGTACTCCAAACGCTTCTGTTTCCCCCTTTTATTTCGAATCCCTAAATAGAAATCATTTTTCTTTGCTTGCTTTTTTTTTTAACAACTCCTTCGTCTCTCTCTCACAGACTCTGCGTTTGAGATCATCGTTTCGCCGGGTTTTTTCTCCGTCACCGCGATATCACCAGTGCCAATCTTGTCTCAGGTATGGCCTTCAACCCTTTCTCTGGTTGTTGTTGATTGGGTTTTGTGTTGTGGATTCTGTGTTTGCCTTTTGTGCCTATATTCTTGGATTTCTGTGCGCCCCTTTTGCAAAACTTCGATATGTCCAACCGGAGAGGGAAGATGATTGTAGTTGAGAGTGATGAGGAAGTAGATGATTCATACCCCCACTTGTTTGGACCCAGTGACCCTCTACGTCTCTCCCCCGATGTAGGTCCCTCAAGCCCTAGGAGTACCCCTGATAGCCCCCGCCCCGCAGCTACTTCGCCTTCCCTCGAATTAGAGTTAGTAGGGAACAGGGGTGGTCCTGCATCGAGCTCAGGTGAGAGTCGAAGCTCAGATGGGACTGAATCCTCAGAGGAAACGGGCGATGACGAGGGGAGTAGTTTCGAGCCGAGCCGACCTCCTAAGAAGAGGAATCTTGGTCATAGGGTGAAGGCAGATTCCTACCCTATTGACTATACAGCCTGTGCCACCACCTCGGATGACTTGTCTAGGCTTAGGGCTCTTTATAGAATTCCCGATGATGTTATTCTTGTGGTTCCTGGGAAAGGTGATATTCAAAGTCGACCTCCGAAGGGTTATGTGACCATGCATTTTGAGTGTTTTAAATTGGGAGCTCGGCTGCCCCTCCAGCGTTATTTTGCTAAAATATTGGGTGGTATGCACCTGGCCCCAGGTCAGCTGCATCCTAATGGGTGGAGGGTCCTCTCGTCTATGTTTGTGTTGTGGGGGAGGTGTGGATCTGAGGAGCCCTCTCTTGTTGAGGTGAAACACTTGTACTAGTTGAGCAGTAGCCCGAAGGAAGCTAGCTGGTACTACTTCATGTCGAGTTCTGCAAAGAGAAAACCAATCACCAGTTTCCCTTCTTCCTGCAAGAATTGGAAGAATAAGTTCTTCTTTGCTGGGGGAAACTGGTGTCCAACAGCTCGTCAGCTTGGTGGTGATATTTACGTCCCTACACAATTTGTCACCCCAGGTTGTTTATTTTGCTTATATCTTTTTTCTCCAATTGCTACTTATCGGTTTCCTTAACTATGTTTGGTTTTTCAAAGTCGTGGGGCTTAATCGCGCGCCTTGACGAAATACCTTTGCTTCAGGTAGAAACTGCTTTGGTGAATGCATCCACCTGGCAGGATCTTTTGTCACCAACAAATCTAGTCAGCTCGGGCTTAGTTGATTTTGCGGCTGGAATGGATAACCAGATCCTGAGCGCCATGACTAGGAAGCGTAGCCGGACTTCGGCCAGTTCCAGCAATCCTCCTCCTCCTCCTCCTCCTCCGAAGAAGACCAACATTGGTTCTTCCAAGGTTCCAGCTCCTGCTCTGCCTCCTCCACCACCTCGTACGAGCGGTGGGAATAGGCCTGCTGACAAGAGTTCTGAAGTCAGCATTCGCTCGGGTGACCGATCCTCTCCTCTTCCTCCTCGTGGCCAGGGAGACTATCTGACACCCTATAAGAGGGATTATAAGAGGTCAGTGGGACCGACAATGATTGAAGATATAGAGAGTATGACTCTCACTGAATTAGCTGGTTCCGTTCAGCGGGTTTCCTATAAGCTGGCCAGTATAGTCTCTTGTTATAAGAATAGGGTCACTCGCCATGAGAAGAAGCTTCAAGCGGACAACCAAGATTTGAGAAAAAGGGTTGAGTCTGCTGACCGCAACAAGGAGAAGCTGCTCGAGCTGCAAAAACATGTCGGGGACTTAGAGGAGAAGGTGGCTATAGTCGAGTCCAACTCCACTAAGCTTGAGAGGGATTTGAGTGACCTGAGGTCTGATCTTCAGACTACTCAAAGTGAGCGAGACACTTTGAAGACGGCCTTCGAGGGAGAGGTGAAGTCTCTAAATGAGCAGTTGGCTGAAATAAAAGACAAATATGCCGATGTTGATGATAGGATTGATGCAGAGTAAAACTCTGGGCTGGCCTTCTGCTATAAGTGCATCATGTCTGTACTTGAAAAAGAATATCCAGACCTCCAGATGGACAAGTTGGCGGCTGGAGTGCGGCAATATATGGCCGAGGCTGAGCAGGCCAACACGGAGCAGGGTGTCCAGGACCAGGTGGAGACTCCTGCAGAGGTGGTGCAAGAGGTGGAGGCCGAGGATCCAGCTCTCGAGGTTGGCCAGGGGTCAGGGTCTACTCCTCTTGAGATTGCTGACCCTCTTCCTCCTCCCGAAGTTGCTGATCATCCGAAGATTATTGATCCTTCTGCTGCTGAAGCTGATAAACCCCCTAGGCCTTAGAATGATTGTTGTACAAATCTTATTTGTAACTTTGAGGGCCTATAAAACTTTGCACGCTTTCTTATGATTAATTTCATTTCTAATTTCTGCTTATGAATCACTTCTGTAAATTAGACTTAATAGTTTAGCTGCTGGTTTTATAATGTACCGAGCAGAAATGAGCACCGATTGACCTTAACAAGGTTCCGTAAAACGAATTGCTAATTCTTTTGCAAGGATTGGCACCTACTTGCCTTAGTAAAAAAATTTTTTGTGGCATTGCTTGCTGGCCCTTTAGTTGACCGAGCTGGATCAGGCACTTACTTGCCTTAATAAAATTTCATAAAATTAGCTGCTGGTCTTTCGTTGACCGAGCAGGAACAGGCACTTGCTTGCCTTGATAAAATTTTATAGAATCATCTGCTGGTCTTTCGTTGACCGAGCAGGAGCAGGCACTTGCTTGCCTTGATAGAATTTCATAGGATCATCTGCTGGTCTTTCGTTAACCGAGCAGGAGCAGGCACTTGCTTGCCTTAATAAAATTTCATAAAATTTGCTGCTGGTCTTTCGTTGACCGAGTAGGAACAGGCACTTGCTTGCCTTGATATAAAATTTCATAGAATCATCTGCTGGTCTTTCGTTGACCGAGCAGGAGCAGGCACTTGCTTGCCTTGATAGAATTTCGTAGGATCATCTGCTGGTCTTTCGTTGACCGAACAGGAGTAGGCACTTGCTTGCCTTGATAGAATTTCATAGGATCATCTGCTGGTCTTTCGTTGACCGAGCAGGAGCAGACACTTGCTGGCCTTGATAGAATTTCATAAAATTAGCTGCTGGTCTTTTGTTGACCGAGCAGGAACAGGCACTTGCTTGCCTAAGATGGACTTGCCGACAAAAGGAATCTTTTACTGAAATTCATCTTCATTGAAACTTTGAGAGTGTTACAAAAGTGTGAAATACATGTATGTACAACAAGCTATCATCCGTTGAGCAGAAATAACTTAAAAAGAAACTTTTAGCGAGGCGTTCTGCTTACTGAAAATATTTTCTCAAGTGCTCGGCGTTCCATGATCTCCTCACATCTCGTCCATCCGGGTATGCCAACTTATAGGCTCCTGGCCCCGTTGCCCGTATCACTCTGTATGGGCCTTCCCACTTAGGGCCGAGCGCGCCATGACTAGGATCCATCGTATTTTGATTCACCTTCCTCAGTACCCAGTCCCCTGCTCGAAACTGCCTTACTCGGACGTTCTTGTTGTAGTAACGCATGATTCTTTGTTGACATAGGGCCACTTTTTGTGAGGCCCCTTCCTTTTTCTCCTCCAACAGGTCCAAGCTTAAACAAATCTGCTCGTCATTTTGTTCTTCATTGAAGTGCTCCGTCCGATGTGTTCCGATCCCAATTTCTGCTGGGATAACTGCCTTATGACCAAAAACTAAGGCAAATGGAGTCTCCCCAGTGGCAGTTTTGTGAGTTGTACAGTAAGCCCATAATACTCCTGGAAGCTCGTCAACCCAGGCTCCTTTCTTCTCTCCCAATCTGGTCTTCAGGAGCTTCTTTATCACCTTGTTGGCTGCCTCCACTTGCCCATTCGCCTGCGGGTGTGCGGGCGTACAGAACTTCAGGTCCACCCCCAAGTTTTGGCAAAAATCCCTAAAGTTGCTGTTGTCAAACTGTCTTCCATTGTCCGTGATGATAGCATAGGGGATCCCATATCTGCAAATGATACTCTTCCAAATGAAATCTGTCGTCTTCCTCTCCGTGATTTGGTTGAGAACTCCCACTTCTACCCACTTGGTGAAGTAATCTATCGCCACGATTGCATGTGTTGCCGCTCCTCGGCCCTTAGGCAACGGGCCAATCAGGTCAATTCCCCATTGAGCAAAAGGCCATAGGGATGTCATTGCAGTCAGCTTTTCCGGAGGTTGAGCAGGAACCTCTGAGAAGCATTGGCAGACTTTGCAGTTCTTCGCTATTTTTCTTGCATCTTGATGCATGGTTGGCCAGAAGTATCCTTGCCGAAGTGCCTTGAAAGCTAAAGTTCTTGCTCCTGAGTGATTTCTGCATATCCCTTTATGAATCTCCCTTAGCACATAATCTGCCTCCTCATCATCCAAACATCTTAGGAGGGGTAAGGTGAACCCCCGACGGTACAACACTCCATCGAGTAGCGTGTATCTTGCTGCTCAGCATTTCAACTTCCTTGCTTGCCTTTTGTCCTCCAGTAGGATTCCATCACGGATGTAAACGAGGATAGGATCCATCCAGGATTCCGCGGTGCTTATTCGCATTACCTCTACTTCCTCTTGTATGCTTGGCGAGGTCCTTACCTCCAGCGGAACCGACTTAGGTAATTTCGGGTCGGCTACTGCGGCCATTTTGGCCAACATATCAG
This sequence comes from Citrus australasica, assembly GCA_029618585.1. Classification (NCBI taxonomy): domain Eukaryota; kingdom Viridiplantae; phylum Streptophyta; class Magnoliopsida; order Sapindales; family Rutaceae; genus Citrus; species Citrus australasica. The sequence goes on along the minus strand of JARCIV010000003.1, from coordinate 32,704,942 downwards.
CTCGGTAATTTTCACTCCAGGGTATCTGTTTTACCTCTACCTCCTTGAAGAGTCCAATCAGTTGTTTTTCCTTCCTCAAGTACAACCCCATATTCTCTTCCCGCGCTTGGAAATGATCGTTGAACTGATTGCAAACTAACTGGGAATCTGCTCGGATTTCCAGCTTCTCTGCTCGTAGTGCCTGTGCCAGTCTGAGTCCGGTGATGAAAGCCTCATACTCAGCTTGATTGTTTGTGAGCTGGAATTCAAACTTTACAGCATATGCAAGCTCTGTTCCTTCTGGGTTTCGTACTACGATTCCTGCCCCGAATCCTTGTTCACTACATGACCCGTCGACCATTATCAGCCACACCCCTTCTGACTTCTCCTGCTCTAATGGCCATTTCTCCTGCACTTCCTCCCCTGACTCAGCTCGGTTTGTCACAAAATCAGCTAGACCCTGGGCTTTGATTGCTCCTCGGGGTCTATAGGAAATATCAAACTCGCTCAGCTCTACGGACCATTTTACTAACCGACCAGATGCGTCCGGTTTTTGCAGCACCTGCCGAAGGGGTTGATCAGTCATCACCACTATTGAGTGGGCCTGAAAGTATGGCCGAAGCTTTCGTGCTGCTGTTACCAAAGCCAGCGCCCATTTCTCCATTACGGGGTACCTGGTTTCTGCATCCACCAGGGCTTTGCTTGTGTAATAAACAGGGTATTGCTTTCCTTCCTCCTCCCGAACTAATACCGAGCTGGTTGCCCATTTGGATAACGCTAAGTATAGAAACAGCTGGTCTCCTTTTCTCGGAGTTGATAACAACGGGGAGCGGGCCAGATATTCCTTCAGCTGTTCAAATGCCTCATCGCATTCTGGTGTCCATTCCATCTTTTTCCCTTTCTTTATGGTTTGGAAGAAAGGGTGGCACTTATCCGTGGCCCGTGAGATGAAACGGTTCAGGGCAGCCAATTTCCGCATCAAGCTCTGCACTTCCTTAACTGTTCGTGGGGACTTCATTTCTGTTACCGCTCGTATCTTCTCTGGATTGGCCTCGATTCCTCGGTGGCTTACTAGGAATCCTAAAAACTTGCCCGAGCTGACCCCAAATGCACATTTTTCTGGGTTCAGCTTCATCTTGTACTTCCTCAGCAATTCAAAGGTTTCTTTCAAATGCTTCATATGATCCCCTGGGTCTTTGGATTTGGTGATCATATCGTCCACATATACTTCTATAGTATGACCGATCAGGGGTTTGAAGACCTTGTTGACCAACCTTTGATAGGTTGCACCCGTATTCTTAAGGCCGAAAGGCATAACCCTGTAGCAAAACAAACCCACGTTAGTTATAAAGGCAGTATTCTCCTCATCTTGCTCGTCCATGGGTATCTGGTTATATCCGGAGAAGCATCCATAAAGCTGAGCAGATTATGGCCTGCTGTAGAGTCCACCAATTGATCTATCTTTGGTAGGGGAAAGCTGTCCTTCGGGCAAGCCTTGTTGAGATCTGTGAAATCTACACACATCCTCCATTTCCTGTTGGCCTTCTTCACCAACACTACATTGGAAATCCACTCCGGGTACCTTGCTTCCCTTATGAACCCGGCTTTCAATAACTTATCCACCTCGGTATTTATGGCTTCGTACCTCTCCTGGTTGAAGCACCTCTTCTTCTGCTTTACTGGTCTAGCCCCCTTCCTAATTGCCAATCTGTGGCAGGCCACCCTGCGATCAATTCCCGGCATATCCTCGTGAGACCAGGCAAAAATATCAGAATGGGACCACAGACACTCTACTAGCTCACCCTTCAGTGCTTCGCTCAATCTAGACCCGATCTTGATTATTCTGCTCGGGTCGTTCTTATTAATATTGACCTCCTCCAGGTCCTCCACAGGTTCCTAACGACCATTCTTAGATTCACCTCGGTTGTCTAACGAAGTAACCTGCAGCGTCTCCTTGGCTGCGGTAGCATAGCAGCTTCTCGCCATTCTCTGGTCACCTTTAACCACTCCCACTACCCCGTTTATTCTATACTTCAGTGCCAAATAATGCGTGGATACGACGCATTGACTTATCCTCATGAACGGCCTCCCCAATATCACATGGTAGGGACTTCTCTCCTCCACCACGACAAAATCCAGCATCATCGTTTTCTCAAACGGTTTTGCTCCCATAGTGATTGGTAGTTCAATGATCCCCATGGGAGTTAATTGTCCTCTTCCGAATCCCTTCAGGGATGTATTTGTTCGCTCCAGCTTCACGTATGATATCCCCATCTCATCTAAAGTCGATTTAAACAAAATATCGACTAAACTCCCCGTATCTACCAAAACCCGCCGCAGTTCTGCACCAGCCACCGTCGCCTTAATTACCAGCGCATCCTCATGCGGATACAGGACACCCTCTTCGTCATCTTTTGTCCACATGATGGGAACTTGCCGTACCTTGGCCCTCTTGGCTGCTGGTAAATTGAAAAACACCTTTTTGCTGGCCATGGCATACCTCCCATAATTCTTTCGTGCTCTGTTCGAGTCTCCGGCTAATCTCGGCCCTCCTGCTATGACACGAATCATCGGAGACTCACGCTCCAGTTCCCTTTCAATTTCTTCACCCCGCGTGTATTGAGCTTCACCGACGGGGAACACTCCATCCACATACTCATCCAAGTATCGGTTCCTTACTAAATCCTCCACCTGAACATTTAGATCTCGACATTGACTAAGTCTATGACCATGAGTGGTGGAATTTACAGAACCTGCCTCTATCACGCCGGTGAGCAGGTTTTGTTATGGGGGCTGGCTGGTATAACAGGCCTCGTCCTTCTATCTTTTCGTATAGTTCTTCCATTGAGATCTTCAATGGAGTGTACTGTCTGTACGCTGAGCTCTGGTCGACTAATTGAACTTATCGGCTGCTACGAGTATCACCTCGGGTTGCTGCCGTTGGCAAATGATCTGGTTGTCCTGATCGGGAGGGGATTGTATGTGGCGTTCTGGGGTGGTTGTGATAAGTGTGGACAGCCATCTGCCTGTAACCTGGCTGTTGTTTCGGGAACGGAGGGCGATGATGTTGAGCTCGGCTGTACGTGAATTGTGGTGGCCTTTGGACTGTGGGGTAAGGGCGGGACCGAGCTGGTACTCTACTCACTGCTGAGGATTCCCCACCTCGTTTTCCCCCTCCACTTCCGTTAGAGCCTCTCCGCTCCTTTCGCCTCAGCTCCTCCAATTGTTCACTTTTTACCCGAGCTGATTTCTCCTCTTCAATCTCTATGTCTCGTTTCGCCTGTTCATACCCCGCCGAGTAATTCTGCACTAAGGGACTTCTTAGGTTGTACCATAGTCGGCCTATCTTCACACCTTCCTTTAATCCCCTCAGCGCCTGTGGATGATTAAAAGCTCCCAGGTCCAGCACAGCTCGGTGGTATCGTTTTACAAAATCCCGAAGAGATTCACGCTTCTCATGCTTCATCCCCATAAGCTCCATCATGTCATCCTCTGGGGCTACAGCTCCTCAGAACTGCTCGGCCAACTCCCAGCACACCTGCTCGTACCCCATTATACTTCCCCTAGGCAACTTGCGGTACCATTCCCGAGCTCGTCCCTCCAATGTTAACGGGAACACTCTACACCTCTGCGCTGGTGTCAGCCCCTGCACACCCGTCATGTCATTGAAACGCTCGATGTGCACCAACGGATCGCTTCGTCCGGAGTACTTGAGGTCGGGAAAGCGAAAATCCCTTGGGATTATGGTGCCCGTGATCTCAGTTGATAATGGAGATTCCTCGTCTAGCATTATCCTCCAGCTTGGGGGCTTTTTCTTGCCCTGGATCTCCTCCATCACCTGCGCCAATCTGCGCACTTCTCCCTCCAGTTCCAATGCACGGTCTGGATCGCGTGCAACAATCTGGTCTCGTTCCTGCTCGGCGTTCTGCAGCTGCTGCCTGAGCTCTCCTTCATCAACTCTGGCTCCTCGGCTATCAGCTTCAAACATCCGTTCGGAACGAGGTTGGATCCTCTCTTCGCCCATATGCTCCCCCAACCCTTGGTTAGTACTCCCATGGAGATGCACCCCACAAGATTGGTCCACCGGTGGAGGGATTTCCTCGACTCTGCGCCTTCGGTGGCTGGGTCCTGGTCCGACATCATCTCTGCCCGCGGAAGTTTCGCTGTCCCTTCTCCGTTCCTCCCTCAGCTCACACAGTACGGCCGTGAGTGTCTCCATTTGTTTCTCCATCCGCTCCAATCGATCTTGCATCATCCTCTCGCGGGCTTCACTTGCTATCTCCCGGAGAGTTATTGTCTCAACAGCCTCATTATCATCTCTTAAAACGTCCTTCCTCGACGCATCCATATCTTCGCGCTTGATACTTCTCCAGATACTACTAATTGAGGGGTAGCTTTTTATTCAAATCCCCACAGACGGCGCCAAAATGTTGATGCTGAAATCTGCTCGCCCGATGTCCGACCAGATTTTTCCATCAACGATTGTGTATCTAGTAGATAGGATACCGAACCGATTTTGCTCCAACAATTGTTCCAACCTTTGGAATTGGAAACATGCACTCACAAATATGGATCAGAGACGCTGGTGGTTTTGCCGGCGTAAACCCTCCGATGCTTAAGTTAGATCAAGGTGTTTACGGGAAAACAATATGCTTAAGAACTCAGGAATTATTCAAAATAATCTCACAATTTACACTAGCGAGTGATCTGATTGTATTTTGACAGAGTTTTCCCTTATCTCTCAATTTTTCGGTCCCCTTCTTCATTGATTGCTTCCTCTTTTATAGCTGTTGTCCCACGTTTCCATTTACCCTTCCTTTCCCCCTATTTCGGGTAGTGGCCACTCCTTATGGGATTCTAACCGCCACATTGCGTGCAAACATGGGACATCGTGTCTCTCTCAACGGTTCTGGGCTTGACGCAATCGCGATTTCGTAAGATCATGTTTCCGAAGTTTGGGGAGTCAGTGTCTGCTCGGTACATGTCTCTGATCGGCACAATCCTTTGGCCGGCCATCTCCTCTGCTCGGCACACTCTGACCGAGGTGAATCATGCCGGGGTGAGACAGATGGCATAGCTGAGGTGGTGTCCTCAATGACTTAACAGGCATAGCTGAGGTGGTGTCCTCAATGACTCAACACGATTCGACATACTAGTAAAGGTTCCACAAGCTAGATATATGTCTCTTATTTTGGACATATCAAGAAATATGCCTTCAATTGCAATGGTCCCCTTTGTAAAATAAACAATTAGTTAGTTCAAAATCCACAAAACCTCAACGTAATTTTATGAAGAGCTCCTCATATAATTGAAAACAAAACCCGCATTGACATTTTCTAAAATCAAGAAACTTTCCTGGGCCATCATATTAATAGATTCTTACCTTATTTCTCTTTAGTACATTATAGACATCTTCATGATGCCACAACCTGCTCCGTTTACTTGGATCTCTTACAGATTTTTGGCGAACAATCTCTTGACCCATTTCTTGCAATAGATCATGCATCTGCAGCTTGTTGTAGCATGAGATTGTTATGAGTGATTTGTCTACAAGAACGTTGACTTCATAATCCGCATAATCAGGATAATCTTGTATCATTGTCATGTAGTCTTTATCCTCTCCTTTAAAGAAACATGCAATGTCTAAAAATATGCTCTTCTCTTCTTGCTTTAGCTCATTGTAACTTATTTTTAACACATCATAAATGTTGGGGTTGGATATCTGTGTCAAGTTCTTTAATGCATTTTTCCAGTCTAGTTTACTCTTCCTACGGAAAAAAGAACCCAGCACTTTTAAGAGCTAATGGATTGCCATTGGCATAATCCACTACACGCTTTGAAAGCACCAAAAAATCTTTGGGACAAATTTTTTGTCTAAAGGCAAAATTAGAAAAGAGCTCAAGAGATTCATCCTTGTTTAATCCCTCAACCTCATATATGCTATCTACTTCACATTCATCAAAAACTCATTTGTCTCTAGTAGTTACGATGATTCTACTTCCAGGACCAATCGGTCAAGCCCACCAACTAAAAAAATTAATTGTTCTGGTTTATTTACATCATCGAGAACTATAAAAACTTTCATCTGTTGGAGCCTCTCCTTAATATATTCAGGAAGATTAGGAGTTCCTATTTTGAGATTTTCTTCTACTATTTCAGAAAGAACTCGCTCTCGTAAGTGTACTAGCCCAACCCTCTCTGATTCTTCTCTCACATTGGTTATAAAGCACTCACCTTCAAACTCAGAAGAAATTTGGTTAAAAATGGCTCCAGCAAGGGTGGTTTTACCTATACCACCCATGCCCCAAATTCCCACAATTCGAAAATCTGGCAATCCCAGATGTAGCAACGATTTAATATGCCTAATTCTTGAATTTACTCCGACTAAGCCTGTGAAATCCCTTGACAATAATTTATCTTTTAATTTCTTCATAATATCTTTGACAATTTCATCTACAAGTTTTGCCTCAGGCCTAGCAGATTGTGAAAACAAATGACTGAGTAGAGATAGTCCGGAGTAAGGTGGAATTAAAAAACAAAATAACAAAAGGAAAGATCACCTACATCTCCAAAGTTAAGTTTGTTTGAATAGTAAAAAAAACCCTTTTTTGATTATTATACTCTTGATTACAACAACTCAATAATTAACTTTAAATAAACTCTATAATAAATATAAATTAAAATTAAAATAACAATATATACATATATAATAAGATAAAATTTATAAAATATTTTGAATATTAAAAAAGTTATTTTAACATTATTAATCTATCATATTCTTTCAATAATATTCAAATAAGGAAAATTATCATCACATCATCTTTATTTTGTTTTATATTCATCCAACTACTACAAAATTTTAACTTTGTACCACCTTTCTTTTCATATTTGTATCAACTAGCCACTTTTGCATTAACACTATTAAATAATTTAAATAAAATGATAATTTTACCCCCAAATAAATTAAAAGATTATTTTATCTTATAAAAACTTTTAAAATGAAAAATTATAATCATAAAAATATCCCTAAATTTAATAAAAAAATAAATCCCAAATATAGGTGCTCAATTGATTTTTACTAAATTTAGATTGCAAAAAATTTTATTAATTATTTTTATTAAAAATTATAATTTTATGAAATTTTAATAAAAATAAATGAATTTATTTATTAAAAAATTATGATTTTGTAAAATTTTATTAAAGTAACTGAATTTATTTCTTAAAAGAATAAATCCTAAAATTTTAATAATTTAGGGGTTTTTTATTAAATCCAAAAATTTTGCAATTATTTTTATAATTATAATTTTATATTAAAATAATTTTTATTAAAAATAAAAATTCTAATTTTGGGATTTATTTTTATTAAATTTAGGGATATTTTTATCAATATATATATATATATTTTAAAGTTTTTATAAAATAAAATGATCTTTTAATTTATTTGGGGGTAAAAATGTTATTTTATTAAAATTATTTAATATTGTTAATGTAAAAGTGGCTAGTTGATACAAATGTGAAAAGAAAGGTGGTGCAAAGTATATGTTAGAATTTTGTAATGGTTGGATGAACATAAGGTAAAATAAAAGTGATGCAATGATAATTTCCCTTAAAATAATTATATCTAACATTCACAATATTTTTTAAATTTTTTATTATTTTATGTCAATATATTTTTTTAATTATGTCTACATTACTATAAATCTTAAATTTTTGGATAAGTAGATTTTAGTATTAATAAAATCCATCAGGATAGACTAATAATAACTTAATATTAAAATAAATTTTCATTATATACATTATTTTGTTAATTATACTTATTGTAATATTTTATTTGCATCATATAATATTTATTTATGATTTTTATCTTATTACTATATTTATATTTATTTGAGTTGTTTTAATCAAAGAGCATTATAGTTATTTATGAAATTAGGGGATTTGTATGATTATTTATGATACTAAGGCAGTTTAGATGATCATTTAAGCAAATCTCGAGGTGTGAGTGGCACTTTTCCTAAAGAAATTTCTTAATAATTTTACATCAATAATGAAAGGGGTTCAAGCATTTTTACTAATTGATCAATTTTTAAATACAATATTCGTCGAATAATTTTCATCACGTTGGACCGCTTACCAATTCAATTTGATTTTATATTTTTTTATCTAACTAATATTTTTTGTACCCTGAGTTTGGTACAAGGAGCTTATATTCATATCATTACTATTCTTAGATGTATAAATGATATTAACACTAAGAATTTCAACATTTGAGTTCCAGTTTATTAGTATGGATACTTGTTAGTTACTGTCACGTCATGTTAAAAGAGGGGGGAAAAAAAAAAACCAACTTGTTGTCGTTACTCGACGGATGAGCTAAGAGTTACCTCATATTCATAGAATCCCATCCGGATATATTGGATGCTTCAGTCAAAGCACGGTTCCATTTATGAACTTTTTCTGGCAGCTCCTTGAACTGTTTTTCAAGCTTAACAAAAGCATCCCCAAAACTTCCAGTTTGGTTCCGAACATCCGATGGATGAACATGATAGAAAACTGGAACAACCATTTGGCCACTAAGGTTCTTGCTTTCAAGAATCTTGACAAGTTCATCCAAGCACCACTTCGAAGAAGCATAGTTCTTTGAGAAAATGACTGCGGAAATCTTTGAGCCTTCAATTGCATTCAAAAGAGCAAGCGACTATCGTGTTCATTTGATGGCTTATAAAAGTCAAGATTATCAAGCTCAAATGGAGGCTATTTCAGGGGAGTTGGTCCCGAATTATTTGAAAATTGAAGGCTCACTTTCACTATAAATGTAGAGAGGTCTTGGAAGAAAGGGGCATTGGAGCGTGAGTGAAGTTCTCTAACAATTTGATAACTTTGAGTGTTTTGTGAGAAGTAATTCTTTAGCATTTGAGAGAGTCAAAGTGTTCTTGAGTGATTTGTGAGTTTGATCCTATTTGAATTTTGGATTGTGAAATAAATATTATAATACTTATATTCTCTATTTTTATAGTAAAATATTCTTCTTTATCCTTACCCATTGACATAGGATAAAAAACAGAACCATATATATCGTTGTGCATTTTGTTTGATTATTTCTATTTTTCTCTATCACCTCATTAATATTGCCAGACAATCTGGGATTGTCACAACAAACGCACTCATTTGCGTGTTCAAAAACAGAGAGGATAAGTAAAATTGACAAAATAAAACTTTTAGAAATACTAGAACAAGTAAGATGCCAGTAACTCCTTATCCATATGGTGAAGGGTTCGACTTTCGAGTCTCTCCATGGTTATAGGCATAAAAATTCCCCACAGAAAGAAAAAAAAAGAAGAGAAAACCAAAATCCAAAATATATATAAAAAAAGACGACTCACGTCCACTCAAGAGAAGCAATTCATTTTCATGGTTAAAGTAACTGCCTATAAGGAGTGGAAAATTTAACTGCAACTATTCGTTCTATATTCGATAACCATTTCACATTTTTTACAAATTTCTCTCATGTGATGAGCCAGTTTGGGGTTGCGGTGACTGATTAAATAAGCTGCTTCTGATGTGTAAATGAAATAAACTGCTGATTAAAAAAGCAGTTTGGTATTTGATAAACTGTGCTGTTACGGTTGCTTGAGTTTAAAAAGTAGTGTACAAGCATTGATAAATTTTATTACGAAAGTATTATTTTATTATATAATAACAAAATAGATATTATCTTAGATTACCTTTTGTCTTTTAGGGTATGTTTAATAATGTTTAGACATGCCTTTTTCTTTTTAAAATACATAAAATTGCATAATGTAAAAAAAAAACTCATATAGAATCTAATGAACTTCATAATTTGTTACATAAAATATAATAAAAAGTTATACTAATACATAATCCAAATAAAATACAAAAGTAATATGCATTACATTCATATTAAAGTTATTGCAATAAGCACCTTGTATATAGAAAAAAAAATGATTGAATGTTAAAATCAATAGTTATGAAATTGATTTTAAAAATCATGGTTAAATTCCATGGGAAATTGTTCATGGTTCAAATAAAATTTATGTAATCATACGCAAGTTTTATTAAATTTTATAATAGAAAATAAAAGTAAAGTATGAAAAATATATATTTACTAGATCAAAACTTGATAATTGTAAGGGTAATTTGATTATGTTGGTAATATCATATCTTGTGGCTTATATATTAGGTGTATGGAAAAATAAGATATAATTATCTTTTTGTTGAAATATTAAGGTTATAAAAAGAATTTTGAAAAGCAGTGGTGACTTATTTAATATGCTGCTCATGAAAAATAACATTCTACCTACTTTTAAAAGCTGTTGTTAAAATAGAAAAAAATATAAAATAAGTAGATTTTACAAAGTTTACCAAATACTATTTTTGTCAAAATTATGAAATAAACAGCTTATTGAATTTTAACATCAATCTCAAATGGAGCCTATATTTTTTTTTTATCAACTAAACACTTGATTTGAGCATTAGATTGCATTTTTTTGGTGGACAACACAAATGCTTTGTAGTTCTAAGTCTACAGATCAAAGAAAAAAACAACGAATATTTGAAGATACTCTTGATTATCTCAATCTATCTTAGTCTTGTGTAATTTAAATAATAATATCTATCGATTTTATATTTGATGAAATCAACTATAGTTAAAGCAAAATCATGTATGATAATAAAGTCCCATTACTTTATGCTTTAATCTTTTGGCCTCAAAAAAAAAGCTCTCTGTGCAATCCTTTTCACCTCGATTCTTTGATATTTTCTCTTTTGAAAAAGTCTTAACTACCCTAGCTATAACGTCCCTGTTGCTATACCTACCCTCGTTAAAATTTGTCTTTTTAAATGGGAATTATATGACATGGATATTTTTAGTAATTTTTTAAAATAGAAGGACTATTAGAAACTAGGGTAATTTTTAAAAACCACCCCTGAGGTTTGCCTCTGATACACCTAGAGAGAATATATGCATATATTGACAACATCCCCCCTGGCCGTTTATAAAAGTTATACATCCGTTAGGCAGTTGAGGACAATAACGTAAATGATCTATTTTTTAATTTTTAAATCTTACAAAAAGCTGATATCAAGTAATTGATTAGACAAGAGCAGGTAGAGAATTGACGTGGCTTTGAGACTAGTGAAACATGAGGGAGTTGGAACCCATTTTCAAACTTTAACACCCGAAGACAATGCTTATCTTCATTTCTTCTTCTTCTTTTTTTCTGAACATAACTTTAACGCCCGCTGAATTTAGCAATAGCAGAGGCACGCGTACATACACTTAGCTAACAAGTCATTTGCTCAATTATGCTTCCATCTGAATTTCGGCAACGACCGGCATGTGAACAACCGACGATTGAAGAGAGCAGCAGGTGTGTATTTCTATGAAATTTTAAAACTGAAGTTTGGTTAGATTATATTCTTGGATTTTGTTGAATTGTTGCTAGTTAGACACTTCGTATTTTTTATATAGTTAATTAAACTATATAACTCAAAAAATCAAATAATTAATTTTTTTTTCACCTGCTTGGTTGTTCTCCAAAAGAAACGGTAACCGGATCAGAATCCTCTCCATTAGGCTTTTGAATGCAAATCTTCTTATTTTTGCAATCACTCTAGCTTTTTTACTTATGTTCAGCCCCGTGTCGGCTTTGGTCTGGTCGAGCTTATCCGGTTTAAGTGTTTCCATGATTCGTAGCAAAGCAAAAACGAAAGAATGAGATGTTACTTTAGGAAAATTAATTGATTTTTAAAACTGAAGTTGGGTTTTATTATATTCTTGAATTTTGTTGAATTATTGCTAGTTAGACACTTCTTATTTTTTATATAGTTAATTATGATTTTTACAAATTAAAGCAATGACCGAAAATGAATTGATTTTTAAGTTGATAATCATTGGATATATTATGTAAACTCTGAAAAAGAATTAATTCTTGATGATTTTGGAATAGCCACTGTGAATGTTTATTGAAATTTTACAGCCAAAATGTATATATTTCTTTATGTATAATCTGCAATGTTAGAGTTCATGCCATTGCTTATATAATTTTGTATTGCTACATTTAAGAGTTGACAATGAGGCTGACAATGGAAATGAAGAGCTACATTATGGTTATGCTGGATTTGCAAATGAACTTGATGAATTTGAAGATGATTATGAGTGTGAGGCTGCTGTAGATGGATCATATCCAGATGATTCTGATTCGAGCCATTTATTTGGAAGTGAAAGTGACAGTGACAAAGATCTTGATGATTATGAATCTGGGGATGACAGTGGAGATGATTCAGAGGATAATTTTGAAGAACAAGCTTGCATCAGATATGAAAAAAATGCAGGTGGCTTTGAGTTCAATTCTATTGGAGATGATATAGTGTTGAGGCCTGGACAATTGTTTGTCAGTGTGTATGAGTTTAGAAAGGTTTTAAAAGTGTTTGCTATTAGGAATGGATTTAGATTGAAAAGGCTGAAAAATGAGAAAACAAGAGTGACATGCGTGTGTGCAGCAGCAGGATGCACTTGGAGAATCCACGCAAGCCTTAATTGGAATAAGAAATCATTTCAGATTAAGACTCATTGTCCAGACCACACTTGTCCTAGAGTTGATGATAATTTTGAAGCCTCTTTAAACTGGATAGCAGCCACATATCTACATCTATTCAAAGCCAACCCCGACATCAAGATTTCTGTTATTGCAGCTGGTTTAATGCAAAAGTATGGAATTGAATGTAATAATCAGAGGTTGTATAGAGCCAAAAGAAAAGCATTTGAGTTGCTTGGTCAGGACCATAAGGCTAGTTACAGCAAACTATTTAGGTACATGCATGCCTTATTGAATTCTAACCCTGGTTCTACTGTTTCTCTTGAAAGGGATTGGTTTGGTGGTGCTGAGTTTCCAATATTCAAGAGGTTCTTCATTTGTTTTGATAACAGTTGAAGAGGATTTTTTGAAGGATGTAGACCAATTATTGGGGTTGATGGCTGTCACTTAAAAGGACCGTACAGAGGTGTTCTTTTGACAGCAGTGAGCATTGATGCAAATTATGGCATTTATCCTTTGGCAATGTGTGTGGTTGAGACTGAAAACAATGACTCATGGCAATATTTTATGGATAAACTGTATGATCAAGTGGGTTGTAATGGTGGTGAAGGATTATGCTTTATTAGTGATAGGCAAAAGGGTGTGCTCAATGCCTTAGATAGAATATTCCCTTTATCATTAAAGAGATATTGCTGCAGACACATCTACGCGAACTTCAAGCAAAAGTTTCCTGGATTGTTGCTGAAAAAAGTGTTTTGGAGAGCCTGTAGAAGTTCAAATGTTGCCGACTTTAACTCCCATATGGAAGAACTGAAAACTATAACTCCTGAAGGGTATGAATGGCTCATGAAAATCCCCAGCGTGTGTTGGGCAAAGCATCTATTCCCTCCACATACTAAATGCAATCATGTTACCAATAATATGACAGAATCTTTTAACAATTGGATTAATAATTTCAGAGGTTTACCAATTGTGAGAATGTTTGAAGAGATACGAAGGAAAACTATGCGCTTGATTCATAGGAGACATGAGGCAGCCCTTGGATGGAATAATGAGCTGCCACCAGTGGTTAGAAGGAAGATTATTAAGGGAAGAGAAGAGGCAAGATCACTTTCTGTCATTTTTGGGCATAATGAGACATTCGAGATCCTTGAAGATGTGACTAAGATTGTTGTTGTTGATCTGTTGAAGAGAAAGTGTGATTGTGGTGAATGGGCTATTTCTGGAATGCCTTGTAAACATGCTCTCTGCTGCATAGATGCCAAGAGGTATAATGTTGAAGACTATGTACATCCATTTATGAAAAAGGCAGCTTATATTGCCACTTACAAGCATCAAATCATACCAGTTCCTGATGAGAAGAGGTGGCCACTTTTACTTCATGATAACTTACAGCCACCAACAATTATAAGGTCTGTTGGCAGACCTCAAACCAAGAGAAAGAGAGAAGCTGGTGAATCTTCAACATTCAAGCGAAGCTCAAGTGTTAGGTGCTCTCGGTGTGACCACTGGGGCCATAACAAGAGAACTTGTCCAAGAGCAATTAACGATCAAATGAAAAAAGACAAGGTAAATGTATTCTTAATTACGCTTTAACTTATAAAATATTAACATAATCATATGATTTTCATTTTATTTTGCAGGCGATGGTTTCTGATACAAGCTCACAATATGTAGACATTCAAATCAGTCAAACACAGTCATCTGCTCAGAATAATGGTATCTCTTCAATCCTTTAAATACTGCCAACTTATATAATATCCTTATTTAGATCATTTTTTTTTAATTCTGAATATGGGTTAAGGTAACTAGAATGAAAAACTTCAGCATAATCTAATTAGCAGAGTTTATTACTACTGCCCAGCTCACTTATCAGTCTATTTTTTTCCTTCGTTTTTTTAGTTGCCAAATAAACATTCTAGAATCTGAATATATGCAATATGTTTGTAGGGCATTTGACTCAAGAATGAAGTCTGATTTGAAGCTTAAAGCATCCAGCAGTATGTAGAACATTATGCTCAAAATTTATTAAAAGACAAAGCACATAACCTGACCCCATACACTATTTTTTTGCGGGGATCAGATGATGCAACATTTTTTGAAGAATCGGGACGTCGATAGATGATGTATCATCTTTTGCTCACCTAACACATAGGTTTGAGTTTTTTTTAATCACATTTTGTTCAGAAATATAAGCTAACAGTGTGAAGTTACTGCATTTGTCATGTATGTAGCAATTGGCTTAGTTATTGCAAACTATTTCTATGATAGTTGCCTTTTTTGTAAGTATGTATATGGTGTGCTTGCTGTCTCTTGTAACGGCTAAGTGTAAGCTAGCCAAACAATGCCTGTTCAAACTCAAATTCTGCTGGAATGCAATTTATCTATTTGGTTATGCCTAATTAGTCACTTTCAATTTATACGCTTTCTTTTAAATATTTGATAATTTAGTTGTGATGCCTGTTGTTTTAATCTTATGATGATGACGAGATTACTTTGAGTTGATTTGGAGTTGAATGGAAACTTTTCTGCACAGTGTCTTTACCATCCAGTAGTTTAACAAGTCTCAGTCATCCTTTGATTTGATTGTATTATGATTATTTGTTGTTGAAGTGGGCTGGTGATACAAGTTAGTTTCAAGTATGTTGGCTGATGATGGTGAGATTAAGTTCAGTTGATTTTGAGTATAATGGAGGCTTCACTGGGCAGTTACTGCATTGATACACAAAAATTTTACAAAAGAGCATTTGATGATCCATTTGTTTGCTAATGCATATTCATTTAGCTGCTTTAGGTATTATTACATGCATTTGTTGACTAAACATTTACTTAGCAGCTATGACTACACCTATTATTGAAACTACAATAAGCACAAATGAAAAAAACCAAGTTCAGGAGCAAGATTACATTTACAGCACTGCATTTTACTCTATTTTATTGTGCTTTTTGCATAATTGATTTCATTTCCTTCATATCTTTTTGCCCTAAACTACCTAAATATTTTAATCTATTTGTCTTATTATCACCCAGATCAAAACAGTGTATAAGATTTTGTGGGCAACATGAAAATAACAAACTGGTTATAAGTCAAGATTTGTTTTTTGTTTTTGTTTTGTATGCTATATATATATATATATTATTTAAACCCCATTTAATATTATTAATACTTACAAAGTTAAAAAGAAAAAAAATCCGGGTAAGATTCCATTCACATGGATAAATCGTATAAATCATGCACTAAGATCAATATGATCACTAACAATCAATTTTGGCCAAAGAAAAAAAAAATGGATGCATTTGGAAATCCTCTGAAGCAGAGCAATGACTTTGAGTTGCACGACTTTATTGATAATCAAAACTTTGATTAATTTATTGATCTAATAAGAGGAGAAAATGAAGATCCCTTTGCTACTTTTGATTGTAGAGTCATTAGTGGATGTTGTGATGATAGTTCCACAACCCCAGGTAGTCATTTGTTTGATCTCAGTGCTGCCGAAAATATAGAGGTGACTGATCATAATAATTTTGTTCTTAACTCATCAACATTGTCAAGTTTGAAAATTGGTGGGGACGTGAAGGAAGGTGATCATTATGACGAAGATAATGATGGAAATGATGCTTCTGGTGCGACTAGAACAACAACAATCATTGATGCAAGTAGTAAGAAACCCAATTTAGTTTTGTTTAATGACGGAAATTTTTAATGTATTAATATTTTAAAATATTATTACATTATTGTCTATATTTTATATTAATTGTTTCAGTCTTTTTAACACCTAATTTAGTTTTGTTTTATATATGATTGTGTAATATTAAAAAATAAATTCACGAGGGATAATAGCATTTCCAATACTCTTTTTCATTTGGCGCCAAAAAGTAAGATATTCTACAGTATCAAATTATCTTGTCTCCTTGAAAGATGTTGTTAAGGGCATTTTTGATTATTCCCTCAGTTACCTAACGGATATATAACTCTTATAAACGGTCAGGGGGGATGTTGTCAATATATGCATATATTCTCTCTAGGTGTATCAGAGGCAAACCTCAGGGGTGGTTTTTAAAAATTACCCTTAGAAACTAAAGACTCGGAGCAAAGTTTATTTTCTTTATACACTCCCTCAACTTCTTAAAAAATGAACTGGCGGTAATAATAATTGTGTTTTAAATTTTATTAAAAAAGAAACTTATATTAAGAACTCAGAATCACAAGCAATCTCCTAATTCAGTTGGGAAATCTTCCAACCAAACATGAAATTTATGCAACCTAAGAGCAGGGCTTGGCCAAAACATGTGCCGCTTGATTTTAATTCCTAGAAACATGACAAGCTTTAAAAGCATTACCAAGAATTAGACGTTGATGGATATAATGAATTACACAAAAAGGTTATCCTTTCAGCTACCACGCTTGTTTCGAATTAAGTTTACCACAGTCAACGAATCAGATACGAGAACAGTGGTCATATGTACACAATAATTAATGCTTGTGTTTTACTATATGTATTGTAGAGTGTAGCTATTCACAACCCTTTCATTTATCTCTTCCTTACTACTATTTTTAATAGAGTTACATATATTTTCTTAACTAAAATTGTAGAAAAGAGCAATAGAATCTTTAAATAGTGGAAATCAATCAACTGTCTATGAATAGTGCCAAATCCAACTCGCATTAAACAATCTTACCTTCTACTACAGTCTCAATTTCTCTCTGATTTTATTCCTTTCTATTGGGTCTTCCTCATTGGCCAAATCCCCTTGATGAAAGATTAAACTCCTCCCCCATCTTAAAACGTAAATTAATATTGTGTCATATGGTGATATTGCTTAGCTCAAACTATCTTAGTCTAGTCTAATTTAATATCTTATCTCAGTTGATTTAATCAAAATTTGATGCAATCAAATGCATCATGAATGATTTATAAAGGTTCTCACTACTTTTACTTTGTGGACTTCATCAAAATTACGATAGTGATGTCTCTGCCAACCTAGAACTTGAATATTCTTAATTGGCTTCTGTTTCACACATAAGTCATAACCGATCTCTGGGCTATATATATTGAATCTATTAACAGCTCCATATGTCGGGTAGGCAAACATCTGGTTAAATTATGATATAATATAATTAATTATACAAACAGTTAATATTTTTCTAATAATCTTGAATAATAATGCTTGCATTTTTACTACAAATTAATAACAGAGCTTTACTTTTCAAAGTAATCACGCGCTTTTCTCATTGATTATTAAACATATATATACAATAGGAGACTAACAAAATATTGTTACAGATCCTTAAACCTATTGCTGTTATATTTACTGTTGAGAAAAGTTTGGAAGAAAATACAAAACTAAAAATGTTCGAATAAGTTACAATTAAGGATAATATAATTAGCTGTTAATTAATACCTGCATACCATATCTATGAGGCTCCTCTTATGCTGGTGAGTTCATCTGAAATTTGTCGAAGTAATATGTAGGTGTAATTGGTCAAAAACATCATCATCTCCATCAGTTGTAAGATCAAGGATTTTTACCTCTGCACTTTCTTGCACGGTAGAGCTCAATTCAAAATCTGGACACAAACAAATCAGTTTCAATAAATATCCCACTACAAATCAACCAAGAAATTCCAAGGATATATATATATATATAGTTTTGAATTTGAAGCAATCCTCCTCATAGCAGGGCAAGTAAATCCTACTTGTGCAAAGAACATCATTCACCAAATTAACATCAAAATTGCCTTGGAATAAACTAAATTGTGATCAAATAAAGGATGATTATTCTTGCCACTTATACCAACTTCCAATGCCACACCAAAACAAACATGTTGGTAGCATAAAAGCAAGTACATTTTATGAGATTGCTAAAAGAACCTTTTCTTTTTCTAGTAGGGTGAATTGAAGCTATGACGGTCTTCCCATTGCTAGATAGAACGGTATGTAACAGTATAGGGCGAAGAAAAGAAGAGAAATTGACAGCACAATTGCACAAACTTTTCAGAATGCTTCTTATCAAGATGAATTTACTAGGGGAATTCTTAATCCAAGCTTATTGTCATGGGATAAGTGTTTTCCGCAGCAAACCCGTGCGGCACTTAGACAACCTTTGCCGAATGTTGCTAAGTAAGCCTTGAGCTTCTCGCCTAGCTAAGCCTAGCGGTTTTCGAAGAGCTACAGAGAAGAGAGCAATGGAGCCGAATAAGGAAACTTGTATTACTTACAAGAGAAATTATAAGAGAGCTTCCAAGTGTTTGAGTTGCTTGTGTAAGCTTGTTGCTCAAATGCCTAATGCCATGCCCTATTTATAGGGGAGGCTTGCCAAGCTCTAGTAATTCTAGAGAATTCTACCACTTACATGTGCTGGAAATGTATGAAGTATTTTAGATATTTACAAGCTCAAATGTGCTAGAGTTGCCTAGAAGTTTCTGGAATTGGGCCAAGCTAGCACTCTTGGCCTTGTCGTGGGTTTTCTAGCCCGAAATGGTGGGCAATTAGGCTAGCAACTTGGGCAATCCGCAACATTATGGTGTAATAGGATCCACAGTTTACACACGAGGCCTATGAAAATAAGAAGAGAAGAAGACTTCAGTACTAGTGTTAGGCTCTTATGTTGAAAGCAAATTGTTAAAAATAAAAATGTTTGAAGCACAGATAGGAGTGACAAAGTGTCATGCAATATTAGTCTGTTACAAATGTCAAAGCAAAACTAATTGAATAAGAATATGAAGAATTTACGTGTACCTCCAACAATTCTCATATCTCAAAACCACATTTATGTTTTTCAAATCTTCAGACAAGCCTAGAAGGATTAGTCTATTTCACAAATCTTTCCATTTCACAACAAAAGATGTTCTGAAGGCTCCCCGACTAACTTATATCAAAAGTCTTATAACTATACATGTGCATAAAGACAAAATACAAAAATATAGCAGATGAAAGCTATCAAGTAATGATAAAATCGCCATAAGTTAAAAAAGAATATGTTATTGATTTTTGCGATGGCGGGTTAAACCTATTGATTCTAATAAATATCCTCTGAAACTTAAGCAGAAAATGGTAACGGGAAGAAACAGAGGAATACATGATATTGACTTTGATTAATGCACTTTAAATGAACAGAGGGATTGCTCACAGCGGGATAGGGAAATCTTGTGTTTTTCAAAGCACTTAATGTAGCAAAAATGTAAAAGAAAGAGATAATGATATAAAGAAGACAAACAATAGAAATTATTTGAAGTATTAGACGTACAAAAGAAAGCAGAATTTGAGAAAACAAGAACCTTTATTGCTAAGGAGTGCTGGTTTGATCTCTGCAAAGTCTCTTGGGACTTTGTTCGAATTCCTCTTCATCAGATCTGCCAACAATTGTAATAGTTCCACTTGTGACGGCCTTATCATGCAGCTTCCTAATTGGAGTGAATTCTTCTTCACAGTTGGCACCAAAATTTACATTCATAGTGCGATCCTGTCTCATTATGTTGTTCGTATATTGGAGAAAGCTTTAACCGGTACAATTTTCTATTTTCGTTCCCTGTGTGGTGAGAGACAAGGGACTAGTCAAATGAGATAGCGATGAAATCCGCATCGCAACAATGAAGAAATTCGAGTATGACATGATATAAATCAATGGATTCAGAGGGAGCCTGTATTTCAAAATGGAAGCTAAATTTGACTGAAAAGTATTATCTACTAGAATCAAAGACTTAGTCGAATTCAATAACAGCAAAAAGAGCAAATCTCATGAAGCTTCTGTTTAAAACAATGTTGTTGAAGTGGAATCCTTGTAGAAGATTCAGAACTTTGATTGCTGAATGTTGTGTGCGGAATGCGGAATCAAGCGCACCAAATAATTATAGAAAAATAAAGGACACAAGAATTACATGGTTCGGTAATTAAACCTACATCCATGGAGGTAAGAAAGAATAATTGTTTATTTAACAATTAATAGAGTACAATATTTGAGTAACGAATCTCACTTCCTAGAAACCTAAATATACCCAGTACTCTCACACTTTGCAGGAAAGATAAATTCCCCAGACACACTTCTCTCAAAAGCTTAGAAACTTATAGCTTAACAATTTTGAGATGCTTAACAAATGAAAAACTTCCTCTATTTATAGGCTTGAAGCTAATACTATTCCACCTAACCCAAACACTATTCCACCTATCCCATGCACATATGTCAATGGTGTCCATTTGGCAAATTTGACAAATTTACCAACTTTTCATTTTTTTCTTTAATTGTTTGGTTGCCATTTGAAATTTTGCATGCATTTTTGAATTTGAATGTCACGTGCATGACTTTTCAACAATTCTCCACTTCGGCGAAAATTTGTCCAAATCTGAGCCGACTATCAACGAACCCTCGTCCCCAAAGTGATCCTTCAATAAGGATTCAGAATGGCTGTGTCGATTCGACTGCCTACGTACCCAAAATTTGGGATCAAGCCAACCGTAGTTCATAATTCCCGAAGGACATATCTTAACACAAGCGAATGATTTGAATTAGTTTCAAGCAATATTGAAACTTAACTCCAGAAACTACCTTCATCAACATATCTGATGAATTATTTTTTGTATCTATCTTCTTCAACAACACATCACCACCTTTGATAATCTCCCTCACATAATGATATTTCTTATCTATGTACTTCGTCCGAGCGTGATATGTTTGATTCTTCAAAAGGATTATCGAACTTTGATTATCACAAAAGACCGCAGCGTTCTCCTAGATTACTCCTAAATCACCTAACAAGCCTTTCAACTAGATAGCTTCTTTTACAGCTTTAGTTGCTACCGTATACTCTTCTTCCGTAGTGGACAGAGCAATTGTCGATCGCAAAATCGACCTCCAGCTAACTCGACCTCCACCCAATGTGAATACGTAACCCGTTATTGATCTTCGCTTGTTAAGGTCTCCAGCGAAATCAGAATCACAATACCCAACACATTGTTGACCACAATCCTTCTTGAATAATAAACCAACATCAATTGTCCCATACAGATATCGGAGAATCCACTTCACCGCAAGCCATTTATTTTTACCTGGATTGTGTATGTATCTACTAACCATGCTCACTGCTTGAGATATATCAGGCCTTGTGCATACCATAACATACATAAGACTACCCATAACACTAGCATATGGAACACCAGCCATGTAATCGCGCTCCTCTTGAGATCTAGGACATGAAGAAGAGCTTAATTTGAAATGAGGAGCCAGATGTGTACATATCGGTTTTGTTTTGTCATCTATTCCAAATCTTTCTTCAAATAAGATTTTTGAGTCAACCATACCCTCCCATTCTTCTTGTCTCTACAAATCTCCATCCCAAGTATTCTTTGTGCATCACCCAAGTCTTTCATCTCAAACTCAGAAGCCAGCTGCTTCTTTAATCTTTCGATCTCATCTATATTCTTTGAAGCTATAAACATATCGTCGACATAGAGTAACAAATAGATGAAAGCTCCATCTGGTAGTCTTCTAAAGTAAACACAATGATCGTGTTCACTTCTGGTGAATTTCTGTCATTGTATAAATTGATCAAACCTTTTGTACCACTACCTTGGCGATTGCTTCAGTCCGTACAAAGATTTAATCAACCTACACACATGTCCGTACAAAGATTTAATCAACCTACACACATGATTCTCCTTTCCAGTAACTTTGAAACCACAAGGCTGAATTATATAGATTTCTTCCTCCAAATCTCCATGTAAGAACGTCGTCTTAACATCCAATTGAGCCAACTTTAACTCATATTCTGCAACTAAGGCAAGCAAGATACGAATGGAAGTATGTTTTACAACTGGAGAGAAAACTTCACTGTAGTCAATACCTTCCTTTTGAGCAAAACCTTTTGCCACGAGCCTTACTTTGTATCGAGGAGTTGATTGATTAGGAGATCTTTGCTTCTTGGGTGTAGACCCATTTATTGCCAATAGCCCTTTTCCCCATTGGTAACTCCACAAGTTCCCAAGTCTGATTTTGATGAAGAGATTTTATCTCTTCTTCCATGCCTAACTTCCATTGATCACTTTCACTGCTGCGCAATGTTTCACCGAAAGTGTTGGGGATGTCTTCATCAATAACTGGAAGTGTATAGGCTACCACCATATCTTTAGTAAGCCATCTGGGTTTCTTTATCTCTCTTCTTGGCCTCCATGTTGCTATAAAATCATCATTATCTACATCATCAATTGTTTCTTCATTTTGTGGGACATCAAAAGAAACAACATCTTCTTCAACTCTAGGTGTCACCTCTATAGTTGAACCACTCTTTAATATAGAATTAACTGGTACATATGGAGTTGCATCAAACTCTACCCGCTGCAATACCTCTTTGGTCTTATTCTCTACCTGCTGAGAACTTGAAACTTTCATTATTGAAGCTTCATCAAATGTGACATCTCTGCTACACATAAACTTTTTGTCTTCGAGATCCCAAAACTTGAAGCCCTTTACTCCACCTTTGAATCCCACAAAGATAGCTTTTCTAGCATAAGGATCCAGTTAACCATCTTTGACATGATAATAAGCTGGACACCCGAATATACGAAGGGAATCATAGTCTTGTGCATGCTTTCCAGACCATGTTTCCATAGGAGTTTTACCTCCAATTGCAGCAGAAGGCAATCGGTTTACCAAGTGACTTGCGTAGCTCAAGTTTCAGCCCAAAACTTTTTATCTAAACCAACATTAGATAACATACACATACCTTCTCCAATAAAGTACGATTCATACGCTCAGCCACACCGTTATGTTGCGGAGTATGTCTCACCGTGAAATGTTTTTTAATACCCTCGTTCTGGCATACTTGCAAGAATGGATCAGAAGTATATTCACCCCCATTATCATATCATAATACTTTGATCTTTCTACCAGTTTGAGTCTCCACCAATTTCTTCCATTTCATAAAAATCTCTAGAATCTCATTCTTTGCTCGTGTGGTGTACACCCACACACGTCTAGATAAATCATCAACAAATGTAACAAAATAATGGTTTCCACCAATTGATGCAGTCTTGGTTGGTCCTCATATATCACTATGAACATATTCAAGGATCTCACGAGTATCGTGATTAGCTGTACCAAACTTGACCCTTGTTTTCTTGCCTACTACATAATGCTCACAGAAATTTAATTTACAGGTTTTGGTACCTTTTAAGAGTCCGTGCCTCATCAAAGTTTGCAAAGACTTTTCTCCAGCATGTCCCAATCGTATATGCCATAGCTTGGTGTTGTCACTGTGCGCCTCAACAATATTTGCTTCATCAGTTGTACCTCCCTTTAAATAGTACAGATTGTGACGCCGATCCCCTTGCAGAATCACCATAGCCCCATGAGTAAACTTTATTATACCATCTTCAATGGTAACCTTATAGCCTTTAGCTTCCAAAGCACCCACAGAAATTAGATTTTTCTTTAAAGCTGGAACAAATGTAACCTCTGTGAGTTCTATGATTTTCCATCAAACATTTTGAGCCGAATTGTTCCTATCCCCATTGCGCGACAAGGTTGATCATTCCCCATCACAACTGCACCGGATTCCAGATTACAAAAATCCGTAAACCATTCCTTAATAGGACACAAATGATAGGTTGCTCCAATATCAAGTATCCACTCGTTTGAACTAGCCACGTATGCTGTAGGAGTAATACTTAGTGAATAATCAGAGTGTTCATCTTTCCGTGCCATGTTTGCTGTTGCTGATTTCTTCCCATATCTCTTTTGAGCCTTTGGACAATCTTTCCTCCAATGGCCCTTTTCATGACAAAAGACACAATTATCTCGAGCAATATTTCTGCCTCTCGATTTGGATCGAGAATTCTTTCCACCATGCTTCTTCTGTTTCTCTATCGCCCAATCTCTACTCACCAAAGCTTCAGACGATGCTCGTTCAGAATTTTTATCATTATTCCGAATCTCCAAGCTAGTCAATGCTGTGCAAACATCTTTGAAGATGATCACACTCTTCCCATATATCAAAGTAGTCACAAAATGGCTATATTCCTCTGGTAGTGAGTGTAACAGAATCATACCTTGACTTCATCCTTAATATCTTCATCAAGATTCTTCAAATCAGCAAGTAACTTTTCAAATCTTGAGACATGATCGTGCATTGACACCCCAGGCTTCATTCGAAAACCATATACTCGGCTCATTGCATGAAGACAATTTTTATGACTTTTCACTAGGTACTTCTCCTGTAATGTACGCCACAAAATCACCGCACACTCCTCATCTTTTACCAAGTATTTCACCTCTTTGATCAAACAAGATCTGATCTAACCACAAGCTTTCTCGTTAATACGATCCCAAATTTCTTCATCATACAAGTGTCTTTTATTTTTCAGAACAATATCGAGATCGATTTGAATAAGGGCATCCATAACTTCGCGCCTCCACATGCCGAAGTTGATTTTCCAATCAAACTTTTCAACATCGATCTTCTGGCCTCCTATAACAGGTGCTGAATAGCGATTTGACAAATCTCGCCTCCCACCTGAAGTGTCTCCTGAAATAGTCTCGGTAGATCTCTCCCTAATTCTGGAAGTTTCACCTTCTACCATTTTCTCAACAAACTATTTCCACTTGAAAAACAATCTCTATGATGTTAATTTCGCGTGAATAAATGCACCAGAAAAGTTCCCACGAGACTGGACTGGAACTCGGTCCCAATTAAAAACCAGAATCCTTAGACTCTTATCGCCTTTGTTGACAGAACTTTCCTAGACATGCAAAAATACACACTACTTACAATAGACTGTCTCCCAAGTACAAATGGTTGTCTCCACTGTATTCGTGAATAGTACCATATGTGAATAGTATCGTATACGTGAACAGTACCGTATCCCCTAAGTACGAACCGTTGGCTCTAATACCACTTATTGTGTGCGGAATGCGGAATCAAGCGCACCAAATAATTATAGAAAAATAAAGGACACAAGAATTACGTGGTTCGATAATTAAACCTATATCCACGGAGGCAAGAAAAAATAATTGTTTATTTAACAATTAATAGAGTACAATATTTGAGTAACGAATCTCACTTCTTAGAAACCTAAATATACTAGTACTCTCACACTCTGCAGGAAAGATAAATTCCCCAGACACACTTCTCTCACTTCTCTCAAAGGCTTAGAAACTTATAAGCTTAACAATTTTGGGATGCTTAACAAATGAAAAACTTCCTCTATTTATAGGCTTGAAGCTAATACTATTCCACCTAACCCAAGCACTATTCCACTTATCCCATGCACATATGTCAATGGTGTCCATTTGGCAAATTTGATAAATTTACCAACTTTTCACTTTTTTCTTTAATTGTTTGGTAGCCATTTGAAATTTTGCATGCATTTTTGAATTTGAATGTCACGTGCATGACTTTTCAACACTGAATCGCTCAGGAATTTCACTTCCAGATCAGCAAAAGGTGAATTCAGGCGGTTCAGCAAATTCCTGTTACAAGAGAGAGAACTGCATACCTTATCATGCAATAGTCTCAGAGATGCAATTACTATATGCAGAATTCTTAGATCTAGCTTCTATCTCATGAAGTTACTTTCTTCCCATTCATCTCCCAAGAACAACATAATAATTGATGCAACTATAAAATGCTAATTTTTCCAAAATCACACAGTTTTGCCAATGAGTCAATCATTCTCTCGAACATGTAGATGACAATCCTTGAAACAACAACCAACACACGTGGCTCCCAACATACGTGGCTCCCAACATACGTTTACTATCTCGAAAGTAAAAGGAACAGAAACCTTCCCCTCTCAGTGATCTCTGTGAATCACTGGCAAAATGACCCCACTTATGCTGTTTGCCAAGTACAAAAAGTGCGCCAAAACGAACTACATAACCGGTGTTTGACGAACTCGGTCTTTAAGTGAAGTCACGTGCTCCATCACGTGGGCGAACATAGTCCAATTTCCTCGCACTTTTTTTTTTGGTTTTTAAACTTTCCGGCTTTTGGCGATTGCATTAGGCCCCGACTAATCGGATTCCGGGTATAGTCAGAGTTAATATTCTTTACCCTTCTCAAATAGTGTGTTTAGTGGGGATCAAACCTAGGGATGTCAACTGGATCGCTCCATAATGAATATCCATAATATCCATCTAATTGGATCAGATAATATCCATCCAAAATATTTTGGATCTTGAAATAGATATTTTAAAATTATATCCAATGGATATGGATAATTACTTTTACCTAATGGATATCCATTTAACCCAACACAAGTTTAAAAAGTTTTAATTTTATAAAATTAAAAATGAAAAATGTAATAAACAAACAATTGTAAAAATACTAAAAATAAATAAATGCAAAATTGTCCTCAACTAAAATATTTATTGTCAAATATACCCCCACAACAAAATTATAGAAAAATATTTTAAGTTTTGAAAATTTAGAAAAATTCACCATTGACACTATTCCATTGCCAAAACCACAGCTATTCTGTTGCCGACAGCGAAACTTCATCCAATGTTGACACCGTTGACATAAATATATTGGAAACTACATGATCTATACAAATATAAAAGCGATCAGCAGCAATCACAGAGAATGAAGGTGCACGTGCCTTAAACGTGCGATGACCACGTGGTGGTCGTGGCTCTTTGTGATGCGCGTGCGCCTCCATCATTTGTTATTTTCTAAATCAAAAACCACCTTTAAATAGATTGTTGAATTTCTGATATGTTGGTATGAGATTTGTTGACTACGAGTGATTTTGGGGCGATGGCACCGGAAGAGACGGAGGCATCGGAGACGGAATCGTGCTGCATTTTTTTTTTCAAAATTTCTAAAATAATTTTAATTAGCTTTTAAAATTAATGATTTTAGGAAATAGAAAATAAAAAAGATTTTTTTAATATAATACATCATTAATTAACTTTTACTTTATTAATATATTATATTATTTTTTACAATTTAGAAATACTAATTTAATGTCTTTGGACATCCATATTTATGTGGATGAAATCTAAATCCATATCTAATTTTAGATATTAGATATGGATATGGACAAGTCCATTAAATCATGAATTTACACATGGGTGAATAATATTTTTTTTTAGATATTAGATATGGATATGGACAAATCCATTAAATCATGAATTTATACGCGGGTGGACAATATTCATATCCAACTGGATATTTGCATTGGATATGAATATTAACAAATCTATTTAATCATGGATTTACACATGGGTGGACAATATCCATATCTAACTAAATATTTATCATTCCTAATCGAATCCGAAAGTTCTTTCCACAGACCCAACATATGTGGCCAACTGAGCCGTTTCTTTTCTTAACATTATAAGAATTCCTAATGCTATACGAATTCTGATTTATTATTCTTGTGTATCAAGGAAATCCGACTGAATATAAGAGAAGTTTTTTTTTTAAAAAAAGATTTTAAAGTTCAGATTTTTATCATTGTGCATTCATTCATATCACAATTTCAATGTTTCGTTTCTCCGGTTTCTTCATCAATGGTGATGCTCGGCAGCAGGGGAAGGTTAGATTTCTTAAACTCCAAGCCACCCGTTAACTATATTGCTGGTGCGGGCCGTGGAGCCAGCGGCTTCACTACCCGCTCCGACATTGGCCCGGCCCGCACAGCCCCACCTTCCACTATTATTGGTCTTCCGAGACCAAAACCCAGAGACGACGACGGAGAAGATGATAATGATGATGATGGTAATAATGGTTACCAACAGAATTTCGATCACTTCGAGGGAAACGACGCCGGATTGTTTGCATATTCGGAGTACGATGATGAAGACAAGGAAGCTGATGCTGTGTGTGTGGGAATCCATCGATAAATGAATGGATTCCTGAAGAAAAAGACGAAGAGAGGCGAGGTTGGAGGAAGAGATTAAGAACTACCGTTATAAAAATCCTACGATTACAGAGGAATTTGCGGATTTGAAGGGAAAGTTAAGCACTGTGAAAGTAAAAGAGTGGGAGCGCATTCCTGAAATTGGAGACTATTCGCGGAGGAATAAGAGAAAAAGATTCGAGAGCTTCGTTCCAGTTCCGGACAGCTTGTTACAGAAAGCAAGACAAGAACAACAACATGTGATTGCTTTGGACCCCAGTAGCAGGGCGCCGGTGGGGCCGAGTCTGTTGTTACTGACTTGACTGCAGTCGGTGAAGGCGGAGGTAAGATTCTAACGTTAAAGTTGGATGGTATTTCCGATTCTGTAACGGGACTAACAGTTGTTGATCCGAGTGGATACTTGACTAGGATGAATGATTTGAAGATTACTACTAACTCTGAACTTCGTGATATCCTGAAGGCGAGAAAGATAGTACGGGCAGTCACTGAAAATTCCCCAAAAAAACCATTGGGTTGGATTCAGGCTGCAAGGTTGGAGGAACTGGCAAAGGAGGAAGCTGGAAAGTTGATAACAAAAGGTTGCAATATGTGTCCAAAAAATGAGGATGTTTGGTTAGAAGCTTGCAGGCTTGCTAGGCCTGATGAAGCTAAAGGCGTTGTTGCTAAGGGTGTGAGACAGATTCCAAAGTCTGTCAGGTTGTGGTTACAGGCTGCGGAATTAGAACATGATAAGGCAAATAGGAGTAGAGTGTTGCGAATGGCGTTGGATGAAATACCTGATTCGGTTAGGTTGTGGAAGGCTTTAGTGGAGATATCTAGTGAGGAGGAAGCTAGGATATTGTTACATAGAGAAGTTGAGCATAGAGAAGTTGAGTGCTGTCCTTTAGATGTGGAGTTATGGCTTGCCTTAGCCAGGCTGAAAACTTATGGTGTAGCCAGAAGCGTGCTTAATAAGTCTAGGAAGAAGTTGCCTAAAGAACGGGCAATTTGGATAGCAGCTGCTAAATTGGAGGAGGCTAATGGGAATACTTCTATGGTAGGGAAGATTATTGAGAGGGGTATAAGGGCGTTGCAAGGAGAGGAGGTTGTTATTGATAGGGATACATGGATGAAAGAGGCTGAGATTGCAGAGAGAGCGGGGTCTCTGGTAACTTGCGAAGCAATCATTACAAATACAATTGAGATTGGTGTTGACGAAGAGGATAGGAAAAGGACTTGGGTGGCAGATGCGGAAGACTGTAAGAAAAGGGGGTCCATTGAGACAGCCAGAGCCATTTTTTCTCATGCCTGCACTGTATTTTTGACTAAAAAGAGCATTTGGCTTAAGGCAGCTCAACTTGAGAAGAGCCATGGGAGTAGAGAGTCTCTTATTGCTTTATTGAGGAAAGCAGTCACTTACTGCCCGCAAGCGGAGGTTCTTCGGCTAAGGGGCACAAAAGAGAAGTGGCTTGCAGGAGATGTGCCTGCAGCCAGAGATATCCTTCAAGAAGCATATGCTGCTATACCTAATTCAGAGGAGATTTGGCTAGCAGCTTTTAAGCTTGAGTTTGAGAATCGTGAACTTGAGAGAGCCAGGATGCTTCTTGCTAAGGCAAGAGATATGGGAGGTACAGAGAGAGTCTGGATGAAATCAGCAATCGTTGAGAGAGAACTGGGAAACAATGCAGAGGAGAGGGGTTTCATCGAGGAAGGGTTGAAACGATTCCCATCGTTTTTCAAGCTGTGGTTGATGCTAGGGCAGCTAGAGGATCGGCTTGGTCACTTGAAAGAAGCTTATCAGTCAGGTTGTAATCAGTGTCCCAATTGTATACCACTCTGGTATTCCCTAGCCAATTTGGAGGAGAAGAGGAATGGGCTGAATGGGTTAAGTAAAGCTCGGGCAGTGCTTAGTGTTGCTAGGTCAAAGAATCCTTTAAACCCTGAAATCTAGCTTGCTACCATTCGAGCTGAATCAAAGCATGGAAATAAGAAGGAAGCTGATAGCTTTATAGCAAAAGCATTACAGAAGAGTCCCAATAGTGGTATACTTTGGGCTGAATTAATCAAGATGGTTCCCCATCACGATCGCAAAAGTAAAGGTAAGGATGCCCTTGTAAAATCTGACCGTGATCCCCACGTATTTGCTGCTGTGGCCAAGCTTTTTTGGCATGATAGGAAGGTTGATAAAGCAAGGAATTGGTTCAACAAGGCAGTAAGCCTAGACCCGGATACTGGGGATTTCTGGGCATTGTACTACAAGTTTGAGTTGCAGCATGGCAGTGTTGGGAACCAGAAGGAAGTGCCGAATAGATGCATTGCCGCGGAGCCAAAGCATGGTGAGAAATGGCAAGCAATTTCCAAGGCTGTGGAGAACTCTCACTGCCCAACTGAAGCTATCTTAATGAAAGTGGTTAATGCCCCTGGAGAAGGAGGAGAGTGCTGCTGAAAATGGTAGAAACTAGTTTCTTTCTGGCTTGTTAGGATCGTTTTCTTTTTCTTTTTTCTTTATTATTTGTTTTTGACTGTTGAATTTATGTTATCTATGTTATGTCCAGGAGATGGGAGGGGGGATGCCATGAATTTTTTGATAGCAATACAAGGATTTTAATGATTTGAAATAAACACTAGAGTGCATTAATAGATGCTGCAATAGTTGACCTGCTTAATCTTAATGATCTTGGCTTTAGGGTGTTGTTTTGTTTTTTATCCACTTTGTACAAACTGTTTTGTTTTATCAACTCAGAGGGCTACTGTTGGATTTTGCTTTGCAGAATGTTTAGTTGATGTGCTCCCCCGGAGATCAGAGAAGTTTGTTAAATAACTGGATGAGCTAACAGTTTGGTTATATGGTAAGGGCCTCGTGCTAGTACTTAGTGTGAATCCTAATAGAATGGTTGGGCTAAACGCTGTTTAGGCTTGAATTAATTAAGAACCTTCATTGAACATGAACTTCTGCTGGCTGTTTTTGATACCTGTCAATTTAACAGTTTCTCGCAGGTATCCATTTATATTATCAACAGTATTGTTTTCAAATTTAATTAAGTTTAGTATTCTATTGTTTGCTTCTAACCTGCAAAATGCCACATATCTAACAACAAATGGGAGAGGATTGTCCGGCTTCAATTGACCGGCCTAGAAGTAAAGTGTTTGTATTTGCTTGCAGGGAGCCTAACTGTTTGTTTTGTCTGGTGTAGGAAGCATACGCCGCAAGAACATTCATTTTGTTTTTTAAATTTAAAATGAAATTCCTTTCATCAGAATGCAATTTTGATTCTATTGTATCAATGCAGTTATTTTGTCCACTGACTTTCTAAAGTTTTATTAATGCAGCTCCTTGGCACATACTGTCTATCTGCATTGGTATGATAATAACCAAAATTAGAAAATTTTAGGTTGTGTCGATTGATGAATAGACATAAATGACAATGTTCATTCACATTTGCAAAAGTCATACAAATCATAGAGATAGGAAACTGCACTCACACCACTAATTTCCAACTTCATGGCTATTTGAATGCTTCTCCATTAGCATATTGTTGGCACATTCAATTCAATTTCTCTTTATAGCAACTAAAATCGCAGGATATTCAAACAGAGAATCAAATCATATGCTAACTAACGGTACATAGGAGCCGACTTTTGCTTTCTTTGTTGCCCTTTTCTCTGATATCTTCTCAGGAATCAGATTGAAAATGATGTTGATATACAGTCCCAACTGCATCAAAAAACATGCGGAAGTCAGGAATATCCACTTAGATATTACACAAGTTATGGAAATTAAAGGAGGAAAAAGGAATGATAAATGAGATACCTGGAGTTTCAAAATGGATGCACCTCACAAAAATGATTAAGATTGTTTCCTCAATGCAGGCTTACAAATTCTACACATCTGCATTTACCAAATGACATAAACGCATCATTCCTATGAAATAAATTGCATGTTAAACAAAGAGCAAATATGCTCTATTTGTAAGCTTTCAAAGCCTAACCAAAATAAAAAGTTTTGCATCTTGAAAGCGGAGTACAAATGTACAAGTTTTCAAAAATAATTAGTTTTACAATGAAAAAGCAAAAACAGAATTTGAATCAGTAATAAGACACAGAAAATGATATATAAATACTAAACACAATTGTGCTATATATAACACAATTTAGGATTAACGTTCAATAGAATTATAGATTTATAAAACAAATCAAAACATAAAAACTGGAGAAATAGCGTTGGACTTACATGAGAAAATAGAATTAGGTTTGTCTTTTTCTCTGCAAATTCTCTTCAGATTTGGCTCCAATTTCTCCTCTCCAGATATGCAAATAATCCCAGTACTTCCCTTGGCGCTGGCCCAATCATGGACCTTATGATAGTCACTGACATTGTGGAATTTCCTTATTTTAGTGCATTCTTCTTCACTGGAGGTAGCAGAATTCTCTGTAAAAATTTTGGATTTGGTCTCATTGGTATTTACAGTTAGTGGACACACCCCAATACATTTGACCTTGCAACCAATTCTGTTCTCTGTGATGCAGTCATCACAGAGAAGAGTGAAGTGAAATGTGGCAGTTGCATGGAGGTCACCGTCTGGTAGCTGAATATTCAAACAAGAATCAAATCCAAGTAAGACGTGATTTGAGTAAATTAACAAGTCCTCAACCTTATAGTCACTGGCAGAAGTCAAATAGCAAACCCAATCGCCCTTTTGGTTTCCAGAAAGTGTCTCGGTTTCAAATTGGTACTCACATCTGACTCCAAAACTGTATCCACCATAAAAGACTTCCTCAAATTCAATAACAACAGAAAGAGCTAATCCTATAAATCTTCTATTACACTGAGGCAGTTGAATAGTTATTGAGGATCCTAAACTTTGATAGCTGAACCAGTCAGGAATTCCGTTTCCAGGTAAACAAATGCTGAATTGAGGAGGTACATCAAATACCTGCAACATGAAAATAAGTATTTCTAGAGTGATAAAGAGACGGTAGTGAGAGAGAATGTTACCTTTTCATAGAACAGTCTTAGTGACGCTGTTGCCATATGTTGCATTCTTAGCTCTGAATCTGCCAAAATGTTGTATGCTTTTCGATTCAATTTAAGGCAATTTGTAAATGTGAACGTTATTCTGGGCTGTGCAAAGACATCGGAGTACTCAGACAGTCTTTCCAGCTTGGATGCATCCAATTCTTCTAAATATGACGAAAGCTCCGGTAAAGACTGGAGCTGCTTGCAATTCCTTGCTTCTAACAATATTAGACTTGGTGGAAGCTCTGGTAATGACTGAAGCAAATTACAATTGCTCAGGATAAGTTCTTCCATCTGTGTAAACTGCTTGATACTTGCAGGCAAACTCGCAAAAGTGTTTCCCCTTAGATCTAAAGTTCGCAATGAGGATAGACACCCAATATCCTTAGGGATTTCTGTTATATTACGAAAGCTTAAGTTCAGGCCTGTTAAAGAGGATAAACCTGGTAAAGGAGGCAATATCAAACCTCTACATCCATAACTCCAATTTGCAATGGAGGATGGTAGAATTCTGTCTTCAATTGAAGATGGCTGCTCCTGAATTGTTGTTGAAGCCAAGGAAAAATATTCTAGACATTCCATTGTCTCCGTGATTTCCGGGAATCTCTCAAGTCTACAGCAGTCGTCGAGGCTAAGCAAATGAAGAGATTTCAATTTACAAATCCTAGATGATATACTTTTCAGCCTTGTACATTGCCTCATGTATAGCTCAGCAAGCTCAGTTAGGCACTCAACTGATGAAGGAACTTCTTCTATTGCTGTCCCACATAAATATAGCTGCTTTATATTCCCAGAAAACTGTGGGAACTCTGTGAGGTTAAGACAATCTGAAAAATCAAGAGTAATGGGAGATCTGAAATGAATGTTGCTTGGAAATCGCCTAAGACTCTCACAACCCTGCAAACATAAGATACTAAGGTTGTTGAAATTCTCGATGGATGAGGGAATGCAAGGCAAGTCTATGCAGTCCGAAAGGCATATCCTCTCAAGATTTGGGGTTTCTAAGGGGTCCGGGAATCTAAACAGGTATTGGCAGTGATGAAGATCAATCCATTTTAACTTGAAAGACTCCTGTAAAAAAAATCAAATACTACAGTGATTTACTATCATAAGTTTTATAATTCCATAGAGAACAATAAATTTTATGTATGACATCATACCTTTTTTCCTTCCCACATTTGTTCAACCTTACTATAAGGCAGATTAAGTTCAATAAGATTCTCCGGACTAAAATTCGACGGCAATGTTTTCAAAGGATATCCATGCCAATGGAGATATCTCAACTCATCAGAAAGATATTCTAAACCATTGTGAAGATGCACTTTTACATCTGAAAGTTTGGAAAGCTTGGGCACATAGAACTTGAGCATTCTAAGATTAGTCATGCACGCAAAGGCTCCAGAACTAAGATGTATCTCTCTTATTTTTGACATGTCTAGGAATATGCCTTCAATTGAATCAGTTCCCTGAAAATCAAAGAAAATTAAGTATGAGTCAGTATAGAATCAACATGAGCTTCATAAACTATCTAAAGAGTTCGTCTTAAGAAAGGAAATTTGATTGTATATAGTCTTGAAGGACGAAGTCAAAATGAGTAGGCTCTTACCTTATTTTTCTTCAATACATGATAGATATCCTCATGATGCCACAACCTGCTACGTTTGCCGGGCTCTTTGACAGATTCACAGCGAACAATTTCACGACCCATTTCTTCCAATAAATCATGCTTTTACAGCTTGTTGTAACTCGATATTGTTATGAGTGACTTATTAACGAGGACATTCAATACATAATGCACAAAATCAGGATCATCTTGTATCCTTGTCACATAGTCTTTATCCTCCCCTTTGAAAAAACACGCTATATCTAAAAATATATTCTTCTCTTCCCAATTTAATTCATCATAACTGATTTTCAACACTTCATATACATCTCTGTCAGAAATTCTTTTTAGGTTGTGCAATGCATTTTCCCAATCTACTTTTCTCCTTCCATAGAAGAAGGAACCCAACACTTTAAGTGCCAATGGATTGCCTTTGGCATAATCTACTACCCTTGTTGAGAGCACCGTAAGATCATGAGGGTGAGTATTTTGTCTGAAGGCATGGTTACAAAAGAGCTCAAGTGCTTCGTCATGGGTGAAATGATCAACACTATATATATTGTCTACTCCAAATTTATCAAGCACTTGCTTATCTCTAGTGGTTACAATTATTCTACTTCCAGGACCATATTGATCAACCCCCCCGGCTAAATATTCTAATTGTCTAAAGCTATTAACATCATCAAGAACAATAAAAACTTTCGTTTGCTTGAGTCTCTCCTTAACATACAGGGGTATAGCGGGAGCTCCTATTTTAAGATTTTCTTCCAATATTTTAGAAAGGACTTGCTCTCGTAAATATACTAGGCCACCCCATTTTTCTGATTCTTCTCTTACATTTGCCATAAAACACTTACCCTCAAATTCACAGGAAATTTGATTGAAAATAGTCCCAGCTAGTGTTGTTTTGCCTATACCACCCATGCCCCAAATTCCTATAACTCTAAAATCTGATAATCCCATGCATAGAAGTGACTTTATCTGCTCAATTCGTGAATCTAATCCAACTAAGCCTTTAGAATCAATTGAGGGTGATATGTGTTCCAATTTCCTCAATATATCTTTGACAATTTCATCAACAAGTTTGGCCTCGGGCCTGCCAGTTGAAAGGATTACCGACAATGAGTCCAAATAAAATAGACTAGGACTAAAAATGCTAAAAGCAAATCAGTTTTTCTACTTTCATTCTTCATAACACATAAATAGTTCCTCTGTAATTATTTGTTTTTCTACTAATAGTAATAGACACGTGAAAGAGTTATAAGTTACCTGATATTCATGGAATCCCAGCCAGATAGATTGGAAGCTTCTGTGAGTACATCCCTCCATTTCTGAACCTTCTCTGGCATCTCCCTGAAACGACTTTCATGCTCAGCAAAAGCTTCACCAAAACTTCCAGTCTGCTTCCGCACATAGGA
The DNA here is from genome assembly GCA_029618585.1 of Citrus australasica. Classification (NCBI taxonomy): domain Eukaryota; kingdom Viridiplantae; phylum Streptophyta; class Magnoliopsida; order Sapindales; family Rutaceae; genus Citrus; species Citrus australasica. Next base: position 32,668,532 of record JARCIV010000003.1, on the reverse strand, counting down.
TGGATTTACATGGTAGAAAACCGGAATAACCATTTGCCCATTTGTTTTCTGAGATTGAAGAATCTCAACAAGTTCATTGAGACACCATTTGGAAGAAGCATAGTGCTTTGAGAAAATGATCACTGCAATCTTTGATGCATTGATTGCCATCAACAAGGCAGGCGAAATCTCATCTCCTATCTCGAGTTCTTCTTCATCAATGAAAGTTTCTATTTTCTTCCGACACAAGGCGGCATAGAGATGGCTGGTGAAGTTATCACGAGTATCCTCCCCTCTGAAACTGAGGAAGACGTCATATTTGTATTGAGTAGCAATGCAAGAAGAAGACGAAGATACTGATGAAGCCATAAACAAATTCTTCAAGATGCTCTTTCACAGAAAGAGAAATTGTTGAGACTAGGCAGTCTTTGCAAAGAGGATTCAATCTCTTCAATCATGTCCTTCAGAATACCATAACATACAAACAGTCCCTGTACCAAACAGTTGGTTACTAAAATCCAAAGCAAAATGTCAGCATCTCTGACTTTAAATGCAGACTATTCAAGACCGGCGGTTTAATTATACACGTACCATTTGAAAATGCACCGCGAAAAAATATTAACAAATCATCTCTCTGATTTTGACTTTCTAACTCCTTTTTCCCACACAGTCGTATTCCAATAATTGTCGAAAGCCTAGATGACAATCTTTAAAACAAGGATCACGTATAAAGAAGTGGCCATAAATAAACCAGCCTTATCAACCTTGGCTTTGCTGTTTAGAAAGGCCTGCCAAAATAACTGCCATAAGAAGTAGATATTTGACATGAACGTGACATTAATTGGTACACGCGACACGCTCGTGGCTGACTTAATTTGAAAATCGGTTCAATTCAGTTCGGTTCAATTTGGACAGGTAAAAAATCCTTGCGGATACGGAAGCGCGTGGGGACCAATTATATTAGGCTCGGGTGTCAAGTGTGATTTTTCTTTTGTTTTATAAAAAAGAATTACGTGTATAATTATTCATACCCCTTAATTGGATGGGTAGGATGCAGGTATTAAACACTAAAATCTGTATCCGCTCGTAAAGCGGTTTAATTATTTTTTTTGTTAATTTTTAAAAGCTAACATTATTAATTAACAGCTAAATCTAAATATAAAAATCCTAAAAGGCTAAAATGTGAATATTCCGACTGCCGATGATTAATGGCTAATCATCTCTATTAATTGTTATCGTTAGAGGCCTAATTACGACATTATAATGTTGCCATATGGATAATATATTTTTTTTTTCCTTTTTCCCCATTGCATTAACTCCTCTAAATTCTCTACTGATCCTTCACCATCTTCCAAACCCACTAGGTGTCTTTGTTGGAATTAGGATTCTAGGAACCTATTTTTTTTTTTCCCTTGATTTATTTATGTACTCGGGAAGTATTCTATTTACAATTTAATTGGATTTTGTATTCTAAATTGTATTAGCCACCTCATCACATTATTATTCTAACTATTTAGCAATTTTATATTTTTCTTTTATTTAAATAGATTTAATATTTCTATTAATAATAGATTAATTAAAATTGAACTTAGTAATCATTATGTTAAAAGAGGATGTAGGGGAGGGGAAGAGGATGGCTATCTATATTTATTAACGACGAATCCCATCCGTTCAAACCCACAAGGGGTAAAGTTCGGTGATGGGTATGCCCATTATCAAATAGGTACGGGTATGGGTACTGGCATCCCCACATAATACCCGCCCTATTGCCATCCCTACATTCAATACATATATATTTTTTATATTTCAACCCAACAATTCTTCCAAAGTACAAGCAAATAATAAATAAAATAAAATTACAATTGTACAACCCATCAAATAAGCTCTCGGACATAATCATCCATAGCCAAAAATTACAAATTAACATAGTACTAGTTAATCATCCAAAATTATATGAAGTCATCATCTCCAGCAAGTAAATATTAATTATCAAAATTCAAATCCTAAAAAAAGCTTGTTCATATATTTATGCTGTGGTGGCGGGAATCGGAATAGGGAATATGAATAAGAATAAATTATTTAGGTTAGTTGTATGAATCGAAATTTGAATAAATTACAATATTGTCATCGATATGTTTACTTCATTTTAGAATCAGAATTGATTGTTACAAGTTACTAAAATAAACTTAGTTGATTATTGTCATTATTTATTATAGTAATTGTGATTATTATTATTCAAATTGTTAATAATAATATTGAGGACAAAAAATAATAATAATTGTCATTAATTAATTATTAGTAGTAGTAGTAAAAATTACAAAAATAAGAATAATAGCATTACAATAATATATGAATATTCTATTTGAGAACAAAATTGAAATTATAAAATTTGGGTTTGGGAGTTCACGGAGAAATCAAGTTCTCATTCCTTAATTTTAAAAATATGTGGGCCCCGCATATTTCTTTTCCATTCCCACCTTTATTTTAGCAAATAAGTACCATCAATCATTCCAATTTTATATTCCGATTCTTTAATCCGAAAAGTAAATGCACCATTAAATTTAGCAAAACAGAAAACATCTTAATGTAAATAAATAAATGTAAGAAAGAAAATAAAAAAGACATGTAATATACATAGTCGTCCTAATATTAAGCAGGTAATGGCAATTGAAAGGCGAAATGAAAAATGTGACAACTGGAATTGACACACCATAAATTATAATCAGGGAGGTCCCTTAAGTTAAATCAGGGGCATGGATGAAATGATGAAAATTTTAAATGTTCAAACAATTTAATTCACTAAACAACACATGAAACTTCATTGCTATTATGGAAATTTGAGTGAATTAAATAAAGAATGAATAAAGACAGAAAGAGAAGAACAAATACAAATTTGTATAACGCAATTTTCAGCAGGTTTAAGGTTTTCTGTCTTTTTCCTTGAGAGAGTCAGAGAGAGAAATAATATTAAGAATAATAATGTAAAGGATAAAGAAGTAGAAATCAACTGGTGCATTTTGGCCATATCCAAAGGAAAAAGAATGTGTGAAAACGAGCCACTCATTTGTTAAGGAGTGTTGATTTGGTCGTCTCTGCAAATTCTTTGGGGACTCGGTTCCAATTTCTCTTCATCAGAAGTTCCAGTTGTTCTTGGTAAATGATGCAATTGATGCAATTGCCATATGCTGAATCCTTATTTGTGAATTAGCCAAATTCTTGTTGTTTGATTCTGCATCCTGTTTGGAGCAATTATTAAACCAGAACTGAGTGGACGAAATGACATCTTCCTCTTCAAAGGAGCGTCTGGATAGCCTTTTGAGTACGGATGCATCTAGCTGTTCTAGACAAGATGGAATCTCTAGCAAAGATTGGAGTCGCTCGCAGTCACTTGCGTTTACCGTTTCAAACGTAGTGGGAGCTCTGGTAATGTCTGAAGACTATTGCAATTGCTCAAGTCAAGAGATTCCAGCCGTGAAAGTTGCTTGATACTTACAGGTAGACCCTCAAAGTTATTTCCTCTTAGATGTAACCATTCCAATGAGGATAGACAGCCAATCTCTTGCGGAATAGACGTCAAGGCACAGTTATTTAAATGTAGCCAATACAGTAAAGATAAACCGGATAATAACGATGCAGACAATGGCACCAAACCTGACGACAAGGATGGTAGCCGACTAATGGCTGATCCATGTGCACCCATGTACTCAAAAGATTTGAAATTGCCAATGTTATCTGACAAATTATCTAGTTCAGAGAAACCTAGCGTTTCAAGTCCTTTTACATTTTCAGATGAAGATGGCCGCTGCTCTGTAATTGTAGTCCTGCCTAAATTGATTTGATTTAAATGTTCCATTTTCTCCAAGCTTTCTGGGAATCTCTCGAGGTTTAAGCACCCATATGCAGAAAGTGCAATCAGAGATTTCAATTTACAAATGCTAGTTGAAACTCTCTTTAGCCTTGTGCACCTATTTATACGTAGGAGTTTAAGATTAGTTAGGCACTTGATTGATGGGGGAACTTCTTCTATTGCAGTCTCGTCTAAGTATAGCCTTGTTATATTCCCAGAAATATGTGGAAAGTCAGTGAGATTAATGCAAGATGTGAAATCAGTAGTCACAGGAGAAACAAAATGAAGGTTGCTAGGAAAGGACCTCAGAGTTTTACAGCCCTCAAAACACAACATATTGAGGTGGTTGAAATTTTGGATTGATGAGGGAACACGAACCAAGTTTGTACAATTTCAAAGATTTATTTTTTCAAGATTTGTTGTTTTTAATGGGTCCGGCATCCTAATGAAATATTGGGAAAAACTGACTTGAAAGCTTTCTGTAACAAAAGATAAACAAAGACTACATTAATTAAAAAAGCAACATTTAATCCAACAATTAATTATATGTATATTTAAAGAAAGAATGATTAACGTTTTAGTATTAATACAAAAAGCACCTTTTTTCCTTCCCAAATTTGCACAACTTTACTAAAAGGTAAATTGAGTTCAAGAAGGTTCCTAGGCTTAAAATTTGATGGTACGGTTCTCAATAGATATTTGTGCCAGTGAAGATTTTTCAATTTCTCAGGAAGATAAATTGAGTCTAAAAGTTGTCCTTCAATGCTCATATGGACAGAAATCTCAGGTATATAAAATTTAAGTACTCCCAGATTAGACATATTTGAGAAGGCTCTTAAGTCTAGATTGATGCCTTTTATTGTCGACAAATTCAGAAATATACTTTCGATTGCATCGGTTCTCTTGTAAACAAAAATAAAGAATGAGCCTGCCTAAAATCCAAAAGAAACATTCGTGAACTTTATTATTTTCCTTAAATGAAAATAAATTATGCAATAATTGTTTTTTTGGTTATTTTTTATTGAATATCTATATAAGAAAAAAGAAAATTTTGGAGCCGTTTGGTAAATTAAACTAAAAATTTGGTGGCCATTTTCTGAATTAAACTAACAAAAAAGAAATCCTTTGAACACTATTAAAATTTCAAAATTGATAAATTTTGGAGTTTTCTTTAAATTATGAACATGTTATCTTGACACCCTCAGTCAATTTTATTTCCCCTCTTTATCTCTAAATCTTAATTTGCAGGGCCAATCTTGGATTGATATAAGATTTGGATATGATTTTTTTAATGGTGGAATCCTAAATGTTAATTCAAAATTTAAAAAAAAAACCAATGAAATTAAGTAAATTTTTTTAATCATCCCAACATTTGAGTCTTAATTAATGTAGCAATTAGCAATTGGATGGTAGAATTGAATAAGAAGTAATTTTTTACTCATCATCCAATAGATGAGTGGCAAATAGATGATGATTTCTTTTTTTTTTGTAAAGAAAATGTTGATGCGAGATTCTGGTTCTCTGCTCGTCCACGACCAGGATCTCTCCTCAACTAACTCGTCCACGACCAGGATCTCTCATAGTAAGGCTTCTTCTCTGCAAACTCCTGCGTACACAGAGACTGGTCAGAGCACGCCGGGTGTGTTCCCGGCGTAAACCCTCCGACGCTCAAGTCAGAAATGTAGGCTTTGCCTTTCTGGGAAAAACGACACTAATCTTATGACTCTTTTCTTAGATCTATCAATCGAAAGCTCTCTTTATCTCAGTTTTAATCTTAAAAAGTTTAACCCTTTTACTTTCGTTGGCTACCTTTTTATAGGCTCTCTCTCTGAATCCCGGCCTTCCACAACCCACGTCCATTACCTCCCCCCAACTCTCGGAAGTGGACGCTTTGTTATCGTAGTCGTGGCTGGATGAGCTTCGTGCCTTGATTCTCGGGTAGGAGCGCACGTACGTCTTGCCAACCGTCATTGACCGGGTCTCCTCACCTCAACCTCTAGCAGGAATGGTTTTATGCTCCTGGTAGGAGGCCGGCTCCCGTTGTGGCCCCGTGGATGGTACATTCGTGAACGAGTAGGAATATTCCTGCTCGTGTTCCCCTGCTACCAGACTTCCGCGGAAGCTACCTGTTCGTGAAAGCCTGCTACCAGGTAGCTGTTCATCATGGCCGGTCTTGTCGAGGTATATCCCCCAAACACCGGTCCCCCAGTTTCTGGTGTTGGGTAACGTAGTGAACCGACAGTAGAAACTCAACGGTTCTGGCTCGCGTGGGGTAGGAAGAGGCTTTGAGGAGTCGTGTCGCATTAAATTGCGGGTGAGGTGATGTGGCAGAGATCTATCCCTCCATTTGAATTTCAAACCGGTGGCTATGAGACCCTTGGAATTCGTGCCCTTAAATGCTGACAACCCGAGGGTTTATTCCTCACTAAGGGATCCAAACCTCAAAAGGGAAACTCGTCTTTTATCCATTTTCTCCTTCTCCGGCAACTGAGTCATTCCACTCCCTCGGCGTAAAAGCTACCTTCCTTGTCTTTATTCGGCCAGGCTACAATTACAGGTATTATTTCTATTTTCTCGGTCTTAGATAGTTATAGAAAATTTCTTTTCTCTCTATCTTGTTTGGGTGGTGTTTGGTGATGTGGCTCTGGTCATAGTTTAGAAAATATCAAAAGGCAAAGAGAAGGAAATTGAGATTGATGACGACGAGTTAGACTTCTTGCCTGGTCTGCTCATCGATCCTTCCTTTGACCCCGGGATCCCCTTAGAAACCATTAGATCTAGTGTTGGGACTAGTGCTAGGAGGACGTCTCCCCAAATACCCTCTTCAACCAGCAATAGCGGTGATGAGGGATCTTCTGGTTCAGACGACACCTTGAGTGAGAATCGGGGGGAAGATTCTGGTGAAATGTCCTCACCAGGAACATCACAACCAGACAGGAGGAGCGAAATAGGAGGTAGGGCTCTATCGGTGCATTACGCTATTGACTTCATTACGTGTACGACCACAGTAGACGAGCTCGATAACCTCCGGGCTAGGTATGACATTCCTGATGATATACCCCTTAAGATCCCAGGAAAAAAATGATACTCATAGCCGGACTCCTAGGGGATACATTACCCTGTTTTTGGAAAGTTTTAAGCTTGGGATGAGGTGCCCCCTACAACCCTATTTTGCCCGAGTACTTAATGGGCTGAACTTAGCTCCTGGTCAACTGAACCCCAATGAGTGGAAGGTACTTTTTGGTCTGTTCATATTGTGGGAAAGATGCTGCTAGAGCGAGCCCACAATCGATGAGATAAAGAACCTGTACCAGCTAAAGAGCAGCCCCAAAGACACCGGCTGGTACTACTTCCCGTCAAGTACGAAGACTAAGAAACCCATAACTGATCTTCCAACTGGTGGTGGTGGGAATTATAAGAATTTTGTTTTTTACTGGGGGTCCCTGGGGTCAAGTTGCACAAATTGACGGGAAGAACTATCGCGTCCCACCCTGTTTCGTGGTCCCATGTTGCCTGCTCGCTTTAGATGTCTTGTATCCCTAGTTGCTCTCATTTTGTTGATTTATTTCTAACCCAATATCTGCTCGTACTGTACGTTCTTGGAGTGTGCACTACCCGCTTCAATCTGAACTGCTCAAGGAAGTCGAGGCTGTGTTAGCCAATTCCTTCTCGGGCTGAGAATTGCTAACTACTTACAACCTCTTCGAGTCTCGCCTGGTGCACACTGATCTTAAGATGGAGGATGCTGTGATCGGGGCTTTGAATCGGAAGCGTCCTCGACCTCATACTGCTAAGCACGATCAGAATAAGGGTGTTCCCTCTGCGAAACGGGTGAACATTGCAGAGCAGGTCCCCCCCTTGAGGACTCTACTACCTTCTCCTGCCAAAGCAGGAGAAACTAGTGGAGCAGCCACTGACCCTACTTCATCTTCTCCACTAGCTGGGTCGAAACCTCGTTTGCCCGATAATCGAGCAAAGTATCTGGTCCCCTATATCAGCGAGTTTTCTAGGATCGTGAGCAATAAGAACTTTGAGGATTTTAACGGTAGCACTCTGGGCGATCTGGTGGGGGCTATGCAGTATAGTGCTTTTCACCTCGGCTGCATGGCCACTTACTATAAAGCAAAGCTTGGGTACTATGATCGAAAGATGAGAGAGGACGTTCAATAGGCCAAAACCAAAGTTGACGCTGCCGAGAAGAAAGCAGGAGATTTGAACCTCGAGAATCTGAAGTTAATAGAACGAGAGTCTCTCGCGCAGGCAAGGGAAATCACTCTAGAGGAAGAGCTGACTAGGGTCAAGGAGGATCTGTAGAGGCAAAGGCCACCTACGAGGCTCAGCTCGAATCTTTCAAAGATTCCCACTAGGTTCAGGTCGAGAACCTAGAGAAAGAAGCTGACAACCAATATGACCAGGGTCTGCGGCATTTTTATCGCTGCATCATGGCTATCTTAGGGAAGCAACACTCTGATTTGAAGATGGGTGAGCTTGCTGCTGGTGTTGCTCAATACATGGACGAGGAGGCAACAAAAGAGGATGTCGAAGAGTTGGGGCCAAATGCGACTGAGGAGGGAAACTCTCCTCCTCGTGCAGTCCTTGCTGATGTTGCCGAGGCAAGTACACCCTGGGTGCAACTGGTGATACCCCCCTGTACCTGGGGCGGACCAGCCAATCGAGACTGCCCAACTTACTGACCCGCCGTCCTCTTGAATGTATCTTGTGTTATAGTTGCTTTTTTTGTAACATTGTATGTTAAGACTAACAGCTTTTCATGATTATTGGTAGATTAATAAGAATGTTCTTATTTGCTTTCTCTGCCTTGAGCTCTTGGCAAATGATTTTATTTTTTGTTCACTTACTTTGCGGTCGAGCAGGTGCCGAAAAGTTTGTCTTTCCGTTGCTCTACGTTTGAGAGTCTGCTCACCTTCGCTTGATCGAGTAGATCCTGGCACGCTTAGCTTCTGGTCTCGCCATAAAATAGGCTTTGAGACTTAGCTTTTGTATGCCTTAGAAATTTTTATAATGCTTGGGAGTCTGCATGCCTTCGCTTGGTTGAGCGGATCCTGGCATGCTTGGCTTATGGTCTCACCATAAAACAAGGTTTGAGACTTAGCCTTTGCATGCCTTAGGAATTTTTATAATGCTTGGGAGTCTGCTCGCCTTCGCTTGGTCGAGCAGATCCTGGCACGCTTGGCATCTGGTCTCGCCATAAAACAGGCTTTGAAACTCAGCCTTTGCATGCCTTAGAAATTCTTACAACGCTTGAAAGTCTGCTCGTCTTCGCTTGGTCAAGCAGATCCTGGCACGCTTGGCTTCTGGTCTCACCATAAAACATGCTTTGAGACTCAGCCTTTGTATGCCTTAGGAATTTTTATAATGCTTGGGAGTCTGCTCGCCTTAGCTTGGTCGAGCAGATCCTGGCACGCTTGGCTTCTGGTCTCGCCATAAAACATGCTTTGAGACTTAGCATTTGCATACCTTAGAGATTTTTACACCGTAACAAGTAGGGATGTCAAAATAACCCGGACCCGGACGAACCCGGATAATCCGGGCCGGGTTGAACCCGTACCGGAGAGTAAAAAAATCCGGATCCGGAATGAGTTTTAATAACCCGGATAAATCCGGGTCCGGGTCCGGGTCCGGGTTTGGGATAACCCGCGTATCCGGAACCCGGACCCGGATTCATTTTTTATGTTACCGGAGTCATTGTAGATTCTTGTAATATTCCTGTATAACGCAGTTCCTAGTAGTTTCGTCGTCAACAACACTCGTCGCGCAGCCACTCGAGTGGAGGACGGAGCTCCATTAGGAAGAAAAGCAAAGAAAACGCAACAGTAGTAAGACTTTCTTTTACTAGTCATTCTTTTTTGGTTTTTACAGTCGCAACCATTTCAAATCTTTATTTTAAGTCTTTAACAACAATAACAACATCAGACATCTATATATATATATATATATATAATTTATTTATATAAAAAAAAGATTATAATAAATAAAAAAGAAAGAAAAAAAACACCAGCAGGTCCGAAACCATCATCAAAAGAAAGAAGAAAGAGGGAAATGGCTACGACGGTTACTCATGTTGCTTCTGCTGTTGTGGTTGAAGAAGAAAAATCACAATCGCTGCAAGAAGAATTGTTGCTCCCAATTTTACTCGCCGATCGAGTCATAAAATCGGCTCAGGAAGCCGAATCCTCCAAACAAGAATGCGCTGAATTGAGAAAGCAAGTGAAGCGTCTCTCGCAAATGCTTCGCTCCTGCGGCCGCCTCGCCACCTCATCACAGCCCCTCTACGAACGCCCCATCCGGCGCGTCGCCGCTGACGTCGCCAAGAACCTCGACCGCTCCCTCACCCTCATCTGTCGGTTCCATCACCAATAATGAAAAGTGAGATTTAAAATTTTATTATTGATCCGGGTTCAAAACCCGGAATCCGGGAACCCGGATTTTTCCGGGTTGAACCCGGACCCGGACCCGGATGAAAAAAATCGGGTTTTAATCCGGGTCCGGGAAAAAGAAAATAACATCCGGGTCCGGAACCGGGAAGGCTAAACCCGGACCCGGACCCAGATTTTGCCATCCCTAGTAACAAGTGACTGAAATTCCTCAACGTTTCATTAATTGTTAAATTCAACTTACATAAGAATGCATAATAACGAGAACAAATGGAAATAACTTTAAGACATGATCAGGTCTTACTGGAAATTCTTTTTGAGGTGCGTTGCATTCCAGGGGCGTTTCACCTCGTGTCTATCCGCGCGAACAAGCTTGTAGGCTCCAGATCCAACTACCTGCTTGACCCTGTAGGGCCCCTCCCAGTTTGGTCCAAGTACTCTTTGTGTCGAGTCTTTCGTGTTTTGGTTCACCTTCCTTAGTACCCAATTGCCGACCTTGAACTGTCGTATACACACTTTCTGGTTGTAATATCGAGCAACTCTTTGCTGGTAAACGGCTGATCGCTTCGATGCTTGCTCCCTCTTCTTGGTCAATAGGTCCAGATTCAAGCACATCTGGTCGTTGTTTTCCTACTCATCGAAGTGATTGGTTCAGTGTGTGGTCGTCCCTATCTCGACTGGTACAATAGCTTCATGTCCGAAGGCCAAAGCGAACGGAATTTCACCGGTTGTTGTTTTGTGGGTTGTCCTGTATGCCCATAATACACCTGATAGCTCATCAACCCATGCACCATTTTTTGCTCCAAGCCTGGTTTTCAAAAGTCTATTGATTATCTTGTTGGCTGCTTCTACTTGTCCGTTCGACTGAGGGTAAGCAGGCGAGAAAAGAAATCAATAAATATGACTATATAACAGAGAGAAAACAACAGTTTCAGCAGAAGGAAAATCCAAGCTTTATGGAGCTAACAACTCACAATTCTACGGAACGTAGTGCCAAAGTTGAGTTCAGGATCCAACCCATTGTCCCAAAGCTCTGAGCCGTCCACTTTCTTCGCCTGATGACCCAACTCGGGCTTTGTGTGATCCGCACTACTGCTGGGGTTTAGCGTCTCGAGCTTGAAATCTCCACCATCATCACCACCGGCATTACTGAACCCAGAAAAGGGTTTTCTGGCTGGATGAAAGTCGATCCTTCTTTGCAATGACATCGTGAAAGATCCCAACCCAAAATCTGAAATCGCCTCGACTTTCACCCCGGTCATCAAATTCTCCATTTATCTTATTTTTTGATTAAAAAAGATTCAATTTTTATTATCGAAACTAACGAATTTGGAACTAATAGATAAATCCCACGAGTTTGGATTTATTTTGTGGTGAATGGTAAAGGCTAAAGCAGAGCGCTGTTTCGGCTTCTGCGAAAGAGGGGGACAAGATGAGTAGAAGAGGGAGTATTAAACCCTTCAAGAGGCCTACTTTTGTCATTTCATATTTTTTGTGTGTTTTTTTTTCTCCTTCACTTGGCTTATTTAATTAAGTAATTTAATATAAATAGACAAATTTGTCTTTATTGGAGAGTCGAGTCCAGTGCAGATGACAAAATCCCAATTATTGTTTTACAATAAAGAGTATAAAGACAATATTGAAGTATTGAGTCATCGTGACGCATTATTTTTTTTTTTTAAATAATTTGTTGTATGCGATGATCTTGTGCTTGCTTTATTACGGGCGGTTAGATAATTGCCATCTTTTGCAAATTTTAATACCATAAAACATTTTTAAATGGAGTACTGAATGCAGCAAGCAGTGTATGTTTGAATGACTCAAAAATTGTACAGCATCTCAATTAATTTCAAAATAAATTCTTATCTCAAAAATCTCGGAATAACATCCAAAGACATAAATTAAATGACTTAAATTCTATAGCGTAGTGATGTGGGAATGATGAGAATAGAACATCATGAGAGAATCAAGAAACAAATCGAAATTAAGTTGATTAATTCGATGGGCATTAGTGCTCTCACTCTAGATGAACTGTCTAACGGGAACGACATAGGACTACGCCCACCAAATCAAAACCCTAAGCTTCAAAAGAAAACTAAGCAAGCTTGAGCAAAAGAAATCTACACAGGGGACAAGAATCCTCCTTTGACAGCCACTGAGAAACACAAATTCCATGAAAGATATGCTTGCAAGCGGCTCTCACAGCCTCCATGCCATCCGAAATCACCTGAAGACAAATCTGACAGGATTTATTCTCCAACATTTCATCTCCCCGAAACACAAACATCTCCAGTCCAGGTTCGGGTTTCACTTCAACCAAACCAACAGGTTCATCGATCACAATCGGTTGTGTTGGGATTTTGTTCCGAACACCTAGATAGCGTTTCATAAGATCTACCAGAGCTATCAGGTCAGGACTGTAATTCAATTTCGGATCAGTATTCCCTTTCCAGATATCAGGTTCACAATCACTGTAACATTCATCAGATGATGATAGTGGCTCAGGATAAAGAATCAAACAATCATTAACGTTGTTGATATTATAATGATCAGCTGGAGCAAACTCGACAACCCTTGTTCTCTGAACGTGGACGGCTATTACTGTCAGAGGACTCAGTGGGGGCCTTTCAATATCCGGGTCCGGGGATTTTGAGCGACAAGGAAAGCGGTAGTGACAAAAGAGGTAACCAGATATTTGACCCGATAAAAAATGAGCGGATTCTGGAGGAAACTCATAAGTTGATAGAAGCAAATTCTTAAGCATTGGCTGAAAGAAGTCTCGGGAATCTAAGTGATGAAGATGGAAAGGGATGACTCTACGAACCCACGGGGGTTCTTCAACAACATCGGATTTTCCAGGGAATCTTTTGGTGAAGAAATTCTCAGTTGTTACAGTAAGAAGTCCGACACGGAGCAAGTGCTTTGACCTCGTAAGCATCTTTTCGTTCCACCTGAAGACTCGTGTGCTCGTGGCCCTTGCTTTCTCGTCCTTGAAACTCACCATTGTTTGCAAAATTAAATATCAAGCGTTCAACTTGTGCGCATATATAGAATTGAAAGATGTTTGCGTTGAATAGGGAAAAGGAATTTGAGACAAATAAGTAATCCTTATGCCATATTACCGGCGTGATAATCCCAGATAAGAGTCCTTCAAAAACGTTACATCCTCGATTTTGACTTTTGAGAAACCATTTTTAGATCGCTTTTCCAGTGATAATAATAATAACCGAAAAATTACAATTTACATAAAATTATTTTTAAAAGTTTGTATAAAGAACATTGCAAATAATCAAACACTCTGACGGCGGAATGAGCAAGATGAAATAAAAAATTTGCAAATTATGTTGATATCCTTTGAGATTTTTTATTTTTTTTTCAGTCAGTTGTAACGTGATATCTTTAATGGGTTAGGCAGTATTAAGATAGCCTTACAATAAAAATATCATATGATTTGTTATCTGTCTTTAATTTATTTCAATAAAATTTCTCCGATTTATTGGGATTCAACCAAAAAATATATATGTAGCTATTTTGAATCCATTAAATTCCTCTTCGCACTTATTTTAAAAAATTAATTAAACAAGTGTTATTAATATGATTGGTGGTTAATAAATGAAAAAAAATAGTTAAATCTTAACCATTCACTAATAATAAAATACAGGTGGCACAAGATATGTAAAAGATCAGGAGTGCTCAGATCAGGAGAGGATCTCAATCCATATACATATATTATTTCTCTGCTCAGCAAGACGTGTTTAATGCATTGCACTGCTGTCAATCTAATCCTGTGTCTACAAGCTAATTCATCTAGTGGCGACTGCCCAATATCTCTTGTTTGTCCTATTTCCTTGCTTGATCTCATCTCATCTCCTTACCATCTGGAGTATTTTTACTATATGTTGAACATGCCATCAACACTTGCTGAGTTAGGCCATGTTTTTATTAGTTGATTTAAGTTAAGATCAAGCACTGTTGACAGAACCCTCGGCTTTAGATCAGATGATATGGTGGTGGATAATCTGCAGTGCCGATATAATGCCATGGTGGAGTCAATTGTTTGTTCATTTCTGAACCTTTTGTGTCATCTTCTTTAAAGTCTTTTTCATCCCAAAAACTTCCGGTTTGCTTCCGCACCACTGATGGATCTACTATATATTTTCTACATTTGCAGCCCTGACAAGACCCCGCCCAAGAATTGACCTAACAATAGAAATCGGTTAAATCAACAAGTTTTAACATTTGAATCTTTTTGTCCAAAAGTTAGCCACAAACCATTATCATATTCAAGAAATTCAAAAGCGCACACACCCATAAAGAAAGAGGCTCCGCATTCAGATTAAAGTTGATGGAGCATAACATTTAAATGGTAAAACTGGAAGTTAAAAGTACATTTAGAAACTTTATCATAACAAATAATAATCAGGATGTGCTTTTTGACATGATTTTTCCCGCCACTTCCAACTTCGAATCAACTTATACGATCTCATAAGTTGCCTTCATGGACATTGGACCCCGCTTTCGGCTCTTAGCGGCCTTTTATTACAAGTGATGCTCTGTTTCCTCATGACTTTTAGGCGGCATGTGCTGTGTTCTTCATGGCTTAAAATGCTATCACTACTGCCACAAAACAAGTTGCCGGTTGTTGCCCAGACTGCTGTGAACAATTCTCTCTCAACTCACAAGTCACATATGATGTCTGTTCCATATTTTCCCTTGTCCTTGCTCATGATTGTTCCATACTGTTTAATCTGGATTTACATGGTGAATGACAAAAGATCAGAGATGGCTTATTTCTATCTGGAACTTGTTCAAGGTTACCCTCAAATTACAAAGAATCTAAATCAACAAAGAACTCCTAGAATGGCAAAGTAACTCACCAGCTTACAGGAAGATAGAACAGTACTTAATTTGCAGAGCTGTCCAAAATAAAAAATTAATTACTGCATTTTTAGACCAATGAACATAAGAAAAAACCTTCAATGGATTGCTTGCATCAAGAATCTGCCTCGGTTTTTGGCTCTTCAAACTTATCTATAGCTTCCCCAAAGCTTGCCTGCGCCACTAACAGCTCTCATTCTCATACTTCTAGTCTTCCAGAAGTTTCACTGGTCTGGCCTAATTTTAATCGTGCAAATCATAACTTCATTTCCTGATTTCATCACATTCTTCTTCACTTGGTGGCAGCATATTTATGGTAAAAGTGTTGAGTTTGGTCTGATTTGGATAAGCATATACTGGACATACTCCACAAGATTTCACCTTGTGACCATTTTCATTATTTGTGAAGAGATTATAAGTAAAGAAGTGAAATGAGACGGATATACCATCAGGTAGCCCAAAATTGATACAAGGACGAAATCCAATATAGATATGATCTGAGCAAGTGGACACTTGATTACCCAAAAACCAAAAGTCATCATGTTTGGTTTCAGACAAAGCCGTTATTTCAAAACAGTAGCTACATCCAACATTGAAATATCCACCACCATTAGGGAAATCATCCTCATATTCAATCACAGCACAAACAGAAAATCCGATTAAGTTTGTGCTACAGCAATGTTGAGACAGTTGAATAGTTATTGAAGATCCTGAACCCTGGTTGCTGAACCAGTCAGGAATTCCACTTCCAGGTAAAAAAATGCTGATCCCATGTGGTTTCTTAAATTCCTATAACATAAAAACCATGATTTCACATTTTAAAAAGGAGAGGAAAAGAGAAAAATAGTTGCATACCTTTTCAGAGAATAGTCTCAGTGATGCAATTGCCATATGCAGAATTATTAGTCGTAAATCTGCCAAAATGTTGTTGCCTTTTTCATTCAGTTTCAGGCAATCAGTAAACGTTAGCTCCATACGTGGATCTGCTAAAATCTTGAATTGTGTACTTCCTAGGGAGTGTTTGGATGTCATTTCAAGTATGGATATAGGTAGTTCTTCTAGACATGATGGAAGCTCTGGCAAAGATTGGAGCTGCTTGCAATTACTTGCATCTAACAATTTCACACGTAAAGGAAGCTCTGGCAATGACTGAAGCATACTGCAATTGCTCAAGTAAAGTTCTCTCAGCCGTGAAAGTTGCTTAATACTTGCTGGTAAACTATCAAAGTCATTCCCACTGATATCTAAGATTTCCAACGAGGATGCACGGCCAATGTCTTGAGGGATTTCCATGACATCACAGTCACTTAAATCTAGCTTCGTTAAAGAAGATAAACCTGATAATATTGGAGGCAAAACCAAACCTCTACATCCATGAAATGAAAGCTCTATAACTTCATCTAAATATGCAATAGAGGATGGTAGTTTACTAATGGCCGATCTCTTAGCAAAGAGTCGCTTCAAAGATTTCAAATTTCCCAAGTTTTCCGGCAATTTACTAAGTTCAGAGCAATCCTCCAAGATCAACTCTCTAAGCCCTTCTAATTGTTCAACTGAAGATGGCAGCTCTTTGACAGCAGTTGATTCCAAGTCAATATATTCTAAACATTCCATTTTCTCTAAGATTTCCGGAAAAATCTCAAAGTTTGAGCAATTATAAAGACAGAGCAAATGAAGAGATTTCAATTTACAAATGCTAGATGGAAGACTCTTTAGCCTTCTGCAATATGCCAAGTCTAACTCTTCAAGCTTAGTTAGGCACTCTATTGATGATGGAATTTCTTCTATTGCTGTTCCTTTTAAATCTAACTCTAGTACATTCCCCGAAATCTCAGGAAACTCCTTGAGATTAATGCAGTAGGAGAAATCAATCTCTATAAGAGATCTAAAATGAATGTTTTGTGGAAAGCACCTCAAACTTTCACAGTGACTGAGGCACAACATAACAAGGTTGTTGAAATACTGGATGTAAGAAGGAATGTAAGGTAAGTTTGTACAATTCCAAAGATTTATTCTCTCAAGATTGGGAGTCTCAGATGGGTGTGGGATCGTTGTGAGATACTGAGAGTATTGTAGGTCAATAAATTTTAACTTGAAAGCTTCCTGTAAAAAGAAATAAATAATTACCATAATAAATTAGAATCATAATGAGTTTCACAGTTAATATTCAACAAAGCAATAATAAAACCTATTCATTAGGTGTTATACATGTGATACCTTTTTTCCTTCCCAGATTTGCTCAACTTTACTGTGAGGTAAGTTAAGTTCAATAAGGTTCTCAGGACTGAAATCGAATGGTAATGCTTTCAAAGGATACCCATACCAGTGGAAATATCTCAATTCATCAGGAAGATATTGTAGGCCTTGTTGAAGATGGACTTTAGTGCACATATCTGAACCAGTGATTTGCCCAGGCACATAGAATTTAAGCAATCTAAGATTAGGCATTTTCACAAAGGCTCTTGAAGTAAGATGCAAGTCTTCTATTTGTGACACATCTAGGAGCATGCCTTCAATTGACTCAGTCCCCTTATAAGCAAAAAGAAAGAATGAGACAACAAAAAATGTACAAAAGTTCATAAGATTTGTAAAGAGCTCATTCTAATCAGTTATCCATTTACCTTTCATTCAAAATCTGTAGAAAGGAAAACAAAATCAAATAGATAGATTCCTTTACCTTATTTTTCTTCAGTACTTGATAGACATCCTCATAATACCACAACCTGCTACGTTTTCCTGGCTCTTTTACAGACTGTTGGCGAACTATCTCCCGACCAAATTCTTGCAATAAATCATGTATTTGAAGCTTATTGTTACATGATAACATTACGAGTGACTTATCAACAAGGACATTCAGTCCATAATGCACAGATTCAGGATCATCTTGAATCCTTGTCATAAAATCTTTATCATCTCCTTTAAAGAAACAAGCTATGTCTAAAAAAATACTTTTCTCTTCTTGCCTTAGCTCGTTGTAACTAATTTTCAACATGTCATATATATCAGGGTCAGCAATCCGTGTTAGGTTTTTTAATGCATTTTCCCACTGCAGTTTGCACTTCCGTTGAAGGAAAGAACCCAACACTTTAAGAGCTAGCGGATTGCCATTGGCATAGAACACTATTCTCTCTGAAAGCACCAAAAAATCTTTAGGACAAATGTTTTGTCTAAAAGCATAATTTGAAAAGAGCTCAAGTGCTTCATTTTGATTCAATCCCTCAACCTCATATATTTTATCCACTCTGCATTTATCAAAAACTTGTCTATCTCTAGTAGTCACAACGACTCTACTTCCAAGACCAAATCGACCAAGTCCACCAGCTAAATAATCTAATTGTTCAGGTTTATTTACATCATCGAGAACCACAAAAACCTTTATTTGCTGGAGCCTTTCCTTAATGTAGTTAGGAACACTAGGCGTTCTTATTTTTAGAGTTTCCTCCAATATTTCTGAATAAAGTCGCTCTCGTAGATAAACTAATCCACCCCTTTCTGATTCTTCTCTAACGTTTGCCATGAAGCACCTACCTTCAAAGTCATTGGAAATCTGGTTGAAAATAGCTCCAGCAATGGTGGTTTTACCTATACCGCCCATGCCCCAAATTCCTATAATTTGAAAATCCGGCAATCCGACGCAAAGCAATGATTTAATTTGTTCAATTCTTGAATATATTCCAACTAAGCCTTCAAAATCACTTGAGAAAGATTTATCTTTTAACTTCTTCAAAATATCTTCGATAATTTCATCTACAAGTTTCGCCTCTGGCCTAGTATAGGTGTTAAAACGAACAAGAGTGAGTGAAAATGGTATGGACGAAATTAGAATTAGAAAAAGTGAAACATATGTTTTCCCAATTTTGATAGAAGACAGAAAGGGTGAATTTTTTCCTCTTTTTATCTAATAATCTCTGAAGCATGAATTAGTTATGAAATACCTGATATTCATGGAGTCCCATCCAGATAGATTTGATGCTTCTGTTAACGCAACCCTCCATTTCTGAACCTTTTCCGGTATCCCCTTGAATTGCTTTTCATGCTTAACAAATGCATCACCGAAACTTCCAGTTTGCTTCCGCACATCCGAGGGATCTACATGGTAGAAAACTGGTACTACCATTTGAGCATTTTTATTCTTGCATTCAAGAATCTTGACAAGTTCATCCAGGCACCATTTTGAAGAAGCATAGTTTTCTGAAAAGATGATTACCGAAATCTTTGATCTTTCAATTGCATCCAAAAGGGCGGGTGAAATCTCGTCTCCTCTGTCAAGTTGTTCATCAACGAATGTTTTTATTTTTTTCCGACACAAAGCGGCAACAAGATGGCTAGTAAAGTTATCACGGGTATCCTCCCCTCTGAAACTGACGAAAACATCATACCTGCATTGAGCAGCAAGGCAAGATGAAGATGCAGCCATAAATGAGATCTTCAAAACTTTGTTACCGAAGCGGCAGAGGTTCTTGAGAGTAGATAATTGACTTTCTGCCGCCTTTCCTTCGTGTTTCCTCTGCTAAGGTATAAAAATAAATAAATAAATAAAATAACTCAAAAGCATAAATCTCAAGAAGCTCTGACTTTACGCCAACGACCATCTAGAAGTTGGAAACAATAAAGTATCCCCTTTTTTCTTCTAACATTGATGTGAAGGTTTTCTCGTGATTTCTTATATTTCTTTGAGTCATTTTCTCCAACACTTAGATCATACAATCTTTAGAACAACTACTACCTCTGGTCAGCTGCTAAAAGTGACACATCAAATAAAATTAATTGAAAACCCTACAAACCACGGCAGCCCTAATTTTACATCTCCGGCATGGGTCCATTATGCTTAATCCTCCAAACTTATCCATCTTTGCCAATTGCCAGTAAAAGCATTTAATGAGCTTAAGTTCAATTGTAGATTTTAAAATTAAAAGAAGTACTCATATTAAGATCATCTTTGCCAATTGCCAGTAAAAAAACAGACCCATCCAGAAATTTTTCAGTAATCAGCAACAAATTTTACAATCTTTAGCGAAGCATTTAATGAGTTAGGTTCCATTGTAGATTAAAATAAAATAAAAAAAAAGTATCCAATTGCGCAAAATGATATTAAGATCCCGCACTCTAACTAAAGCACGGAATCTCTTAATAAAACCTAGCTCAACATTTAATTATACAATTGTAACTTAAAATGCACCATGCAAAATTATTATAACAGATGTATGAACGCCATGTCTCTCCATATTAGAAAAAAATGGACCGGATTCAACTGCTTGAAATAACATTGGATTTGTGTGTGTACTTATGATCCTTTTTAGTGTATATGTCTTTATTTTTTTTCTCACGTGTACATATTTTTAAATTGTGGGATTTAAGAGAATAATTTGATAAATCCCTTAAATCACATTGGTTTTAAAATTTATTAAAAAATATTTTTTTTAAACCGTAAAATTTAAAAGTGAGTCTCACTAAAAAAAATTAAGAATGCCTGCATCTGAAAATAATGATATATTTAGTGAAAAAAATTATATATTTAACTTAAGCAATCAATTGATTAAAAAATAAATTAAATTCAATGAAATGAAATATTTGCATAGTAGTTTAAATTTTAATATAGGGTGCATATTTAACTATAATTTATTAGATAAAATTGATAAAATACATAGTTAATGTGTGCTAGTGTGTCAGTTAATAGCATCCATTGTGTATATACAAATTGCTATTTTGGTGAGAAAACAATGTTGTTATTTCTTAATTAAAATTTCACTACAATGTTTGTTGTGATTTTGGACTCGATGAATAACAAATAATTGATAATTTAATCAAGCACTTACAAGATAACTTCAAATAAAAAATAAAAAATACATTCAACAAGAGCAAAACAAAACAGAGGATTTAGTTAGTTGAGCGCGGTGTGTTACATTCAGAGGAGCAATCCAGAATAAAGGGAATCTTAAAAAAAAAAAAAAACAAAACTCTTTAAAATGACCAAGTAAACCTGATGGAAATCACAATTGTTCCCCCTCTAGTCAACAGCACTTTGCTGAGACTGAGCTGCCAAAATAACACTTGATTCTTGCATTTGCGCACTAAAGAACATGACAAAAAGCAGCCTTAAATAAATTGCTTGTGTAATGAGTCTTGCCCAGTTTTCTGTTCTTCAAAATTTTCAAAAGCCTCCAATGCTCATATTATGCGTTATGCTTAATCCTCCAAACTAACCCATATTCGCCAATTGCCAGTTAAAAAGCAGACCCATGCAGAAATCTTTCGGTGATCAGCAACAAATTATACAATCTTTAGTAAAGCATTTAGTGAGTTAGGCTCGATGTAGTTTCCTAAATTCCTGTAACATAAAAACCATGATTTCAGATTTTGACAAGAAGAAGAAAAGAGAAAAATAATTGCATACCTTTTCATAGAATTATCTCAGTGATGCAATTGCCATATGCAGAGTTATTAGTCGTAAATCTGCCAAAATATTGCTGAATGTTTCATTCGGCTTCAGGCAATCAGTAAATATTGGCTCCATACGTGGATCTGCTAAAATCTGGAAGGGTGCACTTCCAAGAGAGTGTTTGGATGTCGTTTCAAGTATGGATATAGGTAGTTCTTCTGGACATGATGGAAGCTCTGGCAATGATTGGAGCCGGTCACAATGACTTTGTATCTAACAATTGCACACATAAAGGAAGTTCTGGCAATGAATGAAACATTCTGCAATTGCTCAAGTAAAGTTCTCTCAGCCGTGAAATTTGCTTAATACTTGGCAGGGAAACTACCAAAGTCATTCCCAGTTACACGCCCAATATCTTCAGGGATTTCCATGACATCACAGTTACTTAAGTGAGATCCATACTTGAAGCGAAGATAAACCTGACATTATTGGAGGCAATACCAAACCTCTGCATCCATAAAATGAAAGCTTTATAACTTCATTTAAATATGCAATAGACGATGGTGGTTTACTAATGGCCAATCTCTTAGCAAAGAGACACTTCAAGGATTTTAAGTTTCCCAATTTCTCAGAGATAGTGTCGGTGATACAACTGCCATATGCTGAATTCTAAGTTGTGAATCAGCCAGAGCATTCATCTTGTTTGCCAATGACAGATATGGAAACTATTTAATTCAAATAAAATTGGAGGAGATAATGAGAGTGAATGGACCTGACCTTTATCAGAACTTGTAATGAAATCGCAGCAGCGTCTCACTGCTCTTCGGATTAGCAATTATGAAATAATTTCTATAGTGTAATTACAGCAATGATAAAGAACACATACAAACTCTGAGTCATTATTCAATAATTTTCCTGGGACCCTGTCCTTGTTCAGGTAAGTATTTATATGCTTACTGTTTCAATCTTGGAGCATCTATCCTTGTTTATGCATTTGAAAAATCTCTTAGCTAATGCATTCTTGAATCAAACACAGGTATAGACTATAGCATATACACACAAATCTCAACTGCATTATAAGGTCGAGTTTTCTTTTTCACATGAATTGGAGTTAAAAGGTTTGAATTTCTGATTGCATTGTGATAAATCTTGAATATCTCAATTCGTCCAGACTTTAGGTTTTCTATTTCTACTGACTAGTTTACTAGATTCATTGGATGCATTGAATCAAGAACTAACAAGACAACTGGAAATCAGAATCAAAGACATACAGCAAAAACAAAACAGAGGATTTACTTGGTTCAATACGAACTGACATTCGCAGGGGCAGCATATCATAGACGGCCTTATTTCAACCTGGAAAGCATCATGATCTTCACTCAAGATTACTGTGTGAAGATCATGATGCTCCCTCAAGGAATTTGAATCTAGAAAGAACTCTCAAAATGGCCAAGAAAATCTGGAATTACTGTGTTGCCCCCTCTAACCGCCAGCTTAATTATACAAAGTTAAAACAGGATTTTGCTGAGCTGCCAAAATGACATGTTCACACACCAAGGAACAGAAGAAAAAGCCTTCAATAGATTGCTTGCCACAAAAAATCTGTCTCGATTTTCTGCTCTTCAAACTTATGTGAAGCTATTGAAGCTCATCCGTGCCGCTAACGGCTCTCATAGTGTATAAATACACACCCAACATGCTGACAAGCCACCAAATACTACCAGATTCTAGGCCTTAGGAGCGAGCAATAACAGAATGCCTCGGTGGTTATACATTTGAAGCTGGGCACTGACCAAGAAAATGTATTCAAATTAGTGTGTTTTCTAAATGTTTGTAGTTTGACACTATTAGTTAATTAAGGACAGTAAATAAAAAGATAATGCACAAACATCAAAACCTAAAATTAGTTATAATGCCGGGACCTTGAAGTATAAATTGCAAAAGAACATCATTAATATGCTTGTGCTGAAAATTGCATTAACCAAACAGAACATTACACCTCAATGCTTATATATGAAGTAAAAGGGTGTCTAGACCGAAGGATTATTTTTTGCCTACTCTTACTAAGGAAAACAACAATGGAGGATTAAAACATGAGATTCAAAAGAAAAATCCGAATTAAGTAAAACCACAACTTATTACATTCAGTTTTAGCCAAAAAAAAAAAAATTCTTTAATGCAAATAAATAAATCCAAAATAAGAAAGCAAATTAATAATGAAATATACATTAGATGAACAGGGAGGTTCATTAAAGCAAGGGCTTGAAATGATGAAAATCTTAAATTTTCAAACAATGTAATTCACTAAATAACATCAAAACTTCATTTCTGTTATCAAAATTTGTGTGAATGAATGGAAGAAATACGAATTTGTACAGCACAATTTTTGAGAAGTGTAAGATTTTCTCTGTTTTTTTTCCCTTGAGAGAGAGAGAGGTTGTTATGACTAATAATAAACAGGATAAAGAAATAGAAATCAATTGGAGCATTGGACTTACTGAACAAAAAGGAATATAAATAAACAAGTGACTCTGTTGATTTGGTCTCTGCAAATTCTCTAGGGACCCGGTTCCGATTCCTCTTGATGAGAACTCGCTTCAAATTCCACTTCATCAAAAGTTCCACTTGTGCTTGTCTTATCATCCAATTTCCAAATTTGGGTAGCAAAGTTGAGGGTAAGGTTGTTGGGTTTGGTCTTGTTGGGATTTGCATACACTGGACACAACCCACAACATAATACCACATTGGACTTTGAGAGGAACTCAAATGAGACGGTTGTATGGTGGTCATCATCAGGAAACCTAACATTCCCGCATGGACTAAATCCAAGCATGACGTGATCTGTTTTAGTTATCTGAAAACTATCCCAAACACAAGAGCGATGAACATGTTTTCTTTCAGAGAGTGGTAATTTCAAAGGTGTATTGACAGTGGACATCAAACAAGTAACATGAACTTTTAGATCCAAGAACAGCACAAAGAGCAAATCCCATCAAGTTTTGACGAAAATACTGAGGCAGTTGAAGAGTTATTTCGGATCCTGAACTTTGGTTGCTCGACCACTCCTCAATTTTGCTCCTGGGTAAGAGTATACAGCATTCCTGTAAAATCAAATTCATGATTTCAGATGTGATGAAGAGCGATAGACTGAGAAAAGAGAGAGAATTGCATACCATTTCCAATTCACTAAAATCGTCTCAATGATGCAATTGCCATATGCTTAATCCTTAGTTGTCAATCTGCCAAATTCTTGTTGTTTGCTTCATCTAGTTTCAAGCAATTAGTAAACCGGAAATCAATGGACGATCTCTCTCGCGTCCATAATTTATCTTCATTTTCATGGGAGAATTTGTATAGCTTTTTGAGTAAGGAAGCATCTAGATCTTCCACAGATGACGTAATATCTGGCAAAGATTTTAGCCGCTTGCAATTACTTGCATCTAATCTTCTTCAGATGTAATGGGAGCTCTGGTATTGACTGAAGCATATTGCAATTCCTCAAGTAAAGATTTCTCAACTGTGAAAATTGCTTGATACTTGCAGGTAAACTCTCAAGGTTATTTTCACATAGATCTAATGTTTCCAATGAGTATATACAGCCAATCTCTTGTGGAATAGCTATTAAAACACATCACTTAAATTTATCAATCCCAAAGGAGATAAAAATGATAATAACAATGCAGGCAATGCCACCAAACCTATGCATCCTTTGAACCAAAGTTTTTAAATTTGTTTGAATCTGCAACAGAGGATAGTAGTTGACTAATGGCTGATCCATGTGAACCAATGTACTCAAAAGATTTTAAATTGCCATTGATATTTGGCAAATAATCTAGTTCAGAACAACTCCCTAAGCCCAGCACTTCAAGCTCTCCTAGATTTTCAAATGAAGACGGCAGCTACTCTGTAATTGTAGTCCTGCCTAAATTGATTTGATTTAATGTTTCATTTTCTCCATGCTTTCTGGGAAACTCTCCAGGTTTAAGTACTCGTAAAGAGAAATGCCCAATCAGATATTTCAATTTACAAAATTTCTAGTTGAAACCCTCTTCAGCCTTCAACAACTATCCAAACTGAACACTTGAAGATTAGTTAGGCACTCTATTGATGAGGAAACTTCTTCTATTGCAGTTTCGTGTAAGTCCAGATCTGTTATATTCCCAGAAATCTGTGGAAACTCTGTGAAATTAACGCAAGATGAGAAATCCATAGCTATAGGAGAAACAAAATGAAGGTTGCTTGGGAAGGACCTAAGACTTTTGCAGCCCCTGAAATACAACCTACTAAGATGGTTGAAATTCTGGATGGATGAGGAAATGTAAGAATGTCCTGTACAATTCAAAATATTTGTTCTCTCAAGATTTGGGGCATCTGATAGGTCTGGCATCCTAAGGAGATATTGGGAATGGCAGAGATCAACAGATTTTAACACGAAAGCTTTCTATAACAAAAAATAAACAAAGACCATTAAACTAGTATCAATGAATTACATAATTAATTATGTGTTGTATTAAGAAAGAAAAATTTAATGTTCTAGTATTAGTACACCTACCTTTTTTTCTTCCCAAATTTGCTCAACTTTACTGTGAGGCAAACTGAGCTAAATAAGATTCTCTGGTTCAAAATCAAAAGGCAGTGTTTTCAAAGGATATTCGTGTCAATGGAGATATCTCAATTCTTCAGGAAGATATTCTAGACCTTGATCAAGATGCACTTTAGAGCTCATAATTGGAATATCATTATGCTTGGGCATATAGAATTTAAGCAATCTAAGATTGGACATATTTGCAAAGGTTTGAGGACTTAGATGTATATTGTTTATTTTTGACAAATCAAGGAGTATGCCTTCAATTTTATTGGTACCCTTCCAAACAACAGTAAAGAATGAGCAAGCATATAAAATCTACAAAAAATTTTGTAAAATTGATTAAAAGCTTCCTAATTGAAAATAAAATGTGAATTTGTTAATTTTTTTTTAAATTTGTTCAACATTTGAACTCACTAGTGATCAGCCTCTTCCTTTCTCCTTGATTTGTAGGCTTTTTCATTTCTCTGTTATCTAAAAGTTCAGAAGATAAACGTTTAAAAAATTCATAAACCGAAGTACATGAGATGCTCTATTTAATCTACTTTTCGGTGATTGTAAATGATGCTCTCATTTAAAAGTGTCTGTAGGAGCCAAAAATGTTTAATTGCCTAAATAGCTAGCCTAGGCTTTTTAGTTTGAAAGATATGTTTTTCTATTACTAAGAATCTGAGATGCTCCCGAGTTTTAAAAGAAATGATATTATACTGAATCACTATAAAAATTAAATGAGAAAATGTTTTGGTTGTTTCGTCCAAAAAAGTAACATTGACTGAGGATGTCTTTGGTAATAACAAATTTACTGAAAACATATGTATGAGAGGAATTTGATTGTGCATAAATTGTTAACATATAAAAGTCAAATAGATAGATTCTCACCTTATTTTTCTTTAATACATGATAGACGTCCTCGTGATCCCACAACCTATTACATTTGCTGATAAAGTTTTGGCGAACAATGGTCTGTACCCATTTCTTGCAATAAATCATGCATTTGCAGCTCATTATAGAATATTGTAATGAGTGACTTATCAACAAGAGCGTCTTGTGATGTAGGATCATCTTGTATCCTTCTCACAAAGTCTATATCTTCTCCTTTGAAGAAACAGGCAATGTCAAGAAATGTTTTCTTCTCTTCCAAATTTAGCTCATCATAACTGATTTTCAACACATTATAAATGTTAGGTACAGAAATCAGTTTCAAGTTTTGCAATTTAACCTTCCATTGTTGTTTGCTCTTTTGATAAAGAGAAGAACCCAAAACTTCAAGAGCTAATGGATTGCCATCGGCAGAATGCACCACCTCCTCTAAGAGCTACGAAAGATCATGAGAGCAATTCTTTTCTCTAAAGGCTTTTCTACAAAAGAGCTTAAGGGCTTTATTGTGTTTCAATCCCTTGACCCCATAAATGTTATTCGCTCCACACGTATCAAGTACTCCTTTATCTCTCGACCTTATAATGATTCTACTTCCACCACTAAATTGTAACCCTGTAGCTAAGCATTTTAGTTCTGTGAATTCATCATGAACATCATCAAGAACATCATCAAGAACATCATCAAGAACAATCAACAATTTCATGAGTTGGAGCCTCTTTTTGATTCTCTGAGGGATGATAGCAGTTCCTATTTTCAGATTTTATCCTAACACTTCAGAAATAACCTCATCTCGATCATGTATTACTCCCTTCTTGTTTAATTCTTCTCTTACGTTTCTCATGAAGCACTTGCCTTGAAAGTCTCTGGAAATTTGGTGGAAAACAGCACTAGCAATTGTTGTTTTACCAATACCGCCCATGCCCCAAATTCCTACAATTTGAACATCATGCAATCCAAGAGATAGTAATGATTTAATTTTCCCAACTCATGAATTTAATCCAACAAAGTCATCTAAATCAGCTGAGTCTGACACATCTTCGAATTTCTTGGAAATATCTGCAATAATCTTTTCGACAAGATCTGCCTCATTCCTACCAAGTTTTGTTAAGATGTGAAAAAACGATGAGTCAAAAGTCAAAACTAACCAAGCTAGGTTATAAAGCAAAAGTGTGCTTTCATTGACAAAAACAGAGGCCGTAAATTTGTTGATTTTTTTTTAAAAAAAAGAGTTCTAATACTATTGGATACAAGGAAGGAAGAATCAGGAAGAGTTACCTAGATTCAGTGGAATCAAATCCAGATAAATTTGATCCTTCAGTCAATGCATCCCTCCATTTCTGAACCTTATCTGGAAAGTTGTTTTCGTGGTGAACAAAAGCTTCTCCAGAACTCCTCCTCTGTTTTCTCACATCAGATGGATCTACTTGATAGAAAACCGGTATAACAATTTTTCCATTCATTTTCTTGCAATCAAGAATATTGACAAGTTCATTGAGGCACCATTTGGAAAAGGATAATTACCGAAATATCTGATGTTTCGACTGCAATAAAAAGGGCAGGCGAAATCTCACCACCTTTGTTAAGTTCTTCACCATCAATGAAGAATTGTATTTTTTCCGATGTAAAGCTGCAGCTAGATGGCTGGTAAAACCATTACAAGTATCTGCCCCCTCGGAAACTGAGGAAGACCTCGTGTTTGCTATGAGCACTAAGGCCAGAAGAAGAAGAAGATGGAAAACACATTAAATTTTTTAAAAGAAACAGAGATTCTTAAGAGAAGGTGTAACAATTAAATATTTCAGGCATAAACCGTAATCTATATTCTTCCTTCTCTTCAAAATTGAAATTAACATGATTAATATTCAACCTTTGAAATAGACTGACTTCTGCCCGTTAATTGTTCTTTGACTTTTTTGGACTTCTTCCTATCAGATATTTCTACATTTTCCGGAAGTGAAACTCAAGTCCAGTACGTTAAAGTCCGACGAGACAACCCCGATAATTGAGGAAACCACATAGTCCGATTAAGAAACAACTAGTTTTACCACTGAGTCAATTTATCGAGCACTTAGATGGCAGTCTTTAGAAACAATATCAACCAAAACCCGAGCATATTAATTAGATTCAGAAGCAACAAACCCATTTTTCTCATAAAACTAGATGCATCTAAAATTGAAGAAAGAGAGACACTGCCTTATAAAACAAAAACTGCAAAGGATGAAAAACACGACGAAGGCCGGCTTCATCGCTTGTGCTTTGACCCTTGAATTTTACCGCCACTTCCAATGACTGGTTTACGAAGTTGTCTTCATGGGCTTCGAGCTTTTTATTGGGCCTCGGTGGGTCATTTTTCGGGTTAGTCATGATCAGGTCCAAAGTGGCGGAGCTAGACTTAAGTCACTAGACCAATGAAGTTGTGGGACAAATTAACTTTGAGTGGTTCTTCTCCAAAAAAAAAAAAAAATTGAGTGGGGACTATTAGGATCCTTTTGTGTCAAGAAGATGATAGTTTTTTTTGTCTGAAATTTAAATAAATTTAAATGTTACTGAAGTCTAAATAAATCTAAATATAAATATCTGAATAGTATGTTTGTTCTTAATTTTGAATGTTTGAGTGTAATTAGTAACTTGTTTGTTTTTATAAACTCAATATATCTTAAATATAATATTTTTACACTTATGACCTTGAAGTGTTATATATATTTAGAAGTTTAAATAGGTATATATTTACAATGCTATCTAGTACAATTGTATTTATATATTGTAAATATTTAAAAGGTAAGCATTCGATTTATAATTTATGATAAATTATTTTGATAAATTATTTTTTTACAATTTAACATTACATTTATACATAAAAAATTGTTATCTAAAATAAAGAATTTGCCTAAAATTTAAATTGAATGTATGTTGAGTATTTATTCCAAGCCTATGGAGGACAATCCAAAAAACATTTTGGGGACAAATTAAAAATTTTCAAGTATTTGGACTCCTAAATCAGTAAGAACCCAAAATTGAAGGAGAAATCTTTAATTAATTCAAGCATTATAACAATGTCTAAACAATCTTCTATTCAGCAGTTTCTTGCATCTCTAAATTAATTTTAGCTCGATTAAAGTTTAATGAGAGGAGTTCTAGAACGGATCCTATAGCATTAATTCTTTTCAGAAGCTTTGGTTAAATGACATCTCGAAGAGACTGGAGCATTACTATTTCAGTTCCAATTCAAGCTCCATATATCGTAAAGTAACCAAAAATATGTATAAATAAAGATTTGTTGTGGTTCAGCTTAATGCTCGCACTACTACAAAATTGGTCTTTAATGACGGTTTTAAAAGACATAAGATGACGGTTTTAAAACCGTCATCTTAGGCAGCGACATTAAAGGGGGGTATATTTTTTATGACGGTTCAAAAACCGTCATTAAATGTCCACTTATAATGACGGTTATTTTAAAAAAACCGTCATTATATATCATTGATACATAATATTTAATGACGGTTTTTTCTTAAAAACCGTCATTAAATGTGTATTTACAATGACGGTTATTTTACTAAACAGTCATTATTTATTATTTATACTAGAGATTTAATGACGGTTTTTTCCTAAAAACCGTCATTAAATGTGTTTTTACAATGACGGTTATTTTACTAAACAGTCATTATTTGTTATTTATACTAGAGATTTAATGACGGTTTTTTCCTAAAACCCGTCATTAAAAATACACATTTAATGACGGTTTTTTCCTAAAAACCGTCATTAAATGTTTATTTTTTAAATTTTTTTATGATGAATTTTTTAAATACTCGTCATTAAATTAATATTTTTAATGACGGTTTATAATAAAACAGTCATCTTATATCCTGTTTTGCTACTTTTTATGAATGTTTATCAATTTATAACGACAACTTTTATAGAACCGTCATATTTGATGTTATCTAAAAAAAATATTACAAGCATCCTTTAATTGTAATTTTCTATTTAACAAATATATTTTTACAATTACGTTTTTACAAACTATATCATATACAAAATATTGCTTTACAAAAATCTTCAATGTATAATCCTTCATACATCCTCAACAAAATGTTATACATTGAAATTCTTACAAATTCTCTTCCAATATAACAAAACAAAATCAACTACTAACTAAGAAAATTCTCATACTCTTTTGCAGAGAACTTTGACTATCCTTCATCTTCAACAAAATACCAGCTCTTCCACATGTAATCTAGCTACCACATCTAAATTCTCATCAAGTCTTCATATGTAATATTTTCAAAAAAATTATGCAACTGCTAGTGACCTACAACATTATTTACAAAGAAAGAAAAAATAAATATATCAAGCTCCTTTATTACAAGTAGTTTAATCATGATAAGTTGTAGTATCTAGTACTATTAGAGACTGACCTTGAATTATCAATCAATTAATTTTCATATTCAGCAGCAAGTTGCCATGTATACCTAGCCCACTCGCATCTCACCTCGTCAATCTCCCTTTGAGTGTAGCTTTGTATCTTAACAAACTATAAAGTGAAAAATATATAAATTATTTTGTGGGGAAAATAAATAAATATTTGATAACAAATTGCCAATACCTTTTCTGGAATAGAGACATTAGTATTAGCCATAATATCCCACATGTATTTCATCACATAATATCCACAATGCTCAACATATTTGGGTTGACGAGGACACTACAAAAGAGAAGGTAATAGATTTAAGTTACACAATGAACAAATTCATGCAATAATAAATTATAAATCTCATATACAAAATATTATGAATTTGAATTTAAGATTAATGTTCCTTACTTTCATTGGTTTCCATATGCAATGCTTCCGATTAATTTTTCCATGTGCCGTGCTAAACATTCTCAATGAACTTAATTTCAAAAATTGCAAAGCATATATTAGAAAATAATATAAAGAAAATATTGGCTAAAAAGTACAATTTTTTAACATACCTATTAATAAGCTCTTTCAAGTTTTGACGTGGATCATGACCAATTGAATCAAAAAAATAGCATTGGCCTTCATATGAATCAATAACAGTCAACATCCAATGTGCTCTGCGTGCAAAATACTTATCATTGTAAAATTCCAAATATCATAACAATCTTATTCACTTTGAATGTATAACTTACGATTCATTATATGGAAAAATGATAAGTTGCGTTGGATCGATCGATTCCATGATATCTCCAAGCTTTTTGGCCTTTTCCTCACTGTCATGGGCACTCCCATTGGCAAAAAATTCTGGATCAACAAACTTGAACCTTTTTTCCAAATTGCATCTCTTTATATTCTCAAATAGCAGCCTGTGCAAAACATAATACAGAAATAATATACACTCTTACAGCTATACATAGCAATATTAGAAATTTGGAATAACACATCACCTCATATGCAATTTTATGACACTAACTGATATTTGTTCCATTCTACAAAATTGTAGAATATCATCCCTACCAAGAAACATCATTTCAGTTGTAGAAGCAAACATATTTGGATCAAAATTGATTATAATGGATCCGGAGGGCTGCATCACATTCTTAGCAAATAAAAAAAGACTTTTCACAATTGGAGGCATACTCGAACTTGCTATGTCTTGAGAAACAAACTTTGATACCTAATATTAAAAAAAATCAATTAAACACAAAATAATAATCTACTTATTTGAATATATGGCATAATGAAATAATTTACCTCGTTGTTACTTGTAATAACAAATTTTTTAGGCCAAGCCACGATAGATCCAATAGCATGGCTTACAAGTATAAGCTCATCACGAACCGGTCGAGGTAAGATAGCATTTTTTTGGAATGCAACATCAATAGACACACGTACATCAGTAGATGCAAGTGGTATGCCATGCACGGTTGCATTTGGTTCATTATCCATAAACACCGTTCCTTGAGCCACTATGTTAAGGTCATCACCTAATGCCAACTTACAAAAAGTCCCCTATAATAAAAGGTAATAAACCAACAAATAAATTATTGAATAACTTAATCTTTCATAAACAGCTGCAAAAAGCAACATAACTCTAAGTATAAAACAACAACACAAATAACAGTAAAATAAATGTATGTTTTTTGTTGTTTTGAAAAAAAAACAGCATGATTTTTACTACAAGAAAGCAGTAAAATAAAGTTGTTTCTGTTGTTGTTTTACAGTAAAACAACATGATTTTAACTACAAAACGGTAGTAAGAACAACAATAAAATAAACAACTATTTTTGCTACTCCAGACCAACAGTAAGAGTAGTAGTAATATAAACCTATTTTTGCTGCTGTGTTACAAAAAGTACCTTGATTTTCACTACGAAATAACAATAAAAATAGCAATAACTTAAAGATATCTTCCACTGATGTTTCACAGAAAAACAACATTTTTTTTGTCTTGACAAAACAGCTGCAGAAATGACAATTAAATAAACTATTTACTATTATATCTCCTGTAAAGTTTACTATATAAATAGTAAAAAATAATAAACAGTAAAATGTACCTTTGATAACCTTGCAATTGGTGTGGATTGGTCCTTTGCAACAGGCCTACTCTGATCTTGCCTTTCGCCTATATCTGAACAACTATCTCGGTCAGATTGTAGTCGATTGCGTGGAAATTGAGAATCATTGAATTCCTTCATGAATTCCTTTTTAAATTCTATCATTCTCTGCCTGACAATCTTATCCACTTTCTCTTCGACAATAGTCTCTATATCAATTGCTATAGATTTACGTTTCGCCCTTCCAAAATATGATGTTATCGTCACTCCATCACCAGTAGCTTGTACTCGACCTGGATGTTCTGGTTTCTCCAAAGCCATAGTGAGAATATCCTCACCCGGTTGAAATGAAATTTCTCCATCAGCAACTTGTTTCTTTAAATCAGTCTACAAAGAAAAAATATTCAGGAACTTATAATATATTACAAAAAAATTAGGAACTTATAATATATTTACCATAATCTTATGAGTTAAATACTATGTAAAAAATATAAACTTACTATTTTCTCAGCCTTTTCTTTAACATCTTGACTTCTAAATTCACCATTCTTTGTTTTTCGAGCTTCAACCCATAAGTCTTCTCGTGGTATGGGGGCATAAACACCAGTTGCTCGTTGCTACAATAAATTATGTTGTTAATTAGTTCACCTAATGCAACAAAGTTGGAATAAGAAATAAGGAAAGTAAGAATATTTAAAAAGTAAATTACAATTCGTTCTTCTAAGCCAACATATCCTCCTCTCGAAAGACCATGATTTAGGGTGACTTTGTTGCGCCGTTCTGTCTGAGATTCACTAAGATTCTGCATTATCAAGTGAACCAAAAAACATCATACATTAATAACAAAAGTTATGATACAGTAAAGTAGTTATATGAAAATATGACACATAATAGTATTTCATAACCTTAAACTCTACTGATTTCCTGAACTCAACAAATTGGTTCCAATCTTCTTGAGGAATTGAACCCCATTCTTGGCCGGTTGGGGGATGTCTCAAGAGTTCAGGTTCATCTATATGCTCTTTTACATATTCTGTGAGCTTATACTTAAATGTCTTCCAAGTCTTGTTAAATTTCAGCATAATGAATCTTTTTCTATCTTCACCAACATCAAATTTTGCCTTCATGAAAATGATCATAATTAATAAATTAGAAATTTCATTATTAAATTAGTAATTTCTGGATTATTTATGAAAAAGATTATAAATGTTAGCATACGTACCGTAACACATGCCCATAACTTGTTTTTAACTTCTATCGGTACTTTTTTCCAAGTTGTATACATAATCGGAACCAAAGATCGAGACCAAACCCCAACCATACTGCTCAATTTTGGTCGCATCTTACCTATTGGTTGTCCTTTGAAGTTAAAGTTAACTTGAAACTTCTTCCCATTGCTTGTACCCTTTACAATTTTAGGCATCATGGTTGGACCTCTTTTCTTCCTCTCATTCGTTCCTAAAGTATGCGCATCATCATCTTGAGGAATATTTGAAGAATCCATTTAAGCCTGTAACTTAAACATGATTAGTAAACCATAGAAGAAATAATCAAGAAAATGATTTCACAAAAAATAATATGAACAATATATAATAAAGTTTTCTTTATAACTAAGTGCTCACAATCATTTTTAAAATGGGCTAAATTAGGCTCTTCTTTTCTATCAAATGAGAGGCAATCTGCTACTCAAAGCTTGTTGGTTCATAAAATGGCCATATAAGCCATCTTCATTGACATCATCCTTTGCAACATTTATAGAAGGCTCTAAAACAATTGACCATTTAGGATCAAGTTGGTCTTCAACATAGAATACTTGTTTTGCTTGCGATGCTAGAATGAATGGATCATTTTTATGCCCTGTTCTTTGAAGATCAACTAGAGTAAACCCAAACTTATCTACTTTGATACCATTGCTACTTTTAACCCAATCACATCGAAACACTGGAATTCTAAACTGATGGTAGTCTAGCTCCCATATCTCTTGAATAATGCCATAGAAAGTCATATCCGAATAGACTGGATTATTATCTTTAGCACTTGAGATTTGTAAAGCCTTGGCCATTAAAGTGACCCCACTATTTTGAACAACTCGTGCATCATCCAATTCCTTTGTGTAAAATCGGCAATCATTTATGACATATCCAGAATACTTTATTACTTCTAAACGAGGCCCTTGTGCTATCCACCTCAGTGATTCGGAAATGCCGTGACTTGAACTATTCAATTGTTGTTCAACCTTGGTGCAATAAAAGAACATATATTGTCAAAATTAACCAAACAAAGAAAAAAACAAACATAATGGAAATCTTAATTCATTAATCAACAAGTAATTACCTTAAGGCGTAACCAGCCAATAAATGTTTTACTATGCTCATCGTGCAACCATTTTTCTCTTTTAGACTTTATAGGGTGTAACTTCTTCAAATATTCAAAGTGCTCACTAATACAATAGTTTAGACATATTACTTCATTTAGAAAAATAAAATAAAATAAAATAAATTATAGTAATTGAAAACATAATATAAAACACTTACTCGATATAAGGTTGAACATCATTTGTGTTTGCTAGAACATAAAGATGTGCTTGCTGCCATTGGTGAAAAGGCACAGTCTCAAGTTTACCTCCTAAAAGAGGATAGCCTATATCTGAATAGTCATATGCAGCATTTTTTCTAGATGGAAGTCCGACTGCATCTACATCAGATAAGTACTCTGAGCAAAACTCAACAGCTTCTTCAGCAATGTATGCTTCAGCTATACAACCCTCTGGTCTATTACGGTTCCTGACATACCCCTTTAACTTTTTCATGTCTCTTTCGAATGGGTACATCCATCGTAAATAAACCGGCCCACAAAGTTTAACTTCTCGAACAAGATGTACCATCAAATGAACCATGACATCAAAAAAAGCTGGAAGAAAATGCATCTCAAGCGAGCATACTGTTTCAACCACATCAGCTTGTAGTTGATCAAGTGCAGCCACATTTACAACCTTACTGCACAATGAATTGAAAAAAAAACACACTCTCATTATAACTTTTTTAACATGATCTGGTAGCAATGCCTTTATAGCCACGGGCAATAACTGTTGCATCAGAATATGACAGTCATGAGACTTCATACCGTACAACTTTAGATCTTGCATTGACACACAATTTCTTATATTTGAAGAGTAACCATCAGGGGCCTTTATCGCAGATAATGTTTTACAAAATCTAATTTTCTCTTCCTTACTTAATGTGAAAGATGCTGCAGGTAACTTAGTTCTCCCATTTTCAGTTATAGGGTCCAATTCAGTCCGCATATTCAATGGTTTAAGATCCATACGAGCTGCAAGTCCATCTTTTGTTTTTCCTTCTATGCCAAGCAATGTACCAACAATACTCTCACATACATTCTTCTCAATATGCATAACATCAAGCACATGTCGAACATAAAGATACTTCCAGTATTCAAGGTCAAAGAATATAGACTTTTTCTTCCAATAACTTTGTGAAACCAAACATTTTCCATTTCGCTTTCCCCATGTAATGTTCAACCTATCCACTTTTGCCAGAACTTCCTCTCCATTTAATGGTTCGGGTGCTATTTTATATTCGGGAAGACCATTAAATTCTTTTACCATATCACGATACGGGTGTGATCGTGATAAAAATCTTCTATGCCTCATGAAAGAAATCTTTTTACTATGCTGTAACCGAATAGAACGTGTTTTTTCTCCACATATCGGACAAGCTTTATAGCCCTTTACAGTACAACCAGCTAAGTTTCCATAAGCCGGAAAATCACTAATTGTCCATAAAAGAATAGCTTTTAAGTTGAAAGATTGTTGTCGGTATGCATCATAAACATCAACTCCCACCTCCCATAACAATCTCAGATCATCGATCAATGGTGCTAAATACACATCAATATCATTGCCGGGTTGCTTAGGACCCGATACCAACAAGGTTAACATCATAAACTTTCTTTTCATGCATAGCCACGGTGGAAGATTATAAGTCACCAGTATAACTGGCCAACAACTATACCTGCTACTTAAGGAACTATGTGGATTAATCCCATCTGCAGAAAGAGCAAGTCTCAAGTTTCTTGGTTCAGATGCAAAAGCAGGCCATGTGTAGTCTATGAGCTTCCATGATGGAGTATCGGCTGGATGACGTAGATAACCATCAACTTCTCTTTGTTCTGCATGCCACGTTAAATTTTTAGATGTTTCCTTGATGCTGAACATTCTTGTAAACCTAGGAATTGGTGGAAAATACCATAAAACTTTTGCAGGCACACCCGATTTTAGTTTTTCCGAGTTCTTTTTTACCTTCCACCTAGACAATCCACAAGTAGGGCAAGAAGTCAAATCTTTGTAATCCTTCCAATACAGTATACAGTCATTCGGGCAGGCATGAATCTTCTCATATTCCATTCCCAATGCATTCAATGTTTTTTTTGCCTCATACATAGATGTCGGGATTTCATTTTGGTCTGGCAGCATCTCTCTTAGTAATTTAAGTAGCTCAGAGAAACTTTTATCTGACCATCCACTCTTCACTTTCAAGTTGTACAGTTTTACTAAAGCAGATAACTTTTTAAAGTTGCTGCAGCCTGGATATAGTGGTTTTTCAGCATCCTCAAGCAATTTTTGGAATGCGTCAGGATTACTTTCAAAATTATCATGTGCCCCTTGTACCAGCTCAATAGTATTATCAACATGATCATAATCAAATTCTCTTATAAACTGTGCATTTCTACTACTAGAAGGCCCTCTAACAAGTTCTTCCCCATGTAGAAACCAATTTGTATAACTTTGATCGATTCCAAAGATAATCAAGTGAGTTTCTATCTCTGAAA
This sequence comes from Citrus australasica, assembly GCA_029618585.1. Taxonomy (NCBI): domain Eukaryota; kingdom Viridiplantae; phylum Streptophyta; class Magnoliopsida; order Sapindales; family Rutaceae; genus Citrus; species Citrus australasica. The sequence goes on along the minus strand of JARCIV010000003.1, from coordinate 32,630,229 downwards.
GATTCTGGTATTTCACATTCCCACACTTCAAGCAAGGGCAACGCATATGATCTGGACTTGTTGTGTGACGAACAGCAAAATTCAAAAAGTTTTTAACACCGACTCTATATTCTTCAGATCTTCTATCCAATGAAATCCAAGACTTATCCATTGTAAACTCAACAACAATAAATTGAAGCCTCAAGTTTTAATTACTACCTCGTAACCAAATGTGCTTTGATGTTCCAGTGCGAAAACTGAACGTATTTATTTCCAAAAAAATAAAAGGGAATTAGTTTGGACATAAGAGCAAACAAGAAAATAAGTAAACAAAAGAAAAAGAAAAGTTAGCACTGTAATTATTTTGGTGTTGTATAGCTACTGTAATTGTGTTAAACAGCACTTGTAACTTTCAGGTGTTGTTTTTAATTAACATCAAACACATCATGACAGTACCTACAAATTTATTTAAGTGTTGTCCAACTAATAAAAACACCACTTGAAAGTTTTAGGTGCTTATTTTAACAGCAAAAAACAATAGAACAACACCCAAAAAATTTTGTAGGTGCTGTTTAGCTTCTAAAATTATGTTCAAACAGCAATAAGACAGCACCTTAAAGTGTTTTTCTAATCAAACAGCAACATGACAGCACCTCAAGGAAATTTTGGGACGTGTTTTTAACAAAAAACAGCAAAGGACAGCACTCTGAATATTTTTGGGGTGGTGGCTGGCCACTGAAATTGTAGTAAAAACAATACCTGCAACTTTCGAGTGCTATTTTTAACATCAAACAGCAGCATGACAGTATCCTAAAGTAGTTTAGGTGTTGTCTAATTGATAAACCCAATAACTGAAAGTTCCATTGTAGTTTTTACAACAACCAGCAGCTTGAATGCACCTAAAAAACTTTTCAAGTGCTGTTTCTAGCCTTAAATAGCAGCATGACAGCACCCAAATAATTTGTGAGTGCTCTCTAGCTGATAAAAACAGCAACTGAAATTTTCAGGTGCTGTTTTTTATGGTAAATAGCAAATTACAGCAAATAGAATATTTTATAAGTGCTACGTAACTGCTAAAACAGCGTTCAAAATAGCTGGACAGCAGCATGACAGCAGATAAAAAATTTTTGGTGTTGTCCAGCTGATAAAAACAGCATTTGGAAGTTCCAGGTGCTGTTTTTAACAGCAAATACCAGCAAGACAGCACCCAGAAAAATATTTAGGTGCTGTCCAGCTGATAAAAACAGCATTTGGAAGTTCCAGGTGCTGTTTTTAACAGCAAATACCAGCAAGACAGCACCCAGAAAAATATGTAGGTGCTGTCCAGCTGATAAAAACAGAATTTGGAACTTCCAGGTGCTGTTTTTAACAGCAAATACCAACAAGACAGCACCCAGAAAAATATTTAGGTGCTGTCCTGCTGAAAAAAACAGCATTTGGAACTTCCAGGTGCTGTTTTTAACAGCAAATACCAGCAAGACAGCACCCAGAAAAATATTTAGGTGCTGTCCAGTTGATAAAACAGCATTTGGAACTAAATACTTAACGAAACAGAGTTTTCTGAATTAAACATGAATTTCATAAAATCCACACCATAGAATTACATGGCAACGAAAAAGTGTTAAAACAAACTATAAGAACTGAAACAAACTATAAGAACTGAAACAAACCTTGCAGATGATTGAACTCAATACTGATATCAAGCACACCAAAAATCTCTGAGAGAAGTAGCCATGTTTAGAGTCATCCAATGCTAGGTTACAAACCATAAAACCTGCCTAGTCAAATTAATGAGATTTATAAGTAATAAAATGAAAATACAGAGAGAGATAGAGAGCAAGAATGATTTGGCTCATAAATAAGAAATTTCAAATTCCTTCCAGTAATCTGACCTAGGCAGTGAACTGAGGATGCATTGGAGCATTAAAAATGGGATTCAACTTGGTGGCTTCTGAGACGACACAATAATCCAAGGCAGCGATGGTTAGGAAGTGGGCAACAATCAATCTTGGCTATTTTGGAGAGAAATGAGTGAGTGAAGGAATTTGGGTATTTGGGTATTTGGGAGAGATATTTTGAAGTGATGAAGTAAAATGTCAGGTGTAGAAATCGGATTTTCTTTTTTTTTTATTATTATTAATGACCGTTTATAAAATAACCGGTCATGAATGAAGATTAATAATTTCCTCTTTAACCACGGTTCCTAAAATAACCGACATTAATACTAAAATTATATTTTAATTGATATATAATGACAGTTAAATTTAAAAACCGTCACTGTAAATATGTATTTTTAATGACGGTTTTTATAACTAACCGTCATTAAAAATAATATGAACCTTTAATGACGGTTTTTAAATAAAACCGTCATTGTAACTATAAAATATTTTTAATGACGGTTTTTTTAAAGAACCGTCATTAAAAATAACATTATATTTTAATTTGACATTTAATGACGCTTTTAGAATAAAACCGTCTTTGTCAGTATTAATATTTTTAATGACGGTTTTTATAAAGAACCGTCATTAAAAATAACATTATATTTTAATTTTATATTTAATGACGGTTTTCAAATAAAACCGTCATTGTCAGTATTAATATTTTTAATGACGGTTTTTATAAAGAACCGTCATTAAAAATAACATTATATTTTAATTTTACATTTAATGACGGTTTTCAAATAAAACCGTCATTGTTAGTTATAATATTTTTAATGACGGTTTTTATAACAAACCGTCATTAAAAATTTTAATTTTATATTTAATGACGGTTTTTTTAAAAAACCGTCATTGTAAGTGTTAAATATTATGACGGTTCATATAATAACAGTCATAAAAAAGTTTTAATGACGGTTATTTTTAAGAACCGTCATAACCTATGGGTCATTATTTTGAATTTTTGTAGTAGTGTCGGCTTGATTTTGTACCCGAAGAACAGCGGGCAATGATGAAGGATATGTTTTTTTCGCTGCTTAGCCATACGCGCCCAAAATAACTGTCATAACAGAAATTTGACCAGGACTTGACTTTAGTGAATCACGTAACATGCGCACTTAAAACAAGAAAAAAACGCCTCCGTTTTATTTCATCAATTTCATAGCAGTTTCAATCTTACAAAGAGTGACGAAAATTTTTGTTCATCTGAGACTTTTAATGAATTTGCAACTGCATCTCACTGGTATACGGATTAGATTATAATGTGATTACAGGAGGCAGCAGCCACCCGTCAAGTAAAATAAACAAAGGTCAGTAACTCAAATTTTAGTGACTCTTTTATGATTAATGTGTTGTGATCCAATTATAGCCTTCTATATAGAGAGTAGAGACGGCAAAAGCTATGGTTAATAGCCCTCAAATTTAATGATTTTTCATGTTCACTTTTTATCCAAGTCTTTTGATGCTGAAGCAGTAATGAAGTTTGTAAACTCGAGAATATATATATATATATATATATATATAAGGGAAACCTGTGGTGCAACTGTGGTACCGTGCCACAGTTGCATCCAGCCGTTGAATCTCAATGGACCCCATCAATTCAAGTGCATCCAATGGCTGGATGCAACTGTGGCACAGTACCACAGTTGCACCACAGGTTTCCTATATATATATATATATATATATATTACTAGATCTGGATCCTAGAAATAATATTCTGATTGAATGGAGGGAGAAGATAAGATACAACTGAGGTCAGAGATCCGGTCTCTATGCCTCAGAGGAAATGTAACAATTTGTATATGCTTTAAATTTAAATTGCAGAAATTAAATTGCAAAATTTAAAACATGCTTTTGTAATGGAAATTGCTTTATTTAATTAGAAAGAACAAACTTACATTTTGCTTGAATCCAGAAGCTTTACAAGAATTACAAGAAGAGATGTTTCGTTACAAGAGAAAAGAAAGGGAAAAATCAGGACATGTATATATATATATATATCATAATTAGGTTCCAACACTTTATTAAAATGTGGGAACGTTATTACACTATGTGGTGTAATAGTGTAATAGGCATTATATTGGTACATCGTATGATGTAATAGCATTCGTCCACTTTAATAAAGTGAAAGAACCCTCACCAGATAATCACTCTACCGCATTTTATTAAAGTGCATGAACGCTATTACACCATATATGCCTATCGCACGATAATGATGCTACTTGCCATGAATTTTTATTCTTTTTTTTTGGGACTTTAGTTAGGACTCATATTGTATTTTGTAGCACAGATATTTTTTGCATAACAAATTTTGAGAATATAAGAAACTAATAATCAAAATGTCAATTGTAATAAACTACAAATTCATATTTTGTTCAGTATTTTTTATCTAGACAAATATCTTTTGATTTGACATTTTCGTATGAACATAATTTGAACTCCTAAAACCTAATACTTTTCGATTTATTATTCTATACATTTTATTATCCAAAATTGTAAAATTTTTTAGGGGCTTTTTAATAATTAAAAATTATATGCAAAGGTGGATTTAATTGAGTAATTTGGTGGGTTCAAATAACTCTACCCATTTTCCTATTATTCATGAATTTTTTTACCGAGATTAATCCCCTTTTTTAGGGAAAAAAGTTAAGGCCTTGAGTTTTTAATATGTATTAGTAGTTCCCCAAATCAATAATGTTAAAGATCCCAACAGTTGATTCCTAACTGTTATATGTCATTCATTTAGCAGATAGTGAATTTCATAATTGGTAAAATTAATATTCTACTATCCAATAAATGAATGTCACGTTAATTGGGATTCGAATCCCTAACCTTACTATTTTCAAATTTTCAGTAGTTTTTTGTTGCCTGCCTTAAGGTTGAGGTCATAGTTTGAATCCCATATGTCGGACTCTTTTCCCTTACTGCAAGAATGTGAAATATGGTTAAATTTCTCCACAATATTGTTAGTTAAAGTATATTTCAAAGCTAATCTACATAGATTTGAAGTTGTATTATAAATATATGTATTTAGAGACTAAAGTCCTAACAGATTCCATATTGTGATATATCATTAAATTGTAACTATTAAATTAAAAATCACTTAAATCAGTAGTGATATAAACTAGTTAAAATTTTTATTGTCAAATAACAAAGTCTTTTCTGACGTTGACACAAATTACCCAAAATGGAAAGTAAAGTCAAGCACATGCATAAATAATGCCAAAACAATGACAACACAGTAACGTTAAGAGCACGAGAGAGAGATTGGAGACAATAAAAGAAAAGCAGCAATAAGCATGGGTTCATGTATATTTTAATTATTTTGTTGTCTACAAAATGACCAAAAATTTGGAGCTGTCAAGAAAGAAATAATTGATGCAAAGAAAGGTAAATTTGCAAAGTAGAAATGCAATAGCACATGGTGGCCTTGCAATAGCTTTCTGCTTTCCTTGATAAAATGTAGTTGTTTTACTGTTCAGAAATTACCTCTGAGTTAGTTGTGTGGTGTCTAGTAACATCATTATATTGCGATAAGGGGGTTGTCATTAAATTATGTAATGGCAGAGTATTGCAGAAGCAAGAGTGAAACAATAACAATGGTGATAATAAACATGATATTTTGTATCTGCAATTGGCAAAATTAAGTTTTGAGTACTGCTAAGTTTTCAAATAAAGACGTGGCATCAGAGATTTTTGAATGAGATTCTATACATCCCATAAGCACCTTCTACATCTACTTTTCTAATAACCCGAGATGTATATAAATTTCCCATTTGTAAATGGATAAGAGTTACCTAACTTTCTTGGAATCCCATTGGACTTGGATGCTTCTGTCAATTCAGCCTCCCTTCATTTCTGAGCCATTTCAAACATTTCCTTGAAATATTGTCCATGCAAAGCAAAAGCTTCCCCAGAACTAGAATAAAACATGTGGAGAAAGGCGTAATACATTCTTCAGCGTTTTTCTTTCTGCCCATCTAATAATTTTTCTATAAAATTATTGGAGCTTTCTCATTAGATTGTTTGTAAGATCAGAGAAACCACATAAAAAGATCAGACAAGACAGCCCCGATAATCGATAAGACCCCAAAAAAAAAAAGTTTTTGGCAATGAGTCATTTTGAGATTTTCTCAAACATCTTGATGACAATCTTTAGAACAACCGTGACTAAGACAGCAAAAACTTGAAAAAGCAACCAATTAATTCTAACAAATACCCATTTGTAAAACAATCATCATTTGTGGAGCATCTTTCCAGGATGCAGAATCTTTAGATTATGATTTAGGCTTAATCATAAAAGTGCAAATTTTAAAATAAAAAATAATAACCCAGAAATTCAATTATTTCATCACCCAGACAAGAAAATTGCTCAATTATCAATTTATCATCAATTTAATTGTTTTAGTCTATTTGAGTTGCCATGCCGATCGCACGTGAGACGCACATGGTTACTATGTCAGCGTTAGTCAAACATCAGTTAAAACAGTTAATTTTGGCGCGTCGTAACAATTTTAGTTTTCTTTTAAGTCTGTTCTGACGCTGGTTGCCGAGGACATACAAACAGTATTTTTCTTTTTCTTAAGAGTGGAATTGCTAGTTAATATAATTTCTTTCTTAGTGATTTATTCACATTTTTGTTTTCTGCATGCTTACTTAAGGCTTCAAATAGGTGACTCATATTTCAATAAATTAGTTTAAAAAGCTTGACTCAAGTATGAATGCTAAATGAATCATTAAATTGACGCGCAGAATTGCTCCTATACAATTAATATGTTTTCTAAGTAGTAAATTGCTTTTTCAACGAACAGTTATAGTAGATATTTGTCATTAAATTCTAAAATAAATCATCTTTAATACTAAAGAACGACAAAGTAACATTGATGTTAAACTACAACATATGCATAACTCCCAACAGCATTATAAGTCAGAGCTTGGCCTTTTACCAGAATGTGGGTTAAAAGATTTGACTTTCTAATCGCATTGTGATAGAGCTTGAATGCCTGAATTCATCCCGACTTTTGTTTTTAACAAAGACAACTGGAAATCAGAGACTAGAGTCAAGACTAACAGCATCAACAAAACAGAGGATTGACGGATTCAGCCCGAAACTAATTTCGCAGGAGCAACACTTCAAGATGGCTTTATCTCGACCTGGAAACCAAAAAAGCTTACTCTTAATATTACAAGGAATGTGAATCTGCAAAGAACTCTCAAAGTGGCCAAGTAAATCTGGATGAGAACCACAGGTTTTCTCCCTCTGGTCACCAGCTTATACAAAGGTCGAAAACAGTATTTTGCTGAGCTGCCAAAATAACAGCTTGATTCATGCATGTTCACACACTAAGGAGCAGAAGAAAAAGCCTTCAATAGATTGCTTGCCGCAAAAGTCTTTCTAGGTTTTCTGCTCTTTAAACTTATCTGAAGCTACTGAAGCTCATCCGTGCCACCAAACAGCTCTCATAGTGTATAGATACAACCCCAAAAACAAAAGCTGTCAAGCCACCAGCAACCACCAAATGAGCTAGCAATAACTGAATGCCTTGATAATTTTAAGATGGAAGCTGTGCACTGACCAAGAAAATTAGTGTATAGTTATACAAAAGAGAAATAACTATTCTTTTCAAAGAGGAACATCAATCTCCTACTGGATTTCCCTTCATTTTTTCATAGGGAGGGAAAAAAAAATTAGTTGAGCGCATTGAAAACCATAAAAATGATTTATGTTCCAAAACCAATTTTACTGAAAAGTCATTTCATCGAACATTTAGATGACAATCCTTAAAACGAGCAGTACTGCCAAGTAAGCTGAGACGATAACTAACATATCAACGAAATTCAAAAGAACCAAACCTCAGCTGTTCCATCAGGATGCTCCGAATAAATCATAATTGTCCAAATCCACTTTTGGCGCTACAAAATCAAAGAAACATCATTTATAAGCACAACTAAAAGTTCTGCAAAATATGGGCTTGACTTTGACTTCTGCCACTTACTCATAGTAACTTCACGAGCAGACCTTAAATTTTGTTTGCAAATGTTTAAGAAAATGCTTTCAATTTAATGTATTTTCTAAATGCTTATTTTCCTCAGAACAAAAGGAAAATGAATTCATTTGAAACAGCCCTCATATATGCCTCGGCTCCCTAAGCATTTTGGAAGTTTTTTATGGTTCATGATTAAAATCTAAAAAGAAAGAGGAGGCATAGTGTCACTGACATAACAATTTACACAATTTTTTTGTTTTCAAATTGATAAAACAGAAGCATACAAGTAAAAACACTTACAATTTCATGTAGTAGATGTTGAAGAGTTGAATTCCACTTATAGACTGACAGGTGGTCTTCGGCTTCTGTCAACCCTAAAAGCTAGCTGAAGATGTAAGGTTTTCCCTCACACTTATGAACTCACCAAGAGCCTATTCCACAACCAATGTGAGATAACTCAATGTTACCACGAGCCCCTTTTACAAACAGATGTTGGAGAACCCAATGTAGACACCGTTATTTATAATATACATAACCATCCTGAAAGAAAATTAAACAAGAAATGGTAAGGTAAAAAGAAAATGTAATACAAGTTGTAATTAATTAATGCACCTTAAATAATGATCAGGGAGTCAATTAGAGCCTTGGACTTACTGAATAAAACGAGCGACTCAATTGTTAAGTTGTGTTGATTTGGTGGTCTCTTCAAATTCCCTTGGGACATGGTACCAGTTCCTCTTCATCAGAAGTTCGACTTGTGCTTGCCATATCATCCAATTTTGAAAATTGGGTGGCAAAATTGAGAGTAAAAGTGTTGGGTTTAGTGTCGTTAGGCTTTGCATATACTGGACACACTCCACAATGTTTCACCACGTTTCCAAATGAGTCGAACTGGAATGAGACAGTTGTATGGTGGTTATCATCAGGAAACCCAAAATGAACCCCGCAGACATTAAATCCAACCAAGACATGATCTGAATAACTTGTGAATTCGTTACAATTATTCATAAAGAAACAGCCACGAACATGTTTCCTTCCAGAGAGAGTAGTCATTTCAAAGTCGCATCTACCGCCAATGTGAAAATCATCCCATATCGTTTCATGCGGTACAAGAACAAAAGAAACAGCAAACCCGATTAAGTTTTGACAACAATGATGGGGCAGTTGCAGGGTTATTTCAGATCCTGAACTTTGATTACTGAACCACTCAGGAATTTTGCTCCCAGGCATAATTATGGCAGAACCCCTGAGTTTACAGGGTTCCTGTAAAATGAAAAATAATGATTTCAGATGTAATAGATCGGAGAGAGAGAGCAAAAGAGAGAGAATAGCGTACCAGTACTTTCAATTCATAAGGTAGTCTCAATGATGCAATTGCCATATGTCGAATCCTCAGTTGTGTATCCGCCAAATTGTTGTTGTTTTTTGCTTTTTCATTAAGTTTCAAGCAATTATTAAACCAGAACTCAATGGACGAATCACGCATCACGCGGCGCATATCTCCAATAGTCATCTACACGACGGTAGTGTTTGGATAGCCTTTCGAGTACGGATGCATCTACTTCTTCCAGATATGATGATATCTCTGGAAAAGTTTGGAGTCGCTCGCAATTACTTGCGTCTAACCATTTCAAACTTAGTGGGAGCTCTGGTATTGACTGCAGCTTGTCGCAATAGCACAAGTGGAGTTTTCTCAACCTTGAAAGCTGCTTGATACTTGCAGGTAAACTCTCAAAGTCATTTGCACTTAGATCTAAGTATTCCAGTGAGGATAGACAGCCATTTAAAGCATAGTTCCTTAAATATAGCGATAACCCTTCAAGATCATTTGTATCTGCAACAGAGGACAGTAGTTGACTTTCAGTCCCTTCTCCTTTTTCAAATGTAGAAGGCAGCTCTCTGATTTTTGTCCTTCCTAAAGCATTGTAATTTAAATATTCCATTTTCTCCAATATTTCTGGGAAATTCTCAAGGTCAAAGCACTGAATAAGGTAAAGATTTTGAAGAGATTTCAATTTACAAATGCTAGTTGAGATCCTTTTCAGCCTTGTGCACTGACTCAAACTCAAAACTTTTAGATTAGTTAGGCACCCTACTGATGAGGGAACTTCTTTTATTGCAGTCTCCCACAAGATTAGCTTTGTCACGCTCCCGGAAATCTGTGGAAACTCTGTGAGATTAACACAACCACCGCAATTAATAGTTACTGGACAAACAAAATGGAGGTTGCTTGGAAAGGACCTCAGACTTTTGCAGCCCTAGAAACACAACATACTGAGATGATTGAAATTCTGGATGGATGAGGGAACGCTGACCAAGTTTGTACAATTCAAAAGATTTATTCTCTCGAGATTTGGAGCTTCTGAAAGGTCTGGCATTCTAATGAGATATTGGGAATGAGAGAGATCAATAAATTTTAACTTAAAAGCTTTCTGTAACAAAAGATAAATAAAGACTACGTTAAATTAGTACCTCTAAATTTCAAAATTTATTATGTATTATCTAAAAAAAGAAAAAATTAATGTTCTAGTATTTGTGCACCATACCCTTTTTCCTCCCCAACTTTGCTCAACTTTACTGTAAGGCAAACTGAGTTCAGTAAGATTCTCTGGTTCAAAATCAAATGGTAGTGTTTTCAAAGGATATTCATGCCAATGAAGATATCTCAATTCCTCAGGAAGATATTCCAGACCTTGGTCAAAATGCACTTTAGAACTCGTAATTGGAACACCATCATGCTCAGGCATATAGAATTTAAGCAATCTGAGATTGGACATTTTTGCAAAGGCCTGAGGACTTAGATGAAGGTCATTTATCTTGGATAGATTGAGGAATATGCCTTCAATGTTATCGGTCCCCTTACAAACACAAACAAAGAATGAATAAGAAGAAAATCTACAAAAACTTTTGAAAATTTGATTAAGAGCCCTAATTGAAGATAAAATGTGAATTTGGTAATTTTTTTTTATTCAACATATCTATATAGTGTTTATTTGGTGGGTTCCTATAATAGAATCATTATTTAATTAACTATTTCTCCAAAGTTTAGTGTAAAAGCTGAGAACATAAAAGGTAAACAAATTCATACACCACAATATAACCCATGCTAGTTCACAAGCTTTCAAATTCCATAATTGGTTAATCTAATTTATTGAAAACTCATATTTATAAAGGAAAATTAATGGTGCATCTCGCCTCGCATTGTAAAAGTCAAATAAATAGTTTTTTACCTTATTTTTCTTTAGGACATGAGAGACGTCGATGTGATCCCACAACCGACTACGTTTGCCTGGTTCTTAGATAGATTCTTGGCATACAATAGTCTGACCCATTTCTTGCAGCAAATCATGCATTTGTAGCCGGTTGGCCCAGTTCCAACTTGATATTTTAATGAGTGACTTACCAACAAGATTGTTTAGTCCATGACGCACGGATATAGGATTGTCTTGTATCCTCGTCACCAGGTCTAAATCTTCTCCTTTGAAGAAACATGCGATGTCAAGAAACATTTCCTTTTCTTTTGAATTTAGCTCATCATAATTGATTTTCAATACCTTACAAATATTAGGTTCAGAAATCAATCTCAAGTTGTGCAATCTATCTTCCCATTGTTGTTTGCTCTTTTGATAAAGGGAAGAACCCAAAACTTCAAGAGCCAACGGATTGTTACGGGCGTAATGCACCACCTCCAATGAGAGCCCCAGAAAACCAGGAGGGCAATTGTTTTGTCTAAAGGCTTTTCTATAAAAGAGCTCAAGAGCTTTATTATGTTCCAATCCCTCGACCTCATATACGTAATTCACTCCACATTTATCAAGTACTTGTTTATCTCTAGTAGTTATGATGATTATGTGAAAATAGCACCACTTTTTCTAGAAGGTGGTGCCCACCATTTGAAGAAGAATGTGGTTGTTGCTGCATTCTTTGAATGGTGGGCACCACCTTCTAGAAAAAGTGGTGCTATTTTCACATTCTCCCACTTGGTGATTAGATTGAGAATCAATCAATCTCCACACCATCTTTTCCTTCTTCGGCCCGGCATCTCTTTTTCTTCTCTCTTTCTTCTTTTTCCTTATTTTCTTTGGGCAGCACCAAATCCTTCTTCTTTTTCCGCTTGCTCTCCTCATTTAATACGGAGGCTGCAACATCATCGAAAACTATATTGTCCATTGGATTGTTGTTTGTCAGGTTGATGATGAGAGTTGATCATACGAATCTGGTAGACTTTAAAATAGAAGTTCTTCAGTTCTTTTCTTTATTTGGAACGTGATTTTAAGAGTCTAGTGATTTAAGAGTTTGGGTGTATTGGGGTTTTGGGTAGTAAGCTAAAATACTACAATATTTGTAGCTCCTTTTCACTAGTATAATATTTTCATTTTGTCTTCGCCCGTGGATGTAGGCTAAAAGCCGAACCACGTAATTTTCTGGTATCCTCTATTGTGCTTGTTCTTTATTTTCTTCCAATTTTACTTTAGCTGCGTGTCTGCTTCACCACCAATTTCCTAACAATGGTATTAGAGCTATTGGTTGTATTTTTTGGAGTCGGGTACTGTTCACGTATACGGCACTGTTCACATATACGGTACTGTTCACAAAAAACAGTGGGAGCGATCCAAGAATTTTTGCAGTGCAAAGCAAGGAATAGTGGTGTGAGTAAAACAACTTTGTGGTTTTGTACATGTCTAGGAAAGTTATGTCACAAAGGCGATAAGAGCTTAAGGAGTCTGGGTTTTAAGTGGGACCATTGTGACCATTCCAGTCTTTCCTGGGAACTTTCCCGATGTGCATTCTCACATATACTCACAACTATTCAAGGTGGTATACTAGCTTGTGTGCGGTATTTATCAACAAAATGGGGGCAAAGTATGAAATTGAGAAATTTAACGGAAACCGTTTTTCGTTGTGGAAAATGAAGATGAAAGTTGTATTGAGGAAAAATAATTGCTTGGCAGCAATTGGAGAAAGGCCCATGGAGATAACTGATGACAAGTGGAATGAGGTAGATGGCAACGCCGTTTCTGATATACACTTGGCACTTGCAGATAGAGTATTATTTAGTGTGGCAAAGAAAAACACAGCGAAGGAAATATGAGATACTCTTACAAAATTGGTTACTGTGCATTTAATATTTAATTATTATTAATTTTTCTTTTCTTTTCCTTCTTCGGCCCGGCATCTCTTTTTCTTCTCTCTTTCTTCTTTTTCTTTATTTTCTTTGGGCGGCACCAAATCCTTCTTCTTTTTTCGCCTGTTCTCCTCATTTAATACGAAGGCTGCAACATCATCGAAAACTAGACTGTCCATTGGATTGTTGTTCGTCAGGTTGATGATGAGTTGATCATACGAATCTGATAGACTTTGAAGTAGAAGTTCTGCACGTTCATTTTCCTCTATATTATGACCCAACGTTGTGAGTTGTGAAAATAGAGTCTTCAAGGTGTTGATGTGGTCGGTCACCATTTTAGATTCCGCCATTCGAAGAGTATAAAGTCTCCTCTTTAAGAAGATTTTGTTGTGTAGTGACTTGGCCTCGTACAAATTTTACTTTAGTTGCATGTCTGTTTCACCACCAATTTCCTAACAGATTCTACTTCCAGTGGTAAATTTATCTAGCTCTCCAGCTAAACTTTCTAATTGTGTGAATCCATCATGAACATCATCAAGAACGATTAACATTTTCACCTGTCGAAGCCTTTTCCTAATATTTTGGTGTATAACGAGAGTTCCTATTTTAAGATTTTTTTCTCCTAGTACTTGAGAAATAACCTCGTCTCGAACATGAATTACTCCCATTTTGTTTGATTCTTCTCTGACATTTGCCATGAAGCACTTGCCTTGAAAGTGCCTAGAAATTTGGTGGAACAACCATTGATACCGCCCATGGTTGTTTTAACGATACCGCCCATGCCCCAAATTCCTACAATTCGAACATCACGAGATTCGAGACATAGCAGTGATTTCACTTCCTCAATTCGTGAATTTAATCCAACGAAGCTATCTAAATCAGTTGAGTCTGACATATCTTCCAAGTTCCGCCTCGGTTCTAGTAAGTGTTATTAAGATATAAAATAAAGCAATGATGAGTCAAAACGGACTAAGCTAGGCTATAAAGCATTAATATTCTTTATTGATAAAAACAGAGGTCGCAAATGATTATCGGAAAAAAAAATAAGGAAAAAGGTTCTAATAATATTGAATACAAGGAAGAAATAGAGTTAAGAGTTACCTGGATTCCGTGGCATCGTATCCAGATAAACTTGATGCTTCGGTCAGTGCATCCCTCCATTTTTGAACCTTATGTGGAAAGTTCTTTTCATACTCCACAAAAGCTTCTCCAAAACTCCCACTCTGTTTTCGCACATCAGATGGATCTACATGGTAGAAAACCGGTATCACAATTTGGCCATTCATTTTCTTGCAATCAAGAATCTTGACAAGTTCACTGAGGCACCATTTGGAAGAAGCATAGTCTTTTGAGAAGATAATGACCGAAATATCTGATGTTTCAATTGCATTCGCGAGGGCCGGGGAAATCTCATCGCCTTTCTTAAGTTCTTCATCATCAATGAAGAATTGTATTTGTTTCTGATCTAAAGCTGCAGCTAGATGGCTGGTAAAGCCTTTACGAGTGTCCTCCCCTCTGAAACTGAGGAAGACCTCATATTTTCTTTGAGAAGAAGATGAAGCCATGAAGCAAATTTTTTGACAACTGAAGCAAAGAATTCGAGAGTAGAGATGTGAAGCAAAATGGAAGACTTCGCTGCTCCGACCTTACTATTCTTTGCTTCCTCCTTTCTATGCGATTTCCTTGAAAATTTCTTGGAGCTTTCCTAGAATATTTTGCAAATTTTACTAATAAAAGAAAAGCTGTAATGTACATGATGCGTGATGGTACCATATGTTTTGCTCTTTTGGAAAAGTGAAGAAAAAGCAAAAGTAAGAAAAATATGATAGCAGGTACAGCGAAGGTGGTCCACAAGTGAGTATTAATTAAAATCACTATTAGCTCATGGGAGCTAGATACCTCATATTTGTATTAATTCGCTGCTTTATTGAGAAAATTATAATGAAGTTAAAATTTCTATAGGGAAACAACAGAGTTATTTCTAACATAGAAAAAATTGTCCACTTAAGCCCAAGTCTAGTCAAGCACGCATAAAGCTAGGATATATAAGATAATACAATAATGCGATGGATTCAAAAGAATTTAAAGCAGTAATATACAATGGGTCCTTTCGTAGCAAGAAAATGCAAAAGCACCTAATAAAACGCATCTCAGGAGGACAATCACATTGTAGAAATTATTTAGTGGGAGTTTTCATATTTTATTAATGTAGAAAAGTTATTGAGTTATATAATTTAATAATTCAATAGGTATAATATTATTAAGAGTGTGTTTCAGACAGTTGTACTACCACAATGCAGCTGCTCCACCCCTAAATTTTCATGAGTTAATATAAAAATATAGAGATAGAGTAACTGCTCCAAACACATCCTAAATCATATAACTTAATAATTTTTTTTAGACTTTATTAAAGTGCACATTTCTCATTAAAACCTAAACCTGACTGCAAGATTGCATCACATAAATCTTAATAAATTTATTGCTAGATTCTTGAACTTGTCAAACACATCCTATATCTTTCTGCATCAGCTTTTCATTTTCTCCACTAAACTAAAATCCAACGCTCTTAAAAAGCAGCATAGGAAATCCTTTTCGAAAACTGATGATCAGACCAAATTTTCAAAGTAGCATATAAAGAAGATTTAAATTAAATCAAACAAGACACAAAAAAAGCATAGACAAAGAAGAATTATTAAAGAAATACTTTTGCAGGGGCGGATTTGTTGGTGGGCTATACCGGGCTGCAGCCCGGTATAAAAAGAGAAAAAAAAATAATTAATTTGATTAAAACTAAGAAAAATGCCATTAATGTTAATTACAAAAATACCATCAATTATGAAAATGCCATCCATTATTATTACTTTTTCTTCAACCGACACCTTTAGAAAAAACTAAAAAACTTCCATCATTATTCTTCATTCTTCATCATTATCAATTTACCTTCCAAATTTGTTCATATCCTCATTCTTCATTCTTCATTCTTCATCCACCCCTGCTTCCAATTTCACTGCAATCTATACATTAAGGTGGTGTTTGGTTTTAAGAAAGGAGAGGAGAGGAAAAGAGTGTAATGGAGGAGAAAGGAGAAGAGAGGAGTGGAAGAGAGTAGTGAAATTAAATTTCATTGGTTGGTTTGACATAAAATTTGATAGGGAAAGAAATTGTAATTTTTTTCTGTGGACAAATTTATCCTTTGCTTTAAATACTAAATTACCTATATTAGTAATAAAATATAATTTAATATTAATACCAAATTTTTTAATTTCAAAAAATTCTAAAACAATTCATGATTTATATTTAATATAAAATTAATTAATTTAATATACTAAACTATTTAATATAATTTAATATTAAATATTATTTAATATAAATAAAAGTCGGTCAACATAAGTCAACACCGGTCAACAAAAGTCAACAACAGTCAACGGCGACCAGTGACTTTTCAATGGAAGTTCGGTGAAGTTCCGGCGGTACTCCGGCGAAGTCCCGGTATGCCGGCGGTGATCCGGCGAAATTTCGGCAGAGGTTTGATGAAGATCGCAGTGGTCCGGCGAAGACTGGCGGTGGTCCGGCGAAGACTGGCGGTGGTTAATTTATATTTATATATTTTCGTATTAAATAAATAAATAAGTTTATTTATTTTATTAAAATTTTTAAATCATTCATTCAATTTGATTAATATAAAATTTTTTATAATATTAAATGGATAAAATAAAATTATAAATAATAATAATTAATAACAATAAACAAGTTAAAATATCGAAGGGTAATTTTGGAAGCTTGGGTTTTCAACATAAGAGGAATTTAAATTCTTCACTCTTTGGTGTGGAATTCAAATTCTACATTATAAGGGATATTAAATTCTAATGGAAATTAATTTCTTATATATTTTGTGTAACCAAACAATGGAAATAAAAGTAGAATTCAAATTACTTTCCTCTCCCCCATTCTCTCCTCCCAACCAAACATCACCTTAGAACTTGTATAAATTATTTAATTTTTTAGATAGGTTTTATTGATTTATTTTACATATTATTTTAATTTATTATTTTGAATGCTTGAATGACTTTTTTTAATTAGTTTTCTGATTTATTAGTTTGAGTTGATTTATTACTGTTATTTTTTCACTAATAATATTTTTTGAAAATGGAAAAGATGAAAAAAATTGAATTGTTTAATTTATTTAAGCATGCTAATTAAGCTTGTAATATTAATTAATTTATTAATTCTTATGTAGTTTCATGTTATAGTTTCAAACTAATTCATTTATTTTACATATTATTTTAATTTATTATTTTGAATGTTTGATTCGTCTTGTGTTGACTCTTCTAGTGTCTACAGCCACAACATAGCGTGCATTTTCAACCATAAGCCTTATCAATACATCATTTCGCAGTAAGATGGAAAATTAGTTTCTTTCAAAATTTATGGTTGTCTATGCTAAAAGAGAAATTGCAGATACTATTAGTCTAAAATCCATAATTGATGAATTCTATTGTTTGAAGTTGCGTAAAATACAATTTTAGTTATATTTTTGTTTTGAATTACATTTTTATTTTCCATTTTTATATAATTGTTTTGTTTAATGTAATTATTATTTAGTGTAAGATTTCTAATGTCTTCATCTTATCATGTGTATTTTATTTTTTTATAAAATTTTATGTTCACTTTACAATATAACTTTCTTTTTAAATTTAGCCCAGGTACTTTAAAATCCTAGATCTGCCCCTGCTTTTTGGTTAGAAGTGAGATAAGTGTCACTCCAAATTTCTTTGTCAAAGAGATTAAATACACAAGGCAAGGTGTGCCAACTTGACTTAATTCTAGAAAATTTCAGCTTTAGCAATTTCTAACACTTTCTCTATGTTTTTTTAAGAATTCTCTAAAAATTAGTAGAATGTGGGCTTTACTTCTTAAAAATTTTAAATAAAGAAGAACTTTTGAGAATTCATTAACTAAATCTTCTTAATTTACTTTTTTCATGACTTAAAATATTTTATTATATTTGATTACAAAGATTGCATAGACATAAGTTTAAACTGACTATTTTACCCATATAAGGCAAACTACCAAGAATTTACTTTAACTTCTATATTTTTCTAATATTATACTAAACTCATTGTTTCCAATACTACTTTATTAGTGTGATTATCAACTTTAATTAAACTAACATTGTACCTCTCCACATTACATTTTGAATCCCTCTTGATCTTAAATATCCATTTGCAACCAATAGGCTTCACATCTCCTAACAATGGGACAAAATCCCATACGTCATTGTCCTTCATAGACTTTACCTCCTCATTCATGGCATCAATCCACTTGTAAGAGTTGGAATTTTCCATACCTTAACGAAAATTGATTGGATCATCTTTCATCACTCCAATATCTACCTCAGTTCTTGGAGAAATACCATGTAGTCATTTGACACAACACTTCTCCTTTCTCTAGTAGGTTCTTGAGGTGGTAGAGTTTGTTCCTCTAGAATAACTTCTTGTATGCGGGGTTCTCCAACATTGTCTTGATTATTGTGTCTTGAAAAAAGACATGAATGAGACCCTAATCAATGCTAATAATACCTATGGGAATATCAACATATTCCTTTTCAAAAATCAAGTCCTTAACTGTATCTTCCCCAACAAACTCGACATTCTTTCCCTACTCAAAAATCGACTTAATCGTGGGATCATAAAACTTGTACCCTTGGATCTTTTAGAGTATCTAATAAAACAGTAACTCCTCGTTGTTGAGTCCAGTTTCTTCTCATTAGGCCTATAAGACCTTGTCTTAGCTGAACATCCTTAAACATGAAAGTGTTTTATACTAGACTTTTTGCTTTTCCAAAGTTCGTAAGGGGTTTTGGCAGTCACTTTAGTTGGAACATTGTTAATGATTGTTAATGATATATTTTAGACTTTTAAGCGCTTCTCCCCAGAGTGATTCTAGTAAAGTAGGATAAAAATCATGCACTTTATCATGTCCTTAAGCATCTTGTTTCATCTTTCAATAACACCATTCATAGTGGGCGAACCTAGCATAGTGTATTGTGGGATGATTCGTATTGTTCTAAGAATTTAACTAATGATCCTGAATGTTGTTCACTTGAACCGCCATATTTGCTCTAGTATTCACCACCATGGTTAGATCTGACACTTTTGATTCTTTTGTCGAGTTGGTTCTCAACTTTAGCATTAAAATTTTTGAACATATCCAAGGACTATGACTTTTCATAAAGGAGATATATGCAACTATATTGAGAAAAATCATCTATGAACACCATAAAATATTGTTGACCATTCCAAACAACCATAGGGAATGACCCACAAATATCCATATGTATGAGTTCTAAGATATCCAAAGTCCTGTTGGCCTCAAATCTCATTTTGTTGTTTTGTTTTCTTTTTATACTTTGTGTGCTTAATTGCAGTGATTCATTAAATTAAGTAACCATATCAATCAAATAAAGATTATGATAACCTGATAAAGAACCGAAACCAAACAATTTTGAATTATGAAACAAACAAAATTTGTCATTCTCGAATGAACAAAAAAAAAAATTATTTTGTCCAAAGTAGAAATAGAAATCAAATTCTGTTGAAATGATGGATCAATAAATATTTCATCAAGATCTGAATGAACAACCCTCCAATTTTGAACTTTTTCTAACATTTTCTTGCACTGTTTTCCATGATTAACAAAGACATCCTTGAAACTTCCAGTTTGCTTCTGCAATCGAAGGATCAAAGACTCCAGAAAATTGGTACAACCATTTGGCCATTTATTTTATGGCATTCAAGAATATTGACAAGTTCATCCAAGCACCATTTCGAAGAAGCGTAGTTCTTAGAGAAAATGATTACTGGAGTCTTTGATCCTTCGATTGCGCTCAAAAGGCTTTAACTTTCTTTCGACATAAACCAGCATGGAGATGGCTTGTAAAGTTTTCATGAGTGTCCTCTCCTTTGAAACTGAGGAAGACATCATATTTGCTTGGGGAGGTTGAAGCCATTAGAGCAACGTTTTCTTCTCTTTGAGGCAAAAATAGAGATTTTTGAGAATACATGTATAAACAGAGATTTATGGCTTTCTGTCTCTTTTGTGTCCTGTGATTTCTTGGAGTTTTCTTCCTGATTATTTATCATTATCTTTTTTTAACAAGAAGAAGCCTTCGACATCTTTATTCATGTTCTTGGAAAACCATAAAATCCCAACAAGTCTTCTTGTTGGACATTTTAATGATTTGTCAAACCACCTCTGGTTTGCCAGCTAGCTAACATATGAAAGAAAATTAGATGTTGATGATGCATAGGGATGGCAAAACATCGGGTCGGGCTCGGGCTTGGCCTAGCCCGACCCAACCCGATCAATAAATAACTAAAGCCCGACCCTAAAAAAGCCCTACATATTTTTAGTTAGGGTCGGGTCGGGCCCGACCCGAATGGCCCGACCCTACCAAAATTCAATTTTTAATGTAATTTTTCTAATTTTAATTTTCAAAATCCATAATGAAAAATACATAATAAAATTAAATTAAAAACACACAATGTAATTTTTCAACAATTCTAACCAAATCAATTCCATAACCCAACATAAAAAAAAATCTTATACAATAATACAAATAAAAACTCATAATTCAATTCTACAACCAATTTTTTGTTTTTTGTAAATCGGGTCGGGTCGGGTCGGGCCGGCTTTAAGCTCGACCCTGACCCTAAATTCATTCGGGCTTTAAAATTAGAGCCCGACCCTAACTCGAAACCCGAAAATTCGGGCCGGGCTAAATTGCCATCCATAACGATGCATACGAAGAATGACAAATATGTGCCTGACATAGACTTTGTAACCGTAACCTTATTTCGTTATAATTTTAGCCCTTTCAACCTTATTAAAGATCTTCCACTCTTTGACTATATTAATGATTTTCCGTACCCTTAACAATTTAGAAAAGACGGTAATATCCTTCAGACATCAAGTTTTCCAAATAAGGCAAGTAGATGAGGTGAAGTCATTTAAAATTATAAATAAATAAATAATGTGATGGTTCTAAATTCTGTTGTCACGTTGACATTTGCAAAGTTTAAATTTGTATACCCAACTGACGTTGCATTGCTACAACCTACCATGTCTTTAGTGTTTATTTTATTATCTCATGCACTAAATTGAAAGACAACTTTGTAAGTGCACCATTGTTATTAGTGATACGGTTTCTATAAATAGTAGATGTAAAACCAAATCAGTTTAGACTTTGGTATTTATCTTGCGAACCAGTTTTCCTGTAATTTCTTCTGATCTTCTCATTAGATATTTTTTTTGAACATCATTTACTTGAAATAGGAACATCAACTCCTCTTTGCCCTATTCTCCATTCCTTTTATTCCTATCCCAACCTCCAAATTATAGTCCATTGAAAATCCTCCTCCTGTTTATTTATATTGAAATTGTTGAGAAGAAGGGATTAAGATTTATAATGGCCGGTAGTGTGTAGAGAAATGAGAAATAATATTAATTTATTTAATTAAATTAGTAAATCTATACTTAGTTGTAAAATATTATAAGGATTTTAAAATTAATATAAGAATTATTAGAAGTAAGTACAAAGAATATTGTTATGAAATTAAATGGTTCGACCTTATTATTATTATTTTTTTTTTCAAAGGGGTAAGTTAATTAATGGGGTCGTTTTAAAGAAAACAAGGGTGGAAAATTATCATCACCCATACAAACTTCACGTTTGCATCTTGACAACACGATGTCATCGGGATTCAATTTACAAAACAACCCTTTGTGAAGGTGAAATAAAAAGATCGAGTTGTCAAGACGCAAGCGTGAATTCTAAAACCAGCTGCAAAACGCAGCGTTTCTGCTGTTGTTAATTGGTTTCAGTTCTCAGGTAAAATGCTTATACGGTTATACCTTTTGTGTTGTTTCCTCCATTATACTAATTCACCTAGTTCACTCTTAAAATTAAAATAATCAAACTAATTAAATAATAAAAATGATTATACATTACTTAATATTAAGTTTATGGGTATTTTAATAATAATTCTTTAAAATATTCCTAATGAACTTGTTTTATTTTTTCTCATTTTCAAGATTACTTTTAAAAATTTATGCCGGACACATTTTTAATTTTAAAAATAAATTCGAAAATAGCATTTTTACTCTATTTTTATTTTATGAAATCAGCAATTGGAAAACAAAAGTTTGAACAGACAGATAATGACGGATTCTTATTTGTCCTATTTACTTGATTTATCTTAGACTTGCTATGTGCTGAGTCATCTGAACGTGTAAACTTATCTTGAAAGCCTTTCCAGATAAGAGCTATCATACGCAAGGACATTGGGTAGCAGCGTTGGATGAATTAGGCTTCAAGCAATGCCTAGTGCATTCGTTGGATGAATTAGGCTTCAAGCAATGCCTAGTGCATTCGTTGGATGAATTAGTCATCTGAACGGTTAATCAATATTTTCATATCTTGAAAGCCTTTCCATCTCAAATTAAAATATTAGTAGCAAAAGCCTAGTGCATTCGTTAAACAACTTATAGTCTAGGAAGGAAACAAAGGATTAGAAGTTCACAACACCATTACAGGGATTCAAAATAAAACAACATTCCCACACAAAACATCAACGCAGAAAGATAAACTACCCGAAATGAACATATGAAAAAGTCTTTAATGGATTGCTTGAGTCAAGAGTCTGGCTTGATTTTTCTGCTCTTCAAACTTACCTATGTAAAGCTTCCCAATGCTATGCACTGTACAAGCTGCGCACTGGCCAAGAAAATGTTTTCAATTTTTTGTACTTTCAAAATACTTATTTTCTCAGAATAGAAAAAAAATCAATTAATTTGAAACAGCCCTCACGTATGTCTTGGCTCCCTAAGCATTTTGGAGGTTTCTTATATGGTTCATCAGCAAGATTAAAATCAAAGAAGAAAGGAAAGTAATGTCTCTGACATAACAAAATTACAAATTTGGGAAAAAAAAGATTGTAAAAAATAAAACTTTCAGAACCATATAGCATAAGAACACTTCCACAAATTACTACAACTTAGTGGAGACTGCAGAGTTGAATTCCACTTATAGACACGGCCCACTTGTTTTCGCCTAATGTTAACAATGAAAACAGCAACAGAGGATTAACCGATGCTTTGAGTTGTTAACAGATTGCAATTTATTATTAACTGATGCTTTGACTTATTAATTCTGCAACAAGTTAAATATGTTAGGAAATTGGCGGGTGAAGCAGACACGCAACTAAAGTAAAATTGTAAGAAAATAAAGAACAAGTATAAAAGAGGACACCAGAAATTATGTGGTTCGGCTTTTAGCCTACGTCCACGGGTGAAGATAGAAGGAAATATTTTACTAGTGAAAAGGAGTTACAAGTATTGTAGTATTTTAGCTCACTTCCCAAAACCCCAATACACCCAAACTCTCTAAATCACTATAACAAGAGCTTATAAATTCAAGCTCACAAAACTCTCTCTCAACTTTCAAATTCTTTCTACAAAAATGAAATTAGATTGCTTTTGTGGGATTTGGATGCCAAGCTTTTAAATGAGAGCTTCCTTTTATAGGCAAAATTTTGCCAAAAAACAAGCCAATTTTTCAACGGTCAATAGCCACCATTTCAATAGTTTTGACCACTTCCAATTGCTTATCAAACTTCTCGACTATCTCCAAATTGAATTCACACCTTTCTAGATGCTGCAGCCAACGCCAACTTTTGCTTATTCAAGCCAACTTGCTTATTCAACTTCTAGAAACCATGACTTTTCACAAAATAAAGAAAAGTTATTTTCAAAAGTGATAAGGAATGCATAGAAAAACATCAATCTTAAGCAAATCATAATCTGGAATAACAGCATTTTGGACATACCTAAGGAAAAAGGATGCGTGAAAAGGAGTGGCTCACTTGTTAAGGAGTGTTGATTTGGTCGTCTCTGCAAATTCTCTTGGGACTTGGTTCCAATTCCTCTTCATCAGAAGTTCCTCTTGCGCTTGCCATATCATCCAATTTCCAAACTTCGGTAGCAAAATTGAGAGTAAAAGTGTTGGGATTGGTCCCGTTGGGATTTGCATATACTGGACACACCCCACAACGTGACACCTTGTTGAATATCGAGAAGAAGTCAAATGAGACAGTTGTAAGGTGGTTGTCATCAGGAAACCCAACATTCCCGCAAGGATTAAATCCAAGCACGACATGATCTATTTTAGTCATCGTATAAACAAACCATAATGTCTTAAAGCACCGGCGACGAACATGTTTCCTTCCAGAGAGAGTCGTCATTTCAAAGCTGTATCGAAAGTCGATGTTAAACCCACTCCATTCAGGATCACACCATACAAGGACAACGCAGAGAGCAAACCCGATTAAGTTTTGACAACAATGCTGCGGCAGTTGAAGAGTTATTTCGGATCCTGAGTTTTGATTGCTGAACCATTCTGGAATTTCGCTCCCAGGTAAAATTAGAACAGTACCCCTTAGTTTATAGCGTTCCTGCAAAATGAAAATCATGATTTGAGATGTAACGAAACGAAGAGAGCGAGAGAGAGGGGCAAAAGAAAGAGAATTGTGTATCACTTGCAACTCATAAAATAGTCGCAATGATGTAACTGCCATATGCTGAATCCTTAGTTGTGAATCTGCCAAATTCTTTTTGCTTTCTTCTTCGTACATTTTGATGCAATCAACAAACAAGAACTTAATGGACGAACTGACATTTACATCTTCCACCTCATCGTCATAGGAGTATTTGGATAGCTTTTGGAGTAGGGATGCATCTAGTTCTTCTGGACGTGATGGAATCTCTGGCAAAAATTGGAGTCGCTTGCAATTACTTGCTTGTAACCATTTCAAACTTGGTGGGAGCTCTGGTATTGGCTGAAGCATACTGCAATTGCTCAAGTCAAGCCTTTTCAGTCGTGAAAGTTGCTTGATACTTACAGGTAAACTCTCAAAGTTATTTCCTCTTAGCTCTAACCATTCCTGTTAAAGTACAGAGACTTGTTTGGTCTCTGAGAAAATTGTAGAGAAACAGAGAGAAAGATATTAAGAGAGAAAGAATGTAAATCTCTTTATTATTATTGAACTGATTTACAAGCATGTATATATACAAGTATTTCGAATCATCTACATGCTATTTGTGACTGAACTTAACAGAATAACAACCTTCCTCCAGCTCAGCTGCTGAGTCAGCATTCATAACAAACTTGGTTAATCACAATTAATCCAAACTTAACTAACTAAACCAACTTAACTAACAGCCCCTCTCAAGCTCAAGGTCTTGGAAGAACATTGAGCTTGGATCGCAAATAATGAAATTGATCAAATGCCAATGGTTTAGTAAGTATATCTGCTACCTGATCACAACTTGGAACATGACTAATCTGCAGTTCCTTTCTGGACACATGCTCTCGAATGAAATGTAGATCAAGCTCAATGTGTTTAGTTTTAGAATGATACTTTGGATTGCTAGCAAGAGCTTCTGCACTTTTATTATCACAGTAGATTACTGGAGACTGCAGCAAAGATACCTTTAATTCCTTGAAGAGATAAGTGATCCACAACACCTCAGCTGCTGTCAAAGCTAAAGCTCTGTATTCAGATTCAGCTGTACTTCTAGACACTATATGCTGCTTCTTAGAGGACCATGATACTAAGCTGTTGCCTAAGTAAACACAGTATCCCCCTACTGACTTCCTATCATCCAAATCAGACCCCCAATCAGCATCTGAAAAAGCTGTAAGTTTTAGTGATCCAGAGGAATAAAATTGCAGACCATAATCTGCTGTATACTGCAGATACCTCAGCACCCTTTTGCAAGCTTGCCAATGCAGTGCTGATGGATTAGAAAGATACTGACTGAGTTTGTTCACTGTAAAAGCAATTTCAGGCCTTGTTAGTGTAACATATTGTAATGAACCAACCAAACTTCTGTAGAGAGAAGGATTCTCAAACACTGCACCCTTGTCTTTAACTAATCTTTCTGTTGAGCTCATTGGTGTTGGACAGCCCTTGCAGTTCACCATCTGAGCTTTCTTGAGTAAATCACCAATGTACTTAGTTTGTGATAAGTGCAAACCATCCACATTTGGAGTTACCTCAAGACCAAGAAAGTAATTGAACTCCCCAAGATCTTTCAAAGCAAACTCAGCACCCAACTGTTGTATCACCTTCTCTACCAAGCATGAGTTTGAGCCAGTGATCAAAATATCATCTACATAGATTAGTGCTACAATAATATCCCCTGCCACATGATGAATAAACAAGGAAGTATCTGACTTGGATGTCACAAAACCCCACTGAATCAAGAAAGCTTTTAGCCTGTCATACCAGGCTCGTGGAGCCTGTTTGAGTCCATAAAGTGCCTTGGTGAGTTTGCAGATATGAGCTGGAAATTGGGGATGAACAAAGCCCTCAGGTTGATGCATAAAAACATCCTCTGTAAGAATGCCATTAAGGAAGGCATTGTTGACATCCAGCTGTCTGATTGACCAGTGATTCATGACAGCAAGACTCAGAATTATCCTGATGGTGCAGGGCTTCACAACTGGACTAAAAGTTTCAAAAAAATCCACACCTTGTGTCTGATGAAACCCCTTTGCAACCAACCTTGCTTTGTACTTGGATATGCTGCCATCAGGGTTATATTTAATTCTGAACACCCATTTATTTCCAACAATCTTCCCAGCTGTTTCTGGAGGAATAAGAACCCAAGTTTGATTCTTTTGTAGTGCATCAAATTCTTCTTGCATAGCTTGCTGCCATTTGGGGTCTGCTAGAGCTGTTTTGACAGATGAAGGTTCAAGCTCTTGAGCTACTGTTAAGTATGTCTTGGGCTTAAACACACCAGCTTTGGATCTGGTAGTCATGGAGTGAATATTCTGAACTGAAGATGTCTGTACTGGCTGATGAACTGGGATATGTGATGATAGATTTGGAGAGGAATGACTTGGAGATGAATGTGCTGACAGTGTATGAGAATGACTTGAGTCAGGTCCTGCATCTGCAGCTGAGGGAATGACAGAAGATTGTGCATTGTTGCTGTCTTGAATGACTTCTACAATTGGAAAGTTTGAAAAAGAAACTTGGTTTGGGTGAATGGATGAAAGGTGAGAATCAGACTTGGTAGGAAATAGTTCACAATAAGGAAATTCTGACTCATTAAACTGAACATGTCTAGCAATGTATGTTTTACCAGTGGAATCCAGGCATTTATACCCCTTGTGTATAGGACTATAGCCAATCATTAGGCATTTTTGTGTATGAAAATTGAGTTTATGATTGTTGTAAGGTCTGAGAAGAGGAAAGCAAGAACAACCAAAGGTTCTAAGGAACTTGTAATCTGGTAGTCTACCATGAAGTTTGGCAAAAGGAGAAATATTGTTCAACACTGGGGTTGGCATTCTGTTAATGAGAAAAGAAGCTGTATGAAATGACTCCCACCAAAAGGTTAAAGGCATTTTAGCTTGTGCAAGAAGTGTTAACCCAGTTTCTACAACATGCCTATGCTTTCTCTCAACTACCCCATTCTGATGATGTGTGTGAGGACAGTTATGCCTAAAGTGTATCCCTTCTGCCTCTAGAAATTTTTCAAAGCTTCTGTACTCCCCTCCCCAATCAGATTGTAAAGACTTCAGAGGGAGACCAAGTTGTTTTTCCACTAGTGTTTTGAAATACTTGAATGTATCTATAGCTTCTGACTTAAGGGTTAGTGGAAAGATCCAGCAGTATCTGCTGTAATCATCCACAAAACTAATGTAATATCTATATCCATGTAGAGATGGTATAGATGCTGGACCCCAAAGATCAGTATGTACCAGTTCTAAAGGAGTTTTTGTTTTTATGCCTGTAGAGTAGAAAGTAAGTTGATGCATTTTACCATATTGACAAGCATCACAAAATTCAGGAATAGAAGCAGGAAGTGCAAGAGAGGATAATATGTTTTTCAAAGCATGTTTATTTGGATGGCCAAATCTTTGGTGTAACACATTAGCAAACATAGCTGGATTAACAGTGCTCAAATGACTCTGAAAATTATTTGTTTGAGTACAACCTTTATTCAAAGACAGACCAGAAAAATTACAAGCTGACTGGTTGAAAACAGAAAGCATAGAACTAGGATTATGACTGGTAACACATGAGCCAGATGAGCTGGATTTGTTTTTGTTTGAGTTTGAGCTGGATAGAAAGTCATCCTTAGACAGCAATTTATACAGTCCTCCTCTAGCAATCCCTTGAGCCAGATGCACTCCCTTCCTCTTGTCCTTAATAAAGCACATATTGGCAACAAACTCAATGATTAAATTGGTATTTTCAAGTAATTTGGAAATGCTTAAGAGATTTTTAGTAAGCTGAGGTACACACAAGATATCTTGTAAATGCAGAAAAGAATCACATGAAGTAGGAAGACAAGTATATCCAATGTGTGTAATTTTCAGACCTTGGCCATTACCAACATGCAGTAGCTGATTACCTGAATATTCTCTTCCAAGGTTCAAGTTCTGCAAATTGTTGGTGAGGTGATGAGTTGCCCCATCGTCAACATACCAGCCTTGATCAGCCATGTCACCTTCAGAGGTTGCCAGGAAAGCAGCTCTTGGTGCTGAGTTTGGATAAAAGCATATCTGACAAATTACAGCAGCTCCATTTTGATCTGAAGCACCTCTTCCATTAGTGAAGCCACCAAAATTTCCATTATTAACACCAAAGTTATTACCATTATTAACACCATATCCACCTCTGCCTTGAAAATTTCCAGGCTGAGTATTACCATTCCAATTTCCTCTACCTCGACCTTGTGTAAAACCTCTACCAAAACCTCCTCTGCCACCATTATTATTATTTCCATTCCTAATCCAGTTAGCATTATTTTGTCCTCCAAATTTAGTATTGGTTCCAGTTTGAGCAACATTTGCAGCATAGGTCAATTTGGTTTCCTTACTAGCATTTGACTGATGTGCTTCTAATCTAGCCTCATGAGTTAAAAGCATTGAGTAAGCTTCATTAACAATCATTTTTGCAAGATTTGCTTCAATATACACAACCACAGGGTAATATGGTTGGCCTAGCCCAGAGATCAAGTGTGTAATAAAATCCAGAGAACTGATAGGGTTTCCAGCTATTGCTAAATCATCAGTTATTGTTTTCAGCTTTCCAAAAAATTCAGTCATACACATTGAGCTTTTTCTGAGATTATTAAGCATCATCTTAAGATGAACCTTTCTAGCAAAGGTTTCAGATCCAAATTGTTGCACAAGACTAGTCCAAAGCTCAAGTGAAGTTTCAGAGTTTACCACAAGGCTGAGAATCTCGAGATTTATGGAAGATAACATCCAGCTTAGCAGCATCTGATCCTTCCTTTTCCAAGTGGTGAATGCTGGATTTATTTGAGTTTCAGCTTCAGAGTTCTCAGATGCACTTTGAAGAAATTGATCTGGACATGATTTAGAACCATCAAGATGATCTTCAAGACCATTTGCACGCACTGAAGAGAGAATCTGAGATTTCCAGATTGTGTAGTTCGATCGATCAAGCTTAATAGGAGAAGTGAAATTGAATGAAGAAACAGAGACTGCTGTGTTTGAGTTTAAATTCGAAATCGCCATTTTTGTTTTCAGTAAAGCTCTGATACCATGTTAAAGTACAGAGACTTGTTTGGTCTCTGAGAAAATTGTAGAGAAACAGAGAGAAAGATATTAAGAGAGAAAGAATGTAAATCTCTTTATTATTATTGAACTGATTTACAAGCATGTATATATACAAGTATTTCGAATCATCTACATGCTATTTGTGACTGAACTTAACAGAATAACAACCTTCCTCCAGCTCAGCTGCTGAGTCAGCATTCATAACAAACTTGGTTAATCACAATTAATCCAAACTTAACTAACTAAACCAACTTAACTAACAATTCCAATGAGGGTAGACAGCCAATCTCTTCCGGAATAGCCGTTAAGGCACAGTTATTTAAATTTAACCAATTCAAGGAAGATAAACCGGATAATAACGATGCAGACAATGGGACCAAACCTGATAATAAGTGTGGTAATTGACTTATGGTTGATCCATGCGCACCAATGTAATGAAAAGATTCTAAGTTATCTAGCTCCGACCAACTCTGTAAGCCCAGCGTTCCAAGCCCCTCTAGATTTTCAAATGAAGATGGCAACTCTGTAACTGTAGCTCTGCCTAAATTGATTTTCTCCGAGCTTTCTGGGAAACTCTCGAGGTTTAAGCACTCATTAAGACAAAGCCAAATCAGAGATTTCAATTTACAAATGCTAGTTGACACCCTCTTCAGCCTTTTGCACCTATTTATGTGCAAGTATTCAAGATTAGTTAGGCACTCTACTGTTGAAGGAACTTCTTCTATTGCAGTATCGCACAAGTTTAGCTTTGTTATATTCCCAGAAATCTGTGGAAATTCTGTGAGATTAACGCAAAAGGAGCAATCAATATTTACAGGAGAAACAAAATGAAGGTTGCTTGGAAAGGACCTAAGATTTTTGCAGCCTTGAAAACACAACAAACTGAGGTGTTTGAAATTCTGGATTGATGAGGGAACCCAAGCTAAGTTTGTACAATTCCAAAGATTTATTCTTTCAAGACTTGGTGTTTCTGATGGGTCAGGTATCCCAATGAGATATTGGGAATGGCTGAGGTTAATAGATTTTAACTTGAAAGCTTTCTGTGACAAAAGATATGCAAAGACTACATTACTTAAAAAAGTAATAATGAATTTGACAATCAATTATATTTATAATTAAAAAAGTTAATATTTTGGTAATAGTACAACATACCTTTTTTCCTTCCCAAATTTGCACAATTTTACTAAAAGGTAAGTTTAGTTCAATAAGATTCTTGGGCTTGAAATTCTCTGGTAGTGTTCTCAATGGATATTTGTGCAAGTGAAGATATTTCAGTTTCTCAGGAAGATAATCTAACCCGTCTGGAAATTGCACTTTAGAATCTGAATGCTGCTCTTCGAAGCTCATATCTAAACCCTCAGGTATATAAAATTTAAGCACTCTCAGACTAGACATATTTGTGAAGGCTCTTGAATCTAGATTGATGCCTTTTATTTTGGCCAAATTCAGAAATATGCCTTCAATTGCATTGGTCCCCTTATAAAGAAAAACAAATAATGAGTTAGCCTTAAACCCAAACCAAATGAAACATTTGTAAGGTTCATTAATGAAAAGGTCCTTGGATGAAAACAACTTTTGCAATCTTTAATTTTTTTTCCTTCTTTCTTTTCTTTATATTGAATGCCTATATGAGAGAAAAAGAAAACTTGGGACTATTTGCAAAATTGAAAAAAAAAAAATGAACTCTGAACGCCGTTGAAAATTGATAATTTTGGAATTTTCTCTAAATTACCAACATGTTATCCTGACACCCTCAGATTTATATTGAATATTGAATATCTATATATAGAGGCTGAGAAGATTGGGCCTATTTGTTTGAGATAAGATTTGGATATGGTTTTTTTTTTTTTTAAGTTTATAGAATCCTAAATGTTAGTTCAAAACGTTAAAAAAAGAAAAACAATGTACGTCGATTTTTGTTTTTTCTACCTAATTGTATTCAAAGTCAAATTCAGATACAATTTTCGAAAATATACCTCCATTGCTCATTTCTTATAATTTTTTTGTGACAAAAAAAATGACCAATATATTCTTAACAACAATTCAATAAGGATAATAGCACAATTAATTTCAACACCTATCTACGACACATCCATTCATATATCTACAGTCTAAAACGCTTTTTCTCAACATGAAATCTAATTTTATCATTCAAAAGTATATTTCAACGAAT
The DNA here is from genome assembly GCA_029618585.1 of Citrus australasica. NCBI lineage: Eukaryota > Viridiplantae > Streptophyta > Magnoliopsida > Sapindales > Rutaceae > Citrus > Citrus australasica. The sequence continues at coordinate 32,598,368 of JARCIV010000003.1, read as the reverse complement.
ATTGCATGGCACAAGTTCTATGATCCGAATTTCTTTGACTTGATTTCAAATTCGGTTAAACTAATATACTTATTCCAATTGAAGAGTTACAGAATCTTACCTCATTGTGCTTCAGTACATGGCGAACATCCTTATGATGCCATAACCTGCTACGTTTGCCTGGTTCTTTGATATCTTCTTGACGAACAATCTCTTGTCCCATTTCTTGTAATAATTCATGCATGTGCAATCTGTTGTTGTGTTCTGTAATGAGTGACTTATCGATGAGGATACTCAGTACATGAGTCACATTGTATTGACGATCATGCAGTAGCATTAGCACACGATCTTTACATTCTCCTTTGAAGAAACATGCAATATCCAAAAATATACTTTTCTCCTCGAAACTAAGTTCCTCATAACTAATTCTCAGCATATTATAAATGCGACTGACGCCAGAAATTTGTTTTAAGTTATCGAATACATTTTCCCAGTCTTGTTTGCTTTTTTGATGGAGGGAGGATCCCAAGACTTCAAGAGCCAACGGATTGCCCTCGGCATATCGTACTGCCTTCTTCGACAGCGCCGTAAGATGTTCAGGGCAATGACTTTGTCTAAAGGCATATTTATAAAAGAGCTCAAGCCCTTCATCCTCGCTAAGTCTCTCAACCTCATATACATGTTCGTCGTTCACTCCGTGTTTACGAAGTACTTGTTTGTCTCTAGTGGTGACAACAATTCTACTTCCAGGACAAAATCCATGAAGCCATCCAACGAAATATTTTAGTTGTTCGAATTCACTGACATCATCAAGAACAATGAACACCTTGGTACGCCGGAGCCTCTCTAGAGTGTACGCTGGAATGTTAGGGCCTCCCATTTCAATTCTTTCTCCTAATAATAGAGACACAACTAGTTTATGTAGATGCACTATTCCAACACCATTTTCTATTTCTTCTCTGACATTTTCTATGAAGCAATTCCCTTCAAACTCATTGGAAACCTGGTTAAAAAGAGCTTTAGCAAGGGTTGTTTTACCGATACCGCCCATGCCCCAAATTCCCACAATTCGAACATCCGGAAAACCTACGCATAGCAGTGATTTAATGCACTCAATTCGTGAATTGAGACCAACAAGACCCTTTGATGAATCACTAGAAATTGATTTACATTCCAATTTCTTCAAAATATTGTTGACAATCACTTCTACAAGCTTTGCCTCGGGCCTAGCAAGTATCGTGCATGAAATTGAAAAACAACGAGTGAAAATGATCCAAAAAAGAACTAAGAAAAAAATGGAAAAATGAAGTGATGAATGATGAGAGTTACCTTATTTTCGTAGATTCATGTCCAGATAGATAGGATGTTTTGATCATTACATCTCTCCACTTCCGAACCGTTTCTGCCTTCTCTTTGAACTGTTGTTCGAGCTTAACAAAACCTTCCCCAAAAGTTCCAGTTTGCTTCCGCACATCAGATGGACTTACATGATAGTAAATTGGAATAACAGTTTGGCCGTTCAAGTTTTTGCATTTAAGAATCTTGACAAGTTCATTCAGGCACCATTTTGAAGAAGCATAGTCCTTTGAGAAAATGATTACCGAAATCTTTGAACCTTCGATTGCTTTCGTGAGGGCAGGCGAAATCTCATCTCCTCTGTTGAGATCTTCATCAATGAAGGTTTTTATTTTCTTTCCACACAAAGCAGCATAGAGATGACTAGTAAAATTCTCACGGGTATCCTCCCCTCTGAAACTGAGGAAGACATCATAATTGCTAGAAGAAGATGATGCCATGAACAGATATTTGGAAATTTAGGAACAGAAACGGAGGATCTTGAGTTGAGAGAGTAGATGTAAGAATGAAATGAAAAACTTGTAATATATATATATATATATAGATGTTGAGTGCTTTGCAGTTTTTTTTTTCTTTGTTCTTTTTTTGGGTCATCAAACTCTCTTGAACAACACATTACACATTAAGGCTCCGTGTGGTACAACTTTTTAAGTAGAACTTTTATTAATAGAAGTTTTATAAATAGAGCTTTTGCTAAAAAAAATTTAGTTGTTTGGTTGTCAATAATATTTTTTATTAAAAATTTATGAAATTACTTTAATAGACAAGTTTTTTAAAGATTGTCGAATAAATAGAGGATATTTTAGATATTTTAACATTTAAAAAAGTTTTTCAACCTCTACTCTCAAGCTCAAAATTTGAGCTTTTACTAGTAGAGACAAAATAGCTTATTTAAGCTTTAAAAGTTCTATTAGAAAAACAACCAAACAACTAAAAAAATTAAAATAAGAGCTTATGAGATTAAATAAGCCCTTATGACTATTAAATAAGCTATACCAAACATGCACAAAATATCCTACGATTTTCAGTTATTGACTCTTTTTTGGGTTTCCAGGAAATTCTAGGAGTTTTCCTATTTAATAAATTCTAAAAACATTTTTCCAACGGTTATGGGGCCATATATAGTTTATTGCAAACAAAATGGACATAAATTTGGTGCAATATTCAAGAAAGAAATAAGAGCACAGCTATTTGGAACCAAAAAAAGAAAAATTAGACAAAAATATTAATTAGAATCATAGAGTTTTATTTTATTTATTTATTTTCCAGAAATGTTGAACAGAGTTTCTCAAATAATTAATTAGAAGCCATAATTCTGATATATTTAATCACTTCTTTAGTTGTTTGTTTTATATTTGAAGTTTTAATTTGGCTTATTTTGAGATATTTTGATATTTTAACTTTTTTATCCAGTCATATTGTAAGACATTTTCATTTTTATGGGAAAAGTAAAATGTCCTTACTTTTATCTGAATCATCATATGTCCGAATGAAAAAATAATTTTTTCCCCCACAAATACTCTCATTAACGTACTTGCTTCCTATCATGAAACAAAAAATCCACTATTTTTTTCTAACTAATTTTTTTATAATTAATTAACGAGGATTTTGACTTGGTCTAATGAAAGATTAAGTAAATTTCAATTTTATGCAAATCCATGTTACTTGGTCGTATTAGAATTTTTCCAGCTCTTGACTTTTACTTGGTCCAATTAATGAAAGATTAAATAAATTTCAATTTTATGCAAATTCATTTATTATTACATAAAAATGTGTACAAATACTATGTAAAATTCTTGCTGGACCAAGGTGATTTGTTATTAAAATTAATTTTTCATTACATCTATATTTCAAATGCTTACCTTATAACATATAACATGGTAAATAAATACTATACTAAAGCAGAAAAAGATTTATTATATGAATATCAGTGGGAGAATAAGAATTTCAAGTAGGATATATTTATTTTAAATACATATAATATTTATAAATACCTATATTTTTTTAAGTAGCATAAATACTATACTTCTAAAAATTATAAAATACTTTCAAGGTAAGCATAAAAATATTAGATTTAAGATCATTTATAAAAATAAAGAACTTACCACTTATAGTAAGAGATTGTGCTTCAATGTTGACTTGATCTTTTTTCTAATTGTTTAGAAAGATACAATTGGTTGTTGTTGAATAAGAATATGACACTAATTAAAATCTTAATCTATATTAGTATACATGTACATGTGACAAAAGATACGAAAAGTTGAATACCTATCAGCTCAAGTCTGTTAGTCAGACATTAAAAAATAAAAAATAAACATATCATTTATATATATGCATTTCAACTTATTCAGTCTTGAGTAGCATTTAAAGCTATTTAAATTTATTAAAAAAACGTTGCGTTAAATTTTATATATATGAAGTAACAAATAAATTTCAAATATTAAAAAAAAATCAGTAATGAGCATGGTCCCGCCAGCGCAAGACTTGGAGGAGTCAAGTCAACAAGTCAACAAGTCAAATATACGAAGAAAAGCAACAAAGACTACATGGAATTCCATGACTTTGGGATCTGATTCCGTGCAAAGCCCGGCATAAGAGTCTTATGATAAGACCGTACAGGCTACAACACGGCTTCGGTTAGACGAATTTCTCTGTTTTCACTGCTACTAATTTGAAAAGCAACAAAGACTAAGTGAAAATACTGACAACTGGAGCTTATTGATGGTTTCGTTTCCGGACTGCTGTTCAACTTCAGTAAACCCAACTCTCAAGACGCAACTATAAAGTATTCGACAACAGTTGGACTATTGCCGCCCCTCATTAATTTTATATAATCTTGTTATGTTAAAATTACATTTAAGAATAAATATAAATAAAATTAACCTCATTTATATTTTCTTTCCCTCTTCAAATTTATTTTACTTACACAATATAAATTTCTTTTATTATCATTAAAATATTCTAAATTTAAAAAAGTAAACCTCCGCTAAGACAAAATCATATTCTTGCAATATACATAGCAACAAAATTAGGATACAACATAGTGGGAAAATAAATTTTACCTCACTACAAATAATTTTTTAATGATTCTCAAACTAATTGTTGCACCCAAAGTTTATAAGTACGATAAAATTATATTAGATCCATAAAATATTCATTATTTTCTAATTTTTTTTACCTTTTGTTTTACATATTTTTCTTTAGAAATTAAATAATAAAGAAAGTTTGAATAGAGGAATGCAATTATTAAAACTAAAAGAGTAAGAAAGTTACTAGAAATTGCAAGATTTATAAATGAAAAGAGTGTTTATTTAGAAAAAAAGGTATTTTCGCCATTAAATAGATTATAATTGAAAAAAAGGTTTCAAGAAGATTTTGGAGGGGTGCTAATAGTCTTGCTCATTTGACAAATACTTACAACTATAAAATCAAGGACACACTAATGATGAAATGACTTGTTTGGGATTGACAATGTTGAAAGCAATAAACTTGTTTGACACAAATAATTCTTTTAAGTGGAATGAGGTGTTGAGTTGCACAAGGCCCTTCATAATGCTCCATCATCATGGTCCTCCAATATTATGCCCATGAAGCGTTTAATTGAGTGGAGATTAGCTTTACACTTTGGATGCCATTAAAGGATTCCTTTAGAGCATGTTAGGGGAGTGGACTATGCTTGGTGCTATGATGAAAGCTTGGTGGAACATGTTAGGTGATGTGTATTGTTATGATTATGTTTGTGTTTCATTCACTATAAATACTTATGCCATTTGTGTTGTACGCATCAAGTGTAAGAAGAATAAAGCATAAGAAGAAAAATAGCTTCTAAGAGTGATTTGTGAACAGTGTGTGGATTGTTCTTATAATGTTTTTGAGCTTTCTTTAATAAAATTATTTTTTATTCTTCAAATTCTCCAATAAAGGTGCTACACATAGCAATGGAGCATATCAAGTCAAAGAGCTCGATGAGATGAAGGCAACGTCGCAAAAATCAGCTCGATCAGAGGCTGAACGTGCCCTCAATCGTTGCCAGAAGTTTCTGCCCTACAACTGAGTCGACTCACCGAGTTGAACCAAGTGAACTAAGTTAAACCACACTGTTTCAAGAAAAACCAAACCGAGCTGAATTGAACGGAGCTGGAAATGAGTCAAGTCAACTGATCCGAACCGAACTTTTGACCACCATTAACAGCTTACCAAAAGTTGAACCATTTCTTCCCAAGGTTTTTCGACGTTCCAGATCTATTTGTGCATTCAGAATCTCCAAATTCTTGCTCAACTTGTAAATTATGGCAAACGGTGGCATGATGTTATTCCAAGTTCCACAATTGAAGGGAAGCAAGTTTGACAACTGGAGTATCAAAATGAAGACTCCATTAAGTGCACATGATGTATGATAAGTTGTGGAAGAAGACTTTAGAGTGCTAGAAAATGAAGCAAATTTAACCACGGTACAAAAAAAGATTTTAAAAGACTTGAAGAAGAAAGAGAATAAAGCAAAGTATTCTGGCGCAATCTCCTCAAAGGAAGCATGGGAGAAGCTAGGAACCTCTTACAAAGGAGTGGAATAAGTTAAAAAGGTTTGTCTCCAAATATTAAGAGGAGAATTTGAATCCTTACACATGAAGGTATCTGAATATATTTCAGATTATTTCACTCAAGTTGTGATTGTTGCTAATGAATTAACAAGAACTGGTGAAGAGCTAAACGAAGTAAGGATTATTAAAAAGATACCTCGTTCGATGGATTCGAAGTTTGACTATATTGTTGTGACAATTGATGTAATAAAAGATTTAGAGGCTATAATGATCGAACAACTTCAAAGAAGGTTGCAAGCCTACGAAGAAAAAATGAAGAAGAAGCATGAGATCGAAGAACAACTCCTTAAGATGGAAATCAATCCAAAAAAGAGAGAAGAAAACTCTAACAACAAGAGAAGACATTATATTTAAGAAAGAGGTCGAGGTAGAGGCAGGGGTCATGGTCAATTGGTCATAGACGAGGTTGGAATTTTAACAACAACAACTCCAATTCTGAAAAAGGAGGAAGCTCAACCAAAAGACAAGGCAAAGGCAATTCAAGATCAAGATACGACAAATTCCAAGTACAGTGCTATGATTGTCAAAAGTTTGGGCATTATGCTTTAGAATGTAGAGCTCCAAATACCAGAATTGATGAGAGAGTGAATCATGTTAAAGAGAAAAATGGTGAAGATGATACACTTTTACTAGCACACAATGACACCAGTGAATGTCAAGAAAATAACGGTATCTTAACACAAGTGCTAGCAATCACATGAAACAAAAGCATGTTTGTGGAACTAATGAATCAGTGAATGGTGATGTCGCTTTTGGAAATGATTCAAAAGTACTAGTAAAGGGAAAATGTAACATGAATCCACTGGAAATAGCCCAATAAACCACAGTGGCTAAATCAAATTCCACCTTAAGATAAAAAAAACCAAGATGAGCAACAAGATCTAAACCCTCTAGCACACACACACACACACACAGAGAGAGAGAGAGAGAGAGAGAGAGAAGATTTTCAGTCAGGGATCCCTAACTTTATTAAAGTCAAGGATAAGTTAAAAGATAAAAAAATAATAATTGCAATATACTACAAGACAAAGTACAATGCATTGAATTTTTTTTTCTTTTAGCTTATCCCTGACTTTAATAATTTCAGGGATCTCTGATTGGATACATACATACATACATACATCCATACATACATGTATGTATGTATGAATATCTGTATGTATTTGTATATATATGTATCTTTTATGTACCTCTTGGCCAAATAACCTGATCTGCAAATGAGCTTCCTTTGATTTCCTGTAATATTTCTAATGTGGAGGATCTGATTGAATCGATAACAATAGAGCACACTCTGTTATAGAAAACTATGAAAAACTCCTTCTGGAAGTGTTGGCTCTGATACCAAAATAAAAAATATAGTGGAAGATTTTATATGCATCTATCTATCCATATGTAGTTTTCTCTAGTACGAATGTCCGTATTTTTAAAAATATAAATTTTAGGGCTTGTTCGGTATCGTTTTTGAATTTTTATTCTCGAAAAAAAAATGAGAATGAAAATGGTGTTTTACAATTTTTATATTTTGAATTTAAGTAAGTGTCTAGTATCATTTTCTGTATCCTACATTTTAAAATTGAAAACGGTAATATGTGTTTGATAGACACAATTGAAAATAATTAAAAACAGAGAATATGTATTCAATAGTACCATTTTCAAAAACAATTTTTACTAAACATTTAAGTCATACTGATTGTTAGAAAATAATTGTTTAACTAAAACATACACAAACATACCATAAATAATTTAAACAAAATAACTATAAAACATTACATGAGGATAAAGTTTGAGTATTAGCATTAATAAAAAAAGGTTTTACATTGTCATTTTTTTACACTATAAATAATATATATATTACAACACATGATTTAAACAAAACAATTAGAAAAAATTATATGGTAGACGTCATGCATTACGTGTTTAATCATGCCACATACAAATTGCAAGTCTATCTCTTGTAGCATTTATCTCTGCGACACTTGCAAGAGACAAATTTTCTTTGTGAAAGTTGATGTTTGTCAATCACCTATTTTAACATGATCATGCACTATACACCAAACCAATCAGCCTTATCCTCACCATCAACTTCATGAGGATCCATATCTTATTATTAATCAATATACAAAAAATTGCTCCTAAACATACTTAGCTTAAACAAACTAACATGCACAATATGCACACAAAAACAAGATAAAGTAAAAACACCATATATATATAAAAGTAAGAAAACACTTTTTTAAGAAATTGGTACTCTGTAGAGACTATGTCCCTAAGTATTCATAATGAGCACTTTTTTACTTACTAATCTTATTAGGGAAAAAAGAATAAAGCTAGTGCATTATCTTGCTTAGCAAACATAACATACCAAACCTGCTAGCAAACAAAACATTTGGCCATGAATTGCATACATGGTGACAAGTGTAGTCTAGTTTTTAATTCAAAAATTAGCCAAACAAAAGAAGCAACCACTTGGCTCATCAACAAATGCTAGCTCAACAGTACAAATAGACCCATTGGATCATCAATATCAGTATAAAAAACTAAATGAAAAAGTTCTAATTCAATTAAAAGGAAATAATAAACAAAATAAATTAAAATAAATTTATATCAATTCTTATATATGTAGATCTATAAATATTAGTATAGATCCACATAAATATGTTGTGTTTTCATATAATTTTTCTAAATATCAAAGATAAAATCATATATTGTGTGTGAAGAACAAAAATAGATACAAAAAGATTTAAAAAAGAAAAGAAGAAAAAAACTTACTTGTAACTCTGCAAGGTTGCAATTCTTGCAAATAAAGATAAGAAAAAAATTGTATGACAAATAAAACAAGATTAAAATAAAAAAAATATTGTTAGAGTACAATTTATGCACTAGTTTTGCATTGTTTACTTCCTTTAATATCGATATTTTGCACTTAATAATAGTGATTTACTTGTGTTTTATTTTTGTAGGTACAATTCTATTGATTGGTGCTCAAATTGAGCTACAAGATGATGTTTGAGGATGATTGTTTTCCTAGAGAAATTATGAGTTTCAAAAGAACTTTGTTGATAAGGCGTGGGCACGTGCTGTCAACTACGGACCTGCAGTTTTTAGTTTAACGTGTTTTGTCTTTTTGGTTATTTTTGTAATTACGAGTTTAATATTTAGATAATATTTTAGATATTAGCATTTTATTTTAAAAAGAACTCTAAAGGAGAAGAGAGAGGAGAATTTAAGGGAGGAATCTATTGGGGATTTTGAGGAAAAAAAAGAAACCCTAGATCTAATTTTTTCTCTTCTCTCTATAAAGAACTAAACCTATTATTCTGGTTGATGGTTAATGAAGTTTTGATTCATCACTACTGTGAGATCGTTCTTATGCTTTAATTCTTTTATTACTTTTTGAGTATTTATTTATTCTCTGAATTATTGTCATGATTATGTTTGTTAATTAGATAATGGGCCACTATTTAATTATCAACTTAATCTATTGTCAATTAAAAGATTCATCGTATGAAGATTTTAATGTTTGTGACAAATAGCATAGCAGTGTGTTGTGTTATGAGAATAAACAATCTAATTTAAATGAACCATCTAATGTGTTTGTTGATTAGGATTTGGGTCTCTCTGGTTTTTCAAGCTGTCAATTGATTAAATCCTATGATCGTATCTAGGGTTGTCTATTGATTAGGGAAATAACCAACGGTCATACCTTGGTTATCGACTAGTTAAGGAGAGACCAGTGGCTACACGGAGATGGACACTAGTGGCTATGCTCAAACGGAGCAGTAACGGCCACGACGGAGAGAGAACGGCACACCAAAGGACTGCCGCGGTAGAGACAAAGTTGCAGCGGCGGTAAAGAAAGTGTTGTTGGAGGGAGAAAAGGAGAGAGAGAGCTACTGCCATGACCACATCGAGAAAGATGAGGGGGAGAGAGAAGACTGCTACCGAAGAAAAGGATGAGGAGATAAGGAGAGAGAAAGTGTTATTGGAGTAAGAAAAGGAGAAAGCACTGCTGCCGTGACCAGATCGAGAACGATGAGAGGGGAGAGAGGGTTGCTGCCGAAGAGAATGGGTTTTGTTTCTTACTCTATTTTTTAGTTTAGTTTGTAATATTTAGGAAATATGTTAAACACGTTTTCATGTTTTTAGTTATAACAATGGATCTAAATTTGTTATTTTGTGATATGTTTTTTGAATCCATCTCACTGAACATATATTATGTTTGTATTATGAAAACAAAAATGAAAACAATGGGTAAAAAACGCTACCAAACAGGCCCTTAGATTTCACAATGTTGTAAAATGATTTTTCAGCAGTTTACATTATTGTAAAAGTCTTTGAAATCTCAAATCCGCATTTAGAAAATGAATATGCAAAATAGTTTATATATATATATAAGCAGATGATTAGTACGATTAAAAATCAAGAAGAAATGATTATCTGTGATGGTTCTAATGTTCTATATGCTACTTACAAAATTTAAATTTGTATGTTAAATGTCAGTGACATTACTACAAATTACAAAATGTTCAGTGGTTGCTTATTTTATTATCGTAGTACCATATAGTAAATTATTTGAAGTCTATTTCTATACTAGATCAATTGATGACATATGATTAGTATTAAAATTTGTTGAATTATCAAGCGATAATATGTTATTTTATGCTTATGTTATAATTTATATTTGTGTTTATGTAATATATTAGGAATTATTAATTATGTTTTAAATATATTTAATTTTGTGTATTTTTATGTGTTTATTAGGAAAAATATTAATTTCACGTACTTCGAGGCTCCAAACAGAAAAATTGATGTCAAATTTGAATTCCGGAGGTCCGAAAACCTTAAGATCAGTCAAGATCGGCTTAAAATTGGGCTTGTATAAAAAAAGTTGACTTTTCCTGTTGACCGAGCACTGATTGGATGATGAAATGAGCTTACAATATATATGAGTGCATGGGATAGCTGGCAATTTTGACTAAATCTCAACCGTCCATGATTTAGTGGCCATAATTGTGCCACGTGGCAATGGTTGGTGAAGCAAGTGGGAGGATCCGAATCTTTGTATTCGGGTCGACCCGATCCACCCATTAACCCGCCAAATCTCAACCGTTCCTTGGGCAAATCGGACGAGTCAAATGATGCCACGTGTGATGTTGACTTTTGAAGTTTGACCAGCCATTGGATCTTGATCTAAAGGTTGTGAGGAGCACATGCATGAAGCTTATGATGGACCGCAAAGCACTGGATTATGAATTTATTTTTCTATAAATAGAGCCTCATTTTTATGTTTTAATGATCTCTCTACAACTCTCTTCTTCTCAAATTCTCTCCATCTCCTTGTAATCTTGATTTCCAGGTGTGTTTTTAATATTTTGTATAATTATTTTTATAAATAAAATTAGTTTTATTTCCAATTTTAGTTGTTCTTATTACTTTTAATTATAAGTAATTCAATTCTACTCCTTTTTATTTTAATTATGCTTAACTAAATAATATTAGTTAGGGGAAGGTGAAACTCTTAGGTAATAAATATGATTTAATCAAATTCTATTTTTAATTTTATAAATTAAATTATTTTCTATTTAATTTTATACATGTTTTATATTTTGAAAATTTGATTTATTGTAGACAAACAAATGAATTTGGCACAATAAATTCTTAAGATCTTAATATAAGGCATGGTGAAATGGTAATTTGACTTATTGTAGACAAATTAAATTTTGGCACAATAAATACTTAATCCATCATAAAATTAAAGGGAAAATAATAATAATTTGTATAATTAATCTTTTGGGTAATAAATTTAAATAATTTGACAAAAAGAATTTACTAAGTTTTATTTATTTCTAAGAGTGGATCCATAACCCTAACTAGTTCAATTCCATAGTTTCATTTAAATTAAGTTGTTTAAATTCAAGTTTTAATTTCAATTTTTAGATAAAATAAAATAAATTAATTAAATCTTTTCTCTGTGGATCGACCTTGGACTCACCAAATTATAATACAACACGACACTCTTATACTTGGGAGTTTAATATTACTTTTAAGTTGTGTCAAGTTTTTGGCGCCGTTGCCGGGGAAAGGTTTTTATTTTGCTTTATTTTTTCATTTTTTTTATTTTTCTCTTTGTGTAAATTTTTGTTTGCCCCCTCTTCTTTTTCTTAAATTTTCTTTTCACCCTGTATCTTTCATAATTTTCACGTTTCACCCCAACAATTCTCGTTTCTATCCCAAACTTCTGGTAATTACATTCGGACCCCAACATCTTTCCGTTGTTTCACTTTCATCCTAAATTGCTCAACTCTAAACTTTTAAAAATTATAGTTTGGCCATAAAATTAAAAATAATTTGAAATTGAATCCCTAGACGAAATTCCTCAAATAATCAAGACTTGGATTTATATCTTGGACATACTTTGGACATATTTGGACTTGTTTTGGACTTAATTTGGACCAAACTAACTTTAACTACTAACTCTAATTACTAACTCTTAACTTACTAACTACTAACTCCTAATTTTTTTATTTCAGTTATTAAATTTTCTGCATTTATTTAATTTCGTATTTATTTATTTTCGCTTTATTGGTGGGTTCAACCACCAAACTAACTACTAACTCTAATTTTTATTTTCAGTTATTTAATTTTCAGTATTTATTTAATTTTGTATTTTTTTTAATTGGTGGGTTCAACCACCATTTATTTTCTTTTCTTTATTATTTTGCTTTATTTATTATTTATTGTTAATTGGTGGGTTTAACCACCATTTTTTTTTCTTTTGTATTTATTTTATACTTAATTTATTGTTGATTGGTGGGTTCAACCACCAAAATTGTTATTTAATTTCTTTTGTACACTTATATTATTTGCATATTTAATTTGTTATTAATTTGTGTAAATATTATCTTTATAACATAACTATTGCATGAGACGTTGGTCTCGATCTTCAAGTGGCAGGTTAATTCGTAGATCTCAATTTCCACCACTAATCATGGATGAGAATCAAGGCGAAAATGTTTTGGGCGAACTTAATCTTCAAGTTAATCAGGGAGACAACCAATCTCAACATGGGCATGATCAGAATCAACCAAGAACTCTGAGAGACTATATGAATCCAACAAGAACCGGAGCACCGTCGTGTATAGTATTTCCTCCAGAAGCATCTCGATTCAACTTTAAACCAAGTAACCACTCGGGCTGTTGCCCGAGTGGCCAGGGCTGCTGCCCTCCAACTTGGAGGGCAGCAGTTCGAACCCCCACAAAAGCATTGTGGGGGTATTTCCTTCCTCAATTAAAAATTGAGTGAAGGCAGTCCTCTTCCTTACCCATGAGTGAGGAGTGGACATCCATCGAATATTTGTGAGGGTTTAAATCTGGGCAGAGCTTCATTAGCACTGATGTCAGTTGGTCCCAGTACTAGTCTGATTTGTATATATCAGTTATAGTCTCATGTAATATGAGTTGTAATCTGAGCAATAGTCTCATGTAATAAAAAAAAAACTTTAAACCAAGTATTATCCAACTTTTACCAACATTTCATGGTTTATAATATGAGAATCCGTACTTGCATCTAAGAGATTTTGAGGAAGTTTGTAATACATACACAGACCAAAATTGTAGCATGAACATAATTAGATTAAAGCTTTTTCCTTTTTCATTAAAAGATAAAGCTAAAACTTGGCTACAAAACCTTAGATCTAGATCAGTAAGAACTTGGAATAACATGCAAGAACAGTTTTTGAAAAAATTCTTTCCACCTCATAGAACAAATTCTTTTAAAAGGCAAATCACTTCTTTCACTCAAAAAAATGGAGAAACATTATACCAATGTTGGGATAGGTTTAAAGAGTTACTTAACATATGCCCACATCATGGTTTTGAAACTTGGCGATTGGTCACTTACTTCTACGAGGGCTTAATACCCCAAAGTAGACAGGTTGTTGAAATGATGTGTAATGGTGAGTTTAGGAATAAAAATCCTGAAGATGCACTAGATTACCTCGACCAATTAGCTGAAAATGCACAACATTGGGATACTGTTGGAACTTTTGAATTGACAAATAAGCAACAACCATCTCCATCTAGTGGAGGAATCCATAACCTTAGGGAAGATCATGATTTACAAGCAAAATTTGCATCCCTAGTTAGGAAAGTTGAAGCTTTGGAGCATAAAAAGAGTGATCAAGTAAAATCTGTTCAAGAAATTGCATGTAACATATGTAGTGCGAATGATCATTTCACCCAAAAGTGTCCCACTTTGCCTGCACTTAAAGAATGTCTAAATGATCAAGCTAATGTCATTAACACTTTCAATAAACCAAACCCATATTCACAGACTTATAATCCTGGTTGGCGAAATCATCTGAATTTCAGTTTGAGGAATAATAATAATGCACAATCTTCACAAGCACCACCTCTACAAAATTTTCAAAATCCTCAGCCTTATCCACCATATGTTCCACCACCCTGGAAGAATCTGGAAGACACAATGCATCCATTCATCAGAAAGCAAGATGTTATTAACAATCAAAATGCACAAACTTTTTCTGATTTGAAAGATACTCTTGCTAAAATTGCTTCTGCACTCACCATTCAAGAAAAAGGAAAATTTCCAGCTCAACCACAACCAAATCCTAAAATTCAACAAAATCCACCCACAAACCAAGTCAAGTCAGTTATAACTCTTCGTAGTGGTAAGGTTGTTGATAGACCTATTCCTGAACCTTATGAAAATGATGAAAATTCAAAGGGTAAGGAAGGACTAAATGAACTTACACTTAGTGAAGAAATAACTAGTGTTCCACCTGAACCACCATTTCCGCATGCATTGAATAAACCAAGGAAATCAAACTACTCTTCTGAAATTTATGAAATCTTTAAGCAAGTGAAAGTTAACATTCCTCTATTAGATGCAATCAAGCAGGTACCTTCATATGCCAAATTTTTAAAGGACTTGTGCACTATTAAGAGGAAATTGAAGGTAAGAAAGAGTGTTTTCATGGCCGAACAGGTAAGTACAATTTTGTCTACTAATAGTAAGTTGAAATATAAAGATCCTGGTTGTCCTACCATTTCTTGCATTATTGGTAACCACATAATTGAGCATGCTTTACTAGATCTTGGTGCTAGTGTTAATTTACTTCCATATTCAGTTTATCTTCAACTTAATCTTGGTGAGATAAAATCAACTTCAACTACACTTTTGCTTGCCGATAGATCAGTTAAAGTACTAAAAGGAATAGTGGAAGATGTTTTAGTACAAGTTGATAAATTCATTTATCCTGTGGATTTTATTGTCTTGGAAACTGAACTTGTTATGAATAATTACAAACCAATTCCTGTAATTTTAGGTCGACCATTTTTAGCAACTGCTAATGCTTTGATTAATTGTAGGAATGGTTTAATGAATTTATCCTTTGGGAATATGACTTTGGAATTGAATGTTTTCAACATGTGCAGGCAACCTAATAAAGAAAATGAGAATGAAGATGATACTGATGAACAAAAGGAATTGTTTGAATCTTGTATCGAGGAAAATATTCAAAAAGGGAATTTTTATGAACTTTCTAATGTTTGTTTAGTTAATTCAATTGAGTTAAATAAGCAACTTGAACTTGATATTTCTAATATAAATTCGTTGCTTGATTCTGTGCAGACTTCACAAAAGTATGATGACGAGCCAAAATTTGAGGAGTTTGGAAGTATTGAAAAGACAGAACAACAAGAAGCACCTAAAATGGAATTGAAACCTTTGCCTGAAGGATTGAAATATGCTTTTCTTGGAGAAGAACAAACTTATCCTGTTGTGATTTCTTCTACTTTAACAAGTGACCAAGAAGGTAAGTTACTAATTGTTCTTAAAAAGTATAAAAATACAATTGGATGGACTTTAAATGATATTAAAGGCATTAATCCCTTAATCTGCACACACAGAATTAATTTGGAAGAAAATGCTAAAACATGTCAACAACCTCAAAGAAGATTAAACCCACATATGAAAAAGGTAGTCAAAACAGAAGTCCTTAATTTGCTTGATGTGGGAATTATCTACCCTATTTCTGATAGTAAGTGGGTAAGTCCTACACAAGTAGTGCCTAAAAAATCTGGAATCACTGTTATTAAAAATGGAAAAGGTGAATTAATTCCAACACGAATTACATCTAGTTGGCGCATGTGCATTGATTATAGAAAATTAAATGAAGCCACTAGAAAAGATCATTTTCCATTACCATTCCTTGACCAAATCTTAGAAAGAGTAGCAGGACATCCCTACTACTGTTTTTTAGATGGATATTCAGGTTATTATCAAATTCCTATAGCACTTGAGGATCAAGAAAAGACCACATTTACATGTCCTTTTGGAACATTTGCATTTAAAAGAATGCCATTTGGGCTTTGTAATGCTCCTGCAACATTTCAAAGATGTATGTTAAGCATTTTTTGTGATATGGTTGAACATTGTTTAGAGGTCTTTATGGATGATTTGACTGTGTTTGGGAATTCTTTTGATGATTGCCTTGATAATTTGGAGAAAGTTTTAAAAAGATGTGTTGAAAAAGAACTCGTGTTGAATTGGGGAAAATGTCACTACATGGTTACTTCTGGAATTGTTTTGGGTCATGTTGTTTCTATTAAAGGAATTGAAGTTGACAAAGCAAAAATCGAAGTCATATCTAAATTGCCACAACCAAAAATAGTTAGAGATGTGCGATCCTTTTTAGGACATGCAGGATTTTATAGGAGGTTTATAAAAAACTTTAGTGCCATATCTAAACCACTTTGTAACCTCTTATTAAAAGATGCACCGTTTGAATGGAATGATGATTGCCAAAAATCTTTTGAAAAAATAATTTGTCTTTTGACATCTGCACCTATTATGCAATCTCCTGATTGGTCTTTGCCATTTGAATTAATGTGTGATGCGAGTGATTTTGCTGTTGGTGTTGTTTTAGGACAAAGAAGGGATGGTAAACCTTTTGTGATTTATTATGCGAGTAAGACTTTGGATAATGCTCAAATGAATTATTCTACAACTGAAAAAGAATTACTTGCTGTGGTATTTGCATTAAATAAATTCCGTTCATATTTGCTTGGCTTTAAATCTGTTGTGTTTACTGACCACGCTGCTGTGAGATATTTGATGAGTAAACAGGATGCCAAACCGAGACTAATTCGTTGGATTTTGTTACTACAAGAATTTGACCTTACCATCAAAGATAAAAAGGGTGCTGAAAATGTTGTTGCGGATCATCTATCAAGACTCACATCCGAATTCTGCAATGATATAACACCCATAAATGATTCTTTCCCTGATGAATTTTTATTTTCTGTTACTTCAATGCCATGGTATGCTAACATTGTTAATTTTCTTGTTACAGGTAAAATGCCTTTGCAATGGAATGCTCAAGAGAAGAAGAAATTTTTTGTTGAAGTAAAGAAATTTTATTGGGATGACCCTTATTTGTTCAAATACTGCCCAGATCAAATTTTTCGACGATGTATTCCTGATAATGAGGTAAGTAGTGTCATTAATTTTTGTCATTCTGAAGCATGTGGTGGTCACTTTTCTTCAAGAAAAACTACTGCTAAAATTTTACAGTGTGGATTTTATTGGCCTACCATGTTCAAAGACACATATGAATTCTGCAAAAGTTGTGAAAAATGTCAAAAATTGGGATCAATTACAAAAAGAAACATGATGCCCTTAAATCCCATACTTGAAATTGAAATATTTGACTGTTGGGGAATTGATTTCATGGGTCCATTTTCATCATCTTTTGGATTTGTATATATATTAGTTGCAGTTGATTATGTCTCAAAATGGATTGAAGCAATTTCTTGTCGAAATAATGATAGTAAAACTATGGTCAAATTTTTAAGAGAAAATATTTTAAGTCGATTTGGAATCCCTCGAGCCATTATCAGTGATGGAGATAAGCATTTTTGTAATAAGTCATTTGAGTATTTAATGAAGAAATATGGAATTACACATAAAATTGCTACCCCTTATCACCCTCAAACAAATGGTCAAGTTGAATTAGCAAATAGGGAGATAAAACAAATTTTGGAAAAAACGGTTAACCCAAACAGAAAAGATTGGTCTCTTAGACTTAATGATGCACTTTGGGCTTACTGTATTGCATTTAAAACATCATTAGGAATGTCACCCTATCGGTTAGTTTATGGTAAACCTTGTCATTTACATGTTGAACTTGAACAGAAATCACTTTGGGCTATTAAAGCTTTTAATTCAAATTTGGATGATGCTGGTAATGTGCAAAAATTGCAATTGAATGAACTTGAGGAATTAAGGAATGATGCATATGAAAATTCAAGAATTATTAAGGCAAGAACAAAAGCATTTCATGATAAAAGAATTTTTTGAAAAACATTTGAGATTGGTCAAAAAGTATTGCTTTATAATTCTCGTCTTCATTTATTTCCAGGGAAGTTAAAGTCAAAATGGAGTGGCCCATTTGTTATAAAAAATTTATATTCATATGGGGCCATAGAAATTGAAAATCCAAAGAACGGTGACAGATTTAAAGTTAATGGTCAAAGATTAAAACCATATCTGGAACATCACCCATGTGATGAGGACACCGAAATTAATTTGGGTGACCCACCAGTTCTTGATTAAGTCTTTAATGATTGATTTTTTTTACTATTATTTTGCCGTTTCATTGTTTGATTTTTTAGATTGATGCACTGTACATATTTTTTTAACATTAGTTTTCTTGTGTAAGCGTATTTGTTTGACAGTTGTACATTCTTTCATCAATTTTCATTTTACATCATGAGTACCTCAATGAGAAAATACATGTTCGCACATCTTAAAAGATTTCATCGTGTGAAATTTCACTTAAGAGGCTTGATACAAAGCTGTAAATCACATCGACTTTGGGATCTGCAAGTACCAGAATTCGTGTCCTATGTTGAGGATCTAAAGGGACAACTCAGAACAGTAGAGATTGACATATATGAATTTCAAATGGAGCTTGAGGTTAACTCAATGAGAGGACGAATGTAAGTTCATTTTCCTTTTATATTGTGTGTTTCTTTTTGCTCGCTTTCACGTTTGATTTAATTTTACAGATTTGATTTTGGTGTGTTTTGATTTATTTTCCCATATAAATGGCAGATAACGGTACTCCGTGACTTATTAAGTCGGTATTTTCAGTTTCCCACAATAACTGAAACCCCAAAATCAAACATGGAAGAAATACAACATAAACTCCATAAGCATTTTCCCTCTCTCCCTTAGAATGCCCTCAAGAAAATTTACAAAGCTCGTTGTGAACGACTGCGTTTGTTAATGATCAATGGCATTCCTTCTGACATTCGTTGGTTAATTAAAGCAAAGGTCCGATTAGCAGGTGAGTTTTCTGATCCATTTGTTTCTTACATGCCTGGTTTTGGTAAAAGTACGTTTGCTAAGAAAAGGAGAGCTAAACGACTTGGCTCAAAATGTCATAACTGTGTAAGACTTGGTTGCAAACGACCGAATTGTAAATGTTTAGGAATGGTTTCTGATACTCGTGAAGATAAAATTAAATTCGTTAAAGATGGCATGAGTAAAGAATCGTTGGATGATATCTTACGATCTCTTGAGACGCATCGAAGCGGGTTGGTGCAACGTGAGATTTATAATTTGTGGATACTATTCCAAAAACAAAGTGCACAGTTAAGTCTTGGGAATCTGACTCAAAAAGACCATGTTTGCCAGTTTATAAGAAAACTGGATGGGAAGCCGATCCTCGACCCATAGAGGATGTTCAAGCCGTTACTGGACGTAAAACCAGAGGAAGATGTGAGCCACAATCACAACTACCAGTAAATATCCTTTCCCTTCACTGTTACTTTACTTTACTGTTATTTTATCATTTGCATTATTGTATTTAGCGGTGTGATTTTATATTTAATAAATATTTATTTTCTTTTACTGTTCGCTTTTTCTAATCATTATTTTCTTTTTATTATTTGTTTTTGAATTATTGAGCCACGAGCTTTACTCGTCATTTGACAAATATGCCAACCCATTTACAGCTGTTTCTCATTATTTATGTCACCAAAATCTTTAAATATGAGCTCATTTTTCAAACACTCACAACTTGTTTTTGAAAAGTTAATCTAATGGCAGCATCTTCGAGTAAACAATTCAAAAACATTTGTGTGCTTTTTGGGTATCACTATGGAAAGTACAAAGAGTTCATTCAGGCAGCTGTAGATCTTGGTCGTGTCATAGCAGAGAGGAAACTGCATCTTGTATATGGAGGAGGTGAACGAGGGTTATCAAGACTTGTCTCAGAAGCTGTTTTTACTAGAGGAAGCCAAGTACTAGGCATTATTCCAAAAGCCATGAAACCGCTAGTGTGCATGTCTGGCCCACCAATTTGAGAAGAATTAGTGGTATCAAGTATGCAAGAGAGAATATCGGAAATGATGAATCATGCTGATGCTTTTATTTTCTTGCCAGGAGATCTTGCAACTTTTGAGGCACTAATTACATTTGCATCTTGGGCC
Source organism: Citrus australasica (assembly GCA_029618585.1). NCBI lineage: Eukaryota > Viridiplantae > Streptophyta > Magnoliopsida > Sapindales > Rutaceae > Citrus > Citrus australasica. The sequence continues at coordinate 32,577,915 of JARCIV010000003.1, read as the reverse complement.
CACTTGAACATTCATAAAAAACCCATCGGTTTGTTAAATGTTAATAATTTTTATGACGGCTTGCTAACTTTTATTAATCATGCAATAAAGAATCATTTTGTTCCATATTCTGTAAAAAAACTCTTTATCTCTGCTTCTACTGCTAATGAGTTACTTGATCTTTTACAAGCTTATACACCAGAGCCAGATCCAAAGACTTTTGCACTGAATTGGTCGACGGATGATGGTAGCGGTAACAGTAGCAGTAATAAGAAGTGCGATTTAGATTTAACTCTCCGTCTGTAAATATTTTCTATTTTAGTGTTTATGTGTTGTCTTCTAAACTCTTTCTCTTTCCTTTTAAAACATTGAGGACAATGTCTTTTTCAGGTTGGGGGGAGGGAATAGTTGATAATTGTGGAATGTCTTAGTCCTGGTGATGTGTTTACAAAAAAAAAACAAAAAAATAACAATTTTTTTTTCTGTAAAGACTAACTTAGGACAAATTTGAGTCGAAGATGGCAGGATATAGAGAGTGTAATACCTCTAGAAACGCATCTTCTTAGTATTAAGGGTGTTGTTAAAAAAAAAAAACTGACTTTTTCTTCATCTTTGTTATCCTCTTTTAAGCTTCTGCATCAAGTTCAGGTGAGACCTCCTCTTGTTCTTCTTTTATTATTCTCTTGTATTATTTTTTTTTTTGCATATTTGTAAAATTATAAAATTTTAAGATAATGTTTAGATTAGGTTGTGGGGTGGGGATAATTGATGTATTTTTTTTAATTTGTGTGTTGTTTTTCTCTTTTCTCTTTTCTTTTCTTGGTTAAAAAGAAAACGAAAAAAAACATTTTTTGTTTTGTCTAGGATGGCCGAGTAAAGAGTCACGACTTTTGAGACGCATCCTAATAGTCTTGTTGTATTATATTTTGATTTTGAGATTCATAGTAAATTGTTTTTGTTCCCTTTTCTTTGAATTACTCGAATTTGTGAACTCTCCACTTGGTTATTAAGTTATTTAATTGTTTACTCATTTAACAGGTATTATTGAATCATTCTTCACACACACATTATAACACATACTAATGGGTTGTAAGTTAAAATTTCACAACATTTAGTTCTTTTGATTTATTAGGAATAGTATCTAAGGTAGTAGAAAATGTATATTGCAAAAAAAAAAAATATTTTTATATCTAGAAACTCGAGTAATTAAGTCCGTATGGGTGTTTCAACACCTAGTGCTCTAAGGCCAACTGGTCTGGGAGTCAACATACAACTTTTGAAAGTGCACCATCAACTACACGGTTTCTTAAAAATTAGATGTAAAATCAAACCAATTTGAACTTGGTATTTAACTTGCAAACCTGTATTCACGTATTCTCTTGAGGTCTTCTCATTAGATACTTTCAACCTTATTTTTTTCAAAGAGGAACATCAATCTCCCATTGGATTTGTACTAAATTTTTCATTAAAAAAAAAAAAGATTAGTCGAGCAAATTGAAGACCATAAAAATGATTCTGCTTTAAAACCAGTTTTGCTAATGAGTCATTTCTTCGAACAATTAGACGACAATCCTTAAAGAAATTCTAGAGAAATAAAATTTGATTGTCGGAAACATACGATGATATTCTAAATATCTAAGTATTAATTATCTAATACGTGACAGTCTTCACGTTTATATATACAACACAGAAAATCAAGTGCAGGCAAAAATGAATGCCAACCCATAAATTGAAAACTTTTATAAGGCTTAATTCCTGTGAATTCAAGAAAAATTAAAAGAAAAAAATGTTGACCTCATAACTTGGCTCGCTAAGCTAATTTTTCTTTCATATATATATATATCAATCCAAAGAAGCAGCACAGATGAGTGTGCAGGTTTTTGTAGAGGAATCCAAGGAATCCCAATAGCATATGTTTCCTGTTTGACCGTGAGTCAATTTAAAAGAAAATTAAAGTTTAAAAAGAAAGAAAAATTAAAAGAATTTGTGGATAAAATATCAACTAAAACAATCATAATAAAAGGAAGGGAATCAAAGAATTTACCGTCATTTTTAGACAATGAATGTTGTCCATTAGCTAAATAACCATTTTGTGAGCCGCTAACTATCATATCAAAGAAATTCAAAAGAAACAAACCTCTGTAGTCTGTAATACTGTATCATCTGGTCGCCCGCATAAATCCAAATCTACTTTTGGCACTACAAAATCAAATAAACAACATTTAAAAGTACAAAAAAAAAAAATCTGCAAAATAAGGGCTTGACATGTCTTTGACTACGGCCACTTACTCGTAATGACTTCACTCGCAGACCATAAAATTTGTTTGAAAATGTTCAAGAAAATGTTTTCAATTTAGTTTGTTCCTACACGCTCATTCTCTTCAGAATAAAATATTGATAAAACATGTAACTTTCAGAAGCATATAAGTAAGAACACTTCCCCAAATTACTACAATTTCATGCAGTACAGGTTGAAGAGTTGAATCCCACTTATGAACACAGGTCAGTTTTTTTAATAAAATATCTACTTATAGATTAGGTACAGGATCGTACGAAATCGATGTTAAACATATGCAAAGCCTAGGATAAAGAGCACATTATTTAAAAAATATATATATAATTAAAAACTGTCGAAAAATTGTAAGAGCACATTATTTCAAAAAATGTAATTTTTTTAAAGAAAAAAATGTAATTTTTTAAAGAAAAAAATGTAGTATTAAGTCATCCCAAAAAGAGAAATAGAAGACATAAGATCTCTCAGTTGACAAATTAATTCAAGTACCATCAAGGATTACCAGTACCAACAGTAGAGAAAAATCGTATGGGGGTAAACAATTTATCAGCATGAATGAATGGAGGAAATACAAATTTGAATAGCATAATTTTCAGCAAGTGTAAGATTTTCTCTGTTTTATTTCTTTCGAGAGAGAGCCAGAGAGAGATTATTAAGAGTAATAATAAAAAGATAAAAAATTAGAAATTAATCGAAGCATTGGACTTACTGAAGAAAATGGAATATAAGTAAAAAAGTGACTCAGTTGTTACGGACTGTTGATTTGATCTCTGCAAATTCTCTTGGGACTTGGTTCCAACTCCTCTTCATCAGAGGTTCCACTTGCGCTGGCCATATCATCCAATTTCCAACTTTCGATAGCAAAATTGAGAATAAAAGTGTTGGGTTTGTTCTCGTTGGGATTTGCATATACCGCACACACCCCACAACAAGTCACCGCGTTGTCGGAATTTGAGAAGAAATTAAATGAGACAGTTGTATGGAGGTTATCATCAGGAAACCCAACATTCCCGCAGGGACGAAATCCAAGCATGACATGATCTATTTTAGTTATCTGATAACTTGCCATAACGCAACAGCGACGAACATGTTTCCTTCCAGAGAGAGTCTTCATTTCAAAGCTGTATCGACAGCCGACGTCAAACTCAGCCCATTCCGAATCAGACCGTTCAAGAACAGCACAAAGAGCAAACCCGACTAAGTTTTGACAACAATGCTGAGGCAGTTGAAGAGTTATTTGAGATCCTGAACTTTGATTGCTGAACCACTCTGGAATTTCGCTCCCAGGTAAAACTATGATGGGACCCTTGAGTATACAAGGTTCCTGAAAAATGAAAATAATGATTTCAGATGTAACAAAGAGGGAGAGAGGATCAGAGAGATAGAGCTAGCAAATGAGAAAGAATTGCGTACAGTCAATTCAGAAAATAGCCTCAATGATGCAATTGCCATATGCTGAATCCTAAGTTGTGAATCTGCCAAATTCTTGTTGTTTGCTTCGTCATCTAGTTTCATTGAATTAGTAAACCAGAACTCAATGGACGAACTGACATATGCCCTTTCATTTTCATCATAATGTGAGTGTTTCGATAGCTTTTCAAATACGGATGCATCTACTTCTTCCAGAGATGACGGAATCTCTGGCAAAGATTGGAGTCGCTTGCAATTACTTGCGTCTAACTTTCAAACTTAATGAGAGCTCTGGTAATGACAGAAGCATATTGCATTTACTCAAGTAAAGATATGTCAACCGTGAAAGTTGCATGATACTTGCTGGTAAACTCTCAAAGTTGTTTTCACATATATCTAATTCTTTCAATGAGGATAGACAGCCTATCTCTTGCGGGATAGCTGTTAAACCACATCCTCTTAAATCTAGCCTGTACAAAGAAGATAAACCCGATGATAATATTGATGCAGGAATTGTCACCAAACTTCTGCATCCACTGAACGAAAGTACTTGAAGTGGGTTTGAACCTGAAACAGAGGATGGTAGTTGACTAATGGCTGATCCATGTGCACCGATGTACTCAAAAGATTTTAAATTGCAAATGTTATCTGGCAAATTATCTCGTTCAGAGCAACCCTCCAAGCCCTGCGTTTCATGCCCTTGTACATTGTCATATGAAGACGGCAGCTCTTGAATTTCCATCTTTTCCAAAACAATGTAATCTAAATGTTCCATTTTCTCCAAGATTTCTGAGAAATTTTCAAGGCTTAAACAGCCGTTAAGATAAAGCTTAAGAAGAGATTTCAATTTATAAAGATTAGCTGAAACCCTCTTCAGCCTTGTGCAACTAAACAAACTCAAATTTTTAAGATTAGTTAGACACTCTATTGACGAGGGAACTTCTTCTATTGCAGTATACCATAATTTTAGCTCTATTATATTCCCAGAAATCTGTGGAAACTCTGTGAGATTAACACAAAATGAGAAATCAATAGTTATTGGGGAAACGAAACGAATGCCTCTTGGAAAGGACCTAAGACTTTCACAACCCTTAAAACACAACATACTAAGATTGTTGAAATTCTCGATTGATGAGCGAATACAAGCCAAGTCTCTACAATTCAAAAGATATGTTCTCTCAAGATTTGGGCTTTCTGATAGGTCTAACATCCTAACAAGTTGTTGGGAATGGCTGATGTCAATATATTTTAACTTGAAAGCTTTCTGTAATAAAAGATAAACAAAGACTATATTAAATTAGTTCCACCAAATTTCACATTTTGTTCTATACAGTTGAAGAAAGAAAAATTAATTAATGTTTTGGTACAATCGAGAACACCATACCTTTTCTCCTTTCCAAATTTGCTCAACTTTACTGTAAGGTAAATTGAGCTCAATAAGATTTTCTGGTTCAAAATTAAATGGCAGCATTTTCAAAGAATATTCGTGCCAATGAAGATATCTCAATTCTTCATAAAGATATTCCAGACCTTGGTCAAGATGCAGTTTAGAGCTCATAATTGGAATATCATTATGCTTGGGCATATAGAATTTAAGCAATCTCAGATTGGTCATATTTGCAAAGGCTTGAGGATTTAGATGTATGTCAGTTATCTTGGACAAATCAAGGAAAATGCCTTCAACTTTATCGGTCCCCTTATAAACAAAAGGAAAGGAGTCAGCATAAATGTAACTACTGAAAAATTGACGAAGGGCTTCCAAATTAAATATAAAATGTGAATTGTTTAATGTTATTATTTGTTCAATACACACGCACACAAAAAAAGATTTTTCAAAACGGAATCCTGTACTTCATTGAAATGCATGACGAGTTTACAATGTTGTAAACGTACTACTATGATGTTATTGTAAACTCATCTCAAGTTTTAATAAAACAGAATTGGAAAGCTAATTCTCTCTCTCTATTTATATATATATATATATTTGTTAGCACAATTCCTCATAAAATTTGCATTTAGCGTCCACATCTGAGAAGTTTTATATATATACATATAGTAAACATGAATTTAGAGAAGGAAATTAATGGTGCATATAGCCTCATAAGTTAAAAGTCAAGTAAATAGATATTTACCTTATTTTTCTTTACCACATAACAGACATCATTGTGATCCCACAACCTACTACGTTTGCCTGGTTCTTTGGAAGATTCTTGACGAACAATTGTCTGACCCATTTCTTGCAATAAATCATGCATTTGTAGCTCGTTCTCATCTGGCATTGTAATGAGTGACTTACTAACAAGAATGTTCAATCCATCATGTATAGACATTGGATCATCATGTATCCTTGTCATGAAGTCTATATCTTCTCCTTTGAAGAAACATGCAATGTCTATAAATATTTCCTTCACTTCTGAATTTAGCTCATCATAACTTATTTTCAACACCTTATAAATACTAGGTTCAGAAATCAATTTCAAGTTGTTCAATTTATCTTTCCATTGTTGTTTACTCTTATGATAAAGGGAAGAGCCCAAAACTTCAAGAGCTAATGGATTGCCATCAGCATAGCACACAACTTCCTGTGAGAGCTCAAGAAGATCACGAGAGCGATTGTTTTGTCTAAAGGCTTTTCTACAAAAGAGCTCAAGAGCATGGTTGTATGTCAACTGCTCGACCTCATATACACTATTCACCCCACATTTATCAAGTACTCGTTTATCTCTAGTAGTTATAATGATTCTACTTCCAGGACTAAATCCACCTACCCCATTTGCTAAACTTTCTAATTGTGTGAATTCATCATGAACGTCATCAAGAACAATCAACACTTTCATCCGCCACAACCTTTTCCTGACATTTTGGGGAATAGTGAGAGTTCCTATTTTGAGATTTTCTCCTAGTACTTGAGAAATAACCTCATCTCGAACACGTATTACCCCCATTTTGTTTGATTGTTCTCTGACGTTTGCCATGAAGCACTTGCCTTGAAAGTCTCTAGAAATTTGGTGGAAAACAACACTAGCAATGGTTGTTTTACCGATACGGCCCATGCCCCAAATTCCTACAATTCGAACATCATGAGATTCGAGACGTAGCAGTGATTTCATTTCCTCAATTCGTGAATTTAATCCAATGAAGCCATCCGAATCAGCTGTGTCATACATATCTTCCAATTTCTTGGAAATACCCTCAACAATTTTTTCCACAAGTTCTGCCTCTTTCCTAGCAATAAGTGTTTTTAAGGATATAATAAGCAATGATGAGTTATATAACTGACCAAGTTGGGCTATAAAGAAAGTTTAAATGTTTTTTTATAAGACGGTAAATGATTATGGATAGAAAAGGGTTGTAAAGGAAGAGTTAAGAGTTACCTGGATTCAGTGGAATCATATCCAGAAAAATTTGATGCTTCGGTCAATAAATCCCTCCATTTCTGAACCTTTTCTGGAAAATTGTTTTCATGATGAACAAAAGCTTTTTCAAAAGTTCCCCTCTGTTTGCGCACATCAGATGGATCTACTTGGTAGAAAACCGGTATCACAATTTGGCCATTCATTTTCTTGCTGTCAAGAATCTTGACAACTTCATTGAGGCACCATTTGGAAGAAGCATAGTCTTTTGAGAAGATGATTATCGAAATATCTGATGTTTCGATTGCATTTGAAATGGCAGGCGAAATCTCATCTCCTTTCTTAAGTTCTTCATCGTCAATGAAGAATTGTATTTGTTTCCGATGTAAAGCCGCAGCCAGATGGCTAGTAAAGCCATTACGGGTGTCCTCCCCTCGGAAACTGAGGAATACCTCATATTTGCTTCGAACAGTAAGGCTAGATGATGAAGCCATGGATGAAGCAAATTTTGTGAATGAAACAGAGAGTAAGTGAAATATATGACTTTCCTGCCTTGAGCTTTCTTCGCTTTTGCTTTCTCCTTTCTTCAGAAATTTCTTGGAGCTTTTCGAAAGGAACGTCAATGTCATTGGCCTTAATTTTCTCTCTCTTAAATTATAGTTTTTATTGACCAGAATCTGCTTCACATTTATTATACCTCAAACTGCAAATTCGTATTTTTAATTTGTTCTTTCAAATACTTTCAATTACTTTCAAATTTATGGACTGAGGCATGGTTATAAACAGTCTTTTAAGTGTGCTTTTTTTTTTAAACATCAAAGCTGTTCAATTTGGTTAATATCGTAGTTTGAAATTGTTATGGAATGAGAAATAGTTGTAAACAATCTTCCAAGTGTTTGTTATTTTTATCGAATGAATAAAATTATTTGCTTTGAAACATCAAAGGTGTTCAATTTGGTTGACATTGTAGTATGAAATGAAATATTGTTCTTCAATATTTTGAATGGAATGACTTATTTAGCTTTTTCTGGTTCTTCAAACTAATTAATTCAAAATAACATTAGTTAATAATTAAAAAAATTAAAAGTGAAAGTTACCTATATACCATATCAGTTGTAAAAACAAAAGCACGACCATCTACCATGACCGATTCTTGTCTAACATTATTTCCATGATTAGTAGGTTTTTCATCATAAAATTTGTTAGAAATATGAAGTTATTGGGGTGTTGAAGATAAATAGAGTACAAAATTAAAGGGAAAAAAAACTTTAAACTTCATCATTGTTAAGTCCATTTTTTATAGAGTTGGCATCTTATGACAAATCTAGTTAAATTGGAATTTTATTTATGGCATATCTTGTAATAGGAATTAATTTATTAAGTCCATAATTTAGTGAGATTCCAATTTATTAAAAATATTTGTTTCCTAATTTAATTAGATGTCTAATTTAGCAAATCAATTAATGATGAGATTCTATAATTGGCACGTAAGATATATTTAGAGCAAAAAGTTGGTTCAAACATTAAGTTTATTAAATGATCTAGATATTTCTTTGGAGACAAACAAGGCAAGAAGATCATATTTATTCCTATTCATATTTGTAGGAATTATAAGAGGAAAGAAACTCTTATTTTAGAAATAATCCAAGTTTTTTAAGACTTGAAATTTTTGCGAAACCCTAGTGCCTATATAAAGAGAGGTATTTCACAATTGAATTAGTACAACACAGAGCATAAAGTTAAGAGGCAAAATATGGCCTCCTCTCTAGAGAATCTGGATTTGACACATAATATTGTGTTGATTTGTTTTCGTATCTTCTTCATTTAAAGTCTTGTAGCGAGACTATTTCTTTTCATCTTTGTGGATCTTGTATCACTAGATATTGAAAAATTGAAGAATTGCTATCAATCACTTTGCGAAGTGTCTTGAGGATTATGGATCAAGAGGGGTAACAATTATTCAAGTGAAGTAAATTCAGTTTAAGGTTGAGTAAACTGTATGGTGATAAACTGTAAATGAGAGTATTAAGTTTGGTAAATTAATAAGTTTTAACATCTCAACTTAGTGAATTGCTTTTCATTTGGGCCTGCCCTCGTGGATGTAGGATTGATTAATCCGAACCACGTAAAAATCTCTGTGTCATTTAATTTCTACAATTTATTGTGTTTTGGAGAATTAATATTTTTTATGCGAATGAACAATAATTGTGAATAGTTTTAGTGAACAGTAATGATGTACAATATTTTTAAAAATTAATTAAGTTTTTAATTCTAGGGTTTTAACTACCTACATCTATTTACAATAGATCTAAATTCCTTTCAATCTTCTATTGAGTATTGCAAGCTAATTTCTTTCATGATTTCAAAAGTAGAGTATACAAAATTTGCGGGGAGATAATAATTAAAAAAATTAAGGTTTAAGAAATTAGATTAGCTAAATTAGACAATAATAGAAATTATCATGTACATACACTTAAAAGCTATTACTCTTTTAAGTCATTTCATTAGGATAAAATAGGTATTAGCATAAAAGGGACTAGTGGGAACTTTTGAGATATAATGAAGGGGTCAAATACCACCACTTTTTTTTTAATTTTTTCTTTCAAATACTTTTAAATTTTAAGCCTTGAATGTACTTTCAAATTTTAAGCTATCAAAATATTATATAAATGTTAATCAAGTCACTTTTAGCTCTTGAATAACTTTGAATGATTTGAGCGTGCGACAGCTCGAATAAATTGAATCAACTGGTTTAATTTGATACCAGTTGTAGCATATTTTGCTAGAAATGAGTATTGATTCTAAGTTATCTTGATAGATATATATCTTAAATACGTAATAATTTTATGGTTTCTTTACTCAGTAATCATTCATGACATTATTTTGACTGGGGGAAAAGTCGCCTACATCCCTAAGGTTGGCTTAAATATTCACACAGATCCTCTTGGTTTCATAAATACTCATGCATATTCTATTTTTACTGTTATAACCTTTGATTTTAACAACCTAAAAATTGACTTTAAAATGAATTTATATTATAAACACAAATGAAAAAATTAAAATCATATAATATATAAAAAAAGATAAAACTTAAAAATTATTTTGAATGATCGAAAGGTTATTTTAATATTATTAATCTATCATACTTTTTAATAATAATAAAATCTATTTGAAAAATTGTAAATATTAAAATAATTGTACTTAACATTCAAAATAATTTTAAAAATTTATATTATTTTATCAATTATGTCAATACTAGTATAAATCTTAAATTCAATTTTTGGATCGATGGATTTTAAAATTAATAAAATCAGTTGGGATATACTAATAATAGCTTAATATTAAATATAGTTATATATATATATATATGTTACTTTATCAATTATACTTATTATAATATTTTATTTGTATTATCTGATGTTGTATTCGTTATTTTTATCTTATTACTGTTTTTTATTTATTATGTCTATAATCAAATCGTATAATAGTCATACAAAGACGATATGTGTAACCATTTATGAAGCTACTGGGGTCTATTTGACCACTTCTTGCCTATTAATAAGATACATCTTTTGCTTAGACAAGAATCTTCTCCTGTTGTTTTTTCTCTCATAATCTCCTCCTAGTGAAATACGTGGCAAATACTAAATTTTATTTTTGATGTTGACAATCAAACCAATATTTTTACTTTATTTTTCACTAGATTTGAAAGAATAGAAAAGAAGACAATCCTAACCCCTTTTGCTTATGCTTATTTTCATATTGTCGATCATTTCCTGTATCATTTCCTCTTGGTTTCCTGTGATATCCATGGGGCTTTCCTATTCATCTAAAGAATTATAAAATGCCAACTAATCTTCTTTTAAGTGGTGTTTGGTTGGACGAAGAGGATGGATTAAAGGAAAAGAATTCAAACTTTTTTGTCATTTCCTTTGTTTGGCTAGCATTACTAGACCGCAATTTACTCTCAGATGTAATTCATCTTTCGGTTGATTGAGGAGTTGAGTTTACAATAGCGGAATTCAACTTCCGTTATTTTTAAAGGTATGAATTACCAATTTTGACCCCAACTTATCAGCTGAACACTGTATTATGCAATACCTTTTTTTCTTTTATTCGGTAACACTAATTAATTTAACTTTGTTAGAAAAACTATTAGCCAACAATACAAAATAAAGAAGCAACACAAGATGAAGAATAATATGAGAGAGCAATATATCATACAACGATTTTATTCATTCCAAGTGTGTGTACAAAACAAAGAGATGATATTTCCTTTTATAGTTACATAATCACTCCATGAAATAAATGTAAATATTATGGATCATAATTTCTTGTGAGATAGTGGGAGTTATAGGGAAGCTAAAGGTTGCTAATGAGAGATAGTGGGGAAACTAAGAGATATATGTTATGAATATCCACATTTGTTTTAATAAATTCATAACAAATTTCAGCATTTTATAAAAAACTTTTGACAAAGATTATCTACCTTTTTGTTTTGAATATCTACCATTGAATTATACAAGATTAATGGATGAGACTTTATGCCAATTTTTGAAATTAAAAATTTAAATTAGAATAGTTTGTCATTTTTTAATACTTTTAACTAAATTCTTCAATCTAATATGACCATTGAAATTTGTACAGGTAATCTCAAAATTAAAGGAATCTGAAATCTACAAATCACTTTCAAAATAAGTAAATACGGATGAAAAATCACTGATTAAGAATAATATATTATGTGGCTGAAGCTTTCTTTTTATCAATCTACTTTCTACCCATTAATTTTCCTACGACTTTTCCGATTCAATTCTTGGGGTTTCCATGGAGTAACTTTCAATAAACCATAAAATCAACTAAGGAGTCATTTTCTCGAACAGTTAGATAATAACAAATTCAATAGTTACAGTTAGGAGGTGGGCCTGCATAAAACTTAAATACTTCTACGGTCTTACTAGTTTCTATTCCATTTCAATACTTACAATTAATGCAGTACATACATTTATTAATTAAAAAAATAGTAAAAAATTACGAATTGATCTGAAAATACCTTTTAATTCATATCCAAGATTTTTCCTAATCCATTTTAATGTGAAGACATTTAATTTTATGCATAATGTTAAAAAATTGATTTCATAATTATATTGGGTATATATATATATATATAGAGTGCTCGGATTCGGGATTAAAATTCAGAATTAATACTGTAAATCCGTCTCGGAATTTAATTTGAATAGAAAATTTTTCTATATGTGTGTGTGTAATTCATACAATGTAGTAGCGAGTAGATAGTAAAAGAATAAAAATTAAAAATTAAAATAATATATTTAATAATAAATATTGATAGTTTAACACTAAAGGATAAAATTATTGAAGTAAAAAATAAATAATACTTTTCTTTTATTAGAATTCCATGCCAAACCAAATAAAAGAACTGGAACCGTTCTTCCTCTTCTCTTTTTTTCCTCTCTATTTCTCTCAATTCATCTCCTTTCCTTTCTTCTCATTTCTGCAAACGACAAACCACCACTAGTTTGCCAGCTAATTTATACTCTATTAGTCATTAAATGCAACTATGCATTTGTTTATTATAAAATTAGAAGTTGAAAATGCAACTATGATTTAACAACAAATTGATATGTGCTTGACATAGTCTTTTTAACTGCAACTTCCCTTGATTATAAATTGGGAACTTTTTAGCCCTTTTAACCTTACTGGACAGCCTCGATCCTTCAACTAAATTCAAGTATTCTTCAATCTAATATGACAGCTGAAATATGTAAAAGGTAATCTCAAAATTAAACGAATCTAAAATCCACAAATCAATTCAAAATGTCCAAGTAAATACTGATGAAAATCACTGATTGAGAATAATATATTATGTGGTTGAAGCTTTCCTTTTATCAATCTGCTTTCTACCCATTGATTTTCCCATTACTTTCCAGTTTCATTTCTTGGGGGTTTTCACGGAGTAACTTTCAATAAACCATTAAATAAGCTAGGGAGTCATTTTGTCAAACAGTTAGATAATGAAAAATTCAAAAACAGCCTTGATTTTAACAAATGGGCGGACCATCTAGAACAGTATATATAATTTTCTTTAAGGGAATTAATAAGTTGAAAAAGCCATCAAGAGAAATTATAATATTATGATTTCATGTTTATCTCAGCCGTCACCATCCCCGGCGAACTACCCCTATACAGCCCCAGTCACCATCTTCTCCAGAAAACAACCTCTAGAAGGGAAGCTCTTATCCTGTTTTCGGCTGAACCAAAAATCAGAACAAAACACTTTTCTTTAACTACAGAAGATCTTTATATGTCATTTTCAACTAAAACACAATATCAAAATTATCAACTAAAACACAATATCAAAATTAAGTTTTTTTAATATTAAAAATTAATATTATTAACAAAATAACTAATGTTTGTTTCTTAAAATACTTTTCTTTTAATTTAATAATTAAATTATTTAATGTACGATTAAGACAATTAAATAATTATAAATTAATTAAATTATTCCATCTTATCCCGTGGGCCCCTACAGAATAGGATGGGGCATTATTTGGCCTACTGTGGGTCCATGATGGGACCCACCATAATCGATCCCATGATTTAGTTTTAGTGTGGCTACCAAACAGCTACTGTTGTTTTGCGTTTGGTTGAAGAAATTGAATATTGCTATTCAGCTATTTAGCAAATAAATAAAATTAAATGAAATGTTTGGATATTAATTTAAATATTAATATGGGGTATATATTTTTAATTATAATGTAGTTTATTGCATAAAATGATAATATTAATAATTAGACATGAAAATACACATATATACATTTCAAGTGCTAGCAGCATTTAAATTTCTCACCAAATTTCCTTATGAATTACCTATGACTTTCCCGTAGCTGACTCCTTTTTTTTGTGTTTTTGGAAATTTCTAGGAATTTTTTTATTTAGAATATTATACAATTTTTTTTGGGTGAGAATAATTTAACTTTAATTAGAAAAATTTATCCCTTTTTTTAATATTATTTAAATAAAATTTTCTTTCATTTTGTCAGTCTACTTTCTACCCATTAATTTTCCTATGACTTTTCGGTTTCCTTTTTTATTGGGGTTTCCACTGAGGAATACTTTCTACCCATTAATGTTCCTATGACTTTTCGGTTTCCTTTTGGCTTGGTGTTTCCACTGAGTAACTTTCAATAAATCAAAAAATTAATGGGTTATTTTATCAAGAGTAATGATACAGCCACAAATTTTTGTATAAATTTATTTTGTATAAATTGATGTGACATTAATTCATTAGTTGAATTAAATATCACTTGGCCCACATGATTTGTTTTTATTAATTTATATTTTCATTCAATCAATGAATTAATGCCACATCAGTTTGTACAAAATAAATTTGTACAAGAGTTTGTGACTGTATCATTACTCTTTTATCAAACAGTTAGATAACGATATTTCAAAATATCAACTACAAGTTGCCCCTATATAATATCATTTTGTTTAATTAATAGTTAAAGAATCGTTATCAGGTGTAGATATCGACATAAAAATTGCATCCGCATACAGTTAAAAGAGGAAAAAAGAACTCCAATACACTAAAAAGTAAAAAATATTATATTAGAATACGTGTTTTTCCTTTTTTTTCCGTTTTTTTTTAAACTCTGTTAGCATGTTGAATTCATCCAAATGTCTGCACTTGAGCACCGCTCAATAGTTGAAAAAGGAATCGATGATGAGGGCTTAAAATTTAAATATGAATAGAATAATAAAATCAGTGGCAGTCGACATATATAAAGATTGAAACTTTGAATTAGACTAATACTACACACAAAGAATCTCTGAGAACAACACTAATCTATCAATCATGCATAATAATATATATATCCTTTGTTTCTTGCTCGGCAAGATGTTTTCAGTACATTTGCATTGCTGTCAAACTAATCCTATGGCTACAACCAAATTAATCCAACATTGCTGTCAAACTAATCCTATGGCTACAAGCAAATTAATCCAACAGCCACTGGCTACTGCTCAATGTCCTTTCATATACTAACTATCATTTGTCCTATTTTCCTTTCTTGATCTTATCTCCTTATCGGCTAAACTTTCTGAATCTGCAAAGAACTCTCAATATGATGATTCATGCATTTTGGCACTAAAGAACGTAAGAACAAGCCTTCAAACATTTAGATAGTTTCTCCAAATTGGTTTAAAACACAATAAGTAATTTGCCACTGCCTGATAAACATTTAATACTAAACAATGTCAGATGTCTAACTTCTGCTCACATATAAAAGGAAAAATTATCAAGTCATGTTTTATGAGCATGATAAATATACCAAAGTTAATGAGATTATTTCAACGCATAATTCAATATTCATATAGTTTCAGTGAATGAAGAAATTTGACAACTTTTATTTTGTGTAAAAGAATAAACGCTGGGGTTTTTCTAACTCCAGCAATAGCAGAATTCGACAATTCTCTGTCTCTGTTCTTATCATAGTTTTTGGATTTTACTTTCAAAATTGATGAGTCAGCAAATTAAATTACCATTGATACATAATTTGGAGATGCGTTAATCTTTTGTTGTAATAACCGACGGTCTTCGTGAGCCATGACCAGAGTATATCTGTGTATGAATTGTTGAAAGTGAATTAAAGGCAGCTTCAAAACGCTGCGTCTTAGCTGTTAGTTTTTTTTTTTTTTGAGAAGAAAGTAAGTCTTTCATTAATCACAACACCTTGAATACATCATTTAACTCATCTGGAATATGTCCTAGCCACATACAAGGAAGGTTATTTCCTAATGCTATCTTAGCTAGGCAATGGGCATAAGCATTACAATGTCTTGGAATATGTTGAACCACAACTTTCTGGAATCTCTGCATCTGGTTTTGGATTGCCAGAATTGTCCAAAAAATTTCAGATCTGCTGCCCTTGGTGTTGTTCACAAGCTGGACCACCTCCAGGCAATCGGGCTCCATGATCACAGAGGCCACTGCTGCACTTCTTGCTAGCTGAAATCCCCATAGCATAGCCTCAGCTTCATACATGCTAGTGGAGCCCTTGAGGGAGCTTTGATTAATCCCAGCCGCCACAACCTTACCATTGAAATCTCTGATGACAGCTCCCACTCCTCCATTCTGGTTCCCGAAGTTGACAGCCGCATCCACATTAATTTTAAACACAAACTCGGGGGGGGGGGGGGGGAGCCACTCTTGCTGTCTCTCCGTTCTGTGGAGGGAAATGGGGGCTTGCTCGGGCTTCCGAACTCGCTGAAAATCGGCCACTACAGACTCTGCTTTGGCAGCTGATAAGATGGGATTAAGCTCCTTGCCATAAAAAATGTACTTGTTTCTAGCAAACCACACAGACCAACATAGAGCAACCATGACTTCCAGGTCTGATTTCCTCAACTGCTTAGCCATCCCTCGAAGAGTGCTGAAAATGTCCTGAGAAGATACTTCTGGACTAGAGACGGAATACGGGGATTGGACCCAAATTTTACTCGCAGCCTTGCACTCCAAAAGAGCATGGCTGATGGTCTCAGTGCTGAGTTTGCATCGCTGACAGAGGGGTTCCTCTACAACTTTCCTTTTCCACAGATTTTCCGCTGTAGGTAGCAGATTGTTTGAGGCCCTCCACATGAAGATTTTGAGCTTCTCAGGTAGCTCCAGCGACCACAGGGCATTCCAGTACTGGTGCGAGGCCTCGGAGCTGCTGGTCGAGGCTGGAAATTTTGTTCTCAACGCTAACTGATATCCACTCTTCACCGAGTAGTGCCCTCGTTTGTCATAGTGCCAGAGCACTGCATCGTACGCTGGCTCCCCGGGGAGAGGAATCTTGATGATCTCTGCTGCGTCGACATCCTTAAAGTGCTGCCTAAGCTTGGTGTCACCCCATTGGTGATTAGCCATGATCAACTCTGCAACAGTTGAGTGCACAGGCAGGGATGGAGGGAAAATAGGTCTGAATGACTCCGGTCTTGGCAGCCAGTTATCCGAAACAATTGAGACTTGCTGACCATCACCTATCCTCCATCTCAAGCCCTTTTTAATGACTTGCCGACCCTAGAGGATGCTTCTCCAAATGTAAGATGCATTGCCACCTGCTGCTGCACTTAAGAAGTTGGAATGTCGGAAGTATCTTGCCTGAAGGACTTTAGAGACCAGCGAGTTGGGGTACTACAGAATCCTCCATGCTTGCTTAGCTATCATTGCTTGGTTGAAACAAGAAAACTCGCGAAATCCCAACCCCCCTCTAATTTTTGCTTGGCTAAGCTTCTCCCATTTGCGCCAATGGATTCCACGCTTGTCCCCGTTCGAGCCCCACCAGAACTTCGCTATAGCGCGCTGAATGTCGTCACAAAGGCCTCGTGAGAGCTTGAAGACACTCATGGCATACGCAGGAAGGGCTTGGGCTGCTGCTTTAATAAGAATTTCCTTCCCCCCGCTGGACAACATTTTCTGCTGCCAGCCTGCAATCTTGGTCAGCACTTTCAACTTAATATCCTGAAAAAAACTCCCCTTCTTTCGCCCAACCATTGAAGGTAGACCGAGGTATTTCTCGTGCTTCGAGACCACGCTTAAGTTGAAGAGACCCCTTATGACAGCCCTTTGATGCTCAAAAATTCTGCCACTGAAGAACAATGATGATTTCTGGAAGTTGAAGATCTGCCCGGATGCGGCAGCATATGTATCAAAAATTGCTTTTAGATGACTGCAATCTGCCACTGCTGCACGAGTAAAAACCAGGCTGTCATCCGCAAACAACAAGTGGGTAATGGACACATCACGCGCAAATTTGAGGCCTCGGATGAGCTGGTTCTGTTCGGCCACTTTCAGCAGATTGGAGAGAGCCTCTGCACAAATGATGAAAAGATACGGGGATAGCGGACAGCCCTGTCTTAGCCCCCTTTCCGGAAGAATCATTCCTCTAGGCACCCCATTAATAAGCACCGAGAAGGTAGCGGAAGAAATACACCGCAGAATCAAAGCTACCTAAAGTCTAGAAAACCCCAACTTTAACATAGTTTGTTCCAAAAAAGACCATTCAACTCTGTCATAAGCCTTGCTTATGTCCAATTTTAGAGCCACCAAACCATTCTTTTTCCCCTTGATATGCCTTATTTTATGAAGGCATTCATACCCAATAATGACATTGTCGGTAATGAGCCTATTGGGGATGAATGCGCTTTGCATTGGGGAAATAATTTGGGAAAGGATCGGTTTCATTCGATTGGCAATGGCCTTAGCTATGACTCTAAAGATGACATTACAAAGGCTAATAGGTCGATACTCACTCACTTTCCTAGGATGTGTAGTCTTTGGAATCAAAGCAATATAAGTATGGTTGAGGGTAGAGGGGTTACCTTGCTCGTTAAGAATATGGAGACATGTGGAAATCACTCCTTGACGGACAGATTGCCAATGCTTCTGGAAGAAAGCCGCAGGGAGGCCATCCGGGCCAGGAGCTTTTGAGGGACACATACTGGACAGAGCGGCCTCAACATCTTCAGCCGTAAACGGCTCCTCCAGCTGAGTATTCATCTCCGGAGTTACTTGAGGAGTCATTCCTTGAAGGGCTGCTTGGATTTGGATTGGAGTCGGGCTGGTAGTAGAGAAAATATCTTGGAAGTGGCTGCAAAACTCCTCCGCGATTTCATCCCGTTCCGTCAGCCACGTGCCGTGAATATTTTCAATCCCCCACACCTTGTTCTTTCTTTTTCGAGCAGAAGCTTTGGCGTGAAAAAATTTCGTATTCTTATCGCCTTCACGTAACCAGTCAGCCCTCGAGCGTTGCTTCCAGTATATCTCTTCGTCAATGAGTATAGAATTAAGCTGACTCTCTAGTTGCCTAATTTCCCTGCCATCTTGCAGCTTTGAAGGCCCACTCTTTGCAGCCTGAAGACGCTGCAGTAGCTGGTCTTGCTTTCTTTGCCTTCCCTTAAATTCGGCTTTGCTCCAAATTTTTAGTTGCGTCAATGAAGCTTTGGCTACTTTATGAAATTGCTGGACAGGGGACTCCCAAGCTCGGCTTCCAAACTGATCCCACTCTTCCTGGACAATTCGCTTGCACCCATCATAGGAGCTTCACATATCTTCATAACGATCTCGGGGGAAGGACTTGCTCGCAATTCTCGAACTCTGACTGCGCTCATGGAATTCGAAGATGATTGGGCTGTGATCCGAAGTCCAGTTCGCTAGGTTCGTGGCTACAGAGTCTTGGAATTGGAGCCCCCAATCCTTGCTACACAAAATGCGGTCCAACCTCTCCTTGCTACACAAGTCCAGTTCGCTAGGGAAGGGTACTATCCAATGATTTCAAAAACAATCATTAGACTCATATTCACATACCTTTTAACCATACTTTAAATCATACCACATTTGAATCCACTTTTCTTATCCTTAAAATACTATCATGCTTATTCAAAGTCGATAGGCAAAATAATTAACCAGACATTTTAATAAAATAACAATGCATGAACAAAATCCATTTCGAGGAAATCATTAAATCATAACATTTAAAATACTTATTTCGCAAACATGCTTTACTATCATAATTAACTATGAAATTAGGTTTTGAATATTCCACTCACAGTGATGATGTTCAGACTTGGTTATCGTCCATGTTTGCAGACCAGTTCTTGCTCGTGGATCCTCCGAACTGCCCTTGTCGGTCAACGGTCACTAGAATTTGGTCAACGCTGGCCGAGAAGCACGGGTTAGACACTTTTGGCCAAGCTGAGTTCAATGGTACCAGCGGTGAGCTCCAACGCGCGGTAACGACACCGGAATCTAGCTCGGCAGCCGTGAATTTTCAACAATTGGCCGGCGGCGAAACAGTGACTTTCGGTGCCTATGGATGGTCGGAAATGGAAGAGGGATTCGTGAGGAACAAAATCCAACCGGTGGTGTCACCCAAAACCGGCAAAAATCCAGGCGGAGCAAAGTGGAAAGGTCATTGGTTTTCAAGCTTCGATAGCCGGCGTTCTGGTAGTTTTTGGTAGCGAGGATGGCAGGGGAACGATGGCCGGCTTCTAAGCTTCATATTGGTACCAAGCTCGGCTGAAACAGTGGCCGAAAATGGAAGTTATGACCGGGTCAAGGTTGCAGGTTTCGAGTTGGTTTTCGGGTCGGGTTGACAGCTTCTCTCTCTCACTCTGTCACATGTGCATATATTTCCCCTATTTCTAGCTTATTCTTTCACTTTTATTAACTTTTAACTGCCTTATTTTTATTCATCTTCACATATGTTACAACCTATAACCTAGTAAAAATAATGTTGCATCACTAAAAATCAATAATAAAATTATGCGGAAGCGTGCCTAAATCCATAACGCTAAATTGCTCTCTAGGGTTGTGTGGTTGGCCTTTTAGATGTACATGTTCTCCTAGAGAATCCTTTAAGTTTCTCAGAGCTCTCTCTGATGATGGGATGTCAGAAGCGAATAGAAAGATACATGTGACCTGGGGACCATAACCACTTATATAGACAACTTTTTCTTGTTGTCATTGAGTATTCCTAATTATGTCCATCATAGAATTAGAATATAATTGGGTCTCTATACATTAAAGCCCATAATACTGAAAATCTTAATAGATAGTTGACACGACTTAAAAGTATTTAATTTACTCCAAGTATAAGAGTGCTTAGTTATACTATAGCTCGGTGAATTCGAGGTCGATCAACAGAGAAAAAATTTAATTTTTTTATTTTAGTTTATCTAAAAGAAATGAAAATAAAATTTAAATATATACAATTTAATTTGAACAAAACTAAATTCAAGTTTTTTCAATCTCCTTACCAATGTCAAAAAGACTAAAATATCCTTCTGGCATCAAATTTTCCCAATAAGACATGAAGCTTAAAAGAATTTAGTCTGTGACCATTCTAATGCTATATTGATGCCATGCAAGACATTAAAATTACAAGAAGAAGAGGATGAAATCATAAAATGGAGAATTAATTAATCTTGAGAGTTTGGAAAAGTAGATGTAAGAATGAAATTCATAGATATGGAAATAGTAATATATACATGTCAAGTGCTTACGGCTTTCTTGTTTCCTTTATTTCGGGTTTCCACGGAGGAGAACTTTCAACAAACCATAAGAAATACAATATCAACCAAACATTGTATTATGCAATATCTTTTTTGTTTTTTCGGGTGAGACTAATTAATTTAACTTCAACTTTTTATAAAATACTTTTGACACAGATTATCTACCTTTTTATTTTGAATATCGGCCATTGAATTATACAAGATCAATGGATGCAATTTACATCAATATTCGAAATTAAAAATTTAAATTGGAATAGTTTATCCCTTTTTGAATATTTTTAAATAAATTCTTCAGTATAATATGTCAGCTGAAATTTGTACAAGGTAATCTCAAAATTAAACGAATTTAAAATCCACAAATCACATTCAAAATGCCCAAGTAAATTGATGTGCTAATAATTTATATATTTTCCTAACTTAATTTTATATTAAATTATATTTTATTAAGTTAATTTTTATCTTAATTTTTATATTTTATAATTTTAGGTATAATATGGGATTAAAGAGGAATTAAATCAAAACATTCTAGAAGAAATCAACTTGAAAGGAATAAAAAGGAAAAAAAATAAAGATATTTAATTGGAACAAATCAACAAATATTTAATTTGATTAATAAACATGCATGAAATCACGTGAACATATATTGTGATTAATTGAGGAAGCAAATATTTTGGCATGGGTTTAAATGGCAAGCACGTGATGGGCTTTGGCTTTAACAATATTCATTGGCCAATTAATTGTACAAGTTATGTGCATGCATGCAAGAGGCGGCTTGGCTTTGGATTTAATTCTTTCCATGTAAGGATTTAGGGCGCAAAAATTGAAAGTATT
The DNA here is from genome assembly GCA_029618585.1 of Citrus australasica. Classification (NCBI taxonomy): domain Eukaryota; kingdom Viridiplantae; phylum Streptophyta; class Magnoliopsida; order Sapindales; family Rutaceae; genus Citrus; species Citrus australasica. The sequence continues at coordinate 32,555,979 of JARCIV010000003.1, read as the reverse complement.
ACAAATGGGAGGCAAGAGCCACTTAGCCGAGGGAGAAGAGAAGAGCAGCCGCAAGAATTAGTAGCTAAGAAGAAGGGGAAAAAAAAAAAAAAGAAGCCAAAGCAGTTGTACGAGATTCAGAGGGAGGCTAGGATTAATTCTTGAGTTTTTCTTCTTCTTTTTTCTATTGTCTTGCTTGAATGTTTTCTATAATATTTATGGATTCTCTTTATATTCTCATGAACTAATTTATTTTACTAGGGCTACGATGTGTTAGGAAATTGGTGGGTGAAGCAGGACCGCAGGTAAAATAAAATTGAAAGAAAAATAAAGAACAAGCACAAAGAGGACACCAGAAAATTACGTGGTTCGGCTTTTAGCCTACGTCCACGAGCAAAGACAGAAAGAAATATTTTACTAGTAAAAATGAGTTACAAGTATTGTAGTATTTTAACTTACTTCCCAAAACCCCAATACACCCAAACTCTCAAATCACTATAACAAGAGCTTATAATTTCAAGCTCTCTAAACTCTCTCTCAAAAATGCTAAATTGCTCTTTCTTTTAATGGAATACTTCAGCTCTTCATCTGCACTTCTATTATAGCAAAATAGTGGCCAAGAAAATCAACAATTTTAGCCCATCAATTATGGCTTCAATTTCATCAATCCGCGTGGCTTCAATTTGTCAATCTAGCTTTCAAATTTTGTGGGCTATGCTCTCCATTTTCTTTGATTTGCTGGCACCAAAGGGAAGTACCAAATTTGGTACTGACTTTTAGGTGCTTGCTTTGACATTCTCCCACTTGGAGATTAGATTGAAAAACAATCAATCTCCACACCATCCTTTCTACTTCGCCCTAATCATGTTGCCTACGTTTCTGCTAGGCCACAAGAGGATCTACTCTAGACAAACTTTTCAGTATTGATTGGCTTAGTCAAAACATCTACTAGGTTCTCCTTCGCATGGATTTTTTGCAAATCTAGACTTCCATCGTCCACTACTTCTCGAATGAAGTGATACTGAACTCCTATGTGCTTTGTCCTAGAATGAAAAGATTGGATTCCTTGCAATGTGCAAGGCACTCTAACTGTCACAAACACAAGAATTTTCTGTTGTTTGTGCCCGAGCTCGTCCAATAATCCAAATAGCTTCCTTGCAAGCTTGTGTAGCTGCCATGTATTCTGCTTCTGTTGTAGATAAAGTGTAAACACATATCCAGTAGTGGATTTCCTTTTATCAAGGTCTCTTGCAAAATCTGAATCCACATAACCCCTAACAGTAAACTCTGATCCTCCATAACATAATACAACATTTGTGGTTCCTCTGATGTATCTCAGAATCCTCTTCACAGCTATCCAATGCTCTCCACTAGGATTCGCCATGTATCGACTGACTACTCCCACTGCTTGTGCAATGTCTAGTCTTGTACATATCATAGCGAACATCAAACTTTCCACTGCTGATGCATACGGTACTCGAGACATCTCCTTCCACTCCGCTTCATTGCTAGGACACATACTTGAAGATAACTTGAAATTAACAGGAAGTAGGGTAGAAATTGGCTTACAATCATGCATGTTGAAGCGTCGCAAGATTTTCTTCAAGTAGTTCTTCTGAGAAAGCTAAATCTTCCTGTTATTTTTGTCTCGGTGAATTTGCATTCCTATAATTTTGTTTGCTGGTCCCAAGTCCTTTATTTCAAACTCCCTAGCTAACTGTGCCTTCAATTCTTGGATTTGATCTTTGTTGGGGCTTGCTACCAACATGTCATCCACATACAACAACAAAATAATGAAATCATTATCTTCAAACCTTTTGTAATATGTACAATGGTCTGAACTAAGTCTGTTGTATCTAAGGCTTATGATGAAGAAATCAAATCTCTTATACCAACACCTCAGCGCCTGTTTGAAACCGTATAGAGATTTGTTCAACCTGCAAACCAAGTTTTCCTTTCCTGTTTCTGTAAAACCTTCTGGTTGGAGCATATATATTTCTTCTTCAAGTTCTCCATGAAGAAATGCAGTTTTCACATCTAATTGCTCAAGATGTAAGTCAAATGTAGCACACATCACCAAGACTACTCTGACTGTTGTATGTCGAACAACTGGAGAAAATATCTCGTGAAGTCAATACCTTCTTTCTGAGTATATCCTTTCACCGCCAATTTTGCACGATATCGCTCCACTTGATCATTGCCATCACGTTTGATCTTGTAGACCCATTTATTTCCAATGGTTTTTCTTTCATGTAGTAGTGGTATAAGTTCCCATGTCTCGTTCTTGTGTAGAGATTCAATTTTTTTCTGCATTGCTGTCATCCATAAAGAAACATCTGAGTTTCTTAAAGCTTTATGGAAAGTTGATGGCTCTCTATCCTCAGTTAGAAGATAGTATGCAACATTGATCTTTGTAACATACTCCGAGTGCCACGTTGGCGGTCTTCTCTCATGAGTTAATCGACGAACTTCTGGAGCTTCAAACTTGATTGGTTCTTGTTCTTCGTGCTCTGGTGCTACTTAAGAAGAATCTGAATCCTCATCTCTCATTTGCAGTTGATCTTCTATAAAGATAACATCTCTGCTGATGACGATCTTGTGGGCAGTGGGGCCTCACAGACGATACCCCTTTACTCTATTAGTATACCCCAAGAAGATACATCTTCTAGATTTTACATCCAGCTTTGTTCTTTCTTGGGCATTGTACATCACGTACACAAGACATCCAAATGCATGTAGGTAGGAATAATCAACTGACTTTCCAGTCCACAACTAGCAATAACAAAATTTGTGTAGTCCGACAATACTCTGTCTCTGTTCTTATCATAGTTTTTGGATTTTACTTTCGAACTGACGAGTCAGCAAATTAAATTACCATAAATGAAAGTGAATTAAAAGCAGCTTCAAAAGGCCGCGTCTTAGCAGCTATTAGTTTTTAGTTTCATTACTTAAGTCCCACATGCATAAGTCATGAGACTGAGGGAAAAAAAATGGTTAGATGGCTAATTAACTCACCTATAAAATCTTTAAAATTTGGTTCATCAAATGATTCACCAAGACATTAAAACTTGAAGCACAAAGAGGAGTAATTTATAATCTTGTATTCCCCATACATTGTCATGACCAAAAAAAAAAATCGTATAAGAAGATGAAGTTGTCTGTTCGATTTTATTTTTACATCCAACATTTCTCATATCTTGAAAGCCCTTCCATCTCAAATTAAAATATTAGTAGCAAAAGTCTAGTGCATTAGTTAAACAACTTATAGTCTAGGAAGCAAACAAAGGATTAGAAGTTCACAACACCGTTACAGGGATTTAAAATAAAACAACATTCCCACACAAAACATCAACGCAGAGAGATAAACTACCCGAAATGAACATGTGAAAAAGTCTTTAATGGATTTCTTGAGTCTAAGAGTCTGGCTTGATTTTTCTGCTCTTCAAACTTACCTGTGTATAGCTTCCCCAATGCTATGCACTGTACAAGCTGCGCACTGGCCAAGAAAATGTTTTAAATTTTGTGTACTTTCAAAATGCTTATTTTCTCAGAATAGAAAAAAAAAATTTTTAATTTGAAACAGCCCTCACGTATGTCTTGGCTCCCTAAGCATGTTGGAGGTTTCTTATATGGTTCATCAGCAAGATTAAAATCAAAAAAGAAAGGAAAGTAATGTCTCTGACACACCAAAATTACAATTTGGGAAAAAAAAGTTTGTAAAAAATTCAACTTTCAGAACCATATAGCATAAGAACACTTCCACAAATTACTACAACTTAGTAGAGACTGAAGAGTTGAATTCCACTTATAGACACGGCCCACTTGTTTTCGTCTAATGTTAACAATGAAAACAGCAACAGAGGATTAACCGATGCTTTGAGTTGTTCACAGATTGCAGTTTATTATTAACTGATGCTTTGACTTATTAATTCTGCAACAAGTTAAATAAAGAAAAGTTATTTTCAAAAGTGATAAGGAATGCATAGAAAAAACATCAATCTTAAGCAAATCATAATCTGGAATAACAGCATTTTGGACATACCTAAGGAAAAAGGATACGTGAAAAGGAGTGGCTCACTTGTTAAGGAGTGTTGATTTGGTCGTCTCTGCAAATTCTCTTGGGACTTGGTTCCAATTCCTCTTCATCAGAAGTTCCTCTTGCGCCTGCCATATCATCCAATTTCCAAACTTCGGTGGCAAAATTGAGGGTAAAAGTGTTGGGATTGGTCCCGTTAGGATTTGCATATACTGGACACACCCCACAACGTGACACCTCGTTGAATATCGAGAAGAAGTCAAATGAGACAGTTGTATGGTGGATGTCATCAGGAAACCCAACATTCCCGCAAGGATTAAATCCAAGCGCGACATGATCTATTTTAGTCATCGGATAAACAAACCATAATGTTTTAAAGCACCAGCGACGAACATGTTTCCTTCCAGAGAGAGTCGTCATTTCAAAGCTGTATCGAAAGTCGATATTAAACCCACTCCATTCCAGATCACACGATACCAGGACAACACAGAGAGCAAACCCGATTAAGTTTTGACAACAATGCCGCGGCAGTTGAAGAGTTATTTCGGATCCTGCCCTTTGATTGCCGAACCATTCTGGAATTTCGCTCCCAGGTGAAATTAGAACGGGACCCCTGAGTTTACAGCATTCCTGTAAAATGAAAATCATGATTTGAGATGCAACGAAACGAAGAGAGAGACAGAGAGAGAGAGAGAGGAGTAAAAGAGAGAGAATTGCGCATCACTTTCAACTCATAAAATAGTCGCAATGATGTAACTGCCATATGCTGAATCCATAGTTGTGAATCTGCCAAATTCTTTTTGCTTTCTTCTTCATACATTTTGATGCAATCCATAAATAAGAACTTAATGGACGAACTGACATTTGCACCTTCCACCTCATCATCATAGGAGTATTTGGATAGCTTTTGGAGTAGGGATGCGTCTAGTTCTTCTGGACGTGATGGAATCGCTGGCAAAGATTGGAGTCGCTTGCAACTACTTGCTTGTAACCATTTCAAACTTGGTGGGAGCTCTGGTATTGACTGAAGCATACTGCAATTGCTCAAGTCAAGCCTTTTCAGTCGTGAAAGTTGCTTGATACTTACAGGTAAACTCTCAAAGTTATTTCCTCTTAGCTCTAACCATTCCAATGAGGGTAGACAGCCAATCTCTTCCGGAATAGCCGTTAAGGCACAGTTATTTAAATTTAACCAATTCAAGGAAGATAAACCGGATAATAACGATGCAGACAATGAGACCAAACCTGATAATAAGTGTGGTAATTGACTTATGGTTGATCCATGCGCACCAATGTACTGAAAAGATTCTAAGTTATCTAGCTCCGACCAACTCCGTAAGCCCAGCGTTCCAAGCCCTTCTAGATTTTCAAATGAAGATGGCAACTCTGAAACCGTAGTTCTGCCTAAATTGATTTTCTCCAAGCTTTCTGGGAAACTCTCGAGGCTTAAGCACTCATTAAGACAAAGCCAAATCAGAGATTTCAATCTACAAATGTTAGTTGAAACCCTCTTCAGCCTTTTGCACCTTTTTATATACAAGTATTCAAGATTAGTTAGGCACTCTACTGATGAAGGAACTTCTTCTATTGCAGTATCGCACAAGTTTAGCTTTGTTATATTCCCAGAAATCTGTGGAAACTCTGTGAGGTTAACGCAAAAGGAGCAATCAATAGTTACAGGAGAAACAAAATGAAGGTTGCTTGGAAAGGACTTAAGACTTTTGCACCCTTGAAAACACAACAAACTGAGGTGGTTGAAATTCTGGATTGATGAGGGAACCCAAGCTAAGTTTGTACAATTCCAAAGATTTATTCTTTCAAGACTTGGTGTTTCTGATGGATCAGGTATTCTAATGAGATATTGAGAATGGCTGAGGTTAATAAATTTTATCTTGAAAGCTTTCTGTGACAAAAGATATATAAAGACTGCATTACTTAAAAAAGTAACAATGAATTTGTTAACTAATTATTTGTATATTTAAAAAAATTAATATTTTGGCAATAGTACAACATACCTTTTTTCCTTCCCAAATTTGCACAATTTTACTAAAAGGTAAGTTCAGTTCAATAAGATTCTTAGGCTTGAAATTCGATGGTAGTGTTCTCAATGGATATTTGTGCAAGTGAAGATATCTCAGTTTCTCAGGAAGATAATCTAAGCCGTCTGGAAATTGCACTTTAGAATCTGAATGTTGCTCTTCGAAGCTCATATCTAAACCCTCAGGTATATAAAATTTAAGCACTCTCAGACTAGACATATTTGTGAAGGCTCTTGAGTCCAGATTGATGCCTTTTATTTTGGACAAATTCAGAAATATGCCTTCAATTGCATCGGTCCCCTTATAAAGAAAAACAAACAATGAGTTAGCCTCAAACCTAAACCAAATGAACATTTGTAAAGTTCATTAATGAAGTGGTCCTTGGATGAAAACAACTTTGGCAATTTTTTATTTTCTTTTTCTTTTTTCTTTTCTTTATATTGAATACCTATATGAGAGAAAAGGAAATTTTGGGACTATTTGCAAAATTGAAAAAAAAAAAAACTCTGAACATTGTTGAAAATTGATAATTTTGGAATTTTCTCTAAATTACCAACATGTTATCCTGTCACCCTCAGATTTATATTGAATATTGAATATCTATATATAGAGGTTGAGAAGATTGAGCCTATTTGTTTGAGATAAGATTTGGATATGGTTTTTTTTTAAGTTTATATAATCCTAAATGTTAGTTCAAAACGTTAAAAAAAGAAAAACAATGTACGTCGATTTTTTCTTTTCTACCTAATTGTATTCAAAGTCAATTTCAGATACAGTTTTCGAAAATATACCTCGATAGCTCATTTCTTATAATTTTTTTGTGACAAAAAAAAAGGACCAATATACTCTTAACAACAATTCAATGAGGGTAAACAGAAAAATTACTTTTAACACCTATCTACGACACATCCATTATATATATACAGTCTAAAACGCTTTTTCTCAACATGAAATCTAATTTTATCATTCAAAAGTAAATTTTAACAAATATTGCATGGAACAAGTTCTATGATCCGAATTTCTTAGACTTGATTTCAAATTCGGTTAAACTAATATACTTATTCCAATTGAAGAGTTACAGAATCTTACCTCATTGTGCTTCAGTACATAGCGAACATCCTTGTAATGCCATAACCTGCTACGTTTGCCTGGTTTTTTGATATCTTCTTGACGAACAATCTCTTGTCCCATTTCTTGCAATAATTCATGCATGTGCAATCTGTTGTTGTGTTCTATAATGAGTGACTTGTCGATGAGGACACTCAGTGCTTGAGTCACGTTGTATTGATGATCATGTAGTAACATTAGCACACGATCTTTACATTCTCCTTTGAAGAAACACGCAATATCCAAAAATATACTTTTCTCCTCGAAAGTAAGTTCCTCATAACTAATTCTCAGCAACTTATAAATGCGACTGGCGCCAGAAATTTGTTTTAAGTTATCCAATACATTTTCCCAGTCTTGTTTGCTTTTTTGATGAAGGGAGGAACCCAAGACCTCAAGCGCTAACGGATTGCCCACGGCATATCGTACTGCCTTCTTCGACAGCACCGTAAGATGTTCAGGGCAATGATTTTGTCTAAAGGCATATTTATAAAAGAGCTCAAGCCCTTCATCCTCGTTAAGTCTCTCAACCTCATACACATGTTCGTCCTTCACTCCCTGTTTACGAAGTACTTGTTTGTCTCTAGTGGTGACAACAATTCTACTTCCAGGACAAAATCCATCAAGCCATCCAACTAAATATTTTAGTTGCTCGAATTCACTGACATCATCAAGAACCATGAAAACCTTGGTACGCCGGAGCCTTGCTAGAGCGTACGCTGGTATGTTAGGGCCTACCGTTTCAAGTCTTTCTCCTAATAAAAGAGACAAAACTTGTTTATGTAGATGCACTAATCCAACACCATTTTCTATTTCTTCTCTGACATTTTCTATGAAGCACTTCCCTTCAAACTCATTCGAAATCTGGTTAAAAAGAGCTTTAACAATGGTTGTTTTACCGATACCGCCCATGCCCCAGATTCCCACAATTCGAACATCCGGCAAGCCTGTGCATAGCAGCGATTTAATGCACTCAATTCGTGAACTGAGACCAACAAGACCCTTTGATGAATAACTAGACATTGATGTACATTCCAATTTCTTCAAAATATCTTTGACAATCACTTCTACAAGCATCGCCTCGGGCCTAGCAAGTATCATGCATGAAATTGAAAAACAATGAGTGGAAATGAACCAAAGAAAGAATTAAAAAAAAAAGTGAAGATATAAGTGATGAATGATGAGAGTTACCTTATCTTCGTAGATTCATGTCCAGATAGATAGGATGTTTGGGTCATTACATCCCTCCACTTCTGAACTGTTTCTGCCTTCTCCTTGAACTGTTGTTCGAGCCTAACAAAACCTTCCCCAAAAGTTCCAGTTTGCTTCCGCACATCGGATGGACTTACATGATAGTAAATTGGAAAAACGATTTGGCCGTTCAAGTTCTTGCATTTAAGAATGTTGACAAGTTCATTCAGGCACCATTTTGAAGAAGCGTAGTCCTTTGAGAAAATGATTACCGAAATCTTCGAACCTTCGATTGCGTTCAAAAGGGCAGGTGAAATCTCATCTCCTCTGTTGAGATCTTCATCAATGAAGGTTTTTATTTTCTTTCCGCACAAAGCAGCATAGAGATGACTAGTAAAATTCTCCCGGGTATCCTCCCCTCTGAAACTGAGGAAGACATCATAATTGCAAGAAGAAGAAGAAGAAGAAGCCATGAACAAATATTTGGAAATTTGGAACAAAAATGGGGGATCTTGAGAGTTGAGCGGGTAGATGTAAGAACGAAATGAAAAACTTGTAAAAATATATGTATATATAGACTGCTTGCAGTTTTTCTTTTTTTTGGGGGGGTCACCAAACTTTCCTGAACAACACGTTAAATTTCGTGCGATGTCTGGGTTTCCAGGAAATTCCCGGAATTTTCCTATTTAATAAATTCTGCATCCATTTTTCCAACGATTATGGGGCCATATAAAATGGCCATAAATTTGGTGCAATATTCAAGAAAGAAATTGGAGCACTGCTATTGGGAAAGATAAACAAAAAGATTTGACAAACAGTATTAATTAGAATAATAGAGTTTTTATTTATTTTCTAGAGATGTTGAATAGAGTTTCTAAAATAATTAATTTGTCATAATTCTGATATATTTAGTCACTTTTTGGAGTTGTTTTTTTTCCTTTTATATTTGAAGTTTTAATTTGACTTATTTTGAGATATTTTAACTTGTTTATTTTTGTGTCTAGTCTGATTATAAGGTGCTTTAATTTTAATGGAAAAAGTAAAGTGTCCTTACTTTCATCTATATGATTATATGTCCGAATGAAAAATTAATTTTTTTTCCACACAAATACTCTGATTAATGTACTTACTCCCCATCATGAAGAAACAAAAAGTCCACCCTTCTATTTTTTTTAACTAAAAATATATTTTTATAATTAATTAACTACGATGTAATTTATATGTCGTATTAGCAATTCTCTTACTCTTAACTTTTACTTGGTCCAATGAAAGATTAAATAACTGACATATGTTCAAATTTCAATTTTATGCAAATTCAATCATTATTAGATAAAATATGTACAAATATTATATTAAATTCTTGTTAGACCCAGGTGATTTTTTAATTAAAATTAATTTTTCATTATATCTATATTTCAAATGCTAAATTATAAACATTCATAACATACAACATCGTAATTAAATACTATACCGAAGCAGATAAAGTTTTATTATATGAATATCGGTGGGAGAATAAGAATGTCAAGTAGGATATATTTATTTTAAATACATATAATACTTATAAATATTTATATTTTGTTTTAAGTAGCATAAATACTATACTTCCAAATTTATATAATACTTTCAAGGTAAGCATAAAAGTATTAGATTTAAGATATTTTATAAAAATAAAGAATATACGACTTATAGTCAAGAATTAGAATTCACTATTGAGCTGAACTTTTTGCTCATTTTTTAAAAAGATAAAATTGGCTAATATTAGATAAGAATATGAAACTAATTAAAATCTTAACCTATATTATTATACATATACATGCAACAAAAGTTTATGAAAAGTTGAACACATATTAGTTCAAGTCTGTTAGTTAGACATCATCAAAAAAAAAAAAAAAAAAACATATCAGTTATATATATGCCTTCTGACTTATTCAAACTTCAGTATTGTTTAGATTCATTTAAATAAAAAAAAACAACGTAGCGTTAAATTATATATATATATATGAAGTAACAAATAAATTTCAAATATTGAAAATAAATAAATAAATAAATCAGTAATGAGCATGGTGCAGCCAGCGCAAGACTTGAAAGGAGCCAAGTCAACAAGTCAAATATGTAAATAAAAGCAACAAAGACTACATGAAATGACTTTGGGAACTAATTCCGTGCAAAGCCCGGCCTAAGCGTCACATGAAAAGACCATACAGCACGGCTTCGCTTAGATGGATTTCTCCGTTTACCATACTGACAAACTGAAGCTTCGTTTCCGGAGTGCAGTTCAACTTCAGTAAACCCAACGTTGAAGACCCAACTATATATCAACTATACATCAATGGTGAAACGACTTGTTTGGGATTGACAAGCCAATAGTGAAATAATTTCTTTGGATTGCAGATGATGATAAAATAAGTTGTTTCTATTGTGTAGATAAAATAATCTATTAATTAGAAAAGTAGTTAAATATTTGATAAATTGTGATGTTGTGGTTGCTTTGAATTTAAAAAGTATAATACATGTGTTTAATAAATTTTATTATGAAAGTTATTGTATTATTAAATGATTAAAATATTTATAAGTTTAAATTATGTTTTATTTATATATTATGATTTATTCAAAATAAGATATAATTATCATTTTATTAAAATATTAAGTTTGTAATAGGAACTTTAAAAATATATGACAAGTTATTTAATAAACTACTTGTAAAAAGTAACGTGTGTACTTAAAACTACTGTTAAAATATAAAAACTTATTAAATAACCAACATTTCTAAAATTTACCAAAAAATGGCCATCTGGAAGTTGGATACAAATACGTGCTTGGCACGACTTTGAGTCTTGGACTGCAACAAGTTTGAAAAGATTCAAAAGTGTCGAAATACCAATTTTTTCGTTGAGTCATTTCGTTGAGTCATTTTCTCGAACATTTAGATTAATCTTTTGCCAGCAAAGTGCGGTACGTTACAAACCCATGTAGAAATATGTCGCCGATCACTGGTGTCAAATTTTACAATCTTAGTGTTATTTAAGAGGGAACTAGTATTATTTTATGTTGATTGGAAGAAATTGTATAATTAACTTAACCATATAGAAATAAATAAAATTAAATAAAATGTTCGGATATTAATTTAAATATTAATGTAAAAGTATAAAAAAATAATTATAATATAATTTATTATAAAAAATAATTATAATATAATTTATTACCTAAAATCGGTTAAACTAAGAATGTAAATGAGGGGAATATTTTATTTTTTTGAAAAAGGGAGATTGCCAATTTCTCCCTTACTGTAATCATTATATACCATTTGTCCATCTGCTGTTTTATATTAGTCAATAACTCCCCTGATAGCATAAATTTATAATATTACTTTTATTTTCAAATGCACTTTTATTCATATTTATTATAAATTAAATAAATCACATGAATGGAAATTAAAATAAAAAAATTAAGTATTAAAAACAAGAAATATATGTTTTCATGTAAAAAATTAATAATAAAATATTTTTTTATTTTTTTATTTTATAGACTTTTTTAACAAATATATAAGAAAATTATTATAAAATGATAAAAAAATTTACAAGAAAACTTGAATGATAAATAAAAATTACTATAAAATAAATAATAAATATTTTTCTTGAACTTTTTATATTTAATTTGAAAATATTATAAAATATTTATTAGAAGAAAAGTTTTACAAAATAAAAAATTACTACAAACAATTTTATTATCAATTTTTTATTCACATCAAAACATATATTTCTTGTTCTTAATACTTATTTTTCTATTAAGTTTCTATTTATATGATTTATTTAATTTATAATAAATATAAATAAAAGTTTATTTGAAACTAGGGGTAATATTATAAATTAATTAATGTTGTCAAGGGGGTTATTGGCTATTAGTAAAAGGGTAAATGGTATACACTAATTGCAGTAGGGGGTAAATTGACAATCTCCACTTGAAAAATGTTAATTAATTATGCTTTCATATTTTTTAGTACAAAAATATAAATTGCTATTTTGGTGAGAAAAATAATGTTGTAATTTCTTAATTAAACTTTCACTGCACTACAATTTGTTATGATTTTGGACCAGCTAAATAACAAACAATTGATGATTTAATGAAGAAAAGAGGACATCCACCTCTCAAAACGTTTTAGGAAAATAGTAATTTATATCACTTATTGAAAATTTGGCTTGATCATTTCCCCAAATTTTGGAAGTAGGTGTTGTTTTCAAACAGTAACAATATAACTTTAAATAGAATCCACGAGATACAAGAGCAAAACAAAACAAAGCATTTATTTCAACGTGTACATTCCGGGGGGCAATAGATAAGAGATGGATTTATTTCGATCTGGAAACCGTAAATGTCTACGCTCTGGATGCATTCATATTGTTGTGGTAGATGAAGTACAAGAATGCTTCCGCATGGATAATTAATTCGATAACATGAGAAATAAAAGCAGAAAAAGAATTTAGAAAACACTTTGTAAGATTGATTGAAACAATCTGCAGCTTTGTTCTTCGAGGGCATCACATTGATGAAACAGAGTTGTTAACATCATTGATCTATTGTTTGACTTTTCCTTGTCTTGTCTACATATGCAAACTCTGTTGACATTATTGGCATCACCTAACTCTAATGGTTTATTTTCTTTAGACTTCGATTCCTCGTATCTCAATAGATGTGTTTTATCATATTGGCATCCCGCACAAGCCGTGTCTATTCGCACGTCAAGTTGAAGAAGCCCTCAAGCATCGACTTTTCACCATCACACTTAACTTGGAATAGCTAACATCACCTAACCGAATACACCATTGATCTATTGTTTGATTTTTCCTTGTCTTGTCTACATATGCAAACTCTGTTGACACTTAACTTGGAATAGCTAACATCACCTAACCGAATACGCCATTGATCTATTGTTTGATTTTTCCTTGTCTTGTCTACACATGCAAACTCTGTTGACATTATGTAAACTAATTTTAATCGTTACCCATCAATTGTCGATTTTTCTAAGATTTTGATATCATAATACATGGTGGCCTGATGATGTCAATTAAGCCACAGATAGTAAATTTTTCTTCATTTTTGAGACACGAAAAATATCTTGAAGTGGCACCTGGCTAGAATTATATTGAGGTGTGACAAAAGTATAGAAAAGAGTTGTTTGGTTAACTAGAAAGCTTAAGAAAAAGAAAAAGAAAGTGAAACGAATATGTGATTTTATTTATATTTCTTTAACTTAACATCTGAGTACAAAATACACGCTTATTTAGCAAGCTAAAACAGACTCAACAATTCACTCAGTTCGTTGCATCTCAACTGTATGAGATGAGCTGGACAACCAACTTGCTAGGCCAACTTTCATGAGCTAATCAGCTGCAGTCAGTCATACTCTGCTTCCGTGCTCTGCTTTTGATATCACTAACATCCCCCCTCAAGCTGAAATGTCCAGGATAGACATTCAGCTTGTGTCATATATAATCAAACTGCTTGAATGAAAGTGCTTTAGTTAATATATCAGCTGACTGATCATCACTAGGCACATAGCTAATTTCAATACTCTTAGCTGCAACCTTGTCTCGGATGAAGTGAATATCCAGCTCAACATGCTTTGTGTTTGCATGATAGACAGGATTGTATGCGAGAGCAATAGCCCCCTGATTGTCACACCACATCATGGGAGTAGTACTAAGTTTAATTTGCAGCTCTTGAAGAAGAGATTGTATCCATATCACTTCTGAAGTAGCATGGGCCAAAGCTCTGTATTCTGCTTCTATGCTTGACCTTGATACCACTACTTGCTTCTTGGATGACCAAGAGACTAAGTTTAGACCGAGATAGATTGCATAACCAGCTACTGACTTCGTGTCATCTCGATCAGAAGCCCAATTAGAGTCTGTGAAGCAATATAGTTGAAGTGCTCCAGTAATGTGAAAATGCAGACCAAGATGTAAGGTTCCTTTCAAGTATCTCAGCAACCTTTTACAAGCATCCCAATGTGAAGTGCGTGGATTAGATAGGAATTGACTGAGCTTATTAACTGAATAGGCTATATCAGGTCGTGTAAGGGTAACATATTGTAAGGCACCTACAATACTTCTATATTGAAACACATTTTGAATTATGTTACCTGAATCCTTTGTAAGATATTGACTGGTAGACATAGGTGTAGAGACTGGACTGCTATAAACTATATCATGTTTTGCGAAAATATCAGCAATGTACTTTGCTTGAGACAGATAAAGACCAATTGTTGACTTAACTACTTCAATTCCAAGAAAGTAATTGAGATCCCCCAAATCCTTTAAAGTAAAAGTGTGATGCATGTATTGAATCATTTGCTGAATAAGCTGAGGATTAGAACCAGTGAGAATGATATCATCAGTATAAATCAGAACCAAGATTACATGACCATTTATCCATTTATAGAAGAGAGAGCTGTCTGATTTGGAGTGCTGAAAATGCCACTGAGTTGTCATTGCATCTTTGAACCTATCAAACCAAGCCCTAGGAGCTTGTTTCAGACCATATATAGCTTTCTTTAACTTGTAAATGTGATGAGGTTTAACAGAGTTCACAAAACTCTCAGGTTGTGCCATGTACACTTCTTCAACTAAAATGCCATTGAGAAAGGCATTGTTGACATCCACTTGTTGAATCACCCATTTGTTAAGAACTGCTAAACTGAGAATTACTCTTATTGTTGAGGCTTTAACCACCGGACTAAAAGTTTCAGTGTAATCAACTCCTTGAGTTTAATGAAACCCCTTAGCAACCAGCCGAGCTTTATATCTTGAAAGAGATCCATCAGAGTTGTATTTGATTATGAAAACCCATTTATTTCCAACTATTTTAACAGGTGTATCAGGCAATACCAATTCCCATGTCTTATTGTTTTGAAGAGCCTGAAATTCTTCTTGCATAGCTTGGAACCACATAGGATCAGCAAGCGCTTGAGATGTTGAAAGAGGTTTAGAAGGCTGAGCTAATAGAGCTTGACAGATAAATTTTTGGTTTGAAGATGCCAGCTTTTGATCTGGTTATCATTTGATGACCAGTGGATTGAGATAAACGTAGTGTATGAGCTGGTGAATGATGTGTGGAAGGACTAAATGATTTAGTAGGTAATGAAGGAGAGGAATTTTAATTTATGTGTGTTTGTGAAGAATTAGGAATACTTGTTGATGGTGTTGCTAAAGGAACCTGCAGATGAACAAAGGAAGGAAAAGAAGAAAAAGAAGAGAAATATGACTCTGATAAAGGAACTGGAGACTGACATTTATCTGGAGATAAAAAATCTAAACCAGAGACATAAGGGAAGGAACTTTCATAACAAACAACATGGTTGGATGTATAAATTCTTCTTGAAGAATGAAGACACAGATAACCCTTATGATAAGAGCTATAACCAAGGAATATACATCTGCAAGTTCTGAAATCCAACTTGTGTTTATTGTATGGTCGCAAGGCTGGATAACAAGCACAACCAAAGGTTATGAGAAAGGAATAGTTTGGTGTTTGATTAAACAATTTTTGAAAAGGTGAAATGTTATTTAGAACTGGAGTAGGAAGTCTATTGATTAGGTAGACAGCTGTGTGAAAGGCATTCCACCAAAACGTAAGAGGCAAGTGAGCTTGAGCTAGTAAGGTTAAGCCAATGTCAACTATGTGTCTATCTTTCCTTTTAATTCTCCCATTTTGGTGATGTATATATGGGCATGGGTGTCTAAAATGTATGCCAGAAGCTTTGAGTAAAGAGGTAAAGGTTCTGAATTCCCCTCCCCAGTCAGTTTAAATAGTTTTAATTTTGTGCTGCAAATGGTTTTCTTTGAAGAGTTTAAAATTTGAGAAAACTTGAATGGCATCTGATTTTGTAGATAAGGGAAATATCCACGTAAACCTACTAAAGTCATCAAGGATGGAAAGATAATATTTGTATCCCTGAGTAGAAAAAGTGTGAGAAGGTGCCCAAAGATCAACATAGATCAACTGTAGAGGTAATGTTGTTTTTGTTTCTACTGAATTGAAGTGAAGCATGTGATTTTTGCCATATTGACAAGCATTACAGAAAGACAATTTTTCAATCTTATTAAAAACAGCACAATCATTACAAGCTTTGAATATTGTTTTGAGAACATAAGGTATTGGATGCCCAAGTCTCCTATAAAAAACATCCATACTGACTTATTGCAGTGCAACTGCAGAAAAACAGATTGAAGACTTGGTTTAGAGACTTTTACAACTTCTGGTTTATTGACATGAGACATATCACAAGAAGTAAAAAGAGATTCAGGTTTATTGAAACTGTCTGAGTTGAAAATAGCTGACTGAGCTGACTGAGATGACTGAGGAAACTGAGAAAAAATGCTTTTGACTTGATACAAGCCACCCTTAGCAACACCTTCAAGTAAAGTTATTCCTGTGTCCCTGGCCTTGACAAAGCATGAATTATCAAGAAATTCAACAACAACAAAATTATCAGCCACAAGTTTTGAATTACTAAGCAAGTTTTTGGTTATGTTTGGTACATAAAGGACATGATTAAGCAATAAAAGTTTTGAAGTTGAAGTTGTAAGCATTGTTGATCCTATACGATTAATAACCAATGCATTTCCATTGCCAACAAATAATTTTTCCTCACCAGTATAAGTTTGTTAATGAAGAAGCTTACCTAAATCATTTGTGATGTGGTTTGTTGTTCCACTGTCAAAGTACCATGAGGGATCTTCAACGAGCTCAGGGGACACATTTGGATTTGATGGAGGCAAAGATGATGAAGTAGAGGCATTGTATTGACCACTATTGTCAGGAGTTTCAGTTGGAGCATATGTTGATGAACCATGAGTAAAATAGTAAAATGCAGATGGAGTGCCAAAAGAATTTTCTGCATGTACTATGTTACCCTGAAAACCAGGACCACCTTGAAAACCAAAACCTCTTGGTGAATTATAATTGTTGTTAAATTGTCCAGGGCCTCTACCACCACCATTAAAAAATCTTCCTCTTCCAAATTGTCCAAGAGGTCTAAAACCACTATTAAAGTTGCCTCTACCATAGTTTTTCTGAGGAACAAATGATGAGTTGTATCCGTTTCTGCACTTATAAGCTCCATGTCCAAGTATGTAGCATATTTGACAAACAACATCAGAAAAGTTATTTCCATTGCTGAATTGTCCAGAACTATTACCAGAATCACACCATTAAAACCACCAAACCCAGAACTGTTTCCATTTCTAAAATTTGCTCCATAATTCTTTTGAAAACCACCATTTTTTTTACCAGAATATGTGTTTCTTTGAGCAACATTAGCTGTCATATTATACATTACATCACTAGTAATTTTCCCTCTCTTCTGTTCAATTCTAATTTCATGATTCAACAACGAGGAATATAATTAATCCAGTGTTATCTTATCACCTCTAGCCAAGACAGCAGTCACTAAAGATTCATAGTCAGATGAGTCAAGACCAGTCAAGACATGCATAATCAAATCACCTAACTCTACTGGTTTACCAGCTAAAGCTAAAGTATCTGCTATTCTTTTGACTTTAGCAAAATAGTGCCATATGCATGGAACCTTTCTTAATGGTTTGGATTTGCATTCTCAATGTTTGGATTCGAGCCTGAGATTGGGAGATAAACATACCAGTAAGAGTCTCCCAGAGTTGCTTAGATGTTGTACAATCGATCACTTTAGAGAGCAGATTTTACTGGATCGATGACATCATCCAACTCAACAGTAACTGATCAGTCTTCATCCATGCTACAAACTCAGAGTTTATAGATCTTGAGCTTCCAGTTGATACTACACTCTCAATATCATTCTCAGAGATTAGAAATTGTTCTGGACATTTGTTATCGCCATTAATGAAACCTTCCAAGCCATTTCCTTTCACAATTGTAAGAACTTGCGTGCGCCACAGAATGAAATTATTCTAATCCAACTTGACTGGTGTAACAAAGCTGAAGGAAAGATTGTTTTGACTTATATTCGTCATTTGTGGTTCTGATACCATGACAAAACTATAGAAAAGAGTTGTTTGGTTAACTAGAAAGCTTAAGAAAAAGAAAAAGAAAGTGAAACGAATCTGTGATTTTATTTATATTTCTTCAACTTAACATCTGAGTACAAAATACACGCTTATATAGCAAGCTAAAACAAACTCAACAATTCACTCAGTTCGCTGCATTTCAACTGTATGAGATGAGCTGCATAACCAACTTGCTAGGTCAGCTTTCATGAGCTAATCAGCTACAATTAGTCATACTCTGCTTCTGTGCTCTTCTTTCGATATCACTAACAAGGTGTAACAATTGTCTTCCCAATTTTTTCTATTGGTAACTTTGAGTTATAAGTTGTGACCACCACACGACTTCTCTTGTATTCATACAGGTTTTGTAACTTCTATTTATCACCTGCCATACGATTTAAGCAACCCGAGTCTACAATCCAATCATTCTTATAGTCAATTTGTTTTGATGTTGTTACCATGAGAGCTAGTTCTTCTTTCTCTATAGTGAACGCCGCTTTGGCATCCCAACTATCTCGTTATTTTCTTAAAGTAGCAGCATTACTCTTAATAGGTTTTTTTTTAGATCAACAATCTTTCACCATGTGACCCATCTTCCCCCAATTGCAACACTCGCCATCAAACTTTCTACTATTACCGCGATTCCTCAAAGCTCCCCCTAGACAAGAGCCTACTTTCCTTGGTGACTTTTCACCTTATCACCATTCTTTTTAGATCCACTATTAGTGTGTTGTTCGAAACTACCTCTGCTTTTGTTGGGGTAGAGCACTTTCTCTTCACCCTTCAGTGAGACTCCTCTTATTTGCTTAGCCATAGCTTCTTGACTTAGAAGAAACTTTTCAAACTCAACAAGTGATGGTACTGTTCTCCATCACTGTACAGTGGCAACAAACCCTGGGTATTGGGGTCTTAAACCATGGATAATTATTTTCTTTTTCCTTGCATCCCCAAGAGCAGTTGTTGGATCTAACTTTGAAATTTTACAGCGTATTGACTTCACCTTGTGGAAGTACTAAGCAATCCTCATATCACATTGCGCAATCGATGGGAGTCTATTCTTAAGAAGTTGCAGTGTATCATTCTTCATTGAATAAAATGTAACAAGAGTGTCCCATGCTTCTTTCGGTATTTTGGCATGCTGAACGTGCCCCAGCATTTCTTCTTCAATTATGGTCTTTAAAACAAACATTGCTTTGCTTGATTTAATTTTCCATTTTTGCAAAAAGCCATTGGCATCTTTGGCCGTTGGTTGTGTGGCTTCACTACTACCGCCAACTTCCCAAAGGTCTTGACCTTGTAGGTAGGACTCTATGCATGTTGACAACGTGTTATAATTTTGGTTGTTGAGCTTCATAATCCCTCCAACTGCTTCGAAGATCACCTATCATGCCAACAAGACTTTGACTATACTAAATAAGCTTGATTAATAACCTTGTGGAGTATTCAGGGGCGGACCCAGAACTTTATATTACCTCGGGCTAAATTAAAAATTTTATATTTTAGAGTGAACATAAATATTTATAAGTAAAAAAAGTACATCAAATAAGGGGATACACAAAACCATATACATATGTACTTTAAATAAAAATAAATACACAAAAAGACTAGAAAACAAAAGATAATTCAAATATAAAAATACTATTTTTTAATTATGAAATATAACATTGCAACATATATTAACATCTAATTATATAAGAATTAATAAATCAATTAAGAATTTCAAGTTTGAATAAATCAATACATGTAATTATAATCAATTAAAATATTGCAAATAGAACTTTATGTTTGAAAAGTACTTAATTACCAAGCTTAAATAAATTAAACAATTAAAATTTATTCATCTTTTTAAATTATAAAAATATTTGTTGTCAAGAGTTTCAATAATAAACTAAACTCTAACCTAGTAAAAAGGTATTTGTGTGCCATTATTTCTTTACCAGACACTCTGACTCACTTTAAAAAATCGGATCAAAATACTCAAATTTTGTTTTCTAACTTATCCTCTTAGTTAATGTAATTAATAAATAAAATCTCAACATTCATATAAAAATTTTATGAAATTTTTAATAGTTTTTATTATATATCTTTTTAGTATTTTTAATTCTAGTGACAATGCTATATTACATTGACATACTTTTTTAAATTAAAAATTTAAAAACTTTTTTAAATTAAAAATTTAAAAACAAATTAAAGTAGTAATAACATTTTAGACCCCTAATGTTTTCATTCTATTCAATAAGTATATAATTTAATCATTTTATAAAATAAGCCACTAATAAAAAAATATAATTAAATTAGGATATATTTAAAAATAAAGTAAAAGCTCTATTGTTTTATGAAATTTGATGAAAACATAAAAGCAACTGAATTAGGGACTTATATAAAAATAAAGTAAAAACTCTATTCTTATATAGAATTTGTAATACCCCACACCCGCTTTTGACCCTGTTGACCACCCATATAAATTGAGAGAGAGAGAAAGGAAAGAGAGAAGAGAGAGAGAGAGAGGAGAAACCGAACCGGATCCAACCCGACCCGCGAGCAATACCCGGCCGGTTCTCCCATTTTCAGCCACCGTTCCGGTCAAGATTGGTACCGATTTGAAGCTTGAGAGAAGAGCAACGTGTCCATGCCGCCCTCGTTGCCGGAAATCGATCGGAAAGCCATCGATCGAAGCTTTGAAGTTCCACGAAATCGCCGCCTCGATTCGCCGTGATTTCGCCGGTTTCCGGTGAAGCCAGCACTTGGGTTTTGTTCCTTACCTTTCTCTCTGCCATTTCCGACTAACCACTGATGCTGGGGACGTCGTTTTGCCGTTGAAGGATTCACGGCTTTGGGAGCTCGATCCGCCGCCATCGCCGCGCGTGGGAGGTCACCACCGCCACCATTGGACTTAGCGTGGCTTGAACATTCAGTTCTGAGCTTCCCGTCACTGTCGGTTGAATTCCGGTGACCGTTGACCGGCAAGGGTATTTTGGTAATCTCACAGTCTAAGGGCAATTTTGTAATTTCAGATTTTGTGGGTATTTTAGTAATTGTTGAAATTGAGGATAAAGTTAGTAATTTATGATTTGAGGTTAATTTAGTAATTTTGATATGAGGGTATTTTGGTAATATTGAATTCAAGGGCATTTTGGTAATTTTGATATTTGAGGGTAATTTCGTAATTTCAAGATTTATGAGTATTTTGATGATTTATGATTTAAATTAAGATTATTTGAGGTTAAGTATGGAATGTGATTATATTGAGGAATTTGAGAATATTGGAGTTTATAATTATGGTTTAATTTTATTCTTATGAGAGTATTATTTATTTATTTGTAGGCCAATGATATCGATTTGTATTTATTACTCGAGGATACCAGGAGGTAAGTAAACTAGATTTCCAAACGAATCACAATAAACAATATATATGTTTGACATGTTTGAAAAGTCTATTTTGATATATGTACGAATATTGATTTATATGTTCTGCCCATGTATTTATGTGATGTGTTGATATGTGTTTATGGACATGGACATACGTATGTGTGGATATTTCATTGGCATGAGCACGAAAATGCATTATGTTTTCTGGAAAATGAGAAAGTTGATTTTAGCAAACAAAATTTGAAAGAAAGAAGATTGTTTTACAGTTTTAGCTTGGATGCTTGAATTCGTTACTGGCTTAGGGGAGGATACTCTCTAAATGTTTATATAATTATGAGATAAGTGGACGAAGGACGTATTGACGAGAAGTCAGTGATAAAACTGAATACTAGGCGAGTAGGTGAGTAGTCAGCATTAGTCAAAGTCAGTTAAAACAGTTGGTTATTTTTGGCGCGGTCGTTTTAGCTAATCAAGTTTGTTTCAAAAGCTGATTTTCGGCCATCATTTGAGTATTTGACCTAGTCTATTACCGTGAGATTGAGAGCCGCGATCATTGTAACATGACTGTTCTACAATCTTGTACTTCCATCGTATAAATGCTCGAGCGTCAGAGCTCAGAGGGTCCTCTGTTCTTATGCAGTGTTTAGATCCCCTTTGCTGTTGGAATAATAATTTTATTAATTCTCAAAGTGGCATTTGGAGCATTGTCTCAAATTAGCAATTCAGAGATATGCTGAGCCTCCCTTTATAATTTTCCTCGGCATTCAAAATTAGTTACATTTACAATAGTTCTCAAACGTGGATTGGCTTTCCGTTAATGGAAACCCAAAACGATTTTTGAGTCAGAGAATCTTAAACATTTGGAGGTTAATGTTTATGGTTTGTTCAAATGGCCCCAATGAAGCTCCAACCTATAGATGAGAAATGCCACAGCCAAAATTAATAGAGAATGACTAGTGCTTTTAGTTAATATTTTTTCTTTTTTTTACCAAGTTTTAATCCATAAATAAACTTTAAAAAGTAACAAACGCAAAGAGAATATTTGGTGAATACACAGCTTGATTATTTCATTCCTTAAACTTTGGATAAATACAACAGTTTGCCTTGCTTCGCGAGCTTACGCAAGTACTACTCGCAGCTTTCATGTTGATCTGATGGCTATCAACAACTCAATCTAATATACTAATGGCTCTCGTTCTTTGTACTTGAGCTGGTCACGTGGCCATTATCTACGTTGTGCTTTGGCTCTATCTTATCTGATCTAGAGAGTTCTGGAGAACTGGCTGAATCAACCTTCCAAGTTATCACATTTTGTACGCATCGCTGCCACTTCAGCAGAGCTAGCTTGCCATGCTTGCTGCATCGTCTTCATTGAGGAATTCTGTCAAACATTTCTGCATTTGCATCAAGCACCTACTTCCAACATCCAGGAATCAATCGAAGGATTGAAACACAATAAGGAGTCAAAATAAAACTACATTCACTAACAAAACTTGAACATACTAGGAGACTGAGCTATGATAAAAGCACAACTCAAAAGTGATTTCCATTTTAAATTCAATCAAAACAGAATAACTTAGTTCATGTATAACCAAGAAATTCAGAAATAAAAAATTTAATATTTACATACCTAAATGAAGCCCAAAAGTCAAAACGATGTCAAATGTCATCGTGCTCAATACATAAAAGATAAAAGAAATTTTGTAAAGCCATCATAAAACACCTTACTGGCAAGAAGTGATACCTTTAGTCTCATATGCCTTCTCTGAATTTGTATTGATGCATGATCAGAGGGACTGCATAAAGCAGGGGCAGAAAATCCTGCTTATGCGCAAACTGCATTCACTAAACAAGTAGACAGTAACAAAACTTTATTTCTATTAAATAAATTAGTGTGTAAAAAGTAAAAAGTCAATGTTCTTGCCTCGTTTGCTTAGAAAATAAATTGTGTGATAAAATAAATAGATGGTAGATAGCACTTACGCAAGAAACGCATATAAGCCTCCTCCCTTCGCGATTATATGGGAAAACAAGGAACTTCGTTGTTGTTGAGGAGCGTTGATTTGCTCTCTGCAAATTGATTCCACTTCCAGCTCGCCAGATCTGTCAATACTTTCAGAATTCCTACTTGTTCCAACATTATCATGAAAATCATAATGCAATTTCCTGATTTGAGTGCACTCCTCTTCATTTGGTGGCAGCACATTTACAGTGAAAGTGTTGGGTTTAGTCCCGTTGGGATGTGCATATACTGGACACACCCCGCAACTGTGCACTCTGGGGCCTTTTTCAGAGCAAGGATACTGAACGGAGAACTGCAATGAGATATTGACGTTATTATCAAGCAGCCCAATATTCCAACAGGGAAAAAATCCAAGTATGACTTGATCTGAGTGAAAAGACTGCTCAAAAACTGAAGGGTGATCAGTTTTGGTTCCAGAGGGAGTCTTTATTTCAAAATGGTAGTAAATCCTATCCCGAGCCTTATTATCTTTCTCCAGTTCAATGACAATACAGAAGGCAAATCCAATGAAGCTTCCATTACAACTATGATGTGGCAGTTGAATAGTTAATGAAGATCCTAAACACTGATGGCTGAACCAGTCAGGAATTTCATTTCCAGGTAAACAAATTTTGATTACAGGTGGTTCACGATATTCCTGTAGCACGAAATCATGATTTTAGATGTCATGAGGAGGGAGAGAGAGGGGAGAGAAGAGAGAGAGTGAAAGAGAATACCTTTACATACATCGATAGTCTCAGTGATGCAATTGCCATACGCTGAATTCTTAGTTTTGAATCTGCCAAAATCTTCTTGTTTGCTTTGTCATTCAGTTTCAAGCAATTAATAAAGTTGAAATATATTCGGGAGTGATTGGAAAATGTCTCCAGTATGGATGTGTCTATTTCGTCTAGTTCTTCTAGACATGATGGAATCTCAGGCAAGGACTGGAGCTGCTTGCAATTCCTTGCATCTAAAAAGCATAGACCAAATGGAAGCTCTGGTAATGACTTAAGCCTATTGCAATTTCTCAAGTAAAGCCATCTCAGTTGTGAAAGTTGCTTGATACTTGCAGGTAAACTCTCAAAGTTATTTCCACTTATATCTAACTTTTCCAAAGAAAGTAGACTGCCAATATCTTGTGGAATTTCTATTATATCGCAGTCTCTCAAATCCAGTCGTTGCAAAGAAGATAAACCTGATAAGACTGAAGTCAATACTAAACCCCTGCACCCATAAAAGGAAATTTCTTCAACTTGTTTGAGATCTGCGATCGAGGATGGCAGTTGACTAATGGCTGACTTGCCTGCATGGAGATGCTTCAGAGACCTTAAACTACCCAAGTTATCTGGCAATTTACCGAGTTTATGACAATACTCCATTCTCAACTCTTTAAGCCCTTCTAGGTGTTCGACTGAAGATGGCAGCTCTTTAATTGCTGTCAATCTTAAATCAATATATTCTAAACGTGCCATATCCTCCAAGATTCCTGGGAAACCCTCAAGCTTTGAGCAGTTATAAAGACGAAGCCAACTAAGAGATTTCAATTTACAGATGCTAGCCGACAGCCTGTTCAACCTTTTGCAATGCGCCAGATCTAACACTTCAAGATTAGTTAGGCTCTCGATTGATGAGGGAACTTCTTCTATCCAGGTTCTGGCTAATTTTAAAACTTTGATATTCCCTGAAATCTTTGGGAACTCGGCGAGATTAATACAGCTGGTGAAATCAATGGTTAGAGAACAAGTGAAATGAATGCGGGGAAAGGTCCTAAGATTTTTGCAGCCCTCCAAACGCAACATACTGAGATTGTTTAAATTTTCAATTGATGAGGAAATGAAAGGTAAGTTTGTGCAGTTCAAAAGATACATTCTCTCAAGATTTGGGGTTTCTGATAGGTCCGGCATCCGAGTGAGATTTTGAGAATTGCAAAGGTCCACAGATTTTAGCTTGAAAGCGTCCTGTAACAAAAGATAAATGATTGCTAGTCAAAGACTTGCACAATTAATTTTCATACAGTATATCTCCTAAGTAAGCATGTCCTTACTTTTCGAAAGTGTATATAAACACATCTATGCACTATTTTATACCTTTTTTTCTTCCCAAAGTAGCTCAACGTTACTGCAAGGCAAGTTAAGTACGACAAGTTTATCCGTACTTAAATTTGTTGGCAACGTTCTCAATGGATATCCATGCCAATGGAGATATCTCAATTCCTCGGGAAGATAATCCAAACCTTGGTCAAGATGCACTTTAGAGCTCATAATTGGATCACCACGACGATTAGGCAAATAAAATTTCAACAACCTAAGATTAGTCATATTTTCAAAGGCTCTAGAATCTAGATGTATGTCTCTTATTTTGGACAAATCCAAGAATATACCTGCAATGACATCCGTCCCCTTATAAACAAAAGTAAACAATAAGTTAGCATAAGAATCCAAAAAGACTTCGGTAAAATTTGTAAAGAGCTCATTAATTGAAGACAAAATCTGCGTTCATTAATGTGTGAGGTTATTTACACTCTTCAAATTACTACAATAGAACACTCAATTTCTGCCCACGCACTTCATTAAATTTGAAGAATAAAAAGTTACACCGTCCAATATCCCAAAGTTGATAGATGAAAGCTTGTTCTCGACACAAACGGTCATCCTCATCTCTACTTCTCTAAAACTTTGAGAAGATAACATTTTAGCAAATTCATAAACCACGATTTTTAACCACCATAAGGTTTTAAATCGCATCATTAATTAATCTAATATTCATTAACAATGGAGCTTAATAGGGCCTATCTGGGAGCCAAAGTGTCCTGGTCTATGTATTAAAGTTTGAACATTTGAACTCCGACTGCACTCATATAGACAATCATAAAAGCAATTTTTGTATCACTAAAAATTTTTATCCTGTTTGATTTTTTTTAATTTCATTTTTTTTTTGCTATACAAATATAATTTTTAAACTAACGGTGAGTACGCAATAATAAACTTATTGAAAACATGGCTGTAGATTCTTACCTTATTTCTTTTTAGTACATGATAGACATCCTCATGATACCACAATCTGCTACGTTTGCCGGGCTCTTTCACTGATTCTTGGCGAACAATCTCTCGACCCATTTCTTGCAATAAATCATGCATTTGGAGCTTGTTATAACGGGATATTCTTAAGAGTGACTTATCAACAAGGACATTCAGTGCATAATTAGAGTCATCTAGTATCTCTGTCACAATATTTTTATCCTCTCCTGCAAAGAAGCACGCAATGTCCAAAAATAAGCTCTTCTCTTCTGGATTTAATTCATTATAACTGATTTTCAACACGTCATAGATTTCAAAATCAGAACTCCTTTTTAAGTTCTCCAATGCGTTTTCCCAATCAAGTTTGCTCTTCTGGTGGAGGAAAGATCCCAACACTCTGAGTGCTAATGGATTGCCTTTGCAATAACCAACTATGTACTTTGAGAGCGTAAATAGATCATCAGGGCAATTGCTTTGTTTAAAAGCGAAGTTGCAGAAGAGCTCATGTGCTTCACTGTAGTTTAATCCCCTAACTTTATATATGTTAGTGTTAGGTACTCCAAAATTATCAAGAACCCGTTTGTCTCTAGTGGTCACAATGATTCTACTTCCCGGACCAAATCGATCAAGCCCTCCAGTTAAATACTCTAATTGCCTAACTTTGTTTACATCATCGAGAACTATAAATATCTTCATCCGCTTGAGCCTTTCCCTAATATATTCAGGAAGATCAGGAGTTCTTATTGTGATATTTTCTTCTAATACTTCAGAAAGAACTTGCTCCCTTAGATGAAACAATCCACCTACTTTCTCGGATTCTTCCCTAACATTTGCCATGAAGCACTTGCCTTCAAATTCACTAGAAATTAGGTTGAAAATAGCTCCAGCAATGGTTGTTTTACCCATACCGCCCATACCCCAAATCCCAATAATTCGAAAAACCGGCAATCCAATACACAGCAGTGATTTAATTTTCTGAATTCGTGAATTTAAACCAATTAGACCATCAAAGTCCTTTGGTATTGTTATTTTTTCCAATTTCTCCAAAATGTCTTTAACAATTACTTCTACAAGCTGTGCCTCGGACCTAGCAGATGTGAAGATGAAAGTCAATGACTCAAATTACTTTGGACCATGACAAAATCAAAATAATACGACAAGATATTTTTTCTGTTATTAATGGAGGCCATAAACTGTTCCTTCATTTGTTTCCCCATTAATCTTAAATAATAAAAAGTTAAACGGGTTAGGACTGACCTGATTGTGATGGAATCCCATCCAGATAAATTGGATGCTTCTGTCAATACAGCCCTCCAATTTTGAATTTTTTCTGGCATATCCTTGAATTGTTTTGCATGCTTAACAAAGGCATCCTTGAATCTTCCACTTTGTTTCCGCACATCAGATGGATCTACACGGTAGAAAACTGGTACAACCATTTGGCCATTCATTTTATGGCATTGAAGAATCTTGACTAGTTCATCCAAGCACCATTTTGAAGAAGCATAGTTTTTTGAGAAAATGATAACTGAAATCTTTGATCCTTCGATTGCTTTCAAAATGGCAAGCGAAATCTCATCTCCTCTGTTAAGTTCTTCGTCAATAAAGGTTTTAATTTTCTTTCGACACAAAGCAGCATGGAGATGGCTAGTAAAGTTGTCACGGGTGTCCTCCCCTCTGAAACTGAGGAAGACATCATATTTGCTTTGAGAAGTTTGTCCAAAAGAAGAAGACGCCATAACGGAAATTTCAGGCTCATTGGGACAGAAACAGAGATTCTAGGAAATATATAATAATGTATGCCAGTGCTGGGAGCTTTCTTCTCCAGGTTTCTTATTGATTATTTTATTTAATATTAATATTAATATTCTATTCCAATTCTTTGATTTCTGTATTTATGTGCTTGGAAAGCCATGAAATACCAAGAGGTCATCAGTCTTGTATCAGGACATTTTTATGACAATATTTTAAACAAACCACCATTAGTTTGCCAGACTAATATTTAAAAGAAAATTAAAAGGCAAGGATTAAACCTCTAGCAGCTCTGACTTTATACGACGACCATCTAGAATAGCAATTAATTATATAATTAGTCTTTAGAAGTTGAAGATGCACCGAGAATAACAAATGTGTGCTTGACATAGACTATATAACTGCAACTTCCGCTAATTAAAAATGTTAGCCATTTCAACCTAACTAATGTGTTTCAATTCTAAATCCAGCTTTTTCTGTCCCCCTGACAATTTGGAAAAGACTATAATATTCTTATACATTAGATTTTCACAATAATGCAAGAAGATGAAGGCGAAGCTCTGGCTACTTTTTGACTTTGTGACCGTTATAATGCAATGCTTATATTTAGAAAGCTATAAAAAGTTTGTATGCTAACTGATTTGGCACTGTTATATACTATCATGAGCTTTGTGGTTACTTATTTTATCACCTCAATACAGTGCACCGCACAATGGATATACAGCAGCAAATCATATTACATGCATATGCTAAAATGAGATGAGAACAGACAAAAGTACCCAAAAAATTTATTGTGAATAATTGGGTAGTGTTAACGCTTTACCTACGTCTGGTGGAGATCATATTCACTCCGGTGCAGTAATAAGTAAACTTAATGGGGAAAGAGACATAACTTTGAGATTTATTGATTCATCACTGTTGCAATCGGTGTGCTCAAGAACTCAAGCAGTCCCAAATTGCAACCCAAGATCTTTATATCAAACCAATCAAGATGCTTACCAAAATGAATCAGGACTAAGTCTAATTAACTTGAACGATCAGAAACTAAGATGAAATTCAATGCAGAGAATGATGATGACGAACACAAAATTAAAAGAACCAACAACAAGAAGATTAACTTGGTTCAGCTGATTTTCATCAGCTTCCATCCACGGGAGAAACAATACTATCAGCTTTTATTGATTATCAAGAAGAATCTCAGAGAATTACAGGGCAACTCTCACAGATCAAGAATATGCCAATATGACAGTTCAACAGCTCTGTAACTGAATTTGATGAAGCCCAGAAGATCACGCGACAACCACAAGCAATAACGACTTGTAACAGCTTTGTTTGTGCACGTGCATGGCTCATGATTCATTAAAAAAAAAACGGCATCCTTTCCAGTCGTTTTAATATGCAATGCCAATGCCCATCAAAGCGCTATATTTCACGTCGTTTTGCTTAAAACAAATCCAGCCCCGAAGCGCAGCTGACAATGTCGTTGAGCGCTATTCTGATTTGAAGAGAAAAGACCAAAGACTACTAGACTGGTGGAATATGCACGTAGCACAGTGTGTGCACATGCTGGTTCCCCTTTCAAATTACGCTCTACCAGATTTGCATTACCGTTTAAAATTAAGCTATTTATTAGCAGAATATGTTCAGTAGTGACCAAGAAATCGATTATATACTTGTAAACAGGTCAGCTTATTTATATAGTGAGCCCATTTGTTGGTTTAATTTAACTTTTTGAGACCCAAATAAGTTGTAATACAAAAGAATGAAACGCACTGTGCATATACCAAAATACATAACATTTCGAAAGAATACTTCATTGTTTGGATATTATAAAGCTATTTCAATGTTAAAAGACTGTTTCGTGTTAAAATATTCAATGTTTAAATATATAAACTATAATCATATAATAATTATTGCTCGAAATATGTTTAAATAAAGAAATCTACTTTAAAATTTTATATATATTTCAATCCAAAATTAAAATTCGGAACGAATTTATGATTCAACTTCTATAATCTATAAATTGATTTACTACACCATGAATCTGCCGGAGATTTTTAATCTCCCGTGAGGATAATCAAAATGAAAAGATATTTGTGAACAAAGCGTGACACGTACAGTTAAAGAAAGTGTCGCTAAAGCTTATCACGAGGCAAAAGCATTTTATTGATTCCATCTGGCTTTGTGGCACACTCTTTTTAAGACACGTACAGGCTTTCACTGCGGCCGAAATTGTACAAGTTTGCATTGTGTTTATCAAGGCTATGATTGGGATGATGTTTGCGGAAGAATTATGAACTTGATTTGCGGAACAAAAGTAAGGATCTTTGAATGACACGTGGCAAGTGGGATGTAGAAGCCAAAAATTCGGTTAGGGCCGTTTGGATGGGTAGGCGCTATATTTCACGTCGTTTTGCTTAAAACAAATCCCGCCCCGAAGCGCAGCTGACAATGTCGTTGAGCGCTATTCTGATTTGAAGGGACGAGGAAATTTTTTTACCTAATTTCTTATTTGAAGAGGGGACGGGGATGAGGTGGAATCCACATCCCCTACCTATTTCTCTATTTTAATTTTTAATTTAATTTTTTAAATTACTAATAAATAAATAATAAATTTTGAATTATAAAATTATAAGTATTGGTAAAAATAAAAACGTGACCAACATGTTGGCATAACAACCAAAATAGCAACAGTGACCAACATGTTTCCTTTCAGAGAGAGTATTCATTTCAAAGCTGTATTCACAGCCAACATGAAAACCATCCCTTGTCCAAGCAGACGTTTCAAGAATAGCACAAAGAGCAAACCCGATTAAGTTTTGACAGCAATGTTGAGGCAGTTGAAGAGTTATTTCAGATCCTGAACTTTGATTGTTGAACCACTCTGGAAGAACCCAACCCAGACATGGCAAGATATTGTCCGCTTTGGGCCTCAACAAGGCCCGTACGGATTTGTTCTTGGGGTGTCCATACACCCCAAAATGCGTCTTGCCAATTGACGTGTGGATCACCCCTTATAAACCCAGCATCTCTCCCGTGCTTTGGCGATGTAGGATTCGCCTAGAGTGTTACATACAACCCCGCTTGGGGACTCAGCGTCTTCACTGAGGTTTGCCCCACCATCGCTCAAGAGGACACGCGGAACCTAGCTCTGATACCATAATGTCATGACCCAACCCATACCTCGCAAGATATTGTCCGCTTTGGGCCTCAACAAGGCCCGCATGGATTTGTTCTTGGAGTACCTATATACCCCAAAACGCGTCTTCCCAATTAAGGCGTGGATCACCCCTTATAAACCCAGCATCTCTCCCGTGCTTTGCTGATGTGGAATTCGCCTAGGGTGTTACATACACCCCCCTTGGGGACTCAGCGTCCTTGCTGAGGTTTGCCCCACCATCGCTCAAGAGGACACGCGGAACCTAGCTCTGATACCATAATATCATGACCCAACCCAGACCTGGCAAGATATTGTCAGCTTTGGGAATTAACAAGGCCACACAGATTTTTTCTTGAGCTACCAATACACCCCAAAACGCGTTTTGTCAATTAAGTTGTGGACCACCCTTTATAAACCCAGCATCTCTCCCGTGCTTTGCAGATGTGGGATTCGCCTAGGGTGTTACATACATCCCCCTTGGGAACTCAGCGTCTTCGCTGAGGTTTGCCCCATTATCGCTCAAGAGTATACGCGGAACCTGGCTCTGATACCATAATGTCATGGCCCAACCTAAACCTGGCAAGATATTGTCTGCTTTAGGCGTTAATAAGGCCAGTACGGATTTGTTCTTGGGGTGCCCATACACCCCAAAACGCGTTTTGGCAATTAAGATGTGGATCACCCCTTATAAACCTAGCAACTCTCCCGTGTTTTGCCGATGTGGGATTCGCCTAGGGTGTTACATACACCTCCCTTGGGGACTCAGCGTCCTCGTTGAGGTTTGCCCCACTATCGCTCAAGAGTATACGCGGAACCTGGCCCTGATACCATAATGTCATGACCCAACCCAGACCTCGCAAGATATTGTCCGCTTTGGGCCTTAACAAGGCCCGCACGGATTTGTTATTAGGGTGCCTATACACCTAAAACTCACCTTGCCTATTAAGGTGTGGATTACCCCTTATAAACCTAGCATCTCTCCCGTGTTTTGCCGATGTAAGATTCGCCTAGGGTGTTACATACACCCCCTTAGGGACTCAGCGTCCTCGCTGAGGTTTGCCCCACCATCGCTCAAGAGGACACTCGGAACCGGGCTCTGATACTATAATGTCATGATCTAACCCAGACTTCGCAAGATATTATCTGCTTTAGGCCTAACAACGCTCGCACGAATTTTTTCTTGGGGTGCCCATACACCCCAAAACGTGTCTTCCTAATGTCAGGACCCAACCCAGACTTGGCAAGATATTGTCCGCTTTGGGCCTTAACAAGGCCCGCACGGATTTGTTCTTGGGGTGCCCAAATACCCCACAACGCGTCTTTCCAATTAAGGTGTAGATCACCCCTTATAAACCCAGCATCTCTCCCGGACTTTACCGATATGGGATTCGCCTAGGGTGTTACATACACCTCCCTTGGGGACTCAGCGTCCTCGTTGAGGTTTGCCCCAACATTGCCCAAGAGGACACGCGGAACCTGGCTTTGATACCATAATGTCATGACCCAACCCAGATCTGGCAAGATATTATCCGTTTTGGGCTTTAACAAGGCCCGCATGGATTTGTTCTTGGGGTACCCATACACCCAAAACGCGTATTGCCAATTAAAGTGTGGATCACCCCTTACAAACCCAGCATCTCTCCTGTGCTTTGCCGATGTGGGATTTGCCTAGGGTGTTACATGCACCACCGTTGAGGACTCAGCGTCCTTGCTGAGATTTGTCCCACCATCACTCAAGAGGACACGCGGAACTTGGCTTTGATACCATAATGTCATGACCCAACTCAGAACTGGCAAGATATTATCCGCTTTGGTCCTTAACAAGGCCCGCACGGATTCGTTCTTGGGGTGCCCACACACCCCAAAACGTGTCTTCATAATGTTAGGACCCAACCTAGACTTGGCAAGATATTGTCGGCTTTGGGCCTTAACAAGGCCCGCACGGATTTGTTCTTGGGGTGCCCAAATACCCCAAAATGCGTCTTTCCAATTAAGGGGTAGATCACCCCTTATAAACCCAGCATCTCTCTTGGACTTTGCCGATGTTGGATTCGCCTAGGGTGTTACATGCACCTCCCTTGGGGACTCAGCGTCCTCGCTGAGGTTTGGCCCAACATTGCCAAGAGGACACGCAGAACCTGGCTTTGATACCATAATGTCATAACCCAACCCAGATCTGGCAAGATATTATCCGTTTTGGGCTTTAACAAGGCCCGCATGGATTTGTTCTTGAGGTGCCCATACACCGCAAAACGTGTCTTCAAAATGTCAGGACCCAACCTAGACTTGG
Source organism: Citrus australasica (assembly GCA_029618585.1). Classification (NCBI taxonomy): domain Eukaryota; kingdom Viridiplantae; phylum Streptophyta; class Magnoliopsida; order Sapindales; family Rutaceae; genus Citrus; species Citrus australasica. The sequence goes on along the minus strand of JARCIV010000003.1, from coordinate 32,521,994 downwards.
CAAGATATTGTCGGCTTTGGGCCTTAACAAGGCCCGCACAGATTTGTTCTTGGGGTACCCATACACCCAAAATGCGTATTGCCAATTAAAGTGTGGATCACCCCTTACAAACCCAGCATCTCTCCTGTGCTTTTCCGATGTGGGATTTGCCTAGGATGTTACATACACCCCCCTTGGGGACTCAGCGTCCTTGCTGAGATTTGCCCTACCATCACTCAAGAGGACACGCGGAACTTGGCTTTGATACCATAATGTCATGACCCAACCTAGAACTGGCAAGATATTATCCGCTTTGGGCTTCAACAAGGCTCGCACGGATTTGTTCTTGGGGTGCCCACACACCCCAAAACGTGTCTTCATAATGTCAGAACCCAATCCAGACTTGGCATGATATTGTCGGCTTTGGGCCTTAACATGGCCCGTACGGATTTGTTCTTGGGGTGCCCATATACACCAAAACGCGTCTTGCCAATTAATGTGTGGATCATCCCTTATAAACTCAGCATCTGTCCCGTGCTTTGCCGATGTGGGATTCGCCTATGGTGTTACATAACCCTCCCTTGGGGATTCAGCGTCCTCGTTGAGGTTTGCCCCACCATTGTTCAAGAGGACACGCGGAACCTAGCTCTGATACCATAACGCTATGACCCAACCCAGACCTAACAAGATATTGTCCGTTTAAGGCCTTAACAAGGCCCGCACGGATTTGTTCTTGGGTTACCTATATACCCCAAAACGCGTCTTGCCAATTAAGGTGTGGATCACCCCTTATAAACCCAGCATCTCTCTCGTGCTTTGCCGATGTGGGATTCGCCAGGGGTGTTACATACACCCCTCGTGGGGACTCAGCGTCCTCGCTGAGGTTTGCCCCATCATCGCTCAAGAGGATACGGGGAACCTTGCTCTGATACCATAATGTCATGACCCAACCCAGACCTGGCAAGATATATTCCGTTTGGGCCGTAACAAGACCCGTACAGATTTGTTCTTGGGGTGCCCATATACCCCAAAACGTGTCTTGCCAATTAAGGTGTGGATCACCCCTTATAAACGCAGCATCTCTCTCGTGTTTTATCGATGTGTGATTCACCTAGGGTTTTATGTACACCCCGCTTGGGGACTCAGTGTCATCGCTGAGGTTTGCCCCACCATCGCTCAAGAGGACACGCGGAACCTGGCTCTGATACCATAATGTCATGACCCAACCCAGACCTCGCAAGATATTTTCCGCTTTGGGCCTTAACAAGGCCCGCACAGATTTGTTATTAGGGTGCCCATACACCTAAAACTCGTCTTGCCTATTAAGGTGTGGATTACCCCTTATAAACCTAGCATCTTTCCCGTATTTTGCCGATGTAAGATTCGCCTAGGGTGTTACATACACCCCCTTTGGGGATTCAGCGTCCTCGCTGAGGTTTGCCCCACCATCGCTCAAGAGGACACGCAGAACCGGGCTCTGATACTATAATGTCATGACCTAACCCAGACTTGGCAAGATATTATCCGCTTTGGGCCTTAACAAGGCTCGTACGAATTTCTTCTTAGGGTACCCATACACCCCAAAACGTGTCTTCCTAATGTCAGGACCCAACCCAGACTTGGTAAGATATTGTTTGCTTTGGTCCTTAACAAGGCCCGCACGGATTTGTTGTTGGAGTGCCAACATACCCCAAAATGCGTCTTGCCAATTGATGTGTAGATCACCTCTTATAAACCCAACCTTTCTCCCGTGCTTTGCCGATGTGGGATTCGCCAAGGGTGTTACATACACTCCCATTGGGGGCTCAACGTCCTCATTGAGGTTGGCCCCATTATCGCTCAAGATGACACGCAGAGCCGCTCTGATACCATAATGTCAGGACCCAACCCAAACCTGGCAAGATATTGTCCGTTTTGGGCCTTAACAAGGCCGGCACGAATTTGTTCTTGGGGTGCCCATATACCCTAAAACGCGTCTTGCCAATTAAGGTGTGGATCACTCCTTATAAACCCAGCATCTCTTACGTGCTTTACCGATGTGGGATTCGCCTAGGATTTTACGTACACCCCCCTTGGGGACTCAGTGTCATCGCTGAGGTTTGCCCCACCATCGCTCAAGAGGACACGCGGAACCTGGCTCTGATACCATAATTTCATGACCCAACCCAGACCTCGCAAGATATTTTCCGCTTTGGGCCTTAACAAGGCCCGCACAGATTTGTTATTAGGGTGCCCATACACTTAAAACTCGTCTTGCCTATTAAGGTGTGGATTGCCCCTTATAAACCTAGCATCTCTCCCGTGCTTTGCCGATGTAAGATTCGCCTAGGGTGTTACATACACCCCCTTTGGGGATTCAGCGTCCTCGCTGAGGTTTGCCCCACCATCGCTCAAGAGGACACGCAGAACCGGGCTCTGATACTATAATGTCATGACCTAACCCAGACTTGGCAAGATATTATCCGCTTTGGGCCTTAACAAGGCTCGTACGAATTTCTTCTTAGGGTACCCATACACCCCAAAACGTGTCTTCCTAATGTCAGGACCCAACCCAGACTTGGTAAGATATTGTTTGCTTTGGTCCTTAACAAGGCCCGCACGGATTTGTTGTTGGAGTGCCAACATACCCCAAAATGCGTCTTGCCAATTGATGTGTAGATCACCTCTTATAAACCCAACCTTTCTCCCGTGCTTTGCCGATGTGGGATTCGCCAAGGGTGTTACATACACTCCCATTGGGGGCTCAACGTCCTCATTGAGGTTGGCCCCATTATCGCTCAAGATGACACGCAGAGCCGCTCTGATACCATAATGTCAGGACCCAACCCAAACCTGGCAAGATATTGTCCGTTTTGGGCCTTAACAAGGCCGGCACGAATTTGTTCTTGGGGTGCCCATATACCCTAAAACGCGTCTTGCCAATTAAGGTGTGGATCACTCCTTATAAACCCAGCATCTCTTACGTGCTTTACCGATGTGGGATTCGCCTAGGATTTTACGTACACCCCCCTTGGGGACTCAGTGTCATCGCTGAGGTTTGCCCCACCATCGCTCAAGAGGACACGCGGAACCTGGCTCTGATACCATAATTTCATGACCCAACCCAGACCTCGCAAGATATTTTCCGCTTTGGGCCTTAACAAGGCCCGCACAGATTTGTTATTAGGGTGCCCATACACTTAAAACTCGTCTTGCCTATTAAGGTGTGGATTGCCCCTTATAAACCTAGCATCTCTCCCGTGCTTTGCCGATGTAAGATTCGCCTAGGGTGTTACATACACCCCCTTTGGGGATTCAGCGTCCTCGCTGAGGTTTGCCCCACCATCGCTCAAGAGGACACGCAGAACCGGGCTCTGATACTATAATGTCATGACCTAACCCAGACTTGGCAAGATATTATCCGCTTTGGGCCTTAACAAGGCTCGTACGAATTTCTTCTTAGGGTACCCATACACCCCAAAACGTGTCTTCCTAATGTCAGGACCCAACCCAGACTTGGTAAGATATTGTTTGCTTTGGTCCTTAACAAGGCCCGCACGGATTTGTTGTTGGAGTGCCAACATACCCCAAAATGCGTCTTGCCAATTGATGTGTAGATCACCTCTTATAAACCCAACCTTTCTCCCGTGCTTTGCCGATGTGGGATTCGCCAAGGGTGTTACATACACTCCCATTGGGGGCTCAACGTCCTCATTGAGGTTGGCCCCATTATCGCTCAAGATGACACGCAGAGCCGCTCTGATACCATAATGTCAGGACCCAACCCAAACCTGGCAAGATATTGTCCGTTTTGGGCCTTAACAAGGCCGGCACGAATTTGTTCTTGGGGTGCCCATATACCCTAAAACGCGTCTTGCCAATTAAGGTGTGGATCACTCCTTATAAACCCAGCATCTCTTACGTGCTTTACCGATGTGGGATTCGCCTAGGATTTTACGTACACCCCCCTTGGGGACTCAGTGTCATCGCTGAGGTTTGCCCCACCATCGCTCAAGAGGACACGCGGAACCTGGCTCTGATACCATAATTTCATGACCCAACCCAGACCTCGCAAGATATTTTCCGCTTTGGGCCTTAACAAGGCCCGCACAGATTTGTTATTAGGGTGCCCATACACCTAAAACTCGTCTTGCCTATTAAGGTGTGGATTACCCCTTATAAACCTAGCATCTTTCCCGTATTTTGCCGATGTAAGATTCGCCTAGGGTGTTACATACACCCCCTTTGGGGATTCAGCGTCCTCGCTGAGGTTTGCCCCACCATCGCTCAAGAGGACACGCGGAACCGGGCTCTGATACTATAATGTCATGACCTAACCCAGACATGGCAAGATATTATCTGCTTTGGGTCTTAACAAGGCTCGCACGAATTTGTTCTTGGGGTGCCCATACACCCCAAAACGTGTCTTCCTAATGTCAAGACCAAACCCAGACTTGGCAAGATATTGTTTTCTTTGGTCCTTAACAAGGCCCGCACGGATTTGTTGTTGGGGTGCCCACATACCCCAAAACGCGTCTTGCCAATTGATGTGTAAATCACCTCTTATAAACCCAACCTTTCTCCCGTGCTTTGTCGATGTGGGATTCGCCAAGGGTGTTACATACACCCCCATTGGGGGCTCAGCGTCCTCATTGAGGTTTGCCCCATTATCGCTCAAGATGACACGCAGAGCCGCTCTGATACCATAATGTCAGGACCCAACCCAGACCTGGCAAGATATTGTCCGTTTTGGGCCTTAACAAGGCTGGCACGAATTTGTTCTTGGGGTGCCCATATACCCCAAAACGCATCTTGCCAATTAAGGTGTGAATCACTCCTTATAAACCCCACATCTCTCCCGTGCTTTACCGATATGGGATTCGCCTAGGGTGTTACATACACCCCCTTGGGGACTCAGCGCCCTCGCTGAGGTTTGCCCTACCATCGGTCAAGAGGACACACAGAACCTGGCTCTGATACGATAATGTCATGATCCAACTCAGACCTGGCAATATATTGTCCGTTTTAGGCCTTAACAAGGCCTGCACGGATTTGTTCTTGGGGTGCCCATATACCCCAAAACGCGTCTTGCCAATTAAGGTGTGGATCACCCTTTATAAACCCAGTATCTCTCTTGTACTTTGCCGATGTAGGATTCGCCTAGGGTGTTACATACACCCCCCCTTGGGGACTCAGCGTCCTCGCTGAGGTTTGGTCCACCATCGCTCAAGAGGACACGCGGAACCTGGCTCTGATACCATAATGTCATGACCCAACCCAGACCTGGCAAGATATTGTCCGCTTTGGGCCTTGTTAAGGACCGCTATCATTTCTCTTTTACATGTCATTAATTTTTGACTTTTCGTAACACGGTGTGGCAACATATGTATAACCAAGTGGGACAAAGGGTTTTGATTATGAATAATTCCTTCAATGAAATGGAAAATAAACACAGAAAAAAGAATTTCTTATATGCATCATATTGATTTTGAAAAAATAAAAACCAGGACGCTTGAAATCAATAAATCGTGAGCTGCCTTTTTTTACAGAAATGATTGATATATATACAAGATTGTGCCTAGAGTTTAGGCCGAGATTCTAGCTAACAAAAAAGGAAAAATGGATTTCTAACGGCTAGTCAATTTAAGGCTATTATTCTTGCTTGTAAATAGGATTTTAAGCATTGATATCAGTATTTGATTGTCCTGATTGATCCTTTGATTTAGCTTCACTTGATTGAGTTTCCTTGGATATTTTATTGCATGTCGTTCGGAGATTTTCTTCACCCCCCTCAAACTTGTGGGTGGAATGGAATGAACCCCCAGTTTGAGGCGAAATTCTCGAAAAGATAGTTTCGGCAGTGGGTTTGTAAATATGTCAGCTGTTTGCATTTTGGTGGGGATGTATCGTGTGATAAGCGAACCAACATCCACCTTTTCTCTTACAAAGTGATAATCCATCTCAATGTGCTTAGAGCGAGCATGGAAAACCGGATTTATGGTCATATGCAATGCACTGATGTTGTCGCAAAATAATTGTGGTGGCTGTTTGAGTTGAACTCCTATATCTCGTAAAAGATACATGATCCAAGTTATTTCGGCTGTTGTGGAAGCCAAAGCCCTATATTCTGCTTCTGTGGATGATCTTGCAATTGTTGGCTGTCTTTTTGATGAGCACAAAATGCAATTTGCTCCTAGGTAGATACAATAGCCCGTAGTGCTTCTTTTTGTCTTCTTATAGCCTCCCCAATCTGCATCATAGAAACCACTAAGTTTTAGAGAGCTTTTTGCCATAAAATAAGTACCACAATGTATTGTTCCTTTAAGATATCGTAGTATTAGCGTGACGGCCCGAAGATCTCCTTCCGTTGGATTCTGAAAGCATTGACAGACCGTATTCATAGCATGAACAATGTCGGGTCATGTAAATGTCAAGTATTGTAAGCTTCTAACTAGTTTACGAAATTCAATGGCATTGGTTTATTTTTTATCATGAGTGGTGAATTGCTGCTTGATAGCCATCGGAGTTGCAAAATGGGAACAGTCATCCATTTTTGACCGAGCTAAGATGTCCTTGATATATTTTGTTTGTGTCATAAAAATACCACCGGCGATATATTTTATTTCCAAGCCGAGGAAGTAGTGTAATCTTCCAAGATCCTTCACTACAAATTCTTGGCTGAGTTTTTGAATTATAGATTCAATGAATTCACCATTATTTCCTGTCATGATAATATCATCTATATAGACTAACATTACAATCATCATGGTGTTAGTTCTATAAATAAACATAGATGAATCGACTTTGCTACAAAGAAAACCAAGTTCAAGTAAGAATTGAGAAAAACGATCAAACCATGCCCTTGGTGCTTGTTTTAGTCCATAAAGAGATCTATTTAATTTGCACACATGGTCCGGTGAAGCAGAACTTTTGAACCCTGGAAATTGCTCCATATACACGACCTTGTTAAGGAGACCATGTAAGAATGCATTTTTCACGTCTAATTGCTTTATTTTCCAACTTGATGTTACGAAAATAGCTAGAACAACTCTAATTGTTGATGGTTTTATCACTTAACTGTATGTCTCCTTAAAGTCCAATCCTTCTATTTGAGGGTATCCTTGCGCAACCAACCTTGCTTTATGCCTTTCCACCGATCCATCTTCTTTGAATTTGGTTCGAAAAATCCATTTTGACCCAATGACGTTTACATTCTTTGGTCTAGGCACAAGTGTCCAAATTTGGTTGTCATGCAAGGCTTGCATTTCTTCCTCCATTGCAACTAACCAACAAGGTATTTTCATGGTTGATCTAAATGTTTTTGGTTCCGAGGTTGACAAGTTAGATTGTGCAGTGAGTGCTATTTGTTTTTCTAGCTCTGGATTTTACTTCAATTTGTGCCTTGTAATCATGTTCTGCTGATTCGAAGAAATAGTATATGGCCCTGCATTACTAGAAAAAGTGTCAGCATTAAAATAACCAGTTAGATCAACCACAAGATTATCACCTATTTCCTTTGAAGTTTGTTTTTCAGCTGTTGATTTTGATACAACAACTTCATCTGAGTTTCCAGTAGGTGTTACGTGGCTAGAACTCTTTTCAGCATCCATTTGAGTTCGTTCCTCTAATAAGACTTGTGATGAGGTTTGCTTTTGAGCTGTTGATTCGGATACGACAGTTTCATCCGAGTTTCTAGTAGATGGTATATGGCTAGAACTCTTTTCAGTATGAGTTTGAATTTGTTCCTTCAATGAGGCTTGTGGTGTTTCACTGGATTTAAGTGTCCCTTCTAGGTCATGAAGTGTTATAGATTTTCCTTTGTCCTCAACTCCTTTACAGCAAGTTAAATATGGAGTGAAATCCTGAGATTGTAAAGCCGGTAACTTATTTTGAATTAAGATGTTTTGTTTTGTCTTTTTATCCCATTTATCCAAAGATACTAGTCTTGCCATTTGAACCTGTACAGAATAATTAGAAGAGTCAACAAAGGGAAAGCACATTTCATCAAAGATCACATGCCTTGATATATATACTCTTTTAGTTGTCGGATCAAGACGTCTATAACCTTTTTGGTTTAATCTATATCCAATGAAAACACATGGGTATGCTTTCTTTGTAAATTTACTCTTACCATACTTCTTGAGATATGGAAAGCATTTACATCCAAATACCCTTAATGATTTGTAGTCTGGCTGTTTATTGTATAATTGGAAAAATGGGCTCTTTTTCTTCAACACTGTAGATGGCATTTTATTTATTAGGTGTATAGCATTGAGAAATGCATCAACCCACAAATTTTGTGGTAAATTTGCTTGATATATGAGAGTGAGACCCGTTTCTACCACATGTCTATGCTTTCTCTCAGCTACTCCATTTTGTTCCGGAGTGTGTGGGCATGAAATTTGATGGAGAATTCCACATTTTTCAAGTGATTTTTAAAACTTCCTAATTGAAATTCACCCCCTCCATCACTTTGGAATACTTTGATTTTCCTGTCAAATTTGGTTTTCTGCAAAACTTTGAAATTCCAACAAACAATAAAATAATCTGATTTAAATTTCAAGGGATATAGCCACGTAAATCTGCTACTGTCATAAATAAAAATAGCATAATAATTAAATCCTTGAGTAGATGAGATTGGGGCTGGTCCCCATAAGTCACAATGAATTTTCCCAAGAGGAAAGTTCGCAACTTTATTGGAAGAATTGAAAGGTAGTTTGCAACTTTTTGCCATTTGACAATTAATACAAATATTTTCTGATTTTTTCCAACTCGATATATCAATGAGTTGTTTTTCTTGTAAAATTTTCAGAAACTTTTCATGAGGGTGCCCCATTCGTCGATGCCAAATGTCAAAATTTTCTTTATTTCCTTGAATTGCTATGTATGCTTGCTTTGCTTTCTCCTCGATAGCATACAATCCTCCTTGTTTATGTCCTTTCGTAAGCGTCTTTCCCCGCTTGTCCTTAATCAAGAAACCATTTGATGAGAAGACAATAACGCATGAATTTTCAGTTGTTAACTTCCCTACTAATAGGAGATTCTTTTTAATATCGGGAACAACAAGGACACTTTTTAGGTTCAAGCAACCGTGATTGGTATTTAACACAGTATCACCTATGTGTGTAATTTTAAGACCCTTACCATTGCCAACATATAAAGAATCATTTCCTTTATATGGAATTATTTTTCTTATATTACCTGAGTTGTTGGTGATGTGAGTTGTTGCTCCAGAGTCAACATAGAAAGTAGGATCATCATCTTCATCATTTATATGCATTGCAGCAAGAGCATGGGGAATTTCCCCAGATTGATACGACTGATCAAACCTGCTTCGACATTCAAAAGCTGTATGTTTAGGGTTAAAGCAAATTTGACATATAGTTTTATCACCTGGGTCCGCGTTTTGTAGATTGGCATTATTTATGTTACTGTTGTTACCAGCATGAAATTTTTGAAAATTGCTATTGTTCTGTTGAATTTGGTTCACAAAATTTTGATTTCCATTCTTCATACTGGCATAAAACCACTTCCCCTTGAGTTGAAGCGACCCCCTTGATTTCTACCTCTTCATCTCTGGCTGAAAAAGGCTTGTTATGGTTGACGAATTGCTTTTTATCTTCTTGCTCATTGCATAACATCTGTTCATGTCCTTGCAAGGCTAAAACAAACTGATTAAAACAAACTGATTATATGTAGGGTATGGAAGTTTTGCTAGCATTGCTACCTTAAAGTCTAGAATTCTTGTCCAAGTCCAGTGCCAATTGAAATACTTTATCGACATCGTCCACTAGTTTCTTCACGGTAGTCAAACTATCACAAATAGTTTTGAATTTTTGAATGTATTCATCCATAGTCAGCGATCCTTTCTTAAGATTCATTAGACGATCGGTGAGGTAAGCAATCTTTTCTTTTGTCATGGGCAGCAGTTGCTCTTCAAGAGACTTCCACACTTGGTGGGCTGATTCTGCTCCGACTATCATCCCTAGCACTTCTTCAGACATGATTCCCAATAGCCAGGAGGTTAGAAGGCCATCATTGTTAACCCAAGTTTCATATTTCGGATTGGGAACGCTTTTACCATCATCGTCTTCCATCTCAGCCTCTGGTTTCCCAACTCCTGTTAGATGGTGCATCAATCCAAGGCTACGCACTAATGGAAATACTTGAGATTTCCAAAGCAGGAAGTTGAGGGGCTGAGCTTTATAGATATGAGGCTAGCACATTGGTGAAAGGATGAGATAGAGAGTGATGGTTCTTTGTTGGCCATGTTCATTATTCTCATGAAAGCTCTGATACCATGAAAAAATAAAAACTAGGATGCTTGAAATCAATAAATCGTGAGCTGCCTTTTATTAAAGAAATGATTAATATATATACAAGATTGTGCCTAGAGTTTAGGCTGAGATTCTAGCTAACAAAAAAGGAAAAATGGATTTCTAATGGCTAGTCAATTCAAGGCTATTGTTCTTGCTTTTAAAGAGGATTTTAAGTATTGATATCAGTATTTGATTGTCCTTATTGATCCTTTGATTTAGCTTCACTTGATTGAGTTTCCTTGGATATTGTATTGCATGTCGTTCGAAGATTTTCTTCAGATTTCTCCTTAATGATACAAAATGACCTTTAATGTAATGTTGGCGTTATATTTCAAGATGTTTCAATAAACATCTTGTTTAATATTCAGCGATATGTTGCGGACCGCCCAATTCACTAGCCCAATTGCCCACAATTTCGGGCTAGAGAGCCAACACAAGGCCAAGAGTGCTAGCTTGGCCCAATTCCGGAAAGTTCTAGGCAACTCTAGCACACTTGAGCTTGTAAATATTCTAGAATTCTCCATAGAATTCCAGCACATGTAAATAGCTAGGAAATGGTAGAATTCTCTAGAATCTCTAGAGCTTGGCAAGCCTCTCCTATAAATATGGGATGGCATTAGGCATTTGTATCCAACAAACTCAACAACAAGCATTGTAATCTCTCTTTGTGCAAAACCAGTTTCTCATTTGGCTCTGTTGCTCTCTTCTCTTGTTCAAGAAGCTCTAGGCTTACTTAGCAACATTCGGCAAAGTTGTCTAAGTGCCGCACGGGTTAGGTGCGCAAAATACTCATCCCGTGACAAGTGGTATCAGAGCTAAGGTTTGCATGCACGCAAGTTAGCTCACGAAGCAATGGCCAACCCTTCGAACGTAGCACAAGAGGGTGTTGTTGGTGTGGATGTTCCACCGGAACCAAGCTGCGGCCGAGAGGGAGAACGCGCCCAAGGCAAGACTCGCGGCAAGTCCAAAGCCCCATCCGTGGATGCGTTGGAGTCTCGTGTGACTACTCTCGAAATTGCATTGTCCGCCGCTCAAGATAACCTCGAGGGATTGGAGGAACGAGTGGACGGTCTCGAGGGAGAATACGCCGAGTTCACGGTGGCAACCAAAGCTCTCATCCAAGAGCAAGCGAACACTCTCCGAGGTGAGTTTCGTTCTTTTCATGATGAGTTGCTCAAACTTCGTAGTTTTGTTCAGGATGAACTACGCGCTGTCCGTGCGGAAGTGGATGAAGTCCGCTCGGATTGGGCATGGCACAAGCGCACACTCTCCGCAAGTCCAGCTTCTGCAAACTCGAGTGATGCGCGCCGCATTGACGTGCCAAAGCCCGACACATATGATGGCACACGGAATGCCACCATCGTGTACAACTTCCTGTTTGGGCTTGATCAATACTTCGATGCCGTGGGTGTACGAGACAAGGCATCGAAAGTGGGCACTGCACCCACCTATCTTAGAGGCGCTGCACAACTGTGGTGGCGTCGCAAGCATGGCGAGATGGGCAAGGGCATTTGCACCATCGACACTTAGGCCGACTTCAAGCAAGAACTCCGAAAGCAATTCACCCCAAGTAATGCGGAGAAGGAAGCGCGAGCGCGCTTACGTCGCCTCAAGCAATCGGGTAGCATGCGGGACTATATCAACGAGTTCACTACCCTTATGTTGGAGATAAGCGACATGTCCGACAAGGATTCACTCTTCTACTTCCAAGATGGCCTCAAGGATTGGGCCAAGACCGAGCTTGATAGGCGTGCTGTTCAAACACTTGACGACGCCATTGCCGTTGCGGAATCGCTCACCGAATACTCTACCCAATCCAAGGACAAAAGAGCCAATCAAGGCAAAGGTGGGGGAGAGAGTCGCAGGGACAAAAGCAACAACCGCAAAGATTGGGGACAGAAAAAGCTGCCTAGCAGTAAAGGTGGGCAAGGAAAATCGGAGGGCAAGGAAAATCGGAGGGCAAGACGGAGGCACCAAAACTGCGAAGCCCATGCTTCATATGCAACGGTCCTCATTGGGTACGCGTCTGTCCGAAGAAGAAGTCGCTCAATGCTCTTGCTGCCCAACTAAAGAGCAACCCCACAATGTCCTCGGAGGAACCCCAACTCAGCATGGGTTCTCTCCAACGCCTCAGCACACTCAATCGCCAACAGCCCACACTCATCAAGAAAGGGCTCATGTATGTAAGCTCGAAGATAAATGGCCAGTCGGTTCGTGCGTTACTAGACACGGGAGCGACGCACAACTTTGTGTCCGTAGACGAGGCGAAGCGCTTAGGCCTCAAGGCCACCAAGGAAGGAGGTACGATGAAGGCAGTAAACTCACCCGCCAAGCCAATTGCGGGAATTGCACAAGGCGTGCACATAACACTCGGTACGTGGAGTGGAAGGCTTGATTTCTCCATCGTGCCCATGGATGACTTCAAAATGGTCCTCAGCATGGAATTCTTCGACCAAGTCCATGCCTTCCCGCGGCCCGCTACAAACTCCCTAAGCATCCTCGACGGGAGCAAAGCATGCATGGTACCCGCAGAGCGAGGCAAGTCCAAAGAGAAGACACTCTCCGCCATGCAATTCAAAAGGGCTTTCAAGAAGGACCCAAGCTTCTTGGTCTCTATTCGGGAACTAAACGAGGAAGGAAATAGCGGAACCTCGCCAAGCCAAGTCCCTCCGCAAATTCAAGCCGTCCTCAATGAATACAAGGACGTAATGCCTCCAGAACTTCCGAAGAAACTCCCACCTCGACGAGAGGTAGATCATGCGATCGAGCTGGAACAAGGCGCGAAGCCACCAGCCTTGGCGCCCTACCGCATGGCGCCACCCGAACTTGAGGAGTTACGAAGACAACTCAAAGAATTATTGGACGCAGGATACATTCGTCCCTCAAAGGCCCCATTCGGTGCACCAGTCCTCTTCCAAAAGAAAAAGGATGGATTGCTGCGGATGTGCAACGACTATAGAGCGCTCAACAAGATCACCATCAAGAACAAGTATCCGATTCCCTTGATCGCGGACTTGTTCGACCAACTTGGCAAAACGCGGTACTTCACCAAACTTGACTTGCGCTCCGGGTACTACCAAGTGCGCATCGCCAAGGGAGACGAACCGAAGACAGTGTGCACTACAAGGTACGGGTCTTTCGAATTCCTTGTGATGCCTTTTGGCCTTACTAATGCACCCGCCACATTTTGCACGCTCATGAGCAAGGTGCTCCAACCATTCCTCGATCGCTTCGTGGTCGTGTACTTGGACGACATCGTGGTGTATAGCACCACGCTTAAGGATCATGCCCAACATTTGCGACAAGTCCTCCAAGTACTCCGAGACAACGAGCTCTTCCTCAAGTTAGAGAAATGCTCGTTTGCACAACAAGAAGTCGAGTTCCTTGGCCACAAGATTGCAGGCGGGAAGATCATGATGGAGAATGCTAAAGTAAAGGCCATCCTCGAATGGGAACCTCCCTCGAAAGTTCCCGAGCTTCGCTCATTCCTTGGGTTGGTGAATTACTACCGCCGCTTCATCAAGGGCTATTCGGCCAAGGCGGCACCCTTGACGGATATGCTCAAGAAAAATAGAACGTGGCATTGGTCCAAAGAGTGCCAGCGCGCATTCGAGGAGTTGAAGAAGGCAATTTCGGAGGAACCTGTTCTCGCTCTTTCAGACCACACAAAGCCCTTCGAAGTCCAAACGGATGCTTCGGATTTCGCTATAAGAGGAGTCCTCATGCAAGAAAGCCACCCCATAGCGTTTGAGAGTCGAAAGCTAAACGATATGGAACGCCGCTACACGGTGCAAGAAAAGGAGATGACAGCCATCATCCATTGCCTAAGAGTGTGGCGACATTACTTGCTTGGCTCACACTTCACGATCATGACGGACAACTTGGCGACAAGCTACTTCCAAACTCAAAAGAAGTTGAGTCTGAAGCAAGCACGGTGGCAAGATTTCCTAGCGGAATTCGACTATCGGCTCGAGTACAAACCAGGGAAAGCCAATGTCGTTGCGGACGCTCTAAGCCGCAAGGCAGAATTGGCAACACTTAGCATGAGCCAACCGAAGTCCGACCTTGTCTCACGCATCATGGAAGGCCTCCAACAAGATCCGCTAGCAAAGGATTTGCTGGAGAAAGTGCTCGAGGGAAAGACAAGGCGCTTTTGGCAAGAGGAAGGCATCCTCCTCACCAAGGGAGATCGGCTGTTTGTGCCAAGGTAGGGAAACTTACGAAAGGAAGTTATCAAGGAGTGCCACGACTCCAAGTGGGCTGGTCACCCAGGAATCGAGCGCACCACCGCACTAGTCCAAGCCTCATATTTTTTGCCGTACATGAGGGACTTCATCGAGGCATATATGCGAACTTGTCTTGTGTGCCAACAAGACAAAATAGATCATCAACTTCCAGCGGGATTATTGGAGCCGCTACCACTAGCAACAAGGCCATGGGAAAGTGTCTCCATGGACTTCATCACATCGCTGCCCAAGTCCGAAGGTTGCGGAAGCATTATGGTCGTTGTCGACCAATATAGCAAGTATGCCACATTCATTGCCGCACCCGTCGATTGCAAAGCGGACGAGGCAGCCCGCCTATTCGTCAAGCACATTGTGAAGCTTTGGGGAGTTCCAAAGAGCATTGTGAGCGACCGAGACCCTCGGTTCACTGGCCGTTTTTGGACGGAGCTCTTCAAGATGTTGGGGACCGATCTCAAGTTCTCGACAAGCTTCCACCCACAAACGGATGGGCAGACCGAGCGCATTAATGGCCTCCTCGAGATGTACTTGAGGCATTATGTGAGCGCTCATCAGCGGGATTGGGCAAAGCTACTCGACATCCCCCAATTTTCTTATAACTTGCAGCGAAGTGAGGCTACGGGCAAGAGTCCGTTCGAGATCATCATGGGATTCCAGCCAATGACTCCCAACGCCATAGCCTCGACTTATGGAGGAAAAAGCCCCGCGGCACATAAGCTCGCCCGCGAATGGCATGAGGAAGCGGACATCACGCGAGCCTACCTTGATAAAGCCGCGAGGAAAATGAAGAAATGGGCGGATACAAGGAGACGACATGTTGAGTACAAGAAAGGCGATCAAGTCATGATCAAACTCCTACCCCAACAATTCAAGACGTTGCGGAAAGTCCACAAGGGGTTAGTGAGGCGCTACGAGGGACCCTTTCGAGTTGTTCGACGTGTGGGCAACGTCTCGTATCAACTCCAACTTCCGCCAAGACTCAAGATCCATCCGTTCTTCCATGTGAGTCTTCTCAAGCCATATTACGAAGACATGGGAGACCCAAGTCGCGGAGAATCAAGGCGCGCGCCAACTGCTGTTGTCACCGCGTTCGACAAAGATGTGGAGTACATCATTGCGGACCGCACGGTTTCGAGGAGGGGCGTGCCAGCACATAACGAGTACTTGGTGAAGTGGAAAAACCTCTCCGAGAGTGAAGCCACTTGGGAACGTGAAGATGACTTGTGGCAATTCGCTGAGCACATCTAGAATTTCAAGCACGAGAGCGCGACGAGGACGCCGCGAGCTTAGGTGGGGGAGGATGTTGCGGACCGCCCAATTCGCTAGCCCAATTGCCCACAATTTTGGCTAGAGAGCCAACACAAGGCCAAGAGTGCTAGCTTGGCCCAATTCCGGAAAGTTCTAGGCAACTCTAGCACACTTGAGCTTGTAAATATTCTAGAATTCTCTATAGAATTCCAGCACATGTAAATAGCTAGGAAATGGTAGAATTCTCTAGAATCTCTAGAGCTTGGCAAGCCTCCCTTATAAATATGGGATGGCATTAGGCATTTGTATCCAACAAACTCAACAACAAGCATTGTAATCTCTCTTTGTGCAATACCAGTTTCTCACTTGGCTCTATTGCTCTCTTCTCTTGTTCGAGAAGCTCTAGGCTTACTTAGCAACATTCGGCAAAGTTGTCTAAGTGCCGCACGGGTTAGCTGCGCAAAATACTCATCCCGTGACAGATAGCTTAATACTTACCATCAAGCAACTTCGAATATAGATACAAAGTTATTAAAATAGTTGGATCCTTTAAATTTATAGCAAGGGCGGTCTATTGGTACATGAATCTTGCAAAATTAATCCTAATTAAAGACTAAAATGGAACTACTGTAACAAGGTTTTGGAATAGAATTATATACAATCAATGATCCATTTCCCATCCTCAAGCCAATTAAATGCATTTTCTAGACTCTAATTAAACTTGTTTAACATCGGATCCTCCACTAAATTCAAAATCCAACGCTCCTCAAAAGCAGCATAGGAAACCCTTCAGAAAACCGATGATCAGATTAGAATTTCAAAAGCAATAATGTTCATTTTCCCTTCTTTTTTTCTTTCATAACAAAGAATTATATGAAAAAGCATCAATTTGGAAAAACAAGTGACTCGGTTGTTAAGGAGTGTTCATTTGGTCAGCATATTCTCTTCAGACTCCGTTCCAATTCCTCTTCACCCGAAGTTCGACTTGTGCTTGCCTTATCATCCAGTTTCCAAATATCAGTAGCAAAATAGAGAGTAAAAGTGTTGGGTTTGGTCTCGTTGGGACTTGCATATACCGGACACACCCCACAACATTTCACCACGGTGGACTCTGAGAAAAACATAAACGAGACAGTTGTACGGTGGTTATCATCAGGAAACCCAACATTCCCGCATGGATTAAATCCAAGCATGGCATGTTCTGTTTTGGTGCCGTCAAAATTACTACAAGTGCAACCGCGACGAACATATTTCCTTTCAGAGTGAGTATTCATTTCAAAGCTATATCGACAACCGACGTGAAAACCATTCCGTGCCCTGTGACCCGACTCAAGAACAGCACAAAAAGCAAACCCGATTAAATTTTGACAATAATATCGCTGTGGCAGTTGAAGAGTTATTTCAGATCCCGAACTTTGATTGCTGAACCACTCTGGAATTTCGCTTCCAGGTAAAATTATGGTAGGACCCCCGAGTTCACAACGTTCCTTTAAAATGAAAATCATGATTTCAGATTTAACGAAGAGGGAGAGAAGATCGGAGAAAAGAGAGAGAATTGTATACCTCGTCTTCCAGTTCATAAAGCAGTTTCAATGATACAATTGCCATTTGCTGAATCCTTAGTTGTGAATCTACTAAGTGCCTGTTGTTTGCTTCTTCATCCAGTTTGAAGCAATTAGTAAACCAGAACTCAATGGACGAACTGTATTCATGCATCGAAGAATATGGATCCACCGAAAAGTCATTTTCATGGGAGTGTCTGGATAGCTTTCCAAGTACGGATGCATCTAGTTCTTCTAGACATGATGAAATCTGTGGCAAACATTAGAGTCGCTCGCAATTACTAGCGTCTAAGCTTTTCAAACTTAGTGGGAGCTCTGGCAACGACTGAAGCTTATTGCAATTCCATAAGTAAAGACATCTCAACCGTGAAAGTTGCTTGATACTTGCAGGTAAACTCTCAAAGTTATTTTTAGTTAGCCATAATATTACCAAGGGAGATGAACCAGATAATAACGATGTAGGAAATGACACCAAACCTCGACATCCTCGGAAAGAAAGTTCTTTAAGTTCGTTTGAATTTGCAACATAGGATGGTAGTGGACTAACAATGGCTGATCCATCTGCATCGATGTGCTCAAAAGATTTTAAATTGCCAAAGTAACCTGGCAAATTATCCAGTGTAGAGCAACCCTGTAAGTCCAGCTTTTCGAGCCCTTCTACCTTTTTAAATGAAGATGGCATATCTCTAGTTTCCGTCCTTTCCAAAGCAATGTAATTTAAATGTTCCATCTTTTCCAAAATTTCTGGGAAACTCTCAAGCTTTAAGCAGCCGTCCAGATGAAGATAAATAAGTGATTCCAATTTAAAAATACCAGTTGAAACCCTCTTAAGCCTCCGACAATATCTTAAATCTAAGGTTTTAAGATTTGTTAGGCGCTCTATTGATGAGGGAACCACTTCTATTGCAGTCTTGCACAAGTTTAACTCTCTTATATTCCCAGACATCTGTGGTAACTCAGTGAGATTAACACAATAGGAGAAATCAATGGTTGCAGGAGAAACAAAATGAAGGTTGCTTGGAAAGGACCTAAGACTTTTGCCGCCCTTGAAACATAACATACTGAGATGACTGAATTTCTTGATTGATGAGATAATGCAAGCCAACTTTGTGCAACCCAAAAGATTAAGTCTTTCCCGATTTGGGGTCTCTGATAGGTCTGGCATCCTTATGAGATATGGGGAATAACTAAGGTCAATAGATTTTAACTTGAAAGCCTTCTGTAACAAAAGATAAACAAACATTAGAGACTCTATTAAATTATTATCATTGAATAACTATTCTCACTGAATTACATAATTAATCATATATATTTAAAGAAAGAAAATTAATGCTTTAG
Organism: Citrus australasica; assembly: GCA_029618585.1. Classification (NCBI taxonomy): domain Eukaryota; kingdom Viridiplantae; phylum Streptophyta; class Magnoliopsida; order Sapindales; family Rutaceae; genus Citrus; species Citrus australasica. The sequence continues at coordinate 32,503,325 of JARCIV010000003.1, read as the reverse complement.
TTTTAGTCACTCTACCTTTTTTCCTTACCAGAGTTGCTCAACTTTACTACAAGACAAGTTGAGTTCACAAAGATTCTTTGGCTTAAAATTTAATGGCAATGTCTTCAAAGAATATTGATGCCAATGGAGATATCTCAATTCCTTTGGAAGATATTCTAAACCTTCATCAAGCTGCACTTTAGAGCTTTCAAAAATTGGGACACGAATAGGCTCTGGAGCAAAGAATTTGAGTAGTCTGAGGTTGGGCATATTTTTAAAGGCTCCAGATGTTAGATGGATGTCTTTTGTATTGGACAAATCAAAGTATATGCCTTTAATTTTATCGGTCCCCTTGTAAACAAAAGCAAACAATGAGTTAGCATAAAGTCTATAAAAAAAATCCATAAAATTTATTAAGAGCTCTTTAGCTAAAGAAAAATCTGCATCTGTTCTTTTTGTTATTCAATTCATCAGTAATAATATAGCAACAAACTCTTGTACAAATTTATTTTATACAAACTGATATGATATGATAAAATTGGTTGAATTAAATATTTCTGGGTCCACATGATCTATTTTTATTATTTTGTATTTTCATTCAACCAATGAATTAATGCCAAATCAGTTTGTAAAAGAGTTTGTCATTGTATCATCACTCTTAATTCACAATTTGTATAGGGGAAAAACAAAAAATGCATGGACCGTTTGCCCTGTTTTAAATCTTCATCGATCTTAATTTCTTTCAACACCCTTCACTAAATTCAAAACAATAAAATTATACTATAAAAACACTTCAATATTCCAAAATTGATCAAATCTGGAGTTTTCTCTAAAAATTTAAAATTAAAACTTGTTCTCTTGACAGCTTCGGTCAATAATTTTATTTAATTATATGTAGCTTTTGGCTTTTAGGTTGTTTGGTTCATAAAAAATATATCTACTTAAGGATGTTTTCATAATAATAAAATTTACAGAAAGCATGGGTGTACTAGTGTGATTAGAAAAAATATGTGGGCACATAGCTCTCCAAACAAAAATGTTAAAAATCGGGTAGATTCTTACCTTATTATGCTTTAATACATGACGAACATCCTTAAGATCCCACAACCTGCTACGTTTGCCGAGCTCTTCTTCAGATTCTTGTTGAACAATCTCGCGCCCCATTTCTTGCAATAAATCATGCATTTGCAAGTAGTTATGTGATATTGTTATAAGTGACTTATCAATAAGGACACCCAAACCATAAGATTCATAATCATCAAGTATCCTCATCACAATATCTTTTTTCTCTCCTTCAAAGAAACATGCAATATCTAGAAATGTACTCTTATCTTTCGGCGTTAATTCATTAAAACTAATCTTTAACACACCATAAATATCATAAATATCAGAACTGCAAATCCCTCTTATGTTGTCCAATACACTTTCCCAATCTGGTTTGCTCCTCTGCCAGAGGGAGGAACCTAACACTTTGAGAGCCAATGGATTGCCTTTAGTATATTCTACAACCCTCCACGAGTGCCCTTTTAGATCTTCAGGACAATGATTTTCTTTAAAAGCATAATTACAAAATAGCTCAAAAGCCTCATGACCTTCCAATCCAACGACCCTATAGATTTTCGCTACTCCAAATTTTTCGAGGACTCCTTTATCCCTAGTGGTAACAACAATCTGTTGTGCGCGGAATGCGGAATCAAGCGCACCGAATAGTCACAGAAAAATAAAAGACACAAAATTTACGTGGTTCGGCAATATGCCTACGTCCATAGGAGCAAGAGAAAAAATAATTGTATTATTAACAATTATTTGAGTACAAATTTGAGTAAAGAAATCTCACTTTCCCATAACCCAAATACACCCAGTACTCTCACACACACTCTCTAATTGCTCACTCTCAAAAGCTTAGAAAACTTATAAGCTTCACAAATTTGGGATGATTTTAAATGAATGAAATCCTTAGCTATTTATAGGAGAAGTGAATTACTATGCTAAGAATAAAATAATTAAAAATATAATTTTTAATTATTATTATTTTCAAAGCCATCACTTATTCTCCATTCTTCATGACAAAAGGCACACTCGTCTCGAGCTATATTTCTGCTTCTCGATTTGGATCGAGAATGCTTTCCACCACGCTTCTTTTGTTTCTCCATCGCCCAATCTTTACTCACCAAAGCTTCAGACGATGCTCGTTCAGAATTTTTATCATTATTCCGAATCTCCAAGCTTGTTAATGCTGTGCAAACATCTTTGAAGACGATCACACTCTTCCCATATATCAAAGTAGTCACAAAATGGCTATATTCCTCTGGTAGTGAGTGTAACAGAATCATAGCCTTGATTTCATCATTGAAGCTTCATCAAATGTGACATCTCTACTGCACACAAACTTTTTATCTTCGAGATCCCAAAGCTTGAGGCCCTTTACTCCACCTTTGAATCCCACATAATTAAAAATTATATTTTTAATTATTTTATTCTTAGCATAGTAATTCACTTCTCCTATAAATAGCTAAGGATTTCATTCATTTGAAATCATCCCAAATTTGTGAAGCTTATAAGTTTTCTAAGCTTTTGAGAGTGAGCAATTGGAGAGTGTGTGTGAGAGTACTTGGTGTATTTGGGTTCTAGGAAAGTGAGATTTCTTTACTCAAATTTGTACTCAAATAATTGTTAATAATACAATTATTTTTTCTCTTGCTCCCGTGGACGTAGGCATATTGCTGAACCACGTAAATTTTGTGTCTTTTATTTTTCTGTGACTATTCGGTGCGCTTGATTCCGCATTCCGCGCACAACAAGTGGTATCAGAGCTGGTACCTGGTGAAAAGTCCTGAAAATCGCCTGCATGCAATGAGCCAAGTATATGGTTTTCGAATGAAGCATGGTGTGTCAATGCACGATCATGTCTCAAGATTTGAAAAGTTACTTGCTGACTTGAAGAATCTTGATGAAGATATTAAGGATGAAGTCAAGGCTATGATTCTGTTACACTCACTACCAGAGGAATATAGCCATTTTGTGACTACTTTGATATATGGGAAGAGTGTGATCGTCTTCAAAGATGTTTGCACAGCATTGACAAGCTTGGAGATTCGGAATAATGATAAAAATTCTGAACGAGCATCGTCTGAAGCTTTGGTGAGTAAAGATTGGGCGATGGAGAAACAAAAGAAGCGTGGTGGAAAGAATTCTCGATCCAAATCGAGAAGCAGAAATATAGCTCGAGACGAGTGTGCCTTTTGTCATGAAAAGGGCCATTGGAGGAAAGATTGTCCAAAGGCTCAAAAGAGAGATGGCAAGAAACCAGTAGCAGCAAACATGGCATGGAAAGATGAAGACTCTGAGTATTCACTAAATATTACTCCTGCAGCATACATGGCTAGTTCGAGCGAGTGGATACTTGATACTGGAGCAACCTATCATTTGTGTCCTATTAAGGAATGGTTTACGGATTTTCGTAATTTGGAATCCGGTGCAGTTGTGATGGGGAATGACCAACCTTGTCGCACAGTGGGGATAGGAACAATTCGTCTCAAAATGTTTGATGGAATGATCAGAGAACTCAAAGAGGTTAGATTTGTTCCAACTTTAAAGAAAAATCTAATTTCTGTGGGTGCTTTGGAAGCTGAAGGCTACAAGGTTACCATTCAAGATGGTATAATGAAGTTTACACATGGGGCTATGTTGATTCTGCAAGGGGTTCGGCGTCACAATCTGTACTATTTGAAGGGAGGTACAACTGATGAACCAAATGTTGTTGAGGCGCACAGTGACACCACCAAGCTATGGCATGTACGACTGGGACATGCTGGAGAGAAGTCTTTGCAAACTCTGATGAGGCATGGACTCTTAAAAGGTACCAAAACCTGTAAATTGAATTTCTGTGAGCATTTTGTAGTAGGCAAGAAAACAAGGGTCAAGTTTGGTACAGCTAATCACGATACTCGTGAGATCCTTAAATATGTTCACAGTGATGTATGGGGACCAACCAAGACTGCATCAATTGGTGGAAGCCATTATTTTGTTACATTTGTTGATGATTTCTCTAGATGTGTGTGGGTGTACACCATGCGAGCAAAGGATGAGGTTCTAGAGATTTTTTGTGAAATGGAAGAAATTGGTGGAGACTCAAACTGGCAGAAAGATCAAAGTATTACGATCTGATAATGGGGGTGAATATACTTCTGATCCATTCTTGCAAGTATGCCAGAACGAGGGTATTAAAAGACATTTCACGGTGAGACATACTCCGCAACAGAACGGTGTGGCTGAGCGTATGAATCGTACTTTACTGGAGAAGGTACGGTGTATGTTATCTAATGCTGGTTTAGATAAAAAGTTTTGGGCTGAAGCTGTGAGCTACGCAAGTCACTTGGTAAACCGGTTGCCTTCTACTGCAATTGGAGGTAAAACTCCTATGAAAATGTGGTCTGGAAAGCATGCACAAGACTATGATTCCCTTCGTGTATTCGGGTGTCCAGCTTATGATCACGTCAAAGATGGTAAACTGGATCCTCGTGCTAGAAAAGCTATCTTTGTGGGATTCAAAGGTGGAGTAAAGGGCTTCAAGCTTTGGGATCTCGAAGATAAAAAGTTTGTGTGCAGTAGAGATGTCACATTTGATGAAGCTTCAATGATGAAAACTTCAAGTTCTCAGCAGGTGGAGAACAAGACCAAAGAGGTATTGCAGCGGGTGGAGTTTGATGCAACTCCATATGTACCAGTTAGTTCTACATCGAAGAAGGGTTCAACTATAGAGGTGACACCTAGAGTTGAAGAAGAGATTGTTTCTTCTGATGTCCCACAAAATGCAGAAACAATTGATGATGTAGATAATGATGATTTTATAGCAACAAGGAGGCCAATAAGAGAAATAAAGAAACCTGGATGGCTTACTAAAGATATGGTGGTAGCCTATGCACTTCCAGTTATTGATGATGACATCCCCAACACTTTCGGTGAAGCATTACGCAGCAGTGAAAGTAATCAGTGGAAGTTAGCCATGGAGGAAGAGATGAAATCTCTCCATCAAAACCAGACTTGGGAACTTGTAAAGTTACCAAAGGGGAAAAGAGTTATTGGCAATAAATGGGTCTACACCAAAAAGCAAGGATCTCCGAATCAAACAACTCCTCGATACAAGGCAAGGCTCGTGGCAAAAGGTTTTGCTCAAAAGGAAGGTATTGACTATAATGAAGTTTTCTCTCCAGTTGTAAAACATACTTCCATTCGTATCCTACTTGCCTTAGTTGCAGAATATGAGTTAGAGTTGGCTCAATTGGATGTTAAGACGGTGTTCTTACATGGAGATTTGGAGGAGGAAATCTATATGATTCAGCCTTGTGGTTTCAGAGTTGCTGAAGAGGAAAATCATTATGTGAGGGAGATTTTGGATATGTTGACGAAGGTAGTTTTTGGAGTTAAGTTTCAACATTGCTTGAAACTAATTCAAATCCTTCGATTGTGTTAAGATATGTCCTTCGGGAATTATGAACTACTGTTGGCTTGATCCCAAATTTTGGGTACGTAGGCAGTCACAACGATGCAGCCGCCTTGGATCCTTGCGAGGATCAATTTGGGGATGATGATCCGTTAGTAGTCGGCTCAGATTTGGCTAAATTTTCGCCGGGGTGGAGAATTGTTGAAAAAGTCAGCAAACCAAAGTTGGCCAAAGTTGCTAGCATGCAAAGCATTGGAAACGTGTTGAAATATTTGGCCAAAGTTGGCCGGTGCCAACTTTGAAGTTGAAATATTTGTTGAGCCGAAAATGAAAAATGGAGAATAAGTGATGGCTTTGAAAATAATAATAATTAAAGCCATCACTTATTCTCCATTCTTCATTTTCGGCTCAACAAATATTTCAACTTCAAAGTTGGCACCGGCCAACTTTGGCCAAATATTTCAACACGTTTCCAATGCTTTGCATGCTAGCAACTTTGGCCAACTTTGGTTTGCTGACTTTTTCAACACAATCCTACTTCCTGGACCAAATTGATCAAGTCCGCCAATTAAACCCTCTACTTGTCCAACTTTATTCACATCATCGAGCACAATAAACACCTTCATGCGTCGGATCCTCTCTTTGGTAAATTGTGAAATATTGGGACCAGCTACTTCAAGTTTTTCACCTACTATTGTTGAAAGAATTTGCCTCTGTAGGTCTTCTAGTCCACCCTCTGTTTCTGATTTCCTCTTAACATTTTTTGCAAAGTATTTACCATCAAACTCACCAGAGAATTGATCGAAAATAGCTGTAGCAAGGGTGGTTTTACCTATACCACCCATTCCCCAAATTCCAACGATTCGGACGGTATCCAACGATTCAAAACAGAGAAATGGTTTAATTTGATCAATTCGTGAATTTAATCCAACTAGGCCATCGGATGAGATAGTTAAGACACCTATCTTTTCCAAGTTCTTCAAAACATCTTCGACAATTTTGTCTACAAGTAGCGCATCATTCCTAACAAGTGCGAATATGGACAAAAAAATAGTGAATCGGGCCAAGAGAGAAACAGAGAAATGATGATTGATAAAAGACTAATGCTAATTGCACATGATATTACCATTAAAAGCAAGAAACAATTTACTACAAAACAAACTAATTCATTTTATTAATTTTATGTTTATGCACAAGTACCTGCATTCTATTTGCTATGTGCAATTTAATGTGCAAATGTCATGTGCAGATAGCATTTTCCAAGTTCATAATTAATGATGATACATCACGCTCCAGACATTTAAGAGTTACCTGAATTTCGTGGATTCATGTCCTGCCAGATGGGATGTTTCGGTCAGTGCATCTCTCCACCTGGGAACCATTTCTGGCTTCTCTTTTAACTGTCGTTCGAGCTTATCAAAACCGCCCCCAAAAACTCCGGTTTGATGCCGCACATCGGATGGACTTACTCCATAGAAAACGGGAATAATAATTTGGCCCTTCAAACTCTTGCATTCAAGAATCTTGACAAGTTCATTCAGACACCATTTTGAAGAAGCGTAGTCCTTTGAGAAAATGACCACCGAGATTTTTGAACCTTGGATTGCGTTCAAAAGGGCAGGTGAAATCTCATCTCCTCGCCTAAGCTCTTCATCATCAATAAATGTTCTGATTTTTTTTCTTTTAAACAATGCATCATAGAGATGGCAAGTAAAATTCACACGAGTGTCCTCCCCTCTAAAACTAAGGAAGACATCATAATTACAAGAAGAAGAAGAAGAAGAAGACATTAAGAAAAGTTTAGAAATTTGGTGAAGGAGACAGGGAATTAATCTCGAGGGTTGAGAGAGGAGATGTAAGAACGAAATAGATGCAAAATAGTACGTGGATGTATGATTGAAAATGTGTGTAAGCAAGTAAATAATTGAATGCCTGGAGCTTGCTTTCTATCTTTTTTGCAGGAAATTTCTTGGAGCTTTCGTATACATGGTCCATCAAGTAGAGAAACGGAATCATGATACTGGATAGTGGCAGGCAGAAAGGACAAGCAATGATTAATATTAAAATTTGATGCAAACAATAATCGGAGGAAAAGCAAAGAAAGAAAAGTTAACAGCAGCGACAGAGAATTATAAAAAGCTAATGGAAAATGGAATATTCTTGGATATTCGTATCTCATATTTGATACAATTTCTCCTGTGTGGAACTTCCAAATTCCAATGTCACCACCTCACTTTCTCCACTGCATTGAAATAATAATTAATTATTATAATCTGGGTTAAAATAATAATAATTAGTTCTGTTAGTGATGCTCAAATTTGTAGCAGCGGCAGTTTTTAAGCCCAATGAGAGAATTTGTTTTGAAAAGTTGAGGGCAAAAACTTTGAGTTAGTCTTAAAATTTTTGTTTTCTTTTTTTTTTCCCTAATTACCCCTACTAATTAATAGGTATGAATAGAAGGAGAACTAAAAAAAACAAATTTAGAGGATACACTTATCCTCCTAAATGACTAATCTTTTGAGTAATTTGCATATTATTTGAACACTCATTTATTTTAAATACTCATTAGCAAAATTTAAAAAATTAAATTTTACTTGAAGTACTCTTTAAAATGCCAAATCAATCCTTCATTAAACTCATTTCATTAAATATTTTGATTTTTTTTACACCCACGCAAAAATAATCCAGCGAATCCCATGTGACATCTTGGTGTGTAATAAATTTATGATCGTAAATATTTTCGAGATCTACAAATCGAAAAAAGTTTTCATTGGCAATAGCAAGGGTTTGTATTTTGTTTTGAGCGTGGTGCATCTTGACAAATCGAGGATTGTTGGTTAAAGCCGTGAAGCGTTTTCGATAAACACTTGAAGCGGCAAAGCGATTTGACGGGTAATTTCGAGAATATGTGATGGTTGTCGAAGCCAACAAAAATAAATTTCTACTCCAAATAAATTGTATATAGTGATTGAGAAAGGTCGTGTCCACAGAGATCGATAATTATTTAAATCCTTTTGAAACGTACAACGTAAAATGGGGGAATTGTTGACAATAATAAAAATCAAATTAAAAATAACAAGAATGCAAATTAAAGTTGTAAACACATTATTTTACTGTAAAAATCACAAAAGTACTTATTAGTTAAGACGTGGGCACGCCTTATCAAAAATTTTCTTCTGACCAAAATAAGCAAACACATTATTTTAAAAAAAAATCTGAATCAAAATTAAAAGAAGATATAACAAAAACCAAAATAAATAAATCATTTGGGTTGCCCCCCAAAAAGCGCCTTTGTTTTATGTCTTTGCTAGACAAATTTATGCATCAATCTCCATAATTGGAACTCTCGAGAGCCACATCCTCCACAATATTCACCAAAAAACTTTCATAAAAAGGTTTTAAGCGATGACCATTAACCTTAAAAACTTTGTCAGAGGTCAGACTCCGAATCTCAACTGCACCATAAGAAAAAACATTAGTAACAATAAAAGGTCCAACCCAGCAAGAACATAATTGACCTGGAAAAAGTTTAAGCTTAGAATGAAAAAGAAGAACTTTTTGACCAACAGAGAACTCCTTTCTCAAAATCATTCTATCATGAAATGTCTTCGTTTTTTCCTTGTAAAAAATTTCCTGCACTGTAGGGTTAATAACATCCACAGAAAATATCGAATGTTCCTCACTAGGATATTTCATGGCATCATTCATATTGAATTCTATAATCTCTCCATCAAACTCCATAGTGAGAGTCCCTTTATGTACATCCATTTTAGTCCTAACAATCTTAAGAAAAGGTCTTCCTAGCAAAATTGGGACAGAAGTAGAGGAGTTATCATCTTCCATATCAAGTACATAAAAATCAGCAGGAAAAACCAACGCATTAACTTGTACTAAGACATCTTCTAATACCCCATCAGGATATGTGTTAGACCTATCAGCTAGTTGAATTATCACGTCAGTTTCTTTTAATGGACCAATATTCAAAGATGAATAAATGGAACGAGGCATGACATTAATAGAAGCTCATAGATCTAACAAAGCCTTTTCAATTCTAAAACTCCTAGATCTAACAAAGCTTTTTCAATTCTAACACTGCCAATTTTACAAGGGATAGTAAACATACTTGGATCCTTGCACTTAGGAGGTAGTTTCTTTTGGAGAACTGCTGAAACATTCTCCCCCATGTGAACTTTTTCATTTCCTCTTAATTTTCTCTTAGAGGTGCATAGCTCCCTAAGGACTTTAGCATATCGAGGTATTTGTTTTATAGCATCTAATAAAGGAATATTTACCTCAACCTTGCGAAATGTCTCAAGGATGTCTTTCTCTTGTTCCTCCTTCTTGGATTTTGCAAACCGACTTGGAAAAGGAGGAGGTATCACAATAAGTAGGGGTTTCGCTCTGGTGGGTTGCACATCTTGAGATTGAGGCATCAATTCATTCTTCTCAAGCTCATCTTCTACATGCCTTGTCACTTTCTTACTAGGGTCTTACAACTCTTTCCCACTTCTAAGGATGACAGCACTAACGTTTTGCTTTGGATTCACCTCAGATTGTGAAGGCAATCTCTCTAATACTTAAGACTCCAGAAGGCTCACTGTAGTCGCCAATTGACTCATTTGGTTCTCCAAATTCTGAGTGCTTGCTGTAGTTGCCTACTGAAATTTTTGAGTGTTAGTCGCAAGTGATTTAACAATTTCTTCAAGAGATATACCTAACTTGGGGGTTGACTATAGAGGTGCTGGTTGTCTTAGTGGATACTGTTGTGGGAATCCTGACGGCCTAACTCCATAGCTGAAGTTGGGATGATCCTTCCATCCCGGATTGTATATTTATGCATAAGGATCATACCTCCTCTAAGGCATGCCTAGAAATCCTCCAACTGCATTGGCTTGCTCAACAAGCTCTTCTTGAAGTGTTGGACATATATCGGTTGAATGACTCATATTATAACAAATGCCACAAGTCTTCACCTATTGCACATTACCTACAACAAACTTTTCCACAAGAGAAGTAAGTTTATTTAAACGTTGTTCAATAGAAGAAATATTTACCTCATTCACCTTCCTTGAAGTGAGATCTTGCTTGTTGCCAAATTATCGTGCGTTGGCAGCCATATTTGATATCAACTCCCTTGCTTGAGTAGGGGTCTTGTTCACCAACACACCTCCACTAGCAGTATCTATCATACTCCTATCCATCAATGATAGTCCTTCGTAAAAATATTGAATAAGAAGTTGATCAGAAATCTGATGCTGAGGACAGCTGGCACACAATTGTTTGAATCACTCCCAATTTTCATACAAAGTCTCCCCAGGAAGTTGTCTGATCCCACAAATATCCTTTCTGATGTTGGTAGCTCTTGAAGCAGGAAAGTACTTCTCGAGGAACTGCTTCTTCAAATCATTCCACGTTGTAATCGATCTAGGAGGCAAGTAATACAACCAGTCTTTAGCTAGCCCGTCTACAGAGAACGCAAAAGCACGTAGCTTAATCTGCTCTTCAGTCACACCTTGTGGTCTCATACTTGAACACACAATATGAAACTCTTTAAGATGCTTATGAGGATCTTCACCTGCAAAACCATGAAACTTGGGTAATAAATGAATAAGACCAGACTTTAATTCAAAATTTACCTCCAAGTCTACATATTGAATGCAGAGTGGTTGTTGATTCAAGTCTGGTTCAGTTAACTCTCTAAGAGTTCTTTCTACAGGTGCAGGTCTATCCATCACTTGTTCTTCTGAATCGCTAGATGATTAAACTAAATCAGGCATTGTATCTGTTTCAGAAAGCAAAGGCGACGAGGATAGTTGCTTAGCTCTCTTTGTCTACTGTCTTAGCTGACGAGCTGTCTTCTCAATTTCAGGATCAAATGAAAGTGTACTTGTATGAGAAGAACGAACCATACACCAAGTAAAACGTAAAAAGAATTAAATAAACGACACCAATCCTCGGCAACGGCGCCAAAATTTAATGGTTGTCGAAGCCAACAAAAATAAATTCCTACTCTAAATAAATTATGTATAGTGATTGAGCAGAGTCGTGTCCACAAAGATCGGTAATTATTTAAATCCTTTTGGAACGTAAAACGTAAAATGGGGGAATTGTTGACAATAAGAAAAATCAAATTAAAAATAACAAGAATGCAAATTAAAGTTGTAATTCAAATTGGAGAAAGCTCTGGTTGAAGGAATTAACTCAGCTTGATTCGACTACTGATCATTGATTCAAATATATATTATTATTACTTATGAATAGACCGATTATAGCTATTGAGACCCTCTAATAGCCAATCTCTCCTTAACTAGTCTATAATCAAGGTACGACCGTTGGATATTTTCCTAATCAATAGACAACCCTAGATACAATCATAGAATTTAATCAATTGACAGCCTGGAAAACTAGAGAGACCAAAATCCTAATCAACACATATGATGATTCATTTAAATTAGATTGTTTATTCTCATAACACAACTCACTACTATGTTATTTGTCACAAACATTAAAATCTTCATACGATGAATCCTTTAATTGACAATAGATTAAGTTGATAATCAAATGGTGGCCAATTACCTAATTAACAAACATAATCATAAAACTAATTCAGAGAATAAACAAATACCCAAAAAGTAATCAAACAATTAAAGCATAAGAAAGATCTCACAGTAGTGATGAATCAAAGCTTCATTAACCTTTAACCAGAAAAATAAGTTTAGTTCTTCATAGAAAGAAGAGAAAAATTAGATCTAGGGTTTCTTTTTCTTTTTCTCCAATCCCAAAAATCCCCCTTAAATACTCTCTCTCTCTCTTCTCTTTTAGAGTTCTATTTAAAATACAATACTAATATTTGAAATATTAAATTCGTAATTACAAAAATATAAAACACGTTAAACTAAAAACTGCAGGTCCGCATTTGACAGCACGCGCCCACGCCTTATCAATAAAGTTCTTCTGGCGCTCTAAATTTCTCCAAGAGAACAATCATCTTTAAACATCATCTTATACCTCAATTTTATCACAAATCAATATAATTGCACCTACAAAAGTAAAACACAAGTAAATCATTATTATTAAGTGCAAAACATCGATATGAAGAGAAGTAAACAATGCAAAACTGGTGCATAAATTGCACTCTAACAATATGCCAATGAAGAGATCTGATGGAAAGCTGGCCGTTGCTTTAATTTGCAAGTTAAAATAAAAATCACCCTAGGGCTTTGGGGATACTGTACGTAAAATCGTGGAAGGTAACTGAAAAAAAATTGTATATATGACTATATGTCATGCAAACTGCAGGATTTGTTGTTATGTGTCATAAAATAGATAAGACTGATCAAACAATCGCATATACATGTCAATCCAATTAGATCAAGAACTCTACTGCCACTAGGATTCTGATTATTAAATTCCAGGAGAGCTGTAATGCCACTGAAAAATATTATACTCTTTTCTTTTAAATATTATATCAACAATGATATTCTCACAAAAGTGGGTACAAAGGTTAGTTTAACGAGGATCTTTTTTGTAAATTATTTCAAAGTTTTGTGTTATTTTTAGAATTTATGAATTTTATGAATTTTGATTGATTGGAGCATTTCTCCTTCCATCTCTTCTACATCTATTCTTAAACTTTTTCAAAGTTTTGACTATATCTTTGTAAAATTCTAAATTATTATCTTTTTCATATAAATCTATATGCAAATTAATCTCTGAATTTATAATCATTTGTATTCTTTGTGTTATAGATCAAATATTTTCTTCTAACATGTCTATGTACACTCCAAAGATGTCTTCCCAGCTTAGATACATTCTATCAAAGCTTTCGCATATAAATTGTAATTTGAGATCTGCATCTTGAATCAACATCTCTATATTATTATTATTATTATCCATTGTTTTACGCCCTATTTTGAGTTCTAATATTAGTCTTGCACCTGTCTTGGATTATTTCAAGGGTAGTTAAAATTGATTCTAGTAATGTGATAACTCTATGAAATAAGAGTTATCATGGCACTTTTAGACTTAAATCAATATTACTTTGAGAGTAAATGAGGCATTTTCATTGTATTTTTGTTACGTTTTGCATAAACAATCATTTTAGTTTAGTCTTAATAAGTTTTGCTTGATTTAAAGTAATTCGTGTTCAAATTGTGTGCATATGTAACATATGCACTTTGATTTTTCTTAATTAAGTGTATGATTTAATTTTTCTTTTACGATATTAATTTTAAAATTGTCACAACATTAAATCGAGATAAATCGAGCGCGATTAAAAGCTCGGGTAGTCGGATTTTATTTTCATCACAGGTTCAGTATTAGCTTAATACAAATTAAGCTTAAGTGCAAAAAAAAAAAAGAAGTCGGGCTCTATAACTAGAAAGGCGAGAAGCTGGATTTTCAAAAAGGATAGAGAGAGGGGCACGTGAGAGAGAGAGAGAAAGAGAAAGAGAATTGACCTGATTTTGACCCGGATCCGACCCGACCTGACCCGCCACCTTGACTCGGACGAATCTCGTGATTCCAGTCACCTCACCGACCGAGCGTGGTCCTAATCTGAAGCTTGGAAGCCGGCCGTCATAACCCAGCCGTCCTTGTTGCCGGAAAACGACTGGAATGCCGGTGATTAAGTTTGAAAATTCGCGGCCAAGACCTGTTTTTGCCGCCATCAATTTCGCCAGAGTTTGGGCACACCTCTAGCTAGGTTTTACTCCTCACGTCACTAGCATCATTTTCCAACCAACCTCGTTATCTGAAACGGCCGAATTGCCGAAGATCAGCCACTTGAAAAGCTCGCGGATTTAGAAGCTCGATCTGCCGTTGTTGCCGCGCGTGGGAGGTCACCGCCAGCACCATTGGACCCACTGAGGTCTGAACTATCAGACCTAAGCTTCCCGTCATCGTTGACTAAGTCTGGTCACCGTTGACTGGCAGGGGTAATTAGGTAAATTCATAAATTTTTAGGGTTAATTTTTAATTTGTGGAATTAATGGATAATTTGGTAATTTTAGGTTAGGGCAGTGAGGTAATTTGAGATTACGAGGGTAATTCGGTAATTTAAGTCGTTAAGGATATTTTGGTAAATTTATGCTCCGAGGGTAATTTTATAATTTCTGACATTGTGGTTAATTTCATGATCTGAATTGAGGACAATTTAATAATTGAAGATTTTGAGGACAGTTTTGGTAAATAATGATGTTGGGGGCGTTTTGGTAATTTTGGCATGTAGGGGCATTTTAGTCGTTTTGTGCATGTGGGAATAGTTTATCGTTGATAGATATTCGTTTAGAGAATTATTATGTAAGACTAGTTGTATTTCAAATTTACGGAGAATGATTATGTCGTTTCCTTGATTAGGAGGATCCGCGAATGAGAATCAACCCGCGGACGTTGTTGATACCGAGTTTGGACATCGTCACTGTGAGTGGAATATACAAAACCTATTTTCATAGTATATGCTGATTTTATGATACAGTGTAGTATGTTTTGAGTATTTGATGCTTCGATTTAATGATTTTCTAGAAAATTGATTTTTATCTATGTGTTGATATTTATTGTAATTAAGAATGAGTTTGATTTATGATTTTATTATCATTTTTGAGTAAATGCATGATATTAGAATTGAGTGGATTTAAGATATGTTGAATAAAAAGAAAAAGAGATTTCAGATGTGATTATATGTTTATTTACATGTGTATAAATGTTATTTGGAAAATCATTGGACAGTATCCTTCCCCTCCAGATACAGAGATACAGATAATATGAGATGAATACAGAGATACAGATGATATGAGATAGAGACCTTTGGGGCCCATCTGAACACACATAGAGACTTTGGGCCGTGTATTTGGGCGCTTTTGTCTTTTGGGGGCTTGTGTATGCAGTATGATGATTACAGAGATACAAATGTTGAGATAAATGAGATACAAGATGAGATTTTCCCCACTTATCCGTTGTAGCTCCGGGGCATGATGGTTCCCTGATTGCCCATCCGTCGAGGTCCAGATATAATGAGATCATTCCCCTGGGTACTTGTTTGATGATAGTTTTTGGTATTCAGTATTTGATATGATAAGTATTATGATTCCATCGATTTTATGCAGATTTATATAGTACAGTTTATTTCAGTGAATGATTTGAATTGAATATGTTTGTGTAAATTCTTATGATATTTTGATGAAATTGATTTGAGAAAGATTAAATCATTTTACATAAATTTATTTTTCAAAAACTACTATCCACTTACTGAGCTCACTGAATTTTATACTCACCCCGTTTTTATTATATTTTTCCTCCCAGCAGGAGATTTGCAGATACATCAATCGACCCAGCAACAATAGTTAGATTTGAAATTGTGGCCACGTGATGGTGCTAGGAGTCGTAGATTTAATATTTTGATATTTGTGATATTGCGAATTGTATTTATTTGTTATATTTTATAATTAAGGATAACTATTATATTTTAATATTAGAATGATTTGGGTGGTATTTGGTATGTTCACTTGAGAAGTTGGTTATTGAATTATTTCTGGGAGTATTGTTTTGTAAATTGCAGGTTTAGGGATGTTTTATTTATAGAGGAGATTATGTCGAAGTTTTAACAGAATTCTTAGATATCATAATTATTATCGATTCGATTATACGAGTTTAGATATACTTGCTCTGGGGGTACGGGGCAGGTCGTTTTAGCATAATTGTAGGTTTCCATAAGCTTGTAATTCATGAAAGAATGTTGATGCAATAGCCTGGCAAAAATGAGGAAAGAACATGACTACAAAAGAATTTAAACAAATCTGGAATAGTGCAGTTGTTGTAGCCGTTGCTATAGCAATCCTGGAACAACGATAGAAAAAATTATGTGTGGGATACTTGCAGAATTGCGATCTGCAGTTTCCTAATCTAACTTATACGCACCCTAGGCTTTTGTTTACCTTAATTTTTAGATATAATAGAAGCACACATCATATGGAATATATCACTTTTGAAAATACCTTTTTTTTTATTTAACTTGTTGCAGAATTAATGAGTCAAAGCATCGGTTAACCCTCTGTTGTTGTTTTCATTGTTAACATTAGACAAAAACAAGTGGGCTGTGTCTATATGTGGAATTCAACTCTTCAGTCTCTACTAAGTTGTGGTAATTTGCGGAAGTGTTCTTATGATATATGGTTTTGAAAGTTACATTTTTTGCAATCTTTTTATTTTTTTTCAAATTTGTAATTTTGTTATGCCAGAGACATTACTTTTCTTGCTTCTTTGATTTTAATCTTGCTGAGGAACCATATAAGAAACCTCCAAAATGCTTAGGGAGTCAAGATATATGTGAGGGCTGTTTCAAATTAATTAACTTTTTTTTTTAGTCTGAGAAAATAAGCATTTTGAAAATACACAAAATTGAAAACATTTTCTTGGCCAGTGCACAGCTTGTACAGTATACACACGTAAGTATGAAGAGCAGAAAAATCAAGCCAGACTCTTGACGCAAGCATTTCATAGAAGGCTTTTTTATATGTTCATTTCGGGTAGTCTATCTCTCTACATTGATGTTTTGTGTGGGAATGTTGCTTTGTTTTCAATCCTCGTAATGGTGTTGTGAACTTGTAATCCTCCATTTGCTTCCTGGGCCATAAGTTGTTTAACTGTGCACAAGGCTTTTGCTACTAATATTTTAATTTGGATGGAAGGACTTTCAAGAAATGAGAAATGCTGGATGTACAAATAAAATCAAACAAGACAACTTCATCTTCTTATACGATTCTTTTTCTGGTTTGACAATGTAATGGGGAATACATGATTCTTAATTACTCCTCTTTGTGCTTCAAACTTTAATGTCTTGGTGAATCATTTGATGACCCAAAAGTTTTTACTTTTTAAGATTTTATAGCTGAGTTCATTTGTCATCTAACAAACTTTTTTGACCTCAGTGACGTGACTTATACACGTGGGACGTAAGCGATGAAACCAAAAACTAACAGCTAAGACGCAGCGTTTTGAAGCTGCCTTTAATTCACTTTCAACAATTCATACACAGATATACTCTGGCCATGGCTCACGAAGACCGTCGGTTATTGCAACAAAAGATTAACGCAGCTCCAAATTATGAATCAATGGTAATTTAATTTGCTGACTCATCAGTTTGAAAGTAAAATCCAAAAACTATGATAAGAAAAGAGACAAAGAATTGTCGAATTCTGCTATTGCTAGAGTTAGAAAAACCCCAGCGTTTATTCTTTTACACAAAATAAAAGTTGTCAAATTTCTTTATTCACTGAAACTATATGAATATTGAATTATGCGTTGAAATAATCTCATTAACTTTGGTATATTTATCATGCTCATAAAACATGACTTGATAATTTTTCCTTTTATATGTGAGCAGAAGTTAGACATCTGACATTGTTTAGTATTAAATGTTTATCAGGCAGTGGCAAATTACTTATTGTGTTTTAAACCAATTTGGAGAAACTATCTAAATGTTTGAAGGCTTGTTCTTACGTTCTTTAGTGCGAAAATGCATGAATCATCATATTGAGAGTTCTTTGCAGATTCAGAAAGGACATTGGGCAGTAGCCTGTGGGGTTTTTAATTAAATACCCTTTAATAGTTTCAAAATTATTAAAATACCCCCTCCCTTTTTAGTTTTCATGGATACCCTAATACATGTGAGTAAAATCGAAAATACCCTTAATGAATGCATCAAATAGTCTTTCTTTCCTCATTTCTTTCACTCAACTCCATTTTTGCTGCCGATTCTCTCAAAATCTCTCATAACTTCTTACACAAATACAATTATGTATTCATTTCTTTAACACCCACTCTTTCTTTAAAGGTGCATTGCTTATTAAACACAACAATAAGGTATGTTAATGTTGTTGGGTTTTAAATTTTTTAATTTTGAGGAAAATTTACAAAATTTCCTCACATTACAATGTTTTATTTTCACCATTTTTTCTTATATGTAGAAATATATGCAATGTAGGTTGTTTAATTATTTTTTTCAACAATATAACTTATTTATGGCTAACATGTTTCGCGTCGTGCATTCTCTTGATACCGTGTACGTCATATAGTTAGTCATGTAGGTCGTGTAAGTAATATAGTCGTGAAAGTCGTGTGGGTCATGTAAGAAGTATAGTCGTGTAAGTCGTGTAAGTATTATAGTCGTGTAGGTCGTGTACTTACTTGTATATGAAATTTGATATTATTGTTTTTATTGTATCATCATAAATGGTTTTGGTACGTGTGCCTATTTTCTTCAATGGTGAATGAATTGAGCAAAATGACAAGTATAAGTTCAAAGGTTCCTAGGCTAAAGGGATAATGATACCACGATCGACAACATATGCCAAATTGGTGGAGAAGATAGATGAAGTTATTGATATAGATACTTCGGAATTCGAAATCACAATGAAGTTCAAACTTAAGACATCTGATCCTATTCCACCAGTTACAATTCAAACCAATGATGATGTAAATTTTTTCTTCGAGGAAGTAGCTAGTGGAATGGAGTTTAGAAACCCGCTTTGCATTATTTTTTAACATAGATCAAATCGTGTGTTCATAAATTACAGCAAAAAAATAAATTTGCATATTCGACAGTTTGAGAAATGATAGAGATTAATTTTTATAAATAAACAAAGTTATTAGTTTGCAATGTCAATATTTGGATATGATACACTAATAGGTATCACAATTAAACATATTACAACCATTTAAAAAGTTTTTTTTTTATCTTCAAATTGCTTTCTTCTTCTGCCGAAGCATACGTGCATACGTGAGGAGTGCCTGCATATAATAAATTCATGAAATCAATTAGAAACAACTCTTAATCAAAGACTGGTTGAAAACACAGTCGCAAGTGTGGCAATACTTGGGTTATCATCAAATGTTGTCGGAATCCGCACAGCAGCAAATAATAATAACTTTACACAATTTGTACATAGTTAAAAATAATAACATACTTAGTTAAAAATAATAACAAAATGAACCTTCACATTATTCTTATTGGTTCTAACGATGACAAATTAGTAATTTTCACTTTCGGTTTGTCACATTTCATTTTTTTCCTTAATACTTTTCGTTAACATTTTCTGCATAGCAACAAATATAAATTCTTAGCAAATTAAGTTCTTAAACAACTAAGTTATTATAATGAATTAACGACAGTGAAAAAACTCGTGTAATTTTGAGGTCGTGTAATATATGAAGGTCGTATAAGTGCAATACATGAAGGTTGTGTAATACACAACCTTGAATCCTACATAACCTTACACGACCAAATCGTGTGTTACATGACAAAATTATAATCGGCACAATCCATCAATTTTTTACAATTTGCATGCAACAAAACAACTAGAAATTTGTTTTTGAACATGTAATGAGAGACCCACAACTAATTAATCTATTTTTTCTATATAAACCCTAACTTTTTGTTTTTTTTTCCTGAATATCAACAAGAAAACTATTTATAGTGAATTAGTTGGCTCAACTAGTTAAATTGTAACCATTTTACAGTAAAGGATCAGCTCTCGCCAGCGATTATATAGCGACGAACTAGGCTTCTCTTTTTTAGTTGTGGTAGCTTCCCCTTCTTAAACTTAGTTTGCTCGTGTTGAAGTTCGATTTATCATGTATGGAGAATGAATATTTGTTTCGGTAGAGGTGATGCCGGTGAGGGAATTGTAGAGGTGATGTCGGTGAGGGAATTGCAGTGTTTGTTTGTTTGAGTTTGATAATGGAGGAAATTGCAGCAGATGAGTGTTTGTTTGCTTCAGTAGAGAAGAGAGAGGCGTTGTCCATTGAGTTGAAATGTTTTAAAATGAGGATAGCTTAGTAATTTCCTATCAGATTTTAAAGGGCATCGATGAAAATTTTGGAAAAAATAGATTTTAAGGTATTGAGATAATTTTTGAAGTATGGAGGTGTACCGGGCGCAATTGCCTCGTAGCCTGTAGCTGTTGATTAATTTGCTTGTAGCCATAGGATTAGCTTGACAGCAATGCAAATGTACTGAACACATCTCGCCGAGCAAGAAACAATGGATATATATATTATTATGAATGATTGAAAGAGTAGTGTTGTTCTCAGAAATTCTTTGTGTGCAGTATTAGTCTAATTCAAAGTTTCAATCTTTATATATGTCGACTGCCACTGATTTTGTTATTCTATTCATATTCAAATTTTAAGCCCTCATCATCCAATCACATTTGTAATAGTTTCTCTCGATCCCTTTTTCAACTATTGAGCGGTGATCAAATGCAGACATTTGGATGAATTTAACATGCTAACAGAGTTATAAAAAAAAGGAAAAAAAAAAGAAAAACACGTATTCTAATATAATATTTTTTACTTTTTAGTGTATTGGAGTTCTCTTTTCCTCTTTTAACTGTATGTCGATATCTACACCTGCTAACGATTCTTTAACTATTAATTAAACAAAATGATATTATATAGGGGCAACTTGTAGTTGATATTTTGAAATATCGTCATCTAACTGTTTGATAAAATGACCCATTAAATTTTGTGATTTATTGAAAGTTACTCAATGGAAACACCAAGCAAAAAGGAAACCGAAAAGTCATAGGAACATTAATGGGTAGAAAGTATTACTCAGTGGAAAACCCAATCAAAAAGGAAACCGAAAAGTCATAGGAAAATTAATGGGTAGAAAGTAGACTGACAAAATGAAAGAAAATTTTATTTAAATAATATTAAATAAAGAGGATAAATTTTTCTAATTAAAGTTAAAATTATTCTCACCCAAAAAAAATTGTATAATATTCAAAATAAAAAAATTCCTAGAAATTTCCAAAAACACAAAAAAATGAGTCAGCTACGGGAAAGTCATAGGTAATTCATAAAGAAATTTGGTGAGAAAATTAAATGTTGTTAGCACTTGAAATGTATATATGTGTATTTTCATGTCTAATTATTAATATTATCATTTTATGCAATAAACTATATTATAATTAAAAATATATACCTCATATTAATATTTAAATTAATATCCAAACATTTCATTTAATTTTATTTATTTGCTAAATAGCTGAATGGCTAAGTTAAAATTAAATATTCAATTTCTTCAACCAAACGCAAAATAACAATAGCTGTTTGGTAGCCATTAAGGATGGCAAATATCCAATTATGGATAGATAATATCAATCCAAACACAAATACATAATTATCCATAATGGATATATTCATATCCATATCCAGTATTTAATAATGGACATGGATATGGATTTTATCCATAAAACTATGGAGATCCATAGATATTTTATTTTTATTATATAAAAATAAAATATAAAATAGTTAAAATTTCAATATTAAATTTGTCTATTAAATTATTTATATTAATATATATATAATATAATAAAATAAAATAAAATGGCGGTTCGGTGGTCGGTGGCGGCGGTCCGGTAACTTTCCGGCAGAGGTCCGGGTACCTTCCGTCGATGGTCCGGTGGTGGTCCGGCAACTTTCCGGTGGAGGTCTATTTATAATATTAAATTAATAAAATAAAATAATAATTATTAATAGTATTAAATAAGTTAAAAAATTAAAGGATAATTTTGAAAACTTTAGTTTTTAATATAAGAGGAATTTAAATTTTTCACTAGTTAATATAATATTTTTACAATTGTTTGTTTATTATATTTTTAATTTTTAATTTTATAAAATTAAAATTTTTTAAACTTGTTTTGGGTTAAATGAATATCCATTGGATAAAAATAATTATCCATATCCATCCATATCATCTGGATATAATTTTAAAATATCCATTTCAAGATCCAAAATTTTTTGGATGGATATTATCCGATCCAATTGAAAGATATTATAGATATTCATTATAGAACGATCTAGTTACCATCCCTAGCCATATTCCTTTAGAATTTAAAACCAACAAAACCGAATCAGAGTCCTTAAAGTGACATAATGACAGTGATTCTTTAAAAGAATTGGCTATGGAGTCCTTGTCCAAGATTCTTTTACACCATGTTCTTTCATAAACTAAAATTCGATTTTGGAATACTCTTCTCGTCCGAACATACAAAGACAGCCTCTCATAACATCAGCCGAATACTTATGATGTGGATCATCTGTGATTTCATCAGCCATAGGCAAGAACTTGAACTTGTCTTCTACCGACCAAATGCCGAAATTCACTTGCCACCCCAGTGGATAGCTCAATTAAAAGGGATTCCTAATCCTAGTTTAATACTAGGTTTGATCACAAGATAAGAACCAGATTTAACACTTTTCCAAGTGCTGTTTCTCAAAGAGAAGATATGCACGTGTTCTTTTCAACCAGGAAACTGTTGTACTACCAGGAATTTGTAATCATCGATGGATTGAACATAGCAAAATGCAAATTACGCTCCGAGTCTCTCTTTAATCCTCAAGCACAATAAGCCATTACAAGAACCCAAGATCAAAACCGATTCATATAGCTACAATAGATTTTGGAAGGGGTGAAGTTTTGAACTTCAATAGATCCTCTAAAATCAAAAGCAGCAATTAAGCATTCTCAATTAGAAAGAGCAAAGAAGACTTCTTGGTACGTTACTGAAGCTGACATTATGGCACGGTTGTTCATATTTAATGGCTGCTCTGTTATGCTATCTCCTCTGTTTTTGCTTCTATTTTTGCTTCAGTTTTGAACATAAATTCTTGCTCAAATAGCCAACAATTAAATAACACTAATATGACTCGTGAAATCCCATAATGGCTAATTACGCAACTTTCTCCGTCTACTTAATTCTGTCTTCCTCTGCTCGTACACTAAATTCAAAATTCAATGCCCCTAAAATCAACATAAGAAATCTTTTAGTTAATTCGAGGCTAGTTTATGCATAGTAGCAATTGAAAAAGGAAAAAGAAGAAAAGGGTTAATTATTATTCATACCTTCACTTATTAGGAAGTTTGTTCTGCTATTGGGTGAGATCAAGCACTCAGCGTATATTTCCACATTATACTTTCTAACATTTTCTTGAAAGCCATCAATCATAAAATCTTCATACTTTTCTCCATCCTTTGGATCAATAAGTACAAATATCTCGTCTAAAACAGACAAAATAAAATCACTGTCCTTCATGGAACATAACTGCTGCAATGCTTGAATTGAATTGGCTAATGACATCTGAGTCCAGGATTCTCTCACCCCATATTCTTTCATAATCCAAAATTATTTCGGCCATAATGTTGACTCTGAGACTAATCAAAGGCAATTTCCTACAATTGAATATGAATATTTGGAATGATATTGGCAAACATTATCAGGTAAGGCTAAGAATTTGAACTTGTCTTTCGCCAAATCAAATGCAGCAATCATGTAATCAGAATTGAGCTTACAAAAACCGAAGTGGACAGTTCCATTGAGATTGGTCGCCGGAGAACAATGATGAAAAAATTTAAAATTAGTTTCAAAGGTTTTCCAAGTATTGTTCCTTAAAGAGAAGACATGCACGCCTACTACTGCTTTGGCATTTCTATAAGAATCAGAAAACCCTAAAACCTTGAACTCATCTATTGACTGAGCATAACCTAAGCTAACTAACGGTATATCTCTATTAGTGAAAGGTTCATAGTCGTTTGGTATTTTCTTGAACTCTCTAGTTGAACAATTGTATATAAAGAAAGTTTCAGCTGTAGTTTCATCGCGGAGGGATAAGCACAACAAACCATTACAAGAACAGCAGATCCTAAGACAATCAAAAGAGCTTTCTCTAATTGGAAAATCAAGCTGATCTTCCGTAAATAATTTTGCTATTGAGGTCTAGATGGAGAAGAGAATTTCTTACTAAGCTCTTGACCATATCAACAAGAAGTCAAGAACCAACGTTTGTCCTTGTTGGTTTTGAGTTTGGTGGATCTTGACGAACTGAGGATTAGTAATTAAAGCCCTGAATGACTTGGATAAACACTTGAATCGGCAGAGAGACTTGGCAGGGAGTTTTACAAACACATCGACGATGATATCTGGAGGAAGAGCTGCCATTGCTTCTTCAACAAGTTAGGAAAAGACTTTGGGGTTTCTTAATCTCTATTTGGTAGCCTTGATGTTTGTAAAGCAGTCATTCACATAAAAGCAGTTAAATATATTATATTTTTATTCTAAAACACTATCAAAGTATTTTTTTTCAATTCTATTCCATTAACTTTGATGTAAAATTTTTGGGCTCCTAGATATTTTGCCTCTACTCCCAAAAGCCCAAGGTAGAGGTTCATTAAACATATAGAAACATGTGTGATAACATTAGGAAGTGATAACATTAGGAAGGTGAAGGGTCTTGAACTTCTCTTCCACCAAATCAAATGCAGCAATTTTTTTGTTATCAAATACCCAATGAATAGCCCAGCCTCGAATATCCGATGAATATCCCCAATGAAAATCATGTTCAACTTTGTTTTCCCCCCAAGAGTTGGTTTTCACAGAGAAAACATTTACAATTTTTTCACACAAACCAAATTTCACAATTTTATAGTCATCAATTCGCTCAACATAACCAAACCCATATAAACTTTTCACTATTTTACATATGGTATAATATAACTCTCCTCTTCAGTCCTCAGTTCCCTCTTATGAGAAAACAAAAATATACCTCTCCTTCTTCGATAACAAATAGTTTCTCACGTTAAAACCCTCAAAAATAACAAGACTTGCCGAAATTTTATAATAAAGAAGAGAGAAACAATGCGTTCATATAGCAATAATTGAGGAACAATTCTACATAAGGTTTGCGACCCTGTTGATGATGATAGGCGTCTGGGCTAGAAAGTGGGTTTAGTATGTAAAACTAATTAGAATCAAAATCCATGTACATTCGATAAGCAGGTCGGTCAGCAGAGTAGTAACCTTGGATCAGGGAATCAACTTGGAAACCAAATTTCTTGTAGAGATTCTCTGCGGGAGTTCTCAAAGGATCAACATGAAGCGTTATGCGGAGCACAGGCCTGGTCCTGCATTTCTTAATTGCTGCTTCCAGCAGTGCCTCTCCGTGACCTTGTCCCCTATAATTCTCCTTCACTAATCAAGTCACCCCAAACCCATTAATTTCATGTCAATTAAAAAGAAAAAGAAAATGAGTAACTAACAAATATTTCTTTGAGGACTTCTATCAAACAGTTGAGATTATGGTCATGCAGTAGAAATTTTAATAACGGGGACGAAGATATGGGACCTGCAAGCTTGGTGATAGAAGCAGACAAGGAAGTAGGCCACGCGTACATGACGTAGCCAACGACTTGTCCATGAATCTGAATATAAAGCAAGCCTGAGTTCTTCTTTTTCAGCTCTTCATCAAAAGATCTTGCCAGTGATTCGTGCTTGGGAAAAATCTTCTTCTCCATCTTCACAATCTCGTCCACTACATTAGTCCAGTCCGTTGCGTTTCTCTGCAGCTCCATAACGGTTCCGTTACTCCCCATGGCACGTGGCTTGTTGCAACTTACAGTTGATCCAGCACGTATACAAAATTAGAAATGAAGCTTCCCAGGATTCTTTCTGACAGGCAAAAAGACAACGGAAATAGAAGCGCCCAAGAGGCCACCGTGGCGTGGCATTGCATATCATCATTTTTTTTTAGTGAGACTATTGGCACCCCTCTAAATATCTCTCAACACCACTTTTCTTTATTAACCCCATTAAAATATTTAAAAATATTATAAAATTCTTTTAACACTTTTTTAATGACAAAAATACCCTTAATTTATATTTATTAATATAAACCTCGTTTTAATTTTTGACCCCTGATTGTGATTTTTTTTAAAGCACCTGATTCTAAATTTTGAAACAATTAATTATCTATTGAAAAAGTAAGAAAGAAAAGGAAAACAAACGGAAAAGGGCACTTGCTCCAAGAAAGTTCTACTTTAATGTGGCAAATCATTGAAACACCACATGGCCAAAACTTTACTTTGTGCATGACAACTCATTGTAATTGATAATGACCCTCGCAAACACTTGGCTACCATGCGTGTAATTCTAAGGCCAAGTGCTAGTTTGGTTTACTGATGAAGATGCTAAGCACAAGCTTCTGAAAATGCAGAATCACGAATTCTTTGAAAGACTGCGAACCTTTGTGGAGAAAGACAACTGGGGCACTAGAAAACATGTCGGTGGGAAAATAATTTTGATGATCGTTCAGCTCGTCCTTTGCTTCATAATTACTTTCTTCTTTCTTAATTTCTCTCATGGGTCTCGGTTTCTTCCTGAAGTTTGTTGATGATGAGTTGCATATGCCGATAATTCCTCACCAGAAAATAAGATGAATGATTATCCTGTAGTTGGCCTTTTGGTTTGAGAAACACTCATTTTTCGTTGCCCTTTTGGTTTTTTTGTAGTTGTACTTGAAGACATAATGTCCGGAGAATGATTATCCTGTGCAGATACTACATACTCAAATCTTGATGGATCTCGGCGGGTAGATTTATCAAGCTTTTGGGAGGGTCGTCCTCGAGTCTTAGCTTTAACAATTGGCTCAATTAAAAAAGTTGAGGATGGATCAGCTAATTCTTTCAGTTTTCTTTTTATTTGCATTTTTCCGAAACCATCTGAATCTTCAAAACGCTTGATAATCATTTCCATTTCAGGGGTACAACTCAACTCTGCTGATTTTTTATAGCTGGTGCAGACAAGGTCTAATTTCCTCCAATGCAAATGTACAGAATCTAAAGGTATTGGTCGACCTTCACGCTTATACTCTGCAATTTCATGTGCACACGGTAGCCCATGAGTGTGTCGAACTACACAACCACATGCTGAAATATCTATACCAATTATCAGCTCTTTTTGACTCACTTAGTATCATATCTAATGCATTTCTGGCAACTAATCCCCTTAATTCTTTAAAAACTGAAGGTGTGAAACTATGTTGCACAGTAGTCAAACTCTTCTCAAATGATGCCTTAATTTCTGTATGTTGCAACTCTACTAAAGAATGAAGTTTTGTCCATAATGTTACAAAGTTTCCTTGGGATGAACATAGTTGCCTTTTTAATTTTGAATGTGCAGTCTCAGCCCTAAAAATAAACCAACAAAAATAAAAAAATAAAAAGATATATAAAAAAATGGTGTTGAGTTTAGTTATAAAATCATTGAAAACTAAATATTGGTTACCTGTTGGTTGTCATATTTCCGAAATGCATAATAAAGTCTGTCCATGCTGCAATAAATTTTTCTTTATACTTATCAAGCCATGTCTGCTTCACATAGACAAGTGCTTTCGGATATCTAGCATAATCACTCTCAAAAATACTCAAGTGTTGTATGTACTCTTGTTCAGTGGCTGAGAACACCAGTACATTCCAGCTGCTGTTAAAGGCTTCCCATCTTTCATTAGTCTCAAATAGCCTCTTACAATTAGCTACCACATTTCTTGAAATATGCCATCTACAAAGTAAATTAGTTGCACTTGGAAATATCTTTTCAATGGCATTCATTAGAGCTAATTCCCTGTCTGTCACAATCACAGTTGGTAACATATCATCTTGCATAATGGTTTTCAATCTTTCTAATGTCCAAATATAGTTATCTTCTCGTTCAGACTCAAGATATGCAAAACCAACATTAAATGTCATTGCAGTCGATGTGACACCAACTATTTCCAACAATGGAAACTTATACTTATTGACTTTATAAGTGCAGTCCATTATAAGAACACTTGGAAAAGCTTTTAACAAATCAAAAGTAAGAGGATGTGCCCAAAATATGTCTTTCACACAATTTGTATCATCATCACTCCGATGCCACTCAATGTAATTATGATCATGCAATTTACTCAGAAGCTGTTGCATTTGTGATCGTCCGCCCAATTCGCGAACCTTATATTTATATCGAGCATTATAAACCGTCTTCATTGTTGTAACATTAAATGTATCCCTAGTCTTTAAAGTATGTAATATCTCTTTTGGCCGAACATTATTTTTAGACAAATCAACCAATATACTAACCTCTTCATTAGTAAGTCTACCTGCAAATGAGTGGCCCTCAAGATATTGTGCAGAATGATGGTTATGCAATCCACATATTACTTTTAACACCCAATCTTGATTATTCGCCAACATTTGACCCTTTAATAAAAATGGGCAGCCACACTTTTTTGTTCCAATTGCATTCGGTCTTTTCTTCTTTTCCAAGTTGTTATTCTGCTTAGACACGCTGGTACTTCTTTTCGGATATGCACCACTTCTTTCACAAGCAAAAATTATCCTGGGTCTCCTTCCAATCACATTCACGTCAGATCTTTTAATAACAATCACAAGTCCATTTTTTTTCCCAACATCATGCGTCCATCGAATCAACTCTTCTCTACTGGTGAAAACCTATGAAAAAGACAATAATATATTAGTTAATGATACAAAGAAAAGAGAATATATGTATGAAAATTTATTTAGTATTTTACCTCTTCAGTAGTGAATGCAGCAGTGTAATCCATAACATCTACTTTATTATCATCAAGAATGGCAACTATGGTAGAACTTTCCTCCTTCACAATCATTGTAAGATATTACATAAGTTAATACAAGAAACAAAACTTGAATAATAGCAATTTATTCAGCAATAATCAACCAAACAATTGACATTTGTTAAAGGATATTTGTTGAACATTGTTCAACGCTCTCCTTGTCATTATAATTCTAAAACAATAAATTAATAGCAAACTTACTTTTTTATTATCATCCTCGGCTGTTTGCATGATTGTTTTGACCTAAATTTGAAACTCTTAGATTAGGGTTTAAGAAAGAAAAGAGAGTTTATATCGTATGCCACACAAAGAATTTAAAACTCTTAAACAAAAATGTTGTATAAGAAATTTTTAAGGGGAAAAAATATTTGATTTTGAGTGGGGGTTTAATTAGAAATTGTCTTATTATGTAATTTTAATAAAGGTTAAAATTGTAAAATAACTAAAGGGGTGTTAAGAGGTATTTAGAGGGGTGCTAATAGTCCCACTCTTTTTTTTTTAATTGCTAATCTGTAGAGCGGCCCAAAATGCTTGGCACGATGTATAGCTGGCAAAGCCCACCCAAGTCCAAACTATTTGGGCCAACATCGCATAAATTAATACGACGGCGCAGACAAAGATGCTTCGTGCGGAGTTGTGTTTCCTTTATTGCTCATCATTTTTAGCAAACTGTCATCGGCTTTGGATGCGGCTGCAGTCTGTTTTGCACAATTGACAAGTATAGTCGATGTGCATAATGTTGGAAAAATTATTATAATATTTCAAAATACACAATAATCGTTTAACTATATTAATGTTGGATTAATATGATGAATTATAAGATGACAGTGAGCATTATATTTTAATGGACAAATTAAAGATAACAACTTAAAAGGTGGGGATAATCTCTTGACCGAACTAAAGATGTAGGACACCTAACAACAAATTTAGCTAATAAATATGAAGTACCATTTGGAGGGTGAAGGCTATTGCCTTGTGCAGTCTCGGAAATTGAAAGTGTGGAAGAGGAAAGGGATTCAACATTTAAGAAGTTCAGAGTAATTAATCTCACTCACATCACACGATTCTTATTAAGTAAATAATAAAATTTCACAATTTTCAAAATATTTTATTAACTAAAACTACACTCATCATTCATCGGTGCGTATCATATCACTTGAAAAAAAGGTTGATATGATATTTTATTGCTCAAGAAATTATTATAATGCAGCTTTTACGAGGCGCAGTTTCAATGTCACCAAATTTTTTAATAAGTTTTTTATGAAACATATGGTTTAAAAAAAGCAGTAAATAAATAACTAATTAAAACAAGGAGCAAAACTAGTTAGGGGAAATTTACAATATTAGCCAAAAAATTTAGGCTTTTTTCTCAATTAACCATAGCAACTTTTTTCTATCAACATTAGCCAAATCCAAATCTTTCTTCCCAAATTACCCTTTTTCACGGAACAAAACCAACATTTCTCTGCATCGTGAAACAAACAAAACGCAGCAGCTTAGCTTTGTACTTCAACGACGGCAACAAGTAATAGTAAAAGACAGTCATAATTTATCCAGATCCAACATTAATCGACATCAATTACTGGTATGAGTTATTTTCTGGTGAATCTAAATTCTGGGACGGGATATCTGTAGGAAGAACAACTTGGGGCGACGGGCTGCCTGTCGCCCAAGGCTTGGGCGACAGGCAGCCCGTCGCCCCAAGCTTTTTTTTTTATAATTTCGCTTTTTTTTATAATTTGAGGTAATTTTTTTTTATAATTTCGGATGTAAGTAATTTTTTTTTATAATTTCAGGTATAATGGATTCAGTTGTACTTGAATTGTGTTACGATGGTTGGTGGGAGACATTAGATGATGGCCGTATGGAGTATGTGAATGGTAAAAATCGAGCTTTTTTGGTTGGGAAAAATTGTCTGTTTGATCAGTTATTGGCAAGAGTATACGAGGTGTTACAAATAAATCCTAATGAATAGAGTATTACAATGAAGACAACTTTGAGGTCTAGTAACACATTATATCGTATATGTGCACTGCCTATGGATATATTTGATGATGAAATGGTGAGGGTTGTGTTGCATATGGCATCCGACGTAGCCAATTTTGGATGCATTCCTATATTCGTGACCACATCACCTCGAGTTCCGAGTGAAGGTATTGAGCCGCATGTCGATACAGAAACTTCGTTTAGAGTAAATATGTCTGGCCCCGATAATGATGAGGAGGTGTTGCCAAGGACAGTATCGCTACAGCAATATTACTCTCCAATCCACGACAATTATGACAAAATTGAGGATGATGGCGTTACGTTACAGGATGTTGGAGCAACGGTATTCCCAATAATGACGTCGTTGGAGCAACAGTATTCTCCGTATCACAACAATGATTTTCGGGACAATGATGATTTTCATGATGAGACAGCGGGGGATAATGTTTGTGCAGAACCTTCTAATAATACGAGGGGCACTCATTTCAATTATGATGGTGATGATGGAGGAGCCGGTCCTTCGAATGTTCCGTCGGATCAGCATGAGGATGAGTATGAAGATAATGCTCCTGTGAATAACAGAGGCAATAGACTTATTCCTTCTATGGTTCGGTCGAGAAGGAGAATTGATCCTCTTACAAGTCTTGCTCCAACTTTGCCTTCGGACACGGTTGCTCCAAGCTTTGTTAGCAGTTGTGACTCAGATAATATCAGTGTGGGTATGCTATTTGCTGAGAAGAGTGAGTTTATATTACAACTACGCATGGTGGCCTTTAGAGA
Source organism: Citrus australasica (assembly GCA_029618585.1). NCBI lineage: Eukaryota > Viridiplantae > Streptophyta > Magnoliopsida > Sapindales > Rutaceae > Citrus > Citrus australasica. The sequence goes on along the minus strand of JARCIV010000003.1, from coordinate 32,471,671 downwards.
TAAGTATGAGTTCAAGATTGCACGGTCTACTACGACACGTTTTGAGGCTCACTGTTCTTCAGAATCATGTAAATGGTGTATTCGAGCAACTAGATGTTCGAACGAGCAAAATGTTCCTTGGGTGGTGAAGAGAATTGACAATGTACACACTTGTCATAATGAGGTATTGGTTGATGGACGTCATCAAGTAAGGAGCCGGGTTGTCGGTCATATTATCGCAGATAAATATATTCAAGACAAGAGGATTTATACTCCGAATGACATAAGAGCAGATATGCAACAGCAATACGGTGTTCAGTTAACATATCAGCAGGCATATCGGGCGAGAGAAGTTGGTCTTGAAATAGTTCGAGGCAACCCTGCAGAGTCATATAACTTGCTCCCGAAATACTCTCACGTACTAACTACAGCGAATGACGGTACAGTCACTCACCTCAAGCAGGATGGAGATGGTAATTTCTTGTACTATTTTGTGGCACTCGGATCTTCCATCAAGGGTTTTATGCAGTTCATTCGGCCTGTCATTGCTGTAGATGGTACTCATCTAAAGGGATTATACCGTGGAAGCATGTTCGTAGCAACATGTCTTGATGGTAACAATCAATTGTATCCGTTAGCCATTGGAATCATGGATTCTGAAAACAATGATGCTTGGGAATGGTTTATGATGAAGTTACACGGAGTGATTGGCAATAGACCTGAGTTGGTAATCATCTCTGATCGATGCACTGCCATCAGGAGAGCCGTTCTTAAAGTATTTCACAATGCAACTCATGGTGTTTGTTTTTACCACGTTAAAAGTAACATTAAGTCACAGTTTAGAATGTCCAAAGCTCTCTGGGATCAATTTGAGCCTACCTTTATTAATGCAGCAAAAGCATATGGCGACGAGGAATTTAAGAGACAACTTGAAGGCCTGTGGATGATCCACTCTGGTGCGGCTGATTACCTCGAAAATAAAGTCGGTACGTGTAATTGGGCAAGGTCTCAGTTTGAAGGTAGGAGGTACAGCATACTTACCACAAACATCGCGGAGAGTGTTAATTCTTTCATGAGGGAACCTCGAAAATTTCCTGTAACTCATCTTGTTGATCACTTTAGGAAAACATTACAGTAATGGTTTTATGATAGGAAAATTGTGGCTGAATCAATGACTACTCGGCTAACGACATGGGCCGATGAAATAGTCACTGAGAAGAACTATAGCTGAAAGAATGAGAGTTCAACCGGTGTCACCGCATCGATTTCAAGTTGTAGGCGGTGGGCTTAAGGAAGGTTTGGTTGACTTGCAAAAGAGAACTTGCACCTGCAGAGTGTTTCAGCTTGATCAGCTTGTATGTGCTCATGCAATTGCGGCGTGTCTAACACACCGAGTGGATTTTATTAGCCTTTGCTCGGACTTTTACACTACAGAATCGTTGGCGATGGCTTATGCACAACCAGTGGAGCCAGTTGGTGATATGGCTGATTGGGAAGTTCCAGATGAAATTCAGGAGATGCAAGTATACCCACCAGTTGAGGCACCACAACCTGGCCGTCGTAAGGAGCTTAGAATACCCTCGGCTGGCGAGGACGTTAATCGGCAGACTGTACGATGCGGGCGGTGTCATGAACTAGGCCATAATCGTAAGCGATGTAAGAATCCCATTGCGTCGACTTCAAGCTAGTGAATTTTCTGTGTTAGTTGTCGGTTTAAACTTTTATTACTTTTAGTGTTTCGTTGGTTATAATTGTTATTTATTTTTCTGTATTGTACACTTATATGTCATACAACTTTATTTTATTTTAATTATTAAAATGTGAGCATTCAAATGATATAAACTTAACTGCACAAATTAAAGTAAAAATGCAAGTTTGAACATTTAAATTACTACAACCGTTTATAATACAATATCGTCATTAAATATGTCAGCCGCAATCTTCTTTCGAAAGTACTGGACATGCCTAGCGTCAAACTCTAATCTAAGCCCGAATATTAAATACATCATAACCATCAATACAAAAACTCCGCAATCGCCAGTTCCGGGCTGTTGTTGAGGCGCGCTCTTAACTGCTATAACTTTCCAGGGGTCTGCACTCCGCAAGTCAGGTCGAATGTTGTAAAAGCCAACATATTCCAACCATCGCGGGAATATAATCTCAAGCGGCTTGAATGTCAACCTGTACCTTTTGTCGTCGCGAAATGTGAGCAATGAGTCGTAAATCCATACTCTATTTTTCCGAAAGTCAACTCGTGCTAGGACCCAATGCTCGTTGTCCAAGTTAACAGGGATGAGTAACTGCATATAAGATTTGAAAAACATGTTCGTTATATACGAAGTTGAAACAGAAACCATTCAAAAGCGTCAACTCGAATATTGAAATATAATAAAATACATACCATATCAACATCCGTCATTGATTTGGACAGTGTGTGCTGTCACCCACACAGATAACTATTCACGCGGTCGTCGAATTCTAATGAATCGACCTCACAATTCCCGTTGTTCCATAGCTGCTTCAAGAACACCTAGTACATAGACAACCAAGAAATGCATAAATTAACAAAACTTAAATGTAATAATTAAAAAAAATTAAATAGCATTTAGAAGTTGTCGGAACGTTACCCAAAACCATGTGTCAGTATGTGTGACACGTTGAACTATGGCATTTGGAAACTGTCGTTGCTTCGCGCTAATCAAACCGAGATACTCGTGAATGTGCTGTAGAGAAACACAAACATTACGCTGTAAAAGAAATATTTTATACACAAGTCAACAACAGTCTAAAATATTCGATAGTATAAATACCTCATCGCCTAGCCATCCCAGCGAGGCTGTACCCAAAATGATTTCAAAGAATGACCGCGGGTGCCGCTGTCGCCAATCCATTGTGATATCACCAGCGAACCATCGATCAAACTCAGCAAACATACTAGCGTCCTCAAATCCCCGTAGTGGATTTAGATCCACATTCGTACTCATGTCAATCGCATGCTCCATGATTTGGGGTCGAGGTAAAGGCTGCACGTTCTGTCCTCTCCTGGCTTGAGGAATCACGAACGGACTGTTATAAACATACGACGGTATGTACGCGCGGCCGAACTTACTAACGCGCGGAGGCAACTCAGTGAACACATGCACGCTCTCCCCACTAACATCCCCGTAGAAACTATACAATGACGTGGGCGTAGACAAATTTTGATTGCCCACGTCAGTATACACTCCACAATCATCCGGGGCCTGTCCATTCGCAAAGAAAAAAAAATTAAACAACTATAAAAAAAAAAGTTAAACGAACTTAATTAATAAATTTAAAATTGCTCACCGCATACGAGCGTGCAGTGGGAGAATCATTATTTCGACGTACGTTAAAGGTGTCGATAAAGCCAACAACGGTTTCTGTAAAATCTTTTAACTCTGACTTTATTTCATTAACATTACGATCAAGCTTCTCCACGTTATGATCAAGCTTATCCACCCGTCGTCGGACGTAATCATTAAACTGCTTTGTCCGTGACTGTTAAAAAAAAATAAACACTTTAGAATAACAATAAAACAATAATGAATTATAAAGGAAAAATATCGAATATTATTTATAATAAATACCTCACGTGCGTCATCAGAGTTGTCTGTTTGCTCTTGGTGGTCATCAGCAGCCACCTCAACCTCATCCTCAGAAGTGTCATGACGCTGCTCTGGTATTAGGTTTGGTATGTCGTCATGATCGTCATGCTCGTCTGATTGCCTTGTATCCGACGGCATCGGAATGATTGAGGGTTGGTGCTGTATAAAGTATCATTTAACATTAATGAATGAAATGTAAACAATATCGATTAAAATTTGATTGTACTTAAAATATATCAACCGTATGAACCCAGTCTGGAATGCTTGGCTTGTAACCCCTCAAAGAGAGCCAATATTTTTAGCTACTCTCCTTTGAAGTTGGCTCAAGAGTTTGTGAAAGGTCCCCCTGTCATAAATTCAATTAAAAATAGTAAGTAAGTATACAAAACTTAAATTTCGTAAAGTTAAAAAAATAACTAATACATATTACTTACAAGACGAGATTCGTCGTTAAAGAACGCATAAACCTCCGCAAAGTTAATGGCAGAAGACGCCATGGGCTTCCATTGCAAAATGCGGGGAATTTTGTTTTTCATTTTGACAACCCACGTTGATGGCATACCTCCGATTGCTTCGTAAATCCATGCCTGCAACAACTTTTATTTTAATTCACATAAAACAACTATCAAATTTTTAATACTATAAAACTTATTCATTTAAAAAACGCACCTGAACCCCAGCCGTAAAGCCGTAAAGATTGTATTTTTCGATGTTATGATCTGGATTTTGCAACCGAGTCCTCTTAAATTTCTTATCTATGTCGGACAATGCATCGTCAAGACTCTCGGAAAGTAATTTCCACGACAATAGACCCCATGGACGAGTTCGGAAGAATTCTATATCATCAACGTCGTCAAGCCAAAACCAGTTAATTTGAGCGTTATTTTTTTTTGCATTGAGTACTCTCTTCGCAAAATAAAACAACACAATTTTTAATGCGTCCATATCATCCATTTCCTTGAATTTGAACGACGAAAATTATGCATCCAATTCCTTCACATGCATCTTACGATGCAAACCGCCAAAATACTTATTCCGTAACCTCTGCTGCCCCGTTTTATCACTCATTTGTTTGCTCGACCTCGCAAATGAAAGTCCAGTAACCAAGCACCATTCGACAACTGAGAAGCGAATCAAATGCCCACCAATTTCGAACCATAACTGATCCTCAGGGCTATTTTCTTCAGGGGCCACTTGCCTTAGTAAAAGATTGTGCAATATTACCCCACTAAATGGAAAACTTCGACATTCCAAGAAATGCCCAAATATATCTTTTCTGAACATATTCAACTGCCGCTTTGTTAATTTTTCTTGGATCACTTTCACGACCGAAGATAACTTACACATGCTCGTAATTCGACCAGGAAAGTGATCGGCATAAGGAATATACATCTTGCCAACTTCAATATCCGGTGATTCAGATTTCGCCATGTATCTGTAATATTTATAAAATTATTACATTATATTAAAAAAATTTAACTCTTAAAAAAAAAATCTTTTCGTGCGACGGGCGTGCCGGTCGCACGAAATCTGGTGCGACAGGCGTGCCTGTCGCACAGGTTTCGTGCGACAGGCGCGCGCCTGTCGCACATAATCTTGCGACAGGCGCGCGCCTGTCGCAAATAAGCTTGTGACAGGCGCGCGCCTGTCGCATAAGCTTGCGACAAGCGCGCCAGTCGCAAGGTAATGTGCGACAAGCGCGCCAGTCGCAAGGTAATGTGCGACAGGCGCGCGCGACAGGACCTCCCTGTCGCGCGACATCCCTTTCCCTTCTCTTCTCTTTCTCTTCCCTTTCCCCACATGGATCTCACCCACCACCACCACCATTAAACACTACCAACAACACCAACAACAACAACAACAACAACAACAACAAAAAGCCAAACAAAAAAAACAATAACGATAATAATAACTCACCTAGGGTTTTCAATTTTTTCCTTTGATTGTAGTTATCTCCAAAGTTTTCAAGGTGATTTAACTTCTTTCCGCCGTTGCCAAGTTCCTCCGCTGCCGATCTACACCGCCGCCAATGATTTAGATAACTTCCGATGATGAGACTTTGGTGAGAGAGGGAGAAATTTTGGTGAGGGAAACGTGAGAATGGGGAGGGTAATTTCGTCCACAAATTGAGGATATGGCTAATGTTGAAAGAAAAAAATTTGAAGGGTTAATTGAGAAAGAGACCTAAATATTTTGGCTAACTTGCAGGCTTTACATTCTAGGAGCGTATTCTATTACAGTTTTACTTTGATAAAGGGCCAGGATTGGATCTAGAATAATTAAATAGAAATAAGATTGTGAAATGCATTGTAGCTCAATTTAGATAACATAATACTACTATATATTTATCAGTTGATGCGTTAGAAATTAAGAATTAATCAGCATATATTATATTTGCAACCAGCAATGACAAAATTACAAATTATTTAATTAGTTATTAATTTACAATAAATTATTTAATTAGTTAATAATAATTATTCCAAATTTCTAAAAAATTAAGATAAGAATAATTAATTCACTTTCTTAATGGAAGGAAATGAATAAAGTCCATTATAAATAATACGGGTCCCTAGTCTAGCCAATTATCATCTTTGCCTATAAGATGATAATTAGCCCCTAAAACTAAACAACTCTCTTTATTGAAACCCGTTACATTTATTTATTTTTTCTTCCGCATAATTAGTCTTTTCCTAAAATTCTGTTGTTGGAGGTCTTATTTTTTAGAGAGATTTCAGAATATCTCTATTCTACCATACATAATCTATCTATGACATGTGTGATAATACCAATTACATAATGATTTTCTAAAACAAATGTACAAATGTTGTAAATACATTAAATTGGTGTAGTACAACAGAGATAATCTAAAATCTCTCTACTTTATGAGGCATGGTGGGTAAAGTTTTTACCATTAATTGTAAAATTGGACTTGGGTTTGAGAGGCCTCTTCAATGCTTTCTATTCAAGAATCCCAAACCTCATAAAGTTTCAAATCCTCTTTACTACGTTGTAAACTGTTTTTTTTCACGCATAATATTGTAGACTGACTTTTCTAGAATTTATAAAGTGCAAGATTCACATATTGGAAGACTTAAGTCAAGCCATTTCATTTGTCTTTGACGGCGTGGAACAATGTGTGATGTATTTACATGCATATTCTTAATATAATTCATAAATATGTTACTTGTATTATCATTAAAATTAATACATGTGCAGATGTGCTAATCTCAAAATAAGTGTGACATGTACTTAATATGGCTCACATCCTTAAGTTGAGGTAAATTAGGATTACTCATGTTTTTACGATGAGATAATGATAATAATAATTATTCCAAATTTCTAAAAAATTAAGATAAGAATAATTTACTCACTTTCTTAATGGAAGGAAATGGATAAAGTCCATTATAAATAATACGGGTCCTTAGTCTAGCCAATTATCATCTTTGCCTATAAGTTACCCATCATATAAAAAACCTATATAGAGATATAGGCTAGAGGATTCTAAGTATTATTCAAATTTTACTTGAACAATAATGGCTGGAGATGGGGATATGTAATTTATTTAAGTTAAAAATCCATACTATATTTCAATATATATATCATTATTAAGCTAATATGTGGTATCAGAGCCACCCTTCAGATCTTGTTGTTTGCCTCTATAATATTTTTGCATTCCATTTACTGTTTTTGATCCTATATAGTCGTGACCTTATATGTTATGGTGAATACATTAGATAGTGTCACATGTCGAAGATTTTAATGCTTGAATTCATTTATATATGAATAAGCATTAATCATGCGTATATTATGGAAATTATTGTATTTATAATTGCAATACAATATGTATTGTTTAGGCTAATACTTGAAATATGATAGATTAACCAGAGAATTATTATACGATCTGTATAAAGTTATGGAATCATGTTCTATTAATGCCTTTTTTTGTAATGTCATCATTTTTGAAAGAAGCCACAGCACTTCAAATATATGATGATATTTGTATAGCATAGACTTATATGTTATAAAGGATTTTATTTCAACAATATGAAAGGCATTGAACATATTGCAATTAATTTATAATTATTTAGCCTCAAAGGGAAATAATTATTATACAGATTTAATTGGAATAAGATGGTAATTTGAGCATCAAAGTTAGAATTTCCTATGCCCATAGGTGTGGAATTTTTATTTTGGTATGTGGTGATAACTTTTCTGAATGGAAAAAGAGTTCTCCTAAATTCGGGGTGCATGGATATTGACTTGGCACTGTGCGAGGATGAACCACCTATCCCCATGGAATCAAGTACGCAAAGTCAAAAAGATGCATATGAAAAGTGGAAGCAATCCAATTGCTTAAGTTTGATATCATGCAATCTCGTGTTAGCAAAAGCATTAGGGGTTCATCCCACAATGCACTAAAGCTAAGGATACTATAAAAGCTATTGAGGAACAATTTGTAAGTCTTAATAAGGCATTGGCAAGCATTTTGATGCAAAAACTTTCAGGCGTGAAGCTTGATAATACTAACAGTGTGCGAGAGCATATAATGGAAATGAGGGATATTGCTACTCAACTCAAGACACCTGAGGTAGAAATGTCTGAGTCATTTTTGTTTCATTTCATACTAAATTCTCTTCCAAATGAAAAAAGAAACTATCATAAAACACACATAAAGAGTTTGCTATTGAATTTTTTACTATATGTGTTCAAGAATAAGAGAGATTGAAACATGAGAAGTTAGAAAGTGTCTGTTTAACTACTCATGTAAAAGACAATAACCAAAAGGGTAAAAGTATTCCCAAGGATAAGGAGAAGCAAATGCCAATAAGGAAATTCGGTAAGAAAGATCAGTACTTCTTTCGTAAGAAAAAGGGTCACTTGAAGAAGAATTGCCAAAAATTAATATAAAAAATGACTAGTAAAGAAATGTAAATCTATCTCTCATGTATGTCATATTTATCATATTATCCCTAATAATACATGGTGCGTTTATTTTGGTAATACAGCTCACATTGCTAATATCATGCAAGGTTTTCTCAACCTAAGGAAACTGAAGGCAAATGATCAAGGCATCTATTCGGGAAACAGGATGCAATCAAGTGTTGAGGTTGTGGGAACTTTTAGATTGATTTTAAGATCTAGTTTTCATTTAGACCTTGAAAACACATTTGATGTACCCATATTTTTTAGAAATTTAATTTCTATTGGTCGTCTTGTTTCATTAGATTATTTAGAGAAGAAGAGGAGAGAATTCATCAGAGAGGTTTTTAGGGTTTGATTATGAAATTCAAGAGAGAGAGGAAGAATTAAAAATTTAGAGAAGTGGAGAATTCATCAGAGAGGTAAAAGAATTAACAAGGGATTGGAATTAATTTTATTACTATTTGCTTGAGAATATGATGTGAACCACTTATTTATGGTAGCTCAACACAATCATAATTTTAACCTAATTGTAACCCTAAATCATAATTGCAATTAAAAAACTAATCCTAATCAGAAAGAAATCAGAATAAGCTACTAGGGTCCTAAGAGTTTAAAGAAAATACTCTCACTGAGATGACTTGACTCCTCCATCTTCTTTCACCTCAGATTTAAAGGAGAGGAGTAGCTGACCAACCCAACCAAGGGATTATTGGTAAAAAAAAAATCTTGTATTTAACGTTTGAATTCTAATGACTTATAATTTGTGGATTAAGAATAATCCCAGAGTTCCCAATTGAAACTTTTATGAGTATTTGTATTGTTTTGGACCTATAAATGGCACTAAGATAAAAAATTAGGTAAATTCGAGGATTATATGGAAAATAACAGTGCTTACAAAAGACCAAAGATTAAAGAAAAAGCGAGAATAAATTGTTGATACGAAAGAGAAACCCTCCAAAATTACAAACAAAATAGTTTCATGTACCATTTCGATTTTGGAAGGGGTAAGCTTATGAACTTCAATAGTTTCCTCTAAAATCAAAAGCAGCAATTAGGCATTCTTGCCAGTATAAGATGATGAAATAATTAAATTAATTAATTAGACTAGAAAGAACAAAGAAGAATTGTTGGTACCTTATCTGAAGCTAACGCTATGACACTGCTGCTCAAATAACATAATGGCTGGAACAACAATCGCTCTGTTATGGCTCCGCTGCTATGCTCTGCCATAGATCTAACTTTTATTTTTGCTTCGGTTTTTAACGCAAATTCTTGCGCAAATGACCAACAACTTGGGAAATCCAGACAAACTGATTCTATATGACAAGCAAGTATCACATGCAGCGACAATAAAGTAACTTCTGAACAATGCCTTCTTCAACAATTCGTGGATGTCATCAAGTCTTTCAGTATTGATGATGAAGGATAGCATCAGCAGTAGCTGGAAAAAGATTGCTAATAATTATGTAACAACCAACAATCAATATGATTTGTGAAATGCCGTAATAGCTAATCATGTGACTTTCTCCATTTTCTTAACTCTGCCTTCCACCGCCCCGGCACTAATTTCAAAATCCAATGCCCCAAAAAACAGCATAAGGAATCTTTTAGTTAATTAATGATGTCAGTTTAAACATAGTAGCAATTGAAAAGGGAGAAAGAAAAGAGTTAATTATTATTCATACCTTCACTTACTAGGAAGTTTGTTCTGCCATTGGGTGAGATCATGCTCTCAACAAATAGTTCAACACAATCTTTTCTTACATTTTCTTGAAAGCCATCAATCGTTATAAAAAAAAGCACAAACTATTTTGGACAAATTAATGTGGCAAGATGTGATTGATTAATAAATATATATATATAATAAAATAAATCATGAGAATCCTACCAAGTTTTTAATTCATTTGCTGCATTATTTTGTACAACATTGTTGGTACAAATCGTTGTGGGTGTATCATTGTCCATAAATTCAGTTATAGCGATTATCTCTCATGGGAGGAGAATAATTAATGGGTTAAAAATTAAATCTTTGACATGTCTATAAAATAAATGCACTGTAGTATATAGCTAAGATGTGTTATTTGAAAGAGTAGAATTGACAACTGAAAACATTGAAGAGTTTTGTTTTCAACCATATTATCAGCAATGTTTCCAGAATTATAATACACTCAGAATTTTTATAGCCTCAAAGTTTTGTTTCACATCAGTATTAGCCAGCATATGAGTTTGTTGTTCAATCCTAACTTCTTGAGTTAGAAGCATAGCATAAGCTTTGTTTACATTCATTTTTCCTACTCTTACTTGTCCAGTAATATAAGTAGCAACATAGTTATAATCTGGACCTAAACCAGAGAGTACATGCAGAATTAAATCATCATCACTTAATGCACTTCCTGTTGCAGCCATATTATCATCAATGTTTTTCATCTTAATGCAATAATCAGTAATTTTTAGATCATCTTTCCTAGTTGAGTTCATCATATATCTCAAGCACAGAAGCCTAGATTTAGATTGAGATCCAAACTGAACTTCAATAGATTTCCATACCTCACGAGAAGTCTCTAGATTGACGACTAGACTAATGATACCTTCACTCATTGAAGACAGCAACCAGCCAAGAAGCACCTGATCTTGTGATCTCCAAGTTATAAATTTCGGATTCTCTACAGATCTCAGATCATCTTCAATTCTTTGAGCAATGTGTAAAAGAGGTAGAGTGGTTGAGTCATCAATGAATTTCTCAAGTCTGTTGCCACGAATTGAAGCAAGAACTTGAGATTGCCAAGTCAAATAATTTGATTGATCTAGCTTAATAGATGTATAGAAAGTAAATGTCACATTTGTTGAGTTAACAGTTGTGTGGTTGGCTGGCGCTTAAGAAGAAGAAGAAGCTAGATGGACTGAAGCCATTGCTACTAGCTCTGATACCAAGTTGAAGAACGAAAATATTGTTTGGCAACTGAGAAAATCAATAAGAAAATAAGAACTGGATCCAAGTGTTTTCTAGAATCTCATTTCATTAATCACTTCATCAATAATATTTATAATGTTGTTGTTATTTATAGTAAGCTGAAGCTCAGCTCAGATAGTTGTAATTAGTTACAACTTATTAACTAATTCTAGCAACTAATCATAACAGCTTTTGCTAATTAACACATGCACAACTATTTACATAACCACCAGGCTCCAGATGGCATGCCATGTCATCAACTCGTAACTGAATGTGTTTGCTGTTGTGATCTTATGCTTTGCTGACCATCTTGCAAATATAAGCTTCCTTAACATCCCCTCTCAAGTTCAATGGCTTGTGATGACATTGAGCTTGGATCGAAAGTAGTTAAACTTGGGAAATGACAGAGCTTTAGTAAGGACATCAGCACCTTGTTCTTCATTAGGAATGTATTTTACTTCTAATTCTTTTCCAGTCTCTAATGTAATGAACATCCAATTCAATGTGTTTCGATTGAGAGTGAAGAATAGAATTTCGGACTAATTCTCCAACACTCTTATTGTCACACTAGAGAATTGGAGTTGGCAATTGCACAATGTTAACTTCTGACAGCAGATACTGCAACCAAGAGAGTTCTGAACTTGCTGAAGATAGTGCCCTGTATTCACTTTCTGTGCTTGACTTAGCTACAATAGTTGATCCAATTTTGTCACCTCATCGAAACACATTTTAACTACCTCACCTTAAATTCCACTCCTCACAGCTCCTTAATTTCTTCTTTTCCTGACACTAGGACTTTATTTATTTTGTGCTTCTTTATTTTTGTTGTGGTTGGACAATCTTAGAGAATTAATATTTGTACATGATAAGAACTCATCGAAACACAACACATTTTAACTACCAAACAGATTCCAACCATACAAACTCTTATAACCTATTGATCAAACAATTATATAATAGTAATCAAGTTGCACATTCAGAGCTTTCTTGGTGGCGATTTGTGCCAGTTGAATTCATAGTACTCTTTCTAAAGAAGCTAATGACTTTCTCTGCGTTCAGTTTAATTGAGATGTTTCGTGAATTTTAATATATGTGGTATCATTGTACTGATTTGATTGATCTACCATTTTGCATTTTTTCCCCTGGTTTTTTGTGTTTTCTCTTTCATTATCAATAATATGCCTCTGCAACAAGGCTTATTCTAAAAATAAAAATAAAAGAACATAATTTTAAAAAACTAAAAATAAAAGAAATAAACACGCATGAAAATTAATGCAAACAATTTCTTTATTACTTTCATTCAGTTATAGAGTTACAATAATGAAAATAAAAATAGTTAAATACAAACATGACACGCCAATTTATTCAGTCCTTAAAATAAGTAAAGAAGGCAGAAGTACGTAGCTCACAAGTACCGCGAGCGACTACGTTATAAAGACAAAACGCTACTCTTTTGGCGGCTTGCCGTGGAGGCAGCGAGCACACAAGGGGTTTTTTTTCAGCGAACTCCAGATCCAGTTGAGAAAGTACCAAAAAAACAAGCGAGTGGCGTAGCTGGACAAAATATTACGTTTCTCATCTTGAAAGCGGACTAAAAAACGAGGTAAACGAAGCAGTAGATTCCAAAGAAGGACCCCTTGAATCGCCGTCATGACAACAATAAACACTCTGCCAGTATAGGTTAACATATATATGCTGGCGAAAAAAGCAACGCATGATGTATAAAGTGCTATCACTATAAATAGAGATGCAACCGAAAGGTCTAGAGATGCTAGATTCGTATCATGTAGTTGCAACGTACACATATGGATTGCGGCCGTGATGGATGTGTACATAGCTATAGTGTTGAAAACTGTGAAAACTTTTAACCATGATGCTTCATGTTGCTTCTTCCGAGACTCATCAAAACCGCCGTGACCATTGCTACAAGCCAGCGCAAAGGGAGCAGCGCCAGCACCGTGGATACTAAAACTAGCAGCAGTATTAGTAGTAGCCGTTTGACTGTCACCGTAGTGGCTGCTACTCATTTGGACCGAAGCAGCAAAGGAAGCACCGGCAATAAGTGCTGCCACGACCATGAGGTTGCTTATCCTGTCCTTAATATCCTTTTTATCAACGGAAGTTTCATTGCTTGTCGTGTATAGATTGACAATTAACTTGAAAAGATTTCCAAGAATGGTCCCACCCGATTGAAAAAGTTGATGTCGAATGTACACTATGAACAACAGCGACAACGTCATCATCTGAATGGATAAAGGAGAATTACAATAACCAAGTTATTTCATTTTTGTTATGTAAATTGAAAAGCTCAACTATCTATATATATATATATATAAAGTTAGAACTTGGGGATGTGATGTGGCATCACCATTTCTCATCTTTGTATATTCTCTATTATCTAATAAATAGAGAAATTTTCTTTTAGATTTAGCTTTTCATCTTCTCACAATTAATTTGATTGTTATTACACAATAATAATTATTTAAAGGTTTTAATGAAGCATATTCTTTGTAATGAACATAAAAAAGGGAGTGTTATGAATTTATTAAAATAAATGTAGATGTTCATAACATATATCTCTTAGTCTTTCCACTATTTCCCATTAGCAACCTTTAGCTTTCCTATAACTCCCACTATCTCACAAGGAATTATGATCCATAATTTTTCATTAATTTCATGAAGTGATTATGTAACTATAAAAGGAAAGCTCATCTTTTTGTTTTGTACACACACCATTGGAATGAATAAAATCACTTTATAATATATTCTCTCATTTTATTCTTTATCTTGCATTACTTTTCTATTTGTATTACTGGCTAATGGTTTTTTTGGGTTTTTGTAAGGCTGCCTCATTTTTTTTAAAAAAAATCAATTCATATTTTTTATCAATTTCATCAAGTGTAAAATAAGAAAAAAGGATAATACTAAATTTTTTTTCAAAGCCGCATGAAGGACGGTTCTATTTTCTAGTATATATAGAGAGAGAGAGAGAGAGAGAGAGCTTACACAAGTGTAGTCACACACATGATCAGGCTTATTCATTTATATACATAGTCCTTCTCTAATGTAGGTATCTGCACGAATTTTTGTGTGAATTTGGGACTTCACATTGGTGTCAAATACATTTATAACAATGTAAAATGATTTTTCAGTAGTTTACAACATTATAAAGGCATTTGACATCAAGTGTGAAATTTCAAACGCACATTTTAAAAAATTACAAGTGCACGCGCCTAAGAGTAATTATATATATAGAGGAGTGGGTATCCTATTTTTTTTATTGCAGACACTTTATTAAATCATACGGTTTAATAGCATCTCTACATAAAAAAAATGAGGTGCTCTTTCCTGAGAAGGACTATATATGTATCTTCTTTAGGCCCTAGAGTTTGGATTAAGTTTACTTCCAAGGTTATCCAAAATAGTATTTTTTTTTTTATATAACTTAAGAATTCAAAAAAATCCAACATATAAGTATATAACAAATGACATACACACACAAATACATACATACATACATATATATATATATAATTAAATTTTTTAATGAGCATTTCAGAATTAAAAAAAATTGTCAAATGTAAAAATAGTATTTTTAAAAAGTTAATACTTAGAATTCAAAGAATATTTAGTATTTACTAAAAGAATTAGACAGTGACCTTTATTCCGTATGCAGTTGTCTAGGAATTTCATACCGTATTATCTACACTTGGTTTTGGACCTTTTGGTTCGGAGTTCTCAATATTTTTGACGATCGGGACCTCATCCTGACAAGAGCAATATAAATAAAACAATCGCTAAATATGAATAAAACAATCATTACGTACTTAAAATTAAAGTTCAAATATATGCGTAGAGGTCTAGTTATTTTTACCGTATTATACATATCTGGATTTGATTTGGATTTCTGCAGTTTCTGGCCCTCCTCCTGAGAAAATCAACATGAATATATATATATGTATGAAGGTGAATTTTTCAAAAAAACCAAAAACAAAAAAAAAAAACAAGGAAGAAGAAGAAAGGAACACAAGTTACGTCGTCGCCGTTTCTAGAGAACTCTGCAATTATTTTGGCATATTGTTGCTCAGCAATATCGTAGGCTGTTCGGCCATGAAAGTTGATAATGTTTGACTCTGCTCGTCCATCCCATATGAGACTGACCGCTGCCAAAGGACTACCGTACAAAGCTGCCAAAATGCAATGGTGTGTTTCCATCGTCATCCATGTCGTTAATTAGCTTATCGATATTTCTTGCCTTGAGTATGCGCCTCACGGAATCAAATATCCCCTTGTTGGCTGCAACATGAAGAATGTTCTGGCCTTTGATATTGAACAATTCTGTTGGGTGAGGCATGTTCTCATTTTCAAAAAACTCGCCCATTACTCGGACACAGCCATTTTCACTTGCAAGATGGAAAGGATAAAAGCCCTCGTCGTTCCGTTGAAGGACAAAATCGGGATTGATTTCGTAGAGGAAACGAACTCCTTCAAGATGATCTACGGATGCTGCCCAGTGCATCGGAGTAGCCCTTCGTTCATCTAGTATATGTAATAGAGCTGGTTGCGCATCGTGCATCATTTTCAACATACCTAAATTGAACGAAGCAAAATTAAAAGTTTTTATTCTACAAACACAAATTAAGAACTAATAAAATGCAGCATCTCTAATTGAGACAGATTTCTTAGCCACTCTCAATAGATCATTGAGTCCATAGATCCCAAATTGTAATATATATGTAAAATCGTAATAACTTCAAATAAAAAATATAACTAAAAGAGCAATGATGACTGAATAGAAAAATTTCAGAGTGCTAACAAAATAACAGTACACCTGGCCAAAGTTGTCGTGTTAACTGAAAAATATTCAATTAACACGGTAACTCAGGCTGGATGTATAAATAGTTTTGTCGGTGCTCTGTCAGCAGTCAGTGCTTTTTGCATCTTTCTAAATAAAATGAAGCTATCCCCACACGAGAATTTTCAATAAACTATAATTATCTTTTTATGAATATAATTGGAATTCAAATAAAGGGTGCATGCATGCATTGCCTGCTGGAAAATACTACTTACCTAGTTTTTGTAGCTCAATGGCAACCTTCACAGGGGGTTTTCCCTCTAACTTAGTGGCGCAATCATCATTCACTGGTAGAGCTTTCAGGATGTATTCTAGCATGTCCTTGTTTTTGGACTCAACCGCCAGATAGAGTGGAGATTTACCATCAACGTTCTTTAAGTAGGACGCGCTTGGGTCTTCCGACACTAGGGATCGAGCAAGAGATACCAGTAAGGTTACTCTTTCTTCCTTCTGTTTATTTTTGTCTTTCTTGGCATCCAGCAAGGCATTAAGCGCCTCGTGCAGAGCTGTGTTTCCCCTAACGTTTTTCATCTCCATCAGACCTTTGACATCTATTTGAGATGATGATGTCATTCCAGACCTTTTCGCACAATCGACAAGAATTTTCAGTGTTTCTAACATCCCAGCTCTAGCAGCAACGTGAAGCGGAGTATCGCCTTTGGAGTTTTGGATGGTGATCAAGAAGGGATACTTTCTCGCCAAGGTCGTCGTCATATTTTCATGATCGTGAACAGACTCCGTAGCTGCTATGTGTAGCAACGTATTCCCAGAAGGGCTACTTAGTGTTTTAAAAGTTTCTGACATGTCTCGGTTTTCAAATTCAGAAAGGGGGAATGCACTGAGATTGCACTTGATCAGTGCTGATCTAAGAGCCTCATTAGCGTCTCTCATCTTTTGGAAATAAGTTAAGAAATGGCTTCCTAAGTTGTGGACAGATAATTTGCCGCTTTATATAATGAATCAATCTGAGTGCGCATAGAGTGAAGTTTACTTCCTTTCTATGAATCAATTCTTTAACTCCTCTGTACCCTAATTGCGCGTATCACATCCGAAAGAAGGGAAGTGGAAGGATTCTAGTGAACGTGAAAATCACCCGAAGAAACTTGGCAATGGCTAAAGCTGTATCTAATGTGTTTAGTGTGGTCAGACTTTTTTCTTTGTTCCAATCATAAATTCTAACCTTTAAAATTTGCTTAACTTCTTTTATTTGGAGCAGTGATTAAGCACTTGCTAAAAAGGTTTTGTTACTAATTAGTATGACAACGAGGCTTACTCTTAAGGATTGATTCATAAATGAGTTAGTAAACTTTAGGTTAAGTGGTAGGGGTTTTTATATAAGCTAGCTGTTCGCGGAGTCATTCTTTTTCCTTTCCTCTGTACGGAGGGAATGTTTCTCTTGCTTTTCTTCTTTTTCTTTTTCTTATTCTTTGTCTTTTCCAAATCCTGTAATTAAGACAGTGGAATATTAGCATCAGGATGGAGTGAGCTAGGTAACAGAGACAACTTTTACCTTTAGTCATCATTACACATAAAAAAATAATCGGCACATTCATATACATTAATTGTTAGCTTGAAAAGGAAATAAATGAAATATTGAAACGAGTGACTTAAAAAGATCAACACTGAAAATAGAAAAGCATTGCTTATTTATTAATATGAAAAGACCATACAAATTTAAATATAAATTATTGCATTTTAGATGCCTTTAAACTTTTACTATTAATTTCTTTTTTCAACTGTTTAGTTAAAAGCAATTTATCCCCCACTTTCCCTAATAGTAATATGGAATCACTAACCTTTGGAAAAAAAAATTATATACTGTAATTTGATTTGATGGATTAAATCAAAATGAAAACCGAAAACCCGGATTTATTAGGCAGGCACTATGTTAATGGCGTATCAATAGCCTTCCAAAGAAGCAGCATTATAGATTCAATTCATAATCCTAAATTAAAAATATTCTGTTCAAGATAATTTTATTTTCTTTGTTGAAGGTCGTTTATTTTCTTTGTTGAAGGCCGTGATGATAGTGTTCATATTATGGTAAACGTTAGTGACATTTGGCAGTGTCTAGTTCATCCATAACTTTAATAATATTCATTCAAAGTCACAGAATTCTTCCATGTGTTTAAGTGCCAATAGATCATTTTCCTATATATATATATATAAATTCTCATGTATAAGCATCGTCATTTTTTTCATGCAAATATGCTATTAATCCATATGGATTAACAAAGTCAGTGATAAATTCACTATAAAGCCATATGATTTAATATTAATAGCGTATATGCACTAACTTTATTAAACTATATGACTTAATAACATGTCACACATAAGAAAAATTGAGCATTATAAGCTAAACCCCCCCCCCCCCCCAACTTCATCACTGACCTATATAAGTTTTCCTCCTACATAACGGGACATTAAATCCCAACGTAATCTATTGCCTCACACTTACCCAAAAGCCTTGTGATATTCCAATCCATCATTAACATTATATCCTTTTCTCCCTCCTAATATTTTTCTCCCTCCTAATATTTTTCATGAAACATTTACTTTATGTGTTGTGGAAGTGTGGGTTAAGCAACTATCAATATTATTGTGACTGCAACTTGTTGAGAAGTATAAATATAATGATAAACAAATGTAAAATAAAAAAAATGACACAATAATTTATGTTGTTCGGTTTAAAGCCTATATCTACAGACAAAAACTAAAAGATAATTTTATAATTTTACCATAAAATAGGAGTAATAAAATTGAGAATTACTCTGAAAATTTAAAAATCCAATACACTCAAATAGATCCTCTTGAGACCCAAAAAAATGTTAGATATAAACTCTGGAAGAATTCACTTGCAAATACTTTCAACTCTCAAAATTTGTAATATCTTAACTCTCAAGAATGAAGCTCTATTTATAAGCATCTCATGGCTTTGACCTCCAACAATTTGCGATTCAAAATCCGCTGAGACAAGCCGCCATTTTGTTGAGCAAATCTTGACAAAAGGAGCATGAATTGCTATCACGTGGAGATAGCCACTTTCATTGCACGCATTAAACCCATGCAGGCTTTTTCAACAATTTTGTACGTACAATTGCCGACAATGGTTACTAGCCTCACTATTTAGCATTTAATTGCATGAGTACAAGTTTACCATTTGATCTTCACACTTTTACCATGCAATTACTAACTTGTCCGGTTTGCCATAAATGTTTTCCCATATTCAAGTCAAATATTTCAACATTCAGCAAAATTGATGAAAATAGTTGTAGCAAGGTCGTTTTGCTTATGGAAAAAGACATTCTCACAAAGAATTGCACAAACGATTGCACAAAACTGTGAGTTTTGAAAATACATAATTACAAAAATTAGATAAATTTTAAAAAATTAATCATATACACCCCTATCTTAAATCTTAAAAATGTCACTAGCAGAATTAAAAGAAATACTTTTAAATCTTAAGGAACAAATAAACGAAATAAAATTGGAAATAGAAAAGATAAAGATAGAACTTGCTACAATACAAAAAAGTCAGAAGAAACATAAAAAATTAGAAAGATTTGATATAATAAAAACAGGATTTTTAGGAACAAGTTCAAATAAACCTACAGGTAAAGCACAACCAGGAAGCTACGATGAGTGGTTTATAAAAAACCAATATCCAAAGATCTTAAAAGAAGCAGAAGATTTAATAGCAGAAATAAAGAAAAAAGATAAAGGAAAAGAAAAATTAGAAATAAAAGAAACAGCACAAAGTGAATCAAACTCTGAATAATGGAGGATTTAGAAAATTTAACTGAAAAATTCAGTGATATAAATTTAAGTGACTTAGAAACATTTGAAAAAGAATATCACATAAAAATGAATACATCTGGAGGACCAGAAATGAAACCTAATGTAGCTGAACCAAGCCATCGATATATGGATAGAAGAAAAAAGAAAAATAAACCCTTTTATGAATACATACCCCAAACTAAAAATACACCTTGGAAAAAAGAATATTTACCTAACCAAGACTCATTAATACCTATAAGTAATGCTGGAACATTATTAGATTTAGACTGTAAAATAAACCCTCGAAAGACATTAATAGAATGGGCAATACAAATGAGATTATTCTTCACATATAATGGAACAAATGATGATTGGAACGTAGAAACAGAAGAAGAAAAAATAAATATATTTACAGAGATTCTTATCTCCAGTATGATAGGAAATGTATTTAATTGGTGGAAAGGACTAAGTGATGATACCCAGAGAATGATAATAGATTCTGTAAAAATAGCTTTCAGAAGAAATAAAGTATTAGGCATAGAAAGATTAGTAGAACACATAGCAAGTGAATTTCTAGGAGAAAATTGGTCAGAAAGAGCATCAATAGAAGCAAATAAAGCAAAGCTAGATGCAAGACTAAAATTAACAAATTTAACAATTTGTAATATGTGTTATGTTAAGGAATATACATGTGAATTTACAAAATATTACTATGAACAATATGTAAGCATTGAAGATCAAGAAGTATATAAAACCCTGTATTATTCTAAATTACCATACCCATGGAATAGCTATTTTATTAATGAATATGACAAATATGATAAAAAAGATAGAGCAGACACTTTAGGAACTAGGATAAATTTCTTAAATACAAGACTAAGTGAAATATGCATGCAAAGAAATTTAATAAAAAAGAGTAGAAATGTAACAGAAATATGCTGTGGAAAAACAGAAATGCCAACCCAATGGGGTTGTTATGCACCACATAAAAGAAAAAGAAAAGAAAGAAAATATAAAAAATATAAAAATTTCAAAAAGAAATATAAGAAAGCAGGAAGAAAATATTATAAAAGAAAATACCAAAATAGAAATCAACATCAAAAGAAACAATTAGATAAATCAAAATGTAAATGTTGGAATTGTGGAGAAATAGGACATATAAGTACAGACTGTAAGAAAAAGAAAGTTAGAATTCTACAAAGAGAATTTGAAGATATAGAATCTGATTTAGAACAGATAAGTAATATATCAGATTATGAAGGAGAGGAAATATACATAATAAAAAAAAGTGATAGTGAAAATGAATCAGAATAGTAATCCTATAGAAAAAGAAGACGAAATTGAGGAAATAGAAAGAGAGGAAAATAAAAGTGGATATAGTTTAGTATCTACATTTAATAAAGAAAAATATAATAAACTTTTAAAATTAAATGTAACAAAACCTGAATACAATGCATTACATAAATTAAGAGATTTATTTAAAAGAAAAAGGATAATTTTACATGAATATTATGAACAAGAAAAAGCAGTAACTATAACACAAGCTGAAGGTAATATTAGATTCAGCTTAATAAATAAACGAACAATAGATTTAGCATTAAGGAAGATAAAAAATGAATCAACAAGAGAAAAGATACAATATGTATATTTAGCTGAAATACAAATTCTAGTAAAATCTCTATTTAAGGAAGGAATAGATAGCCCAATAGTCATGTCAATACATGATCAGAGATTTCATGACCCTAATATAGGACATTTAGGAACAATAGAAGGAAATTTGTGCTACACTAAATTATTATTTACATGTCACCCAAGATATTGTGTACACATAAAAGATAAAAATATAGATGAAACTTTAAGTTTACACTTTAAATTACTAAAAAAAAAAAGAATTTAATGAAAGAAGGAAATAGATTAATGACTATACATTACTCGGCATTATATAGTTTTTGTAACTCAAATTATGGAGAAATTTATGGAAACAAACCCTATATAGAAATAAATAAAGAATGTGAAGATATAGCGACATTCATAGAACCAATTACACAAGACTATAGAATCCCTACATCTTATGAATTAAAAATAGATGATAATAAACGATTTTTAAATGATAATAATGAAAATTCTATAATCCCTATAAGTTTTGCAGGAAAAACTTTATTAAAAGGAAGTTCATCCAGAAGATTAAGTACAGATAGACAATTAATACATATAGATAAATAGTTGACTCGACCTTTAGTCACTAGTAATGTAGTTAAAATATTAGGACAATATTTTAATGGTATAGAATATACAACAAAAATACATATATTAATTGATACGGGAACAAGTCATAATTATATGAATCATACAAAGAATCAAGGACTTTTAGTCAAAGAAAGAGAAATTCCATATGAATATACAGATTTTAATGGAAATAAACATACATGTAGACAAGAGGTAAAAGTACCATTAATAATAAAAGACACAAGAATAATTGTATACTGTTATATAGATTCCTTTATGACTACAGATCCAGAGAAGCATATAGTATTAGGAAATAGTTTCCTTAATAGTTTAGAATATTATAAAATAGAAAGAAATCAAATAACCTTACAAATAGAAGGACAACAAATAATTTGTGAAACATGTTAAAACAGGCATATATAAAATATCCCATGTCAGTATATATACAAATAAATATTCCAGAAAAAGATATCGATACTTGTGCTTTAATAGATACAGGAAGTGAAATTACAATAATGAAATCCTTTATATCTAGTCAATGGAAGCCTAATGGCAGTTTAAAAATTATTGGCATTACAGGAGATAAACAACAAGTCAACTTATCCTTATTAAACTATGAAATCCTTTTAGGGAGTAAACTCATTCGTATAAATCAGATATATCAATATAACCAGATGGATTGTGATATCCTCTTAGGAAATGACTTTATCCAACAGTTTCAATATTACCAACAAACTACATATATGATAACGCTTAAAACGCCTTGTAATCATATCCTCCGAATCCCCAGAGAATTTAAGCCATACAGAGTTCAGCCAGCCCAGCGTGGTGATCATCTTATATATGAAAAACGAAATTTAATATCACAAGGACAGAGTTACAATATAGAAATAGAAACCATAAAGTCACAACTTGAACAAGTGTACAGAGAAAACCCTTTAGCTTTATGGAAACCAGATCATCCTAGAGCAAAAATAGAATTAATAGAAAATAGAATAATACGATTAAAACCTATGTTATATACAGAAGAAGATAGAGAAGAATTTAAGATTCAATTAAAAGAATTATTAGATCTTAAACTAATAAAACACAGTAATAGCCCACATAATAGCCCAGCCTTTATGGTTAGGAAAAGAGCAGAACAAGTAAGAGGAAAAGCTAGAATGGTAATAAATTATAAAGAATTAAATAAATACACCAAGTTTGATGGTTATTTCTTACCAAATAAAGAAGTCTTAATAAATATTGTCAAAAATAAATCTTATTATTCAAAATTCGATTGTAAATCAGGCTTTTGGCAAATAAAAATGGAAGAAAATAGTATCCCTTATACAGCTTTTAGCACCCCTCAAGGCCATTATGAATGGTTAGTAATGCCTTTTGGATTAAAAAATGCTCCACAAATATTTCAGAGTAGAATGGATAAAATATTTAAAAATTATAAATATATTATTGTGTATGTAGATGACATATTAATAGCATCGGACACATTAGAAAATCATAGAAAACATTTAAAAGAATTTGTTAATATATGTATAAAAGAAGGAATAGTTTTATCTAAGAAAAAAGCAGTTATAGAACATAAAAGAATAGAATTCTTAGGAATGATACTTGATAAAAATGGAATAAAACTCCAAAGTCACATAGGAAGAAAAATTACTGAATTCCCAGATAAGTTAGAAAATAAACAACAAATACAAAAATTTTTAGGATGTTTAAATTATGCAGAAGGTTTTATAAAAGACTTGGCAAAAAAGAGAAATATTCTTCAAAAATTACTTAGAAAAAATAATACTAGAGGATGGAGTATAGAACATACAGAGACTGTGAAAAGTCTAAAAGAAGAATGTAAAGATCTCCCGACATTAAGATTACCAGAAGAAAATGATAGTTTAGTAATACAAACTGATGCTTCAGATCTACATTGGGGAGCTATACTTAAAACAGACATAAATGAAATATGTAGATATACGAGTGGAACATTTAACCAAGCTCAGGTTAATTATCCAGTGCATGAAAAAGAATTACTTGCAATATACAAAGGAATTAAAAAATTTTCCTTATTTTTATTACAAAAACAGTTTACTGTAGAAACAGATAATACACAAATAAACTCTCTCATTAATAGAACGTTACCAAATGAGCCTCAATATAGGAGGTTACATAGATGGCAAGCTTATTTGTCTTATTACAATTTTAAAATTGTCCATATAAAAGGAACTAATAATTTTCTTGCAGATTTTCTAAGCAGGAACATAGAATTCGGACATGAATCCTGAAGTAAATAAAGCCATCGGTGCAATAAGAACCGAAATAACCCGGCTCAAAGCAGAAGCATCTGACATAATAGATACCATACACTTCTTAAAAGAGGCCTCTGAGGCCCATGAGAAGGGAATAAATTTGTTAGAGTCATACATAGACGACCTAACAAAAGGGCTTACAATAAACATCAGCCCAATAAATACTGATATCGGAAGCAGTAGTGGACCCATCAGAGACAATAAACCAATCTCTGATCCATCTCCCAGTCAAATAATAACCATAGAAGTTGAACCACATAAAACAGAGTCACCAAAAAAGTACATCCAAATAAACACTTCCCAGATAGAGAAAGAGGACGAATCGCCTCTGAACCCAAAAGAAGAAGAATATAAACAGTTTTCTACATGGGTATATTCCACGTGTTCTCACCAAAATACAATTTTTAGAGCACCAGGAAAAAATATGTATCCCAGAATGATTGCCACAAGAGGAGCAGACCCACTCCTCATATGTAAAATAGCAAAATATGGATTTCTTGACCTCATATATCCCGACATAGATCTTAGAGAGATTGCCGGCTTTGATGATTTACTTGTTAAAGAAATCTCAAGGTTTGCACAAAAAAGACCCATATACCTTAAATTCTATACCATAAGTCCAGAATACCATCAGAATGTAGAATATCAGGCCTTCTATATGATTACAGTAGGCCACATCACCAAAAACTTTAAAGTAGAAGTTGGGACTGAATACACAAAAGTTCCTAAAATAAACCAATCATGGATAAAGTCCAGAAGAGCCAGAGGTATTAAAGCCATATGGAGCATAGCAAAGGATCTATACAAAAGGAACTTCAGAACGATTATAAAATTTGAGAATTATATCTTGATTACATCAGAAGATAATCATTCTCCGTCAACAATACTTTTGGACTTCATAAATGAAATAAGCACAATGAAGTTTCCAAGCAGCTGTGATACACTCCAACAAGCCAGACAGCTCATGGAAGAAGAAGACAGGATAAGACAAGTTCGTGGCATACAAAAGTAAAAGCAGATGCCCGACATAAGCGTGGCAGACAAGCAAGATAAAAAGAAAAGCAAAAAGAAAAGCAAAAGCAGATACCCAAAGAATAAAGACAGAATACAACAAGTCACGGGTGTAATAATGTAGCTTTATCATTTTATGCTTGAGCCCAATAATACGAGGGCAATAATGTAAAGTTTTAAGCTTTAGCCCAATCATAGAGGGGCAATGAGGTAAAACAACAATGTAAAAACATTTTGGTATAAAATAAAAGAGGCAACGAGCAAAAAAGCTCAGAGCTTATCATTTTCCATAACCTCAAATTCTTGTTTACTTCAATTCTCTCAACTTTAAACAACGATATTGAATCATCGATCAAATAAAAACCTAGAACATGAAGAGCTAAACATTTTTAGCTCTAAATCCCAAACAACACCATCAATTAAATCAGGAACAAAACCACAACAGAAAGGCAATAGAAACCTAAATTATTGGAGATCTAGAGCATAACGATCGGAGTCCATACAGTAAAGCCGTTTCAAGTCCACTTTTCCCGTGTAGGCAAGGAGGCCGTTGAGGGAGTCAGGACGATAAAGGCTGCAGGTCACTGGAAAGAGATCGTAAGGCAAAGGATCAAAGATAAATTAGGTAATAATTCTTTAACCTTATCTGTTGGTGGAAGTTGTTGCTGATGATGATTGATGACAAAGTTTGTGGAGAAGGAGCTAAACTTTTGAAAGTGTTGAATTATGAGTAATTATATTTTCTTAGGAAATTCAAAAGAACATATGTTAAATCCAACAACGAAAATAACATACAATGACCATCATATGATAATAAACTTTTACTTAGGAACCTTTAAACAAACGTCTTACTTATTCAGTAAAGAAGAACTAGTAAGCAGAGAAGAATTACAAGCCGTATATTCCCTAGAATTTCCCCAAGAAATAAAACATAAAATAATAAAACATATAGAAATTGAAAATTTGAAACATCATATAATAATGTTAACTATAGATCAAGACATTGATATAGCTATGGCATACATAGAACGAGAAACCAGGGGCACTGGATCATCATACATATATGAAATAAATTCCGATAATGAAGAACTTGAAATATAAAAGTATATCGGCTGGAAACCACTGTGTGCGGGCTACTGGTCCAAAGGAGGTTTAAATATCTTGATTAAAATATTTATCAAGGGCCTCATCACTAGGTAGAACAACGCCACGTACTTTTATAATCATAAATATGATATTAATTTTCATCCCTATCAATCAAGAACCTGATTTTATAATAGAAACAGAAAAGAATTATTATGATTTTTATCAAACAGAAGTACCTAGTAACATACCTTATTTTATCATAAACTCAGAAGAAGAATTAGAATTCGTTCTAGCATTGTATATCAGAAATCCAAATGGATCATATAGTAAATACACCAATTAATATTGCTTTAATTTATTTATATTGTTTTGATTTATTTGTCTTTTTATATAATTGAGTTATTATATACCTTTACCTTATTTGAATATATCTTTACCTTTTATTTTATTTTACTTTGTTTTATTTACTTTTACTTTGTTTTATATACCCCCACAAAATTGGTATCAGAGCCATAGACCTAAATGGACCCCATAGAAGCTATAGTAAATAGTCTCTATTCGTTAAGAGTATATAATAAAGAAGAAATGAAAAATTTAATAAAATCTATAAAAGCTGAGAAAAATAATATACGAAATATAGAGCTTGAAGTAGGTCAAGATATATTAGAAAGATCAATAGATACTACATGTGTAGAATCCATAATACAAAAGAGAATGAAGTTTATAGATGAATTTATAAAATTTTTAATATACTGGTATAAGAAAGAAGCAGAATGAACCAACATGTATTTAATACAATACATAAACTAACAGAAAGTATAGATAGTATGAATCTAGGATGGGAAAATAGATTAGATGCTTATATAAATTTGATAAATCAAAAAATAGATTTATTAGAAATAGAACGCAATGGACTAATAAATTTAGGACCGGAAATTTATTCTGAATTTATAGATTTATATGAATTTGATAATCATATAATAATGTTTAAAGAAATAAAGAAAACTTTAACTAGATTTAAAAATAGGTGTAGAAGAGATGGAAGAAGACAAATACACCCGCAATTATAAAAATTAGAAATAAGATAAAATTTTGAAATAATTTGCAAAGAGACCCTCTTTGTACAAACCTTTGTACTCACTTTTGTGAGAATATCATTGTTGTTTGCTTATATCCCCATGCCCCGAATCCCAACAATTAAGACAATATCCAACAATTTCGTACAGTCTGTAGGAATTCACATCACGTACACAATAATGATAATTTATTAATCATATGTATGGACGCTCAGACTATGTTTCGGGACATGTATGTTGGTTGCAGAGACGAATGTTCTAACCATGTAACTTTTGTTGGGGTTCTCCCTGCTTGTGGCCACTTGGTTCTAGTACGAGTATTTGAAGGCCGGTCTGCTTGATGAGGCTGAGAAGCTTATGAGTTCAACACCAGTCAAATGAGATGTTGTGCAGACTACTGATGAAGATTTAATGTGGATTTGAGAAAGATGCAAAAGAAAATTACATAGATATTCATATCACAACAACAGAGGGGAAAAAAAAGAATATGTTGAAAATATTATATCAAGTTCTGTACTTTTATTTATTTTTCAGAAATGAGTTATGATTCAACAAAGCTCTTCTCCATAAACTTTACAAATTCCTTAAAATCTATCCTTCCATCTCCATTTTTATCAAAAGTTTTGATCATTTTCTGCAGTTCTCCAGCTCGAATCCCTCTTTCAAGCCCAAAATACAGGGCACTCTCTGCAACTCCATGGCATCAATGAAGCCATCTTTGTTCTCATCAAACACATCAAAAGCTTCTTTCACCTCCTCCAAGCTTGGCTCTTTCTCCTCAAACACCCCTTTAATCAGTTTTCTGCATTCATTCAGGTTATATTGTCTTATAGGTTTTTATTATATAGTTCTTTTCACCAATCCGTTCAGTCTTGTAAGTCAAGAAATTGGGATGAGAAGAGCAAACAAGCTTCTTCAATAAGAAGGAACATGATGATGAGAGTCTCTCTAGAGATGAAGTGGAAATGGTCATGCGAAAGTTGACACTTTTTCACAGCTCTGAAAATGAGGAGCTTCCACAGAAGCTGGGTTCTGCTAATTGACAATTTTGTTTACGAGTTGTGCCTCAGACCTAGCAGGTGCGAAGATGGACAGAAATTAGTTAAATTTAAATTATACTGACAGAAACAGAACAACGAGGCACATACAAATTTTTCTTTAACAGAATACATGAATGGTTAACAGATACCTGATTGTCATGGAATCCCATCCAGACAGATTGGATGCTTCGGTCAACGCAGCCCTCCATTTCTGAATCTTTTCTGGCATGTTCTTGAACTGTTTTTCATGCTCAACAAACGGATCCCCGAAACTTCCATTTTGCTTCCGTACATCCGATGGATCTACGTGATAGAAAACTGGAATAACAATTTGACCATTTATTTTCTTGCAGTCAAGAATCCTGACAAGTTCATTCAGGCACCAATCTGAAGAAGCATAGTCCTTAGAGAAAATGATTATCGAAACATTTGAGCCTTGGATTGCCTTCGAAATGGCAGGTGAAAACTTTTCTCCCCTGCTAATCTCTTCATCATCAATAAATGTTTTGATCTTCTTCTGACAAAAAGCAGCGTAGAGATGACTAGTAAAATTACGACGAGTATCCTCCCCTCTGAAACTGAGGAAGACATTCATTTGAGATCATCTCTTTCTTTCTCTCTCGATTGGTCAGCTACAAAGATTAACGATACAATGTGTGGTGTTTTCCTTAGCAACTTCAGATTCCTCCTGTTGTGCGCGGAATGCGGAATCAAGCGCACCAAATAATCACAGAAAAATAAAGGACATAAAATTTACGTGGTTCGGCAATATGCCTACGTCCACAGGAGCAAGAGAAAAATAATTGTATTATTAACAATTATTTGAGTACAAATTTGAGTAAAGAAATCTCACTTTCCCAGAACCCAAATACACCCAGTACTCTCACACACACTCTCCAATTGCTCACTCTCAAAAGCTTAGAAACTTATAAGCTTCACAAATTTGGGATGATCTCAAATGAATGAAATCCTTAGCTATTTATAGGAGAAATGAATTACTATGCTAAGAATAAAATAATTAAAAATATAATTTTTAATTATTATTATTTTTCAAATCCATCCCCTATTCCCCATTCTTTCTTTTCGGCTCTGCAAAAAATCAACAGATTTGAAAAAAACATATGGCTTCTAGAAACACGTCACATTTTTCCTCCCTGCCACCAACCTTGCTTTTGAAATTTGCAAGCCAATCTTTCCAATCTTTGACTTTTCAACAATTCTCCACCTCGGCGAAAATTTTCCAAATCTGAGCCGACATTAATGGACCATAATACTCAATCCCAAATGATCCTCGCAAGGATCCAAGGCGGCTGCATCGTTGTGACTGCCTACGTACCCAAAATTTGGGATCAAGCCAACCGTAGTTCATAATTCCCGAAGGACATTACTTAACACAATCGAAGGATTTGAATTAGTTTCAAGCAATGTTGAAACTTAACTCCATAAACTATTTTCGTCAACATATCTGATGGATTATCTTTGGTATCGATCTTCTTCAACAACACATCACCACCCTCGATAATTTCCCTCACATAATGATATTTCACATCTATGTGCTTCGTCCGAGCGTGATATGTTTGATTCTTCGCAAGAAATATCGCACTTTGGTTATCACAAAAGACCACAATGTTCTCCTGGATTACTCCCAAGTCACCTAACAAGCCTTTCAACCAGATAGTTTCCTTCACAGCTTCAGTTGCTGCCATATACTCTGCTTCCGTAGTAGACAGAGCAATTGTCGATTGCAGAATCGACCTCCAGCTAACCGGACCTCCACCCAATGTGAATACGTAGCCCGTTGTTGATCTTCTCTTGTCAAGGTCTCCAGCGAAATCAGAATCACAATACCCAACACATTGTTGACCACAGTCCTTCTTGAACAATAACCCAACATTAACTGTCCCATACAAATATCGGAGAATCCACTTTACCGCAAGCCATTGGTTTTTACCCGGATTGTGCATGTATCTACTAACCATGCTCACTGCTTGAGATATATCGGGCCTTGTGCATACCATAGCATACATAAGACTACCCACAGCACTAGCATATGGAACACGAACCATGTAATCGTGCTCCTCTTGAGATATAGGACATGAAGAAGAGCTTAATTTGAAATGAGGAGCTAGAGGTGTACATACCGGTTTAGTTTTGTCATCCATACCGAATCTTTCTAGCACTTTCTTCAAATAAGACTTTTGAGTCAACCATACGCTCCCATTCTTCTTGTCTCTACGTATCTCCATTCCAAGTATTCTCTGTGCATCACCCAAGTCTTTCATCTCGAACTCAGAAGCCAGTTGCTTCTTTAATCTTTCGATCTCATCTCTATTCTTCGAAGCTATAAGCATATCATCGACATAGAGTAACAAATAGATGAAAGCTCCATCTGGTAGTTTTCTAAAGTAAACACAATGATCGTGTTCACTTCTGGTGAATTTCTGCCCTTGTATAAATTGATCAAATCTTTTGTACCACTGCCTTGGCGACTGCTTCAGTCCGTACAAAGATTTAATCAACCTACACACATGATTCTCCTTTTCAGCAACTCTGAAACCACAAGGCTGAATCATATAGATTTCTTCCTCCAAATCTCCATGTAAGAACGCCGTCTTAACATCCAATTGAGCCAACTCTAACTCATATTCTGCAACTAAGGCAAGTAGGATACGAATGGAAGTATGTTTTACAATTGGAGAGAAAACTTCATTGTAGTCAATACCTTCCTTTTGAGCAAAACCTTTTGCCACGAGCCTTGCCTTGTATCGAGGAGTTGTTTGATTCGGAGATCCTTGTTTTTTGGTGTAGACCCATTTATTGCCAATAGCCCTTTTCCCCTTTGGTAACTTTACAAGTTCCCAAGTCTGGTTTTGATGGAGAGATTTCATCTCTTCCTCCATGGCTAACTTCCACTGATTACTTTCACTGCTGCGTAATGCTTCACCGAAAGTGTTGGAGATGTCATCATCAATAACTGGAAGTGCATAGGCTACTACCATATCTTTAGTAAGTCATCCGGGTTTCTTTATTTCTCTTCTTGGCCTCCTTATTGCTATAAAATCATCATTATCTACATCATCAATTGTTTTTTCGTTTTGTGGGACATCAGAAGAAACAACCTCTTCTTCAACTCTAGGTGTCACCTCCATAGTTGAACCATTCTTCGATGTAGAACTAGCTGGTACATATGGAGTTGCATTAAACTCCACCCGCTGTAATGCCTCTTTGGTCTTGTTCTCCACCTGCTGAGAGCTTGAAGTTTTCATCATTGAAGCTTCATCAAATGTGACATCTCTACTACACACAAACTTTTTATCTTCGAGATCCCAAAGCTTGAAGCCCATTACTCCACCTTTGAATCCCACAAAGATAGCTTTTCTAGCACGAGGATCCAATTTACCATCTTTGACATGATAATAAGCTGGACACCCGAATACACGAAGGGAATCATAGTTTTGTGCATACTTTCCAGACCACATTTCCATAGGAGTTTTACCTCCAATTGCAGCAGAAGGCAATCGGTTTACCAAGTGACTTGCGTAGCTTACAGCTTCAGCCCAAAACTTTTTATCTAAACCAGCATTAGATAACGTACACCGTACCTTCCCTAGTAAAGTACGATTCATACGCTCAGCCACACCGTTCTGTTGCGGAGTATGTCTCACCGTGAAATGTCTTTTAATACGCTCGTTCTGGCATACTTGCAAGAATGGATCAGAAGTATATTTATCCCCATTATCAGATCGTAATACTTTGATCTTTCTGCCAGTTTGAGTCTCCACCAATTTCTTCCATTTCACAAAAATCTCTAGAACCTCATCCTTTGCTCGCATGGTGTACACCCACACACGTCTAGAGAAATCATCAACAAATGTAACAGAATAATGGCTTCCACCAATTGATGCAGTCTTGGTTGGTCCCCATACATCACTATGAACATATTCAAGGATCTCACGAGTATCGTGATTAGCTGTACCAAACTTGACCCTTGTTTTCTTGCCTACTACACAATGCTCACAGAAATTTAATTTACAGGTTTTGGTACCTTTTAAGAGTCCATGCCTCATCAGAGTTTGCAAAGACTTCTCTCCAGCATGTCCCAGTCGTACATGCCATAGCTTGGTGGTGTCACTGTGCGCCTCAACAACATTTGCTTCATCAGTTGTACTTCCCTTTAAATAGTACAGATTGTGACGCCGAACTCCTTGCAGAATCACCATAGCCCCATGTGTAAACTTCATTATACCATCTTTAATGGTAACCTTGTAGCCTTTAGCTTCCAAAGCACCCACAGAAATTAGATTTTTCTTTAAAGCTGGAACAAATCTAACCTCTTTGAGTTCTCTGACCATTCCATCAAACATTTTGAGCCGAATTGTTCCTATCCCCACTGTGCGACAAGGTTGATCATTCCCCATCACAACTGCACCGGATTCCAGATTACGAAAATCCGTAAACCACTCCTTAATAGGACACAAATGATAGGTTGCTCCAGTATCAAGTATCCACTCGCTCGAACTAGCCACGTATGCTGCAGGAGTAATACTTAGTGAATAATCAAAGTCTTCATCTTTCCGTGTCATGTTTGCTGCTGCTGGTTTCTTCCCATCTCTCTTTTGAGCCTTTGGACAATATTTCCTCCAATGGCCCTTTTCATGACAAAAGGCACACTCGTCTCGAGCTATATTTCTGCTTCTCGATTTGGATCGAGAATTCTTTCCACCACGCTTCTTTTGTTTCTCCATCGCCCAATCTCTACTCACCAAAGCTTCAGACGATGCTCGTTCAGAATTTTTATCATTATTCAGAATCTCCAAGCTTGTCAATGCTGTGCAAACATCTTTGAAGACGATCACACTCTTCCCATATATCAAAGTAGTCACAAAATGGCTATATTCCTCTGATAGTGAGTGTAACAGAATCATAGCCTTGACTTCATCCTTAATATCTTCATCAAGATTCTTCAAATCAACAAGTAACTTTTCAAATCTTGAGACATGATCGTGCATTGACACCCCATGCTTCATTCGAAAACCATATACTTGGCTCATTGCATGAAGGCAATTTTCAGGACTTTTCACCAGGTACTTCTCCTCCAATGTACGCCACAAAGTCATCGCACACTCCTCATCTTTCACCAAGTATTTCACCTCCTTGGTCAAACAAGATCTGATCTGACCACAAGCTTTCTCGTTCATACGATCCCAAATTTCTTCATCATATAAGTGTCTTTTATTTTTCAGAACAACATCTAGATCGATTTGAATAAGGGCATCCATAACTTCGCGCCTCCACATGCCGAAGTTGATTTTCCCATCAAACTTTTCAACATCGATCTTCTGGCCTCCTATAACAGGTGCTGAATAGCGATTTGACAAATCTCGCCTCCCACCTGAGGTATCTCCAGAAATAGTCTCGGTAGATCTCTCCCCAATTCTGGAAGTTTCACCTTCTACCATTTTCACAACGAACTATTTCCACTTGAAAAACAGTCTCTATGATGTTAATTTCGCGTGAATAAATGCACCAGGAAAGTTCCCAGGAGACTGGACGGGAACTTGGTCCCAATTAAAAACCAGAATCCTTATACTCTTATCGCCTTTGTTGACAGAACTTTCCTAGACATGCAAAAATACACACTACTTACAATAGACTGTCTCCCAAGTACAAATGGCCGTCTCCACCGTATACGTGAACAGTACCGTATACATGAACAGTGCCGTATATGTGAATAGTACCGTATACGTGAACAGTACCGTATCCCCCAAGTACGAACCGTCGGCTCTGATACCACTTGTTGTACGCGGAATGCGGAATCAAGCGCACCAAATAATCACAGAAAAATAAAGGACACAAAATTTACGTGGTTCGGCAATATGCCTACGTCCACGGGAGCAAAAGAAAAATAATTGTATTATTAACAATTATTTGAGTACAAATTTGAGTAAAGAAATCTCAATTTCCCAGAACCCAAATACACCCAGTACTCTCACACACACTCTCCAATTGCTCACTCTCAAAAGCTTAGAAACTTATAAGCTTCACAAATTTGGGAAGATCTCAAATGAATGAAATCCTTAGCTATTTATAGGAGAAATGAATTACTATGCTAAGAATAAAATAATTAAAAATATAATTTTTAATTATTATTATTTTTCAAATCCATCCCCTATTCCCCATTCTTTCTTTTCGGCTCTGCAAAAAATCAACAAATTTGAAAAAAACATATGGCTTCTAGAAACACGTCACATTTTTCCTCCCTGCCACCAACCTTGCTTTTGAAATTTGCAAGCCAATCTTTCCAATCTTTGACTTTTCAACACCTCCAAGGGTTGAAGTATTTCTTAGGCGAGCTGTTTCAGATTTGTTACCAACTGCAAATCTCCTGGTACATAAACAAGTCTCTTCCACTTCCTCTTGATTTTGATGTGGCTCTTATTGCGAGTTTTGACTGTGGCTTTTTGGAAACATTCTCTTTTTTAAGGAGTTTGCAGCAGTTGGTCAGGTGAATCTTTGTGATCACTATCGTTGCGTGCTAGTATTTGTGATTGGGGGCTGGGCAGTGTGGGGTTCTAGTAACCAAGCTCTGCTCTCAAATGAGTTTGATAAGCCATTAGCTGTGTGGTCACAAGAGTCCCATGGGGAGAAGTCTCACTTTGCTGTTGACGGTCATATCGAAAAAGGTTCTAATAACTTATGGTCATAACGAAGGATTTGAATTACATCTGATTGCCGCCACCTTAGTTCAAGTTGAAAATAGATGCTGCAGTGTGCTGGCAAAGCGGGACTCGGGACTGTTGTGCGTGATTATGCAACAAATGCTGATGATTTCCCTCAGTTCTCCTTGATTGATCAAACGGCGTTAATTTTTATCAAAACATTTACAACCAATTCAAAGTTTCAAACTTTAAAGCGAAGAAATAACAAAATTAATAAAATTGCTTGATGATTAAGGCAAGAAGATGATGTTTGAAGCCATTGACAACAGCTGCTAACACATCATATCAAAGAAATTGAAAGCAACTACTGTGCCTACAAAGCTTAGCAGCCGTAAGCCTTTCATTTAATATCTCCGCCATGCATGCATAACCTCCAAACTAATCCGACTTTGCCTATCGTCAGTTTGTCAGAAATCAGTGTCCAATTAAACAATCTTTAGCACAGCATTTAATTATACAAATGGCGGTTAGAATGCTAAAATTTACTGCTCATCAACACTGTGGTAGTTCTGGCGGAGTGATTGTAGTCCAGAGCTTTCCTCTGGTTTGTTGTCTCTGATTTTGCATTAACTTTGGAGTCAGAGACCGCAGCTGGCTTCTGGATAACTTGGAATCGTATTGATGAATACTTTGGAGGCAAATTTGCAAGGCTGGCTTTCGCAAATTCGTATGGTTTATTTTGAACATCTTCAGAAAGTTTTCCCTTCTTCGAATTGTTGCTATAGCCTTCACTGCTTCCACTTACAAATTGAAACGAGGTCGTGTTATAATTTCTTTTGTTTCTGGAATATTAAACTTTCGGGGTCCACTAGTGTGTGAGATTAGAATCTTGGAAAATTTTCCGTGAGTGAATAGAAATAAATACAACTTAACCGACTCTTAGCAGGTATTGGATTTGGGGAAGGAGTTAGGAGACTTACAATTAAATAACGGAAAATTATACGATGCCGTGATTAAAATCAATTATATAAGTCATATCAAAATCAGTTGTGCGAAATAAGTATATGAGTCCTTCTCTATTGCGGACAACTTCATTTTTTTTTTCACACGGGTACTTTTTTAAGGCATATCGATTTTTAACTTTCTTACTATATGGCTTAAAAACATATCCGCGTTTAAAAAAATAAAGGCACTCGCATCTAAAGAATTTATTAGTATTAAACATTTTGCAAAAATCATATGGCAATCTAAACAATACTGAAAGCAAGAATAAGAAGATTAAACTATCTGAACTTTTCTCACATCTCAAGAATTTAATTCACCTTAATGCTTACGAAGTAAAATATTTTATAGCGCAAAATGATAAGTGCTTTTGTATACGGTTAATATTGGCAACGACAATATAGGATTAAAATTTTAAACGACATGGGGGTTAAAACAGAAATCCAAATTAATTTAAATCAAATTTATTTCACCAAGGGAAGATCTTCTCTTTTTTTAGGTGTTGAGAGGAAGAGATTAATTATTAAGGAAAAATTAATAAAAAGGATAAAGAAATAGAGATCAATTGGAGCATTTTAGACATACCTAAGGGAAAAGAGTATGTGAGAAGGAGTGACTCATTTGTTAGGGAGTGTTGACTTCGTCGTCTCTGCAAATTCTCTTGGGACTCGGTTCCAATTCCTCTTCATCAGAAGTTCCACTTGCGCTCGCCATATCATCCAATTTCCAAACTTGGGTAGCAAAATTGAGGGTAAAAGTGTTGGGTTTGGTCTCGTTGGGATTTGCATATACCGGACACACCCCATAACATTTCACCCTGTCCAATCTCGAGAGGAACTCAAAGGAGACAGTTGTGTGGTGGTTATCATCAGGAAACCCAACTTTCCCGCAGGGACTAAACCCAAGCACGACATGATCCGTTTTAGTCACCTGATAACCACCAGCCCATCCTTCCTCAAAGCAACAGCGACGACCACGTTTCCTTCCAGAGAGAGTCTTCATTTCAAAGCTGTATCGAAAGTCGACGTCAAACCCACTCCGTTCTGAATCACATGACACAAGAACAGCACAAAAAGCAAACCCAACTAAAGTTTGACGACAATGTTGCGGTATTTGAAGAGTTAATAAAGATCCTGAACTTTGATTGCTGAACCACTCCGGAATCTCGCTCCCTGGTAAAATTATGCTGGGACCCCCGAGTCTACCGCGTTCCTGTAAAAAAAAAAAATTATGATTTCAGATGTAATGAAGAGTGAGAGAAGATCGGAGAGAAGAGAGAGAATTGCATATATATACCATTTCCAATTCATAAAGTCGTCTCAATGATGCAATTGCCATATGCTGAATCCTTAGTTGTGAATCTGCCAAATTCTTGTTTGCTTCTTCAGCCAGTTTCGAGCAATTAATAAGCCAGAACTCAATGGACGAAGTGATTTGATGCCTCGAAAAGTGAAATTCAACTTCATTACGGGAGTGCTTGGATAGCTTTCCAAGTAGGGATGCATCTAGTTCTTCTAGACATGATGGAATCTCTGGCAAAGATTGTAGTTGCTGGCAATTACTTGCATCTAATAATTCCAAACTTGGTGGGAGCTCTGGCAATGACTGAAGCATATTGCAATCGCTCAAGAAAAGTTCTCTCAGCCGTGAAAGTTGCTTGATACTTGCAGGTAAACTCTTAAAGTTATTTCCACTTAGATGTAACCATTCCAATGAGGATAGACAGCCAATCTCTTGCGGAATAGCCGTTAAACCACAGTTATCTAAATCTAGCCAATTCAATGAAGATAAACCGGATAACAACGATGCAGGCAGTGACCCCAAACCTGATAATAAGGATGGTAGTTGACTAGTGGCAGATCCATGTGCACCCACGTACTCATGAGATTTTAAATTGCCAATGTTATCTGGTTCAGAACAGTCCTCTGAGCCCTGCGTTCCAAGCCGTTCTACATTTTCAAATAAAGATGGTCCCTGCTCTGTAATTTTAGTCCTGCCTAAATTGATTTGATTTAAATGTTCCATTCTCTCCAAGTTTTCTGGGAAACTCTCGAGGTTTAAGCACCCGTCGACAGAAAGCCAAATCAGAGATTTATTTACAGATGCTAGTTGAAACCCTTTTCAGCCTTGTGCATCTACTTATAGTTAAGAGTGTAAGATTAGTTAGGCATTCTATTGATGAGGGAACTTCTTCTATTGCGGTCTCGAATAAGTATAGCGTCTTTATATTTCCAGAAATCTGTGGGAACTCTGTGAGATTAACACAGGAGGAGAAATCAATACTTATTGGACAAACAAAATGAAGGTTGCTTGGAAATGACCTAAGACTTTTGCAGCCCCTAAAATTCAGTGAGATGGTTGAAATTCTGGATTGACGACGGAACACAAGCTAAGTTCGTACAGTTCAAAAAATTTATTCTCTCAAGATTTGGAGTTTCCGACAGGTCCGGCATTCTAGTAAGATATTGGGAATGGCCAAGATCAATAGATTTTAACTTGAAAGCTTTCTGTAACAAAAAATAAACGGGCTATATTAAATTAGTACCACTGAATTTCACAATTAGTTATATATTATTTAAAGAAAAAAAAGTAATTAATGTTTTGGTACTAGAATACCATACCTTTTTTCCTTCCCAAATTTGCTCAATTTTACTGTAAGGTAAATTGAGCTCAATAAGGTTCTCCAATTCAACATCAAATGGTAGTGTTTTCAAAGGATATCCGTGCCAATGAAGATACCTCAGTTCCTCAGGAAAATATTCCAAACCTTGGTTAAGATGCACTTTAGAGCTTATAATTTGAACATCATTAGGCTCAGGCATATAGAATTTAAGCAATCTGAGATTGGACATTTTTGCAAAGGTTTGAGAATTTAGATGAATATCGTTTATCTTGGATAGATCAAGGAATATGCCTTCAATTTTATCGGTCCCCTGACAAACATAAGCAAATAATGAGTAAGTATAAAATTTACCAAAACTTTTGAAAAATTGATTAAGAGCTTACTAATTGAAACATAATCATTCACAATTGCGGATGCCCTCTTTTTTTTAATGCAGACACGTTTGCTAGACCATACGGCTTAATAGAATTAATTTTAAATACATAATAAAGCTGTGTGATTTAATAGGTTTAATAACTGACTCTATTAAATTACACGACTTAAAAGTGTATTCACATGAAAAAAAAAATGAAGACGCTCACACAAAAGAAGGGTACTAATTTCAAGGATAAAAAAAAAATACAATCCATAGCTATGTTTGACTATCATGACAAATAAATTAGTCTAAATTTTATTCCAACATTCATAGGATTATTAATCCTTATTTTCACAGGGGTTTAAATAGAAGTAACTATTTTAATCTAAATTTGCTACTAATATGAAAATTTTATTCAATAATTTATTTTAACTAGTATGTAATGTCAAACACAAAAAAAAATTATTCAAATATTTATTTACAATAATATTAAATATTAAATTTAACAATTTTTAAAATATAATATATTATTTAAATAGTTATTTTAGCGTCATTTGATTAAATTTTACATAGTCTTTTATGACATTATACCAAACAAAAGACAAGATTATACAATCTAATATAATCCAATCTAATCTAATCCTAAAAGTTAATTTAGTCTAATCTGGTATTCTAAACATAATCTAAGTGTTGTGTTATTTGAATTCATCGGTGATCACCCTCGTCTCTTCTACTTTTAATTTTTAGCTATTTTATTTTATTTTTCTCTAAAATTTTAGGGCAAAATTCAATTTATTTCATAATTAGAATAAAAAATTTTAATTTATCCCTAAAAATGTAAAAACTTCAATTTATCCTAAAATATAGTTATCTTTTCATTAATTTTAGCAGCCAAAAAGTTACTATTATATTTATATATTTTCTTGACAGTTAACTAACTCATGGAAAGTCAAAATTTTATCTTTTATATAGATTCATTTCTTCTGAAAATATATATAGATTAATTTCAATAACACCTAAATGTTAACCTAAATATTTTAATAAATTTCTTTTTGACCAACAAAAATACCATATCACCCTTAACATTTTTATACTCACACAGTAAAGACAAATTAACTCTTAAAGGATATTCACACACACACTACATCATCATTTGTTGGGATAAAAATATAATTTGGAATATAAAAATTTTAAATTAATTTTATTTCTACTTACAAATAATTAATAAAAAAATAAAAAATATATACAAAATTCAGTAAAATCACCAAACCCCAATCTTAAATCCAATTGATGAAAATCACTAGGGCTTGGTCTAGTAGCTAGAGCCACTCGCGAGAGAAGTGGTTCGAGTTCCCGCAAACGCATTACAGGTTTAATTTAAATTCCTTCTTCAAATCTTGAGTGAACGCAGTTTTTCTCTTTGGAAGGGAGTTTACGTCCTTCAAATATTTGAGAGGGTTAAAATATGAGCGGTGTCATATCAGAATTGATGTAAACTAGTCTCAATACTTGTATGATTATAATTATTATGAGGAATAGTCTCCTAAAATATATATATATATATATACACATATCCAATTGATAAAACCCAAACCCTAAACCTACTAACGTAAAATTCAGTTTTAGTTGGCTTAAGGTTTTAAGGCATTATTCTGGGGATTTGAACTGAGAATGGATTTGAGGGAATTGAAAGGGCATTTGGGTTGACAGGCGCTTCACAAGCCTCCAGCCGCCGTGCCCATCGCCCTCAAAACCTCAATCCACCGTGCGCAGCAGCACTCTAAGACTAAAGCCGCCGTAGGCGGCACCAAGCAAGCCTCTAGCCATCGCGCAAAGCACCTCCCAACCTCCAGCCGCCGCCAAAGCACCCTCAATCCCCAAAATTTTGCCTAAAAAATCCCTATAATTTTACCAAATCCATGTGCAGAAATGATAAGACTGATGAGGCGAACCCACCATCACGACCTACGCCATCTAGTCAGAGCTCCCAATTTGTTTTTTAAAAAAAATATTGCATAATTTCATCGAGAAATTCTGGGACTTTGAAGAAATCCAGGATTCAAATTTTGACCATCACAATTGCAATTGGAGATGGACTATTATTTGTCAAAGTAAGGGTTGATTATTGCAGATTACTAAAATAAGAAGTAGAAGAAATCTAAGAAGCATAGATGAATAAGAAACGAAGAATAAGCCAAAAAAATAATAGTAAAGAAAACAAAGAAGAAGAAACGAAGAGGAAGAGAAAAAGAAGGGAAATAAAAGAAAAAGGAGGGAAAAAAAGGAGAATTTTCTATTTATTCTATCATTAATTATTATTAATAGTTTTTTCAAAGGATATTTTTGTAAGTGATGTACATAAAGATTTGAATTCATTTTATTTTAGAAACAATAGGGATAAAGAACATATGCCACCAATAAAAAGTTTAGCTATTCTAATTAATAAGATATTGTCGTAGTTTATTAAGGACAGTTTGAGAATGTTGTAATTTCAAAAGTAATTGTTGTTAGTTGTGATGTAGAAATAATCAGCTGTGAAGAAAATCAGTTAAGTGTTCGGTAAATTTTGTTTTCAAAAGTACTGTGAGTTTTGAAAGTAATTATGGACGTTTGGTAAATTTTACTGTTAAATTGTTGAAAGAAAACAAATAACTAAAATATACATAATGTAGGATAAAATTTACTTATACATATAATATTTTTAATTATATATTATAATATTTTTTACTAAAAATAAAATTTATAATATATTGATTTTATTTTTTATTTTTTATCTTAAAAAAATTGATAATTAAATTTATAATATAGCGAGACAAATTTAATAATAAATCTACCAACAAATTGATATTAATAAATTGATATTAATGAATTATAATAAAAATTTATTAAAATATTGATTTTGTTTCCAATTTGCATAAGGATAATTTTGGGTTTAGGTAATAATCTTAGGGATATTTATGAAATTATATTAAAGGATAAAATTGATTCTCAAAATCAAAATTTAAAAGTTACTAATTCTCTACTTTTCAAAATCAATTTTAGGAGGGGCTGATTTTGACAAAAGTGATTTTGATTTTTTTTTTTTAGCCAAACACTAAAATTTGTTTTTAGATTTTTAAAATCACTTTTAAGTCTCCCAAAAGTAATCCCAAACGGACTCTAAGTCAATATTAATCAGTGGTTGAATTTAATAAATTTTAGAGAATAAATTAAAATTTTCACATTTTTAAGAATAAATTTAAGATTATTATTCTATTAAAAGTAAATTAAAGTTCATGCAAAAGTTTAGTCTCAAAGCTGAGATTATGAAAGGTAAACGAATTCATGCACCACTTTACAACCCATGCTAATTAACAAGCTTTTGGATTCCCTATTGGTTAATCTAATTTCATTGATTGCAATGATAACCTCATTACGTTTAATTGCCTAAAAACTAACCTAGGCTTTTTTATTTTGAAAGATGTGTTTTCTATTACCGAGTAATTTGCTTGCGATGCTCCTAAGTTGTTCAACAAAAGTTTTAAATGATATTTTAGTGAATCAAAAAGCAATTTAGGGGCCTTGTAAAGTGTAAGTAACATCGACTAAGGATAATTTTGGCAAATTAAAACTCGGCTTTGGAGAGGAAAAATTAATAGTAAAAGTCAAATAAGTAGATTCTTACCTTATTTTTCTTTAGCACGTGATAGACATCGTTGTGATCCCACAGCCTGCTACGTTTGCATGGTTCTTTGACAGATTCTTGGCGAACGATTATCTGACCCATCTCTTGCAATAAATCATGCATCCGTAGCCGATTCCCATATGACGATATTGTGATGAGTGACTCGTCAATGAGAATGTTCAGTCGATCACGTATGGACATAGGATCGTCTTGTATCCTCGTCACGAAGTCTATATATTCTCCATTAAAGAAACATGCGATGTCAAGAAATATTTCCTTCTCTTCTGAATTCAGCTCATCATAACTGATTTTCAACACCTTATAAATACTGGGTTCAGAAATCAATTTCAAGTTGTGCAATTTATCTTCCCATTGCTGTTTGCTCTTTTGGTGAAGGGAAGAACCCAAAACTTCGAGAGCCAACGGATTGCCATCGGCATAACACACTACTTCCTGTGAGAGCTCTAGAAGATCATGAG
The DNA here is from genome assembly GCA_029618585.1 of Citrus australasica. Taxonomy (NCBI): domain Eukaryota; kingdom Viridiplantae; phylum Streptophyta; class Magnoliopsida; order Sapindales; family Rutaceae; genus Citrus; species Citrus australasica. The sequence continues at coordinate 32,428,037 of JARCIV010000003.1, read as the reverse complement.
AGCGATAGTTTTTTCTAAAGGCTTTTCTACAAAAGAGCTCGAGAGCTTTACTGTGTTGCAATCCCTTGACCTCAAATATGTTATCCACTCCACATTTATCAAGTACTCGTTTATCTCTAGTAGTTATAATGATTCTACTTCCAGGGCTAAATTTATCAGACCCTCCAACTAAAGTTTCTAATTGAGTGAATCCATCATGAACATCATCCAGAACGATCAACACTTTGATCCGTTGGAGCCTTTTCCGGATGTTCTGGGGTATAGTGGGGGTTCCTATTTTGAGATTTTCTCCTAATACTCGAGAAATAACCTCATCTCGAACGTGAATGACTCCCATTTTATTTGATTCTTCTCTGACTTCCGCCACGAAGCACTTGCCTTGAAAGTCTCTTGATATTTGATGAAAAACAACACTAGCAATGGTTGTTTTACCGACACCGCCCATGCCCCAAATTCCTACGATTCGAACATCGTGAGATTCGAGACACATCAGTGATTTCATTTCCTCAATTCGTGAATTTAATCCGACGAAGCTATCTAAATCAGTTGAATTTGACATATCTTCCAATTTCTTGGAAATATCTTCGACAATATTTTCCACTAGTTCCGCCTCGTTCCTGGCAAATTGTTATGAGATAATAAGACATGAATTACGGAACAATGGTATATTTATTTCATTAATTAGCATTGATAATATTTTTAAAAATTTTTAACTTTCTATTTATATTTTCTAATGCGCTGTAGTGGTTAACTTATCAAATATATATGATAAATTATTTGTTAAGTGACTATTTCATAATGTAAAATTACCAAGTATTTTACCAAAATATTTATAAAGCAGATTATTTAGGAAACTCTAGCAATATTATTTAGGAAATTAAAGCAATCCCAAACATGTTCAGGAAAGGATCCTCTCATAATTTGATCATATCCTAATCCAACAAAAGCGTTGGATAGGCTATAAAGCATTAATGTTCTTTTATTGATTAAAAGAAAAAGGCCAAATTATACGAGGAATAGGAAGAGTTAAAAAGAGTGACCTGAAAGTCCTGGACTCATGATATCCAGATATATTTGATGCTTGGGTCAAAGCGTCCCTCCATTTTTGAACCATATTTGGAAAGCTCTTTTCATACTCGTCAAAAGCTTCTCCGAAACTCCCACTCTGTTTTCGCACATCAGATGGATCCACTTGGTAGAAAACCGGTATCACAATTTGGCCATTTATTTTCTTGCAATCAAGAATCTTGACAAGCTCATTGAGGCACCATTTGGAAGCAGCATAGTCTTTTGAGAAGATAACTATCGAAATATCTGATGTTTCGATTGCCTTCAAAATGGTAGGCGAAATCTCATCACCTTTCTTAAGTTCTTCGTCGTCAATGAAGAATTGTATTTGTTTCCGGTGTAAAGCTGCAGCTAGATGGCTGGTAAAGCCATTACGAGTGTCCTCCCCTCTGAAACTGAGGAAGACCTCATATTTGCTTTGAGCTGTAAGGCCGGAAGAAGAAGAAGAAGATGATGAAGCCATGTATGAAGGAAATTTTTGTGACTGAATTAAACAGAGAGTAGTGTTGAGTGAAAGTAAATATATGACTTTCCTACTTTGAGCTTTTATTATGCATAAATTATAATTAATTTCATATTACTTTCCAATTTCTTTCTTCTCTCTTTGGATTATTTTCCTTACAAATTTCATGTAGCTTTCCCCATCTGAATATATGAGAGAATGCAGTTTGAAACTATGGGCTCCTTACAAATTTTTAATATCTCATTTTGACTATGTTGTTAAAAAATTAAAGAGCATCGCACTATTGACAAATAAATAACGTGTTCTGAAGAGGAAATTTCAATCTCTAGCAGGTTTAAAGTCTATCGAAACCGCCGAATATAATTTCAAGAGATGATGCAACGGGTTGGATTTATTTTCAATACTTGGAAAAAGAAAAACAACATCATAGTTAAATATTCGAACAATCTATTTTAAGATTAGGATAATAAAATGTCCACCAGTTAATTGAAGCAGCAGTTTGTACAAATAAACAAAATTTCTACATACTTAAAATTTTAATTGCCGAAAGTGACTTGACTTTTATGTAGCTATATTTTCCACGTAGAGCTGAAGTCAAAGTCAAAGTCAAGAAACAGAATGATAACGAAAGAAAACCCAATAAAAGAAAATTTGAAAAAATGTGCATGATGCATGATGGGTCCTTATGTTTTGTGTTATTTAGAGAGAAGAAGAGAAAAAGAGAGAGAGAGAGAGAGACCGAAAGTTTTAAAGAAATCAATAAAATAAAAGCAAAGTAAAAAAAAAAATTGATAATGTAGAAGCAGAAGATTTTTGGTGCTCTTGGAACATTACTCTTCATCCCTGCATTATTTATTGTAAATATATTATCATAATAGGTTAATAATATATATATATATAAAGAGTGAAAAAAAAAAAGCACAAGAGAACCCAAAAATATTCCATATATAAGAAGAAAAAGCACGTAGCGTCGACCTACCTACCACATACCGAAAATATTCCGTATAGAAGAAGAAAAAGCACTTGGCGACGACCTACCAAGCCCCGAAGCGGGTTAAAATAAAGTCGCTATTAACTGATGTATCAGTCTGAGAATGCGAACGATCTGAATAATTGAATCAGCTGTCTACCCGTTGCAGCATATAGATTTTGCAAGAGATAGAGTGTTGGAACTATTGAATATTGATATTCCAATTGAGGGGGTTGCTTTGCCTGCCTTCAAATACTGGAATCATGCTTGTTGTCTTCTTTGTCCAGCACGCTGATTTGGAGCGTTGGTGGTGACATCTGCAATCATTGGTCCTTGAGCAATCACTTTCAATTCAGGAATCCCAAACCTTGTAAAGTTTGGAATCCTCTAATTACTACGTTGTAAACTGTTTTTTTTTTTTTCACGCATAATATTGTAGACTGACTCAAGTCAAGCCATTTCATTTCTCTTTTACGGCGTGTGGAACAATGTATTATGTAGACAGGGTGATAGGCGAAAGGTTTCAATTAAACGAGAAGAATGCATCTCCAATGAATAATCTCTTCGACAACACAAAAAATTAATGCACACAAGAGAATTTTACATGGAACACGTAGTTAAGATTTGGTTGAAACAATCTGCAGCTTTGTTAATAGGCACCATCATATTATTCTACCCTCAAAAAATGTAATGTTGGTGTTAAAAAAAAAAGACTTCTTAATTAGGTAGTTTTTTTTTTTTTGGAATTTCCAATGGGTCTAAATTTTTTCGAAGTTTGAATATAAATATCTGAATGACATATTTATTTATTTTTTAATAGATATGTTTGTTTTTCTCTTTTTAATATCTAAACATAAGTAGCAATTTTGTTTGTTTTTATTAAAAAAAAACTTAAATATGGTTATTTATCATTTATGCTCTTGGTAAAAAAAAGAATTAGATTTTATTGTTAAGGAAATAAGTTATTACACACACACACACATATATATATATATATTGAATATAATATTTACTTCTCATTCAGATTTTTTTTTCATTCAGATAAAAATAACAAAAGTTTACTTTTCTTAGTCAGATGTAAATATTTGATAATCAGACATAAATTATAAAAAACAATCTAGTAAATTAAAAAAAAAGTCTGAAATGAATAAAATTTAAGACTTCAGATATTTAACAAATAAACTCTTAATTTTAATACTCTTTCTTTATTTTGTGATAAAACAAGGTGGTTGACATTTATATTTAAGTCTAATCTGAGTTTTGTGTTCTTAGTGATGCAATTGGAAGCACAATTACTTGGCCAAAAAACTACATTTTGTTGGAGTAGGCTTATAGTTTCTAATTTTCTTCATACATATACTTGAATCTTACAAGTCAGGGGAAAAAAACATTAACCTGGGCAAGAGTTTCAGTTTACACTTTGAGTATTATATTTAGTGTAGAGATTTAACAATCTTCAACTAAATTTTTGTTGTATGGATGCCAATTTCAAATGATTTTATGGAGATTATTTTTAGTTGATTGAACTGTTATCAATTCTGCAAATTGAATGGCAGTAGATTTCCGTATTTATTTACTAATTTTTGCAACAACTTACTCATATAGCAAATGGCCTAAAAAACAACATTTTAGTAATGTCGTTACTATTATTTTATGCAGCGTTTCTTACCGCAGTTGAAAAATGCTACAAAAGTTTGATGTTATTTACTGCATCCTTCGTTAGGACATTTTTATAAATGTTGTAATTGTGTTTTCGCAGCATTTTTGAATGGTGGTAAAAGATAATATTTCTTGTAGTGTCAAGGAATGATTGATTTGTCAAATATTATGGAGTAAATCGAGATTTCTGATGATTCGCTAGGTTCCATTCTTTGAAGCAACAACTTCAATGGCTAAAGATTTACATTCAAGTGAGATATTTTTTTTCACAATAAATGTAATGTAAAAGATACAAAACCTCAATATATTAATATAAAATACATTAAAAATTTTTTACCGGGATTATAACCGTTGAAGTGAAAATTTCATTGCTGGGATATGCCTATTATTTATTTATTTGTTTATTTATTTATTACAATGGATATGCCTATTATTGTAACACTCAATTCATATCAACTTTATGGACAGTGGAGCCCGATTAGTTACTTTCTCATGGGCCTTGAGCCTTCAAGGGCAAATCCAAATTGTAACTTTACGGACTTTAAAAGGTTTAAAAAGGATTCGTTAAATAAGATTTGATCAACCCGACCCGAAAATTACCCAAAAGAAATTAGATATCTTCCATCTTTCTTTTCCGCCCCTTAATATTTATGTATTATTTCATCGTCTCTTTCTTTTCTCTTTCACTCACGATAACAACAAATTTCGTACAATCCCTATATTTCCTCTCCTTTTTCATGGGTTCTCGACCGTTAATATCCTAGAAAATTAAAAAGAGAAAAGAAAACTTTTCCTCTATTTTTTCTTTCTGGGTTTCTGAATTGTCCCCTCAAATTTTCTCGGATTTTTTTTCATCTGGGTATATCATTCAAAATGGGCAAAAACCAAGCGTACAAAGCCATGCAGAGAGCTCGCCTCGGTTCTTCCTCGGCTGCCCCTGATGAGATCGAGGATGGCATGGTTCGTACCCTTTCATACTAGTATTTCAAAATCAAAATCTTTCCCATTTTTCAATTTTTTTATTTTTTTTATCATTTTCTCGATTAGGCCAGTTGCTTATGCTTAGTGGTTTAGTAAATTTGTGTTTTTAATTTGGATTGTTTTAATAATCTGTCTAATTTTAAATTTCTGGCACATGCTTGTTGCTTGTGATTTGCATTGTTTCCTAAAGTTTGTTGAGCTAAATAATTGTTTTTTCTGCTTACCAGCGGGAAAAATCTGATTCAATTGGCTTGTTGGTTGGTGGTTTTGAGTGAGGAGTGAGCTTAGTTGGATTATTAGAATTTCGTATGGTGCACTAGTTTTTAATTTTATGCTATTAACTGTTTCTCCTAGTCAATTTTTTACACCTTTATTGGGTTAGCCGCTTGTTAGCTTAACTGGTAAAACCTCTTAGAGTGCTTGCAACAGTACAAGAGTAGTGATAGCAACTTTTGAGCTTAGTTTTTAAATTGAACGACAGAACAATTTCTTCTCAATACGTTTATTAGATGAAGTTAGTTGTTAGATTGTATAGGTTGTGTTTGGAATAAATTTAGATCCTAAATCAGCTCCTAGAAGAAGAAGTGCACAAGTGTATTACTCTTGACAAGCTTTTGACGAGTTAGCTGCTACGTTATTAATTAGAGAAGTGATCTGCACATATACATAAATGTTTTCTTTCTCTCTGTTGGTATGTTTGATTGCAAGTGCTTGCCAGTCCTATGGCCCTCTTTTATTTCTTGATTTAACGATCAAGGGCATGCTAGCAAGTTCTATTTATTTGAGTGAACAGATGATAGTTTAGTGTTCTTAGATGCTTAGTGCTGAAAATTGCTAATGGTGAGGTTAACTTTTTAAATTCATTCTTTATTTTAGGGTATCTTAGGAAAGGTTTTTTTTTTCATCAATTAGACAATTCGATTGTTTTAAGTAATGCTGTAATATTATTTTGGATGAGTATTTTTCCTGGAATATTTCTGATGGGGCCCTCGCAGGTGGATGGGTCTTTTCATTCACCAGAGTGGCATGCTGCTCGTTTGGCCAGCCTTAAAACATCTCACACGGTTACCTGGGAAGAGTTTAAAAAGAAACAAAAGGTAAGTTGCAATGCAAATTCATATATGTTTTTATTTTTATTTTTAAATTATTAACTGTTGGTGTAATCTTGCTACAATGTTCAGTGAATGCGATAAACATAATTCTCTGTGACTATGTCCTATGTGAAGAAACATATCCACATGCATGAATGTGAGAAGTTATTTAGAGTAATAGAAATAAAGAAATATATTTGGCACCTCTATTCGTCTGTGACATACAGAAGCTTATTCTATTTTTGATAATGCATTCTGATTTCGGATTGTAAAGTACTAAATTTCTTTTTGAAAAAGTTGGTTAGGTATTTGATTAAGCTCGAATTTAAATGGACTTGTTTTCGAAATTTTCCGGATAATTTCGCTTGTTATATATCTAGGATTATGATTTTGTGCAATTTGGCATCTACGAGTTTAAAAATGATGCAGTCTTTTGTTGTCTGGACTTTTAGGTTCGTTCGTAGCTACACCGGCTTTAAGCTTGTGTTTGCCTTGTTCCTAAGTATCATAGAATTAGACTGATGGAGTGTTGCTGTGGCAGGATTTGTCAAATGTATTTAAACCCACCATAGTTTGTTAACCTTGCAAGTCCAATTTTTCACAATTCATTTAGTCCCAAGTTTGGATGATAACAATCAGGAAGTTTGAATTTGATTTTTATTTATTTAGTTTGAAACTCTTCAACATAGCAAGGTATTGATTTATTGTGTGGTTGTGATTGGTGCAAACATACACCCTCCAAGTGAGAACCCCTGAAATTTGAGTTATTTTGCTTACAGAATACAATGGCCCCCTTAATCCCTCACCATGAAAGATGCAAATAGTCGGTCATAAGAGACTTAACCTTTCACCAGTTTATCTTGATACCCCCTAAATATTCCAAAATCTTCTGTCTGATCTCAGAAACTCACATTATTATGATGTACATGCTAAGAAAATAAGTGAAGAAAAAGTTGGAGCTCGAGTCAATATTGCTTGCAAATGGTTCAGACAAAGCTGGCCAAAGGTCCAGCTTACCCTTTGCTTGCACTTTGGACTCTCTTATAACGCCCTGTATATTTCTTTTCTGTTCACATTAGAATTGTTACTGTAACCATTTTCTTATTCAGTTCCAAGTTTTCTGGATGCATACCTTCTGAATGTGTGCTAAGCTACTGGCGTTTGTGTTACTATGGATGGCATATTTGTCACTTATCTTTGTACTTGATGTGCTAGGAAGATGAACTGAGAAAAGGAGAACTGGAAAAAGATACTGATAGAATGATGCGGGAGTACAGAGCCCAATTAGATGCTGAAAGGGCACGCAAGCTGGCCCAAGGAAGGAATCACTCTGGTAGTAAGTCTGATCGTAAAAAAGGTATGTGTAAAAGATCTTAAGACAAGAACATGTGTCTCATTTCTTATGATTACTGACCCTTATTCTTTACCTCTCTACTGATGAATGCATTCTTGTAGATAGGAAGGATAGAGACTTAAAGAAACGCAGCAGCAAAAAGAGAAAGGTGCTTACTATTTCTAACAAGCCTTGCGTGTAGATTCTAGTTGCTGGTCATTGTTTCATATAAATTGCATATGTGACTGATATGATAATACTTATAACACGGATTTTTTTAATTCCTTAACGATAAGCTAAGGGAACAACCCTCTATGCTCTTGCCTTCATGGATGTTTTTTGAAACTAAAAACACATGTTTCAGTCTTCTGTTCTAAATTAGTTTCCTGGTTTACTAGACTAAAATGGCCTAGTGGTACTGTTTTTTGGAGGATTAAAATTGCTTATCCATTTACTAAATTTTGCATCACTGATGCAGTCCAAAATATGAAACAAACATATTCTCTTTGGGAGGTTGAGCAAGTTAGACTGTTTCAAATAATTGGACCACAGTTGAGTACCAACATGCATCGCTCCTAGTATTGTGGGGTTTGTGCTTTCCTCAAGTTTGACGCCCCTCGCTCCTTGTATTGTGCAGTTTGTGCTTTTTTCAAGTTTGTATTCATTCGCATCATACGGTTTGGCAACCTTATGAATCTGACTGTTTCATGTTTGAAATACAGTCCAAAGTTTTAATTTAGGTATTGACATACTTTGCATATGTCACTATAGTGATTTGAACTCTTACCAATAAAGTATGCTAAGAACCCTGTTTGGCCTAGCCTTGTATTTTGGTGATTTTTTTAAAAAAAAAAAAACTCAAAGTTTTATTAAAGATGAAGATTTAAAACAGATAGTGGACCAGCTTGTCAAAGGAATTAGCAGATTCTATGGCAGATTCTGTACAGCTATCTTAGCAGATTCTATGGCAGATTTTGTACAGCTATAACAATTATCTTTATGATTGTAAATCTTTTATGTTTTCCTTATTTAGGATATACTAGCTGTAGGCTAATTTAGATAGTTCTGTATATGGTAGTTTAGCTATGTTTAGGGCTAAACATAAGCTTGTATTCATAGTATATAATGGGAATTCTCCTCCAAGAGAAAAATAATTTTTGCTTAAAATTCTCTGAGTTTATCATGGTATCAGAGCCTCAGTTCTAAATTCTCTTCTTCCTAGTTCATTCTCTTGTTCTTAGTTATCTTTTTATCAAGTTATCTCAGCCTCATGTCTTCAGACAAGTATGATGCTTTTTTGATCCGTTTTAATGGCACAAACTACTCAGCCTGGGCATTTCATTTCGAGATATTTGTCAAAGGCAAAGATCTATGGGGACATGTTGATGGCAGGAAACCTGCCCCTGACAAAGACATAGACCAGGATGGGCACGCCAAGTGGGAAGTCAAGGATGCTCAAATCATGGCATGGATTCTAGGATCTGTGGAATCCAACTTCATCTTGAATCTTCGACCCTTCAAGACCGCAGCAGGAATGTGGAATCATCTGAAGAAACTCTATAGTCAAACCAACACTGCTCGTCGATTTCAGCTTGAACACGAGCTAGCCAATCTCCAACAGGGCAGTCTCTCTATTTCTGATTTTTATTCTAGCTTCATGAATCTTTGGGCTGAATATACTGATATAATCTATGCTACCTTACCTCCCGAAGGTCTTAGTTCTGTCCAATCTGTACATGAAACTACTAAGAGGGATCAGTTTCTGATGAAATTGAGATCTGAATTTGAAAGCACTAGGTCTAATCTTATGAACCGAGAATCTGTCCCTTCCTTGGATACTTGCCTCAATGACTTATTTCGTGAGGAGCAACGACTTCTTACTCAAAACACCATGGAACAACAGAAATCCACTTCTGTTCCTATGGCTTATGCAGCTCAAGGCAAGCCAAAAGGTAGGGACATAAGTACAATTCAATGTTTTTGTTGCAAAGGATTTGGACATTACGCTTCAAATTGTTCAAAAAAATTCTGCAACTACTGCAAAAAGGATGGCCATATCATCAAGGAATGCCCTACTCGACCCCCAAAGAAATCTGAAACAGCATATGCTACCTCAGTTGGTTCTTCTAGTGCTGGTAGTTCTGTCAATACAGCACATTTAACACAAAGTGCTCCTGCCCCTGTTCAGTCTGTGACCCCAGAAATGATTCAACAAATGATCATTACTGCATTCTCCTCATTAGGACTCTCAGGTAAATCACCCACTACATCTCCTTGGTACTTTGATTCTGGGGCTTCCCATCACATGACAAACAATGCTAAATTCCTCACCAATGTAAGTAAATACCCTGGAAATCTAAAAATTCATACAGCTGATGGCAACTCTTTACCTATCACAGCCACTGGTGATGTTTCTTCTTCTATAACCAATGTCTTTGTCTCTCCTGGTCTTACCACTAATCTTGTTTCAGTCGGTCAGTTAGTTGACAATAATTGTAAAGTAGAATTCTCTAAATCTGGTTGTGTTGTGCAGGATCAGCAGTCAGGGAAGATGATTGCCAGGGGGCCTAAAATAGGACGTCTTTTCCCTCTCCAATTTGCTGAGTCTCCATGTTTCTCTTTGCCCGTCATCACTTGTAATTTTACTAATGTTAATTATCGAGCATGGCATAAGCGTCTAGGACACCCAAACTCTAATGTACTTCATGCTTTGCTAAATTCTGGTTTACTTGGGAATAAAAGATCACCATCTCTTAGTGATATTCAATTTGATTGCAATTCTTGTAAGCTTGGAAAAAGTAAAATTCTGCCATTTCCCACTCACACACCAAATGTTGTCCAGCCTTTTGATTTGATACATAGTGATGTGTGGGGTATGGCGCCCGTTACATCTCATACTAATTACAAGTACTTTGTCACTTTTATTGATGACTATAGTCGCTTCACATGGATTTATTTTCTACATTCTAAAGATGAAGTGTTCTCTGTTTTCAAGCTTTTTCATGCACATATTCAGACCCAATTTTCAACTAATATCAAAATTCTTCGCTCTGATAATGGGGGTGAGTATATGTCTCATTTATTTCAAGAATTTTTGCACACCAATGGCATAATTTCTCAAAGATCTTGTCCTTCAACCCCCCAACAAAATGGGGTGGCTGAAAGAAAGAATCGTCACCTTCTCGATGTTGTCCGTACTCTTTTATTAGAGTCATTTGTACCCTCTCGTTTTTGGTGTGAAGCTCTCTCCACTGCTGTCTATCTCATCAACAGATTGCCCTCTCCTTCCTTGAACCATGTCTCCCCTTTCTTTCGGTTATTTGGCTATACACCAAATTACTCCCATCTCCGTACCTTCGGTTGTGTGTGCTATGTTCATCTTCCTCCACATGAACGCACAAAACTCACAGCCCAAGCTGTGAAATGTGCTTTTCTAGGATATTCTATGCACCAAAAAGGTTTTCTTTGCTATGATCCAAATTTGCGTCGTATAAGGGTTTCTCGAAATGTGATTTTTTTTGAAAATCAGTATTTCTTTTCCGCACACCAGGACGATTTTTCCCCTTCATTTTCTGTTTTGCCAAAGTTTACTAACCCTTCTGCAGATTCTGTACCTTCTAAACCTCTCATAGTCTATCAGCGACGCAAGAATTCAGTACCTCTCAGGCCCTCTCCAGTAACTTCCCTAAATGTTGATCCAGTTCCAGCAACTGCACCTGAACCTCTCAGACACAGTACTCGGGTTCATAGACCACCAGATAGGTATGGTTTCACCAATCCATTATCTTTGACAGCCACTTTGTCTTCTATTCCTATTCCTTCATCATATAAACAGGCAATGGAGCATGAATGTTGGCGAAAAGCTGTTGAATCAGAACTTCTTGCACTTGAGGAAAACCAGACTTGGGATATTGTTTCATGTCCTCCATCTGTGAAACCCCTTAGTAGCAAATTCGTGTTTTCTATCAAGCTGCGTTCTGATGGATCCATAGATCGTTACAAGGCTCGGTTGGTAGTTCTTGGCAACAAGCAAGAATATGGCCTAGACTACGATGAGACCTTCGCACCGGTAGCCAAAATGACCACTGTTCGAACAATATTAGCTCTTGCTGCATCACAATCATGGTCTTTACATCAAATGGATGTAAAGAACGCTTTCCTACATGGTGATCTCAAGGAGGAAATTTACATGAAACTTCCCTATGGTATGACTACTTCCTCACCTAATGATGTTTGCAAACTAAAACGTTCATTGTATGGGTTGAAGCAGGCACCGCGAGTATGGTTTGAGAAGTTTCGATCAACTCTTTGCGGTTTTTCATTCACTCAAAGTCAGTATGATTCCTCCCTCTTTTTCCAAAAGACATCTAAGGGCATCGTTGTTCTCCTTGTTTATGTGGACGACATCGTTATCACTGGTTCTGATATGGAGGCAATTTCTAAACTTCAGAATTTGTTGCACTCCACTTTTCACATGAAAGATCTCGGTCAACTCACCTATTTTTTGGGGTTAGAGGTGCATCATCGGACTCAAGGTATCTTCTTGAATCAGCACAAGTATATTCAGGATTTAATTCAATTAGCTGGACTTATGGACACAAATTCTGTTGACACCCCAATGGAACTTAATGTGAAACATCGACGAGACGAAGGGGAACTACTTCAAGATCCTACTTTATATCGGAAGCTGGTTGGTAGTCTTATCTATCTAACTATCACCCGCCCAGACATCTCTTATGCTGTCCACACTGTCAGCAAGTTCATGCAAGCCCCTCGACATCTCCACCTATCCGCAGTCCGCCGCATCATTAGATATATTCTTGGCACTCCTAGCCGCGGTTTATTCTTCCCTACTGGTTCTTCAACCCAACTACAAGCCTACAGTGACGCAGATTGGGCTGGCTGCCCGGACACGAGAAAATCTACTATGGGATGGTGCATGTTTCTTGGTGATGCCCTTATCTCTTGGAAATGCAAAAAGCAAGACTCAGTCTCCAAATCATCCACTGAGGCAGAATATCGCGCCATGTCAGCAGCCTGCTCCGAGATCAGTTGGTTGCGTGGTGTCTTAACAGAGCTTGGTTTCTCACAACATCAACCTACTCCCCTACATGCTGACAACACTAGTGCCATCCAAATTGCAGCCAACCCTGTCTACCACGAGCGCACGAAACACATAGAGGTTGACTGCCACTCTATTCGAGAGGCTTATGACCGCCAAGTTATCACCCTCCCGCATATCTCCACTACTCTACAGATTGCGGATATCTTCACCAAATCCATGACACGTCAGCGACATAACTTTCTTGTTAGCAAATTGATGCTTGTAGATTTACCAGCATCAATTTGAGGGGGGATGTCAAAGGAATTAGCAGATTCTATGGCAGATTCTGTACAGCTATCTTAGCAGATTCTATGGCAGATTTTGTACAGCTATAACAATTATCTTTATGATTGTAAATCTTTTATGTTTTCCTTATTTAGGATATACTAGCTGTAGGCTAATTTAGATAGTTCTGTATATGGTAGTTTAGCTATGTTTAGGGCTAAACATAAGCTTGTATTCATAGTATATAATGGGAATTCTCCTCCAAGAGAAAAATAATTTTTGCTTAAAATTCTCTGAGTTTATCACAGCTGTCCACTAAGAAAACAAAATTTTAAGACTATTTGTGCTATAAATGTATACCCAATCACCCCTATACAAAGCTAGAATCAGATATAGTTCCCTATCACAAAATCCCTACCTGGTTTAGATGAGTGAAGAAAAATCATGGATCTTGAAACTGTTTAGAAACTCATATCTGTCCATTTCGGTACTTGCAGTTTAAATATCAACTTCCAAGAACCTCCTGGAAGCTATTTTTTGTCATATCTAATAGTGTTAAAAGAGGGGACCCATGCTTGAAGAACTGCATTGTAGCTCTTAGTTTGTAACATATTTTTTTATCTTCAGGTCAGTATATGACATTCTTGGAGGGGTTGATGAATCCATGGGAACTCTTAACTGCAATTTTGGTTGCTATAAACTGCAGAGAAAATTTAGTATTTGATTGGGACAGAATCAGTTGTGTCATTTTACAAATGACGAGAAGTGAAGATATATTTCTAGTTTAGAGGCATCGAGAAAGATTAGAGACAGGATAGAGTTTTGTATCGGTGTTTAATTGTGGTACACTGTTGTCAATCTGAATTGCTTAACATATGGTTTAATATGTAAATTTTGTTGGTTTTACTGGTAATCTGGTGTACCATCTGGATATGTGGATTTGTTTCTCGCTTATAACTGTCTTTTCTTTTCAATGGTATTATGCAGTATCCTGGATTTACTGTTCTCTTTGGATTGTGTAATCACTAGCCAAATGTTCTATTCTTAGGCTTTTTATATTTTATTTTTCATTTTCTATATATTTATTATTTTTTTAACAAAAATTACAGTTATAGTTAGATCTTCTGACTCAAAATCTTTCCTTTGCAGCATTCAAGGCGGAGATCTTCTGACTCAAGTTCCTCAAGTTCATCATCAGAATCTTCTAGTAGTGATGAGGAAGAGAGAGAATCAAGAAAATCAAAGTCCAGGTCCAAGAAATCAAAGAAGGAAAAGAAGCACAGGTCAAGGACCAAGCACTCTGGCAGTGATGATGAAGAGGCTGCTGGTCCTGTGCCGCTTTCAAGATTCTTTGAGAGCACCAAAAGTTAACAGCATCATCATTGAAGATATTGTCTTAATTCAGGCTTTATACAATAGGAGATTATTTGTTATTTTCCTGTTTCTTAAAGATCTGATTTGTTCTTTCTTTATTATGAGCTTGTGATGATATCTGTTTTCCTTGATTTTCAAATTAGAGTTTCAAATTCTGCTTTTCTTTGAAGTTGCGAGTTTGGAAATTTTCTGAAAGACTTGAGTGAACTGTATCATATAAATTTCTGTTACCATGTTAAGGAAATTTCTTGTGAGCTGAGAAATTGTTGCCAGAAATCCCTTTTGTAACCTTCTAAGCCCTAAGGTGTTCACGACAGGTTTTCATGTAATAATAAATTTCTCCATGGTTCATTTAGATAGCAGTTTCATTTACGCCGTAATGTAAAAAATGTCAATCCAGTTTGTGATATTCATTTCAATTTTAACTCTTTAAATTGCTGCAAGATACTGCTGAATAGAGATGTCCCAGATCGGCAGCATAAGCAAAATATTGCTTATGCTTTACCGGAAAGGATTCTAACGCAGACTGTAGATGACAGATGCCATTGTCGTTGGGGCGCAAGCATTTTTAGTTTCGCACTTGTTGTGTGTTTACTTATCAGGAATGACCGAATGAGAACGAGTCAAGAATGAAAGTAAATGATATGTTTACTTGTTTTTATGAGAGATGAAATAAGAATTAAAGTAGCAGGATTTATTGAAAATTGAGAATGATTATTAGAGTTCTCATTTCTATAGAAGAGGTGGAAATGAAAATTTCATTTATATTACCACTACTTAAATTTTAAAATTATCATTTTAACCTCCCTTATATTATCATTATTAATAAAAACAATTGTTACTATTAATATTAATTATAATTAATAGTAATTTTTAAATAAATAATCACAATAATTAATATATTATTATAATTAATTAACTAATATAATTATTATTATTATTATTATTATTAATTAATATATTGATATATTATTAACAATAATTATCATTAATAATAATTTTTTAATAAATAATTACTATAATTAAATCATAAAATAATAATTATGACAATAATTTAATAAATACTTTTTAATAATTTATTACAATCTAACTCATTCAAATTCTAATTTCAAGATAAAATAAGCAAAGAGCTCATTCCGATTCTAATTCCATTCCTACAATTTTAAATAAACAACTTATTGTTATTTCTATTTTTTCATTCTCTTTCTAACTCATTCTCGTTTCAGCCCATTTTGATTTCAGTGCATCATTAATTGTTTTGCGACAGCAGGACAGATAGATACAGAATCGCTGAAAGAGACGCGTGAAATCTGATCATCAGACGTTGACTGTTTTCATTAGGACAACAATAAAGACAGCCAATACAAACACCATTAGAAATATTCTGGTCCTTGAATTCTGCCCATCATGATAAAATATTGCAACTCAATAGCCATCCCCTTTTTTGGATGTATCATGTATTTACATGAAGAACTCAATTCACTGAAACATAAAACAGAGAAACAACACTATCAAAGCCACATTAAATAATCAGCTCACAAGTTATTACTGCTGCCGATACTCAGGGTTGAATGCAAGAGCCTCCTGATAGATCAACTCCTTCATCTGTCCTTCAGTCAGCGCATGCTGCTCGAAGTCAAAGCTGAAGGGGCTCATGCAGACAGGCTCATCACTGATGTCATGCAATGACCCCAGGTAGGGATGTGCAAGTGCATCTTCGACTGCAGTTAAAAAAATAAATCAATAGCAGATTAGAGATCAAAGAGCAAATTAATTAATCAAAAGAACTGCAGCATGATGCACAAAATGACCAGAAGATTGCAGAATTAAGTGACTTAAAAGTTCAACCAAAAAACACATGCTGCTATACAATTTTGTGATGCAACCATTAATATGAAAGCTCAACACATATTAATCGGAAGATACAGGATCAACAAATGGTTTTCAAGAAGCTTCAATCAAATATGGCCATGAAGTTGTGCAAGGACATAATTATTAATTGCTTAGAAATCCTAATTTATACATGCTACTCCACATGCAAGTGTAGCATTCATTCACTAAGGTCATTGACACAACACCAAATTGTACGCATAATTAACTCACCAGTAATCCTTTGTCGCGGATCAAATGTTAACATCTTTTCAACAAGATCAATAGCTGAAGGGTGGACATTTGGAAACTTTTCAGTGAAAGACTGCCGTTGATAACGAGGAAGTTGGCAAATGTATTTCTTGGCATTTTCATTCAAGAACCCCAACTCAGCCTCTGATGGAGTACCAATCAGCTGCAAGGATGTAGTGTGACCTTAATCATACTAAAATACAGACATGTATAAATAATATAAATTACTTGGCAAGGACTTCATGATTTTATACCTATACATTTAGGCATGAATTCATATGTGCAACAAACTTGTAACAAAATTCAAGAACCAAGCAAGATAAGAGAAGGGTAATAAAGGAATAATATTCTTTACACTAAAAACTGAAAACGAGATTCCAGATAAATAAAGACATCCATGAATTTTAATGGTTAAAATTGCTGATATATCACACATAATATATCAAGTATAAGTAAACAGATATAAGAGGTCTGAAATGTTGTACATTTAATCTGTTTTAACATTTCATTTCACAAAAGTATACCAACTATCGGTGGCCAAAACTTCAATATTTTTCATCCCGCATATAGTGGATTCACAATCCACTGCCTCGATCCACTTTGCGACATCCACCCCTCCGCTATTTACACAATTTTGAAATACAAATATCTCAATATAGAAAGTTCCTAAAATTTCTGTAATATGGGGGTTCTTTTGTCTCTATTTCCATGCTTGTCTTTGGACTCGAAAAAAAAAATGCAAATCCTACCAGTAGACTTGAACCTTTTGATTCAGAACTAATTTACCTTTTTCAATTGATATCAACTTCATGCAACATTCTCAATAAATATATCCAATTTCTTGGAAGTCAATATATCAATCCACACAATCTTGGATTTAGAATACAAAAAGTTGATGATTAGATACCTCAATAAGCAAGCGTAGCTGATGCACATGATCTCTTCCAGGAAACAATGGCTTGCGATCCATCAATTCCATAAAAATACAACCAACTGACCAAACATCAATAGCTGCGGTATAATCTGAAGAGTTCAAAAGAAGCTCAGGGGCACGATACCATCTAGTAACTACATATTCTGTCATAAAATCAGTTTCAGAGGTGACACGAGCCAGGCCAAAATCACATATTTTTAAGTCACAGTTGGCATTCAGGAGGAGATTGCTAGGTTTCAAATCCCTGTGAAGAACATTTGCAGAATGTATGTATTTAAGTCCACGGAGGATCTGATACAGGAAATACTGCAAAAAAAGAAAATAAAGTGATTAATTTAGTTATGAGGCTGATGGAGATGGTAACCTAATAAATGAAAACAACTATCAAGGAGCAAACTAGAAGCAACAAGAAATATATAGAGTCAGCTGATTTGTTTATGTCAAAAACAGCAAAAACCAGAAAGAAAAATCATGAGTTCTCTTATTGAGAGGGGAAAACATGTAATGGTTGAATGAGGCTCAAAAGTGATTTCGAAAAGCTAAAAGCTAATTTTGGTGTTTGATAAATATTTTAAGAATCATGTTTTGAAATATCACCTCGTCCTACAACAGATTTTGGAAAGTAAGGAAGGAGTGGCTTTTCAAATCGATTTTAAGAATCAGTTATGTATTTAATACAATTCCATATATATCCTCACATATATTATAATCCAAAATTATCCTTATTCAATTAGGAAATAAAACCATTAAATTTAAAGAGATTATTATCATTATCAATTATATTGAGATAACAAAATAAAACATAAATTATTTTAGTTGTCAATTATTATATATAAACAATAGGAAATAGTACACATGCATGTTTATAAATGTGTAAATAAATTTTATTCAACATAATGTTCATTTCAGTTATTTGCATTCTTACGACAACTTAAAAATAAGATTTAGCAAACACATATGACTGCTTTAAAACTCATACCACTTTTAAAAACAAATTTTACCAAATATTAAACCGATTCTCTTCACAGCTAATTATTTCAGAGCACAACTAACAGCAATTATTTAAGAAGCTACAATATTACCAAACTGGCCCTTAGTAGAGCCATTTTACAAGATTATGTAATAAATCTGAATATTTAAATTCAAACCTGACAGTGCTCCTCTGATAATGCTTGATTGGAACGAATTATCTGATGCAGGTCAGTATCCATGAGCTCATATGCAATATAAACATCATTAAATGATTCCCTTTGTGGTGGCGGTATTATATCCCTGATTGCAACAACCTGCATAAGAAATGCAATTGGCTTTAGTTAAAGACAAATAAACTTTTCTTTCACCTATAAAAAAGAAAAAAAGAAACAGCTGAGTTAGAAACAAATACACCAGGAAAATACTAAAGCTATTACATCAAATAAATACACTAGATATAAAAATCCGCCTTTATCATTCCATGTTGTATACAAAGGCTAAAACACCAAACAATACAATAGTATGGTAGTCACCACTAGGCCCAACAAGCATTAGATATAAAAAACTAATAACTCTAACAAATATTAGCAATGGCATAGGAATACAGAGAACCACTCATCAAAGATTGCTCCAAGACAAATCATCTAGGTAAGTCAACCTTCTTCCACCATTCATCTTGAAAGAAAATATTATCAACAAATCCTCCCACGCACATCAAATGTCATCCCACAAACTAGCCCATGAGAGCTACAAAATATGAAATCCATAAAATGGTTGTTCTAACAACTTGGGCAAATAAATGCGGATCAGGTCAAATATTCAAAGTGCGACGCTCATCAATTCCAAGTTTCGTTTAAAGGAAAGAAAAAGAGAATACTGAATAACTTATTAACCGTCCAAATTTCTTTGAACAAAGTAACCACATCACATTCTCTGTATCATAACTCAAAGCTTCTAAAAAGCCCTAAATTTTGATGT
This sequence comes from Citrus australasica, assembly GCA_029618585.1. Taxonomy (NCBI): domain Eukaryota; kingdom Viridiplantae; phylum Streptophyta; class Magnoliopsida; order Sapindales; family Rutaceae; genus Citrus; species Citrus australasica. The sequence goes on along the minus strand of JARCIV010000003.1, from coordinate 32,408,764 downwards.
GACGAGATGCTCAATAGCTTATGATCTGTGAACCATTCTTTCTCAAACAACTTTAAAAATAAAATAACAAGACAACTGAAACTATCTGATTATACTCACATTCAGTCCGAAACTATCTGACTATACTCGCATTCAGTCTTTTATACCTTTTATCATTTTGCAGTGCATGCAGCCTTTTTTATTCACAAATTTTGGGATGAAATTCCCTAGGGAGTACCAATAAATAAATTAGAAATCAAATAAATGGTTAATTCGCATAGAGCAGTGTTCATTGTCAAAAGTATTGTGTGCTTTCCTTAATGCTTTATAGTGAAAATATGAATTTGAGAGTAATATTTAAGTTCTCTTTCTGCTATTCTGCATCACACAGTCCTATCACAATAATGATGCAATCACCAACAACTAGAGTGAAGCAAGCAAGAAATGCATCTTAATGGGTTTCTTCTTCTGTTATCTGATTCACTGCAACCCCCCCCCCCCAACAAAAGACATAATTTTCAGCATTGTTAGCAATCAATGACAGAAAATTTGATCAAATAAACCATCTCAAGTACTTTAATTAAGAATACTATTAATAAAAAGGAAATACTTTAATTCAGTAAAAGATTAGAACAAGGATATAGACAGAAACACAAACGATTCCACCAAAATTCCAACTTTCCCACAGAAGATCAAACTAAACAACAGACATTAATCTAACACACTGCTCGCATTGCTGGAAAAAAAGAAAAGCAAGAATCAGTAATTATCACTCACTGACGTTTTCATGATCCATGTGTCGAAGCAACTTGATCTCACGAAGCGTCCTCTTTGCATCAATTTTGTTATCGAATGCATTAGCTATCTTTTTTATCGCCACGTGCTCATTCGTCTCCAAGTTTAGTGCCGAACTAAGAAACAGCCAAAATTGTTATCAGTACATTTCTTGTATAAACCGAAAAGAGAAGTCGACAAACTAGAGTGGATGTGGATAAAAACTATTCACACACCCCTCGACATACAAAAGCATTTCTAATAAATTCCTGTTGGACTGGCAGGTATGCTTTTATCAATCACCATACACAAATTAGATTTGATCTCCTTTTTCCTTCAGAAGAAATGCTCTGTCACTTACTAAAGGGAAAATATATTAAGCACTTATTGCAAATGATTAACAACGAAAAGAAGCTAACAGGAGATAGCTAATAAGTTTTTATCCTCTTCCTGCAAAATTCAAATTCAGTTCTATTTCCGTCTACCCTCGATCACCCATATTGTGTCCTATTTACTACCTCACCATTTTCAATACCCAGAAATCTCTCACTGTCACTTGCACATTCACCGGGTTCAAAACTGAAAATCCAACAAACCTTTACTATAACGACATAACAACTTTCAAATAAAATCCAATTCCCTTATTTCCTCTTTAACCTTAAGCATCATTTCAAGGATTCTCTCACCTAGAATCCTCTCTCTCTCGCTCGGCTTCTTCACAAGCACATACATCTATAAAGCTACAAACTTGCTTCAAAATCACAAATATCTACCCAAACCCACATACAAATACATCAAATTAAAAGATGATAAGACAGAGCTAGTTACCAAACGATGCCGTATGCACCTTTCCCGATGGGCATAATCGGTGGCTTATACTTAGCAGTAACCTCAAAAATGTTACCAAAAATGTTATATTGTATAAACCTCCCTCCGTGGCTCAAAGTCGCCGGGATGCTCTCGATCCCCCCTGCCGCTGGAGCTGCAGCTGCTGGAGCTGCCGTCTGCTGTGGGTCGGGCTGCGCCTCCGCCATCTCCGTGTCCGCCGCCGGGGGCCCACCTTCCATTTTGTCGCTCGCTTTCTTTATCTGGGCTTCTCGTTACTTGAGTGCTGGGATCATGCTCAGTGATATGCTACGTGTTCGTGTTAAGGATTGAAGATTTTCTTTGGTCAACAGATCTAAATTCTGTTGGTTTATATTTATTTATTTATTTCACTATTTTAAGATTTTGTTCTTCTCGTGTCTGGATGTAATAACATTTAGGTATCTTTATTTTAATAAAATCATAAATGAGAATAGATCTTGCAGTGGTTTTCAAATAGATCCCTGTTGTTACGTAGAGCTAGCAAAACGAGCCACCGGATCGTGCTTGTGTCGTATCACCCTCATGTCATCTCAAATTCAGGTCAACTTAAACACGACTCATTTAATAATCATATCAAAATATTAAGATCTAAACCCGACATAAAAAAATAAATGAGTTACTTAATAACTTGTTCTATATATTCATAAAAATTTACATCAAATATTTGTGCAAGCGCACACACACGCACATATATATACACATATATACATACATATACACTATTGAAGTTCTAAATTTATATAAAATTTTATAAATAAAATATTGTATAAATGTCTATCTTTCTAAAAATAAAAAAATATATAATCATATCCAACACTTGAGTTTTAATAACAAGGAGTTATAAATTAATTTAAAATAAAAAAATATAATCGTGTTATTAGTAAGGTAAATGAATCAAGAACTTTAATCATAATACGACACATAAAAAAATTATGTCGACTCGCACTCGACCCATTTGATACTTATGTCAAAGTTGATGATTCATATTCATTTATTCGTGTCGTGTTCTTGTCGGATAATCAGATCGAATCAAATTTTACCAACTCTACTGTCATAGTATTGTAGTGCTTGTTGTACGATGCCAAATTGCCAATAATACAAGTCGACAATCTGACCACTATAATTTTGAAAATAGCTTATTTCAAATTAATATATTTCCAATATATACAAAATAGTTTTTTTTAATATTATAATCAAAGTTTCACTAAAATCATATTTAAAATAAATTTATTACGGTGTATTTTTTAAAAACTCAAACTTAGTATGTTCAATTATTTAAAAGAAAATCTTTCAGATATAAATCCTCACCTTAGTACATAGTGAGAAAGAGAAGTTTACTACTTTACTAATTGATTTGTACTAAAAAAAATAAATAATTAAATTATGTATGTCTTTTTTCGTATGCAGATGCTTAATTGTAGAACTTGTGTAAAAATATATAAACTGTGTGTTTATTTATGATTTTATTAAAATTGGAAATCCATGTGTTATTATCTTTTTTTCTTCTAGAAACTTTGGAATAATTCTATTATTATTTCGTACACGTAATAATAAGCTGCTTGTGTGCCATTACCAAATACCAATTAACCATCACTCGCCGGCATTATGTCAACTATCAAACTGTTAATAGTCACCATGTAACCAAAATCTCAATTTTATTTTATCTAATTAAGAATTTCATTTTTAATATTAAAAAACATTTTCATTCCTGTACCAGTACTCTCTCTGGGACTTTTGACACAGCAAATCAGAGATTGACACTTTCCCTCGCAATTAATTTTTTTTTTTTTTGTAAAAATTTATTCCATTTAATGGGTAACAAAGTTTTACCAAAATTGTAGACAGGTAATTGTTGAGTTCCATCGTTTATAGAAAAATTCAACATTCTCATTGCAGGCATGGAATCATGAAAATTTGACCAAGCTACACCAAGATGGTAAAAAAGAAACTGCTTTGGAAGAATAAAAAAAAACCAAGCTTAATATTTTATTTACTATTTAGTATAATAACGAGTACAGCAAGAAATATGTAGTTTATTTTGTAAAGGTCATCAAGATTGATCAATTAATGGCACAATCCGGCAATAAATAAATTTTGCATTTTTATTTGACCCAAGAGATCAATGATTGATATTTGATAGAAGCTACCATACAAATATATTAAATTGAACAACCGATTCCAGATTTGTCTTTTAAAAAATAAGAACTTGATGAAGAAATTTGACATAAGACACTAAAATCGCGATGGAAAATTTCTATTTTTCTTCTCAATCTGAAACGGCAACATGAGAACTTCAGGATTCAAATAAAAAATCACTATCCTAAGCCATGTGTGGTTAGTTAACCACTGCCATCTGAGTTTACTCATCAGGTGATGGAAGTTCATTGTTACATGATATTACCATATTCATATGAGATAAGAGAGTTTATTTAGCCTCAACTCAGTATCAAAGTTGATAAAAGGTTTAAGACAATGAGATGAATGTCGTAAAAGCATCTGAAGTTCAGAAAGTCAACCGAGGATAATTCGAATCAGGATGAACCACCGCTCTCAAGGTGCATCGCATCCTTTTGTCTCACAACACATAAACGTAGAAACTATCATTTGATGCCAGAAAAATTGTGTCAGGAAAATGATTGCATTCTTGAGATCCCTGAAAATTCAGAAGACAATATGCTAACAAAAATTTCAAAACTGATTGTACCAAGTAAAGATGATAAACAGAATTGATGATGGCAAAATCTACAGTCTGCTCAATTACCCAATATCACCTCCGTTATGGACAACATGCAAATTACAGAATTTGGCTAGACTCTATATAGGCAGGACGAAATCACAAACATTCATTGTTCCTTTCCTCACCTCATGGTCCCGATTTTTTTCACTTCGATGGGGAAAGGAGTTTTGTTAAAAGCTAATCCAATGCAATTCTCTCTCATCCCCTCTTTCCGGCTAAACCATCTGAGTAGCTAACAGCTCTCATTCTTAAATATTGGAGTCGTAGTGAGTTATTAAATGTGTATCTTATTGCAAATGGCAGAGACCCAAGAAGAGAGCTTACCAAAATAAGTCTACCACGTAAATGATGGCAACACATATGATGGATACGCATCATATTTAGATACAAGAGTTTGAACAGAAGATAGATCTGCAACTTCTCCATATCTGCCAAGTCCAAGTTCAGTTGCATGGATTCCTCCAGTAATAAATACGGACTGGATTCCAGCCGCATTGGCACCCTTAATATCATGGTGAAGAGAGTCGCCCACAGCTATAGAATCACAAGCATCCACACCAACCATGGCCATGGCTGATTTATATATTATCTGATGAAATAATTAAAAGGAGTGAAAATACAGAGAATATAAAATGACCACAGAAAGATAATGACAATAGACAGCCTAGTTAAAAGAAAGTAAACAATCAAACGAAAGTGCAAATGCAGAGTGATGATGTCACCAATTTCATTTAGCTACTTCTATATACTGCAAAATCTCAAAATACATATGATGTTGCCATCACAACTAACCAAATCATAAATTCATGTATTACAATCTGAGATAAAGTTGGAATACACTGACATATTTGGACAAAAAATAAATTAAAGGAATGCAATTGTGTTTGATGAGGTGTGGGTGAGTAGAAGGGAATAGCCAGTAGTATTGAGTTTAGCACTTATAGCTAATATTTGGTTAATTGAAATGACATAACAAAAGAGTGTGTGAGTAATAAGTGGTTTTCCTAAAAGTTGTCAAATTCAGTAATATAATGCAATAAACATCTGTGAAGGTAGGCCCAAAAGCAAAACTAAAGTTATACCAAAGGCAACCCAAAAGATATCATGTGAGAATGATCATTACAGCCACACGTATTATTGGATGTCAGTTTGTTTGACTAAAGACATACACCATCTACCACACACAGTCTGCTAAAAGTCCAAAAATATCAGGAAAAGGATAATAACACTACTAGAAAGAGAACAAAGTAATTGCACCACCTTATCAGGCTTTCCCATCCATCTCACTTCACCCCCAAGCTTTTCAAATTTAGATGCCAATGTACCTAGTATGATCAAAATACATTCATAAACAAATGGTAAACCAATAAAATTCCTAAAAGTGAAATTCTTAGATATTGAGAAATTCCTACTCAATAACTTGTGAGATGAGTATATAATATCAACAGACACTAGGTTAAAGTTTTTTAAATCAAACAGAATCAAATCTGTCATCCTAGATATAATGTACTTTTCCTGTGCCACATTGTGTGGTCTGAAGATCTCATTAACTAAAATATCTTTACCAGGCATGACACGCAGAGCCCTAGCTTCGACAGTCACATAATCTGGATTGGCAACCACCATGGGAATTTTCTTAGATGCACAAATTTCCAAAATTTTCTCGAGATCCTGAAGACTCATTGGGCGTACATCTCCAGAAGGAAGCCCCATGCCTTCAGTACCATGAGCTAAGATAAAATCAGCTTCTTCAACATTTTCCACAACTTTTAAGCCTAGACCCTGCAAACAACCAAAAGAAAACAAAAGCTACAATAAAATAAAATAAACTTTTACGTGGTGCAACATAATAAAATATCCTCTCAACTATGTACCAAATTATTCAAAACCATATCTCCTTAAAAGTTATGTTCATGGCTCCAGTCAATCCCAAAAAGAAAAAAAGATCTGTCCTCATCTGAATGAGGAAACGACAAGAGAAGAAGTAACATTACAATCACTGCTGGGTGATTCTCATCATAATCTTGTTAAACATTGAAAATTCCTCAGAAAAAGTCAGTAAATTAAAATCAGTTGGTTCCCTTGGGACAATTAGATTCAAGCCTCAGAGCATTGCCAGAGTGTTAAAGATGTAAAATTCTGCCCCTGATAGTTTTTGCTTTATATGAATATCATTTCTAAGTTAAAGCTCTTCAATTATGTCATTTCATGTAATCCTGTATCCACAAAAAGCTGCAGGATTGCAGAAAAAGAGAGAGAAAGAGTTCTAAGTACTTCCAAAATAGAGGATTTAATTTAAGGAAAATTGAGGAGGAAAAGAAAAGTGGGAATAAAATATCAGCAAACAAAATACTCAGAGAGCTCATACCTCAAGAGATATAGCACCTCTATCACTCCAAGTCATGTGAATGCACGACCTTCCAAGAGCTGCAAACCAAGTATCATCTCTCCTATTCATATAAATTCCAAAAATATTTGAAATGTGCTTTTCCACTCTATAAAACAACAGGTTCATAGAAAATCATGTTCAACATTATAATTTAAAAAAAAAAAAATCACCCATCACAGAAAATGAGAAAGGTAGGAGGATGATGAGAAAAAGATTAGAGTGTTCAAGGAAAGTAAGGGAACCAAACCAATGGAATTTTGACCAGACACTAGCCGTGGATAATTCTACCATTTGAATAAGGAATAGTTTATTTCAAAGTACAAATATTGCTAAATGAACAAGAGAATGGAAACGAATGGAGAAGATTAATAGTTGAGACAAGAAAGTTAAGTAGCTCAATTTGATAGATACAAGCTGCTAAATAGATTGACATGGTAATCATCACACATTCTAACATATTACAAATTGAGAAATAAATGATTTTTTAGTCCTTAATCACTGAAGATGCTATTACCAACCTTAGCAAGTATTGATGTGTCAATTCTCCACTGGTGATAGCTCCTGCAAAAAGCGAGGGATCGAAACCAAGGCTCTTCAGTTTGTCTATCGTTGTTGAAGCACGTCGTGACGAATTACTAATGACAACCATTTTTGCGCCAGTGGTTGCCAGCATTTCTACTGCCACCAAGTAAAAGATTCTTAAGATACCATGTCATTCATACTTGTCAGAAAGTCCAACCTAAAAAGCCGAAGCTGTAAGGTGGACAAATATTGCTAAATGCGCTGACACTTATGATAATCATTATGCACAAAAACAGAGTATCTGAAACATATCAAGAGAAACACATGATTATTAACACATGATGGAATGCAAGCTAAAAGCTTAAGCATTCCAAGTAAATGAGGTATCCACCACAAGCACGCTAACAATCCTGGAAAGTTAACGTATTATGATATTAGCTTTAGAAAAGCTAACCCAAATGCCAAATCTCTCATATGAAGACTTACATGTAGAAATTGCACCAGGATAAGGTTTTTTCCCATCATGAAGAACCCCAAATTGATCCAAGAGCCATGCCTTCACACAGACCACCAACAGATTAACACATTTTAAAAACATGTACACACATAAACAATACTAATTATCTGGTGTTTCTCCAAAAAGCAATTGAATTTTTTTTCTTACACTAAAACCACATTTAAAATTATTATTAAAAAAAAGAAAAAAGCTCCAACTTAATTACTAGTTAATGAGAATAAGCACTGTAATTGCATTTTAATCCAAAAAAGCACTTTTGCATAGTCAACCAAAGCTGTTTAGCCAATTTGCAAATGAACTTCCAAACAAACACACACGCACCCTTTAACCATAAAAAGATTTCTTGCTTTACTTAAAACATAATTATTTTTCAATATTTTTGAGCAATTAAAGCTATCTAATTCAGCAGCCAACATCACTTGAAATAAATAATAGAAAACTAAAATTCAGATTGGAGCGCCACACAAATGAAATGACAAAACTGACACTGGGCAAAACATTTAAATTTTGGGAGAAGCTGAAAAATGGGAAAAATTAAGGTGACATTTGGTTTGATTACCTTGAAACGGCGCGTTTCGGCGATATGGCGAAGTCCGTTGAGGGTCTGAAAGAGGTGAGGGTCATTGGATTGAACAGAGCATTTTGCAATCATTGTTTATTTCTTATTTTTATTTTTAAATTTTTAATTTTTTTTTTTTTGGGGGGTTTTCAGAATTCAGAAAACAGTTTCAATTTTGAGGTCTATGGAACTGGCTACAAGCAGCTTTTCAACTTCAATTAAAAACCAACTGTAGCCAGAAGCAGTCCGGCGAGAGCCTTTAGACAGTGAGGAGAGAGAAGAAAACGAGAAATAAGCCTAATAGGCTAATAGAGTAAAATATCATAGGAGTCCCTACTTTTAAAACAATCTGCAACGATACCAATGTTTTTAATTTTCTTTTACTTCCCCACCTACGACAGTCTCGTGTTATCTCAATATTAGTTCTAACCATATTAATTATTAGAGTAATAATATAAGCATAAATTCTTGTATAAATTTATTTTGTACAAATTAATTTATCGTTAATTTATTAGTTGAATTAATATCTCTTAACTCACATAATTTATTTTTATTATTTTATATTTTTATTTAACTAATAAATTAATAACATATCAATTTATATAAAATAAATTTATATAAAAATTTATAACTGTATCATCACTCTAATTATTAATATTTACTTTTCATACTAAATATTAATAACTACCTTGATATCAATAATTAATTAAAATGTCACATTAATTTTATCATTTGTTACTCTTCTTTTTATCTATTTTTTTTCTTATAATTAACTAAATCGAGTTACTTAAAAATTTTGATTTTTTAACTTTTTTTATTTAACTTAATAATAAATCAACTACTTCCTTATTTATGTACCCTATAATAAACTTTACCTGTTTTAGGCACTCATAATTTTTTATAATATAAAATTATTATTTAAAAATATAACTCGTATTATATGAGATTATAATTAATATTTATAAATTAAATTATTATTTTATTTTTTATTTTTTTTATATTCGTGGATAATAATTGATTCTAACATGGCATAAAAGTGAGAAAAATTCAAAATGGTTTGTGTTTGGTTCGGTTCATCATTCATTTCTTATCCAAAAAACCGAATGCTAAAGGGAAAACGCTGAAGCTCAGTGGCTCACAAACCCACTGCTCTTCGCGCCATCTACTACCGTCCCTGCTGCTGGCCGTTTGCCATTTGTAAAGGTTAGTTTCTGTTTTGGCTTTTTTATTCAAATCTTTTTTAATTACAGATTTTGAAATACTGCTGTCGAATGCTTGCTGCTACCCAAAATTTTGACTTGTATTTTATCTTGGTTTCTTTTTTGGAGTTGTCTTTGAATAAAACTTTAGCTTTCTTAGAAGTACATTGTTGTACCTGTCTTATGTGCTTGCCATAAAATGACATGTGCAAAAGAGGTAATGAATGTGTATTTGTGCATATGGGGTTGGCACAAACTTGTGGATTCATTGTGAGTAAGAATAAGATTAGAAGTGGACCGGTAAAATAAGATATTTTTGTCTTGGTCACGAGTATTATTCTCACTAGAATTCAGTTTTTTAGGTTGTTGTGCTGATTGGAATATTTGATGCAGATTCTGAAACATAATCCCGCGAGCACAACCCATCACCACTCCTCAACTTCTGTAATGCTGAGGCGGCGTTTGCTACCTTTGCCGCTGGTGATTTATCAAAACCTTCTAGTTCCTCCAACATGCGCCTCTCCACTTCAATCTTCACTCATCCAACCACCACCGCTCACCCACCAAAATTCTACAAGGAACCCGTTTTCCGAATCCAAGCAATAAAGCGGAGCCCTGGTCCAGTCCAAGAACTGGGAATCCAGAAAGAGGCAGAGAAGGACTTGTCTAAGATTCTGAGAACTGAATTTGCCATTAAGAATATCGAAAAGAAAGTGAGCTCGAAGAAGTACAAAAATTTGTGGCCTAAACCAGTTTTAGAAGCTCTTGATGAGGCTATCAAACAAAAGAAATGGCAACTTGCTCTCAAGGTTTGATTTTTTTCTTTTTCTTTTTATAGTTTTTTTAGTTTTACTGGGTTATGGGGTTTTCATGTGTCTCCATATTTAACGTGGAGTTGTGACAAGTATGTTTATGATTTAGTTAGCTACTTCATTAATTATACGTGCACAACCGTACAGGTAGCACAATTTTAATACTCAGTGTGGATAATGTTGACGTTGGGGATTTAACCGAACAAAGTTATGCAATAGTGTTGCAGAATATAATATGGGCAACTTGCACACTAGATCATTGCTCATTGAGTAATATCCATAAATTATTGTCATACTGGTTGCCACATCAGTTTGTATGCATAACTTTACATGTCTTGTTGAGTTTTATGTATATTGATACATAGTTGCTACTTTGGTTGTACTTCAACTATTTTGTTCTTTCTTCTGAAATAAAAACCTATTCCCTATCATAGATTTTTGGACTTCTGCGTCAGCAGCAGTGGTATCAAGCAAGATGTCAAACATTTACAAAGCTTATAGTAATGCTTGGCAAGTGCAAGCAACCTGATCAGGCAAGTTTGCTGTTTGAGGTCATGTTGTCTGATGGGCTGAAACCGAGTGTTGATGTTTATACAGCTCTTGCGAGTGCTTATGGCCATAGTGGCCTTCTTGATGAGGCGTTTTCAACCATAAATGATATGAAATCAGTCTCAGCCTGCAAACCTGATGTATATACATATTCTATTCTTATCAAATCTTGCACAAAGTTCCATCGATTTGATCTGATTGAAAAAATTCTTGCTGAGATGTCTTATCTAGGAATTGAATGTAGCGCAGTTACATATAATACAATTATTGATGGATATGGCAAGGCTAAAAAGTTTGAAGAGATGGAGAGCTCATTTTCTGCTATGGTTGAAAGTGGCGGCTGCCATCCTGATATTTTCACATTAAATTCAATGATTTCAGCTTATGGGAATATTGGGAACATTGAGAAAATGGAGAAATGGTACAACGAATTTAATCTTATGGGAGTGAAGGCAGACATTCAGACCTTAAATATCCTAACTAAGTCATATGGAAGAGCAGGAATGTATGATAAGATGAGGTCTGTTATTGATTTCATGCAGAAAAGATTCTTCTTCCCTACAGTTGTTACTTATAATATAGTTATCGAGACATTTGGGAAGGCCGGACATATTGAGAAAATGGAGGAATACTTCAAGAAAATGAAACATAGGGGAATGAAACCTAACTCCATTACATACTGCTCTCTAGTTAGTGCTTACAGTAAAGCTGGGCTTATTATGAAGGTTGATTCAATTTTGAGGCAGGTAGAGAATTCGGATGTAATACTGGATACTCCATTTTTCAACTGCATTATCAGTGCCTATGGTCAGGTTGGTGATGTAGAGAAGATGGGTGAGTTGTTTTTGACAATGAAAGAAAGACATTGTGTGCCTGATAATATCACGTTTGCCACGATGATCCAAGCCTACAATGCACTGGGAATGACTGAGGCTGCTCAAAATCTGGAAAATAAAATGATTGCTATGAAGGAAAATTCAGGTATTCGGAGTACCTTCTTCATCTCATGCTAGTGTTGATTTGCTGGTATGTGAGAATTTTTCACAAGACTGGGTTTTCTCTGCTGACTATTTTTACTGTTGCAACATTATATTAGTGCCAATAGCCAATGATTTTTGACATCATTCGTTGTGCACTTGGAGAGTTCTGATTAAAGAGATTTTATAGCTTGGAACTCATTGGGCGTTATATTACAAATGTTTGTGAAACTTAAGACTTTTTTAATGAACTTGAGTTTTGAACTTATGATACGAACTATGAAGTTTATCGTGTTATTGTCTTCATTCAGGTAAAAAGCTGATTCAGTGCTAGTATGATCAATTACAAGAAAGAAAAGCAACCTTTAAAATTGGAAATCAAAACATCAACGATGATCAGAACTAGGGAAAACCTTCCGCTGGCTTGGGAGTTTGTGAGCACTCAGAAAGATTTATTGGTTGCGTTTAACGTCTTGCGCCGAAGGTAACTGCTACATTCAATTGCTCAAGTTATCTGCATACATCATTCTTTGGATTGTGCTTTAGAGTATGAAAAGCCTAAGTCATGTAGAATCCATAAGTCTTCAATTTTGGATAAATGTTACATACTCTCGCGATTTTGAGGGCAAGGACGATAGTCATTAACATTCTGTTTGATTCAATTTTCCTAGAAAAAGTATAGTGAATAAGAAAAGTAAAGGAAATGAAAGTTTCGTTATCTTTTCTCCGTCTTCGTTTTCACTACGTTTTCCTGTTCATTTGCAGCATCTATGTTGTTTTCAGAAGCAGACAACCTTCTGTGTGTCTAGATTCCCATGGTCGTATCAAGCTCAAGAAGCTCGAGTGAGAGCCATACAAGCAACTTTGGCTCTGCCACGTACCAAAATTGTATTACTCCGGTGCAATCCCACCATGCATTATGCATATGTACGTCAGCATAAACAGTTTCTTTTGGAACTTCTGTTCACTATCTTTGCGAATAACTTGAAAGCTGGAGCAATATAAAGGGGATGGACATGGAGATTTTGTTAAGCAATGCAATGTAAAGGGAATGGACATGAAGATTTTGTAAAACAATGTATTGCAGAGGTTGCTGTATTGCATGTAAACAGGTCTTAGCACACTGCGGTCATATTCAGAGATTTTGTATTCAGAATTTACATACGGCTGTTAGATTTTAACTAAAGAGAAATGTTGATCTTTAATCAGCAAATGGAGCTTTCTAGTCTCGTCCAAACATTCATCTACGTCAGAAAATCAACCGGACCTATCTTTATGGGCCAAACAATTGCGCTGTTCTTAGTTTGGGCTGGGCTTGGTTTTAGTTGGCCTCTGGCCCATGGTCATTGCCGTGAGCAAAATCTGAAGTGTATGAAACGTCCATGAAATGCTTACAAGTGATGCAATTATTGCACCGTGGCAGATATTAGTTTAGTGATGAATTAAACTATCATCCACTACCTTTCATTCGCCATTTGCAAAATTTTCTGTTATGGTCGGTATTAATACATAATTGCAATAATATAAAAATTAAAACAACTCAAAAAAAAAAAAATCATTAGCTTATGGATGTTATGCCAATTGTCAAAGGTAAAACAAAAGTATTATGAAAATTACAAAGTCGTTGCTGAAAAGAAATCTCATTTAAGGGGCAAACAGCAATCTCCCATTTTCTCAATTGATGTGGCAAAGTGGAAACATCATGAATTCGAGCAACCAAAGCGACATGTTTACAATGTCAGTTGAAGCACAGAGATATTACACCATATACATGCACACTAAAACAATTCAAAAGCTATATTATTATTATTATTATTTATATTAAATTGATGCAACTCTTGATATATTTCTTCCCAATGCCAACATAAAGGAATCCATATTGACTCTTCAAGTCATTGCATACAAAAAACTTTGCACAAAATAAAATGAAAACGAAATGAGTGACAAGTCTCATCGAGAGAGAGAGAGAGAGACACTATTCAGAAGGCCCATTTACGGGCTTTCCTTTCTCTCTAAGCTTGGCCACAGCTTGCTTCATGGCCTCCTTTCTCTTCTTGCTAGCCAATACCTTTGCTTGCACGCCACTCACATTTGGGTCCTTCTTCTCCTCCGGCTGAGGCGGCGGAGGCCTCCGGGCTGCCGCATTTGCATTCCGATCACCAATGATGTTCAAGCCTAGCGCTGCTCCGGCCAAGCCTAATGTCACATTCCTACACCACGAAAATGAACCCATCCCACACAATTCGTAATGCTAAGTAACAATATGCAATGCACTAACATATATACACAAACTCAAGAAACATATGAACACATAACAACAAACCTGCGGTGTATGAGTTTACCATCCGGGGCCTGCTCATAATGCTGATCAGAAGACCAAACTCTATGGAAACAAACAGAAGGGACGTTTAGTTTTTTCTTAGATTTGGTTGAGATGGGTGTTGAAGTAGTGGGAGGAGCTGTGGTTAGTGAATGGGCCATAACGATGATGATGATGGCTCTACCTCGCTTTGGGGGGTTTTTCTTGAGTTGAATTCTAATAAAATTTTGAAGATCATTTCGTTTAATTTTTATTTTTTTGAGTCAATTTGTTTGTGGTTGTGTTTGTGTTTTTGTGTTGGTGAGTGAATGAAATTGTATGTGGCTAGTGTTCGAAGGTTTAGATGTACAAGGAAGTGGAATTGGAAATTCATTGGTTGTTTGTGGATAAGGTTACAAATTTTGTGGACCCTTTGATTCGATTTCATATCTCACAATTTTTCTCTTTCGATGCTTTTCTCTAATTTAGCTGCATTGGGATGGATCATGGACTTGTTAAATGCTAAGGTGTGATAAAATATGATTCTGGTTTGCTTTTTACAAACCGCCTTTTAGTCCGCTAGTGCGGACAACTAACCTTTTAGTTTTAAAACCTATTTAGAGTTGAGGTTAAACAATTATAAAATATTTAATAAATATTAATTATTATATTTTAAAAATTTTGTTGATATAATTTTTTATTTGTATGATGAAAAATTAATTATATTTTTAATAATTTTGTTAGAATTATTATTTAAAAATTATATTTACTATATACTATTAACTTTTATCTTATAATTATAATTTTTTCTCCAACAATCGTAACTTAAAAAAGTTATGGCATCTCAATTCCAAACAAGAGTTTATTCTTGAGATCACCGTGAAAACTTATTGATTTTATTCTTAAGGTCGATGATTTAAGTATTTCTATACGTATTATAAATATTGATTTTTTTAAAAGTAATCTGACTTGTTTTAAACCTAGATAGTAGATATTCAAACTACACCATAATAAATAAATAAATAAATAAATTATTTCTAAGTTCAACTATTTAGATTGTAAAATAATTTACTTTAAAAAATTAAGGACACCTTCACCACAAAATGATTATATGTATGCATTCATATATACATAACTTTTCTAATAGGTAGGATAATTATACTTTTGACCTAGAATGTTAATTTTCTAACCATCAAACATCATATGATTGTCACCTTCTGCATCAAAAAATGGGTGCATAATTTAGATTGTAGAGGATCATCAAATAAGTAATAATCTGCTCTCAAATTATGTTTAATAAATACTTATTTTGTGATGAGTGTATTTGGATTGAAAGAACAACCTAATCTTTAACAACTAGAATAAATATTTTCAATAAATGATTTGAGAATACACTAAAATATGTACTACCAAAATTGCAAACTTTCTCATTGAAGGTACATTACGGTTATAATTCATCAACAATTTTTTTTTTTCAAGGAATTCAGCTATTAGTGATTCTTTTTTTTTTCTCTTTTTTGGATGAAATCAACAATTAATGATTGAAGAAACGTGACGATATTCCACCATATCCATCATCAAAATGATGTATAGGTCACTAATCGGTGCATCAGTTCTGTCAAAATTTAAACTAACAAAAATAGATGTACCTTCGTTAAACATCAAATTTTACAATATTTATAACTACGATGAGATTAGACAAGTAGTTTATATATTTTCTATAAGTCCTAATGACAAAGAAAGTAGACAAATAATAATCATCCTTTTGGCATCAAGAATAGAAATTAATTGTATTGGGAACAGAAGAGCTGGCCAATTTAACATTAAGTCAAAATTGAAATTGCATTTCAACAAAAGCTAAAAATCTCAAAACCTTGTTATCTAATGAGAAATCCAAGCTGCAAAATTGCCAAAACAGAAGATGAAAAAAAATAAAAATAAAAACAAAAACTGGGCAAAGAAACATTTTTAGGTTCTAGGAACTGCAACAACAAATGTGTACTGCAGATTTGCCACATATTTTAAATTCATATCTAGTTATGATGCTTTCATTCATCGTCCTCATCAACTGCCGAGTTAAGGGCATTCAGCCTTTCAACCAGCTTCGCCTTCCTTTCCTCGTAAGTAAGCTTCTTCAAATTATACCTGAGATGCAAACATAAATAACTACATTAACATCAAGGAAAGACACAAAGACAGCTTGAAATAAAAAAATCATTAGCATTTCCAAATTTCCCCTTAACAAGTGACATAGACTAACCCATCTAGTCAAAAAATAAGTACCATTCAATCTCAAAGAAAACATCAATAACTTCAACTGAAAACATGTACAAAAGATGAGGTTCGATACTGGAATGGGTACTCATTTTATTCACTCTGTACATTACAGAAAAATTAGTTCAATTCTCTACATTCCTAAGAGGAGGTTAGGTACTCGTTTTTATTCACTCTATACATTACAAAAAATTAGTTCAATTCTTCACATTTCTTTGGCTGGTCAATAATGCAATGCAAACAACATTCCCAAGGCATTCTAACAAATATGACTGTACAAAGTCATCGAGGGATGGGGATATAAATCCCGCATAAAAAGGCAAATGCATTTGGAAATGTTCATATTTATGTATATATCTATAAAGGAGTTAACCATGCATAAAAAAAAGCAAACAATAAAGAATGTCATCATATATATATATATATATATATATATATATATATATATATATATATATATATATTTTACCTCTTATGTTCTTTGGGAGCTGGCTTCTCAGATTTCTTCATTGTAGGATCTGCACGAATGGCAGCATGAACCTTCTTGTACAGTGCCTCCAAGCCATCAGCATCAATTCCCTTCTTGATGTACTCGGTGAAGTGAGATTGATACTTCTCTGGCTCATCTTCCATCAATGTCTAACAGCCACAAAGACAAAAGTTAATATATCACTTCAGCGCTGAGAGATAGATCCACAGATATCACTGAAGGTTATCAAATATCATAAACTAGTAAATTAAAGATAATGAATGAAAAATTCGGCCATACACTCATGTAAGCAGCAACATGTCCACCATAGATATACTTGCGGTGAACCTCAGCATCCAGCTGCTTGCCGTCCTTCGAAAAACCAGCAAACCTCTTGTCACTATGAGGAATGTCCAATCCACCATCTAATGCTCCCTGTAATTATAGATTAAAAAAAAAGGTGTAAAGAACAATGCACAGCGACCAAAACTACGGACAGGAAAGTGAAAACTTTTACCAAGAAAATATGCCTAAAAAGTTCTAAAACCAGCCAAAAGATTCTATTACTACACAATTGAAAGGTAAGCATATGTTTTGTTAAACTAATCAACTAGGAGGTTTTACAACAATAAATTATATGAAATCAAGATCACAAAGAATTATAATCTGATTGAATGTTCACAGTTTATGATACCTTCAGAGCACCAAAGACACGGTTTCCAGTTGTTGTTTTGATGAGCCCAACATCAAGGAGAGCACGGAATGGCCTCCTTGTATCAGCTGGTTCGACAGAGTAATCCTCTCCAGTAGCCTAACAATTAGAAGTATTAACTCTAGAAATCTAATCTCCTCAAAAGTTAACAGTAGTTTCTAAGAATGTTTCTTCTTACTCAAATCAGCCTAAGACACTTAAAATGTACCTCAACATTGCCCTCATACTCATCATCCATTTCAAGCATCTTCAAGACACGACGAGCCAAAAGAAGCCCAGTGCAATAAGCTGACCACATTTTTAATACAAAGCAATTAAGAATTACACTTCTATGATATGGCCAAAGACTAGGACATAATAGGAAACAGAAAAAAACCAAAAGTTTTAATATACCTGCAGCATAGTTTGTAAGACCTACTTCAAGTCCATAACGAGGAAGCTCATGGGCATAAGCAGCAGCAAGGACAGAATCACCAACAATGTTGGCTGACACTATCTGTGCAATGATGTCCTTGTTTGTCTAATACCATGGTAAAGGATGGAACATGAATAGAAATTACGCTGACTCATTAAAGCATCACTCAATAACATATTCCTGATACCATTCTGGACAAAATAGGATAACCGATACTGTGTGCAAGCATTTACAGACTAATTCTAGGTAAATTGGAAAAAAAGGCAATATTTAAAATGCATTTCAAGTGATTTCCCTACAAAAACAACAACATTCTTTACAATTTAAGAGCACTTCAGACCATTCCAAATGCACTGAAATACCAAAGGTAAACAATAGACAAATAGAATAAACTATGACTACCTGTTATCATGATCACAGAGTGACAAAAAGCAATTGAAGGATACGAATCGGACAACAAATCGGTACTTGGGTGTGTTGTACTTATTCTTGTCCTGATTAATCAGGCGAATTCTAGCTCTGTAATCAGTCTTTCCCTCTACAGAAAAACCACACAAAATTAAATAAAGCAATAAATATATAAACAAAAAAGCAGATTTAATTAACAAAAAGAAAAGGTACAAAAATTACCTCTTCTTCTCTTGTACTTAACCTGGAACCGCTTGAAGTAAGCCTTGGATTTCTGAGCCTTGACAAAGGCCTACAAACACGAAATCGTATTGTGACTCAAAACAAATAATAGTGCAGAGAAACTAATTTCACTTGCTGAACAAAACTGGATCTTTTTAATGAAGAAAAGCACAAACCCATCAATGTATTTTCCTATAAATCGTATAGTTAGAACAAAAGTTTCCACTTATTTTAGCACAATAACAAAAATAACCCAAAAATGTCAACTCTTTCTACTACTACTTTCCCACATTTTCTTGCTAAGCAAACAGAGATGTATCTTACCATTGCTCGAACTTTCGAATTGTAAGAGAAAAGGAGAGGGAAGGAGAGACGGCTAAGGAGTGCATGAACATAAAGAAGATTGATATATAAGCCCTAGAACCATGAAAAGACCTAAGCGAGGATTATTAGATCAACGGCTAAGATTTGTTTGCCTAGTGGGCGCTAGGGTTTCTCTCAGTTAAGGGTATTTTGGTCTTTTGGTGCCTATCACTCTGTATTGATGAACTGTACCGGGTTTTATTATTATTATTATTAAACAAATTAATAGAAAGTTTCATTAATATTGTTCTAGAGAAATTAATTTTTTTATGATTATTTGATATATAATAATATAAATGATAGAAATGAGAATTCATCCTTATAGATGAAAATAAAGTTAGATTCAAGTCTAAAATTTAAAATGATTAATTATATCACTTTTAGGGATTTACCGGTTAAAATAAACGGACGCTCCTAAAATTAATAGTGAATTTAACATTTCTAAGGTTGAATAAAATTTTCTTGAATCTGAATAAGGTTTTAAATGACAATTATCATTCTTCATAGCATTGCTTTACAAGAAGGCGATGGCAATCACCTTCCAAGTTCCCATTGGTGTTTGTTTGAAGGTTATGCGTAACATGGTCCCAACTATCTTTTTAAATCCATCGTCAATGCACATAAACATGCATCATTCTTATCCAAAAATTTCATCCTCAGTCATTTTATACACTGTTATTATTTTTCTATTTCATTTTTATTTACTTATTTCTTTATTATTTTTTCCTTATTTTTATTTTTCTATTTCTTTTTTTTTTATTTTATTCCCTTTCATCATCCTTTAAAACTCCCTTTGGTACAACTTTTCAATTAGAGCTTATTTAAATATAATTTTTGTTAGAAGAACTTTTATAAATAGAACTTTTACTAAAAAAAAATTTAGTTGTTTAGTTGTCAATAAGAGTTTTTATTAAATATTTATAAAATTAATTTAATAGGTAAGTTTTTTAAAGTTATATTATAAAAAGAATAAAATAAAATTGTCAAATAAGTAGGGATATGTTAGATATTTTAATTTTTTTTAAAAAAAACTTTTCAACCTCTACTCTCAAAAGTTTAAAATTTGAGGTTTTGCTACTAGAAGCAAAATAACTTATTTAATCGTTAAAAGTTCTATTAGAAAAATAACCAAATACCAACAAAAATTATGATAAAAACTTATAAATTTAAATAAGCACTTACAACTATTAAATAAGCTATATCAAATAGACACTAATTCCTGTAGTTTGATACAATAGAATCTAATCCGTTCTTTCATTGAGCAAAGGGTACGAAATAAAAATCATATAAATTTGACAAAACCATTCATTGTTGACTAAGTAGTGAAGACGTTCGATTCTTTCTTTGTGTGAGGAAGCACAATCTCATTCTCTTCTCTTTTCTGGGAGCAGATTTTTTTCAGCTGAAAAATTTGTACACTATTTGATGCAAATGCAATTAGCCACGGAAAATTGTCCAACTCAATTAAAAATTAATTTCTTTCTCTTTATTTTTTAATTTCAAATACATTGTGATCCACGTTAAATTCAAAGTGCCATTGTTAAGTCACTCCTTACTATCTTCAAGCTAAACATAAAACCATGCACATTTCAATCTTAAAAAGTCTCTTTTGCTTTTAGCTTTTAATGTTCAACGAAACGGTCGACAGCCTGAGGTTAGGCATAAAAAAGACATTACACGTTTACTCTTGAGTTCTTATCTCTAAACAACACAGATATTACCGCATCAGTGAATTTAATACTTTTACATTATGATTTTTATACAACAAAAAAGTTAAATAAAATGACAACCAATACAAATCAAAATCAAAATCAAAATCAAAATCAAACCCAAACCCAAAACTCTTTTTTTTTGTGTATAAATAACGATCAAACAGCCGAAAGGCTTGCCCATTTCCCGAGCTCATGAGGATGGCAATAATAATATAACTTGATTCTGTTTGACAAAGACAAACCTGCAGCCACAAGTGGAGCTCTCAATCCTGAATCATCTTGTTCTGAAGGTTCAACTGCAAATGCTGTAACATCTCCAAGAAGCTTGAATGAAACTCGGCAGGACTGTATCGGTCGTAGAAAATCAAAGTACATTGGCGTTCCGGCTCTAGCCTGCGGTAGTCAATATTCTGCAATAGTTACCATGTTATGTGGTACCTGGAGTGCGGATACTTGGTGAGTACTACACAGCTTCAGAGATGTACCGTCTTATAAAAATGTTACTGATTTGTCCCAGATATCTGAATCTGAGGAAGGTGAATGTGCAACCCCAGGTTTTATTGCGCTGAAAGCATCTACACAGAATCCGGCAAGCAAAGGTGACAAGGGAGGTAGGTATTGTTCCTAGACGAGATCGTAGTCCGTCAATATCTCGGCCTCACTTGGGACCTGGAGAGAAAAAGGAGGTTTATCAGATGCAAAGCATCCAGCAGAAAACTGGAATTATGAAAAGGTTTATCAGATGCAAAGCATCCAGCAGAAAACTGGAATTATGAATGAACAAAGAGTGAAAGCAATTAATACCTTGAATCTACTCATTTGGGGAGCTCTATCCAACCAGTTTCCAATATTTAGCTACCCAGAGCTCTGTGATGAGGTAAGCCCCAATTCTTTTGGCATGAATACATGGTTCACTTCAACTGCTCCTGCAAATGAAACACGTCAATCTAATAGTGCAAAGGGGTTTTCGTCTTCATCAACAGACAAAAGACTGAAGTCCATCCCTAAATTAACTGAAGCCGATCCAGGTCCCTGAAGACGTAATGTGGCCCAAATAATGCAGCACCTAACAGGATTCTTAAAAGTAAATTTTACATGCCTAGGTAATTTATCAACACTAGCCGACTTTTCTCGACTACAAGTATGAAGAAGCTGTAATCAGGGATTGGACATCCCATTTTCCCATGGATGACTTTTCTTCCCAGTGTATTTTATTGCTGGCCCGGATTTGCACCTGCAATGGCAATAGGAAGCAACAGGCCTAAGAAATATATGAACTTGGTAGCAAATCAGTAAGTAGAGAGCACTACAGGGAAGAAAATTGCAAAAATTGACTACATGACACTGCACCTTGGACACACACAATCAATAAAGAAAGGGCCAGATAGTTCCAAGTGTTTCTTCATTTTTACTAATGTGAAAGCTACAGCTTCTCTAGCAATTCTAAATTGGAGATTTGAAAATTGTTCCTCCAGATTAAAACATCTAAGAATTGAAACTGAACTAATCTGACCTAAATTTTCATAGTTCTGTTTAATTATTGTGGTTCCTTTTCTTTCTTTCCCCTCAATTTCAAATTTGGTTTCAGATCTTCACCACATTTGATGTGATCACTGTTAACATCAATCTTGGCTTCAGAATGATAAAGGCAATCCAATAGAAACGTGATCTACAATCATAAATATCAAAGAGTGGACTACCTTATTACCCACAAAGGGAAGTTGGTTGAGGATTTAAAATTACAATTTACCAAAATATACATAAATGATGAGCAACAAAATTTTTCTTACTTGGTTTGACATCAGCAATTAATATAAGGGAAAGTTGATTATCAGAAAATACCCTACACGAAACTAAATGCCCAGGCTATTTTATTTTCTTTGGCAATGGCACGACACGGGGACTCTTTCAATCATGTAAAAAGATGCCTTCCATTGCCATAGCATGGAGAACTTTTGCTGAGGTTATATGTTGATTCAGTGTTTGCTTTTGAATATTCACAAGTTGAATGTTATTGGGCTTCATTACTAAGGTCACGTGGCTTATGACCAAATTTATTGAACAAGAAGGATATATATTGTACTTACCATTGGAGTGTAGCCAGAGAATAGCCACAAGTACTAACAAGCAAGATAACACCACTGACATCAGAATACCAAGAACAAAAACAAATTCAACAGTAGTAGTATTAGGAGGAGCTCTCCAATATGACTGCCTTAATCCAGAATTTAATGGAGCACGCAGTGACAAAACTGGGGTTGAATATTTTGCTGTTCCAACCTACAGTAGCGCCAAGGAATCTAAAATAAACAATCATACCAAGATAAAAAAAATCCAATCAAGCAAACTTTGAAATTTTTAGAGACGTGACTTGGTAGCACACAGATTGCACAAAACAATGCAAGAGCTTTTCCTTGTAATAGGTTTGTAGCTTCTCAAGGCATCCTCCATCACCTTACCTTAAAGATAATTAGCATATGGAACCCACTCAGGGTCCACAAAAATATCTCAACTGAAAATTAAACCAGACAAGGATTTCCATGGATAACTGGGAGGAATGTTCTGGTAATACATCATAAAGCATAAAAGCTAAAATATATTCCTACAGATTCTAACCAGGAAAATAAGTTTAACCTAAAGAGGCAAAGGGAAAACATAATATGATGGTACAAACCAAGAACATACCGAGTGCAAAAAGCTAGCAAATGGAAATTCAGCAAGTGATTCCTTCATTTATTGGATTTCACTGATACAAAATGAATCACCATATAATTGGTGAAGGACTTTGACAGCGTGCTCATTATCATAAGACTGAATCCTTTCAGAAAGATTATCCTTTAAGAAAGATCCAACAACCTCGTTCCAAGCATTATAAGCTGCATTGTCTGCAACAGCACTTCTTCCCAAGCTAGTCAAGACCCTAACATAGCCCAACATGCATCAAGCACAATCTCATGGCAGCATTGTTTACAGATTATGCCATCCAGTGATAGTGAACGACTGGTAAATACATCAACTTGGCTGCCATGGCTTGGTCCACCCTGACTTGAGAAGCCATTTTACACCCCTTGATTTATAATTTGAAAACAGTAGAGATCCTCTTCCTGCACAGCAAACTTTGCAAACCTTTCTTCTGCATTGAGAATACAACAAAGGGGATTGTGAAGCTCCAACTGAAGACACAGTTAAGGAGGCACGAGCAGGCACCTTAGTTTCTGCACAAACATCACACCTGGCACCAGAACAACCCTCTCTGATTCTAGTAATATTCCAGAAGTCTAAAACACTATCATCACTATTCTCAACGCCAATTGCACTGACAATATTTGTAGGAAAACTTGGCCAAGTAAAGCAAGAGTGCTTGCTAGTCTACATGGTCTTCCTATTTAAGATTCATCAAGCAATCCATTTGGACTTATAGAGGCAGGATCAGTTCCAATTGACAATAAAGCTCTATCCCTTTCAGCTTCATTGCTTCCATAAAGTCTAGTTTCTTTTCTTGAAAATTTGCACAGAATCAGTCAGTCTTACACTTATGAGGTTGAATTTAATATGTGAAGACCTTTCCGTTGATCAATCAGAAAAATACAGGCCAAAACAATCAATTCATCCTTTACATATTAATAGTGCCATGGATGATCAAAACCCAAGGAGCACCACTAAGTAGTATTAATCGCGTGCAGCCAGCAAATAATTCAACCAAGAAAAGTACAAATAAATTTCCAACAGAATATGTTTAGTCAGTGTCAAATCATCATAACAGGACTCTGATTAATAAGTTATACATTTTGCAAAGCAGAATTTGTTGAACTTCTAGAATTTACTCCATAAATACGATGAACCTGGTATGATATTAAAGTTGAAAACAACACAAGAAGAGCAGTACTATACCATGCCACTCTAGACAGTTTACATACTGCAGGGCACTGCTAGCTGGAAATATTCCATCCTGTGTAGAAGAAGATTTTTTATCAGCTTCGGCCCACCATGATATTCGACAAAAGGTTGGTCCAAGAAATCAAGCAAGTAGCCCCTTCAGGTACAATATTTCTGGTCACTAACTCAGAAAGAGGATCAGAAAGCATGTCCCCTGCGGTCAAAAGGTCAACGCAAGGATTGTAAAACTGGTTGCACTAATGTTGACACATTTTCATTGGACAATTAAAACTGCATTTGTATCTGAATTTGACAAAAATGGATAGGTTTCTTCCTCAAACTTTTTGGCAAGCTCAATTAATCTAGCAACAGGTCCTTTATATTGAATACCTTACACCACAGAAAAGAAATTGCAAGGATATCTACCTGTAACGAAATAAACAATTGCGTTATCACCTACAAGCAGTTATAGCAAACCCACTCCACAAAGCTCATGGTTTAAAATACTTATTTCAGAATAAATGGCGTAGACACATCAATTAACATAATTCTGAAAAAAAAAAATTCTACCTCGCCAAGAGTTATGGAGCTTGTTCCCGAAATAGCAGGATCTAATATAACTGCCACAAGACGAGTACGAAAATCCAATTCTCCCTCTAATTCTTCAAAATCACACAACAGTCGAAGGTTTGATGCATCTTGATCATGCAGTCGCGCGCCAGCTCCAGTAATAGCCAAAACCTCAGCACTGACTGGTCTGGGTAAAGGTATGAAGATCTTTTGCCCATTCCCACAAAGAGGTATAGAACCAACCAGTCAACAGAATCCTATAATTACAAATTTCAAGAAGTTATATGTTTGCATATATTGTATATTTCTAGAAATATCTCAAAGAAACAACAAGAAAAAAAGTAATACTAGAAAGGTAATTACCGGGAATTTATCTAAGCATAGCTAATAATTCTATACACTTTTTTTTTTTAATGTCTTTTTATGTATTCTACACCTATTTTGTTACATATTTATAAATCTGAAGCCTCCCTGCAAAGTCTAAAACTTGTAGGACCAGGTAAATGGATTCTTTGACTTTGTACACACCAAGTACAAGGGTATTCAGATTTTATTTTGAAAGATTTACATAAACTTCAAGCTGGATGTCATTTCCATGAATATCGCTTAGGACCAGGCAGTCATAGTTCAAGAATTAAAAAAGCACAGGTTAACCAAGACAATACAATAGCTGCAAAGGCACAGAGTAATCATGACAAAGGCCATGTCATTTTCTAACGCATCTCTGCTTTCCATAATGCGATCCATTTAACCGTACAATGACATAATTAATTGCGGTCACTGAAGTCGACCCTTCATACATCCATTCTACTATCAAGAGTTGAATATGCCAAAATTGCCAGCCAGATATATATGCTTCTCCCCTAAAGAGTTGTTCCTTAACATTAATAATTTTTGTCATTACCCCCCACCAAAAAAAAAAAAAAAACTCAACTGCAACAAGTTCTCGAAGGTCACAACTTGAATAATAATCCTACCTGCAATGTTCAATCTGAAAGTTCTAGCAAAGTATTTCCTCATTAAAAAAAACAAATACCAAAACAACTTGAGATGCAACTGGTGACTCCAGACTCTTGGGGGACAGTCAAGTTCTCTAAGCTAGATGACAGAGAAGTTTTAAAAGAAGTTTCAAATCATCTTACTATGCAATAGTTGACTTCCAACCATTAGTGGTCAGCATCAGAAAGGAAAAGGACTTAGATGTAGCTCAGCTATGTCAATTGTCAAGAAAAGAAACAAAATAAGAATAATAAATAAAAGCATTTCTCACCATGAAAAGAGAAAAATAAAAAATTACCTTGATAAGCTGATATAGAAAGAAACGAGCAGATGAGTGGGGAATTGTGTAATCAGCTGTTTGGATCCTGATCAGAACATCAAGAAGAAGAAAAATCCATGAGATTTAATTTTTTAAAAAGAAAGAAATATAATTAAAACATAATTGTAATTGGTTGGATATTTATTAACTACACGTACCTGGGATTGGATATCGTGAATTTAAACAGGACACAGTTGTCTCTGTGCTTTGGGATCTATCACACATAATGGCGATCTATCCGGACACAAGGTATATCGGCTATCAAGGACCAATATTGTCCCTTATCCTTCTCGAACCTTTCTTCAATCAACGGACATCCATAGATTTCTAGTCTCAAAAGCGAGGTAGGCAGGCCATTGTCTGGAAACTCCTGGAGCTTTGGACAACAAAAGAGCTGAAGAGATTCAAATGAAGTGAGGTTTTCAATTGAGGATATGCGTTCCAAATTAGGAAAATTCCAAATTGACAGATGCTTTAGAGAGGCAGGGAGTGCCTTTCCTGTATCTTTCTCCAGTGGAAATGACACCACGCCGCAACATTCTCCTCCAAATAGCGTGAGTTGTCTAAGAGAGGTGAATCTGTGCAATCCCGGGCCACGCTCCAATATCAATGGCTTATAAATCTTCTCATAGTCAATACGAACTGAAGCAACGTTGGTGGGAAAGCAATTCGCAGTGAAAGATCCTATGCTTGGACAATCTTGTATTAATAAGTATTGAAGAGATGTGAGATTGCGCAGGCCGTTGGGGAGGGCCTTCAGTTTCTCACAATTAAATATCTCAAGCGTAGTCAGTTTACTAAAAGGCGCCAGCCCTCCTTCTGGAAAGGAAACAAGATTTGGACATTCATTTATCCTCAATAGTCGAAGATGGCGGGCCTTGTGCAAGTTATCGGGTAAAACTTTCAGATTTTGACAAATAAAAATTTCCATAGTTTCAAGAGATGTGTTGTCGTCCAACCCTTCTGCTATTGACTCCAGGTTTGAGCAACTAACAATATAAAGGTGCTTAAGAGCCTTCGATAGATTGCCTCTCAATGACAAGAAAGCAAGCTTCGAGCAACGATCAACATAAATATTTTCAAGCGTGGCGGGTAGCTCGCTTTTTGACCATAAGGATGTCAGAGATGGACAATGAATAATCTGTAACTGCTCAAGAACAGAGGTGTACCCACCGCAACCATTGATGTCTAAAATTTGATCTTCATCTACCAAAGTCCTAAGACTGTTGCAATAGTAGACCCTCAGCTTCTTAAGACTAGGAGGTAGCTGGGCCCTGGCGATGTATGACAGAGTATGACAACCAGAAATGATTAACTTTTCAAGCGGTGCTTTACCTTTGTGCATCAACGCATCTGGTAAAGCTTCCATTGAATCACAGTCTGAGATCTTCAAGTCCCGAAGTGAACTAAAGCTGAGAAATGCTTGTGGTAGCTTCACCAGTCTTGGGCAGCTGCTTAATTCCAGAACCTGAAGTCTGCATGGCAACCCTTGCTGTTGTTGACCTTTTTCTTCCTCCTCCACCAAGGAAACAAGTTGGGGACAACTCGCGATCTTCAATTGGTGAAGGGAACCAATGTCTTGCAGTAATCCATGTCCTGCCCGCCATAAGCATGTTAGCTCTTCGTTGTTTTTAATTGACACTTCTTCTAAATTTGGTAACTCTTCCTGGAGTATCCCTCTTAGGAACACTCGATTTGACATATCATTTGTAACCTGTGAATTCTGTGGGCTGAGAACCATTGCACTTCTTCTCCACACCACTTTTTTACATCCAATTTCAAATTTGCAGAGAGTTGAAATGCTTGGAACTATCACTAGCAATTGTTCACATTCTTGAATGACAAGCCTCTCCAATGAAGGAAGACATTCTGGCAATCTTCCGACTAACTTAGAACATCTTACAATAGAGAGCTCTCGGAGCCGAGGAAAAGCTTCAACCTCTTGACCAAATCCATAGGGAATCCATTCTTCCCACTCTTGCATACCCTCAAAAGAAAGAGTCTCCAGAGATGGAAAAAACACTGAGCAATTGTTTCCGTAGAACTCTATGCCCACACTCTTCACTCCACCTATTTGACTTATAAAAAGATGTTTTAGAGCTGGTAGCTGCCCGATTGATGGCAAGGACATGCACATGTTGCAATTTTCAAATCTAAGGAGCACCAAGTTTGAGAACATTGAATCACCTAACCAAATTGGAAATGTGGTACCACCGTACCCTCTGACAGTGAGCTCTTCCAAATTTTT
Source organism: Citrus australasica (assembly GCA_029618585.1). Lineage (NCBI taxonomy): Eukaryota > Viridiplantae > Streptophyta > Magnoliopsida > Sapindales > Rutaceae > Citrus > Citrus australasica. Next base: position 32,379,997 of record JARCIV010000003.1, on the reverse strand, counting down.
ATGAGGTATCAGCAGGTCAAGCACGCGTGTTTCAATGTCCGGCTCCCTTGAATTGCCACTATAGCTTCCCCATTCCAGAACTAACACATTAAGATTCCCTTTGCTGCTTAACTCAGCCTCAGCGTCACCAACATCTCTTAAGTTCTCCAATCTTGATATTTTAAGCTGACCCGAAAGACTGTCCAAAGGCTTCAACTCTACTAGTCGAGAGCCAGTGTTTTCCCCAACAGCAAAATTACATAGTGTTTGGAGACAAGTCAACTTACCAATTCCTAGAGGCATTTCCTCTAAAAAATCTACATCTGAATTATTGAGATGACGCAGCTTGGTTAAATTTCCCATATCCGCGCACAACTTTTTCATGCGATAACACTTTCGTAAGAGAAGTGTATGTAAATGAAAAAGTTTATTTACAGATTCAGGCAAGGTTTCAATTCTAGTTTCCGATAGGTCAAGCTGCTGTAAAAGCTTCAAATCACCAATTGAATTTGGTATCTTGAAGATGCAACACCCACGGAAAGATAAAACCCTTAAACGTGGTAGCTTTAGCAACATATGGACAATATTTTCAGACACAAAATAATGGCCATACGTCAACTTCATCAGTAAAAAGGTTCGTAAATTTTCAGCAACGGGGAGGAACTCAAGCCTTGTAATATAATTGTCCTTGCCGAGGTTGTACGAAAAATGACGAAGATTTTTGGAAAACATCTGTCGCTTATTACCATCCAACGTATCCTCCATTCTAAAATACGTTTGTCCTGCAGCCCATTGTGCAAGATCATTAAGGAGGTCATGCATGACAAATTTTGATGTATCCGCGGTTGATTGTTCAAAGAACGACCTTGCCAGCAGCTCTTGAAAATAATAGTGGCCTGACTCCTCCATCTTCGCCTCACTCGTATCTGGTGGCAACAAACTCTCAGCCATCCAGAGCAAGACTATCTCCCACTCATCAAATTCATAGTCCTTTGGAAACAAGAAACAATGCGTGAAGCATCGCTTTAAATGTGCTGGAAGATAATGGTAACTTACTTTAAGAGCTCGCATAATATCATCTCCTTCCTCAGATAGATCCCAGATCTTGTTATTCAGCACCTTTAGCCAGTCATGAGGGCTGTTTTTGCCACGCAAGAGGCCGCCAAGAGTTTTCGCAGCAAGAGGCAAACCACAGCACTTCTTCGCTATTTCCTCGCCCATTTCTTGCAACTGTTGGTGCTGGCTGAAACCTGTTGTCCCCAAGGAGTGTTGCGCAAACACACGAAGGCAATCTTGATTTGTCAGCTTCTTCAATTTGAAACCAGTAGAACCAGTCCCCATCATGGAAGCTATATTTTGACTGCGAGTTGTAACAATAATCTTGCTTCCCGCTGCGCCGGCTACAAATGGAAGTCTTAGGTTGGTCCAGTCACTGTAATTCTCATTCCACATATCGTCCAGAACAAGAAAAAATTTCTTTCCCGAAAGTCCATCCCTGAGTTTAACTTGAAGAAAATTCAGATTATCATCAGCGTCAGGCTTCGCATGAATCGACTTGAGAATGGCTCTTGTCACTCTGACAGCATCGAAATCTTCTGAGACACATACCCAAGCTTTGAAGTCAAAATGGCTTTCCAACGTTGGGTCATTGTAGACAAGTTGGGCAAGAGCTGTCTTCCCTAGCCCTCCCATGCCTACAATAGGAATAACGGAGAATCTACCAGCAGAACTTAAATCATCTTTCAATAACAGCTCCACTATTGCTTTCTTCTCTTCTTCTCTGCCCTGTACTTCGGCTTCAATCACCAAACTGGTGGTCTCTGGACGACTGCTTAATTTGTTGGACTTTCGTCCTGAATTTTCTTTCAAATCCAGCAGGTCTTTCTGCGCTACGATGTCCTGGAATCTGTTAGTAATCTCCTCTATCCTCGCCGCCATCTTGGAATCGAACCTCACATTTTGCGGACTGAATTTAGTGCAGCAGGTAGGAATGAGCTTCCGCAAGTAACCTGCACGAGGTTGAACGAGATCGGCGGGTTCGAAAACCAACTTCCTCCGCAAAGCCTCAGCTGCAAACTCATCCAATATGTCTTCCACGTCATAAGCTAAACTCTCAAGTCCGCCCAGCCACGTCTTCACTGACTGCTTCGTTGTCTGCTGCTCAACGGCGTCGTCGAGCACCGCCCTGATCATCCCCAGTTTCTTCTTCCAATCCTTAAGAGCGGCTTGGATCTGTTCTTGGCGTGCGAACAGCTGAATCACATCTGAAATCAACTTTTCAACCAACATCTCAATGGTGACAGTTAGAATGGTTTCTCCAACGATCGACATTTTTTTTTTGGGGGAAGGACGACAAGAATTGACAGAAAATGACTATGAAAAAATGTTGGCAGAAAAAATGTTTCTTTTTTTTTTTGGTTGTTATTTTTTTTTTGGGGGGGGGGGGGGGGGGGTGGGGGAGGGGGGTTTACAAGAAAAGGTATTAAGGAAAATTAAGTAGAGAAAATTAACAAGGTTTCTCTCTGTGATTATGCTCGCTCACTTTCTTTCCGATTGATCTTAAATGGAACTTTGGCTGCCTGTTTGTTTACCTAGTCACAAATTTTTAGGGGTTATTTTTACTCACCTCCCCTGAGGTTTCACCTAATTTCAGTTTAATAGAAAGTATCAATGTATTTTTACTCCCCTCCCCTGCAGTTAGTATTCCGTCAATTGACTGTTAGTGGATTAACAAGAGGACGAAAAAACCCTTTACTCCCCTCCCCTGCAATTAGGTTTCACCTAATTTTTCCAGCAAAGTAAAGTTGACAGTGCAAGCATAGTCAAAAGCTATTCAAAAGGCAAAAATATCGAAATCAAACATTTTCTTCAAGAAATTGGATTGGGTGACATGATCAAATCAATCCTCAGCTATATACACAAACATACCGCAAGAGAAATAACACAATTAAGGACTTAATCTTAAACACCATATATGATGAAAGATTACATATTTTCCGGGAAACAGGGCCCCTCTGTTTGTCTAATGCATGTTCTAACTTGCAATTTCCACCATTCGAAAATAAAAAAAAGAGACTTGTAATTTCTCCTTTAATGATAATTATCACTATGATCAATCCAACAAACACACAATTACCCGCAAAGGTTGAGGCTTCGGGTCAAGACTTGGGTGGGGTTCCGGCGGAAGAGAGAATTTGGACTCGGATCAAGACGGTTCCAAATCCCGATTAAGCCGCTTGGCTTTGCTCCAATTAAAGTCTTGGACTGAAACAACCTCGCGAAGGTCGTCGGAAACCCAGATCGGTGCTGTTGGGTGCTGATGATTGCAGGCGTCGGCATCGCATAGACCATCTGCAGAGCAAAAGCCGGCGAAAAGGTTTACTCAGTCGGAAATGTTGATCGGAAACGAAGCTGTTTTCGACGGAGAGGTGAATTTTTTTCTGGTGACATGACCCTTTTCTTCTCTACTAGAAAGTGAGTCCAGGGATTTGCAGACTGTGCAGTAGATGCAAGGAAGAGAGAGAAAAAGAAAAGTTAATTTGAATCCATGTATTAAATAAGAAAAAAAAAATATATATATATAAAGGTCTTCGGGAACTCAGGTTGGTGCTGTTGGGTGCTGATGATTGCAAGAGTTGGCGTCGCATGGACCATCTACAGAGCAAACACCGGCAAAAAAGTTTACTCCGTGGGAAATTTTGAAGAAAATGTTTTTCACGCCATATCTCCAATTTCTTGAAGAAAATGTTTAATCAATAAAAAATAAAAATAAAAATAAAAACAAAAACTTGCCACAGCCGGCCAGAGAGAGAGAGAGATCCAAGATCAATGACTGTAAAACAAATTCAGTCATTAACAAAACAACTGACCGTCAATTCACATCATTCACTCTCTCTACAGTTTCACTACAGAAATGGAAAAAAAAAATGATACACCAAGCAAGTTTGTGTTTCTTCTGTAAGCGAGCTTTTAGTTTACATGAAAAGACTGTGGTTCTGTAAATATACTCAATTTTAAACAAAAACGAATAAATAACCAAAAAAAAAAGGAAAGAAAAAGAGTCAAGGCTGATGAAAAGAATAGCTTTTGAATATGCCTGTCAACTTTGCTGAGAAAATTAGGTGAAACCTAATTGCAGGGGAGGGGAGTAAAGGGTTTTTTCGTCCTCTTGTTAATTCACTAACAGTCAATTAACGGAATACTAACTGCAGGGGAGGGGAGTAAAAATACACTGATACTTTCAATTAAACTGAAATTAGATAAAACCTCAGGGGAGGTGAGTAAAAATAACCCAAATTTTTAGCCCTCTGATTAGATTCAGGTCAATGTGTTAAGATAAGCACTTAACAATAATTTTTAGACAAAAGACGGGAAAGAAAAATTGGTGGTCCCGGCGTCACTCTCTATTCTCTTTAATTAAAAGCTAATTATGTCTCACGTAATTGAAATAGATCTAATCCAACGACCGAATATCAATGTATGATAAAATTAATCCGACGGCTAAAAGTTTCTGCATAAAGAATAAAGCTGTTGAACCTGATGCCAAAAATTGGTTGGCCTCCGCCCCCGCGTCAATCTTTATTTTCTTCAGTGAAAAGCCGATTCCATTGAAATAAATCTAATCCAGGCTAGAAAAATTATGTACGAAGAATAATTAATAAAGTTGTTAATCTCCAGAATTTTTTTCAAAAAAAAGTTAGTGAGTCTGCAGTCTGCTCCGAATCTAATACCATTAATGAACGTTATCTCCACCAGTGGGAATCAGTTTTTTTTTTTAAAAGAGAATTAAACTTTCATTAAAGCAAATAAGAGGATACAGATTTCACATCAACGGGTAACGGTGCTGTCTATACAGTATTTTTAAGACTCCTTAAAGCAAATTTAGCTAAGTAGTGGGTATGAGTATTACATGATTTGGGGGTGTAATGGAAACTAATATGCTAGGAATCCTTCTTTTGATCTTGGATTTCAGAAATCACCCAAACAATCTCTGTTTTGCTTCCCTCTTGGTTGTTAATCAACTTTGCCACATCTTGACAATCCGTTCCACCATTAATGAGCTAAGAACTGCATTTTTTTGCCACAACTAATCCCCATTCAATAGCTTCTGTTTCTTCAACCTTAACATCTCCATAAAATTTTGGGACTAGCGAAAAAAAGAGGGGAGGGGCGGGTGGTCAAAAAAGAAGATATATAGGGTGCGTTTGGCACACTGTATTGTATTATATTGTATTGCATTATTTTAATGCTAGTGTATTGTATTATGTTGTATTGTATTAGCACTGTATTATAATAATGTTGTACAATGCTTGGTGCTACACTGTATTGTATTATTTTTTTAATTAATTTAAAATTTTATATTATATTAATGTTTTATATTATATTAATATATTTAAATTGCATTAATATTTTATGTTATTATTTATATTATTAATAATTTTAAATTAATAATATTTAAATTTATTCATATTTAAATATTTTTATTAATTATAATATGTTATAAATTTATTAATAAATTATAATGTAAAAATAAAAAATATACTATTATTGAATGATAAATTATTTATTTATTAATTTATATTAATAATTATAATGTAAAAATAAATAAATTAAAAATATTATATTAAATTAAAAACTATATTTATTTATTATTTTAATATTATAATAATAATAAAACAAAAAGTAAAAGTTAAAAGAAAAAAAAAACTAATGCTTCAGTTGACCCATTAGCCTCCCACTCTAATTTCTTGTAAAAATTTACCAAATATAATATTTATATTAAACTAATATAAACAATATTTTAATACCCCTTAATATTACACATAATTCTATATTAATCACGGCCGGCCAACATTTGAAAAGAAGTGCTGTCGACAAAAATACAAAAAGATAATTTTTTTTTGGTACGCGTGTCACCGCCCCAGGAAAGGACAAGTCCGGGAGGAAAAGCAGGGAGGTTAGAAGTCGCATGGTGGTACCCACAAGGTTTCGGCACGCGGCCTGCTTGCTCCTACTTCTACGTTCTGTTTTGTTTTTTTCTTAATAAAAATATTTTCCTAAAAGTTGACTCTTTTTTTTCCCAACAGGGAGCAGGTAGGTTAGAAGGCTTATGCTGGGACCCACACCGTTTTGATATTTTTCTTTTAAAAAAAAATCATTTACAGCATTTATTTGTGGGATAGGGAAATGTGAATAATTGATCATATTTCTTTATGTGTATGTATGTGTGTATATATATATGAGAATGAAACTAATCGAAATAATGAAATTCTTCTCATAGTTTTTAAAATTTGAAATTTGCCCCTTTTATAAAATTAAAACATTAATAGTAATAATAATAGCGACACAATATCTTACTACTATGATAACAATAATAATAAATAGTAAAAGAACTAATAATAATGATTGTGATAATTGATAACAATAAATAATAATTATAATAACAATTATAATGATAACTATCATAATAGTAAATATTTAACTAATTATTATATATAATGATAATAATAATTATTATTATAGTTATTACTAAAATAAAACCTCTATAAAATAATATTGCTACTTACTAGGACTAAGAAAAAATATTATTTTAGAGAAGCTATTTATTTATAAATGTTAATAATTTATTGATCAATGAATATTTATTAATTTAGAAACAAAATTTTGTTATTTTGTTTTTAGGAAGAGTTTTATCAATATTTTTACTTATATATAAACACATATCGTACTTCCTCATGTCAACAATATCTCCTCTGATGACTACTATATATAATAGCATAGATGTAGTGATGGAATCACTCACTGATTCAACCATATTATTTAAAGGGTATTAGATAACTATGCTGATGACAATCGCGATTCATATAATAATTGTGTTTTGTCAAATATTTCTGCAAAAGAGGTCTTTCAAGCAATAATAATATTAAGTAACTACTTTCTAAAACATGAAAAAAAAGTTATGTATACACTAAATGTGGTGCATGCTCTACAAAAAAAAAGAAAAATTAAGAGAGGAGATTGAATTCAATTTAGGAATAAAAAAAAAATCAAACAACTCTATATGCATATATTTGCAAAGGGTTTAATTTAGATGATTGAAGTTGTAAGAAAAACAAAATTCTTTAATGTTACAAAATTTATATTTTAGTAGTTATTAATTTTTATATTTAATTAATTATTAATTTATATTTTCATTGGGCCTTAATGAATTTTTTTAAAAAATATTATCATATGCATTAAATGAAATTATTAATTTAATATGGTGCAAGTTGGGGCGGGAGAAGTTTGTTATTTACCCAAAGTTATTAATTTCTTAAATATTTATTTATAAAAAATTTATTGTATTATTAGTGCAATTATAATTATAACTTTAGGTTAAGAGACTTATAGCCCCGAGACTTTTAAGAAAAGAACAAGTTCATCTCTTTACTTCTAGAAAACCACTTCCATCTCTTACCCAAAAAAAAAAAAAAAAAATTTACCCTTTTATTTTTAGAAAAGAGCTTCCACACATGACACAACTTATAAGAAAAAATCATTGCATGGGTCAAAACTAGTTAAATATAGCAGCAGATTTAACGGTAGAAGTTAATGGTCAGAGGTGAGATGGTTCTTTGACAGAGGTACATTTAACTGTTTAAGCAAAATTTTGGCCGCATACTTTTTTTTTTTTTTTTTTTTTTTTTTTGAGCTGAAAGAAATCCCACCTCAAGTCCTCAACGTAATAGTCATCCCAAATTCGACATGCCATTATAGGAACTCTAGTTATAGTTAAAGTGATCAACTCTAGTCATCTCTTTTGTTTTTTTAAACAGCCAATAATAAATAGGGTGATCTTTAATTGAGTCCTTATTATTTATAGAAAAAAAAATCAAAGACCAAAAGTTTATAAAATAAATCAATTAAACCTTTTTAAATACAAATTTATTTCTTTTAGATTCTTCACCTAATTCTTTCGTCATAAAAGTTGGTGAAAACGTTAATTTAAACATAAAAAGATAACTATATTCCCATATATATCATATTAGTGATTTAAAGTACAATTTTACCCTTATGCATTAATTATTTTTTTTCAAAGTCCAACAGCCTATTTACCAATTTGAGTAACCGGGAACAAATTTCTGCAACAATTTAAACAAAATCTTTAGTTTTTAAACTAATTCGAATATAGAGAGCACCATTAAAAAACATAACCATCATAACTCTTGGAATTACACATGAAAATGTAATTCCCTATCCATGTAATTCCGTCACATTTATAAAATATATGATGATTGTTAAACTAAATAACATGTATTGAATATAATATTAGAAAAACCACAACAACATTCGGTCTAAAAATGAAACTAAAAGTATGAAGGTCAATTAAATTGAAACTAAGAAACACCTTGACAACATTATGGTAAACTGAAATTCAAGTACAAGAAATAGCTAATTGTCTTCTAGATTCTATGATGGAGAATTAAATGCCAGCCCAAGGCGAATATTGTACTATTCTACTCCCTGTCGATAACATAGGTTCTTCATTTTGAGGTTGAGGTACAACCCATAAAATTTGTGTATGTTGTCCCACGAGTTGAGTGAAATTGATTGAAGTCTAATTCACATGTTTAGAATTATTGCTAATTGCTTGTTCATTGACATCTACTTATTGAGATTGTGGGCTAATTCCATGCCGTCCAAAAATTAAAAAAAAAGACTTCAATTTCTTTTTATTAAAAATAATTAATCAATAGGATTTCACAATCAAATCAACACATGTATAGCTAGTGATGTCCTATTGGTTGCCTACACATCACTAGGATCACCAATTTATTAATTCATTTTATAACATGATGAATATATATAAAAGAAATCCACTTGCAAGAAAAGAAATCAGATCTGTGCAGTTGATGAAGTGATACTGCTTGCTTGCACAATTAACTAACCTTTTCTTTCTTTCTTTTTCTTTTTTAAAAAAAAATTAATTTAGGTTACTTGAGTTTACTTTAAACTATTGTTGGCTGTCAAAAATAAAGAATGAGAAGGTGCTTAATTGTTTTTTAACTAAAATGTCCTTGATGTTGTTAATAATTTTAACGAAGAAATTAAGTTAAAGACTTGAATGACATAAATTTATACTTAGAGGGATTTAATTGATTCATTTTATAAACTTCTGGTCTCAGAAAACTTTTCTACAAATAATGACTCAATTAAAAATTACTTAATAAATATATCATCGGAAATACAAAGTCAAAATAACTGTAAATATAAGAGTTGGACTATTGGCACCCCTCTGATCTCCTCATAAAATCCCCTTTTTAGTTATATTTATTTTATTTTCAAAAATGCTCTTTTTTTTAGATACACTTTTCTAAATTTTCAATTTTCATTTGATTTGTTTTATTGTGAAAACTCATTATTGTGCTATTTTTTAATTATTTTCAATTTTATTATTACCCTGCACACAAATTAAAAAATTATATAAGTGATAAGTTTTTTAGTGTTAATCATTGGTTGAAAGAGGCCTACGATGAGCACGAGTGAAGAATGAAGTTGTACGTAGACTAGGTTGGAATATTCTAATAACAATAATTACGAGAGAATAGAAAGCATTGAAGAGGCCTCTCAAACCCAAGTCCAATTTTACAATTATACAGCACAAGTGCAGGCAATTGGAAGCAGCTAGCTACATATTCACTTGCTTCAAGTGGTGCCTACATATATTTAAAAAGTGAGAGCTACTTGCTTGCATTCGGTGGCTATATAAATGCAAAATTTTGACAGCTGCTTCATTTTATCAAATTTGAGCACTGAGAATGAATGAAGGAAACAGGAGAGAAATAAGAAAGTGGAGAAGATAAAAGAGAAGAAAAAGAAAAGAATAAAGAAAAGAAAGAAGCCGAGAGTGTGAAAGGAGGAAAAGAAAGAAAAAAGTGAAAAAGAAAATTAAAAAGTTGTGAGTGGAAAATAATTTGAAAAAGAAATAGATTTGGACAATTAGATTAATATTAAGTGAGTTAGTGGCTAATAGATTTGTGAAATATAAGTAATTATAATTTAATTTACATTATACGTATTAGTTTTTATATCAGTTCTAACAGTTAATTTTTGAATCCTGCATTTCATGAGAAATTCAAGAATTTAGAAACCCACATGAGCCCCAACGGATCCCCGAGTGAAACAAAATCTGTGAGTAGATACAATTATTACCATTATGTATTCTATGAAGCATTTATGATTGATAATATGATTTAATATTATGTTATGATTTTATATACACATATTATATATTTAATTGAGTCATGATATGTGATTGCCAATCACCGTATATGTAGTATTCTCTATAAGCTCTGTGCATTGTGTATTGAGAGTTAAATTACTTTACCTGTATGATGTAGTTAAATTTTGTTAGGTATTGAAAGGTTTTCTACCCTCTATTCATGCGATGATGATCCCGGTAAATAATGAGAGTTATTTCCTCTGGGTATTATATGGTGCAGTTTTGAAATGAATGTATGATTTCCAAGTTTACTGATGTATTACATTCAGTGTAGAGTTACATAAAATGATTATGTATATACCCTAAAACACTACTTTATGGTAATTGTTAGTGGAATGTGTTGGATATGCATTAGTGGATTAAGTTAGGTTTGTGTTTTATCAGTGGGACAAATGTACGGCTAAGATGTAATTAGTTTTATTTATTTGTGTGGTGTAGATTAACCATGTATTAGTATAAATAGAGAAGGGTGGAACACATCTCTACACACCTTTTCTTCTCTTCTTTCCCCTCAATTTATTTTTCTCATCTCTCTTTGTAATATATTACCAATCAATAAAATTAGTTTTATTTCAATTTTAAAATTCTATTTTTTAATTATTTGTTTTTCAATTTTAATAATTTTCTGTATTTCAAAATTTTTAACTAAATATTCATACTTAGAAATATGATTTAATCAAATTTCATTTTTAATTTTATAAATTGAATCATTTTCTATTTAATTTTATCTATATTTTATATTTTGAAAATTTGATTTATTGTAGACAAATATAGGAATTTGGCACAATGAATTCTTAATATCTTAGTACAAGGTATGGTAAAATGGTATTTTGACTTAGTGTAGACAAGTTAAGTTTTGGCACATTAAGTTCTTAATCCATAATAAAATTAAAGGGAAAATTATTTTAATTTATAGAATTAATCTTTTGAGAAATAAAATAAAGAGAATTTTTTAAATTGTATTTATTACTAGGAGTGGATCCATAACCCTAACTAATTCAATTTTATAGTTTTTCTTAAATTAAATTGCATACTTTTAAATTTTATTTTTATTTGTTTTTAATAAACTTAAATAAATAAATTAATCATTTTTATGTGAATGGACCTCAGAGTCATTGAGCTATAATAGAATAAGACACTTTTATACTTGGGAGTTAAAAAATCACTTTTAAGTCATGTCAATATTCTAAAACAAATCTAAGTTGATTACTTATGTCCATAACCTGGGGATTTTTATTTAGTTATGATTCAGGATCATCTTTTATTTATTTATTTTTCAATGAATGATAATAGTTTTTATAGTTACAAGACTTCGATCTTTGAAATTTCAAAATTTTAGCTAGCTTCGTTTTTTTTTTCTTTTTGAGCTTTCAATTTTCTTGAATTAGTTTATTAATGCATAATTTATCAGGTTTGTTGAATAGTTATTGGCAATAATACTTTGGTTCTGGTACTCATAGTAGATAACTTTTGATCCACTTTTCTAGCTCTAGAATTTATTAATTTTATTTGTGGGATTGCTCTCAAAGATGATGGGGGTGATGTTTTGAAGAGGTTTTATTTCCAGCAGTAGTAGCAAACGGGTTTGATTTTGGTTTTGTTCTTTATATTTGTTGTGAAGGATTGTATATCTAAAGAAGACATATTTTGTTTATAAATTATACCAAATTATGAAATTACTTTTGGCTTTTTCTTATTAATTTTAAATTTACATTCTTTTTTAGTTTTAATGGTATATATATATATATATTCTTATTAATTTTAAATTCACATTCTTTTTTAGTTTTAATGGTGTGTGTATATATATATATATATTCCTATGAAATTAAAAAGTAATATATTAAAATTGGCAAAATAAAATTGAATGTAATTCATAAAATATATTTATAAAATTCAAAATTAAAATTTAATTAAATACAAATAATAACTAATGAAATAAATTAATAATGGAATAATAAAAAATATGAATACCACTAAATTTTGAAATTCACAGCAAAATTCATTTAAAATTTTGGAATCCCACCAAATTTATTTGTATATGTCATTATCTTATGACATATATTAGTCATGCATGGAAGTGATTATGACAAATATTAATCATATGCGAAATTTTTCATCAAAACAGTTATGACCAAAATAGTGACAGATAATATGTCATACATAAAATGACGTATGTAAACAGTCATCATATTTTCTTGACACCGAAATTAATGACGGTTGCTCAATTGTCGTGCATAATGATAGAGGATAGGTAATTCCTTTCATAAAGGCCTTTTTTTCTAGTAGTGCATGTAGATATAGGTTAAAACATTTCGCTCTTGTTACAACTAACTAGTGAGAATAGTATAGGAACTTATTTCAACATAGCAACACTTCAAGTTTTGACATATTCTAAGATGTTGTAATTGTACTACACATTAGCTAAATTTACTTTTAGATGTCCTACATCTTTAGTTTGGTTAAGAGATTATCCCTACTTTTTAGGTTGTTATATTTAATTTTTCCCCTAAAATATAATGTCTATTGTCATCTCATAATTCGTCAAATTAATCCAGCATTAATATAGTTAAACAATTATTACGTATTTTGATATATTATAATAAAATTTCTGACATTATGCACATCTACTATACTTGTCAATTATGCAAAATAAATTGTAGCAACATCCAAAGCCAATTTGCTAAAGATGATGAGCAACAAAAGAAGGCTACTGTTAGGATGGAGCTGATCTATGATGGATTACAAATCTCAGTCACACAAGCAAAGTAATAAATAGCAAAAAACTTATTATGACTTTGATCATATAATTATAAAAGAATACTCTATCTTAGAGCGGTACCAATACAGTCGGACCCATAAAGGAATCACATCTCTGCACAAAGCATCATTGCCTTCGCTGTGCAGTGCATTTTATATTTGTATTAATTTATGATATGTTGGCCCAAATAGTTGGGCTTGAGTGGGCTTTGCCATCTATATATTGTGCCGGCATTTTGGGCCGCTCTACAGATCAGCATTACAAAAATGATGAGGTGCAATGCCACGCCGCGCTGGCCTCTTGGGGGCTTCATCATCTTCTTAACATTTCCACACATGGCGCCTCTATGTCCGTTGACTTTTTTCGCCTGTTAGAAAGAATGCTAGGAGGCTTCATTTCTAATTTTCTATACGTGCTGGATCAACTGTAAGTTGCAACAAGCCACGAGCCATGGGGAGTAATGGAACCGTCACGGAGCTGCAGAGAAACTCAACGAACTGGACTTTCGTAGTGGACGAGATTGTGAAGATGGAGAAGAAGATTTTTCCCAAGCACGAATCACTGGCAAGATCTTTTGATGAAGAGCTGAAAAAGAAGAACTCAGGCCTGCTTTACATTCAGATTCATGGACAAGTCGTTGGCTACGTCATGTACGCGTGGCCTACTTCCTTGTCTGCTTCTATCACCAAGCTTGCAGGTCCCGTATCTTTGTCCCATTGTTGGAATTTCCACTGCATGCCCGTAATCTCAACTTATGATAAAAGTCCTCAAAGAAATATTTGTTAGTTATTCATTCTCTTTTTCTTTTTAATTGACATGAAATTAATGGGTTTTGGGGTGAACTTAATTAGTGAAGGAGAATTATCGGGGACAAGGTCACGGAGAGGCACTGCTGGAAGCAGCAATTAAGAAATGCAGAACCAGAGCTGTGCTCCGCATAACGCTTCATGTTGATCCTTTGAGAACTCCCGCTGTGAATCTTTACAAGAAATTTGGTTTCCAAGTTGATACCCTTCTGCTGACCGACCCGCTTATCGAATGTACCTAGATTTTGATTCTAAGTAGTTTTACATACTAAAGCCACTTGCAAGCCTAGACACCTATCATCAACAGGGTCGCAAACCGTATGTTGCTACTTACTTTAATTATTGCAAGTTCTCATTTACTTTTGAGGATATGAAAGCATTGTTTCTCTCTTCTTTATTATAAAATATTGGCAAGTCTTGTTGTTTTTGAGGGTTTTAACGTGAGAAACTATTTGTTATCGAAGAAGGAGACGTGAATTTTAGTTTTCTCATAAGAGGGAACTGAGGACTGAGGAGAAGAGTCATATTATACTATATGTAAAATAGTGAAAAGTTTATATGGGTTTTGTTATGCTAAGCAAATTGATGACTATAAAATTGTGAAATTTGGTTTTTGTGAAAAAATTGTAAACGTTTTCTCTGTGAAAACCAGCTCTTGTGAGAGAAAAAAAGAGTGGAACGTGATTTTCATTGGAGATATTCATCTGATATTCGAGGCGGAGCTATTCATTGGGTATTTGGCTGGGCATTTGGGAGTAGAGGCAAAATATTTTGAAAGGAGCCCAAAAATTTTACTTCAAAATTAACGGAACAGTATTTAAAAAAATACTTTGATATTGTTTTAGAATAAAAAAATAATATATTTAATAGTTTTTATGTGAATGACTGCTCTTTACAAATATCACGGCTTCCAAATTGGGATCAAGAAACCCTAAAGTCTTTGCTTAACTTGGTGAAGAAGCAATGCGGCCTTTCCTCCAGATATCATCGTCGATGTGTTTGCAAAACTCCCCGCCAAGTCTCTCCGCCGATTCAAGTGTTTATCCAAGTCATTCAGGGCCTTAATTACTAATCCTCGGTTCGTCAAGATCCACCAAACTAAAAACCAACAAGGACAAACGCTGGTTCTTGTTGATATGGTCAAGAGCTTGGTAAGAAACTCTCTTCTCCGTATAGACCTCGATAGCAAAATTATTACGGAAGATCAGCTTGATTTTCCAATTAAAGAAAGCTCTTTTGATTGTCTTAGGATATTGTTTTCAACTGATTTTGGGCTAAGGAAATCCAAAACCAATCTAGAACAATAAATTTAATATTTTGGGGAAGACGGGGTACCTCACTAGTTTGCTGTGTGGGAAGTGGTGTATCCGAGGTTTGGGGATGTGAGAAGGAGGGTGAGAGTGACAACAATGGTGGGAGATCAGCAACACACAAGATATTCTTTGAAGCGGGTTTCGTACCTGCAAAACAGTGAAAATGGAGGTTAGAGGTGAAGCCGGGTACCCCTGGCGTTCACACTCCGACGCTCAAGTTAGCAAACTCGAGCTTTTTAGGTGAAGAGAGCTAGCAAGCTCTCTGTAAATTAGGGTTTAAGGTTGGAGAGAACCTGATTTTTGGAGAAGGAGTGTGAATGGAGAATAATGGTGGAAGGAGAAAAGCTTATGGAGAATAAACTCTAGGTGTCTTTTTATATGGTGTACCTCCACTGCCACGTGGCGTACCCTTTTTAGCTCACGTCCCTCTGCTGTTTTCATGACTTTTGGGCCGTTATATGCATGCCTACGGTGTATCTCATCATTTGGAGGCGTGGCGCGCGTTGGCGAGTGGTCCCGGGGTATCTCTGCAGCAGTTGTCGGGTAGGCGGTTGGGGACCACTGTCCTTGGTATAAAATTCTGCACTGTGGCAGGCGGCTGTCCCCCCTCTTACGTATCATTTTCGATTCCTTTTTCTGACAAAATCAAATGAAATCTTTTTGGAGGCGGAGACGTTGCTCATGGCGGATATTTTGGAGGATTCTCTTACATGGTTTCGTAGGATATCCCAAGGTACGGGGGGTACCCCTTACTACTTGGGGTACCCCTTCCCATCCGGAGTACCTTATTTTATGCGGGATATCCCAATTCATGCGGAGTACCTCAATTCGTTCTGGACTTGCTCCTTTAATCGACACATGGCACTTTTACTGTTCATCCTATTTTTCCCTCAAACAACAGCCCCCTAGTTTCTTTTTGGCGAGAAGTATTAGAGGCAAAAGAAACTTATTGTGTGAGTGACACGTGGCGATATGACTGGTCCAAGGTTGACTTGCTTAATTCTCTTCCCTTGGCTATGCTGTGTGTCTTGAAAATTCTCTCTGTCTCTTCGTTTTCCCGCCACTTGTCTCCTCTTTTTTTTTTTCTTTTTTTTTTTGAGAACCAGCAGTCGTGTCTCTCTTTTTTTTTTTTTATCGGGAAGTGGCAGCCGTCTGACATAAATTTTAAATTTTAAAAAGTTCTCAAACACCCCGGAACTTCTCTTCTCGGACTGACGCATCCTGTCAGGTTCAATTAAAACGCCTGCAACATGTCAATCTTTATCCCTTTGGTTTTGAAAATCCCCAAACAGTTTCTTAAACTTCGTTCCAGTTGCCCTTTTTCTTCATCCTCTTTTTCTTTTCTCTCTTTCTTCTTCCATTCCTGTTCATTTTTCTCTTTCTCGGCCGGCATCACCCTTCTCCTCTTCCTCTTTTCTTCCTTCCTTTCCCTCTCTTTCTTTCTCTCTTCCTCTCCTCTCGGCCGGCGTCGGTTTGGAGTGTTTTCCCGGGGTGATTTACGGCTGTTGCAGCGGCGGTTTTGAGCCTCAGATCCGACGGTTTTTGGACGTTTTCTCGGCGGTTTCCGGCGCGGTTCTAGCCACGGTAATCCCCTCTCTCTCTCTCATTTTCTTCTTTCTTCTTCTTCCTTCTTTCCTTTATTTCTTTTTCTTCCTTTTTCCTTGTTTCGGACGGTGGTTTTCTGGGCGTTTTCCGGCGGTTGTTGAGGCTGTACCCACGTCGGCTGGCTTTGGTTTGCTGGTGGCTGCCGCGGCGGTCAGCCGATGCCGGCATGGTGGCTGCATCCCCCTCCCCCTTGCGTCGGTTTGCTGCAACTTCGTTTCTCTCTCCGCTTTTTTTTTGTTGTTTTTTTTTTGTTTTTGGGTTTCGGCCGGAGCTGCTTTGTTCTCATTTTCCGGCGTGGATTCTCGGTGATGGAGGTCACGGCTGCCGGCCGCGGGTTCTCGGTTGCTGCCCGTTCTCCCCTTTTTTTTTTTTTTTTTGGCCAGAACGCTTCCTCTCGTTTTCCCGGCGGTTGTGACCACGACAGCCGGCTTCGGTTTTGGGCTACAGCCCTTCTTCGTCTTCTCGGTTTTTTTTTGTATAAATATATATGTAGATATTTATTTAAATCGAAGCTTTATCGTTATTATTCTTTGTACTCACCGTTTGCTGTCGCCTGCAGTTTTGCCTTCCTGCAACCACCGATCCGGATCTACTGTACTGGTGAACAAGAGGTATCATTTCTCGTTTCTCGTCTCTACGGCGCATTTATAATGGCGCTACTTGCTCATTTTGGGAAAAATTTTATTTTTGTTTATTGGTTTGTTGTTTTGTTTTATGCTTGTGGTTGGTGTTTGCATCGGATGATTGATGGGTGGTGGGCGATTTGTGGTGATGTTGTTACTGGATGTGTTGTTGGGTGTGTGTTGGCGGTTTATATGGCGCTTTGTGTTGTTTGGTTGGGTGTTTTGTTGGCGGTTTGTATGGCGCTTTGTTTTGTTTGGTTGGGTGTTTTGTTGGCGGTTTGTGGACGTGTGGCTGGGGTATTTGTGGGCATATTGTTGGGGGAAAAGTAGAGATGGGTAAAAAACATGTAGGACCCGTGAGGAAACGGCGTAGAGTTGGGGCTAGGAAGGCTAACAGCCCCCCAGAGGGTTCCCCTTCCCATATCTCCATTAGTGAGGGGGATAAATCTGCCTCTGATTCCTCCGATAGCCGTACCCTTCATTCCGAGCCTCCTCCTACTAGGGTTACCCCTCGCGTTAGCCCACGCTTACCTCGCAAACAGCCTACCCCCCCACTTAAGGACAAGGGTAAGCCATCCAAGTCTAAGACTCCCGCTCCTCCATCGGGGCAGCCTTCTACGTCTTCTCTTGCCACACCCTCCAAAACTGGCAACCCTTTCTCCTTAGGCATTCGGAGAGCCACCTCAGGGGATCTAGAACAGATAAGGGATAAATATACCATTCCTTCGTCTATTCAGCTTAGGGTACCCCATAGTGATGAGCGGCCTGAGCGCCCTCAGTCTGACGGGATAGCTCTCCACATTGACCTTTTCGACTTAGGACTTCGTCTGCCTCCCCAGCCTTTTTACATGAGGATGTTTAGTTTCCTAGGTGTGGCTCCTGGGCAGCTGTCCCTCCCGGGGTGGAGGACACTCACGGGTTTGCAAGTGTTGTGGCTGGAGGTCGTGAAGCGTGACATCTCTTTCCGGGAGTTAAGGGGCCTTTATCAATTTAAGAAGCCTAAGGGCCCTGGCGTGGCTTACTTTTCCCCGTGGGGTGAGCACGGGCATATTGTTGAGGGAAGCCCCGTCCTGAAGAAAGGTTACCGGAAGGGGTGGTTTGTGGCCGAGGGTAAGTGGGGGACCGATATTCTGAGCGAGACTGGTGATCTCGTGGCGGTTCCAAACTCTTTCACCGCAGACAGTAAGTACCTCTCTACTCATAATTCTTTACTGCTATCTCCCACATACATATCTCGCTAACCTTTGGTTTTTACGCTTTTGCAGGCGTGACTTGGGCTAAAGGATCATGCCCAATCCGGGAGGTGGGGAGGGAAGTGGAGAGGTTTGTGGAGGAGTTCCGCAATGCACAGAGGGGTAGTGATGTGCTTGAGGAGAGTAGATTGTGGAGAGCGGGGTTGATTGGCCGAAGTTCTCCTCCTGTCCGTGGGGGTACCACATGTATGGCTTGGGTGTTGAGGGGTACCCTATCGTTATCCATGGGACTGGGGTACCCCATCACCACCGCATCTTGAACTTGTTCCTTTTCTTTGTTATTTCCCATTCTTGCCTTTGACGTTTTCAGTGCTTGCTTAGTTAACATGATTGTGGTGTTTTATGTGTAGCAATGGAGTCATCCGGGGATGCTTTCGATGCCTTCTTCACAGCGATTGTAGGTGGTGCCTCCGGATCCCAGGATTCGGCCGCCCCTTCGTCAGTCTCTCGCCCTCCTCGAGCTCCCAGCAGGAAAGGGAAGTCTCAGGGTACCTCACAGAGTGGGTCGAGGGGTACCCCGCACCCGAAGAAGCGAAAGTTTGGGATGGTGACCGCCTTTCCCGAGGAACTACGTGTGGGTGAGCTGGACCCGGTCTCCAACAAGGATGTTTCCCATTTAGCTCGGTGCTTCTACTATTCCGCCGAGAGTATTACCCCTGAGGTTGCCGAGGAGGCAGACAAAATGAGCTTGAGCCAGCGCTATGGCCAAGCATTGAGGGCTACCCAGGAGGTAAGCTTTCTTGGGGGTGCCCTGAGAGTATCCTTAAAAATTTTCTTTTCGATTATATAGCCACACATATATACTTGACATGTCGTTATGATTTGTAGGCATCGTTTCTCCTTAGCCATTGCCTTCCGGACCTTGACTCTCTTGTCGCTGCTCGGTCGGAGGTAGACAAGCTGAAGGGTGAGCTCCAAAGCCGCCAATCTCGGGGGGACCAGCTCGCTCAAGAGGTCAAGACTCTTCATGAGCGCATTTCAGACCTTTCGGGGGAGAAAGCCCGGGTGGAGAAGGACCGAGCGGAGTTGCAGGCCAAAAACGAGGAGCTACTGTCTCGCCAGAAGACAATCGCGCAGGATGCGTTCTCGCTCATCATGTCGGAGGTATGGAGTGTAGACCCCGAGCTGGAGATACCCCGCGTGCAAAAGTTTATCAACAAGGCCACGGTTTTGAAGACAATTGCGGAGAGGAGGAAGCCTTCTCAGTCGGGTGCCTCTTCCGGCTCACCTGGAGTACCCCGCGAGATTCCGCCATTGCCCATCTCGGATGTCCTTACTTCGGCTACTCTTATTCCAGGCACCCCCGAGTCCTCCGTTGGTCGCCTTCCGGAGACAGGTGCTGGAGAGGATGCCCCCCCCTCGGCGTAGGCTTCGTTTGCTATGTTGTTGCTTTCTAGATCCATTCACATTTTGACTTGAAACTTTTCTTCTTTCTAGTTGGTTTATTGGGATATGCGTGTACTGTTGATAACTCTCTTTTGTGACGATACTATGCTATTTGGATTTTCCTTGTATGTTGCATGCTTGTTATTTGGCGATTGGATGTTTAGTTAGATGGCTAACCTTTTTGGGGTACCCCTTTGGTAGCCTTTTTTTTTGTTGCTTTCTGAAATGGGATACCCCTCATACTTTCTGACATGGGGTATCCCTTCAAATGTTCGTTAGGCGCTTCTCCTTTAAAATAGGGTACCCTCGGTGCCTGACTCAAATCGGCGAATCTGGTGCCTGCCCTTTTCAGCAATTATGGCGAATCTCCTCTCGAATTTGTGACTAAAACTTCGGCGCAGATTGCTTACCCCTTACTTGGCTCAAGTAAGAGGACGGAGGTGTGGGTGTTAGCATACCTAAGCCGAAAATCATGACGCTAAGGTATGCCGGTTTTTTCACCCTCGGGCCTTCTTTGACCCTCTCTCGCTTCAAATTTTCAGATAGTTTACCCCCTACTCTGCCGAGTAAGGGGACGGAGGTATGAGTGTTAGCATACCTAAGCCGAACCTCATGACGCTAGGGTATGTCGGTTTTTTCACTCGCGGGTCTTCTTTGACCCTTCCCTCTCTTCACAATTTTTTAGATAGTTTACCCCCACTCTGCCGAGTGAGAGGACGGAGGTATGAGTGTTAGCATACCTAAGCCGAACCTCATGACGCTAGGGTATGCCGGTTTTTTCACTCGCGGGTCTTTTTTGACCCTTCCCTCTCTTCACAATTTTTCATATTGGCGAATGACGAAAATTACATATATTCGGATTGCTAGTGTATCTCAATGGCGATAAACGAATATAATCCGCGTGCTACGACCGAAATGGCGAAACTGGAGAAAGAACCCTCATATTGGCGAATGGCGAAAATTACATATATCCGGATGCTAGTGTATCTCAATGGCGATAAACGAATATAATCCGCGTGCTACGACCGAAATGGCGAAACTGGAGAAAGAACCCTCTTCATCTTTGTTGTAAATAGGAATTGCATTTATAAATGACGAAAACGTAGATCAATATATGACTTAGCTTTGTTACCCTGAGGAGAATGGAAAACCACAAGGTCTCCTACCCCTTTTCATTTGAAAATTAAAGAAATTCAAAAGTTGCAACAGACCAACATAGGGCATTTGGGGTACCCCATTTGGCCTATCACCAAGAACACTGAAGAAAGTACTAAGGAAAACAAAAGACTAAAGGTTTAGACACTGTCCTTTAGTAGTATTTCCGAAGCATCGCGGCATTCCAGGGGTGCCTCACAATTGTGTCATCCATGTGGAGCAGCCTATATGCACCTGTCCCAACGGGTTTATCGATGCAGTAAGGTCCTTCCCAATTTGCTCCAAAAGCGCCTTCGCAGGATACCCTCGTATTTTGAGTCACCCTTCTCAGGACCAAGTCTCCTCTCTTGAAGGACCGAGGGCGTACCTTCTTTTCATATAGACCCGCGATGCGATGTTGATATATGGCGGTCCTCACTTCTGCTCTAGCCCTTTTCTCAGCTACCAAATCAAGGTTGGCGGCTACCAAAGAGGTGTTCTCGGTTTCATCAAAGTATTTGACCCTGTGAGAGGGTATCCCAATCTCTGCTGGAATTACTGCATCTACACCGAATGCAAGAGAAAAAGGTGTCTCCCTGGTGGAAGTGTTTTGAGTAATTCGGTAGGCCCATAGAACTCCAAGCAGCTCGTCTACCAATGCTCCATTTCTTTCTTCTAGCTTCTTCTTCAGGACACCTTTGATAATCTTGTTAACAACTTCGACTTGCCCATTAAATTGGGGATGGGCAGGTGTATGACTTTTCTTTGTTGGATTGGTGGCCCAAATTGAGATTGAAACAGAGTCTTCAATCGGGGTACCTCGTTTTTCATCTTTGGGTATTTGAGGATCTAAAGGTGCCTCCAATTCACATTTGGGCTTAATTTGTTCCTCGTGGGGTACCCCCGCATAACTCTTGAGTAACTAGTTATGGGGTACCCTACCATCGAGGCCTCGGTGGTGGCTCTTGCTGCTCTGGTGGTGGCGGTCTTGGAGGTTGGGGTACCCGTGAGATACCCTAAGTGTTAAACACTCGTCCTCGCGGGGCCACCCGTGGAGGGCTCCGCATTCGGGGTACCCTTGGTATTGGAGCCTCCATCCTTTTGGGCTTCTCCTTGTTTTTTGCAACATCGGCCTTATCTTCTTGGCACTTCAATTGACATTTCTCGTCCATCTCCACTTGCTGCAACGCCCGAGAGCGGGCTTCCCCATATGAAAGTGGACGCTTTTTTTGAAAAGAACGCCATAATTTACCCAACCGCAAATTTTTCTCGAAATGGGTCAGTGTGTGTTGATCTCCGAATGCTCCGGTTCGCAGCACCTCTTGGTGGAAATGGGTCACGTACTCCGCCAAAGGCTCGACCTCCCCTTGCTTGATAAAGGCAAGTTTGGAGGCTACCCTGTCTTGGGAGGAAGCATATGAAAACTCTTTAGTAAATTCGGATAACAATTGGTGTAGGGAAGATATGCTACCCGCTTTCAAGGAGCGAAACCATGACTTCGCGGGGCCAGTGAGCGTGTGTGTAAACATCCTACTCATGGCGCTCTCGTCTACACCCTTGATAAGCATCTGGTCGCGGTATAACTCAGCATGCTCCGAGGGGTCAGTGGTACCCGAGTACTGGGGTATCTGAGGCATAGTGAACCCCTCGGGGAGGGTTGCCTTCCGAATCTCTATAGTGAACGGCGATTGGTAGGTCATTCATGCTGGTGCAGCCGTGAGGTTTTGCCTCTCGGAGAGGAGCTTTACTTGGGCTTCCAAGTTTTCCATCTTCTCCACAAGTTCGAGGGGTACCCCTGGTGTGCCCGATGATGTCGCTGTCACTTGGGAAGCCCTTTTGGCATTTAGTTTCTCACGGAGATCCTCATGGGTACGCTTTGCTCGCCTGATACCTTGGCTGCTGCGGGAATTGCAAGAGGCGGTGGAGCGCTCATCGCGGGCACCCACGGTTTGAAACTTGGAACGAGTACCCGAAGGCCTAGGTTTTGGCTTGCTGGTCTCGGATACCCCTCTCTTGACAACAGCTTGGTTGTCCGCTTGGGGTGATGGAGCTTCTAGCGTCACCGGTGGAAGTGAACTTTCGGGTACCCGAGATCCGACCGCCCTAAGAATGGCATGGGCGAGATCCTCAAAACGCTGGTGCGTAATAGGTTCCTCCTCTTGGCGAACCCCCGTCGATTGCTTGACACCCTTGCCCTTGTTGATGCGGGCTATCCTTCTTGCAAGATCACTACCTTCACCACTGCTATCATCTTTCATCCTGATAGGATCCCCCATTAAACTTTCAGGAGGAACGTCAGGCGCCATGTGTTGGCGTACCCACAATAACTAGTTTGGTAACCGTGGTTAAGGCTTTTTGTGCGATTCCCCACAGACGGCGCCAATTATTTTCAACTGATTTTGGGCTAAGGAAATCCAAAACCAATCTAGAACAATAAATTTAATATTTTGGGGAAGACGGGGTACCTCACTAGTTTGCTGTGTGGGAAGTGGTGTATCCGAGGTTTGGGGAGGTGAGAAGGAGGGTGAGAGTGACAACAATGGTGGGAGATCAGCAACACACAAGATATTCTTTGAAGCGGGCTTCGTACCTGCAAAACAGTGAAAATGGAGGTTAGAGGTGAAGCCGGGGGGGGTACCCCTGGCGTTCACACTCCGACGCTCAAGTTAGCAAACTCGAGCTTTTTAGGTGAAGAGAGCTAGCAAGCTCTCTGTAAATTAGGGTTTAAGGTTGGAGAGAACCTGGTTTTTAGAGAAGGAGTGTGATTGGAGAATAATGGTGGAAGGAGAAAAGCTTATGGAGAATAAATCTAGGTGTCTTTTTATATGGTGTACCTCCACTGCCACGTGGCGTACCCTTTTTAGCTCACGTCCCTCTGCTGTTTTCATGACTTTTGGGCCGTTATATGCATGCCTACGGTGTATCTCATCATTTGGAGGCGTGGCGCGCGTTGGCGAGTGGTCCCGAGGTATCTCTGCAGCAGTTGTCGGGTAGGCGGTTGGGGACCACTGTCCTTGGTATAAAATTCTGCACTTTGGCAGGCGGCTGTCCCCCCTCTTGCGTATCATTTTTGATTCTTTTTTCTGACAAAATCAAATGAAATCTTTTTGGAGGCGGAGACGTTGCTCATGGCGGATATTTTGGAGGATTCTCTTACATGGTTTCGTAGGATATCCCAAGGTACGGGGGGTACCCCTTACTACTTGGGGTACCCCTTCCCATCCAAAGTACCTTATTTTATGCGGGATATCCCAATTCATGCGGAGTACCTTAATTCGTTCTGGACTTGCTCCTTTAATCGACACGTGGCACTTTTACTGTTCATCCTATTTTTCCCTCAAACAGATATGCTGCTCTCGTAATGGTTTGTTGTGCTTATCCCTCCGAGATGAAACTGCAACTGACACTTCATTTATATACAATTGTTCAACTAGAGAGTTCAAGAGAATACCGAACGACTATGAATCTTTCACTAATAGAGATACACCGTTAGTTAGCTTAGGTTATGCCCAGTCAATAGATGAGTTCAAGGTTTTTGGGTTTTCTCATTCTCATAGAAAGGCCAAAGAAGTAGTGGGTGTGCATGTCTTTAAGGAACAATACTTGGAAAACCTTTGAAACTGATTTTAAGTCTTTTCATCATTGTTCTCGGGTGACCAATCTCAATGGAACTGGCCACTTCGGTTTTTGTAAGCTCAATTCTGATTCCATGAAGGACAGGGATTTTATTTTGTCTGTTTTAGATCAGAAATTTGTACTTATTGATCCAAAGGATGCAAAAAAGTATGAAGATTTTATGATTGATGGCTTTCAAGAAAATGTTAGAAAGTATCATATGGAAGTATATGCTGAGAGCTTGATCTCACCCAATAGCAGAACAAACTTCCTAATAAGTGAAGCCTGAATAATAATAAACTCTTTTAACTCAAAGATTTCTTGTGTTGTTTTTCGGGGCATTGAATTTAGAATTTAGTGTACGAGCAGGGGAAGACAGAATTGAGGAGGAGGAGAAAGTTGCGTAATTAGCTATTATGGAATTTCACGAGCCATATTAGTGTTATTTAATTGTGGGTTATTTGAGCAAGAATTTATGTTCAAAACTGTAAGCAAAAATAGAAGCAAAAACAGAGAAGCTAGCATAACAGAGCAGCCATTACATATGAACAACCGTGCCATAATGTTAGCTTCAGTAAGGTACCAATAAGTCTCCTTCGCTATTTCTAATTGAGAACGCTTAATTGCTGCTTTTGATTTTAGAGGAACAACTGAAGCTCAAAACTTCACCCCTTCCAAAATCCAAATAGTATATGAAACTAGTTTGCTTGCAATTTTGGAATGTTTCTCTTTTGTATATCAGTAATGAATGCTTCTTTATTCTCTAATCTCTGGCCTTTTGAAGCATAATCATTTCCCGTTATCCTCTGAATTTGACAATATTTTTTCTTAATGCAATTTGTATATCCAAAACAATAAAAATAGTCATTAAAAAATTGCAATCGGGAACTCTTAGGATTATTCTTAATAAATACATTATAAACAATTAGAGTTCAAACTTTACATACGGTTGAAATTTGAGAACAAATTCCTCGAACAGAATTCTAGTGGCAATAGAGCTTTTAATCCTCTAGGATTGGCATGTATACGCGATTGCTATATTATAAGTCTTATCTATTTTACACATATAATCACGATTCCTGCAGTTTGCTTGACATATATACAATTGTTTTACAGTTACCTTCCTTGATTTTACGTACAGTATCCCCGAAACCTGAAGTGATTTTTTCTTTAACTTGCAAATTAAAGCAATGGATTGCTTTATGAATCGGTTTTGATATTGGGTTCTTGTAATGGCTTATTGTGCTTGAGGATTAAAGAGAGAATCAGACCGTAATTATAATAACTATTTATATAAGATATACAATCCTTCCCCTAGAGAGTTAAGAGAATACCAAGACTGGAAATTTGCATTTTGCTTTGCTCAATCAATAGATGATTACAGATTCCTGATAGTACAACAGTTCCTGGTAGAAAAGTAAATGTGTATGACTTCTCTTTGAGAAACATTACTTGGAAAAGTGTTTAAATCTTATTCTTATCTTGTGATCAAACCTGGTATTAAAATAGGATTAGGAATCATTGGGGTGGCAGGCGAATTTCGACATTTGGTTGGTAGCAGACAAGTTCAAGTTCTTGCCTATGCCTGATGAAATCACAAATGATCATCATCATAAGTATTCGGCTAAAGTTATGAGAGATTGTCTCTGTATGTTCGGACGAGGAGTATTCCAAAATGAATTTTGGTTTACGAAAGAATATGGCGTAAAAGAATCTTGGATAAGGATTTCCATAGCCAACTCATTTAAAGAATTACGACCATTATGTCTCTTCAAAGACACTGATTCGGTTTTGCCGGTTTTAGATTCTAAAGGAATACGACACTTTTTGATCAAAGAGATGGTTATTGTAAAGAACTTATGGTTTTTATTGACTTTAAAGAAAATTTACAGGAATACAAAGTACAAGTGTTAGTAGAAAGCCTTTTCTCACCCTAGCCATACCGAAAAGTATTTCGTTACTGATGAGGGTATGAATAATTCTTCTTTGTCTCCATGGTCAAATTTTATAAAAGAAAAATTGGGCTGCTGGAAAAGGTGATTAAATTGATTCTTTTCATGATATAATTCTTTGCTATAAAAATAAAACAAAAAAAAAGGTAGCAAAGGGAAAATGAACATTAATTCTCTTCAAAATCTAATCTGATCACCAGTTTTCTAAATAGTTTCCTATGGCTAGTATAATTATGAGTCTAGAAACTGCAATTAATTAGCGTTGACAACTGGAAATGGATCATATATATTGTATCATTCTATTCCAAAACCTTGTTCCAATTGTTCTTTTTTAGAATTCAATTAGGATTAACTGTGCAAGATTCATGTGGCAAAAACAGTTATAAATTGAGAGAATTATTGTTATGTTGCATAATCATGTATTTACTTCGTCTGTTTAATTTGTGCTTAATTTTAAGCTCTCAAGCCTCTTTACATAGTTAAATTTGGACTGAAAACATATTATGCGTGTAACGCATAGCCCATGAAATTAATGTTGCTTTACACCTCAATGTCGTCTATACGTGCCGCATTTCTAATTTCCCCAAAAAAGGGAAAGTAGCATTGAAAAAAATTTCCTATTAAAAAAATAAAAGCATTGAATAAAGTTAACTCAAGAATTGGGTAAGATTGGAATCGTTCATTTGGTTGAATTTTTACGAGTCCATGGGGATAACTGATCGGTCTTTTCTGTGATTGTCCTTGTAAGGAGAAAATTTATATAATATAAGTTTAATTTATAATGGGTCATTTCTTAAAAATCTTTAGATTTAATTTTTTTTTTCAAAAAAACAAATGGTAGCTAGTCCTTAAGGTTTGTGTGATTATTAGTGAGTCATTTCTTTAACAATCCCAAATTTTTTATTAAAAAAAATTATTCCAAATGATATGTCATTAATTAAGTGGTTGATAATTTTTTACAAGATACAAGTGAATTAATTGTATTATCTCACCAACCAATTGATAAATGATAAATAATGTGGGATAACTTTTTGAGATAAAAAATTTAGGATGTGTAGCATTACTCATTCTTTAAACCATGTAATATAAGTTTTTTTTTTAACCGCATAATATAAGGTTTTCTTTTAACCATATAAAATAAGTTTTTTTTTTAAACCATGTAACATAAGTTGGGTTTGGTTTTAAAAAAATGTATTATAATACAATATAAATTCAATTTTTTTTCCAAACCTTAAGGTCTTCGTGTCCATTTAATGTGCCAGCAATTTCATCATCATGTTCCTTCACATTACTTTGATTTCTTGTCATGTATAGCTTCCCTTTCGTTTGCTTGACTCTTACATCGACTTACTGCAGATTTATTTTTTAAATTTTTTTTTTTGGAAAGTTGTTCTATAATTGCGCTTGCAATAGATGACTTTTGTTATAGATTTAAGGGATCCAACTATTTTAATAACTTTGTATATATCTTCAAAGTTGCTTGACGGTAAGCATTAGGCTATCGCTGAATATTAAACAAATTGAAACATCACTGCACTTAAATACATTTCCAGGAAACCGGAACGAAAATAAGAAAGCGAGCTCCGTGCATTCAATTATTTACTTTCACACATTTTCAAGGGTCCATCTACCTTGCAATTATTGCAAGCCACCACCAATTTTGTCCTTTTCTGACTTTAATTCGTTATCGTTGGATTTAATAGAAAAATAATTTCGACGATTGAGATGTGTTACTTTAAATGTTAACATTATATTCCCTATTCTTTATGAAAAATTCTCAAAAATCAAAGAGATGAAATTTCTAACATACAAATCCAGATTATTTAAAATTATAA
Source organism: Citrus australasica (assembly GCA_029618585.1). Taxonomy (NCBI): domain Eukaryota; kingdom Viridiplantae; phylum Streptophyta; class Magnoliopsida; order Sapindales; family Rutaceae; genus Citrus; species Citrus australasica. The sequence continues at coordinate 32,351,477 of JARCIV010000003.1, read as the reverse complement.
ATAATTAGCTTTTTTTATATATTATTCAATTAAGAAATCATTTACCGACCACCTAAAGTTTCAAACCTTATAAAAAATACACAAACATTTTATAAGAGATTCCTTTTTCTGTGATTATTTTTCGTTTTATCGAAGGAATTATTCAGTTGGCATCCTTCTTCACGTTTTTCCACCATAATTTGAAACCCTTTTGCCTCACTTGATTATGCAAATGTTGCCACCCCGTGTTACAAAAATTAATAACATGTAAAAGAGAAGAGAAATGAAATGGCTTTTGTCATTTATGTGCTTGACATATTGTGTAAAAACGTATTCGGTCTTTTTTTTTTTTTGGTTCCCTTGTTCTAGCTAGCACTATGCATGTGCTTGACACAAACGTACCGTGGACAACTTAAAATGTCAGAAATTACTCTGTTGACAACTTTTTAATAACTTACCGTGGACAGCTTTTTCTATGTCAGAAATTACTCTGTTGTTCAATTTTTTATAAAAAAAATTAAAGATTATCAATATTAAAATTTTAGGTTTTGATTCGATTATAATGTCTCTCGTCTCATAATTTTCAAAATTTAAGAATTTATAGGTGGAGGTAAAATTTATGTTGCATAATCATGTATTTACTTCATCTATTTAGTTTGTGCTTAATTTTAAGTTCTCAAGCCTCTTTGTATAGTTGAATTTGGACTGAAAATATATTATGCGTACAACGCATAACCCATGAAATTAATGTCGCTTTACACCTCAATGTCTTCTACACATGCCGCGGTTCTCATTTCCCCAAAAAAGGAAAAGTACCATTGGAAAAAATTTTCTCTAAAAAAATAAAAGCATTGAATAAATTTAACTCAAGAATTTGGTAATATTGGAATTGTTATTTTGGTTGAATTTATAGGAGTCCATGGGGATAACTGATCGGTCTTTTCTATGTTTGTCCTTGTAAGGAGAAAATATATAAAATATAAGTTTAACTTATAATGGGTCATTTCTTAAAAATCTTTGGATTCAATTTTTTTTTTCAAAAAACAAATGGTAGTCCCTAAGGTTTGTGTGATTATTAATGAGTCATTTCTTTAAACCATATAATATAAGTTTATTTTTTTGACACCGTAAAATATAAGGTTTTCTTTTAACCATATAAAATATTTTTTTTTTAAAACCATATAACATAAGTTTGGTTTGGTTTTAAAAAAAAATTATAATACAATATAAATTCAATTTTCTTTTTCCAAAACTTAAGGTCTTCGTGTACAATTAAACAAATCAGGGGTATGGGTGTTTTTGTGCTGGCCTGCAATTTCTTCATCATATTCCTTCGCATTACTTTGATTTCTTGTCATATAAGAAATTCTTTTCTCTGCGTTTGTTTTTCGTTTTATCAAAGGAATTATTCATCACGCGTCCTCGTTCATGTTCTGCCACGATAATCGAATCCATTTTGCCCCACTTGATTGTGCATATGTTGCCACAAACCGTGTTACAAAAATTAATGACATGTAAAATAGAAATATAATGGCTTTTTCATTTATTTATGTGCTTGCCTTTTCTTTTAGGGACCACGCGTTTCTCTATTCTCTTGTTCCAGTTAGCTTTATGCGTGTGGTTGACTAGACTTTTGGCTTACCGTGGGCAAGTTTTTCTATGTGATATTACTCTGATATCTCTTTTTTTTTAAAGAATAATAATATTGAAATTTTAACCCAAACCCTCCCGTCAATGAGCATTTTACTCTCATTTAGGCCATCCAAGAACTCCTCCGACATGATTGGCTGATCAAAATGGATCATATCTACCGAGAAGCTAATGTAGCAGCAGATTTCCTTGCTTCGTACAACTTTTCTTTTCTTTTGGGTTTACATTGCTTTCAATCTATTCCTCCAAATATGCTAAACATATTGATTAATGATGATCATGGGGTTGCACACTCCCGCTTAGTATTGTGTTAGCTCTCTTAAGAGCCCTTTTATGATAAAAAAAAAAAATTAAGTTTTAGTTCGATTATAATATCTCCCAATATAAGGTCTCATAATTTTCAAAACTTATGAATTTACAGGCAGAGGTAAGATTTAGGTAAATGCTTGCACAAATTTCAATAAAAATTAAACAATGAGGTAATGACATTGAAAGTTCCATAATGTTTACCTTCAATAAGGTACCAATTAGTCTTCTTTGCTCTTTCTAGCTTAATTGCTACCTTTTGATTTTAAAGGAAACTATTGAAGTTCAAAACCTCACCCCTTCCAAAATCGAAATGGTATATGAAAATATTTTTGCTTGAAATTTTGGAGTATTTCTCTTTCGTATATCAATAACTAATTCTTCTTTTTTCTCTAATCTTCGGCCTATTGAAGCATTTGTTTATCCAAAACAATAAAAATACTTATGAAAGTTTCCATTGGGAACTCTTAGGATTATTTTTAATCAATACATTATAAGATATTAGAGTTTAAATTTTAGGATTATTCTGTGTTTAATTTTCGCTTTATCGAAGGAATTATTCATTATGCATTCTTGTTCATGTTTTCCCACTGTAATCGAAACCCTTTTGCCTCACTTGACGATGCATACACCGTGTAAAAAATATTCAGTCTTAATTTTACTGGTCCACCAAGCGATTTCGCTTTTTGTTTTAAGGATCCGCGTACATTATCACTTTAATTTCTTTTTGAATCAATCACATTTCTGTGTATGCATGTGCTTGCCTAGACAAGTTCTCCTATATTACCAATCACTCTGTTATCTCAAAAATTTTTAAAAGAATAATAATATTGAAATTCAAAATTTTGATTCGATTATAATATCTCCCATTATATAGGTCTCATAATTTTTAAAACATAAGAATTTACAGGCGGAGATAAAATTTATGTAAATGCTTACTCAAATCTTAATCCAAACTGTAACGGCGAGGTAATTTTGTTTTTTAAAGATTAAAGATTAACAATATTAAAATTTTAAGTTTTGATTCGATTATAATATCTTCCAATATAAAGGTCGGTGCGGAGGTAAAATCAAGGTAAATGCTTGCACCCTCAAATCTTAATCTAAACTGTAACAATGAGGTAACGACTGTGAAAGTTCCTCGCTGGAGAAATTGTACAAAATTCCATTTTCCTTCAGCTTTTTATAATTCCCTAACTCTTACTTTCAACATTTCCTTTCTTTGCTTTTCCTTCCTTTTTATGTTGGTTGAATCAAATATTTGAATTGTTGCTTTTCTTTTCGGTCTGCCTCATTATCATGATTATGTTTCATGACTTGACAGAGCATGTAAACGAAAGCTCCAGGAAATTTCCAGGAAACTAAGAAAGCTCCAGCCATTCAATTATTTACTATGTACTCGCAAGAATCTTCACACATGTTTATTCTTACATCTCCTCTCTCAACTCCCAAGAATAGTCTCTGTTTCTGTCACCAAATTTCTAGAATTTCCTTCATGGCTTCCTCTTCTTCTTGTGGCAATTATGAAGTCTTCCTCAACTTTAGAGGGGAGGACACTCGTAAAAGCTTTACTTGCCATCTCTTGATAAATTGTATGAAGGAAAGAAAATCAAAACATTTATTGATGATGAAGGGCTTAAGCGAGGAGATGAGATTTCACCCGCCCTTTTGTACGCAATCCAAGGTTCAAAAATTTCGGTGGTCATTTTCTCAAAGGACTACGCTTCTTCAAAAGGGTGCCTGAATGAACTTGTCAAGATTCTTGAATGCAAGAACACAAACGGCCAAATTATTATTCCAGTCTTCTATGGAGTAAGTCCATCTGATGTGCGGCATCAAAACGGAGCATTTGGAGACCGTTTTGATGAGCTCAAAAAACAGTTCGAAGATAAACCAGAAATGGTTCTGAAGTGGAGGGATGCACTGACAGAAACATCCCATCTAGCCGGCCATGAATCCACGAAATTCAGGTAACTCTCTTTCCTAATTCATCTTTTCTCTGTTTCTGTCTCGGCCCGATTTGACTCAATGTTTTTGCATCTTTGCACCTTCATATTAGGAATGATGCGCAACTTGTAAACAAAATTGTCGAAGATGTTTTGAAGAAGTTGGAAAAAATAACAGTCTCAGCGGACTCATCCAATGGCCTAGTTGGATTAAATTCACGAATTGAGCAGATTAAACCATTTTTGTGTATGGATTTGTGGGATACTGTCCAAATTGTTGGAATTTGGGGCATGGGCGGTATAGGCAAAACCACCCTTGCTGAAGCTATTTTCGATCAATTCGCTGGTGAGTTTGATGGTAAATACTTTGCAAAAAATGTTAGGAGAAAATCAGAAACAGAGGGTGGCCTAGAAGACCTACAAAAGGAAATGCTTTCGACAATATTAAGTGAAAAACTTGAAGTAGCTGGTCCCAATATTCCACAATTTACTAAAGGGAGGGTCCGACGCATGAAGGTGTTGATTGTACTCGATGATGTGAATAAAGATGAACAATTAGAGGGTTTGATTGGAGGGCTTGATCAATATGGTCCAGGAAGTAGAATTGTTGTAACCACCAGGGATAAACGAGTCCTCGAAAAATTTGGAGTGGAGAAGGAGAAAATATATAGGGTCAATGGATTGAAATTTGATGAGGCTTTCGAGCATTTTTGTAACTTCGCTGTTAAAGAAAATCATTGTCCTGAAGATCTCTACCAGCACTCACGGAGGGTTGTATGGTATGCCCATGGCAATCCATTAGTTCTTAAAGTGTTGGGTTCCTCCCTGTATCTCAAGGGGAAAAGCCATTGGGGAAACGTATTGGACGACTTAAATCGGATTTGTGAATCTGACATTCATAATATTTATGATATATTAAAGATTAGTTTTAATGAATTAACGCCCAATGTCAAGAGTATGTTTCTAGATATTGCGTGTTTCTTTGGGGGAGGGGGTAAAGATTTTGTGATAAGGATACTTGATGATTCTCAGTCTTATGGACTGAATGGCGTGAATGTCCTTATTGATAAGTCACTCATATCAGTATCAGGTAATTGCTTGCAAATGCATGATTTATTGCAAGAGATGGGGCGACAAATTGTTTGCCAAGAATCTGAGAAAGAGCCGGGCAAACGCAGCAGGTTGTGGGATCCCAAGGAAATCTGCCGCGTACTACAGCGTAATATGGTAAGAATCCTTCATTTCTTTTTATATATAAATCTTTTATTTGTTTGGAGTTGTGCACTCGTATTTTCCATACCATATCAGCACAACCATCCTTTAGTAAAAATTATTTTATGAACAAAACAACCAAAATCATAAAAACCATAATTAGGTGAAATTAATGACTGAGGGTGTCAAGAGAACAAGTCTTCAAATTTTAAATTTTTAAAGAAAACTCCAGATTTTATCAATTTTGGAATGTTGAATAAGAGTGTGAAGAGTATAATTTTATTTTTCTTCAAATTTAGTGAAGAGTGTCAGAACAAAGTGAGTGCCATGAGGATTGGCCCACCTGGTTCTACTTCAATATAATTATATTTTTTTCAAAAAAGTAAGTGTGTTTTAGAAAAAATTTTTAAGCAACAGTCGCTAATCACATGTACTGATTGGCCCACCTAGTTCGGTCTCCAATCACTCCTTTTAGCTTAATTGTATCTTAAGGAGGCTATAAGATGATTAAATCCTTTTGAAAAGGGTTGTATCTCAATTTGACTTGGATACAATTACAGCTAGTGGAAAAAAAATAACTTTCATTTTTTTTTCCCTAATTTTGAACTAACATTTTGGATTCTATGGACTAAAAAAAAAAAATCAAAATCTTATAACAATCAAATAGGCCTTGTCTTCTCAACTTCTAGATATTAAGATAACAGGTTTGTAAATTAGAGAAATTTTGCTTTTTTTTTGGTTAGTTTAATTTTGCAATGGTCCCCAAAATTTTCTTTTCTCACATATAGATATTTAATATATTAAAAAAATAAAATCAAAGATTGCAGAATTTGTTTTTGTTTAAGGAGCTCTTAGTTAATAAAGTTTACGAATGTTTCTTTTCTGTTTTAGGGTTACTCATTCTTTGTTTTTTTTTAATAAGGGGACCGATGCAATTGAAGGCATATTTTTGGATTTGTCCAAAATAAAAGGCATCAATTTAGACCCGGGAGCCTTCACAAAAATGTCTAATCTAAGATTGCTCAAATTTTATGAACTTAAGATTGAAAGGTTTCCAAGTATGAGCATTGAAGAGCAACTTTCATACTCTAAAGTGCAACTTCCAAATGGCCTAGATTATCTTCCTAACAAATTGCGATATCTTCATTGGGAGGCATATCCATTAAGGACACTGCCATCAAAGTTCAAGCCAAAGAACCTTGTTGAACTGAATTTGCGTTTTAGTAAAGTTGAGCAACTTTGGGAAGGAGAAAAGGTAAGTTCTGTACTAAAACTAAAACAATAATTTTTTCTTTCTTTAAATATACGTGCAATTAATTGTTGAATACAATGTTGCTTTTTAACTAATATAGTCTTTATATATCTGTTATTGCAGAAAGCTTTCAAGTTAAAATCTATTAACCTCCGCCATTCTCAGCATTTCATTAAGATGCCAGGCCCATTAGAAACCCCAAATGTTGAAACATATCTTTTGGATTATACAAACGTGGCTTGTGTTCCCTCATCTATCCAGAATTTCAAGTATCTCAGTGCGTTGTCTTTTATAGGCTGCAAAAGTCTTAGATCTTTTCCAAGCAACCTTCATTTTGTTTGTCCAGTAACTATTAATTTCTCCTATTGTGTTAATCTCATAGAGTTTCCACAGATTTCTGGGAAAGTAACATCGCTAGACTTGAGCTTCACTGCAATAGAAGAAGTTCCATCATCAATAGAGTGCCTAACTGATCTTAAAGTGTTGAGTTTGAGGTTTTGCAAACGGCTGAAGAGGATTTCAACAAGGTTCTGTAAATTGAGATCTTTGGCTGACCTTTTACTTGCTCGCTGCTTGAACCTTGAGCGTTTCCCAGAAATCTTGGAGAAAATGGAACATTTAAGATACATCTATTTAAGCGGGACGGCAATTACAGAGTTGCCATCGTCATTTGAAAATCTACCGGGGCTTGAATCATTGTTCGTAGATGATTGCTCTAAACTTGATAAGTTGCCTGATAACATTGGCAATATAGAATCTTTGTATCACATCTCAGCAGCAGGATCAGCTATTAGTCAACTGCCATCCTCTGTTGCAGATTCAAACGCACTTGGAATTCTTCAGGTCTCTAACTGCAAAGGTTTGGTATCATTGCCTCGATCATTATTTTTAGGTTTATCTTTTTTGGGACATCTACAAATAACGAACTGTGCTGTAGTGGAAATTCCACAAGAGATTGCCTGTCTATCCTCACTGACAGACTTGCAACTAAGTGGAAATAACTTTGAGAGTTTACCTGCAAGTATCAAGCAACTGTCGCAGCTGAGTTCTCTGGACTTGAGTGATTGTAAGATGCTTCAGTCATTACCAGAACTTCCATTGTGCCTAAAATCTCTTGACTTGAGGGATTGTAAGATACTTCAGTCATTACCAGCACTTCCATTGTGTCTAGAATTTCTTGGCTTGACGGGTTGTAGCATGCTTCGGTCAATACCAGAACTTCCATTGGGTCTAAAAGATCTTGACTTGGAGGATTGTAACATGCTTCGGTCATTACCAGAACTTTCATTGTGTCTACAATCACTAAATGCAAGGAACTGCAACCGGCTTCAATCTTTGCCAGAGATTCCGTCATGTCTACAAGAACTAGGTGCATCCGTACTCGAAAAGCTATCCAAACCCTCTCCTGACCTTCGTGAATTACGGCTGACGTCACCACCAGAAACAATTTATTTTAAGTTTACTAACTGCTTTAAACTTGATGGAAAAGCAAACAACAAGATTTTGGCAGATTCACTACGTATGGCAATTGCAGCATCACTGAGACTGGGCTATGAAAATGCATACTACGAGGTATCAAATTCCCTCTCTTGTTTACTCTGTCCCTCTTTGTTATATCTGAAATCATGGTTTTCATTTTACAATTTTCTTTTTTTAAATGTCGTTTCGCAGAAACTTTCTGAACTCAGAGGATCCCATATTGTTTTACCTGGGAGCGAAATTCCTGACTGGTTCAGCAATCAAAGTTCAGGATCTTCGATACGTATTCAACTGCCACCGCACTCTTTTTGCAGAAACTTAATCGGGTTTGCTTTTTGTGCTGTTATTGATTCTAAGAAAGTTTCTGATCGTTTTGGTTTATTTTACGTCAACTGTCAATTCGACTTAGAAATAAAGACTCTCTCTGAAACCAAACCTGTTCGTCTGGGTTACAATTCGGGCTTTGGTGAAGTCCTCATTGATTCAGATCATGTCATACTTGGTTTTAAACCTTGCTTGAAAATTGGGTTTCTTGATGGTTACCATCATACAACTGCCACATTTAAGTTCTCCGCTGAGATAAAACGTTGCGGAGTATGTCCAGTATATGCAAATCCCAGCGAGACCAAAGACAACACTTTTACTATCAATTTTGCTACCGAAGTTTGGAAATTGGATGATTTGCCAAGCACGAGTGGAACTTCGGATGTAGAGGAATTGGAACCGAGCCCCAAGAGAATTTGCAGAGCCAATCAAATCAACACTCCTTAGCAAATGAGTCACCCATTTTCACGTATTCTTGTTCCTTAGGTATGTCGAAAATGCTCTAATTCTAGATTGTGATTTGTTTAAGATGATGTTTTTATCTATGTATTCCATTTTGCTTTCGAACATACTTTATTTTATTTAACTTAGCTGCAGAAATAATAAGTCAAAGCATCAGTTAATAATTCATTGCAACCTGCTAATAAGTCAAAGCATCAGTTAATCCTCTGTTGTTGTTTTCATTATTAAAATTAGTGGAATTCAACTCTTCAATCTCTACTGCATGAAATTGTAGTAATTTGTGGAAGTGTTCTTTTATTATATGCTTCTGAAGATTACATGTTTTAACCTTTTTTTTTTCCATGAAATTTTTGTAATTTTATTATGTCAGAGACATTACGTCTTCGCTTTCTTCTTTGATTTTAATCATGCTGATGAAACATGTAAAGATTCTTTTTTTATTTTTTATATTATGAGAAAATAAGCAATTTGAAAATACACTAAATTGAAAACATTTTCTTGGCCAGTGCGCAGTTTGCACAGTATATAGCATTGGGAAGGCAAGCAATCCATTGAAGGGTTTTTCTTGTGTCCAATTCGGATTGTTTATAATCTGTACATTGATGTTTTCGTGTGGGAATTTTGAATCCTTTGTAATGGTGTTGTGAACTTGTAATCCTCTCTTTGCTTCTTAGACTATTAGTTGGTTAATTGAATGTCCACTACGATTTTGCTACTACTATTTTAAAATACATATATATGTATTTAACTTATGAATGAACAAAGAGTGAAAGCAACTAATACCTCGAATCTACATATTGAGAGAATAACAATTGATTTTTTAAATGCCAACGCTCACCAACTTGCAATCTTTTGAACTCGATTAATAAATCCTTCAGTTTAGAAAATTATTTTAATTTGATACCGAAAGGCGCTCAGGATACGAGAAATGTTGGATCCAAAATAAAATCAAACAGAAGAATTTTTCTTATGCAAGTGTCTTTTTGGTTGACAATGTAATGGGAGATTCTTAATTACGAGGTGGACTATTGGCACCCCTCTAATCTCCTCATAAAACTTCTTTTTTAGTTATATTCATTTTGTTTCCGAAAATGCCCTTTTTTTTAGATATATTTTTTTAAATTTTAAATTTTTATTTGATTTGTTTTATTGTTAAAATTTATTATTGTGCTATTTTTTTAATTATTTCAATTTTATTATTACCCTTCACAAATTAAAAAGTTATATGGGTGATAAGTTTTTAAGTGTTAATCATTGGTTAAAATAACACATATTTCAAATTATAATTTCAAAGTAATTTTAAGTATAAAAATATTTAATCAATAAGAAATCAAAAGAGAATAATAGATTATTTTAAATTTTTACAATTTATTTTAGTTAGATAGGAAGTAACAAATTTTTTTTTTTTAAATGATTAATTATGAATTAAGTAATTTGCTGTAAAAAAATTTATAAGTGTTTAATTTTCAATTGTTCTTAATTGTAATTTTATTTAAAGTGGGATTTTATAAGAATAATGTAGGTATGACAATAACTCTACTCTAAATATAAATTTAAGATAATTTAAGACTCGAACTTTAGATCATTACAGACATTTTCTTTATGGTAAAATGAGAAAGAAATTTCACACATTAGATATCATAAGACCCCCATCGTACGTAAGTAGAAAACCACCTTCACTCAAAAAAAGAAAACACTTCACGAGGAGAGATCAACCTTCAAATAGAAGAAAAGGCTAATTTCTAGAAGTGTTACACGTCCGTCGGAACAACGGGTTACTGAGCTTAGGGTGTCGACAGAAGAGAGAGATTATTGAGAGAATAACAATTGATTTTTTAAATGCCAATGCTCACCAACTTGCAATCTTTTGAACTCGATTAATAAATCCTTCAGTTTAGAAAATTATTTAGCCCTTAAGGTTCACAGAGCATTCGACAGCCCAAGTTTACAAGCAGTGGAAAATCCAACGGCATAGAAAACACATTGAATTCTCCTTTCTCAAAAGCACGGACATTGCAGCATCAATGAATTTTTATACCTTTACATTCTACTTTTATACAACAAAAAATTTCAACAAACTGACAAAAATTACAAATCAAAATCAAAATCAAACCCAAAACCCTTTCTCTTACATGTAAATAACGATCAAACTCCAGAAAGGCTTGCCCATTTTCCGAGCTCATAAGGATCACAATAATAATATAACTTGATTCTGTTTGACAAAGACAAACCTGTGGCCACAAGTGGAGCTCTCAATCCTGAATCATCTTGTTCTGAAGGTTCATCTGCAAATGCTGTAACATCTACAAGAAGCTTGAATGAAACTCGCCGGGACTGTATCGCTCGTGGGAAATCAAAGTACATTGGCGTTCCGGCTCTAGCCTCCGGCAGTCGATATTCCGCAATAGTTACCATGTTATGTGGTTCCTGGAGTGCAGATACTTGTAAATACAACACAGCTTGAGAGATGTACCTGTCTTCTAAAAATGTTGCTGATTTGTCCCAGATATCTGAATCTGAGGAGGGTGAATGGGTAACCCTAGGTTTTATTGCACTGAAAGCGTCTAGGCGGAATCCGGCAAGCGAAGGTGACGCTGGAGGTAGATACTGTTCCAAGACGAGATCGTAGTCCATCAATCTCTCGGCCTCAATTGGGACCTGAAGTGAAAAAAGAGGTTTATTAGAGGCAAGGCATCAAGCAGAAAGCTGGAATTATGAATGAACAAAGAGTGAAAGCAACTAATACCTTGAATCTACTCATTTGTGGAGCTCTATCCAACCAGTTTCTAATACTTAGCTGCTCAGAGCTCTGTGATGTGGTAAGCCCCTCCATTTTTACTGGGCTTCCGACTACAAGAATTCTTTTGGCATGAATACATGGTTCATTTTCAACTGCTCCTCCAAATGAAGCACGTCTATCTACTTGTGCAAAGGGGTTTTCATCTTCATCAAGAGACAAAAGACTTAGGTCCTTCCCGAAATTAACTGAAGCCGAACCAGGTCTCTGAAGACGTAATGTGATCCAAATAATGCGGCACCTAACAGGATTCTTAAAAGTAAATTTTACATGCCTAGGTAATTTTTCAACACTAGCAGACTTTTCTGGACCATACAAATCTGAAGAAGATGTGATGAGGGATTGGACATCCATTTTCCCATTGATGACCTTTCCTCCCGGTGTATCTTATTGCTTGCCCAGATTTGCACCTGTAACAGCAATAGGAAGCAAATTCAGGAGGCAGAGAGCCCTGCAGGGAAGAAAATTACAAATACTGACTAAATAATACAGCAACCTCAACACACATTCATGAAGGAAAGGGCCGGATAGTTCTTATTCTTTTTCCTTTTAACTAATGACAAAAAGCTACAATTTCTCTAGCAGTGCATTTGAAAATTGTTCTTACTTGGTTTTTTCATCAGCAATTAATGAAATGGAAAGTTTATTATCGGAAAGTAACCTACATGAAACTAAACCCCCAGCTGCAATTTCTTTGGAAATGGCACTACACAGGGACTCTTTTAACCATTTCAAAATATGACTGTCGTTATAATAGCATGGAGAACTTTTGCCGAGGTCTATGTTGATTCAGTGCTTGCTTAGGAATATTCACAAGTTGAATATCTATTACCCACCACCCCTGGTACTGGGCTTCATTATTAAGGCCACTTGGCTTAACACCAAATTTATTGAACAAGAAAATAAGGGAATAAATATGGCACTTAACATCGGAGTGTCAGCCACAGAATAGCCGCAAGGACTAACAAGCAAGATAACCCCACTGACATCAGAAACAGAACCGAGAACAATAACAAATTCAACAGAAGTAGTACTAGGTGGAGCTCTCCAATATGAGTGCCTTGATCCAGAATTTAATGGAGCAAGCAGTGACAAAATCGGTGCTGAATCTGTTGCTGTTTCAACCTACAGTGGCACCAAGGAATCTAGAATAAACAATGCATATCAAGATAAAAAATTCCAATCACGCAAACTATGAAATTATTAGAGACATGACTTGCTCGCACACAGATTGCACAAAACAATGCAAGAGCTTTTCCTTGTAATAGGTTTTTGGCTTCTCAAGGCATCCTACAACACCTTACCTCAAAGATTATTAGCATATGGAACCTGCTCAAGGTTCCCAAAAATGTCTCAATTGAAAATCAAACCAGACAAGGATTCTCATGGATAAGTGGGATGAATGTTCTGGGCATATATCATAAGAATAAATGCTAAAACATATTTCTAAAAATTTTAATCAAGAAAAGAAATTTAAAAGGAAAACATAATATGATGAGAACTGAATACAAACCAAGAACATACCGAGTGCAAAAAGCTAGCAAATGGAAATTCAGCAAGTGCTTCCTGTCCACCATATAATTGGTGAAGGACTTCAGCTGCTTGCACGTTATCGGAAGACTGAATCCTCTCAGAAAGACTATCCTTTAAGCAGGATCCAACAACCTCATTCAAAGCATTGTATGCTGCGTTGTCTGCACGGGAACTTCTTCGAAAGCTAATCAAGAACCTAACATAGTCCAACATCAATGCATGAAGCACAATCTCATGGCAGCAGTGTTTACAGATAACGCCATCCAGTGTTAGTGAACGACTGGTAGATACATCAACTTGGCTTCCATGGCTTGATCCACTCTGACTTGAGAAGCCATTGTAGTTGGTCACATCCCTTGACTTATAATTTGAAAACAGTAGAGCTCCTCTTCCTGCACAGCAAACTTTGCAAACTTTTCTTTCACATTGAGAACACAACAAAGGGGATTGTGAAGATCCAACAGATGTTGCAGTTGAGGAAGCAAGAGCAGGCGCCTTAGTTTCTGCACGAACTTCGCACCCACCACCAAAACAACTCTCTCCGATTCTAGTAATATTCCAGAAGTCTAAAACACTATCATCACTATTCTCAAGGCCAATTGCACCAACAATTTTGTCTTCTAGGGAAGCTTGGCCAAGTAATGCAAGAGTGTTTGCTACTCGACACAGTCTTCCCATGTAAGATTCATCAAGCAATACATTTGGATTTATAGAGGCAGGATCAGTTCCAATTGACAATAAAGCTCTATCCCTTTCCGCTGCAGAAAGATTCAGCTGCAGACGTTCAATTTCAAGCTTCATTGCTTCCATGAAGTCTAGTTTCTTTTCCTGAAAATTTGCCCAGAATCTGTCAATCTTACGCTTGTGAGGTTGAATTTAATACAGGAAGACCTTTCCATCGATCAATCATAAAATGTGAGAATACAAGCCAAAACAATCAATTCATCCTTTACATATATATATAGTGTCATGGATGATCAAAAACCAAGTAGCACCATATCGAATGTCATGGAGACAGCAAATAATTCAACCAAGGGAAGTACAAATAAATCACCACCACAATATGTCAGTAGTGTCAAACCATAATAACAGGACTCTGATTAATAAGTTACACATTTAGCAAAGCAAAATTTGTTGAACTTCTAGAATTTACTCCATTAAAAAGATGAGGTTGCTAAGATGTAGAGCTGCAAAAAACACAAGAGAGCAGTACTATACCTCGCGTGGCCCTGCAAGGGATTTTAGACAGCTTATGTACTGCTGGGCACCACTAGCTAGAGAACAGCCATCCTGTGTTGAAGATCTTTTATAAGTTTCCACACCATGATCTTCAACTATAGGCTGGTCCAAGAAATCAAGCAAATCAGCCCCTCCAGATGCAACATTTCTTGTCACTGGCTCAGAAAGAGGATCAGAGAACGGCTCAGAAAGAGGGTTAGAAAATGGCTCTGAAAGAGGATCAGAAAATGTGTCCCCTCCAGACAACAGGTCAACCCAAGGATTGGAAGCAGCTTCTGTTTGCATTGATGTTGACACATTTTCATTGGAAAACAGAACCGTATTTGTAACTGAATTTGACAAAAATGGATCGGTTTCCTTCTGAAACTTTTTGCCAAGCTCAATTAATCTAGCACCAGGGCCTTCATTATTGAATACCCCCCTCCATGGAAGAGAAACTCCAAGAATCTCTATCTGTAATAATATTAACAATTATGTTGTCACCAGCAGCAATTACAGCAAACCCACTCCACAAAGCTCATGGTCTAAAATACTAATTTAAGAATAAATTGCATAGATACATCAATTAACATTTTATGAAAATATTTTCTACCTCACCAAGAGTCATGGAACTTGTTCCAGAAATAGCAGGATAAAAGGTAACTGCCACAAAACGAGTAAGAAAATCCAATTCTCCCTCTAATTCTTCAAAATCATACAACAGTGGAAGGGTTGGTGCATCTTGATCATGAAGTCGTGCACCAGCTCCAGTAATAGCCATATCCTCAGCACTAACTGATCCTGGTAAAGGTATCAAAAGGTTTGTCCCATTTCCACAACGAGGAATAGAAGCACCCTGTCAACAAAGTCCTAGGATTACTAGAAGTTGTATGTCGCGTGCATTGTAAATTTTCATGAAAAGTCTGACAAGAAAACTAATACTAGGGTCAGGAAACCCTGAAACAAGTCTTCTCCTATCTAACCTAATAAAAATTAGATGGAAGAAAAAGTTATGTCTGTAAGTGACTTAATTCACCAAGAATCAATTTCTGCAACTTCAAGGTATAAAAGAAGCTAAGGGCACTGTTCATCACAATTGCTAATTAGTGGGAGTGTATCTAGTTTAGCCATTACTTCTAAACACCTCTTTTCATTTCTTTTGTTTTTTTATCTTTTTCTTTTTAAATGTATTCTACACCTCATTTTGTTACATATTTATAATCCGAAGACATACTAACAAAACTTGAAGGACTCAGCTAAATGGATCCTTGACTTTATCACGCTAAGTCCATGGGTATTCAGAATTTATGTACAAAAGATATACCTAAACGTTCAAGCTGGATGTCAATCTACCAATACAGCTCAGGACCAGGCACAGAATAGCACAAGAAGTAGACAAGCACAGGTTAAGCACAATTATTTGGAAAGGCACGTGTTAAGCATGAAGCACACCAGGGACATTTAGAAACAGCTCAAAAAGGACATGGGTCATTCTTTTTCTAGCTCATCTCTGCCTTCCATTTTACAATCAATCCGAATTATATAAATTTAACCTCCATTTTTACAGTAATGTGCAATCCAGTTAATCCTAGAATGACATTTGAGATTGTGGGCACTTGTATCAACTCCATAAATCCATTCTACTTCTCACAGCCCACGCTACTCCCAACCCATGTGACAATGAACTTCAACTTATTGCTAGAGATCTGACTAAATAATACGAACAGTCAGCTCATTTCGTTTTTTGCAACCTACCAAACAGCATTAATTTGAATCATCACAGCAGATAAGATAAAGGCTAATGAAACAATTTCTTCATCTTAGCTGTGTTTGACAAAGTTTACTATGTTCACACCACCATGG
The DNA here is from genome assembly GCA_029618585.1 of Citrus australasica. NCBI lineage: Eukaryota > Viridiplantae > Streptophyta > Magnoliopsida > Sapindales > Rutaceae > Citrus > Citrus australasica. The sequence goes on along the minus strand of JARCIV010000003.1, from coordinate 32,335,456 downwards.
GTCTCAATGATTTTGTCTACTATATTCACACTGCCATGCATCTCAATGATTTATCCCACTGTTGGGATAAAACTATCTCTTTTAAGTCAAATGAAATTTACCAACAAAGAGCATATCATACAAAATTAAAAATAAAAAATAAAAAATTTGTAAGCAAGGTGTACAATAGAACCAATACAAACCTCCAAAATCAGTTTAAGCCCATCTAAGTGGCGTCCTGTTCTCACATCAACTGTTGCTGGATATGTTGAATCATCTGCACCATGGGATATGGGGAGAAGAAGCTGACAGACATGACAAGGTTCACCAAGGTAGATGAAAATTTCAACCACATCTGTGCCTTGTGGACATACCTAAAGAACCAAAAATGCATGAATTCCATTAAGGACAGAAAAGACAATCAGAGAATTAAGAATGCTACAAAGAAAAGACAATCAGAGAATTAGGAATACTACAAAGGACTAAGTTTAGCTGCAACCCATACCCAGATCATGTCTTTTCTTTTGAAGCTTAGAAGACTAGCTCCACCATCAGAACTTGGGAAAATGTTGGGAACTGGCTTGAGAAAGAAACCAGATGGTCGAGAAAGAACCTGCAGTTACCAGCATGGTATGAAATGGTTCATCAAATACACCAAAAAGGGCCAGCCAGCCCATATATGCTTTTCCCCTAAAGAGCTGTTCCTAAACATGAATAATTTTCGTCATTACCAAAAAATACTCAACTGCAACAAGTTCTTGAGGTCATTTCTTGAATAATGATCATAGCACGATGTTGTTCAATCCGAAAGATTAACAAAATATTTCCAAGTTAACAATAACAAATATCAATCAGGCTGAGATGCAACAGTGATTCCAGACTTTTGGAGGACATTTAAATTCTCTAAGCCAGATGACTTAGAAGCTTTAAATGAAGCTTCAAATCATCTTACCATGCAATAGCTAACTTCCAAACATTATTGGTCAACATCAAACAGGAAATGGGCATTGATATAGCTATGGTATGCTTTGCGCATCATTTATTTATGTGCAGAAGTTAGGGATGCTTAGGTTAGAAACAAGTAGCTAGTGTAATATTATCTCCATCCCTCATGAAAATTGATAATCATTGAACTCAGATTCTATGAATAGGTAATCTGAAGTTCTGCAGTATCATACATGTAGAGGTTGAACTGAAACAGATGGAAGATGCTTGAAAAGCCTCAATCCAAGAAACATCTCCAGCTGTTTCTGACGAGAGCTATCGACAACTGCATTTTTGTATCTTCTCTGCAGAGTAATTTTCATATTTTGTGCTGCAGAAAATTGTTTGAACTTTCCTGGTTCTTCATTGAATATATTAAGAATTTGGCTATGCATTGCTTTTGAACCAGTATAAAGGGTTGCATGGATATCACCAGAAAGCAGAAAAAGATCTGCTAGCTGAGACACTGGTGATAAAATTGTTGATTGCTTGAACTCCTCAAATGTCATATCAAATCTCTTCCAAGGTTTGTCTGGGCATGGATGAATCCATGTTGTGGTCCTAGTGTTGTGATCGATATAATATGTTTTTCCTGTCACTGCATCAGCTCGTTTCTCCCATCCTCGTGGCAAAGGAGCAGTATATCCACCATAGTTATTAGCTGACTGATAGCCATATGCAAAATCACTGTCAAGGGAGACCCCAAGCCGCCTACATTGCTCCACAAATACTTGCAGAGCACCAAAATAACTAGCAGCATTGGTCCGATCAAGAGAGTCTGCACAGTTAAAGCGTATCACTCCATTCTGCTGGGATCTTAAGCAAAAGGCACCCACAAAGTCATCATTGCGGATGACTTCACCTCGGCAATCATTAAGTCGTTGCCGTGATGGCAAATAGTCCCCTTCAGAAATGCCTATGGCCTGAGTGGGTGCTTTTAGATGCTTCCATAATCCTTCAATTGTAAGTTGTTCACCTTTTAATTTTGTACTGGCATGCCAGTCATAATTTATTAAAATAATTCGAGTATAAGGAAGTTTTCCAGTTGATCTGACATAGTTCAAAGATTCCTCAAAATGCTGAACTAAAATAGATTCTGATTTCCCTTCCGCATTCCTAAGCAAGTTAATGCATACAATTGGAATAAAAGGCTTTTTCTTCTGATTTTCCCCAACAGCTAAGTCAAAGTTTCGAGCATCATATCGATTACTCAACCTCTGATAATACTGCAGACTTCCTTTATAAGGATCCCGATCTGCAACATAAATTTCTGCTTCAGCAGCAGTAAGCTTTAATTCTGCACCCCACCATATTGGAATAGTCCCTCGCCGCCAGATGTATGCATTGAAAGGAACACTCTGACCAGACCTTTTAGGAATCCATACAAGTTGCTCGCACTCTGCTTCATTTCCTGTCATATACAAATTCTTTATAAAATTCAGAAAAAATCATTCAAAATAACAGTTGTGAAAAGAAACAGACAATTAATTTTATAGCAATGAAACATCAGTTACATAACAGAAAGAAAATGAAACTAACAAAAACAGAACTAATATGTGGAAACTATAATGACACTTGCACTGTTAATTGGTGAAAGACAATGTTGTTTATGAATTTGTTTTGTTTTTTGGCAAAAAAAAAAAAAAAAATTCTGTGGCACAAAAGTCATTTGTAAAACTAATTGGCAGACTTTTTTCATATTTATATTTCAACTGTAAATTAAAGGACCACACATATCAAAAGGATCATAAAAAACAAAAGTTATTAACTAATTGTCAAAAATTATTTGATTGTTTTCATTCATTCATTATTCAATTATCCCAAAGGATGTGATGTAGCAAAGCAAAAGCTGTGGAGTGAAAGGAAACCAAGTTCTAATCTGTAGAAAACCCGGGTATTCAAAAAGTGAACTGTATGACACCTCCAGGCAAGCAAAACCAACTAAAAGGCCTCTAAACTAATTAAACAGTACAAGAAGAAAAAGTGTGGCTGATGATCTCAATGTTTCTTTTTTATCCCAAAAATGCAATCTGTCAGAAGGTTTTCACCGGAGCATGTTCTTTTTTGCTTCTCCCTGTAGCATTTGGTATCTCTACTTAAAATAATACACCTTCACAAGCATATCATTTATAGTTCTGAGACACAAGTTATATATCTTTAGCTCATTAATGATTAATATTGATGAGACTCATTGATTCTTATTATTTGAAAAAAATGGTAAAGTTATATTCCAAGTCAACTACAAAAACACAAATTCTACAGGTAAAGAATACTCCAAAAGCATGCATGAGCCATGAGGTGGCACGATAAATGTTCTGTAGTTCTATAATCCATCTTTCTAAACAACGGAATCAAAACCAATTCCACTTGAATTTACCACTGAAACTATTACCCGTTTCCTAGTAAAGGCATGAGATCAATGACAATCAGAATAAACAGCATACACAGAATGCAAAGAGTACTGAAAGGAAAAGAAAATTCCGTTTCAAAAAAAAAATAAATAAATAAATCCTTAATTTTTTTTTGATTGTATAGAAGAACCAAGTGAATCTCAACAACAAAATTGTAATTTCCAGGTCTGGAGATGTTAAAGATTATCTTACCTGTACTAAAACAAGAATTAATCCCCCTAGCCAAGTATCGAGTACCAGGATGCAGCCTCCTACGACGAGCTATAAGAGCAACAACCCCTTCTAGCTGACCTGATCTTCCAAAATTTCGACATTCTGCAAATCCCTATACATTAATAATATCCAGTGAAAACAATATTAACATATTATTTTCAAATCACATGCTTAGGACAAGTACACACGTAAATCACCATTGAATTGCATAACAATGTTAACTTGAAGAAGCAGCTGTAGCATAATCTCAATTCAACTAAGAATGGATTGTAAAAGAGGATATAGAGACAAGGAAGGAAGTTTTTGTACATTGACTCTAAAATGGCCTTTTATTTTTGGATTGGTATTTCTAGGCTTTCACGTGAGAAGTAAAACATTGCAACCATGTGCAGCGGAAAGGGACGATGCAATGTCCCAAATCTGCCAAACATGTCTAACTTTCTAAAACAAAAGTAAAAGAGGAACATTTGGGGCTTTGCTAATTGTCAAACTAGGCAATCCTGCTACCCCTTTTCTTTCTTACCTTGGTGTGGTATGTTCTAGGTTGGCCAGTGGATGAAGAAAATGAGGATCATCTGAAGCAGGCTCTTCTTAATAGAAGGGAAAGTGTTTCTATTTCCCATATTCCATCGGCTGATGCTTTATTATCTTTCATTCATGGAATGAATCTAAGTTTTCAATCTATTAGGTTGAAATCTTTAATGAATTATCAGATTTAAATATTCACGTGTTTAAAATTTCTGTCGCAACTTTTTATGACCAAGAAATAAAGTTGGTCATATTAGTATCTACAATGGACCACAAAATAGGTACTGGCCCATGAAAAATGTTAATACGAAATATTCTTTCATCTAAAGATTAGAATAACAAGTGATGATGAATAAAATATCATGCTCAGAATGGAAATGATACATTTACATATAGTGGCAATAGACTATCAAACAAACTTTTGGAAACAAAATTAGGTGGAGGGATAGTGAGAGGGCGGGGAATGAAAGAAGTTTAATGAGCATCAATTTTGAAGATACCGAGTATGAAGCAAAACCTGCAGAAGAATGACACAATGCTGAGGTAAACCAATGCTTTTAAAAGGCATTGAAAGCCATTCATTCCAAACAAATTCCTCGTCAGGATTTTGCAAAGGTATGCGGCTGGGGAAAGGTCGTGTGATATCTCTTGTCTCACAAAAGTAGTGCTTCCCATCAATGTCAAGATCAGGCAACTCTTGAACATTCTTTAGTTCTCCTTTACCCTGGGGTTGAGGATTTTGAAGTGGAATTTTGATCCATTGGCTCTCTGTAACCGTGCATACAGTTCCTCCACCAGGAAGATTTGGAATGCTGGCAGTTAACCTTGTGGCAACAAGAAGCAGCCCAAAGCTTCCCAGGGCGGTATAACCCAATATCGCCTTGGCAAAAGTTGTACTCTTGCACATCCATCGTGATCCATTTGTTATGTAATCTACTGCTTCATTTTCAGATCCAAAAACATCATAGCCCCATTTTCCATGGTAGCGAAGTGCACCAGTAGTTGGATCAACATATATCACTTGAGTGTCAATCCTAGAATACAAGCTGGTTACAATATATACTTCACCAGTATCCAAAGTTACAACAATAACAGATGTCTGTCTTGAACCACCAACTGTAAAACAAAATAGTACAAAAATAAAATAAATAAATAAATAAATAATCAACAGGTTTGTACAATATACCCAAAAACCCCATCAACCCACCTAAAAAACTCAAATTTGAAACTAAGGGCCACATAATTAGGAATCAAACTCAAAACCTTGTGGGAACACATTGCAAGACCGAATCAATCAACTACTCAACTAAGCCCTCAGGGTTCAAAATGAGGTAAACACAAACATCCTATTTATCGTCTACTAACTTGAACAATGCAGAAAGATTATTGCAGAATCCCTATTATCATTTTCCTTAAACTATTATTGACCGTTAGAAAAGACTGTCTAAATGATAATTAAATCGAAATGAAAACAAATAATAGTCAATGCCAACATTCAGGCCAAATCAGAATGAGCAAGGAATTGAGTATGGTAGAGTCTCTCTCTCTCTCTCTCTCTCTCTCTCTCTCTCTCTCTCTTTTTGGGTCCTCTTTCTTTTCTAAATTAAACTGAAATATTAGAGAAAAAAATATGCAATAAAGAATTACGCGAAAATTGAAACGATAACGTTTCACCACAACTCAGCAGGTGATTCCATGAGCTCGCGAAAGCTTGAATTGATACAAAACGACGAATTTCACGATCCAGTTACCTGGTCAAACACAAATAAGATTATAAACATTGAGAATCTATGGATTCGTAGCAGAGTTTGACTTTCGAGATCTAAAGTCGAAAGCAAAAAAATTTTAAATCCAAGAGCATTACTTAATTTCTCTTACGACTGCGATAAAATTGATTCAATCACTTAAACTGAAAGGAGACACGAGAAATTGAAGTGAAACGACGCGAGAAAACAAGAGGGATAGAGAAGAAATTCGAGATTTGCCGAATTAATCGTCAAGAGAACTGACCTGACCGGAGACTTGTAACAGGAGGGAACGAAATGCGGGAAATTCAAGAAGGATGCGCTAAAACGCCGAAGAAAGACGACAATTGGAGTGAGATTTGTGATCCCATGCATGCGAGTATAGAGAACAACGGTGATGTACCAATTAGTCGTCAAGTGAAGTGAGAATCGACTTGATCGAAGGTTGTATGAGAAGATGTCAATAAGTTACCAAACTTGGTAAGTATTGTACTTTGATTAGTCTAAAATTCATTTGAAATTGTTTTAAGCTTAATTGTCTGGATGTAAAAATTTTTGTTTTTATGTTAGGTTGGTTTAGTACACCTTTGCAAATATCATTTATTTAAATAGAATTTTTATTGTTAGATTTTTTATAAATAGAGTTTTTACAAAAAAAAAAGTTGTTACTTAATTGTCGATTAGAGTTTTTATTAGAAATTATGAAATTATTTTAATAGGTAAGTTATTTAAAGTTATGTTATGAAGAAATGAAATAAGATTATGAAATAAAGAAAAGATATCTTAGATATTTTAATATTTTTTAAAAAAATTAAACATTTGCTCATAAAAATTTAAAATTTGAGGTTTTTCTAGTAGAGACAAAATAGTTTATTTAATTTTCAAAAACTCTACTAAAAAACAAACAACAAAAAAAATTGAAAAGAGCTCATGAGATTAAATAAGAATTTATGAGATTAAATAAATACTTATGGTCATTAGATAAGTATACCAAAGTAATTATTAATAAATGCTTATTTAATTTTATGTGCTCTTATTAAAAAAAATTAGTAGTTATTTGATTGTTTTAGCATAACTTTTAAAGATTAAATAAGGTATTTTGCCTCTACAAGTAAAAGCTAAAAATTTGAGTTTTTGAAAGTAGAGATTGAAATTTTTTCTTAAATATTAAAATATCTAAAATATATTTTACTTTTATAATTTTATTTAATTATTTTTATAATGTAATTTTAAAAAAATATGTTTATTTAAATAATTTTATAATTTTTAATGAAAGCTCTTATCGACAACCAAATAAATAAAATTTGATTGATAAAAACTCAATTGAGGAAACTTTAATTAAATAATTACTGTTCGAAAAACTACATCAAATGAAGCCTTATTAAAATGTGGGTTCTAAATAAACTATCCTAACTCATTTTGTTTTCAATAAATATGTGATTGGATTAAAATTTGAAAAAGTAATATAATCTCAAGTTTCGGCCCTTTATATATCTATCAATCAAATTCTCCGACTAAACATTCATCACTCTTGTCCAATGCCCCTTATTATTGCTTATACTTTTGGTGACCGCGGACATTAACGACCAGTTGAAGTAAGTTTAGAAAGTGATACTAATTGTTGATTATCAATGGCGTGAAATTCATGTCGCTAATTATATTAATTGTGTCAAACTTTTTTTTTTCTTTAAAGAATTGTGTTAGCTATTGGATTTGGAATTTCTAAAATTAACTTTTGATAGCATAATATTTCAATATGTATATACACACACATTAAGAAAGTATTTTTAAAGATAAATTTTTCTGTACACTCATTAAAATCTAAATGTTTTTACTTCACTCCTTATAATGAAGAAAATTACTGAGTGCTTTGACTAAGTAAAATTATAATTATATCCCGTTTGCAAATGAGGAATGGCAAAATAATAAATGCCCATAAACTCTATTTTTATTTTAATTAGATCATTGTTATTGTAGATAAGTCAATGTCTATGGCGGCATTTGAAATTATGGTGTAGTTTCCATATTCCATCTCGTGCCACAATTACATCAAATTTAGTTGTTGATTGCCCAGGGATAGCTTCCTTCCCTCTAGAATTTCTAAACATTTATAACCATTGTTGTTGATTTATAATGAATATATGAATGACATTTATAATTTAAATGAGGATTGAGGATTGTGTTAAGTTTTTGTTGAAACTTATCAAAGATTAATCTTTATTTTTTATTGTTCTTGCTTAATAATCATTAATTCAGTGTTTCATAAAAAACTCATTTCAATACTGAATTCTTATCATATATTTTTCATTGAATTATTTCTTAAATCAATTATTTATTCACGTTCTTGTGCCAAGTTAGCCCATCAAACTCTCGTGTCGTATTCGGGGCTCGTGCAGTAATTAATTTAGTTAAGAAATTAGAATTGGCACCATTATCTCTTTCACTTATTTTGATTGATATTTATATTTTGAAATTTGTCATGCCTATAAGTTGTTAAAAAAATTATGTTTTTGATGTATTTAAAAAAAATTAAGAACTAAATTATGTCATGGATATTAATATTTGATGTATTTTTTAAAAAAATTATTAATTAAATACACATGCACACTATCCAAAAAATTATGTTATGTTTACCTCCAAATTATTGAAAGAAAATCTTTCTCACAAGATTAGAGAATATCTTGAGACCTAAAAAATTCAAAATCCCCTTATCGTCTATTTTGAGACGCTATAAAATTTGTAAAAGGAGATGGCATTTGTTTTTTGCAAGCAAGAACAACATTAGTGATGAGACAGAATTATCTACAAGGAATAGGCATATGTTAAAAAATAATAGACAATATTTGAAACTTTTGTACTTATACCTAAATTTTAGGAATCTAAACGTAAATTTTGTTTTTAAAATTTAGAATAACTACAAACTTAGGTTTTTTCATGCATAAATATCTTTTTAACTTCTTATTGAAAAATGTGTTTGCACTCGTTCGTACATATAATTCATTGTTTTGCATATTTTAATATGTAGAATAATTTGTTTTGCACTTTCATTGTCGATACACTTTATGTACTCTAAATCACTTTTATAAAAAATCAAGGAGCTGGTAGAATGACGTTGAGGTTTGTTGCTCAATGTGGGGTAGCAAATTACGTTCAACTTAATCTAATTTAGACGAGTTGAATGAATTATTGTGGATTAATTGGGTCAATTTTTTCAAATTCATTAATAATTAAGTTGGATTGAATTAATTAACATGTAAATAAAAATTATTATTATAATAACAACAACAACAACAATAATAATAATATATTCATCCTTAAATGCTAACCTAATTTTTAACCTCTTTTGATTATTTTATAAAAGAGATTATTTAAACTTATCATTCATGATTTCATTGTACTATCTATTACTTTAGACTCCAATATTAAAATTCAAATCACACTCTTAATTCTCAACAAGAATATGTTATTTCATTCTTTCTTTCTTGGATATTGTATTTCTAACTTATAATATTTATTTAATATGCATGTTTTGGATATGGGACATTAGAACTAACTATTAGAAATTCTTTTTATTTTCAATCAACATTCAGTTTTTATGCCTTTTATTTAAGAGCACCGATATTCTTACCACGTTAAGCACCACAATAAGCACCACACAGTGTATTTTGTGTGTAATATAAAAAGTCACTGTTTACACATTACACTGTGTGGTGCTTATTGTGGTGCTTAACGTGGTAAGAATCTCATTTTCCTTTATTTAATTAATTTTTAATTTTGATTTTCAACTTGATCAACCCAATCTGATAGCTTATTAATCGGATTGGTTTGGGTTAAACATGTTTATTTAGTCAGTAAACATTTTAACACTATTGAAAATACTTATGAAACCCGATTTATTTGCATTTATAATTTTATCCTAAGTGAGATTAATGAGTGAAATTAAAACAAAATATCATTTCAAACCATTTAACTTTAACGCCTCCAAAAAATCAAGAACAATTCCTCTTCTTCTTCTACTCCATTTTTCCTTTTTTCAAGAGACCGGAAGTCTTGTAAAATAAACTTTCAATCACTAATCAATATCAACACTAACTAAGTATTAAATAATTGTCATTAAAAATACAAAATAATTGAATAAATCATAACTTAGAGCAAAAACAAAATTATTACATTCAAGAGATTATGAATGATTTTTTTAAAAAAAAATAGGTGCAGGGAAGAATCTAGCGGGTTCATAAATAATTGGTTTATTAATAAAATTTACAATAAAATACGACTTCAAAAAGATCAAAGACGAAAGAAATGAAAAGCTTATCCTTAACAACAATTTTATTAAATACTAGAGGCGTAGATGCTGGTATCCAAAAACATGACAAATTTTAGACAAAATCCGAAATATCAAACATGTCCCCACAGAAACAAAACGAGAGGACGAGGCAAATGAGATGGAGCTAACGGCTTTGACAAGCCACACGATTCTCCTTTTGTCATTACTTAAATAACTTCATATTTTATCTATACGAGTCTCTCAAAACATTCCGAATGCCCATTCGCAGCTTTGTATTAGTGATTTGTCAAGAAAGCACTCCTCTGAAATGCTATATATGTTTAGCTCATTTTTTTTTGATAATTTTGCAGTTACTAACGGCTGAATTTCAAGATACACAGTTCAAGATTTGATCTCTTTGCCATGAAATCAAATGGGTTTGTGTAATTTAGTTTATTTATCTTAAATTTTGGATGTTTCTAGCATCAGAGATTGAATTTCAAATGGTTTTTGGGTTTAATTTAGCCCATTTTCACACAAATTTTGCTAAGACTATATCTTTTATTGCATGCTGATTTTATGTTGGTGAACTCAATTGGGGAATAGATACTATTATGATGCATTCATATGTCCTTAGTAGTTATTTTTGTCTAAGCTTAAACAAAGTTGTCTTTTTTTTTGTTTTCCTGGGAATATTTGTTTGTTGTTTTTCGAAATGCATCAAGTTTATCATAATGTTTCTGAAGACGTGTTTTTGTTACGTCTTATTTTATTTGATGTTTTAGTTTGATCACAATCTTTCAAAATTGTACTGGCACTAAAGCTTCAGTTTCAAGAACCCACTTGAGGGGATAAAAGTGTGAGTTTCTTGTTGTGATTTGGGATGGACAGTGTTGAATTTGGCGTATTATTATCTCAATAAGTTGTATAAAATTCAAGTCGGTACAATTCATTATTTACCAAGTCCATCACAATTTTGCCGAGAAGGTAGAATCTTAATAAATGCACACATAAAAAAAATAAAATTGTACAATCAGAATTGAAATGACAAATTATAATTATCTTCTTTTGATCCTAATTGGAAGATTTGCCTTCTGACATTTTAAATTTTGATTAGATTTCTTGTAACTATCTTTGCTGTGGAATTTAAACAGATATGAGAATTTGCTGAGTTTCTTGAACGTGTGTTAAAATGACAATTCTGCCAGTTTGCTCAGCCACATCAAGCTGTTCCCATTCATTGGTGAGATATGAGATGACACTTCCTATGTTGGTTATTTTCTTTTTGAGTTGCTTCCAGGCTCTTGCATTAATAAAATTAGGCAATGAGCGAACAAATTATGATGGTTTCATACTAACCTAATTTTTATGAGATCACTAGATGATTGTCTTTAGTTAAAAGTTTTTGCTTATCTCAATGTTAGAGGAAAAAAAGAGAATTTCATTAAGTGAACTCGGGTATCTTTCGTTTCATGTGATAAGTATTGATAATTCTTCAGTTGGACTCATAATTATGACATGGATCTTTCTGCAAAATGTTTCATGTATATTCAAGAAATATTATAATAGACAATATTTGAAACTTTTGTACTTATACGTAAATTTTAAGGATTTAAACGTAAATTTTGTTTTTAAAATTTAGAATAACTACAAACGTAGGCTTTTTTCATGCATAAATATCTTTTAACTTCTTATTGAAAAATGTGTCTGCACTCGTTCGTACATATAATTCATTGTTTTGCACATTTTAATATGCACAATATAAAAATTAAAACCACACTCTTAATTCTCAACAAAAACATGATATTTCATTCATTCATTATTTCTTAGATATTTTATTTCTAACTTATAATATTTATTTAATATGCATGTTTTGGATATGGGACATTAGAACTAACTATTAGAAATTCTTTTTATTTTCAAGTAACAGATAGTTTTTATGCCTTTTTTATTTATTTAATTTTTAATTTTGATTTTTAACATGATCAACACAACCCAATAACTTTATTAATCGGATTGGTTTGGGTAAAACATGTTTATTTAGTGAGTAGACCTTTTAACACTACTAAAAATATTTATGAAACCCCATTTATTTACATTTATAATTTTATCCTGAATGAGATTAATGAGTGAAATTAAAACAAAATATCATTTCAAACCGTTTAACTTTAATGCCTACAAAAAAATCAAGAACACTTCTTCTTCTTCTCCATTTTTCCTTTTTTCAAGAGACCGGAAGTCTTCTAAAATACACTTTCAATCACTAATCAATATCAAAACTAACTAAATATTAAATAATTGCATTAAAAATACAAAATAATTGAATAAATCACAACTCAAAAAAAAACAAAATGATAGTTAGAAGTATGAAAAAGTGTGGATCAGTAGAGAGAGAAAAGTACAGAGACATATGTCGAGAAAGAAAAGAAGACTATGTTCCATGTCGAGAAAGAAAAGAATTTTGGATTATGAAAGAATATGGGCTGAGAGAATCCTGGACTCAAATTTCATTAGCCAATTCAGTTCAGGCATTGCAGCCATTATGTTCCATGAAGGACAATGATTTTATTTTGTCTGTTTTAGATGAGAAATTTGTACTTATTGATCCAAAGGATGGAAAAAAGTATGAAGATTTTATGATTGATGGCTTTCAAGAAAATGTTAGAAAATATCATGTGGAAGTATATGCTGAGAGCTTGATCTCACCGAAAAGCATAACAAACTTCCTAATAAGTGAAGGTCTGAATAATAATGAACTCTTTTCTTCTGTTTCTTTTTTCAATTGCTACTATATATAAACTGGTCACGAACTAACTCAAAGATTTCTTGTGTTGTTTTTCGGGGCATTGAATTTTTAATTTAGTGTGCGAGCAGGGGAAGACATAATTGAGGAGGAGGAGAAAGTTGCGTAATTAGCTATTATAGGATTTCATGAGCCATATTAGTGTTATTTAATTATGGGTTATTTGAGCAAGAATTTATGTTCAAAACTATAAGCAAAAATAGAAGCAAAAACATAGAAGCTAGCATAACAGAGCAGCCATTACATATGAACAACCGTGCCATAATGTTAGCTTCAGTAAGGTACCAATAAGTCTTCTTTGCTATTTCTAATTGAGAACGCTTAATTGCTGCTTTTGATTTTAGAGGAACAACTGAAGTTCAAAACTTCACCCCTTCCAAAATCCAAATAGAAGCAGTTTTTATATCAGTAATGAATGCTTCTTTATTCTCTAATCTCTGGCCTTTTGAAGCATAATTATTTCCCGTTATCCTCTGAATTTGACAATATTTTTTCTTAATGCAATTTGTATATCCAAAACAATAAAAATAGTCATTAAAAATTTCAATCGGGAACTCTTAGGATTATTCTTAATCAATACATTATAAGCAATTAGAGTTTAAACTTTTATATACGGTTGAAATTTGAGAACAAATAACCAAAGAAAAATTCCACCAACAGATCAAGAAAAGAGAACAAGAGCAATGGAATCAGACGAACACAGAAACTAACAAACTGACCAAAACGACATTGTTTGAAGGAAAAACCCACAAGCTTTTATTGCTCAAAATGATTACGCACTGATCACACATTACAGAAGAGATTACAAGCTTTTTATCAAAGCAAGAATTACAGAATTTGATGAGGAAACGAAAGAGAAATCACACGCACACCAGAGGCTATGCAAAAGCCCCTATTATGCTGAGGTTTCTAGAAAATATCCAGAAACAATACTAACGACCATAACAGATTTCGCCACGTCAATAAATTATTTGCATATCGACCCATAAACTGAATGCAATCTGCACTATGGCCTAATAACTCTGTTTCGATTACACTTAAGTCCCCTATATCCACCACTCAATTCTTCAGACATACAAAATTTTTCACCATCAACCCTTTGTGGTTCATCTGCACCTCCTCCTCTTAATTCTAATATTGAGAAAAATGGGAGATTCAAATCTCCAAATATGTGGAAGTATTTCTTTTGTTTTCTCATCCTAGACTTTAGTGGGTTTCAGTTGTATATTGGACTTTCGTTGAACATTTATTCTATGTATTATATATAATAATAAAAAATATATAAATAGAATTTTTCAGTGGCATCGGTGATCAAAGTTCTTCCGGAATTTAATAATTAGAATTCTTGTTAAGTAATAAAAAGTGCCAGCTTGGCCATGCCCTCATCTCTCACCCCGAGGCGAATCTCCTCAGCTGAATGGCACGAGAAGAGTCCTGGTAAAATATCTTACACAAACATGCACCAACCAAAGAAATATACCAACCAGAGAAATATACCGACCAGATACCCATCACCCAAAGAAAAGGCACACGATCTCACGAAATCACGACAGTTTCGCTATGCCCCGAACCGCTGAGAGAGACATGGTGTCCCACGTTTACCCACAATCCAGTGGTTGGAGACCCACGAGGGTCTGCCAGCACCAAAAAAAAGGAGAGCATGAAGAGTACACAGAAACGTGGGACAACGGCTATAAGAAGTCGGAAAACCGATGAAAAATGGAACATAAAAATTGATAGAAAAAGGGAAAACTCTGCTAAATTGAAGTCAGATTATTTTCTATACAAATTTTTGAGCACATTACAAGAAATCACACAATCTAAATTACTTAGTTTTCCCGTAAACACCTTGTGCTAACTTAAGCATCAGAGGGTTTACGCCGGTAAAACCACTGGCGTCTCTGATCCATTTTTGTGAACGCATGCTTAGAAAGAGGAAAAAAGGGTAATTCTAGCCCCATGGATTCAAGCAATCATCGAGACAGGAAAGAGGTGACGTCTTATCTATTAATCACCTAAACGTTGGTGAAAGGATCTAGTCAGATAAAGGGCGAGCATATTTCAGCATCAATAATTCTAGTGGCATTAGAGCTTTTACTCCACTAGGATTGGCATGTATATGCGATTGCTATATTATCAGTCTTATCTATTTTACACATATAATCACAAATCCTGCAGTTTGCTTGACATATATACAATTTTTTTTCAGTTACCTTCCTCGATTTTACGTCCAGTATCCCCGAAACCTGAAGTGATTTTTTTCTTTAACTTGCAAATTAAAGCAATGGATAGCTTTATGAATCGATTTTGATATTAGATTCTTGTAATGGCTTATTGTGCTTGAGGATTAAAGAGAGACTCGGAGCGTAATTATAATAACTATTTATATAAGATATACAATCCTTCCATTCCAGAGTTAAGAGAATACCAAGACCAAAATTTTGCATTTTACTATGCTCAATCAATAGATGGTTACATATTCCTGATAGTACAACAGTTCCTGGTAGAAAAGGAAATGTGTATGACTTCTCTTTGGGAAACAACACTTGGAAAAGCGTTTAAATCTGATTCTTATCTTGTGATCAAACCTGATATTAAAATAGGATTAGGAATCATTGGGGTCACAGGCGAATTTCAGCATTTGGTTGGTAGTAGACAAGTTCAAGTTCTTGCCTATGCCTAATGAAATCACAAATGATCATCATCATAAGTATTTAGCTGAAGTTATGAGAGACTATCTCTGTATATTCGGATGAGGAGTACGAAGAAACTTGTTTTCTTTTCTTGAATAAAACATTATACACTGAGCGTTATTTATAGATGCAGAAGCTACATTTTTTTCAAAGATTACATATGTGAATACATAAGGAAATGTGTCGATCCGTTCGGTGTGGATCGTGTCTTTGACAAGTGCGGATTCTGCCCTTGAAAACGTTCCTTCAATGCCGTTTTAGTTGACATTCTCAACACTCCCTCTCAAGCTAGTGCATAAATGTCTTGCATACCCAGCTTGTCTCGGAATTTTGTCAATGTTCTACTTGAAATGGCATTCGTTAAAATATCTACAAGTTGATCTTCTAATCGAATTTTCGGCAGTTCTAAGATTTTTTTCATTTAATTTCTCCTTGATGAAAAATCTATCTATCTCGACATGTTTTGTTCGATCGTGTTGAACTGGGTTATGAGCAATATCTCGTGTAGCTTTGTTGTCACAATATAGTTGTATTGGTTGTTGTGATGGATAGCCTAAATCATTTAAGATAAAGCTTATCCATAGCCCTTCACATACCCTAAGGGCCATGCCTCGATATTCTGCTTCAGTGCTCGAACGACAACGACATGTTGTTTCTTGCTTCTCCATGTGACAAGGTTGCCGCCCACAAAGGTAAAGTGTCCTGAGGTAGAGCATCTATCACTAGCTGACCCGACCCAATCTGCATCAGTATAAACTTCTATGTTGCTGTAATCTCCATTTTTAGAAAATAGGATTCCTTTTCCTGGATTTGGCTTCACGTACCTCAGGATCCACATTACTACTTTCATGTGTTGTTCTCGGGGATTATACATAAACTGACTTACAACACTCAATGCATAAGTAAGATCTGGCCTTGTGTGGGACAATACATCAATCTTCCAATCAGCCTTTGATATCTTCCTTTGTCTACTGGAACTTGGTCTGAGGTAATACAAAACTTCAATCTTTCTTTTATTGGGGTGTCAATAGGGTGACAAGTTGTCATTCCCGTTTCGTGCAATAGATCTAAGGCATATTTCCTTTGAGACAGGAAGACTCCTCCCTTAGATCGAGAAACCTCAATTCCAAGAAAGTATTTTAAGGCTCATAAATCCTTCATCTCAAACTCCCTTGACAAGTACTTCTGAAGAGCCTCTCTTTCTTCCTCGTCATTGCCTGTGACTGCCATATCATCCACATAGACAATAAGGGTAGTGATTTTACCTTGTCATTTTTTAATGAACAAGGCATGATCTGAATTGCTTTGGTTATACCCAAAAAGACCCATAGCCTTTGTAAATTTCCCGAACCATGCTCTTGGGGATTGCTTCAACCCGTACAACGATTTCTTCAATTTGCATACTTTCTGATTGAGTCGTTCTGGTCTACTGCATCCTGCTGGCAGATCTATATAAATTTCTTTAGACAGGTCTCCATTGAGGAAAGCATTCTTTACATCGAACTGTTGCACTGGCCACTCCAAGTTGACTGTTAATGATAATAAGATACGAATAGTATTAATTTTTGCTACCGGTGTAAATGTATCGGTATAATCTATCCTGTAGGTTTGGGTGTAACCCTTAGCTACGAGCCTTACTTTGTATCGTTCAATAGAGCCATATGCTTTGTACTTTATAGTGTAAATCCATCAGTAACCCACTGGTTTCTTTCCTAGTGGAAGATCAACTAGTTCGCAGGTTTGATTTTTCTGAAGAGATCTCATTTCGTCATTCATAGCTGCTTTCCACTTTGGGTCTTTTAAGGCTTCCTGCACATTGTTAAGAATAGATACAGTAGATAATTGATTCACAATTGACTGATTTGATTATGACAAGCGATGGTTAGACACAAAATGACTAATAGGGTATTTGACTCTACTAGAGAGGTCAGGTTCATATGTGGGTTTAGGGATACCTCTATTTTGACGCTGGGGAAGAATTCTTCTTATTAGACTGGGACTTATGGTAGAAACATCCTCTGCAGACGATTGGTTAGGTATTTCTTCATGTGACTCATTCTCAATTGCAGTTGTGTCTGAGTTATTTTGCTCCTCAAATGTGTCTTCACTTATCTCAGCCTGAGAATCACCACAATTTTCTTTTTCAGTATCTTGAAGGTTTACTACCTCAATGAAAGATTGATCTTCTTCAGGTGGAAGATATGTAAGAGTATGAATTTCCTCTTCATTATACTCCTCGTGAAATTGAGGCTCTGAAAAGTAGTACATGATATCTTCATAAAAGACGACATCCATGGTGATGTATATTTTTCTTGATGGTGGATGATAGCATCGGTATCCCTTTTGATGTAAGGCGTACCCTACAAACACACAACGTAGTGCTCGAGGAGATAATTTGTCTTGTTGTGGCAAATAACGAAGGCAACACAGCCAAACACATGTGGGGGTAAATTCGGCACATTTGATGACATAATTGCATCATTCAGAACATGGAAAGGAGTCTGGAATCCAAGGGAGCTTGAAGGTGTTTGATTGATCAAGTATGTTGCGGATGCCGATGCTTCTCCCCAATAAGATGGTGGCATGTGGGCCTGGATTAGTGATGCTCGAACAACTTCTAATAAATGTCTGTTTTTTCGTTCAGCAACGCCATTTTGTTGGGGTGTCCTCACACAAGTGGTTTGATTGGCAGTTCCTTGTGATTTTGGAAACTGTTGAATTGTTGTGCTCATATACTTGCCTCCATTATCAGTATGTAGAACTCGAATTTGTGTCTGAAATTGAGTCGTCACCATCTTATGAAATCTTTGAAATAAAGAGTTTACTTCATCTTTCGATTTCATCAGAAAAATCCATGTCATTCTATAATAAATGTAACAAACCAACGAGCACCTCCAATTGTAGAAACTTTAGATGACCCCCATACATCATAATATCCTACCATAAAAGGAACTGGATTCTTATTTAAGGGCAATGGAAAAGTAGTTCGATGGCTTTTTGAAAGTTCACAAACATCAAATTTCAAAAACAAACTGGGAAATAATTTTTTTAAGTAACCAAATGACACATGCCCTAAACGTTTATGTCATAACCAAATTTCTGATTTCATTTTTTTTATGAAACTATCTGCGACTAGTGCGGGGCTTAGCTTTTCAGTGTTTATTGATGTCATCTCCAAGTAGTACAAGTTGCCTAGTCTAATACCATAATCAATCGTTTGCTTCGTTTGGATGTCCTTAAATACACAATGATCAGGTCAAAAAATTACAACACATGATAAGTAAATGGTTAATTGAGACACAGATAAAATATTATAATCTAAAGATGGAACAATTAACACAGAGTGTAAATTTAATTTATCTGTGAGTTGTAAAGATCTTTCCTCAATAACTGAGGTTTTGGTTCCATTTGGAGTGGAAACATGTTTTTGTGAATATGGTTTCAATTGAGAAACTTGTTGAGAATCAAAAGTCATATGATCAGTTGCCCTAGAATCAATTATCCATGTACTATTAATAACAGGTGTAAGAGTTTTAAGGGCCTTACCTGGACTGACAGAGGTTGCGATTTGCACTGAAGATTCTTTTCTAAGATCTGTAGTGGATGTGTATTCAGCTACTACAGTTTTTAATCCCTGCTTGGTGTTCTTCTTTCGAGTATCTCACCAGTCAAGATATCCAATGATTTCAAAACATTGTTCTTTCGTATGACCCTTCTTCCTACAATGAGTGCAATGGAGTGATGACTTGTCAATAAGCTTCTTTTGAGGCTGTTGTCGTGCTATCATAGCAGACGTTTCTGAGTCAACCTTCTTGTTTAGTTTGCTTTGCCGTACATCTTCTCTTTGGATCAGAGAATAACATTCTTCTAAGTCTAGGATAATATCTTTTTGTAGAATTTCTCCACGAACTTGGTCAAATTCTTCATCTAGCCCAACAAGAAAAATGTGCACTCTCAATCTTTCAACAAACCTTCTGTATATTACAACATCTTTTGGATCCTTCATGACCACTTTATCTCGGTGATCAAGTTCTCAAAATATTTCGATCAATTCTCCGTAAAATTTAGAGAGTGGCTGTCCATTTTGCTTGGTAGAGACGCCTTCTGGTTTAGAGTGAAAACTTGTAATTCATCGCTTCCATCATAGAAGGCTTTTGATAATGCATCCTATATTTCGCAGGTTGTAGGAATTCGTAAATATCGCTTCATGATCTCCGGAGACATGGATATGAGTAACCATCTTTTTACTTTTTTGGTTCTCACAATACCATTTCTCATATTCCTTTGAAGATTCCTCAGATGGCTTTGTGTTGGTACGAATATATGAGAGTTTTTCTCTCTCTGCAAGATGCATCTCCATTATTTGAGACCAAATATCGTAGTTTGTCTCAGTGAGAATAATTCTAGCATTAAATACTCCATCAGATTGAACAGATTGAATGACAACATGAGCAGATTCAGTTGGAGTTTTCTCCATTTTTTATTTTTTGTTTTTTGTTTTTTGCGTCTAGATTGAAATAAGAAAACATAACCTTTTTAGATCAAAAAAACGACAAGTCGTTTGGCCTCTGCTTGAAGAAACGATATGTCGGTTCTGATGGAATAGAAACGACATGTCGTCTTAAGACTGCTGCACTTCTGGAGATAAAACGTCACGTTGTTTTGTATCTAATTTACAAACTACATGTCGGTTTTAGTGTAATAAAAAACGACACGTCATTTTAAGGCTATTGCACTCTGGAGATGAAAAACGACTTGTCGGTTGGAGTCTTCTTCAACCTCTGGAGCATGTGAGAGCGCGTGAAAGATGACATAGGCGCATGATTGGCGCGTGTTGGTTGGCCGTGATTTCAGGTGGCGCGCGGGGGCTCGTGGGAGCGCGTGGGTTGTGTTTAAATCCGAAAGTTTTACAGTTTGCTTACCGGAAACTGAGAAATTTGATGGTATTCTTGGTTTTTGAGGATCACTCTCTTGGAAAATTTATGGGATTGTTGATAAATTTGTAAACTCAAGTTTTTTACGTATGGGTGGCTTGTTTTTTTATCGGCATGGATTTTTGTAATGGTAGGACTGATTTTAATGAAGAAAATGGTGGAAAAAATGATTGTGGGAAGAATTTGGTTTCCTCTGTTTTTGTTACAAACAGAGCAGCGAAACTTGAAGAAACTTGAGCGTATTCATGGCTCTGATACCATGAAGAAACTTGTTTTCTTTTCTAGAATAAAACATTATACACTGAGCGTTATTTATAGATGCAGAAGCTATATTTTTTCAAAAATTGCATATGTGAATACGGAAGGAAATGTGTCAATTCATTCGACGCGGATCGTATCTTTGACAAGTGCCGGTCATCCCTTTGACAAGTGCAAATTCTGCCTTTGAAAAATTCCTTCAATGCCATTTTATTTGACATTCTCAACAGAGTATTCCAAAATGAATTTTGGTTTACGAAAGAATATGGCGTAAAAGAATCTTGGATTAGGATTTCCATAGCCAACTCATTTAAAGAATTACGCAATTATGTCTCTTCAAAGACACTGATTCGGTTTTGCCGGTTTTAAATTCTAAAGGAATACGGCAGTTTTTGATCAAAGAGATGGTTATTGTAAAGAACTTATGGTTTTTATTGACTTTAAAGAAAATTTACAGGAATACAAAGTACAAGTGTTTGTGGAAAGCCTTTTCTCACCTTAGCCATACCGAAAAGTATTTCCTTAGTGATGAAGGTATGAATAATTATTCTTTGTCTCCCTGGTCAAATTTTATAAAAGAAAAATTGGGCTGTTGGAAAAGGTGATTAAATTGATTCTTTTCATGATATAATTCTTTGCTATAAAAATAAAACAAAAAAAAGGTAGGGAAGGGAAAATGA
Source organism: Citrus australasica (assembly GCA_029618585.1). Taxonomy (NCBI): domain Eukaryota; kingdom Viridiplantae; phylum Streptophyta; class Magnoliopsida; order Sapindales; family Rutaceae; genus Citrus; species Citrus australasica. The sequence continues at coordinate 32,313,961 of JARCIV010000003.1, read as the reverse complement.
ATATTATTTCTTTTCAAAATCTAATCTGATCACCAGTTTTCTAAACATTTTCCTATGGCTAGTATAATTAGGAGTCTAGAAACTGCAATTAATTAGCGTTGACGACTGGAAATGGATCCATATGATTGTATATCATTCTATTCCAAAACCTTGTTCCAATTGTTCTTTTTTAGAATTCAATTAGGATTAACTGTGCAAAATTCATGTAGCAAAAACAGTTATAAATTGCGAGAATTAATGTTATGTTGCATAATCATGTATTTACTTCATCTATTTAGTTTGTGCTTAATTTTAAGTTCTCAAGCCTCTTTGTATAGTTGAATTTGGACTGAAAATATATTATGCGTACAACGCATAACCCATGAAATTAATGTCACTTTACACCTCAATGTCTTCTATACATGCGGCGGTTCTAATTTCCCCAAAAAAGGGAAAGTACCATTGGAAAAAATTTCTCTAAAAAGATAAAAGCATTGAATAAATTTAACTCAAGAATTTGGTAATATTGGAATTGTTATTAATATGTATTAATTTATGATACGTTGGCCCAAATAGTTGGGCTTGGGTGGGCTTTGCCAGCTATTTATTGTGCCGGCATTTTGGGCCGCTCTACAGATTAGCATTAAAAAAATGATGAGGTGCAATGCCACGCCACGCTGGCCTCTCGGGGGATTCATCATCTTCTTGACATTTCCACACATGGCGCCTCTATGTCCATTGACTTTTTTTGCCTGTCCGAAAGAATGCTAGGAGGCTTCATCATCTTCTTGACATTTCCATGGGGATTAATGGAACCGTCACGGAGCTGCAGAGAAACTCAACGGACTGGACTGTCGTAGTGGACGAGATTGTGAAGATGGAGAAGAAAATTTTTCCCAAGCACGAATCACTGGCAAGATCTTTTGATGAAGAGCTTAAAAAGAAAAACTCAGGCCTGCTTTACATTCAGATTCATGGACAAGTCGTTGGCTACGTCATGTACGCGTGGCCTACTTCCTTGTCTGCTTCTATCACCAAGCTTGCAGGTCCCGTATCTTTGTCCCCATTGTTGAAATTTCCACTGCATGCCCGTAATCTCAACTGTATGATAAAAGTCCTCAAAGAAATATTTGTTAGTTATTCATTCTCTTTTCCTTTTTAATTGACATGAAATTAATGGGTTTTGGGGTGAACTTAATTAGTGAAGGAGAATTATCGGGGACAAGGTCACGGAGAGGCACTGCTGGAAGCTGCAATTAAGAAATGCAGAACCAGAACTGTGCTCCGCATAACGCTTCATGTTGATCCTTTGAGAACTCCCGCTGTGAATCTTTACAAGAAATTTGGTTTCCAAGTTGATACCCTGATCCAAGGTTACTACTCTGCTGACCGACCCGCTTATCGAATGTACCTAGATTTTGATTCTAGTAGTTTTACATACTAAAGCCACTTGCTAGCCTAGACGCCTATCATCAACAGGGTCGCAAACCGTATGTTGCTGCCTACTTTAATTATTGCAAGTTCTCATTTACTTTTGAGGATATGAAAGCATTGTTTCTCTCTTCTTTATTATAAAATATTGGCAAGTCTTGTTGTTTTTGAGGGTTTTAACGTGAGAAACTATTTGTTATCGAAGAAGGAGACGTGAATTTTAGTTTTCTCATAAGTGGGAACTCAGGACAGAGGAGAAGAGTTATATTATACTATATGTAAAATAGTGAAAAGTTTATATGGGTTTTGTTATGCTGAGCAAATTGATGACTATAAAATTGTGAAATTTGGTTTTTGTAAAATGTTCCAAACTCACTGCAGGAAGATTCAGGAATATATATTAATGAACTTTGCTAGCTTACAGAATCTGTAAGTTACAGACTGCAGCATCAACCGTTGGATGTGATTGCAAGGGGAATGAGAAATTAAACAATAGAAAATGGGATGGTGGGACGGTGGGAGATGTTACTTACAGAATCTGCACCATAGACAAGTATATTAATTTCCCTTTAAAGCTGTGGCTAAGTTACAGTATCTGTACCTTACGGCCATCCTTGCACGGTAAAATGAAAAGTGGACCTAAGTGGGACCCATAGCCATTGTGTGAGGGTGCTGTAAGGTACGGATACTGTACCGTAGCATTCTCCCTCTTTTAAATATCAAGCTAAACTTAACTTTATTCTCTTTTGTTTATGGTTTGGCATTTTTTCCTTTACTTTAAATTTAAACCGGAGACGGAGAGTTCAATTTTTTTTTTTTAACATTTGTGAGATTTATTTTTCTGATATATATTTTTAGGGATTTGTATTATGACACCCCTCTAAATTTTTTGTAAAACTCTCCTTTTTAATTATAATTACATAAATACCCAAATATACATCCAATTAAACTCTCAAATAACTTAATTGTTTAAACAGACTTTTTACAATAGCAGTATGAGTTTATTTTACATTGTAATTATATTATACAGTTATTAATATTTACACTTATAAGTTACGTTACTTATATTATTTTCATTGTTTTAGGTTTGAAATATGAGGCTATCTCTCAATTTGCCACATTTCTCGAGGAAGAACAGGAGGAGCAGGACGAGCAGGAGGTAAATAGTTTTATTAAAAATATTAATTAAGTATATACATTTATTTTATTTATTTTATTGCCGATATAAAAATAATTTTTTTTCTTTTTATTGTAGGATTATGAAGATTGAGTCATTGACAAAGATAATTATTTTAATAATTTATATTTTGAATGTGACTTTGTAATGGATCAATATTAATGTAAGATATATTTTTAACTTTATTTTTATCTGAATTTTTTATTTTAATATGATTAATTTAAAATCGAAAATAAAAATATATATTAGACTATTAGTTATTCGGGGAACGGGGACCCTTGGGGATCCCATGTTATTATTCGGGGAGGGAATGGGGATTCTCTCAACCAATTCTGATGGGGACGGGGAGGGGATGGGGACATATACAAAATATCGGGGATGGGTATGGGGAGATTGGTCCCCTCCCCTCCCCTCCCCATTGCCATCCCCTCCATTAATCTTATAAGCCATAATTTAAAGTTTTTTTTTTCTCGACTGTTGTAAGTAAAAGCTTGAATTGTAAGAAAAATCCTCAAGTTTTATATACATATATGGTGCATTGGAGATGTCAAGGGACAAGGGAGTTTGAGTTTTAACATTTTGCAAAGGTCTATTCAGATTGCTTTAATTATTTATCAAAGATTAACTGAGGGGAAATCCTGCGGATGTCAGCTTATTCTATGGCTTACGGCTTCGCCTTGATGAACAATTCATCAAGTTGAAGAATGAATATGGAGATTCATTTTCAAAGCTTTTAACTTTTTGGGTTCTTTGCTGTGTATATCGTCGTCAATTGCCTGCTCGTAAATGAAAGTTCAGAAGTCTTTTTCCCAAAAGCAACGATTAAAGGAAATAGGAGGCGTTTTATTAGAAAAGATTTCAAAATAGTTGTTTAAGAAATTACAATGGGGTATTCTAGGAAATAAATTAATTTTTACTGTGAAAGAGATTTCATAAGGAGTTTATCTTCTTTGGACTTAAATTATATATTTCTATGGGCCCATTTGTAAGTTGCATTATATATATAATTTAAAAATGAAGGGGATAAAATTTGTGTTCAACATCAAATAATAAAGTAATTAAAAAAAATCAAAAAGTAGAGTTTGTTAAAAAAAAATTAAATAATAGATTAAACATATTAGAAGATACGGCTAATGGATTGCTCTATTTATATATATATATAATTTATAAATAGATATACATGTGTATGTATATGTATATGTGTGTGTTTGTGTGTATATATATATTATTAGGTATGTGACTGGCACACGTGCCGAACTATCGTGTATATAATTGAGATTTTTTATTTAAATAAAATTAACTTAGTTATTGAAATTCTCTTTGGTTTGTGCAGATAATGACGTTATCGCTCTTATTTATAGTGTATAACAACCAAAAACTTTTTGTTAGGGTGGGATCTTCCTTCAACAATTTTATTAATTAAATACAAATAATAACAAATGGAATAAAAAAATACGAATATCCACTAAATTTTGAAATTCGCAACAAAATTCATTTAAATTGAGATAATAGAGAGAAGGGGAGCGACTGAATGGATAGGATTGCTCTATTTATATATATATATCTATATATAAATAAAATTTATATATAGATATATATGGATATGGATATGTAAATTGTGTGTGTGTGTTTGTGTGTGTATATATATATTAATAGGTATGCGACTGACACACGTGCCGAGCTTTCGTGTATATAATTGAGATTTTTTATTTAAATAAAATTAACTTAGTTATTGAAATTCCCCTTGGTCTGCGCAGATAATGACGTTATCCCTCTTATTTATAGTGTATAACAACCAACAACTTTTTGTTAGGGTGGGACCTTCCTTCAACTATTTGATTAATTAAATACAAATAATAACAAATGGAATAAAAAAATGAATATCCACTAAATTTTGAAATTCGCAACAAAATTCATTTAAATTGAGATAATAGAGAGAAGGGGAGAGACTGAATGGATATGATTGCTCTATTTATATATATATATATATATGTATATGGATATGTATATGTGTGTGTGTGTGTTTGTGTGTATATATATATTATTAGGTATGCGACTGACACACGTGCCTAGCTTTCGTGTATATAATTGAGATTTTTTATTTAAATAAAATTAACTTAGTTATTGAAATTCTCCTTAGTCTGCGCAGATAATGATGTTATCGCTCTTATTTATAGTGTATAACAACCAACAACTTTTTGTTAGGGTGGGACCTTCCTTCAACTATTTGATTAATTAAATACAAATAATAACAAATGGAATAAAAAAAATGAATATCCACTAAATTTTGAAATTCGCAACAAAATTCATTTAAATTGAGATAATATAGAGAAGGGGAGAGACTGAATGGATAGGATTGCTCTATTTATATATATATATATATATATATATGTGTGTGTGTGTGTGTGTGTGTGTGTGTGTGTATGGATATGCATATGTGTGTGTGTGTGTTTGTGTGTATATATATATTATTAGGTATGCGACTAACACACGTGCCGAGCTTTCGTGTATATAATTGAGATTTTTTATTTAAATAAAATTAACTTAGTTATTGAAATTCTCCTTGGTCTGCGCAGATAATGACATTATCGCTCTTATTTATAGTGTATAACAATCAATAACTTTTTGTTAGGGTGGGACCTTCCTTCAACTATTTGTTTAATTAAATACAAACAATAACAAATGGAATAAAAAAAATTGAATATCCACTAAATTTTGAAATTCGCAACAAAATTCATTTAAATTGAGATAATAGAGAGAAGGGGAGAGACTGAATGGATAGGATTGCTCTATTTATATATATATATATATATATATGTATATGGATATGTATATGTGTGTGTGTGTGTGTTTGTGTGTATATATATATTATTAGGTATGCGACTGACACACGTGCCGAGCTTTCGTGTATATAATTGAGATTTTTTATTTAAATAAAATTAACTTAGTTATTGAAATTCTCCTTGGTCTGCACAAATAATGACGTTATCGCTCTTATTTATAGTGTATAACAACCAACAACTTTTTGTTAGGGTGGGACCTTCCTTCAACTATTTGATTAATTAAATACAAATAATAACAAAAGGAATAAAAAAATATGAATATCCACTAAATTTTGAAATTCGCAACAAAATTCATTTAAATTGAGATAATAGAGAGAAGGGGAGAGACTGAATGGATAGGATTGCTCTATTTATATATATATATATATATGTATATGGATATGTATATGTGTGTGTGTGTGTTTGTGTGTATATATATATTATTAGGTATGCGACTGACACACGTGCCGAGCTTTCGTGTATATAATTGAGATTTTTTATTTAAATAAAATTAACTTAGTTATTGAAATTCTCCTTGGTCTGCGCAAATAATGACGTTATCGCTCTTATTTATAGTGTATAACAACCAACAACTTTTTGTTAGGGTGGGACATTCCTTCAACTATTTGATTAATTAAATACAAATAACAACAAATGGAATAAAAAAATATGAATATCCACTAAATTTTGAAATTCACAACAAAATTCATTTAAATTGAGATAATAGAGAGAATGGGAGAGACTGAATGGATAGGATTGCTCTATTTATATATATATATATATAATTTATATATAGATATATATGTGTATGGATATGTATATGTGTGTGTGTTTGTGTGTATATATATATTATTATGTATGCGACTGACACACGTGCCGAGCTTTCGTGTATATAATTGAGATTTTTTATTTAAATAAAATTAACTTAGTTATTGAAATTCTCCTTGGTCTGCGCAGATAATGACAGGTTATCGCTCTTATTTATAGTGTATAACAACCAACAACTTTTTGTTAGGGTGGGACCTTCCTTCCCTAAAATTTTCTTTTAGGGACCCACGCGTTTCTCTGTTCTCTTGTTCCGGTTAGCTTTATGCGTGTGGTTGGCTAGACTTTTGGCTTACCGTCCGTGGGCAAGTTTTTCTATGTGATATTACTCCGATATCTCAATTTCTTTTTAAAGAATAATAATATTGAAATTTTAAGTTTTACGTGGAAGTGGACAGCATGTGTGTTATGAAGTTAATCTCTAACTCAAACCCTCCCCTCAATGAGCATTTTACTCTCATTCAGGCCATCGAAGAACTCCTTCGGCGTGATTGGCTGATCAAAGTGAATCATATCTACCGAGAAACCAATGTAGCAGCAGATTTCCTTACTTCATACAACTTTTCTTTTCCTTTGGGTTTACATTGCTTTCAATCTATTCCTCCAAATACGCTAAACATATTGATTAATGATGTTCATGGGGTTGCACACTCCCACTTAATGTTGCCTTAGCTCTCTTAAGAGTCATTTTATGATAAAAAAAAAAGAAAAGAAATTTTAAGTTTTAGTTCGATTATAATATCTCCCGATATAAGGTCTCATAATTTTCAAAACTTATGAATTTACAGGCAGAGGTAAGATTTAGGTAAATGCTTGCACAAATCTCAATAAAAATTAAACAGTGAGGTAATGGCATTGGAAGTTCCATAATGTTTACCTTCAATAAGGTACCAATAAGTCTTCTTTGCTTTTTCTAGCTTAAGTGCTGCCTTTTGATTTTGGAGGAAACTATTGAAGTTCAAAACCTCACCCCTTCCAAAATCGAAATGGTATATGAAAATATTTTTGCTTGAAATTTTGGAGTGTTTCTCTTTCGTATATCAATAACTAATTCTTCTTTGTTCTCTAATCTTTGGCCTATTGAAGCATAGCTATTTTCCATTATCCTCAGAATTTGCCAAATTGTTTTCCTAGTGCAATTTGTTTATCCAAAACAATAAAAATACTTATGAAAGTTTCAATTGGGAACTCTTAGGATTATTTTTAATCAATACATTATAAGATATTAGAGTTTAAATTTTAGGATTATTCTGTGTTTAATTTTCGCTCTATCGAAGGAATTATTCATTATGCATTCTTGTTCATGTTTTCCCACTGTAATCGAAACCCTTTTGCCTCACTCGACGATGCATACACCGTGTTACAAAAGTCAATGACGCGTAAAAGTGAAATGAAGTGGCTTTTGCCATTTATGAGCTTGACTTCTCGTGTAAAAAAATATTCAGTCTTAATTTAACTGGGCCACCAAGCGATTTCGACTTGACAGAGCATGTAAACGAAAGCTCCAGGAAATTTCCAGGAAACTAAGAAAGCTCCAGCCATTCAATTATTTACTATGTACTCGCAAGAATCTTCACACATGTTCATTCTTACATCTCCTCTCTCAACTCCCAAGAATAGTCTCTGTTTCTGTCACCAAATTTCTAGAATTTCCTTCATGGCTTCCTCTTCTTCTTCTTGCAATTATGAAGTCTTCCTCAACTTTAGAGGGGAGGACACTCGTAAGAGCTTTACTTGCTATCTCTATGATAAATTGTATGAAGGAAAGAAAATCAAAACATTTATTGATGATGAAGGGCTTAGGCGAGGAGATGAGATTTCACCCGCCCTTTTGTACGCAATCCAAGGTTCAAAAATTTCGGTGGTCATTTTCTCAAAGGACTACGCTTCTTCAAAATGGTGCCTGAATGAACTTGTCAAGATTCTTGAATGCAAGAACACAAACGGCCAAATTATTATTCCAGTCTTCTATGGAGTAAGTCCAACTGATGTGCGGCATCAAAACGGAACATTTGGAGACCGTTTTGATGAGCTCAAAAAACAGTTCAAAGATAAACCAGAAATGGTTCAGAAGTGGAGGGATGCACTGACAGAAACATCCCATCTAGCCGGCCATGAATCCACGAAATTCAGGTAACTCTCTTTTTGCTAATTCATCTTATCTCTGTTTCTGTCTTGGCCCGATTTGACTCAATGTTTTTGCATCTTTGCACCTTCATATTAGGCATGATGCGCAACTTGTAAACAAAATTGTCGAAGATGTTTTGAAGAAGTTGGAAAAAATAACAGTCGCAACGGACTCATCCAATGGCCTAGTTGGATTAAATTCACGAATTGAGCAGATTAAACCATTTTTGTGTATGGATTTGTGGGATACTGTCCAAATTGTTGGAATTTGGGGCATGGGCGGTATAGGCAAAACCACCCTTGCTGAAGCTATTTTCGATCAATTCGCTGGTGAGTTTGATGGTAAATACTTTGCAAAAAATGTTAGGAGAAAATCAGAAACAGAGGGTGGCCTAGAAGACCTACAAAAGGAAATGCTTTCGACAATATTAAGTGAAAAACTTGAAGTAGCTGGTCCCAATATTCCACAATTTACTAAAGGGAGGGTCCGACGCATGAAGGTGTTGATTGTACTCGATGATGTGAATAAAGATGAACAATTAGAGGGTTTGACTGGAGGGCTTGATCAATATGGTCCAGGAAGTAGAATTGTTGTAACCACCAGGGATAAACGAGTCCTCGAAAAATTTGGAGTGGAGAAGGAGAAAATATATAGGGTCAATGGATTGAAATTTGATGAGGCTTTCGAGCATTTTTGTAACTTCGCTGTTAAAGAAAATCATTGTCCTGAAGATCTCTACCAGCACTCACGGAGGGTTGTATGGTATGCCGATGGCAATCCATTAGTTCTTAAAGTGTTGGGTTCCTCCCTGTATCTCAAGGGGAAAAGCCATTGGGAAAATGTATTGGACGACTTAAATCAGATTTGTGAATCTGATATTCATGGTATTTATGATACATTAAAGATTAGTTTTAAAGAATTAACGCCCAGGGTGAAGAGTATGTTTCTAGATATTGCGTGTTTCCTTGAGGGAGAGGATAAAGATTTTGTGATAAGGATACTTGATGATTCTGAGTCTTATGGACTGAATGACGTGAATGTCCTTATTGATAAGTCACTCATATCAGTATCAGGTAATTGCTTGCAAATGCATGATTTATTGCAAGAGATGGGGCGACAAATTGTTCGCCGAGAATCTGAGAAAAAGCCAGGCAAACGCAGCAGGTTGTGGGATCCCAAGGAAATCCGCCGCGTACTAAAGCATAATATGGTAAGAATCCTCCATTTATTTTTATATATCTTTTATTTGTTTAGAGTTATGCACTCATATTTTTCAAACCATACCAGTACACCCATGTTTTTTATATAAATCTTTTATTTGTTTGGAGTTGTGCACTCGTATTTTCCCAACCATACCAGCACAACCATCCTTTAGTAAAATTATTTTATGAACAAAACAACCAAAATCATAAAAACCATAATTAGGTGAAATTAATGACTGAGGGTGTCAAGAGAACAAGTCTTCAAATTTTTAAGGAAAACCCCAGATTTTATCAATTTTGGAATGTTGAATAAGAGTGTGAAGAGTATAATTTTATTTTTCTTCAAATTTAGTGAAGAGTGTTAGAACAAAGTGAGTGCCATGAGGATTGGCCCACCTGGTTCTACTTCAATATAATTATACTTTTTTTTTTCAAAAAAGTAAGTGTGTTTTAGAGTATAATTTTTTTTAAGCAACAGTTGCTAATAAAATGGACTGATTGGCCCACCTAGTTCTGCCTCCAATCACTCCTTTTAGCTTAAATGTATCTTAAGGAGGCTATAAGATGATTAAATCCTTTTGAAAAGGGTCATATCTCAATTTGACTTGGATACAATTAGAACTAGTGGTTAAAAAATAACTTTCATTTTTTCCCTAATTTTGAACTAACATTTTGGATTCTATGGACTAAAAAAAAAATCGAAATCTTATACCAATCAAATAGGCCTTGTCTTCTCAACTTCTAGATATTAAGATAACAGGTTTGTAAATTAGAGAAATTTTAATTTTTTTTCGGTTAGTTTAATTTTGCAATGGTCCCCAAAATTTTCTTTTCTCGTATATAGATATTTAATATATTAAAAAAATAAAATCAAAGATTGCAGAATTTGTTTTTGTTTAAGGAGCTCTTAGTTAATAAAGTTTACGAATGTTTCTTTTCTATTTTAGGGTTACTCATTCTTTGTGTTTTTTTTTAATAAGGGGACCGATGCAATTGAAGGCATATTTCTGGAGTTGTCCAAAATAAAAGGCATCAATTTAGACCCGGGAGCCTTCACAAAAATGTCTAATCTAAGATTGCTCAAATTTTATGGACCTGAGATTAAAAAGCTTCCAAGTATGAGCATTGAAGAGCAACTTTCATACTCTAAAGTGCAGCTTCGAAAAGGCCTAGATTATCTTCCTAAAAAATTGAAATATCTTCATTGGGACACATATCCATTAAGGACACTGCCATCAAATTTCAAGCCAAAGAACCTTGTTGAACTGAATTTGCGTTTTAGTAAAGTTGAGCAACTTTGGGAAGGAGAAAAGGTAAGTTCTGTACTAAAACTAAAACAATAATTTTTTCTTTCTTTAAATATACTTGCAATTAATTGTTGAATTCAATGTTGCTTTTTAATTAATATAGTCTTTATATATCTGTTATTGCAGGAAGCTTTCAAGTTAAAATCTATTAACCTCAGCCATTCTCAACATTTCATTAAGATGCCAGGCTCATTAGAAACCCCAAATGTTGAAACATATCTTTTCGATTATACAAACTTGGCTTGTGTTCCCTCATCTATCCAGAATTTCAAGTATCTCAGTGCGTTGTCTTTTGAAGGCTGTGGAAGTCTTAGGTCTTTTCCAAGCAATCTTCGTTTTGTTTGTCCAGTAACTATTAATTTCTCCTTTTGTGTTAATCTCATAGAGTTTCCACAGATTTCTGGGAAAGTAACATCGCTAGACTTGGGCTTCACTGCAATAGAAGAAGTTCCATCATCAATAGAGTGCCTAACTGATCTTAAAGTGTTGGATTTGAGGTATTGCAAACGGCTGAAGAGGATTTCAACTACGTTTTGTAAATTGAGATCTTTGGTTGATCTTTTTCTTCCTGGCTGCTTCAACCTTGAGCGTTTCCCAGAAATCTTGGAGAAAATGGAACATTTAAATTTCATCTTTTCAGTCTGGACGGCTCTGCCATCGGCATTTGAAAATCTACCGGGGCTTGTACTTTTGTCCGTAAGTGGTTGCTCTATACTTGATAAGTTGCCGGATAACATTGGCAATTTAAATGGGAATAACTTTGAGAGTTTACCTGCAAGTATCAAGCAACTGTCGTGGCTAAGTAAGCTTTTCTTGGAGGATTGTAATATGCTTCAATCATTACCAGAACTTCCATTGTGTCTAGGACATCTTGAATTGAGTGATTGTAAGATACTTCAGTCATTACCAGAACTTCCATTGGGTCTAGAAACTCTTCACTTACGGCGTTGTAACATGCTTCGGTCTTTACCAGAACTTCCATTGAGTCTAAAAACTGTTCACTTGGAGGATTGTAACATGCTTCGGTCATTACCAGAACTTGTATTGGGTCTAGAAACTCTTCGCTTATGGCGTTGTAACATGCTTCGGTCAATACCAGAACTTCCATTGTGTCTCGAAACGCTTGACTTGGAGGATTGTAACATGCTTCGGTCATTACCAGAACTTCCATTGTGTCTACAGTCACTAAAAGCAATGAACTGCAATCGGCTTCAATCTTTGCCAGAGATTCAGTCATGTCTACAAGAACTAGATGCATCCGTACTCGAAAAGCTATCCAAACACTCTCCTGACCTTCGTCAATGGCATCCGGGATATGGGGAGTCAGAACCAATTTATTTTGGGTTTACTAACTGCTTTAAACTTGATGGAAAAGCAAACAAGAAGATTTTGGCAGATTCAGTACGTATGGCAATTGCAAAATCACTGAGAGAGGGCTATGAAAATGGATACAACGAGGTATCAAATTCCCTCTCTTGTTTACTCTGTCCCTCTTTGTTATATCTGAAATCATGGTTTTCATTTTACAATTTTCTTTTTTTAAATGTCGTTTCGCAGAAACTTTTTGAACTCACGGAATCCCTAATTGTTTTACCTGGGAGCGAAATTCCTGACTGGTTCAGCAATCAAAGTTCAGGATCTTCGATACGTATTCAACTGCCACCGCACTCTTTTTGTAGAAACTTAATCGGGTTTGCTTTTTGTGCTGTTCTTGATTTTAAGCAACTTTATTCTGATCGTTCTCGTTGTTTTCACGTCCGCTTAAGTATTTTGTTGTCGTTCTCTGAAACCAAACATGTTGATCTGGGTTACTATTCGCGCTCGATTGAAGACCCCCATGGTTCAGATCATGTCATACTTGGTTTTAAACTTTGCTTGAATGTTGGCTTTCCTGATGGTTACCATCATACAACTGTGTCACTTAAGTTCTTCAATGAGTGGTACCAAAACGGAAAGTTCCAAAAGGGTCAGAAGATAAAACGTTGCGGAGTATGTCCAGTATATGCAAATCCCAGCGAGATCAAAGCCAACACTTTTACTCTCAATTTTGCTACCGAAGTTTGGAAATTGGATGATTTGCCAAGCGCGAGCGGAACTTCTGATGAAGAGGAATTGGAACCGAGTCCCAAGAGAATTTGCAGAGCCGATCAAATCAACACTTCTTAACAAATGAGCCGATCAATCAACACCCTAGTTCTAGATTGTGATTTGTTTAAGATGATGTTTTTATCTATGTATTCCATTTTGCTTTTGAAAATACCTTATTTTATTTAACTTAGCTGAAGAACTAATAAGTCAAAGCATCAGTTAATAATTCATTGCAACCTGCTAATAAGTCAAAGCATCAGTTAATCTCTACTGCATGAAATTGTAGTAACTTGTGGAAGTCTTCTTTTATTATATGCTTCTGAAGATTACATGTTTTAACTTTTTTTTTTGAATTTTTTGGTAATTTTATTATGTCAGAGACATTATGTCTTCGCTTTCTTCTTTGATGTTAATCATGCTGATATGAGGGCTGTTTCGTATTGAATTCTTTTTTATTTTTTTATTTTTTTATTTTTTATATTCCGAGAAAATAAGCGTTTTGAAAATACACTAAATTTAAAACATTTTCTTGGCCAGTGCGCAGTTTGCACAGTATATAGCATTGGGAAGGCAAGCAATCCAATTCGTATTGTATATATCTCTACACTGATGTTTTCGTGTGGGAATTAATGGTGTTGTGAACTTGTAATCCTCTCTTTGCTTCTTAGACCATTAGTTGGTTAATTGAATGTGCACTACGATTTTGCTACTACTATTTTAATTTGATACGGAAAGGCGCTCAGGATATGAGAAATATTGGATCTACAAATAAAATCAAATTGATAAATTCTTCTTCTTAGTCAAGTGTCTTTTTGGTTGACAATAGAATGGGAAATTCTTAATTACAAGTTGGACTATTAGCACCCATCTCTGATCTCCTCATAAAATTCTTTTTCAGTTATATTCATTTTATTTCTGAAAATGCTCCTTTTTTTAGATACACTTTTTCAAATTTTTAATTTTCATTTGATTTATTTTATTGTTAAAACTCATTATTATACTATTTTTTAATTATTTTCAATTTTATTATTACCCTACACACAAATTAAAAAGTTATATGGGTAATAAGTTTTCTAGTGTTAATCATTGGCTGAAATAACACATATTTTAAACTATAATTTCAAAGCAATTTTAATTATGGCAAGCAAAGGTGACGCTGGAGGTAGATATTGTTCCAAGACGAGATCGTAGTCCATCAATCTCTCGGCCTCAATTGGGACCTGAAGAGAAAAAAGAGGGTTATCAGAGGCAAGGCATCAAGCAGAAAGCTGGAATTATGAATGAACAAAGAGTGAAAGCAACTAATACCTTGAATCTACTCATTTGTGGAGCTCCATCCAACCAGTTTCTAATACTTAGCTGCTCAGAGCTCTGTGATGAGGTAAGCCCCTCTATTTTTACTGGGCTTCCGACTACAAGAATTCTTTTGGCATGAATACATGGTTCATTTCCAACTGCTCCTCCAAATGAAGCACGTCTGTCTACTTGTGCAAAGGGGTTTTCATCTTCATCAAGAGACAAAAGACTGAAGTCCTTCCCGAAATTAACTGAAGCCGAACCAGGTCTCTGAAGACGCAATGTGATCCAAACAATGCGGCACCCAACAGGAGTCTTAAAAGTAAATTTTACATGCCTAGGTAATTTTTCAGCACTAGCAGACTTTTCTGGACCATACAAATCTGAAGAAGATGTGATGAGGGATTGGACATCCCATTTTCCCATTGATGACCTTTCCTCCCAGTGTATCTTATTGCTTGCCCAGATTTGTACCTGTAACAGCAATAGGAAGCAACAGCTCAAAGAAAAATATGGACTCAGTAGCAAATTCAGGTGGCAGAGAGCACTGCAGGGAAGAAAATTACAAATACTGACTAAATAATACAGCAACCTCAACACACATTCATGAAGGAAAGGGCCGGATAGTTCTTGTTCTCTTTCCTCTTAACTAATGACAAAAGGCTACAATTTCTCTAGCAGTTAAATTTTGCATTTGAAAATTGTTCCTCTCGAGATTAAAACTCATCAGAATATTTCCTAATATTTTGTTTAATTATTGTGGTTTCTTTTCTCTTCTTTGCCCTCAATTTCAAATTTGATTTTAAATCCTCACCCACATCTACCCAAATAGGATATTATTGACGTGATCTCTGTTAATATCAAACTTGGGTTCCGAATGATAAAGGCAAACCAATAGAAACCTGATATACAATCATAAATATCAAGTGAGTGGACCATCTTCTTACCTACAAAGGGAAGATCGTTGAGAATTTAAAATTAAAGTTTACCAAAATATACATAAATGACGAGCAACAAAACTGTTCTTACTTGGTTTTTTCATCAGCAATTAATGAAATGGAAAGTTTATTATCGGAAACTAACCTACATGAAACTAAACCCCCAGCTGCAATTTCTTTGGGAATGGCACTACACAGGGACTCTTTTAATCATTTCAAAATATGACTTTCGTTATAATAGCATCGAGAACTTTTGCCGAGGTCTATGTTGATTCAGTGCTTGCTTAGGAATATTCACAAGTTGAATATCGATTACCCACCACCCCTGGTACTAGGCTTCATTATTAAGGCCACTTGGCTTATCACCAAATTTATTGAACAACAAGGAAATAAGGGAATAAATATGGCACTTACCATCGGATTGTCACCCACAGAATAGCCGCAAGGACTAACAAGCAAGATAACCCCACTGACATCAGAAACAGAACCGAGAACAATAACAAATTCAACAGAAGTGGTACAAGGTGGAGCTCTCCAATATGAGTGCCTTGATCCAGAATTTAATGGAGCAAGCAGTGACAAAATCGGTGCTGAATCTTTTGCTGTTTCAACCTACAGTGGCACCAAGGAATCTAGAATAAACAATCCATATCAAGATAAAAAAATTCCAATCAAGCAAACTATGAAATTATTAGAGACATGACTTGCTAGCACACAGATTGCACAAAACAATGCAAGAGCTTTTCCTTGTAATAGGTTTTTAGCTTCTCAAGGCATCCTACAACACCTTACCTCAAAGATTATTAGCATATGGAACCTGCTCAGGGTTCCCAAAAATGTCTCAATTGAAAATCAAACCAGACAAGGATTCTCATGGATAAGTGGGATGAATGTTCTGGGCATATATCATAAGAATGAATACTAAAACATATTTCTAAAAATTTTAATCAAGAAAAGAAATTTAAAAGGAAAACATAACATGATGAGAACTGAATACAAACCAAGAACATACCTAGTGCAAAAAGCTAGCAAATGGAAATTCAGCAAGTGATTCCTGTCCACCACATAATTGGTGAAGGACTTCAGCAGGTTGCACGTTATCAGAAGACTGAATCCTTTCAGAAAGACTATCCTTTAAGCAGGATCCAACAACGTCATTCAAAGCATTGTATGCTGCGTTGTCTGCACGGGAACTTCTTCGCAACCTAATCAAGACCCTAACATAGTCCAACATCAATGCATCAAGCACAATCTCATGGCAGCAGTGTTTACAGATAACGCCATCCAGTGTTAGTGAACGACTGGTAGATACATCAACTTGGCCTCCATGGCTTGATCCACTCTGACTTGAGAAGCCATTGTAGTTGGACACATCCCTTGATTTATAATTTGAAAACAGTAGAGCTCCTCTTCCTGCACAACAAACTTTGCAAACTTTTCTTTCACATTGAGAACACAACAAAGGGGATTGTGAAGCTCCAACAGATGTTGCAGTTGAGGAAGCAAGAGCAGGCACCTTAGTTTCTGCACAAACCTTGCACCCGCCACCAGAACAACTCTCTCCGATTCTAGTAATATTCCAGAAGTCTAAAACACTATCATCACTATTCTCAAGGCCAATTGCACCAACAATTTTGTCTTCTAGGGAGGTTTGGCCAAGTAATGCAAGGGTGGTTGCTACTCAACAGTCTTCCCATGTAAGATTCATCAAGCAATACATTTGGATTTATAGAGGCAGGATCAGTTCCAATTGACAATAAAGCTCTATCCCTTTCAGCTGCAGAAAGATGCAGCTGCAGACGTTCAATTTCAAGCTTCATTGCTTCCATGAAGTCTAGTTTCTTTTCCTGAAAATTTTCCCAGAATCTGTCAATCTTACGCTTGTGAGGTTGAATTTAATACATGAAGACCTTTCCATCGATCAATCATAAAATGTGAGAATACAAGCCAAAACAATCAATTCATCCTTTACATATATATAGCGTCATGGATGATCAAAAACCAAGTAGCACCATATCGAATGGCATGGAGACAGCAAATAATTCAACCAAGGGAAGTACAAATAAATACCAAAACAATATGTCAGTAGTGTCAAACCATAATAACAGGACTCTGATTAATAAGTTATACATTTAGCAGAGCAAAATTATGTCAATCTACCAACACAGCTCAGGACCAGGCACAGAATAGCACAAGAAGTAGACAAGCACAGGTTAAGCAAAATTATTTGGAAAGACACGTGTTAAGCATGAAGCACACCAGGGAGATTTAGAAACAGCTCAAAAAGGACACATGTCATTTTTTTTCTAACTCATCTCTGCCTCCCATTTTACAATCAATCCGAATTATATAAATTTAACCTCCATCTTTACAGTAATGTGCAATCCATTTAATCCTAGAATGACATGATAGATTATGGGCACTTGTATCAACTCCATAAATCCATTCTACTACTCACAGCCCACGCAACTCCCAACCCATGTGACAATGAACTTCAACTTATTGCAATAGATCTGACTAAATAATACGAACAGTCAGCTCATTTCGTTTTTGCAACCTACCAAACAGCATTAATTTGAATCATCACAGCAGATAAGATAAAGGCTAATGAAACAATTTGTTTATCTTAGCTGTGTTTGACAAAGTTTACTATGTTCACACCACCATCTGTCTCAGTGATTTTGTCTACTATATTCACACTGCCATGCATCTCAATGATTTATCCCACTGTTGGGATAAAACTATGTCTTCTAAGTCAGATGAGATTTACCAACAAAGAGCATATTATACAAAATTAAAAATAAAAAATAAAAAATTTGTAAGCAAGACGTACAATAGAATGAATACAAACCTCCAAAATCAGTTTAAGCCTATCTAAGTGGCATCTTGTTCTCACATCAACCGTTGCTGGATATGTTGGATCAACTACTCAACGAAGCCCTCAGGGTTCAAAATGAGGTAAACATAAACACCCTATCCATTGTCTACTAACTTGAACAATGCAGAAAGATTATTGCAGAATCCCTATTATCATTTTCCTTAAACTATTATTGACCGTTAGAAAAGACTGTCTAAATGAGAATTAAATCGAAATGAAAACAAATAATAGTCAATGCCAACATTCAGGTCAAATCAGAATGAGCAAGGAATTGAGTATGGTAGAGTCTCTCTCTCTCTCTCTTTTTGGGTCCTCTTTCTTTTCTAAATTAAACTGAAATATTAGAGAAAAAAATATGCAATAAAGAATTAAGCGAATATTGAAACGATAACGTTTCACCACAACTCACCAGGTGATTCCATGAGCTCGCGAAAGCTTGAATTGATACAAAACGACGAATTTCACGATCCAGTTACCTGGTCAAACACAAATAAGATTATAAACATTGAGAATCTATGGATGCGCTAAAACGACGAATTTCACGATCCAGTTACCTGGTCAAGAAGGATTCGCAAAAACGCCGAAGAAAGACGACAATTGGAGTGAGATTTGTGATCCGATGCATGCGAGTATAGAGAACAACGGTGATGTACCAATTAGTCGTCAAGTGAAGTGAGAATCGACTTGATCGAAGGTTATATGAGAAGATGTCAATAAGTTACCAAACTTGGTACGTATTGTACTTTGATTAGTCTAAAATTCATTTGAAATTGTTTTAAGCTTAATTGTCTGGATGTAAAAAATTTTGTTTTTATCTTAGGTTGGTTTAGTATACCCTTTCAAGTATAATTTATTTAAGTAGAATTTTTATAAATAGAGTTTTTATAAAAAAAAAAGTTGTTACTTAATTATCAATTAGAGTTTTTATTAAAAATTATGAAATTAGAATTTTTATTAAAAATTGTGAAATTATTTTAATAGGTAAGTTATTTAAAGTTATGTTATGAAAAAATGAAATAAAGAAAAGATATCTTAGACATTTTAATATTTTAATATTTATCTGGATGTAAAAAATTTTATTTTTATGTTAGGTTGGTTTAGTACACCTTTTCAAATATCATTTATTTAAATAGAATTTTTATTATTAGATTTTTTATCAATAGAGTTTTTACAAAAAAAAAATTGTTACTTAATTGTCAATTAGAGTTTTTATTAGAAATTTTGAAATTATTTTAATAGGTAAGTTATTTAAAGTTATGTTATGAAGAAATGAAATAAGATTATGAAATAAAGAAAAAATCTCTTGGACATTTTAATATTTTTAAAAAAATTTAAATATTTACTCACAAAAATTGAAAATTTGAATTTTTTTTAGTAGAGACAAAATAGTTTATTTAATTTTTAAAAACTCTACTAAAAAACAAACAACAACAAAAATTGAAAAGAGCTCATGAGATTAAATAAGAATTTATAAAATTAAATAAATACTTATGATTATTAAATAAATATACTAAAATAATTATTAATAAATACTTATTTAATTTTATATGCTCTTATTAAAATTTTTGTAGTTATTTGATTGTTTTTAGGGGTCCAGCTACGGTGCCCTCCTGGGCACGGCGTCCCCTTCTTTTGTCATCATCCATGCTAGCCGTTAGATGATACTGACTTTAATCCAACGGTTGGGATTTTGAAATTATACAATGATGTGAAGTGGGCAACTGTCCAAACCCGTTTCAGCTACCAAATTAGTTTTAGGGTTCTACAAACCCTTGCTTGTATTTCAACAGACATGGGCGAAATTTTTGAAGCAGGAATATTTTCTTAATTCTAGATAACTGTAATTGGAGCAGTGATGTCGTGTCGAATTTTTGAAGTGGATTGCAGTGACTTGCAGTTTGTTATGGCAGCATTGAATGAAACGGAAAGGATTACGTATACCAAATTTAAGGTAAGTGTAATTTTAATATGAGATTTGTGATGTGAATCATTTGTTGTTCATAATATGGTTGGTGGGAAGCTAGATCTCATACGGATAATAGCAAAATTGGGGTGCACAAATTTTTTAAAATAAATTTATGGATATTTTTTCAACAATGTAATAATGTAAAGGAGTTTTTTGTTATAATATTCATCTTAGTAATTCCATGTATTAAAATGATATTCGAATCCGTAACAATTAGTTCCAGTTAGCTTAGGTGTTATTAAGTTTTACAATGAACATTTTTAAAATTTGGAACATGAAAATGATACATGCTTACCCTTCGTTCCAGATCTCATTTGTTTATTTTTTTCCCCAATTTTTTTGTTTGTTTTGGGATTAGTTATATGTATTTGTTTTGTGCTGGACTAGGAATGTAAACTGTATGTTGCTATGAACTTTGGTTTGATTATAATAAATAAATGTATCACTGGATTTCATAAATTAAGTTGGTGGGAAGTAATAAGCATAAATCGTGTGAGATTGATGGCGGTGTTGAAGAGGTTGGTGAGGATCAAAGCATTGAAGGAAGAAGAAAAAGGCAATGCCATAATGGGTTCATAAGATATTTGTAAGCTCAGTTCATTAAAAATTATAGAGATGTATAATTTTGCAGTCATATGATGATATTGCAGCGGTGAAGCCGTGCATGAGGTTAAGGCAAGCGATGGAATGACTTGCATTACAGAAGAGGTATGTGAAGTTGCACTATAAAAATAAAATAAATTTGTATTTTCAATTAGTGGAGATGTAGTTAGTTTATTTGCCATGATTGTGTACTAGATGGAAATTGGATCCACGTTTAAAGATTTACCACCGGAGAGAAAATGTCAATACAAATTGAATGCGAACAAATATTGAAGTCAGAAGTGGCAAAGGCAAAGTTCTTGGCTAGATTCGCCCCAGATAGATTAGTGGCAGCAGTTTCGCCGCTGACAGATGAACAAAGCGTGGCTGTGTGTCAAATAGCTTTTGGTAGTTTGCTACAACTGTGGCAGGCTAAAGAGGAAACTTTGTGGCAATTTAATTGAGATGATATATATTGTGAGGTACATTTTAGATACGAATGGTATTAGATTTTGAGATCATCGAAAAAACTCAATCAACCAGGAAATTTAGACATAATCTATGCTCTGTAAATTCAGATATTCTCTAATATGAAACTATTTTTATGTGTTTTGTTATTCCTAACTAATTTAGACATAATCTATGCTCTATAAAGTTAGATATTCTCTTATATGAAACTATTTTTATGTGTTTTGTTATTCCTATCTTTTACGGACTTGGTAACGTTGTCATGGACGTACGACAACTATTATGTCCGTGCAATTTTTATTGTATATTTTGTTATGTCATGATATTGAAGCTCAGTTTTCTGACTCCAACTACTAAGAACTGCAGTTGCAGCATCTTTTGAATATTACAAATGTGCTTGTAGTATTTCGACAGATTAAAACCTGCTATTTAAGTTCTTCACGCCTTCACCCCTCCGGGCCCCTTCTTCTTTCATTTATATTTGCTACACCATTTAGTTCACACTCTGTAAAGCTAGATGAAAGCTTATTCATTTATGTTCCATTGCAATTCAAAAGCACAGTTTATGTCAACTGTCAAATTGACTACTTGCACGTATTGATTTCAGTCGAAACAAGGTTATTGGTCCATCAAGAAATTGAATCCATATGGCCATGCCATCGTTATTCAACCACCCAGTTTCAAATGTATAAATTAATTCAACTCACTTCTGTGATCAAGGAGCAGAACAAATCATGAAAGATTTTTCAGCTACCATAAATTCGAACAGATGTAGTTTGTATCCTTTCAGGCTTAGATAGATTTTCCTTCCATTAACCTTGCAGTGTTAATAATCTTATTACTTCTTATTTACAGCTACAATAGTATTACTATATCGAAATTTTTTGCTTTTGCAACATAAACTTGTATGTAATGTACATTTTATTGTTACTTACAAATTAATTGCTGCCAAAATAGTTGTTTCAACTAATATGTTTATTGTTATAATGGATAAATATTTTCTTGTTCCTTACAACAAATTTATTGCAACTCAAACAGTTCCGGTGTCATGACCTACGTCTCCCCGTTGTCTCTTGGGGCTACGTGCCCACTCAACAGCTGCACGATCTTGCTCATTTTCATCAAACGACAACCTCGATAAAGACAAAAATAGGGGGTAGGGCACCGTAGACGCAGCCTGTTTTTAGCATAACTTTTAAAGATTAAATAAGATACTTTACCTCTACAACTAAAAGCTAAAAATTTGAGCTTTTGTTTATTTAAATAATTTTATAATTTTTAATGAAAACTCATATCGACAACCAAATAAATAAAATTTATTTGATAAAAAACTCTATTGAGGAAACTTTAATTAAATAATCAATGTTTGAAAAACTACATCAAATGAAGCCTTATTAAAATGTGGGTTCTAAATAAACTATCCTAACTCATTTTGTTTCAATAAATATGTGATTGGATTAAAATTTGTAAAAGTAATATAATCTCAAGTTTCGGCTCTTTATATATCTATCAATCAAATGCACCGACTAAACATTCATCACTCTTGTCCAATGCCCCTTATTATTGCTTATACTTTTGGTGACCGCGGACATTAACGACCAGTTGAAGTAAGTTTAGAAATTGATACTAATTGCTGATTATCAATGGCGTGAAATTCATGTCGCTAATTTTATTAATTGTGTCAACCTTTTTTTTTCTTTAAAGAATTGTGTTAGCTATTGGATTTGGAATTTCTAAAATTAACTTTTGATAGCATAATATTTCAATATATATATATATATACACACACACATTAAGAAAGTATTTTTAAAGATAAATTTTTCCGTACACTCATTAAAATCTAAATGTTTTTACTTCACTCCTATAATGAAGAAAATTACTGATTGCTTTGACTAAGTAAAATTATAATTGTATCCCTATTTGCAAATGAGGAATGGCAAAATAATAAATGCCCATAAACTCTATTTTTATTTTAATTAGATCATTGTTATTGTAGATAAGTCAATGTCTATGGCGGCATTTGAAATTATGGTGTAGTTTCCATATTCCATCTCGTGCCACAATTACATCAAATTTAGTTGTTGATTGCCCGGCGATAGCTTCCTTCCCTCTAGAATTTCTAAACATTTATAACCTTTGTTGTTGATTTATAATGAATATATGAATGACATTTATAATTTGAATGAGGATTGAGGATTGTGTTAAGTTTTTGTTGAAACTTATCAATGATTAATATTTATTTTTTTATTGTTCTTGTTTAATAATCATTAATTCAGTGTTTCATAAAAAAACTCATTTCAATACTGAATTCTTATCAATTATATTTTTCATTGAATTATTTCTTAAATCAATTATTTATTCACGTTCTTGTGCCAAGTTAGCCCATCAAACTCTCGTGTCGTATTCGGGGCTCGTGCAGTAATTAATTTAGTTAAGAAATTAGAATTGGCACCGTTATTTCTTTCACTTATTTTGATTGATATTTATATTTTGAAATTTTTCATGCCTATAAGTTGTTAAAAAAATTATGTTTTTGATGTATTTAAAAAAAATTAAGAACTAAATTATGTCATGGATATTAATATCTGATGTATTTTTTTAAAAAATTATTAATTAAATACACATGCACACTATCCAAAAAATTATGTTATGTTTACCTCCAAATTATTGAAAGAAAATCTTTCTCACAAGATTAGAGACTATCTTGAGACCTAAAAAATTCAAAATTCCCTTATCGTCTATTTTGAGACGCTATAAAATTTGTAAAAGGAGATGACATTTGTTTTTTGCAAGCAAGAAACAACATTAGTGATGAGACAGAATTATCTACAAGGAATAGGCATATGTTAAAAAATAATAGACAATATTTGAAACTTTTGTACTTATACGTAAATTTTAGGAATCTAAACGTAAATTTTGTTTTTAAAATTTAGAATAACTACAAACGTAGGCTTTTTCATGCATAAATATCTTTTTAACTTCTTATTGAAAAATGTGTTTGCACTCGTTCGTACATATAATTCATTGTTTTGCATATTTTAATATGTAGAATAATTTGTTTTGCACTTTCATTGTCGATACACTTTATGTACTCTAAATCACTTTTATAAACAATCAAAGAACTGGTAGAATGACGTGGAGGTTTGTTGCTCAATGTGGGGTAGCAAATTACGTTCAACTTAATCTAATTTAGACGAGTTGAATGAATTATCGTAGATTAATTGGGTCAATTTTTTCAAATTCGTTAATAATTAAGTTGGATTGAATTAATTAACATGTAAATAATAATTATTATTATAATAATAACAACAACAACAACAATAATAATAATATTTTCATCCTTAAATGCTAACCTAATTTTTAACCTCTTTTGATTATTTTATAAAAGAGATTATTTAAACTTAGCATTCATGATTTCATTGTACTATCTATTACTTTAGACTCCAATATCAAAATTAAAATCACACTCTTAATTCTCAACAAGAATATGTTATTTCATTCATTCTTTCTTGGATATTGTATTTCTAACTTATAATATTTATTTAATATGCATGTTTTGGATATGGGACATTAGAACTAACTATTAGAAATTCTTTTTATTTTCAAGCAACATTCAGTTTTTATGCCTTTTATTTATTTAATTTTTAATTTTAATTTTCAACCTGATCAACCCAATCTGATAGCTTATTAATCGGATTGGTTTGGGTTAAACATGTTTATTTAGTCAGTAGACATTTTAACACTATTAAAAGTACTTATGAAACCCCATTTATTTGCATTTATAATTTTATCCTGAATGAGATTAATGAGTGATATTAAAACAAAATATCATTTCAAACCATTTAACTTTAACGCCTCAAAAAAATCAAGAACAATTCCTCTTCTTCTTCTTCTTCTCCATTTTTCCTTTTTTCAAGAGATCGGAAGTCTTGTAAAATAAACTTTCAATCACTAATCAATATCAAAACTAACTAAATATTAAATAATTGTCATTAAAAATACAAAATAATTGAATAAATCATAACTTAGAACAAAAACAAAATTATTACATTCGAGAGATTATGAATGATTTTTTTTTTTAAATAGGTGGGGAAATTTACAATATTAGCCAAAAAATTTAGGCCTTTTTCTCAATTACCCATAGCAACTTTTTTTCTATCAACATTAGCCAAATCCAAGTCTTTCTTCCCAAATTACCTTTTTTCACGGAACAAAACTAACTTTTCTCCGCATCGTGAAACAAACAAAACGCAGCAGCTTAGCTTTGTACTCGTGAATCATCAACGACGACAACAAATAATAGTAAAAGTCAGTCATAATCTAAATTCAATATCCGGTGATTCTGATTTCGCCATGTATCTGTAATATTTATAAAATTATTATATTATATTAAAACAAAATTTAACTCTTAAAAAAAACAGACTGATGCGACGGGCGTGCCTGTCGCACGAAATCTGGTGCGACAGGCGCGCGCCACAGGCCTTCCCTGTCACGCGCTATCCCCTTCCCTTTCTCTTCTCTTTCTCTTCCCTTCCCTTTCCCACATGGATCTCACCCACCACCGCCATTAAACACTACCAACAACAACAACAACAACAACAACAACAAGCCAAACAGCAACAACAACGACAATAACAACTCACCTAGGGTTTTCAATTTTTTCCTTTGATTTTGGATATCTCCGAAGTTTTGAAGGTGATTTAGCTTCTTTCCGCCGTCGCTAAGTTCCTCCGCTGCCGATCTACGCCGCCGCCGAAGATCTATACAACTTCCGGGGATGAGACTTTGGTGAGAGAGGGAAAAAATTAGGAGAGGGAAACGTGAGAATGGGGAGGGTATTTTCGTCCATAAATTGGAGATATGGCTAATGTTGAAAGAAAAAACTTAGAGGGGTTAATTGAGAAAAAAGTCTAAATTTTTTGGCTAATATTGTAAATTTCCCAAATAGGTGCAGGGAAGAATTTAGCGAGTTCATAAATAATTGGTTTATTAATAAAATTTACAATAAAATACGACTTCAAAAAGATCAAAGACGAAAGAAATGAAAAGCTTATCCTTAACAACAATTTTATTAAATACTAGAGGCGTAGATGCTAGTATCCAAAAACATGACAAATTTTAGACAAAATCCGAAATATCAAATATGTCCCCACAGAAACAAAACGAGAGGACGAGGCCAATGAGATGGAGCTAACGGCTTTGACAAGCCACACGATTCTCCTTTTGTCATTACTTAAAATAACTTCATATTTTATCTATACGAGTCTCTCAAAACATTCCGAATGCCCATTCGCAGCTTTGTATTAGTGATTTGTCAAGTAAGCACTCCTCTGAAATGCTATATATGTTGAGCTCATTTTTTTTTTTGATAATTTTGCAGTTACTAACGGCTGAATTTCAAGATACACAGTTCAAGATTTGATCTCTTTGCCATGAAATCAAATGGGCTTGTGTAATTTAGTTTATTTATCTTAAATTTTGGATGTTTCTAGCATCAGAGATTGAATTTCAAATGGTTTTTGGGTTTAATTTAGCCCATTTTCACACAAATTTTGCTAAGACTATATCTTTTATTGCATGCTGATTTTATGTTGGTGAACTCAATTGGGGAATAGATACTATTATGATGCATTCATATGTCCTTAGTTATTTTTGTCTAAGCTTAAACAAAGTTGTCTTTTTTTTTGTTTTCCTGGGAATATTTGTTTGTTGTTTTTCGAAATGCATCAAGTTTATCATAATGTTTCTAATTCATTGAAGTAGGTCTGTGTAGCTTATCTTTATTCCTATACTAATTTTCTGAAGACGTGTTTTTGTTACGTCTTATTTTATTTGATGTTTTAGTTTGATCACAATCTTTCAAAATTGTACTGGCACTACAGCTTCAGTTTCAAGAACCCACTTGAGGGGATAAAAGTTTGAGTTTCTTGTTGTGATTTGGGATGGACGGTGTTGAATTTGGCGTATTATTATCTCATTAAGTTGTATAAAATTCAAGTCGGTACAATTCATTATTTACCAAGTCCATCACAATTTTGCAGAGAAGGTAGAATCTTAATAAATGCACACATAAAAAAATAAAATTGTACAATCAGAATTGAAATGACAAATTATAATTATCTTCTTTTGATCCTAATTGGAAGATTTGCCTTCTGACATTTTAAATTTTGATTAGATTTCTTGTAACTATCTTTGCTGTGGAATTTAAACAGATATGAGAATTTGCTGAGTTTCTTGAACGTGTGTTAAAATGACAATTCTGCCAGTTTGCTCAGCCACATCAAGCTGTTCCCATTCATTGGTGAGATATGAGATGACACTTCCTATGTTGGTTATTTTCTTTTTGAGTTGCTTCCAGGCTCTTGCATTAATAAAATTAGGCAATGAGCAAACAAATTATGATGGTTTCATACTAACCTAATTTGTTTGAGATCACTACATGATTGTCTTTAGTTAAAAGTTTTTGCTTATCTCAATGTTAGAGAAAAAAAAGAGAATTTCATTAAGTGAACTTGGGTATCTTTCGCTTCATGTGATAAGTATTGATAATTCTTCAGTTGGACTCATAATTATGACATGGTTCTATCTGCAAAATGTTTCATGTATATTCAAGAAATTGTAATTTTTTCTTATCAGATAAAAAATTGTTGGTTACTTGCTGAGATATTGCTAATCTGGTATGCACCTTATTCCTCAGTCAGCATTGTTCTTTATTTTGCAAAAATCAGTCCACATAGATGTTGTAGGTCATTGTTGCATGATTGATATATCATACTCCATGGACTAGGATTTTCTTAACCAAGAGTTCTGGTAAAATACACAAGTGGTTTAGAGGAGTCATAGAACCTGCAATTTGTGCACTTGAACTACCCTACATTACAAAGATGACATTTTCACTCAGTAAGGACTATGAGTCGAAATGTACAAAAAATGATGGGAAGCTTGCAATACATGCCCTGAAATCTCTTAATTTTTTGTTGCCTTGGGAATCTTGCGTTTAAACATTGATTGCATTTGCATTTTTCAATTAGCAGACATCATTCCATGGAGGTTTGCAATCCTTTTCCTCATTCAGGAAGGACTTTGAATTGAAGTGTAATGTGGAAGATGGTATTGATTTGGGCTTGAAAAATGGAACTCATCTCCAGAGAGTTTGCTTTAAAGCACAAGCTACAAAGTCCTTGTACTCTAGTTTTGTTGAAAACAGTAAATCAGTCTCCATAGATTTCATTAATTTCTGTCCAAATGAATTAGACGACATTAGTTGCAAACCATCTAATGCATGGAGTTATTCTGTTGAAGCGGCAAACGAGATGAACCCTATGGGAAGTGGGGAGCTGAAATATATAGAATATTCTAGTGTACCTGCTGTGGAAGAAGGACTTGTGGATTTTGCAGACCGAATGACTGAAAATGCAGACAAGCTGATGGCACCTGTGGAACCCAAAACCACATTAGCTATTGAATTAACACCTGAGAATCCCACCACAGCATTTGATTCTCTGGATATGGATAACAGTTCAATATCCAATATCAAAAGCAGTTTTGATGATTTTTTAGCTGGCGTAAATGAGTCCTTCAGTTCTTCCATGATTAAAGGAGAAAATGCTGTGAAAAGCTCACTTGACACAATTACTTCATCACTAACATCTATAAAGAAAAGTACTTCAGAAGCAGTTGATAATGTTGTTAGTAGGGTGTTTTCTTCTATTGATCAAACAGGAGGATCTGCCGGCAGCAAGTTGACAAATTTTTCAACTGACTTGAAGGAAGCCTCAAGTAAAGCAACTGTTGCTGCTGTTGATGTCTTGAGGAATACAATTGTTGCATTGGAAGAATCTATAACAAATGGGGCTTCTTTCGTTGTTTACTATTATGGCACCACTAAGGAATCACTTCCTCCAGAGATAAGGGATGCTCTTAATTTATATGAAGACAGAGCAGTAAAACTCTGGAGGCCTGTTGGGTCAGCTTTACAACAGGTACTGTTATAATTTGGATACTAATCAGTTTCATTGCTTCATGGTATCTGATGATTTAGTAAGATTCTATAGTGAGATTATTTTCATTGAAAGCATAATTCGGAAATCTCCATTATGATACACAAAAATATTTGTTTCCTTGGTTCTTGGTCAGACATTTTCTTTGTTGTTGCATCACTTCCATTAAGATTTTCTAACAGTAACTGATTGTAAACACGTTGAGCTTGCATTGCCTGTGAGCACTAAATTTCAATACTGTGTAAGCAGGTTTCTGTTGCCATTGAGGGGTTGGAAAGAAGCCTTGGCTTTGATCCAAATGATCCTATTGTTCCATTTGTTGTTTTCTTGGGTACATCAGCTACTTTGTGGTATGAATATCCTTTTGTTCTGAAGAATGAATTTTGTTACCATTCATGTTAGAAAACAAATTAGCGAATTACTTATCGTATGGGAAACTTAATGTTCTATCAGATTTGTGCAGGATCTTTTATTGGTGGTGGACATATGGTGGTTACTCTGGAGATTTATCTCCTAAGTCGACTTTGGAACTTTTGAGAGGGAAGGAGAATGCTGTACTGATTGATGTCTGGCATGAGGCAAGAGATTGTAAATCTTTCTGGCCATTTATTTGGTTAAATCAGACATGTTAAGTTCTGGTGCTCCCATAAGAAGGCTAAAACAATTATCCTACTGCTTTCATTCCAGTTTTACTTAGAACCTCTACTGTTTTTAAAGTTGTTTTTGGGTTATTAAAAGAAAGGGGTTCTCTTTTGGGTTCAAATGTATGATTGATTAGTGATAATGTTTTCACTCCAAAGTTAAACCTACATTTTTGTTTCCTGCTCAATTTTATCAAATTTTGCTTGATGTTGGGAATTGAATCTTCTGAAGGATCTAAGAGAAAGAGATGGAATTCCTGATCTTCGACGAGGAGCACGATTTCGCTACTCAAGTGTATATTTGCCTGAGGTTGGTTTAAGCATGTATATGATGTAATTTCTTTTGTGAATTTGTTATAGGGAAGGCAATCAAAATGCCCATTGCCTCTAATTTGGTGGAAATTGCTAAGTAATGTTTTGGAGAAAGAAAAAGAGGGTGGTGTATATGTGGAGCTTACGGTTTCATTCTAATTTTCGTTGCTTATATTTAGGTTGGTGGATCAGTAAAGAAATTGTTAAGAGGTGGCAGAGAGCTTGATGACACCTTAACGGCTGCCATTATTCGTAATTTGAAAATTGTTCAGGTATGGTAGCTTTAAACTCTTAGAATGCTTATTTCTGTATAGCTCCTAATTTTTCAGATAGAAAGCTTTCTATTCTCAAAAAATAAAAATAAACTTTCTGCAAAAATGCTAAACAACTTTTTACTTGACTCTCCAAATTCTGTTCTTGTGTGCTAATGGCCACTAAGAAGAAGTCATGAAGCTTTACCCTGTGTCCCTGTCTTGCTTAACACATGATTTGTATACCTTACCACTCTTTACATTTTTAACAACCCATAGGAGCATATGACTTGCAAATGGTAAATATATTACATCATTCAATAAAATTGTGTAGCATAAATGATGCACAAACCAAAATGGTTGGTTTCGTAGTTTGGTCATACCCATTGAGCATCCAATTTCAAGTTGTTCAATAAAGCTGTACTAGTGAGATTGTACTAAGAGAACAAACATTTAATTGTCTGTAGGAATGCAGTTTATGGATTAGATAGCTACAATTAGAGCTGGAATGTGATATTTGGTGTGTATCACAGATGGTAGCGATCCCTTTGATTCAGTGATTTGATGAAAAGTAAAGATACAATATATATTTTGTAGTGTAAGTAATGTGATCCTGTCTTATTTATGTATTTATGCTTGTGCTGCCTTCGAGTTTTTCTAGAATTTGTGATGGGCTGTTCTTATTTGCAATAATATTCCCTATATCATGCACTTTTTGTTGTTTCTTAATGGTATGTGGAAATGATGTCTCAGAATATACTTTTTGGACTATCTGTAGGACAGGTCCAAGGTCATAGTTATGGATGCTGATGGTACCCGTTCGAAAGGCATTGCAAGATCTCTGAGAAAACTTGGGGTTATGGTAAGTATCACTAGGACTCTTCAATGCTTCTTTGCAATACTTGATTATGAAATTAAGATGGAATCAAAATTGGAAGAAGAAAATATATATATCTGACCCAAAATTCAAATCCCATTGTTCACTGTATAATTTATCTCATGTGTTGGGGAACCGGAAGGCAGCATTAACTAAAAATATATTGCCAGAATCATCATAGATAGATCTAAAAATCATCTACTAATTGTTGTGTTGTTTCACATGATAGAGACCATTCCTGGTCCAAGGTGGCTTTCAGTCTTGGGTGAAAGAGGGTCTACGGATAAAGGAGCTAAAATCTGAGACTGCATTAACCATACTCAACGAGGTATTCACAACAGGGTTACTGTTATTCTCTGAACTTCTAAACTTTCAGTAGTATAAGATTTTATTCTGGCTGAACTTGTTTCTTTGTCTTCTCTTTCCGAAAAGTAGATCAAACTTTTTAGCTGCCTATTAATGCATAGTTCGATCGTTTCAGGATGCTGAGGCAATCTTAGAAGATATCAATCCTTCTCCGGTGCAATTTCTTGGGTTTGGTGTGGTAAGGTTACTTTCGTGTGGATATTCAATTGCATATGTGATTTCTTCACAGTAATTGTTTATCATGCTGTATCCATTTTGTACACCTCCAAAGCTATCTTTGTTTGACTTGTCATAACTGGAGGCATGGATTAAAAGCAATTCTTCTAGTTCTATCTAAGCTAAGAGCTGCATAGAATTGCATTGAGAAGTGTTGGAACCCATTATGACGAAGAGAGTTCGGCCACATAGATAAATTTCATTATCTATCTGTACATTTTATCTGCAGTTTAAGAAAATATATTAAAACATTCCTTGAATTGGTCTTTGCTTCTTAACTATTTCCTGAATATCTACTACATTAATTTTTGTTCAGTCTCTAAATACTGGTTAATGGTTCAGATGCAGTCTCAAGTACATAATATGAATGTTAAGGCTTTTCATGTGATCTAAGGTGCATCTTTCGCTAATAACTGCTTTTATTTATGGCCAGGGCTGTTTTGCAGTATTATATGCGCTATTAGGTGCGTATATTTCTTTGTTCAGATATGTCAATTTTATTCATAATTGGAATGCAATATGATTCATTGGTATATGTCCTTAGTGAACTTTGGTTTGTACAAATTTACTAGTTCGGTATACATTGTTGAACTGCTTTTGAAGTTCAGGTCATAAAAAATGTAACATATGACCCTTTGCATTGACTTTTTTATCATTAGAGCTTGTGCTTGTTGAACAATGAAAAGCTTATACTCAAAGGGATTGATTTCTGGTGAAAAGAAACATGGATGTTGACATGCATCTAATGGCAACTAACTCCGGAAACATTTCCCTCCAATTCTTTAAGGAAGTTATGGATGCTTGTTGAAGGAGCCTGCATGCAGGAGCCTAGTTAAGAGTAGACTCATAGCTAAGGCACTAATGCCTGTATGCTTCTACCTTGAATAGTTGGCTAAGACAATCTGGCTGTGTATTTGTTTGGTAGGTGATACATAGAGGTTGGAGGTTATACATGTAGACTAACTTTTGGGATGGAGGGTTGGATGGGATAAATTATTGTTTAGGTGGTATCCTAGTGTATTTTCATTTTCATTCTCTTTTGTGGGTGTCAGTCTATTCCGTTTTGGTTGGATGGCCTGCTAGTTAGTGGCAAAAGACAAAACGCCCTTAGTACCTGTTTAGTATTAAGGTGCTGTGGTTTAAAATCCATGGCTTTTGTAATTAAAAAAAAGAAAAAGCTGTAGTTATGAAATAAAAGTTGATAGTGTGTGGTAAATATGAATTTTAATAATAATTTTTGATAAAAAATAATGAAGATATTATAGGTTTTCATTGTATAAGTGTATGCTAAAAATCAACTTAGCTGTCAAATTATAGCAACTGGTGTTTTACCAAACACTTTTAGTGTGTACATCAAAAGCTATAGCTGCTAACTACAATACCAAACAGGGTTTAAATTGGGCTCCTTTTATATCTAGTGACTATTACCAGAATGAAAACAAAGGTAAACTTTTTCTAGGATTACTCACCGAAACTACTGAATTGTGGATTGTTTTGGTAGCATATATCAAATGTAAAGGTTAAGGTTCTGAAATTCAAGTGCAAACTGGTCTTGGCCCATGATAGATAGCATTCTATGATGTCTATGATTGAGGGCACATGCTACGACACAGATGCCTGAGGTGAAAGACAAAGGTTAGGGGTGGGCAGGGAAGAGGAGTGGGTGTTCGTTTTAGGATTTACTGTGCCTTAGAAGGCCCAGTTTAATTCCAATGTTGGATAGTTACATCTTGAGACTTTGTTGGGAGCAACCTGTAACATTGTTCTGCTGTGGCCTGACATTAGCTTTGGATTGTCTTGGCATGTAATCATAGCATATCTGTTTCATGGGATGTTTATTGAGATCTTGTTTTAGATTAATGGCCTCTGTATAGACAACTGTCCTTTAAATCTATTTCCTTTTTCTATAAAAATATAATGTCCCATGCTTTGTGCTAACTGCATGTAAATAATTGGACTCAGAGTGGGAGAAGACGTTACAATTTATTGGTGTTATTGGCCTTGGTCAGGTACTCATATTCTTCTCTAGTTTAAGTGTTCCTGTAAAGTTGTTTCATTTACTATATTGAATTTTAATACTGGTATAGATTAAGTAAATGATGAAATGATATAAACTTCTGTGAAATGATGAGTGTGTGCGTACATGCTCCTTTTCCTTTGCAATTCAATTTCAAATATACAATCCGGTCCTAGACGTTAACTGGTTGGGATTTTGTGGTAAAAGATTGAGAATGATATGATAGTTTTCAATTGTCTGATTTTGCTAGTTGCTTCTAACAAGAAGATGGCTTTTTTGGTCTATTCTTTGGTCCTTTTTCTATTTTTAAAAAAAATTATTAATGCCTCTGGATTTTTTGCAATAAATGTTATGACATCATCATGTTACGTTGATTTTGGAACAGAGAGTTTATATAATATAGTCCATCTACTGGCCGTCATACACTGGTGCAGATTTCTTTATTAAATGAAACTAAAAATTTCTTATATGTTTTATGTATTTGGGTATTGCAAATTATACTGATTCTGTGGCTGGGTTGCTGTAATTCTACCAGACTATTTATGGGCGGGTGGCTTCATACAATGATGCTGAAGATTTTAAGCAAGATGTGAGGTAAAGTCTTCTTAAGGTTATATGAAATCTAGAAAACAGAGTCATCATTAAATATTTTATTCCAATTTTGATCTGCACATTAAATATATATATTGAAAATAATTCGGTTTTGGAAAAATAAAGGTTCAAATGTTTATAAACTCCTAACATGGATCACTTGTTCTTCTCAAACTACCACAACGTGATTAGTTTATTCTTTATAAATTGTCTTGTGGTTTCCTATCATCCAGATGCTATAATAATGTTTTAATCAAACGCCAAATCTTAGTGGATATGGATGTTCATTGTGTATAATGTTATGAAGGGTGTAGTGTGTAGATTGAATGCTTGTTAGACATGAACACCCAGAGTTAGCATTTTAATTGCACTGCCAGCTGAAAATAATAAGGTGATTTAAAACCACTGGGTGTTGCACCGAATATACATATGGACACCAATTTCTAAAACCAATATTGGGCATCATGATAGGCATTTCATAGGAATGTTTGATATGTCAAATTGGACAGGATTAGATTGGACTAGATAAGATAGGATTGAATTAGATAGGATTATGTATAGTATTGTCTTGTTTTGTGTTTCGTATAGTTTGGGATAAGATTGAATTATAAATATAATTTTTTATTCAAATATAAAAAAGTAGTTATTATATATTAATTTAACCATTAATTTAGTAAAATAGTTCATATGAAAAAAGATTAAATATCTAAATAATATAAATTTTAAACTATTAAAAATATATAGCATTTTACTATTGACTAAAATATAATCTTAAAATTATGAATTTTATTTAAAATAAATTTTTTATTTTATAATAGATATAATTTATAAAAGAATTTTTTATTTTTTAATTAGAATTTTTATTATAAAATTAATTTGTCTCATTATTATAATTAAATAATTTATGCTTTAGTATAAAATAATGTAACAAATATATATCTATAATTTTATTTAACAAAAATACTTATCTTAACTTATCACATGAAGGCCATGGGATAAGTTTTGGCTTCAATTGGGGATTGAATGATGGGTTACAATTAACTCTCTCTGATTATCCTATCCTAGTATTCACTAAACATGGAATTTGACAATAAATGGTTCAATTTAATACTATTTGGTTGCATTATTAAAACTTGAGATGGATTATTTTTTTATCCAGTCCTATGTTTGGTGCACGTGAGAATAGAATGAAATGAGATAATTAATTGTGATCCTGAAACCCACCATTTAGTTTCAACTTTCAACCAAAACTTATCCCATGGGCATGGGAGATGTTAGGATAAATAATTTCGTTAATTCAATTGTACATTATTTAGTTATTGCATTAATTTTTAATTATAAAATAAATTATTTAATTCTTAAAGAATAAGAGAAATTTTATATTATTGTATAATAGAATATTAACAAAAATAAAATTTCTTTTTATAAATAAAATTCATAATTTTGATATTATATGTTAGTTAATAATATTATAAAATATATTTTTAATTGTATAATCGACTGTATATATGTGTGTGCTTGTTGTGTTATTGACCACTGAACAAAAGAGTTTATTTGAGCTATTATAATGTATTTGATTGAAGTACTTTTCTCCATTTTGAAGTTTTTTTTAATTTATTTATTTTATTATTTCTTTTCCCTTCATCCAAGTTTTATTCCTTGCGTTTGAGTGGAATAACCAGGATTTATCCCTCTGGGTTTTATTAGCAAGGTTTTAACGAGGTAATACTGAGCACCTCCAATAATGTAATAGAAGTGGTGTGTCTAAGGGGTAATGTTGTAAATTGATAATTACGACCCCACCTCTTTTGACGTTATAAACATATAGGACCTTGACAGTCAAGATATGAAAATTGATATTTTAATATACACACACATATGAGGGCTAGGATTGGAAAATATTGTTTAAAGTCAGGTTTCTCCTCCTCTGCCTCTTCTATTCTCTCTCTCTTCATTACCTTAGCCCTTGTGTGTGTGTGTTTGTGTGTTAAAACATCAAGGAATTTAAATGATATTTTTTTATCATGACTTTTCTGTTTATGATATCAAAGTGGTAGGGCCATAATTATGAATTTATAACACTCCCCCTTTGATTTATCCAACACAGAAGGACTAGGGTTGATGTGGTTTTTCGTCCCTTGCCTCCTCATCTCTTCTTTCTCTCTTCATTCTCTTTTATGTTTTCATCAGCTATTTTATTTACTAATTGGAGGAGGAGCAAGAGGGACGGTTTGTTGGGTGATTGCGTGTGGGTTGCTTTTGAGTCTTCAATGAAAGTTCACTAATATTTCGATGTGGATATGGTGAAAGTTTACCACATTTACAACATTTACAAATTAAATCAAGTATCTCTTTCATGTTTTAAATATCCCAAGTATGTCTTCATTGTTTTCCCTAGGTGGAATGAATCATTTTAGATAAAATTTTAGTCAGAAGAGATATTATAATTCTAATCAGAGGAAAAGTCTACAAATGATATCTATATATAAAAAAACATGCTCTTGTGGTGATAACGTTTTGTAAATCTGTACAAAAATTAGAATCATTGATAAGCTGAAATTCAAGTCGGAGTGTTGTAACTATGGTGAGCTTTCACCATGTCCCACGTTGAGATGTTGGTGAACTATCATTGAAGATGATGGTTACCTTTGTTTTATGCAACTAAATGGTGAAGTTCAAGGCAAAGTGTCGTAAATATGGTGAACTTTCAGCATATCCCACATCGAAAATGTTAATGAACTTTCATCGAAGATTTAAAGGCATTTAATGTTTAATAATTTGAAATTTTTTATAATATTATAAATAGAAATATATTTTGATATTTCATTAGTTTTCATTTAACTAATTTAATTAAATTCATGGTTAAACAAATATACAATAATTATTTTTTATTTTTAATTATTTTAATAAAATAATTGAATTTATAATACAAACCTATACTATCTACACTGAACATATGACAACACATCACTAAATTTAATCTATTCCAATTTAATCTAGTGCAATCATATCATGTCCTATTTTATCTAATCCTTACCGACATACCAAATGCACCCTGGTGTATTATCTGATAATAGTACATTCAAAATTGAAATTTAAATTGACATGAATCTTGGTTGTATAGTGTAGTTGATAAGAACAGGATTTTAAGTTTCCAATCTGTTAACTGATGAATTAGCTGTGGTTTCTGTGTTATGTTCTCTGAAGGCTGTTGCTAGCTCCTGTTAGAATTGGTGCTCAGGCATTTTCATGGGCTGCTGGGAAATTAGAAGCAAATCAACCTGGTCTACCGACATCGCCCTCATCTGTAGATGTCCAAAACCGGGTGTTGCAGGCTGCTGCCAAGCATGAATCTCAACCAGCTGATACTGAAGGAATCCAAGATCCATCCTCTGAATCAGTGGCTTCGATGAATGAGAATGTTGATCTCTCTGAAGCCTAGAGGTTAAAGATTTTTCTTGTGCAGTATGATGCCTCAATTTTAGCCTCTCATTATTCTTGCTGTTAATTGCATGGCAGATTCCGAGAAACTTTTTCTGATACTGACCTTTATGTAAACCTGGAGAACCATTTTTGTGCATTCCACCAGACAAATAAAGCTTAGTTCTTCTATTTCATCTGATTAAATGAAGAGACTTGTGTACATATCCATATCAGTTACTACATTAAATTTTTTGTGAGCCTTCTGTAGTTGCAACCACATTGGTGCTTTTCCAGAAAGAAGTAGCTTAGTTCATTTATATGCAACAATGTAACAAACAGTTGATCTACTCACAATCACCAATGTAAAAGCTACAATACATTTCTGGAACTCAGCACATTTTGCAAAATGGAGACATTGCTTTGATGACACTACTTTCTAACTCATCTATACTGTAAAACATAATCTGAGTAGGAAAAGAAGAGTAAGATATATCCTTCACATGCAGAAGCCAGGCAACAATGGCAATCTGCCGCATTGACCCCCCTATCTGTAAGTCCAAAATGAGCTGTCTTTTAATACTCTTGAGATTTTTTTCCGGTGTTAGGTAATCTAAACTGTGATGGTGAATTCTCTAAATGACAGTTGACGTATATTTACATATCACTTCCATGTAAAATGTTTGAGCTTACTCTGATCATTCAAGAGGATTTTCTCCTTTCTCCAAGAATCTCTTTGGCCGTGTGGAAATAAAAATGGTTCATTCCTTCTCTGCAATTACCACAAATACATCCTGTAGTGACCACCTCCGTTTCTCACTTTTCAAAGGTGGATTTATGACAGCTCGCTCAGCATTAGCTGAACGGTAGCCAATAACTATCTCTCTTCTTTGTCGGGCTCGTAATATTACTTCAAGGAAACTCAACTCCTCACCTTTACGAAGGTAAAGATCAGCTTGTCTTATGTGCAATTCATTTCCCTGTTAGAAGGAAAAAGATTCATTAACTAGGCTAAAAAAGACAAGCAAGATCTTATCTTTCCAAATGACCAATCATAAGTAAGCCGTTAGACACAGTTGGGTACGAATTGAGAGGTGTCAATTCAAGTACCTCTTCGGCAAATAGCTCTTCTAATACATCATTTATCTGTCGATCCTCTGCAACCATTGCCAAAGCCATGCTGACAAGCTCATTTGACAGAACATAATCACTAATCTTTGACATGGATAAGAGATTTTTAGTCCTTGGATCTAGAATTTCACTGATTATCACTGATTTATCAGAAGCTTGCTGCATCTCCCCAATCCAAGAGCCTTGCGAGAAGCTTCCTCTGTGGACTTGGGAAATCCTTGCTTCTCTGTATGGGAGTCGCTTTGCCTGCAATCATGAGTAGAAAGACCGGAAAAACGCAACTCAATCTCCAAAACATCATGTGGCATATGATCCAACATTTTCACAAAGGAACCTAACTCTATGCAGCATGTGAACAAGTAGGAAGATAAAGGGTAAGTAGTCTTTGATCAGCAATAATCAGAGAATCAGAGAAATTTCTCTATATTGGTCTTCAGAATGAAACTACAACAAGAAGTACCTTGAAAGAGTAGATACATCACGAATATTTAACTTATTCTCATATTTCGAAGTACCTGAATATCACGAATCAGAAGCAGTGTGGCAAGGGATCTGGAATCAGCTTGAATGGCTGAATCTTCCACTGACTCATCAGCCAAGATTAAAATCTGTGAAACAAAATGGCTACATCAAAATATAATCAAACTAAGAAACAAAGGAAACATACCAAGAAAGGAAATGCAATATCAGCTACAAACACCCTTAACAAGCCCACCAAGCCACACTGTGTTTCACTTCAAACTAGTTCCAACAATGATTGTCACCTGCCTGGTGTACTTCATATTAAGTGCTGAAGTAAAAAAGGAAAAAAAAAAAAAAGAGTTTTCGAAAATGAAATGCCCAACAGCCAGAGGTTCACTCATCTAGTGAGCACTTACATCAGGAACATATTTTTGGCAATGCTCTGGCTTCCCATTATTTTATCCGTTTTACATTTGATCCATAATGATTATTAATTTCTCTGACTGAATTAATTTCTCTCACACTAAAACATATGCTTCTGATAAATAAGCTGACTGTATATCTACTCACCGAATCAAAAGATTCCAAGGGAAGGCTTTCCAAGTGACGCCGTATAACTGCATTCCCTTCACGATTAACCAGAGATATATTCATTAACCTGCTGAGGTCTAGACCACCATCAATAAGCTTCTTTTCCCTGTCATTTTCTGGGACATCATTGAACATCCATAGCTCTGAACCAGGTGCTAGAAAGGCATCTAGAACCTAAAGAAACGTAAATGAGTAACACTATTAACACCATAAATATGAAATCAGTTATCTGTAATGCACCAAACTAGACAAAGAAAAAGAATGTTTCTGAATACTAAATGATTTATTGTGTGAGAAGAAATTGAGCAATGGTGGGAAACAAATTCTGAACTACCACCACTTCGTGTATATTGAGGATCGATCGCTCTCATGAAGTTTTGGGAGCATGGTTTCAGATTCCTTGTATTGTAACATTACCATGATCATATCTTCCATATCCCGTCGCCACCCACAAAAAAGTATCTTTTCTGCAGACTTTGGCAGAATAAAGTCTTTAGGTAGATTACCACTCCGTACCTGCAGCATTCAGGTGAAACAACAATGATTAGGGGCTTAAATAGATAAACTTACCACAATCATATCATCAATGTCCCTCCTCCATCCACAAAGTAGAATCTTCTGTGGCATTTTTGCTGGTCGAGCAATGTTTATGAAAGATGCTTGTTTGACCTGAATGATCAAAGTGATTATACTTATGTAAGTTTTAAAACTTAAGCCCGACTCAGTTTAACTCCACGCATGACATATCCCTAGCCTGAAAAAACTATGCCATCTTTCTTAACCAAGAATGTTTGTCATAACTGCAGTTCACTGTTTGCCTTTTTCTCCACTTATTTTTATTTTAGTTGTTCGGCAAAATATTTTAAAAGCA
Source organism: Citrus australasica (assembly GCA_029618585.1). Lineage (NCBI taxonomy): Eukaryota > Viridiplantae > Streptophyta > Magnoliopsida > Sapindales > Rutaceae > Citrus > Citrus australasica. The sequence continues at coordinate 32,273,128 of JARCIV010000003.1, read as the reverse complement.
TCAAATGATTTCTTTAATTGCAGCTTTCTGTCAAAACTCTTTTAAAAATATTAAAAAAATATTATAATTGGACAGATTGATGCAGCATAAGTTTCATTCTTCCAGCGTGCAGTCAGGTCAACAGAGGAAATGTGTGACTAATGTAACAGACTTCACTTAATCAATGTGCGTCATGTGATAAGTTGTGAATCATATTGTGCAGTACTCATGTGGACATTAATAAAAGCAGATGACTTACAAACAACAAGAGGGAGCAGATGATACCATTTCTACCCCACAGAAAAAGAGGACAATGATATCTCAGGTCCTTGATTTCATTTGATATTATGCAATTCCTAAACTAGTGAAACAATAACAACCCTATAAGCAAATACAAACACCAACCCAATTCGTTTAGTGGTTGCTTCAACCAAGGCAAATATATAGTTTTATCCTTAGCGATGAAAGGCCTTATGAAATGCATACCAAATCAACTCCATCCGCATATTCCTAGCCTATTAACCTAATCATTCTCTTTCTTTAATGCATTTATTCATCTCTCTTAAGTTCTCTTTCATTCTTTTGAAGCATTCAAATGCAGCCTGATTTCAGTAAGCCGTAAGTCAAGTATCACATTGTGCATGTTGAACATATTATGCAACAAACGGAATAGGCTAGCAAAATAAACCAAGAAATTTGTTTAAAATCCTTATTTCTAGAGGACAATGAAAGCACCGTAGGCAACTCTGCTGGAGCATAACTATCATCATCTTCTGCAATGACAAGAATTTCGTCGCCTTCTTGTAGAGTGTATGAGTCATCGGGATTCATGATAATCTTACCACCACAGGATGCAACCTTGACTCCACAAGGTATAGCATCAGGAAAACTGATCAATGCATCCTCAAATGGCATGCCATCCAATGTTGGCCATCTTTTTATGTAGAACTCACAATTTTCAAACCCAAGAATATCTTCCCAGATCTGCCATGGCCAGTCCATAATTATCAGAGATACAGTAAGAGAACATGACACTGGATGCTTATTTGCAGAATAAGGCAATAAGCATTAAAATATAATGGCAGAAAACTCATCCATGAAGATTAGCATCTACATTGAGATTAAGACAATGCTGCCAAACTTAGTAAGTGGAATAAAAAACATCTGGAATTATAAAATGAACCTGTGCAAGTCCTGGCTGCCGAGCGCATTGAATCATCAAACGGCCAATGACATCATGAGCCACAACAGTTTGAACAAGATCTCCTCCAACAAGTTTAACTAGGACCTCATTGTCAAGATCACTTAGTTCCACTACAATGTGCCCTCTTAGCCCTTCTTTTACGCCTGTTAGACTTAAGACAGTCCTCAATGCACGAGCATCACTCTGTATTATACTATGAATAAGTTAATGTGATCAATCTTATGGGATATTTAAGGATAAAACGCATTAATGTCTTCACTCAAATAAACCTGATCAGCATTTCCATCTTCAGCAAGGACAATTATGGCACGGGCCTTGGAGACTGACACCTGAATATTTTCATGAGGTTAGCATGACAAATAAATTGCCATGGTTTTCAGCATCACATGATTATCATCTACCACAGATTGGATGGTTAGATGATAACGTAGAATATTGCTCAAATTAAATGAATGCAAATGCTAGCAACAAGTACTTTGAAGAGTATGCCACAAGATTCAGCAAGTTGGAACACAGTATTGTAAGGAAGTCCCGTGCAAAAAATTTTCGGCGTTTGTTCTTTTCATTCAAATTCATTTCTTTTCATGAAAAAGATTCTGGAAAAACATATTCTCAAGGAAAAACGAGCAGTATCTTTTAATACCCATTAAGAAAAATCAAAGTAATGACATCAACAAGCCCTTCTTATTCTTTTCGTTTTTGTTAATCAACATTATAGGAAAATAGAACTTATTCACCAAATTGTGTGCAGATTTGTGCTTCTGGCTTGTCTCATAACTTCACCTGTTTTCAAATAACTTGATTCAAATGAGATTTAAAATAATTTCAATTGACTATTTGATTTGGATCTAATACTCAAATTATCTGGTATCAGTTACTTACAGTTAAACCCTATTGCATTAGGTTGGCTACATGATTAGAAAAAATGAAGAAAGAATTATGTTACATGAGCTAACAAAGTATGGAGTCTTACCTTTTTAAGGTCGGCCAGAATCAGAGGGCTCCCACTTCTGCATATTACAGACGTCCCTTTGAAATCAAACTCCATTTTGGAAATGTCAAGTTCCATCTCCTCTTTGTCTTGTTCAGCCATTACGACAACTATCCCTCCACCCAAGCTCTCATTGGCTATGGCAAGTTGATTTAGCAATGATCCCTGTTGAAGTGCAGACTAATTGATGAGGACAATGGGAAAGCTATCATGAGCACTGAAATAATTGGGGACTAAGTGGCACAATCCATCTTCATTTGTCCAATGCAGGAACACGTAAACTAGAATGTCTGGTGCAAGATATCACAGTAAAGTCCAACTATACTAATAAAATGAAAACAAATAATTTAGATATAAAAAGGGAGTCAACTGCAGGTATAGCTTGTATGGAAGCTAAACTAAGTAGAATCATAGGTTATGGTGCCTAAGAGAGAGGGGTAAGAAGTATGACACAAGGTGCTGTAATATTCAGGCCCCATAACTTGTTTTTTTTTTGGGGGGGGTTGTGTATTAGGAAGAAAGAAAAAGCCTTATGTGGATATTCCAAGAAATTAGAACATTACCAATTTATCACTCCACCCAAGAACTAGGGTGTGGTTTTGCTCCACTACCTCACTTCTTCCTTTCCTCAGTGAGTCAAATTTCTCAGAAATTGAATCAGAAACGAGTCCAAGCATCATTGCAAATATAAGCATCCCTCCAAAGCTAATGGAAACTGAAACTAGCCTTGGACCAATGCCTTCAGAGTTAGCATGGTTGCCGGAATCAGCCACAAATGTCCAAGATAACCAAAGGCAATCGGCCAAGTTATCATCTGTCACACCAAAGAGTGCCAAGCCCCCAAGACAAATAAGTAGCAGAGTTGCAACCAACAGCGCCAATGGCTTAGCATAAGGATGGACTGAAAAAAAGACATCCACCCGGTATGCAAGCTGCTTGCTTAAAGAAACTTCCTCTGAAATATTATCCGGTGATCTTGATTTAGAGACATAGTCAATGTACTTCAAAATAACAACAGGTATGGATAGAAGTGTCAGTGAGACGATTAAAGCCAGGCTTTTTAAGCCTTCGCTGGAAAGTTGTTCACTGTCCTTGGATATGGAGCGAATGACATCTGTAGAATCCAACAAATTGCAAGCTCGTAACCTACTATTCAGCTTTGAGACCTGGTTCTACAAAGGCGAAACTAGTGTTTGTTCAGTGAAGATCACACATGAATACTTTTAATCAATGTGATTCAATTGTTAAAATATCAAAGCCTGAAAAATATCACATTATATAACCAGATAAACTTCGAGCAAGCTTATTTCAATCTTATGACGCCATTTGGTTACCATTTAAAATAATTGTTTGCTGCTAATCATTCAAGACAAAGTTAACCTTTTAGATAGCAAAAAGCAAACAAAAAATTTAGAGTTTCCACCAAGCAAAATTTTAAACAAAAAGTTAGTATGTTAAATATCACGTTAACAGTAACAAAATCATTTAAAAAAAAAAAAAAAAAAAAAAAAAACTGAATTTTACCTGTAACTCGTCGACTTGATTATGTAAAGAGAAATTCTTGTGTACCAATGAAGTGAAAAATGTTATCATAATCTGCAATTATTTCAAACAAAATTAATCAAAGAAATCATTTTTTTCATTAAAAAAAATTCAACATTTAATAGTTTTACAAATAGAAAGAGCAATCACCACCAAAGAAATGACCATATGCCACCGGAATTTGACCCGTTGACCATAAAAGCCGGCAATCATCTTACTTTCCGACGTTTTCTCCTCCGAAACGCCGACGTTTCGATTTGAGACGACGGCGTTTCTTTGCAATACGGTGCCATTTTCTTCACGTTTCGGAGACGTCTCGGCGCGGCGAGATGAGTATGATCTTCTTCTAAGCCCTGCATACTTGTATTCACTGAAAGAAGAGGAATTGGAGGACGAAACGGACTGAAACGCAGGCGTTTTGTGGGGTTTCGAATCGGGAGGAAGTGGCTGCGACAGTCTGGGGTTTGAGGAGAATCTGCGAGGGTATTTTGGGGTTTTTGACGTGTAGTTGTCAAAGGAGTGAGCGAAAGAGTGTGATGGGAAGAGCCAGTCCCTGCTTGAGGAAGAAGGAGATGGCTCTGAGTCTAGGGACATGGATGTAATTGTTTGAAAACCTTCGGGGTTTATTTGGAAGATGCTCTAAAGCTTGGGGCCTTGAGGTTTAATTTTCTCAATTGAGTTTGTCATTTAAAGGGCGCGCGATCATGGAGTATTGGAATGAGTCGAATGATTAGAATGTTGTCAATATTTTATTAAATAATTCAAGACTTAAAAGTGGGTGTATGTTAGTGAAAATGAAGTAATAGTTTTGCATGGACTCCAAACAAAACTATACAATAAAGCCGTTCTAGCAAAGATAAATTTAAAAAATTTGCCAGTTAAATACAGAGTATCCGTCAAATACGCGTCCTATGCACTAAATCATCTTTGCAATAAGCCACGTATCATCTGACTATTGGTTGAAATCTCAAAATCAATGATCAAATGACACGTGATCAAATACAATAATTTATATGATGGCACAAACTGATTAGATTTGATTAAAATTATTACATAATTTTCGCTAAAATATATAATTGATAACCATACAACTATTTTTTTTTTCCTAAAAGTTAAAATTGTAAAATTTATCTAATACAAGTCTAGTTGAAAACCTTCACATAATTGGATTGCGTAGGCTAAATAACAATAGTAAAACGAGTAATACTATACACCTCAATACTAAATTCGAATCTGCATCTTAATATATATGACACTCATCTATTAAATGGTTTAAATAATTTTATAAGTTATGAAATCTATTATCAAATATTCATATAATAGATAATATATTATATTCAGACTCAAATATTAGAATCCATAACAACATTTTAGTTAAAAATGTACGTAAAAAATTAACACCAATACGACTTTAAAAGTTTATAATACAAAAATTGTTGGCTAAGTTTTTTTGAATTGTTTTATAAACAGTAGTAAAATATCCAGTGCAAAATTTGAGAACTGTATATGATGGTAACAAAATATACTTAGTAATTATATTATGAGGTTTAACTGTGGCATTGTGCCCTATAATGATTATAAAAAAAAGTAATAAAATTTCACGATCCAACAACACCCAAATTGTAGGATGCTTTACTCCAGCGATACCGTAGTCAGCCATTACCATTACTTCAGGCAATTTGTGACGAAAGTGAAGCCCGGCCCATGATTGAATTCCCGTGGGCGTCAACATTCTAAGTGTACCCCACACAACATGGAGTCGCCTCGCAATACCTCCTTAGTGAACCCACCTATTACTCTCTGCCGAGCAACTTTAGACGACATTATTTTTCAATCGCAGAGGAGAACTCTTTAGGGCACACAAGAAGAAATCGGTACGCTCCCGCCCTCCCTCTCTCTCTAATTTTGAGCTTTCGATGCTTTGAGTCGTAATTTTCTTTTGGTTTAATTTTTTTAGGTCAAAATTGCAATGACAATTTCTAGATTTTTTTTTTTAATTTGGAATTGGATTGGCGTGCTGCTTTGATCACGTGCTTGAATTCATGCTAGACTTGGGTTTCAGCTAAGGATAGACTTGTGGTGGTTCCATAAGCTTTCATGACTGGCTCCTGAAATTTATAACAACATGAAGGATTAAAATATGTTTTTTTTAATTTTTATTTTAAATTTTTAATGAAGTATTGTTAAGAAAAATCTTACTCTTTTGCAACTTTTGGCTTTTGGGTAATATAGGTAAGTTCCTTGTTGGATTATCGAATGAGTTGATTTTTCGCTTCTGCTAGTGCTTTTTGGTCATTCTTGTTTTTAGTGCAGTTCCAAGTTTTGTATTTCCAATGTGATTTCTATTTAGTTGAATTTGTAACATGGGATTGGGAGTCAAGGGTTCATTCTTCGATCCACGTTAATTCTAGCTTCTGAGATCAGTCCTCATTAGGTTATGATACATTGTGTGGCTATTTGTTGATTTGGTGTTAATGGCATTCAAGCTCTGATATGCATCCGCAAACTGTATCTAGTCCTTGTCTGGGGCCTTGTTGGTGTGGCCTACATTTAGATTTTGATTTGAATCTGATCTTTTCCTCCTTGTCTGTGTTGAATGTTCAGTTCTAGGTTTAGTTTCAGATTTAGTTTTACGGATTGACAGTTAGGTCTGCAATGTTACATCAGGGCTAGTTAACATGGAATTTAATTTCAGTTTCATGCACATTTAATGTTCTTGTGTTTGCTTTAGCTTGACATATATTACATTAACTTATGATTTATTTAACTTTATGGCTCCTTAGAAAGAACATACGGTATGATTCTTCACTTTTATCATTACGTCCTGTCTCTATCACATTCCGTGACTGCAAAATCTAATGTCTCAACTTTTGCTGGATTTCATTTATTTAATTTTCCTGCACTGAGCTCGAGTCTCATGTAGTTTGATACTTGATAGTGACGAGCTTAATAATAATTCTCATATCCATAGGATTAGCTGAATGATGAATGCATCATTCCAACCATTTAGTAGAATTAAGGCTTTTTTTTGTTAAAAAGGAAATAAACGATGCCTGCTTACATCAATTATGTTAGGATGAAAAAAATCATAACTATATCTATGGAAAACATGGATTTTTAATGGTAGTAATCAAGCTATCAGAATGTGCCAAGGATAATTGTGACTCCTTGTTTGAAAGCAAAGCCATTAGTTTTGAAATCTAGTCCTTAGTTTTGCTAGATAGAACCATAGATTTTGGACCTGTACCTTCTTTGACTTCATTTTTTTTTTTGGGTTGTTTCCTCTTGCTAATTTCTTTATTGGTTATTTATGGTTTATAGCTCATTTGTCCAGCATAGTACCAGAGGGAAATATGGAAGTTGTTACACACCAAAGAGAGAACGAAAATGCTTTGTCTACTGCTAGTGCAAGGCCAATGGAATGGTCTACAGTCCCATATAGTGCTCCCCAAGCTCCAGGTCCAAATGGAAAGCAGAGAACATCAAGTTTAGAATCACCGATTATGTTGCTGACAGGCCATCAGAGTGCTGTATATACGATGAAGTTCAATCCAGCAGGAATGGTGATTGCTTCTGGATCTCACGACAGAGACATCTTCCTTTGGCATGTGCATGGGGATTGCAAAAATTTCATGGTTCTGAAGGGGCACAAGAATGCAATTCTGGATCTTCACTGGACAACTGACGGGTCCCAGATAATATCAGCCAGCCCAGACAAAACTCTGCGGGCCTGGGATGTTGAAACCGGAAAACAGATTAAAAAGATGGCAGAGCATAACTCTTTTGTCAATTCTTGCTGCCCTTCTCGGAGAGGACCACCTCTTGTTGTTAGTGGCTCTGATGATGGAACTGCTAAACTTTGGGATATGCGTCAGAGGGGTGCTATCCAAACATTTCCAGATAAATACCAGATCACAGCTGTCAGTTTCTCCGATGCTTCTGATAAAATATACACTGGTGGCATTGACAATGATGTCAAGGTTTGGGACTTGCGTAAAGGTGAAGTAAGCATGACACTTCAAGGCCATCAAGATATGATAACAGGCATGAGCTTGAGTCCTGATGGTTCATATCTCCTCACTAATGGCATGGACTGCAAGCTCTGCATTTGGGATATGCGCCCATATGCACCTCAAAATCGCTGTGTGAAGATTTTGGAAGGGCACCAGCACAACTTTGAAAAGAACTTGTTGAAATGTGGTTGGTCACCAGATGGAAGCAAGGTCACTGCAGGTAGTTCAGATCGCATGGTTTACATATGGGATACAACCTCACGACGTATCTTGTATAAGCTCCCAGGACATACTGGATCTGTCAATGAGTCTGTTTTCCACCCAACTGAACCCGTTATTGGATCTTGCAGTAGTGATAAACAGATTTATCTAGGAGAGATCTGAAAGTAACGTTCATCCATATGCCTCGGATCCGGCATTTTGTAGACTGTAAGTACTAATGGTTTTGCTTCATTTTTCTGTCTTCATGCTAGAAATTTGAAAAGTATGAATTCCTTGATGTAGTTTCTTGGCTAAATTTCACTTCTCTAGATACAAGGTGTAATACATTTTGCTGAAAGCTCTTCCATATTTCATTGTTGCTACCGGATTTTTGAACAATGGGTTCAGTTAGTCCTATTCTTATTAAAAAAAAGAAGTGCTATTCCTTTCTCTTGAAATTGTTCCATGTATGGATCGACCTTTTCATGGCATGTTTATATGAGAAAGTCTTGGGAGATATTGTGTCCATTATTTGCTGTTCTTGATCATCTAAATACATATCGATCTGCATTACTGTTTACAAAATTCTTGTCTTCTGGCAGATGTCACATGGCACTGGTCTAAACATTATATGGTATACTTAATAACAGATAATATTTATGTTATTGAATAATTGTTTTATACTTGACGAGAATGGTCTTAGGACCTATTTGGTAGAATGATTGGGCGAAAGCTACAGTACTGAAAGTGTTGGATGATTTAAAAATTAATTGATCTAGTCTCACATTTGTATGTTAAAAAGCCTAAAATAATTTCACATGTGCTTTATATAATCTTTTGTTTCTTAGCCCAAAAAAAAAATAATTAAAAATCATAATAACTTTATTTTTTTCAAAATAATTATTTAAAAGTTATATTTACTATACATTATTAATTTTTATTTCATGTTTATAATTTTTTTTTTTTTCACATTTGATGTGGTTTAAAAGCCATAAATACCTCAATATCAGATAAGAACTTAATTCATGATTTATCTACATCCTTTTTTTTTCCTTCATTTTAAAGATTATGATTTTCAGTCTTGTTCTCATGGTAAGAGTCTAAATCAATTGGGTTATTCGGACAGTCTTATCTATCAATTTCTTTAATTGCATTTTTTTTTCCCAAAAGGCGTGTATGCTTCTCTTATCTCTCTCTCTTGCTTTCCCTTTCAATATATACCAGTTTTGGCGTTTGTTTGAGTGCGGCTGACAATCGGGCAATTTTACTTAAATTCTATAGTCGATGTAATAAATTGAACGAAGGAAAATCACACAATGGTCCGATATTTCTTTAGTTTTCCCTGCGCCGCATGCCGCCAAATTTGCCAGTTTTTAGGTTGTATCCAATGCATATTATTACTTTTCTTGTATCTTCTGAATTATTATCTCTACAAGCTCAAACAACAGCCAGTCGCATGAAATAACTGGGTTCCCACAGAGCGCTCGTGTAACATGTGGAAGATTTTAACCCGAATTGAATTGATCAATCACACTCTATGATGACAATTCAACCAACTTCTGATTCCAAGCCATTATGTCCATTTTCCTGAAAACAAAACTCTGCATTTTCCTCACTTGCAGGGTCCGATAATAGTCCCCAGTTTAAAACTCTCAACTTTTTCTATTCTGTTTTTCCAGTATACCCCAAAACAAGGGTATTTATTTATTTATACCCCATGTTTGATAATTATGTAAATATGCCTTTCGAGTTGTGTATTGACTAAAATATCCCTAAAAGAAAAATATAAAATACTCACTGAAACACTGAAACTTCCCTCATTCTTACGATTTCACACACACACACATATATATAGCAGTAAGATTAAAAAGTTGCATAATAATATATTACACGACATACCAGTTGAGTAAATTTTTCTATTAAACGATTACATTAGAAAAATTTAGTTGCAATTAGTTTTAAATAAAATGTAACTAAGTCTTGGTCTCAATTAAATTTTGAATAATATATAGCAAATATGATCAATCCTATGAAAACAATACTTCAAATTCATCATCAATTTCAATTTGACAAAAGGTCCAGTTTATATGTTTCATCTTCGGGTTTTGATTGTACAGGAAAGCAAAACTGGAAAAGCTAAATTTTAAAAGTACATGACCGCTATTGAGTCAAATCAAATGCAGAAATGCATCGGCAATATAAGCCATATGAAACAGGATCTAAGTTGTAAAGTGAAAGAAGACCACAATTGTCAAAGCACAAATGCACCCAAAAATAGTACTCCAAATTTACAAGTCCTGCACCTGCTTGTATAATATTAATGCTGGCTCGACTAATAACTGCCAAAAGCGACGTGCATGTGCATAATTATAATTAAACATGAACCGAAGACCAACATGCTTTTTCCCTCTTCCCATTCTAACCTAATCTATAAATAAGGCTATATGATTAATTCTTTCGAATTAGGCCTCCTCGACTATGGGTTCATTTAGCATTTTGTGAAGCTATAGTATTAAAATGTCTGGTAATCATTAACGGTTGTAATTTATAAATTATATTCATATAATTTTTCACTTATATAATGAAAAATTTATTATATCTTTAATAATTTTGTAAAAATTATCATTTAAACTTTATTTTTACTACATATTATTAATTTTTATTTAATAGTTATAATATTTTTTTTTACAACAGCTGTACCTTTTAAATTACAGCACCTGAATCTCAAATGAAACTTATATGCTATGCTTATACCTTCTAACTTTGTTCAAATCAAAAGTTTGTTTACTTCAAAAATTCAAAATCTTGAACACTCCATAACACGTTCTTAATTACTAAGGATCCGTTTACATACATGCCATGGTTTCCTCTGTGATAATTACATGCCATGGTTTCCCCAGTGATAATTACATGTCATGGTTTCGTAAAAGCATATAATAAACAAACCGGCCTAGAATTTTAACTGTCGATAAGCGATTTGCTTTGGCTTTCAAAATAGGTAATTTGTTTTAAAAAAGAAAAAGAAAAGAATTGACCGAATTTGAAAGGGAGACAAACTTCTTTGATTTTCTAGTTAGTCAGGGAGTCACAGTTGAAGTACAACTCTGCAAAGACCAAGAGTTAGTTTTTTAAAATCCTAAAGCATATAACTCTAACAATTATAAATCCTAAATTCTCTTTGTGGTGCTAGAACAAGTAGCAGCAGAAGAATGAAGTAACAGCAACAGAAGCATAGGCTTTGTGTACTCGACCATGATTTAGAAGATTTGGATTAGGGTAATTGGGTATTTTCACATTAAAAAAGGCATATACGAGGAATTTTGAAGTGTGAGGGTGTATTTCGATAAATATTCTACTTTTTGAGTATAGTGGAGACAAATTCCTGCTACCCGGCTGCCAAAACTTTCTAGAAATTTTGTTGGAACTTGATATACAGATTCTAACTGTTGGACCGTGGCCTATCGTTACAAGCGGAAAGGACAGCCATTCAAAAAACTTCTCCTAAAACAGAAGATAATTTTTCATCTTGTCTATATGTAAATGCAGCTCCCTCATTCTCTCTCACAGCCATTGCACATTCCAAATGGCAAGAGCCATTATCTTCTTCATCAGCCTTTCTCAACTTTGCCTCTTGTCTTTGCAATCTGATCCCATTAATGTCTGGCCGAAACCCAGAATCTTCTCATGGCCAAAACCTGAAGCCACATATCTTGCTGCAGAGTTCAAAATCCAAGCACCAATGCAGACCCAGCTCTCCTCTGCCGTTGACCGTTACCTTAAACTTATCAAGTCTGAGCACCACCATCACTTGGTTAAGCCAGCCATCAACATTTCATCATCTCCCCCCCTCCAGACCCTCTCCATATCTGTTGACTACATTTCTGTCCCTCTTACGCACGGTGTTAACGAGTCCTACTCTCTCACCATCACCTCCGACGAAAACACGGCTTACCTCGTAGCCTCGACTGTATGGGGCGCCATGCGGGGCCTAGAGACCTTCTCCCAGCTGGTCTGGGGGAATCCGTCGTGTGTGGTGGTTGGCATTTATGTGTGGGATGAGCCACTCTTTTCGCATAGAGGGTTGTTGCTTGATACCTCGAGGAACTATTATGAAGTTGATGATATACTGAGGACAATTTCTGCAATGAGTGCAAATAAATTGAATGTGTTTCATTGGCACATTACGGATTCACACTCGTTTCCATTGTTGCTGCCGTCTGATCCTAATCTTGCCGCCAAGGGATCCTATGGGGAGGACTACTTGTACACTCCTAGTGATGTGAAGAAGATTATTGAATATGGTTTGGATTATGGTGTCAGGGTTGTTCCGGAAATTGACACTCCTGGTGAGTTTGATGTTATTTTCCAGACACTGTTTTCTCAACTTTTTTTTTTTTTGAAAATGAGACATTGAAAATTGTTGTTTTGAGTTTGATGTTTTTCGGATTCGAAAATGCTTCTGGTAATGTCTTTCAAAAATAGTAATTTAAAAATGAAAAACGTTTTTGTTTGACAATTTTATTATTTTTTTAAACTAAAAGCTGAAGTTAAAAAATAATGTAATACTATCTTCAAACTGTTTGAATATGAGTTTTTAATTTTGATATTACCCGAAATTTTAAGCCACAAGATAGAAATTTTTTTTCTCTTGTTTTGTAACATGAAACGGAACAAATTTTGTCTCATCAGTCATCAACATGGTAAAAGAGAAAATATCCACAATTAAAGTAAAGTAGTATTTATTTTATTTTTGTTTTTGTTTTTTGTCTTTTTAACTCTAAAATATGAATAAATCTAACTGTTGTTAATATTCAAGACCGACATTTATCGGTAGGAAAAAAATCTTTTGTCATTTTATCTACCCATTTGACAAAATCATAGCCTTTTTCTCTCCTTATAATTCATATGATATGTTCCCATCAGACAGCCGTGCGCAAAGACTGTTCCTTAAAAACTTTCAATTTTTCGTACTGTAATTTCAGGCCACTCAGGATCATGGGCAGGAGCTCACCCAGAGATAGTGTCCTGTGCAAACAAATTTTGGTGGCCAGCAGGCACCAAATGGGAAGACAGGCTTGCTTCCGAGCCTGGAACCGGACAACTTAATCCCTTGCACCCAAAAACCTTCGGGGTCATGATAAATGTCCTGGAGGATGTTGCAAGCATTTTCCCCGAAAATTTTTTCCATTCAGGAGGCGATGAAATCCTCCCGGCTTGCTGGAAATCCGATTCCTTGATCCAATCCTTCTTATCCACCGGCGGTACCCTCAGCGAAGTCCTGGAAAAATTCATCAATTTTGTCTTTCCGTTCATTGTTGCTCTTGACAAGACTGCGATTTACTGGGAAGATGTGATCCTGGATAATGAAATTAAAGTTGATCCATCGTATCTTTATCCTGAGAACACCATTTTCCAATCCTGGAAGAATGGTATTGAGAGCACCAAAAAAATTGTGCAAGCTGGGTACAGGGTGATTGTGTCATCGTCCGACTATTATTACTTGGACTGCGGACACGGGGGATTCCTCGGAAATGACAGTTTTTACGATCAGCCTCCGGAGATTCAGAAAGCTGCAGGCGGAGGGTCCTGGTGCTCCCCATTTAAAACGTGGCAAACGGTTTACAATTATGACATCACGGAAGGGTTGACCGAGGAGGAGAAGAAGTTGGTGCTGGGCGGGGAGGTGGCGTTGTGGTCGGAACAGGCTGATGGGACGGTGGTGGATGCCAGGCTGTGGCCGAGGACTTCGGCTATGGCGGAGGCCTTGTGGTCCGGAAACAGGGATGAGACGGGGAAGAAGAGGTACGCCGAGGCGACGGACCGGCTGAACGAGTGGAGGCATAGGATGGTGAATAGAGGGATCGGAGCTGAGCCTATTCAGCCACTGTGGTGCTTGCAAAATCCCGGAATGTGTAATACTGTTCATGCGTATAATTCGGGGGATGATGAAGAAAATGTGACACTTTCTACGGGTTCCGTGGGTTCTAAGGGTTTTGCTGATTCTTCTTGAAGAAACACAGGTTAACAAAGATTCTTGTTGTTAAAGGAATCCCAGTGCCAATTGAAAGCTAACTAGTTGTCCCTCTAATGTATCGAGAAGTATCAAGAGCTGTAATGATTCAGTGGACATTATTAGTTAATTAATTGCATTAGTTGTTTCAATAAAATTGATGAGTCTTTTAATTTCAACTCCCATTCCTCTGGATCGATATATCTATGATGTTTTTGTAATGATTTTAAAATTTAACTGTGACAGGATATGTGATAAAATATTATCGGATATTGGTCCCGTGACATGGTGGATTGGTGCTGTTGAAACCACTTAAGACATTCTTGAACTGTAAGATTTATTAAGATCATATCGCTAGCAAAAACTAATTGCAAGAGAAATGAGATGTAGAAGTTAAAATATTTATTGGTGGCGTTGATTCTAAAAATTAATGCACTATCTAGTTCCATGCGAACAGTTCAGTTTGATTTATTGATTTGGGCTCTTAACTTAGAAGCAAGTCAAATTTATTGTTTTAGGCTCTTAATTAAGTTTCCTTCATCCCAATATTTGAAAGGAGAATTTCCTAATTTATGTTCGTATATAAGTGAAATGCAGTACGTGATATGTAAATTAAAAAGAGTAAATGTTCCTTTAGTGGTAACAGTTTGAATATTTGTCTAATTTTTTTCTATTTAAAAAAAATTACTCAAAAAACTTATGTTGTGTATCTAATTATAATAAAATCTACTTGATTATTTTCTACCTTACACATATTTTATATTAGATTTGATTGAAATTTAAAAATGTTATAATACCTATACGATTTAGACGTTATAGAAGTAACAACATAGATATTTTAGTGATTCTCAAAAATATAGGAGCTAACTAGGTAATTAATCTAAAATTTAGGAATTAAAGGCAAATTTATTCAAAAAAAAAAGAAATAAAAATTAAAAAAGAATTTGAATATTTCTTTTTTTTTGATACAATGGAGCCTAATATAAACTAGGACAAAACAGAGCGGGGAATAGTATTCCCATACATATCATTACATAACCAATAGCCAATACCCTCTGACGGGTTATCAAAAATATGAAAACCACAATGTAAAGATCCTGCCAACTTAGCCATGAAATCAGCAGCAAAATTAGCTTCCTGATATATATGCTTAATTGAAATTTGCCAATCTCTACTCATCAACTCCTTGATGGCATTGATAAGTGAAAGGTGTGCGTTAGGCTCTGTTCTTGTGGAATGGATAAGTTGAAAGACACATTGGCTGTCCACCTCTGCCACTAAGTATCGGATGCCCCGATCCCACGCAAGATGAAGACCTTGAAACAAGCCCCATAAAAATTAAAAAAGAATTTGAATATTTCTTAACAAACAAAATAAACCCATCAGCTGAAAAGGTTTGAATAACCAAGACTTAAGTAAACGGTCAAGTCTAAAGTGAATAAGACATGGAGACACGACGGAAGAAAGGGTCCCAACTTGGAAAAAGAAATGACAGAAATTGAGATGAAAATTCTGTTTAGTCCAGTTCTATATTAGAATTGACTTAACATAGGAATATATTTTTTTATTTCTTTGTTAAAAATTGACTTGATTAAAACGCTATTAGACTTTGTCCGCTCTAGACATGCTCCTTTTAGTCATATCTTTAATCTCCACATCTCGTTATTGAATTTGATTTATGGGAGAATCTATTTTTTATATATATTGGGACTATGTGCCGTACCCTTTTATTATAGTTTTGTGTGGATTTGGGACTCATTCATTCATTGCAATGCAGCAATAATAGTTTTCTAAATTCATTCTTCCATAAAGATAGAATTTATAATTAAAAGAGAAAATAAATAGCAATTTTCGCCCACACAAGACTTTCTTTTTTATTGTATTCTTGTTAGCAATAAATAAAGAAAAAAAATATCAAATTACTATAGATTGAGGCTAGTTGCAGCTAGGAAACCACTATACGCACTCATTATTATTATTGATGCCAAACCTAATTGTGTTGGTGTGTGGGCTATCTACCAGATACTAATTCCAGCATTTGAATTGGTTTACGTGGAGAGATGGTTTTTGGCTCTAAAGAGAAGTTCGAGCAAAAATTGGTGAACATGATTCGGCCCTAGTGAATACCAAATCCTGATGCTAGCAATTGAATTTGTTTATGTAGACAGACGGCTTTTGCCTCTACAAAGAATTTTGAGTAAAATTTAGCAAGCACGATTCGATCTTAGAAACTATCTTCAACCAGAAAAACCGTCAAGGGCATCGAAAATTTTTCCAGAATTAACTCTCCAAAGCTCAAGTCAATATCATGGGTTTTCGTGGAATAACATGGTATATAGTTATTTGTATAAAAGATTTAATAAAAATGAATAAAAAAGAAAAATTAAGAAGAAATTCTCCCTTCAAATCAGAAGAAGAAATAAAGATAAGATAAGGAAGGATAAATATCGGTGAGGAAGAAGGTTTTTCAAAATTTAACTCTTTGAGACTGTAAGGAATGAAATAGGATTGAGTTTTTTCATTCCCAACTGTTAGCATTCTTAGGAGTTTTATGGGGATCAAATCCTTCCCTATGGATTGCGGTATAATGGGGTTTTCAGATAAGGTTTTCCCTTCATCCCCTATAGATTCTAGGATTATGGGTTTTCTGGATAGGATTCCACCTCGCTTGACTCCATAGGATGACAGAATAACGGATTTTGTAGATAAAGCTCAGTCCTTATTTTTCAGAGAAGATTGAGGGAGTGGTTTTGATTGGATCTTTTCTCAATTTAACCCCCTTCTCACCTTATCATGCTTCCCAGATTCCTCCAGGCTATTTTAAATGGTGACGTGAGCATAATCAAGCCTCAAGGAAACCCTGATTGTGATCGCCCTATTTTATTACCCAGACATCAATTCCTTGGTTTCTAGTACTGAGCGCATAATGAACAAATTGAAAACTATATGTTTAAAAACCCCCCCTCTGCCAATATTACTCACCAAGCTTGCTTACCACTCCCTGGCTCTTTGTGTTTTATCCCCAGATTTTCTCCTCACTAGAGTTTAAGATCTACTTTTAGAATAGTCAATAAAAAGGATATAGAAGGTTGCACCCTTTTTGAGATGCTGAAGAAGTGGATTTTAAGGTATGACAACAAGATAAAGATCAAAATCCAGACTTAAAAGGAGAGTACTGAGATGCTGAAGCGAAACTTAAAGTCAAAATTGCTAAGTTTGAGAAGGCATTAAAAGACTTAAAAGACTCAACTTGGCAACTAGAAATCTTCATTTGAGTAGAGGATGAAATCCTTTAAATCCCAATCTCAAGAAATGACTGTTGGTTTAAAAGACCGTATTAAGGCCCTGGAAAAGAAGGCTGACAATAGTTACAATATTGTCCCTTAAGTATTACTATAATTGCATTATGATGTTCCTCGAAAAAAGCCATTCTAATTTGAAGATGGACGACCTTACTAGAGAAGTAGAGATATTGTTGCCTATATGAAGGAGCAAAAGGACAAAAAAGATTAAATTCAAGTTGAACCATTACTACTAGATCTAGTTGTGTTAGGGATGCTTCGCCTTTTGCTATGACAAGGTGAATTCGTCTTTTGTTTGGACATAAAGAGGATCTTTTTATTGGGGACAACAAGACCTCTCTTTGAAGAAGTTTACAACTTTTATTTTCTTTGAATAAGTTTTATGTTTTTGTTTTCTACTCACATACTCATGGTCATGTTTAAACCATTCTCTTACTCATCTATAGCAGAATGTAATAAGCTTTTGTCTACTCTGATAAGTATTTTAAGTCCTCACATTTTCATCGTAAATTTAATAAGCTCTTGCCCGCCTATGTCAAGCTTATTGCGTTCTCGCTTATTGACAGTAAGTTCTACGAGTCATCGCCCAGCCTTGATGAGTTTTATAGGTTTATGGTTCTCATCTAGTCCTAATGAGTTCTCGCCTAGTTCCCACAATGACTAGTTTTATAGGTTTACAGAATTTTTACCCATCCTTGACAAGTTCTACATATTCTCAATTAGTCTTGGTGAGTTTTATAGGTTTAAGGAGTTCTTACCTATAGGTTCTTATTTAGTCTTGACGAGTTTGAGAAGTTAATGAAGTTTCACCTCATCCTGATTATTTCTATGGGTTCTCACCTAATCCTGACAAGTTTTCTAGGTTTATGGAGTTCTTGCTTTGTCCTGACGAACTCTATAGATTCTTATCTAGTCCTGATGTGTTTAATAGTTTTTCAGAGTTCTTGCTTAGCCTTAACGAGTTTTATGGATTCTGACCTAGTCTTGACAAGTTTTGTAGGTTTTCAAAGTTCTCTCCTAATGTTGATATGTTCTATGTATTTTTGCTTAGTCTTGACATGTATATTAGCAACTTTTGGTTTTTGGTTTCACTCCAAGTAGATTTTGAGACTTGAAATATTTATTTGTCTTAAGAAGATTTCACACATTTATCTTTCTGCTCGCGAGCTGAATTAGCAAGTTTGGGCTCCTTCTCTCACCAAACAGGTTTTGAAACTTGAAACATTCGCTTGCTTTAGAAAAAATTTCTAGTCTTATGTTTTACTCCCTACCCATGGTCGAGCTTCATTAGCAAGTTTAGTATCCTTTTCTCACTTGAGCAAATTTTGAGCTTGAAATTATTATTTGCCTTAAAATGATTTCTTGCTTTTTTCTTTCTACTCCCCTAATCCTAGTCGAGCTAAATTAGCAAGTTTATGTTCCTTCTCTTGTCCTCACAAGATATTGAGACTTGTAATATTTACTTGCCTTAAGAATATTTCACGTTTTTATCTTTCTACTTGCTTAATCATGATTGAGCCTTATTAGCGAGTTTGGGCTCCTTATCTCACCCAAGTAGGATTTTAGATTTGAAACATTCACTTGCTTTAAAAAGATTTTGTGCTCTTATATTTTTGCCTTTTCTAATGATAGCCGAGCTTATATTTTTGTTCACTTATTGATGGCAAGCTTAATTAGCAAGCTTATTGCTGCAGACCGTCCAAGTTCCTAGCCTAATTACCCACAATTTTGAGCCCAAGACATGGCCAAGAGTGCTAGCTTGGCCCGATTTTAGAATGTTCTAAGCAACTCTAGCACATTGAGCTTGTAAATACTCTAGAATTCTCTACACATCTCTAGCACATGTAAATATGTAAAATTCTAGGCACATGATAGCATTCTCGAGAATTGTAGAGCATGGCAAAACCTCATCTATAAATAGAGCATGTCATTTAGCATTTGAGCAACAAGCTTAGAGCAAGCAACTCAAACACTTGTAAGCTCCCTGTAATCTTTCTTGTAAGCAATACAAATTTCCTTATTCGGCTCCATTGCTCTTTCCTCTCTAGCTCTTCGAAAATCTTTAAGGCTTAGCTAGTTCGAGAAGCTCAAGTTTTACTTAGCAACATTCGGCAAAGTTGTCTAAGTGCCGTACGGGTTTGCTACACAAAACACTCATCCCGTGACAAGTGGTATCAGAGCCAAGGTTTGTATGCACGCAAGTTAGCTCACGAGCAATAGCCAAGACTTCGAATCTAGCTTAAGAGGCGTTGTTGGTGTGAATGTTCCACCGGAACCAAGCCGCGGCCATGAGGGAGAGCGCGTCTAAGGCAAGACTCACAGCAAGTCCAAGGCTCCATCCATGGATGGGCTGGAGCCTCGTGTAAGCACTCTCGAAATCGCACTGTCCGCCACTCAAGATAGCCTCAAGGGATTAGAGGAAAGAGTGGACGATCTCGAGGGAAAATACGCCGAGTTCACAGTGGTAACAAAAGTTCTCATCCAAAAGCAAGCAAACACTCTCTGAGGTGAGTTTCGTTCTTTTCATGATGAGTTGCTCAAACTTCGTAACTTTATTCAAGATGAACTACTTGTTGTTCGTGCGGAAGTGGAGAAAGTCCGCTCGAATTGGGTATGGCACAAGTGCACACTTTTCGCTAGTCCAGCTTCTGCAAGCACGAGTGATACGTGGCACATTGACATGCCCAAGCCGGACACCTATAATGGCACACGCAACGCCACAATCGTAGACAATTTCCTCTTTGGGCTTGATCAATACTTCGATGCCATGGGTGTTCGAGCTGAGGCATTGAAAGTGGGCACAACACCCACCTATCTCAGAGGCGCTGCACAACTATAGTGGCGCTACAAGCATGGCGAGATAGGCAAGGGCATTTGCACTATCGACACTTGGGCCGACTTCAAGCAAGAACTCCGAAAGCAATTCGCCCCAAGCAATGTGGAGAAAAAAGTGCGAGCGCGCTTATGTTGCCTCAAGCAATCAGGTAGTATTCGTGATTATATCAATGAGTTCACTGCCCCCATGTTGGAGATAAGCGATATGTCGGACAAGGACTCACTCTTCTACTTCCAAGATGGCCTTAAGGATTGGGCCAAGACCGCGCTTGATAGGTGTGGTGTTTAAACACTTGACAACGCTATTGCTGTTGCGGAATCACTCACCGAGTACTCCACCCAATCCAAAGATAAAAGGCGAACCAAGGCAAAGGTGGGGGAGAGAGTCGCACGGACAAGGGCAGCAACAATTCCAAAGATTGGGGGCAGAAAAAGCCGCTTAGTAACAAGAGAGGGCAAGGAACATCGGAGGGCAAGAAGGAGGCACCGAAACCACGCAGCCCGTGCTTCATATGCAACGATCCTCATTGGGTACACGATTGTCTGGAGAAGAAGTCGCTCAATGCTCTTGCTGTCCAACTCAAGAGCAACCCCACAATATCTGCGGAGGAACCCGAACTCAGCATGGGTTCTCTCCAATGCCTCGACACACTCAATCGGCAACAACCCGCAAAGATAAATGGCAAGTCTGTTCGCACGCTGCTAGACACAGGAGTGACACACAACTTTATCTGTAGACAAGGCCAAGCGCTTAGGCCTCAAGGACACCAAGGAATGAGGCACGATGAAAGTTGTAAACTCACCCGCTAAACTAATTGTGGGGATCGCACAAGGCGTACACATTACACTCGGAATATGGAGCGGAAAACTTGATTTCTCTATCGTCCCTATGGATGACTTTAAGATGATTCTCGGCATAGAATTCTTCGACCAAGTCCATGCCTTCCCGCTGCCTGCTATAAACTCCTTAAGCATCCTCAATGGGAGCAAGGCATGCCTGGTTCCTACGGAATGAGGCAAGTCCGAGAATAAAACATTCTCTGCCATGCAATTCAAAAGGACTTTCAAGAATGACCGAAGCTTCTTGGTCTCCATTCGGGAACTAAACAAGGAAGGAGATAGCAGGAAATCGCCAAGCCACGTGATACCTCCAGAACTTTCGAAGAAGCTCCCACCGCAACGGGAAGTAAATCATGCGATCGAGCTGGAACAAGGCGTGAAGCCATCAGCCTTGTCGCCCTACTGAATGGCGTCACCCGAACTTGAGGAGTTGCGGAGACAACTCAAAGACTTGCTGGACGCAAGATATATTCACCCCTCAAAGGCCCCATTCGGTGCACTCGTGCTCTTTCAAAAGAAGAAAGATGGCTCGCTGTAGGCGTATATTGACTATAGAGCGCTCAACAAGATCACCATCAAGAATAAGTATTTGATTCCCTTAATTACGGACTTGTTCGACTAGCTTGACAAAGTGCGGTACTTCACCAAACTTGACTTGCGCTTTGGGTACTATCAAGTACGCATCGCCAAGGGAGACGAACCGAAGACAACGTGCACAACAAGGTACGGGTCGTTTGAATTTCTTGTGATACCTTTTGGTGTTATTAATGCACCCGCAACATTTTGCACACTCATTAATAAGGTACTCCAACCATTCCTTAACCACTTTGTAGTAGTGTACTTGGCTCAGTTCTTTTACTAAAAAAGATGAAGGGAAGGCACTCCAACCATTCCTCGACTGTTTTATGGTCGTGTACTTGGATGGCATCATGGTGTATAGTATCACACTCGAGGAGCATGCCCAAATTTGCAACAAGTCCTTCAAGTACTTCGAGATAACGAGCTCTTCATTAAGATTGAGAAGTGCTTGTTTGCCCAATATGAAGTGGAGTTCCTTGGCCACAAGATTGTGGGTGGAAAAATCATGATAGAGAATGCTAAATTAAAGGTCATCCTCAAGTGGGAACCTCCCACGAAAGTGCTTGAGCTTCGCTCATTCCTTGGGCTGGTGAACTACTACCGCCGCTGAATAAAGAGCTATTCAGCCAAGGTGGCACCCTAGATGGATTTGGTCAAGAAAAACAAAACGTTGCATTGGTTCAAAGAATGCCAACGCACATTCGAGGAGTTGAAAAAAGCAATTTTGGAAGAACCAGTCCTCGCACTTCCGGACCACACAAAGCCCTTTGAAGTTCAAACATATGCCTCAGATTTCGCCATAGGTGGAGTCCTTATGCAAGAAGGCCACCTTATAACGTTCGAGAGTCGAAAGCTAAATGATACAGAACGCCACTACACAGTGTAAGAGAAGGAGATGGCCGCCATCATACATTGCTTGCAAGTATGGTGACATTACTTGCTAGGCTCTCACTTCACGATCATGATGGACAATGTAGCAACAAGCTATTTTCAAACTCAAAAGAAATTGAGTTCGAAGCAAGCAAGGTGGCAAGATTTCTTTGCGGAATTCGACTATCGACTTGAGTGCAAACCAGGTAAAGTGAATGTCGCTGCGGACGCTCTAAGCCGCAAGGCCGAATTAGCAACACTTAGTATGAGCCAATCGAAGTTTGACCTTGTCTCACGCATCAAGGAAGACCTCCAATAAGATCCCCTAGCAAAAAACTTGCTGGAGAAAGTGCTCGAGGGGAAGACAAGGTGATTTTGGCAAGAGGAAGGCATCCTCCTCACCGAGAGAGATCGGTTGTTTATGCCAATATGAGGAAACTTGTGGAAGGAAGTCATCAAGAAGTGCAATGACTCCTAGTGGGCTGGTCACCTAGGAATTGAGCGCACCACCGCACTAGTTTAAGTTTCGTATTTTTTGCTGCACATGAAGGATGACATCGAGGCATATGTGCGCCGGATAATTGGAGCCGCTACCACTCGCAATAAGGCAATGGGAAAGTGTCTTCATGGATTTCATCACATCGTTGCCCAAGTCCGAAGGGTGTGGCAGCATCATGGTCATTGTCGACCGTTACGGTAAGTACGCCATTTTCATTGTCACATTAGCTGATTGCAAAGTGGACGAGGCAGCCCACCTATTCGTCAAGCACATTGTGAAGCTTTGGGGAGTTTCGAAGAGAATTGTAAGTAACTGAGACCCTCGATTCACTGGGTATTTTTTGACGGAGCTCTTAAAGATGTTGGGGACGAATCTCAAGTTCTCAACAAGCTTCCACCCGCAAACGGATGGGAGACCGAGTGCATCAATGATCTTCTTGAGATGTACTTGAGGCATTATGTGACTGCTTATCAGTGGGATTGGCAAAGCTACTTGATATTGCCCAATTTTCTTATAACTTACAACGAAGTGAGGCTACGGGTAAAAGTCTGTTCAAGATCATCATGGGATTTCAGCCTATGACCCCTAATGCCATAGCCTCAACTTACGGAGGAAAAAATCCCGCGGCACACAAGCTCACCCGCGAATAGCACAAGGAAGCGAACATCACATGAGCATAGCTTGACAAAGATGCGAGGAAGATGAAAAAGTGGGCAGATACAAAGAGGCGACATGTTGAGTACAAGCTGATCAAGTCATGATCAAGCTCCTACCCCAATAATTCAAGACTTTGCGGAAAGTTCACCGGAGGTTAGTGAGACGCTACGAGGGACTCTTCCGAGTTGTACGACGTATGGGCAACATCTCGTACTCTAACTTCCGCCAAGACTCAAGATTCATTCGGTCTTCCACGTGAACCTTCTCAAGTCATATCATAGAGATATTGAAAACCCAAGTCGTAGAGAATCAAGATGCGCGTCAACCACCGTTGTCATCGCATTTGACAAAGATGTGGACTACATCCTTGCGGATTGCGTGGTTTCGAGGAGAGGCGTGCCAACACATAGCGAGTACTTGGTGAAGTGGAAAAACCTCCCCGAGAGCAAAGCCACTTGGGAACGTGAAAAAGATTTGTGGCAATTCGCTGAGCACATCCAAGGTTTCAAGCATGAAAGCGCGACGAGGACTCTACGAACTTAGGTCGGGGAGGATGTTGCGGACCGTCCAAGTTCCTAGCCCAATTGCCCATAATTTTGGGTTAGAGAGCCCAAGACATTGCCAAAAGTTCTAGTTTGGCCCGATTCCAGAATGTTCTAGGCAACTCTAGCACATTGAGCTTGTAAATACTCTAGAATTCTCTACACCTCTTTAGCACATGTAAATATCTAGAATTCTAAGCACATGGTAGAATTCTCTCGAATTGTAGAGCATGGCAAAGCCTCCCCTATAAATAGGGCATGACATTTAGCATTTGAGCAATAAGCTTAGAGCAAGCAACTCAAACACTTGTAAGCTCTCTTGAAAACTCTCTTGTAAGCAATACAAGTTTCCTTATTCGGCTCCATTGCTCTCTTCTCTTTAACTCTTCGAAAATTTTTAAGGCTTAACTAGTTCGAGAAGCTCAAGGCTTACTTAGCAACATTTGGCAAAGTTGTCTAAGTGCCGCATGAGTTTGCTGCGTAAAACACTCATCCTATGACATTATGCTCCTTGTCGGTCTTGAGTAGTTTTGAGACTTGAAACTCTTATTTGCCTTAGAAAGATTTTGTGCTTTTATCTTTTTGCTTGTTGAATCATGGCTGAGCTGAATTAACAAGTTTGTTTTCTTTGTCTCACTCGAGCAGGTTTTGAGACTTGAAACTTTCACTTAGAAAGATTCTGTGCTCTTAGATTTTATTCGAATCGGATTGGATCAGATCAAAAAATCTAGTTTAATTCGGTTCGGATCGGGTTTGATTAGCAATTCTTAATCAATGATTTAACATATGTTATCTAATATATTACACATTACAATTATTCGTATTTGAACTAAATTCAAAAATCCAAACTCAAAACAAAAATTCAAGTTGTCGCTTGCTGGATTTCGAATGGAACTTGAAGGAGAAACTTGTTGATGAAGTGTGTGGTGGCGCGGAGACAGTAGATCGATAGGCGGTAGTAGTAGATCTAGTCGCAGTCCTCGCGGAGCAGCATATCTGGTCGCAGTCCTCGCGGAGTAGCATATCTGGTTGGGGTCTTCGCGGAGCAGTAGATCGGCTAGCTGCTGGCGTCGACGGTGATTGTGGCAAGTGTGTGGTGGCTGCGGCTTTGTGTGTATGTGTGTGTGCGTTTTTCTACGTGTGTAACTTGTGTTGAGTGTTGACTTGAGAGTGGGGCAGTGACCCATGAGGCGTGAGGGAGGGAGGTAGAAGTTGGTGTGCGCTATGTGGTCCCTCGTTGAGGCTTGAGGAGGAGGCCGTGAGGAGTGAGGGAGGGGAGTGAGGCAGCTGGGTGCGTTGAGTGTGTGGTCTACTGTTTTTGTGCCTCTATCTCTACTAGTTGTATGCCTCCATCTCTGTGATGTGTGTCGTATACATGTATGGTGTGTGAGGTTGTGTAATGTGTGGTCTGTGCTTTGTGGTGTCACTAGTGCTTGACTTCTTGTTGCTGGATGCATGTGTGTTGTAATCAGTAAGGGTTGTTCACTTTCTTCTTTAAGCCAACCTGTTCGGGTTATCGGATTGGATCAGATTTCACCCGATCCGATTATGATCCGATCGAGTTAGCAACATTTGATTCAATTGGATATTATAGTCAATTTGATCCGATTCGAACCCGATTTATTTCGGATCAATCGGGTCAAATCAGTTATTTTGCCCACCCCTAATTGGCATGCTTCCCCTTTAAGCCCTTATTTGCCATCTCCTCAGCTATTCTATCTATTTGCTTCTAATTCTAGCTACTTGGTCATGGGATTTTATATAAGAGTTTATTATTGGCACCATCAGGTTATACGATGACCTGTCTACTTTCGCTCTTTTTTTTAATGCCCTCGAAGCTTGCAGATAACTAAAAGCACCAAGCTCTAAGATGACACTATGATACTTTTCTAAAAAATTCCTAAGGGTTTTCTTCTCACCCTGTTTGAGACTCATAAGCTCCATCGTGGATTGCTAAGCAAAATCCTTGCATAACTGGCCAAATGTTTTAATGTTGCCTCAAGATAATTTTCCATACCAATTTTGTGCTCACCCTTCTAGTTTCAAAGGGAATACTTTGCACTTCTATAATGATGTTAGGCCTTGCACTTCTGTTATCTCATCAAATTGCTCTATTCACATCAAGGTGTCATTCTTCCCACAATACCGAAGGCTTGAAAGCAAAAGTCTCTTGGAATTATAATGGTCATGACTTTTGTTAATAGTACAGACTTATTATCTAGAATTATACTCTAACTTTGAGTTCTTTCTTGACCTTGCATCTCCTTGATAATTCATGGTAGCTTTCTTACACCTCGATTTGCATTGCCATTTGCTCATGTGAACGTTCTGCATTTGATAGATATTTTCTCTGTTCTCTTTCTTTGATATTCTCCTCTTTTTGCACTTCTATCGTGGGGTTTGGTCTGTTTTTAAAAAGATCATCCATTCTCGTGGCACTGGTACAATAACTCTTGGTCTTTCATGCACATGTCTCTTATTATTTGATTTTAGCATATTTGTACTCCTAGCAAGATTCCTTATACTGAGACTCCTCTATTCTTCCCTTAGTTCTTGTAACAATGTGCCAAGCTATCCATCTACTTTTTTATCTGATTCATTCTTTCGTTTATCACTTGATCCCTAGCTTTGTGGGCGATTTCCCTTAAGTCTTATTCTTATCAATTTTAGGTTTCTCCCTCTTTGCTTCATCATCACTTTTGTTCATCCTTAATTCACCTTCTTTGTGCTCACTTTTTCCTCTTGATCCCACATAAGTTTTGTTGCTCTAGTAGAATGGTTTCTCTTACTATTCCTATAGACAGAACCAAAATGTTGACACGAAAATCTAGTCATATTGGTAACATTAGCATTTGAATTTGTTTATGTGGAGAGATGGTTTTTGCCTCTACAAAGAAGTTCGAGCAAAAATTGGCAAGCACAGTTCAACCCTGGCGAGTAACTATAACTAGAAAAATGGCCATGGGCGTCAGAAATTTTTCCAGTGTTAACCTCTAAAGCACAAGTCAGTATCATGAGTTTTCGTGGAATGACAGGGTATATAATCATTTTTATAAAAAAATAATAAAAAATTAACCAAAAAGGAAAAATAAGAAGAATACTTCCTTTAAAATAAGAATAAGAAATAGAAATAAGGAAGGATAGATATAGGTGAAGTAGAAAGTTTTTCAAAATTCAACCATATGAGATGATGTAAGGAATAAGATAGGATGGAGTTTCTTTCAAAAAGTTTCCAACCCCAGGCATTATTGGGAGTTTTATGGGGATTAAATCTCTCCCCATTGAACCACTCAGGCTGTAGCCCGAGTGGCCAGGGCTGCTGCCCTCCATCTTGGAGGGCAGCAGTTCGAACCCCCACAAAAGCATTGTGGGGGTATTTCCTTCCTCAATTAATTTGAGTGAAGGCAGTCATCTTCCTTACTCATGAGTGAGGGGTGGACATCCCTTGAATATTTGTGAGGGTTTAAATCTGGACAGAGCTCCATTAGCACTGATGTCAGTTGGTCTCAGTAATAGTCTGATTTGTAAATATCAGTTATAGTCTCATGTAATATGAGTTGTAATCTGAGCAATTGTCTCATGTAATCAAAAAAAAAAAAAAATCTCTCCCCATTGATTGCAGTATAGTGGAGCTTTTGGATAGAGTTTACCTTTAATCTCCCTTACATTCTTACATTCTTACATTCTAGGATTACGATTTTTTTTTTTTTTTGATAGGATTCCACCTCCCTTTACTCCATAAGATGATAGAATAATGGGTTTTGTGGATAGAGCTTCGTCCGTGAACTTTTTAAGAAGATTGAGGGAGTGGCTTTGACTGAACCTCTTCTTACTTCTTAGTTCATCCATCTCCTCGCCTAATGCCGCTCATTAAATTCTCCCAGCCTATTTTAAATGGCGAGGCAAGCACAATTAAATTTAAAAAAAAAAATTGATTGTGGTCGTCTTATTTTATCACCCAAATAATTATTAATTAAAAAAAATTGCTCCAACTCATATTTAATTAGTACTTCGAAATCCATACTGAAAGCTTTATAATAAAAACGTTAGTTTCAACAAGACTGCAAGAGCACTTTGTTTTTTAAACAAGAGCACTATTAGACTACTCATTTCGAATAATTAGAAAATTGCATCGCATGCGCTAATTACACATGTCAACATTAATGCGAAAAGGATAACTATTAAGACCAAACAAGAAAGACAAAAGCAAAACCGAAGTTAGAAACTTCAAATTGAAAACTTAAAAACAACTGAAAATATTTCCACAGCATTATAGCTAGCAAAATTTGACACGATCTGATTATCTGATATGAACACGACATAAATAAATAGGTATGGGTCATCAAATTTAACACGATTATTAAATGGGTCGAATGCGGGTCAACACAATTTTTTTCCGTGTCGGGTTAAGGTTAAAATTCTTGACCCATTTACCCGATCAATGACCCGATTATATTTTATATTTTAAAATAATTTACATATTCTTATCATTAAAACTCAAATATTATAAATGATTTTCTTTTTTTATTCTTTAAAAGGGTGATATAAATACAGTATTTTATTTATAAAATTTTAAATACATTTAGAGCTTCAATAGTGTAAATGTGTAAAAATTGATAGACATGTATATTTTATAATATTGATATATAATATTATATATATATAATTAAAACTTCAATAGTATAAATATGTAATATATTAGTAGACATGTATATTTTATAATATCGATAAATTATGTATGTATGTATGTATGTATGTATGTATGTATGTATGTATGTACGTACATACGTATTTATGATAGTGTGTAAATATTTGATGTAATTTTTGTTCAATATATAGATATTAAACGGGTTATTGGGTAACCCGATTATTTTTCCGTATCGAGTTTGGGTCTTAATATTTTAATACGATTATTAAATGGGTCGGGTTTAAGTCGACCTAAATTTGACACGACATAAAACTGACACAATACGAACACGAGCCGATGACCCGTTTTGCCAGCTCTACCCAACACAAACATAAGCATTCATTCGTTCATTATATTAGAAGGATACAATACCAACCAAAAACACACGCATAGTCAGACAGCACTTGAGCAAGACTCTAAAATATGGTCAGAAGTCACACCTCCATCTCTAACGTTGTTGCATTGATCTTCTTGCTAGTGCTAGTCATCATCCCATCTGTCCAATCAACAACAGCCACCACCATCGACGTGTGGCCAAAGCCAAGACTCCTCAGATGGGCCCCGCTGCACCAGCTCAGCCTCCTGTCTCCATCTTTCACCATCGCGTCACCATACGACCACCCCCACCTCTCCTCTGCCGTCTTACGCTACCTCACCTTGATCAAAACCGAACACCACCTTCCATCATCGGTCAACAACCCGTTGACAGCCACGTTATCCCCTCCCCCTCCTCCATCCCCACCCTTACAGTCCCTCCACATCACTATTCACAGATTACACGCGCCGTTGCGCCACGGGGTCAACGAGTCGTACACTCTCCACGTCCCCAACGACCTCCCCACGGCAAACCTGACGGCGGAGACGCCGTGGGGCGCCATGAGAGGTCTAGAGACGTTCTCCCAGCTCGTGTGGGGCCGCCCTTCCCGTGTTCCGGTGGGTGTTTACGTGTGGGATGATCCCATCTTCCCCCACAGAGGGTTGTTGCTTGATACGTCGAGGAACTATTACGGCGTTGGTGATATAATGAGGACGATTTATGCCATGAGTGCTAATAAAATGAATGTGTTTCATTGGCACATTACGGATTCTCAGTCGTTTCCGTTGAATCTGCCCTCTGAGCCTGAGCTTGCCGCTAAAGGATCTTATGGCGATGAAATGCAGTACTCTCCTGATGATGTGAAGAAGATTGTTGAGTTCGGTCTGGATCATGGTGTCAGGGTCATTCCTGAGATTGATTCTCCTGGTGAGTGTTTATTAATTTTTTTAAAGCCTGATGTGATTAGAGATTGTCTAATATTTGCATAATTTTATGGTATGCAATTAGCAAATGTGAGTAAAATTTGTTTTTATGTTATTTAATTTTTTAATTAATTTTCAATCATGAACTTGGTTTGACTAAAATTCACATTAATAGAGAATCTAATAAAAAATAAGAACGTGCCCTGTTTTGGTGGGGCTCCTGTTTTTAGCTTGCTGGGGAATAATTCTTGCATTTCTACTAGGCAAAACAGCCGTGCTGAATCTAATATGTTGTCAATTCTTTGAAATAAAACTGTTTCATTTCTCTTCGATAATCATAAAGCTGCATTGATGGCTTCGGAAAAGATGAGTGCGTAAGCAATTGTGTTGTGATTTTCAGGCCACACAGGGTCATGGGCAGAGGCATACCCAGAAATTGTAACATGTGCAAACATGTTTTGGTGGCCAGCGGAAAGCAAATGGGAAGACAGGCTAGCAGCAGAGCCAGGAACTGGCCAATTGAACCCCTTGAATCCGAAGACTTACCAAGTCTTTAAAAATGTGATCAGTGATGTTGTAAAGATGTTTCCAGAACCATTCTTCCATGCTGGAGCTGATGAAGTCACCCCTGGTTGCTGGAAAACTGATCCCACCATTCAATCATTTCTATCCAGTGGTGGAAGTCTTAGTCAAGTGCTCGAAAAATTTGTTAATGAAACCTTCCCTTACATTGTTTCCCTCAATCGCACTGTGATTTATTGGGAGGATGTTTTATTGGATGGTGTTGTTAAGGTGGATTCTTCAATTCTTGATCCTAAGTACACAATCTTGCAAACATGGAACAATGGCCCGAATAACACGAAAAAGATTGTTGATGCTGGATACAGGGCAATTGTGTCATCTGCAGATTACTATTATTTGGATTGTGGACATGGAGGATTTCTTGGGAATGACAGCCAGTATGATCAGCTTGTTAGTAGCCACACAGTATCAAAAGGAGGGTCATGGTGTGCGCCGTTTAAGACATGGCAAACGATATACAATTATGATATAACATATGGGCTGAGTGAGGAGAAGGCTAAATTGGTGCTTGGCGGGGAGGTGGCATTGTGGTCTGAGCAAGCCGATCCAACTGTTCTGGACTCGCGGCTTTGGCCTAGGACCTCGGCTATGGCTGAGGCGCTGTGGTCAGGAAACAGGGATGAGACGGGTAAGAAGAGGTATGCGGAAGCGACAGATCGGTTGAATGAGTGGAGGCACAGAATGGTGAGTAGAGGGATTGGTGCTGAGCCTATTCAGCCACTTTGGTGTGTGAGAAATCCAGGCATGTGCAACACAGTTCATGCATCAATTTAGCTATATGCTTGTTTATGGGCTGTTTCTTTACCCTTCACAGCAGCAAGAAATCATCTTTTGAGCAGCTGCTATAATTGTACTAGTTAATTGAACTAGCCCCAAAATCAACATAGCTCTATGGCACTGTCCTGTTTCTCCATGGATTAAAGACAAGTCCTGTGATTGTTCAACATACATTTAGTTCTACAAAGGATTTACTAGTCTTAGATAGGAAAATGGTCCAACACCCTTCTATGGTTTTGTTCCATACCAAAGTTATAAAACTAATAACCAATAAATGTTTTTTTTTTTTGGGGGGGGGGGGGGGGGGGGGTGAGGTTGTCGGCTTTGTTGCAATTTTTTATTACTAGACACAAAACAAGTAGTTAGTTCTTGGAGTAGAAGAAGCATTATCTCATTCTCAAGGATAATGTTCTAGTTATGTCCAATTGGTTTGGCAATTAAGTTCACAGAGACTGACGGGGAATCGAATAATGCCTTGTTGGAGATCACTTCTGTATTTTTAATCATGCATTCATATTTGCGTCTTCAGTAGTTAGGTATCCAAAAATATTTTATTTTAAAGTTAAGAAATGCAAACGTAATCTTTTGAAAAACAAAATTTAATTTTTAAAATTAATATTTACCTTAAACTATATATTAGGTACTGCTTAATATAAAAATTTAAAGTCAAACAAATATTATGAAATACTGCGATGTACATAGTGAGGATTTATGACTTAAACAAAATGAGACTAACTCAAACAATGATCGATTTTTATTAACATGTATTTTAAAAAAAATATATTATTGATAGACATTAATATGCTATTTTTTATTTTTATTTTTAAAAGTTTATTACAAATTTAATTTAAGTATATTTACAACCTTAGCAAACTATTTTAATCTTGTACAACAAACTATCAAATTTTATAAAACTTAAATATTAAAGTTATCAATATTCAAAAGTTACTTCTCTTTCTAAAACCTAACACTTGATTCTCTTTGCTCATTTTTCATTTCTCATTCTAAAAGCTATCTTTTTCATTCTTTTTACTCGTTCTTCTATCGAAACAGCATCTCATTATTATATTTTCGATTTTTAGAAAATAATTTAATACTTGTTTTACTCTCTTTTTTTCTACCAAAACCAGCATCCCATCGTCATTTTTAGATGTATGAATAAATTATATTCTTGTAGTTGTCTTAACATGAGAAATTTTATTAACTTCACCTTGCCATCATCCGGACCACTACGATTGATACAACCTCGGATCATATTTTAGTTAATCAAGTCCTTTTCATTAGTCTCTACTCTTCTAAAAACTCATATTATACTCATAGCCTTATGGGTGATTAATTTAGTTTCCTCAAATATTTTATTTTTTATTTAAAAAGTTCCTCGAATTTTTCATTTTTCATTTTGTATACACAAACCAACTGTAAAGCTCAATGAGTGAAATGCTCTAATTTCATTAAGATTTCATTAAGTTTATATTTTCATCAAGCTAATAACATTATGTTAAATTAATTTGTACAAAATCAATTAATGATATTAACAACATCTTTTGTTTATATAATTTATGTATTAATCACTAATCAAAACGTAAATTTATATTCAATAGAATTCATATTAAAAAAGGATCTTAATCCTTATTTAAAATACCAATACATCTTGATATTTAATTATGACTTTCATGGCAGGTAAAAAAAAATTTCTTAATACTCATTTTCGAATGGCAAGTTTTTCTCTTTTTAATTTATAATAGTCTATAAGAAAACTGATACAATACTTACAAGTCCGAAACAATTATCAACATTTATTTATAAGTAAAAAAATGAAAACAAAAAACTTAAAACTTTATTAGAAAGAGGTGTCATTACTGGGACAAAAAAAAAAAAAGACAAATGGAGTTGGCACATTATATCATATATCATATGAGTGTCATGAAAAAAAAATATTTGTATTATGTTTGTGTTTAACAGTTAAAATTCTAATATTTAAATTTTAATTTAATTTTTAATATCATATATCATTCATCTACTAAATAATAAATTTAATAAGTCATAAAATTATTTAGCCATCGTTTAATGATAAATAACACCTTAATAATTCGGACTCAAACTGAGACCCGTATGCTTGGACGCTCAGGGCAGTTTTAACTCACTACACAGTTTTCTTCTTTCCATTTTACCACTGTTATTGTAAGAACCCTCCTCTTCTTTCGTTACAGAAACCAGTGAAGTGTGTCAGTCTCCCACGTTTCTTTCCTTTCACATTCATGAACCGAACCGTCATTCCCGCCGCCGTCTGGAAATGAGTAATCGGACGCCGGCCGCCATTTTTACCGCCTTCACCAAAAGCCCAGGTCAGTTTCTCATTAAATATCCCTTCTGCACATCATCATCAATCTCCTCCCTCCCACTTCCCCTAGAGCCAGACCCACCGGATCTCTCCTCTCAAGTCTTCACCATCCTCTCAACTCACCCCACAACTTGGCAAAGACACAGCTCGATCACAAAACTAATCCCTCTCTTGTCCCCTTCTCACATTTCCTCTCTCTTCTCCCTCGACCTCAATCCCCAAACTGCCCTCGATTTCTCCTATTGGATTTCCCAAAAACCCGGGTTCAAACACTCCGTTGAATCCTACTCCTCTTTGTTAAATCTCTTAATCCGTAACAATTTCACCAAGGCCAGTGAAAAAATTGTCTTTTTGATGCTTAAATCTTGTAGTTTGGATAAAGAAATTCTTTTCGTGTTAGATTTTCTGAGGAGAGTGAATGAGAGTGGTAGTGAGTTTAGTTTGAAGCTTAGTGTTAAGGGTTATAACACATTGTTAATGCAATTGTCGAAATTTCATTTGGTTGATGAGATGAAGCGCGTGTATTTGGAAATGTTGGATAATATGGTTGTGCCGAATATTTATACGTTTAATACGATGATTAATGGGTGTTGTAAGTTGGGGAATGTTGGTGAGGCAGAGCTGTATGTGAGTAAGATTGTGCAGGCGGGATTGAGTCCGGATACATTTACTTATACGTCGTTGATTTTGGGGTATTGTAGGAATAAGGATGTGGAGAAGGGTTTTAGGGTTTTTAGGATGATGCCGAAAAAGGGTTGTCGAAGAAATGAGGTATCGTATACGAATTTGATACACGGTCTTTGTGAGGCAAAACGGGTGGATGAGGCAATAGAGTTGTTTAGGAGAATGGGAGAGGATGATTGTAGACCGACTGTGAGGACTTATACTGTGGTTATTTTTGGGTTGTGTAGAGTAGGTAGGAAATCAGAAGCGTTGGAGTTTTTTAATGAGATGTCGGCAAGAGGGTGTGAGCCAAATGTGCATACTTATACAGTGATGATTGACTGCTTGTGTAAAGAGAATAAGGTTGATGAGGCAAGCGGGTTGTTGAATAGAATGTTGGAGAAAGGGTTGTTTCCAAATGTGGTTACATATAATGCGTTGATTGATGGATATTGTAAGGAGGGATTGATGGAGGCTGCATTGCAAATTTTGGATTTGATGAAATCTAATAATTGTAGTCCAAATGCTAGGACTTATAATGAACTGATATGTGGGTTTTGTAAAAGAAAAAATGTGCATAGGGCAATGTCTCTACTTAATGAGTTGCTTGAGCAGAATTTATCACCTACATTGATTACTTATAACTCATTGATTTATGGACAGTGTAGAGAAGGTCATTTAGATAGTGCTTATAAAGTGCTTCATTTGATAAATGAAAGTGGTCTTGTTCCTGATCAGTTTACTTATAGTGTTTTCATAGACACTTTATGTAAAAGAGGGCGTGTGGAAGAAGCTCAGGTGCTGTTTGATTCTCTTGAAAAGAAAGGTATAAAGGCAGGTGAAGTGATATATACTGCATTGATTGATGGATACTGCAAGGAAGGGAAAATAGATGATGCCCATTCTTTACTAGAGAGAATGCTTAGTGATGATTGTTTGCCGAATTCATACACATACAATGCTCTAATAGATGGCTTATACAGAGAAAGAAAGGTGCAAGAAGCATTGTTGCTGGTGGAAAAGATGACAAAGATGGGAGTTAAA
Organism: Citrus australasica; assembly: GCA_029618585.1. Taxonomy (NCBI): domain Eukaryota; kingdom Viridiplantae; phylum Streptophyta; class Magnoliopsida; order Sapindales; family Rutaceae; genus Citrus; species Citrus australasica. The sequence continues at coordinate 32,237,731 of JARCIV010000003.1, read as the reverse complement.
CCCACAGTTTATACTTATACGATTCTTATTGAAGAAGTACTGAAGGAAGGAGACTTTGATCATGCTCACAGGCTTTTAGACCAAATGGTTTCCTTGGGACTTAAACCTGATGTATATACTTATACTGCATTTATTCAGGCATATTGCAGCATAGGGAAATTAGATGAAGCTGAAGATTTGATAGTTAAAATGAATAGAGAGGGAATTGTGCCAGATTCTGTGACTTACACTTTGCTAATTTGCGCATATGCTAATTTGGGCTTAATATATTCCGCATTTGATGTTCTCAAGCGCATGTTTGATGCTGGTTGCGAGCCTTCTCATCACACATATGCTTTTTTAATCAAGCATCTATCAAATAAAAAATGGATGAAAGAAAACAGCAATGTGATGGGATTTTATTTGGTTTCAAATGTCTCATTAGTCAACGTTGCTGATGTGTGGAAGATGATGGAATTTGACACTGCAGTGCAACTTTTTGAGACAATGCATGCACACGGTTGTTCACCTAATGTTAACACTTACGGGAAGCTCATCATTGGACTTTGCAAAGTTGGGCGCTGGACAGTAGCCCAAAGGTTATTTGATCACATGAGAGAAAGAGGAATATCACCTAGTGAAGATATTTATAATGCTCTTGTGAAGTGTTGCTGTGAGTTGAAATTGTATGAGGAAGCAGTAAGACTGTTGGATGCTATGATTGAACATGGTCTTTTGCCACATCTAGAGTCCTACAAGATGCTCCTTTGTGGGTTATATGATGAAGAGAAAAACGAGAAGGCTAAAGCAGTGTTTTGTAACTTACTACATTGTGGGTATAATGCTGATGAAGTAGCTTGGAAAATACTTATTGATGGCTTGCTTAAGAAAGGTCTTGCAGACAAATGCTCTGAACTGTTGGACATCATGGAAAAGAAAGGCTGCCAGATAAAATCCCCAACATATGCAATGTTAATTGAGGGACTTGATAAAAGGCAAGTGACTAATTACCGTCTCAAATTTCATATGTTCAGTCTTTTATTTTTGGTTGTTGTTCCATTTCTTGGAAAATTACTATTAGATTTATTAAATGTATATGCGTACATAGAGAGATGGATAGAGTAAGAAATACAAGTTCTCAGAAGCCATTTCTTTCTAAAGCGTTATTTTTATTAGCATAGACGAAAATGCATACTTCTTGTGCTACGAAATTAGTACTGCAAATTGGGATTTAAGCAAAGATATTTAGCATCTGTCTTGGGAGTTGTGAATGGTCTTATAAGTGAAGTACGGGTGTTGTCTATAGCAGGTGACCGAAGTGTGCAGCTTTGTACAACAATTACATGGAGGAATACTTGATGCAAGACAGCAATGAAGGAGTCTTTATGGCCATATTCTTTCCCTTGTGAAAGAAGTATTGAAGGAGATTTTACTGGAATTGTATGTAGGATAATAACATGCTTCATTCTTGTTTTGTTAATTGTTTCTTACCTTTCTAATATTTACCCTTACAGGATGGATTATGTTGATGTTCTCTCTGCGTTGTTACTGTAAAGTTGTTTTTGAATTTCGCCAGAGGTGAGAAGACCCATTGCGGTGTCAACCATCTGGCAGATGAACAAGGTAAATACCTGAGAGGAAGATATGTGCTCTAAATGTTGATTTTTACCCTTTTAATCCGAAAGCAATATGCACACACTTTATTTCTCTCTTAATGCCATATGTGCACTTTATCTTTGATTTACTTAGATTACATTGTAAAGTGCTGAAAAAAATCATTTTGCTTTACTTTAATATATTTGTGGAAATATGGACATCTTTCTGCTACCAAGATTCATAACAGCTCCTTGTTTAACTTGCCCTCCTGTTTTTTGGACGTTAGTTTTGCTTGCTTGCTAAATTTCGCTTCAATCTGGTGACTACCTTTTAGGAACTATATCTGCTATCTGCATTGAAACCTGCCTCCTGGAATTCTTTCTGACTATCCAAACAGCAAGCCATGAATGGGGCTGCTTACATGGAGAGCAGAGCTCGAAAGAGAGCGGAGGCGAGACAGTGGTTTGTTTACAATCAGTCATGATCAAAGTTCTTTCAAGCCAATAAAATTGCCTTTCCTCGCAATATTTAATATCCCTGCCCTGCTCGGGGGAGAATTGTATTCTTTTCTTGCTGAATGCTAAACAAGTCAACACACAAGTTATTCTAAGAACGAGTATAATTCTTTTATCTGCAGCTGGTTCGAGGCCTGTGGAATAGTTTACCTTTACTGGGGGACGCAAAACAAGTTGAAGACAGCAGGATTCAATTTTGGATCACCGAATATTTCAACTAGTGCTATTCAAAATGAAGTACCATCCAGCTGAAACAATTGTTTCTGGATCTTGTGGCAGAAATTTTTCAAAATTATTCGTTAAGCTGCAACTCTATTAAGAAACAGCACAAGCCTGCTATGCTGGAGTGTGATGGCGTGGGATAGGTGAAGTTCGAGTATAAAGCATTCCTTGTTGATATTTCAATGAAAAAGGGAGAGGGCATTGATAGTTACATTGTTTACCATACTCGGAATTTACTAGACAGGAGAGTTTTTCCTTTTTCTTTGCAGCCTTTTTAGGAACTTATCCCGGACCATAATTTCTGTACAGATTTTGGAGAATTTGATTGTTAATATGATTTAAATCACTAATATTCATTCATAAGAATAATTTTAATTTCTTTTAGATTGGCAGTTTTCAGCTGTTCAAACGAATGGACTTGCTCAATCGCAGTTGAACTTTAATCAGGTTGAAGAATTTTCAATTCAAACCAATGGAAATTGTTAGAAATTAATTTTTCATCTGTATTAGATTGACAGAAATCGTTTAAATTAAAAAAATAAAAAACTGGTTTATATAAGATGGAGATGCGGGGTATCGATCCCGGTACCTCTCGCATGCTAAGCTAGCGCTCTACCATCTGAGCTACATCACCGGATGCAAATTGAGGCGTTCGTAATAACCTTTGAACCTTTACTAACATCTATTGCCTTTTCCCGACCGTTGTGAACTTGCAAACTTGCTACCTAATTGGCCACGTGTCCTCTTCCAACGTTCACATTCCCCCCAAACGCAAAAATTTTTCAAAAGAAATATGACCGTTGCTCCATGTTCTTCCTTTTAAATACCCTTCTTCGCATCTCCGATCTCCCCCAACAAAATCTTTCAGTTCATCATCATCAATATCTCTTCAAATCATCAACAAATCAAGCTCTAACAGATATCTCTCAGTAACAGCAACAACAATGGGCGTCTCCTTCAACATCAACCCATCGTCGTCGTCATTCGCCGAAACCCACTCCCGCAAACACAAGCTCCTGCTCATCAGCAACTACATCCTCTTAGCCGCCTCCTCAAGCTTCATCTTCCTCACCCTCTCCCTCCGCCTCTTCCCCTCCCTCGTCGGCTTCTTCCTCATCCTCCTCCACGTCCTCACCATCCTCATCGCCGTCTCCTCCCTCTCCGTCGCCACCTCCTCCTCCAACAAGTGCTACGCCGCCCACATGGTAGCCACCGTCCTCACCGGCATCTTCCAGGGCTCCGTCTCCGTCCTCATCTTCGCCAGCACCAGCGATTTCTTGGGCTACTTGAAGTCTTACGTCAGAGAAGAAGACGGCGCTGTCATTCTCAAACTCGCCGGTGCTCTCTCTGTTTTGATCTTTTTCTTGGAGTGGGTGGTGCTTGCGCTTACTTTCCTGTTGAGGTACCATGCTTTTGTTGGTGGAAGTAACAGTGGAGCCGCCGGCCCCAGCAGGTTTCAGGAGGAGGATTCGAAAGCTTGGTCACGGCCATTTCAAGTTTATGTTTAACGGAGCAAGGGAGGCGAATGGAAAGGTGGTAAAGTTTGACGGGTGAGAATTTAAAAAGTTAAAAAAAAACATTGGGGGAAAAATGTCAAAGTTGGAGAGGCCAGAGTATAAAAAAGTTTATTTTATGCTCCACTCCAGCCTACACTGTGTGTTTGTAAAGTTTTGTGATGATTGTTTTTGTTTCTATTGTGTTGTTGTATTCATTTGTTCTATTTGATTCTATTCTTTTGGTCAAAACAATTCAATTTTTGTCTTTTGGGTGACATCTATGGAATCATGTGATGAAATTATATTAAATTTATTAAAATGAATTTGCCTTGCTGATTATTTAGCTATTACTCTCAAGTCTCAACAACAACTCTTTAGCTATAATTTTTAACATATTAAAAGAAGTGAAATCAATCAAATTACAGCGCTTGATTTACAAATTTAACATCAACATATATAAATATCACAACTACTTATATGGATGACCGTCTACTCCAGAACCCAAGCCTGCAAAAATCGGATTACATAGAAAACCAAATGAGTACAAGTTAAAATCACAATTTGACAGGGACTCTTGATTGTGTGTATACATTTCATCGATTAAACATACTACCTGGATTTTGCCATCAGATGAGCCAGCATACAGCATGCCCACATCGTTATCAGCTACCATACATGTAATTTTGGCATGCCCCACACCACTATTATTAGCCTTAACAGAGGCAACTCTGGTGACTCTTTCCTTCAACCAAACCTCAATGGTCCCACACTTTGTAGCAGTAAATATGAAGTCACTATTGACAGCTAGGTGCTGAATATCGATCCCTGTTGTGAATGATCCCACAGCTGTCTTGCTTGAGATACTAAACACCTTCAATAACCCCCCCCCAAAAAAAAATAAAAATAAAAATTGTTTGCAACAAAGTTAAAAAATCAGTCAGTTTAGTTTACTGATAGGGACATGAATAATTTCAATGAAAATAGTTGCTTGCCTACCTTTCCGGCTGTACCATCAACGGAAGAGCCACCTGCGAAGAGAAGGCCATTATGCATATGCAAGGAATGTATAGTTTGTTTCCCGAGCAACTTTTTCGTCCCAGCATAGAATGTGGTTGATGTTAAACTGCCCAAATCCACCTCCTGCATGGTTAAATTATAAGCACGGAGTCTATTTAAACAAGTGCGTTGGAGAAACAAGAATATGTGTACCTGGATACTATAACCAGAGCAACCGCAGTACAGTTTATCTCCGGTCATTACCAGAGATTTCACATGTTTGTTGAAGTTTATGTGCTTTATTGCCCCTGACCAATTGTACACCTGTTACATTATATTTATTTTTTTCAGCTAGATTTCTTTTGTTACAGATCTTCGTAACAAATAGCTCACATGGAACAGAATGTATGTATATGCTTGCCTTAACGCCGGTTGCTGGGGAAACAAAACAAGCAATTTCAGCGTTGGCTGTCAATTCGTGTACTGCCTCTTTTACATTATGAACTTGAAGGCAATGAATTTCTTCTGGTTTGATGGACCAGACCTGTTTGAGGACGTATATATAAAGCGGTTGTTGTTGCTTTCACTCTTTAGGAAGATTGTTTTACTGATACGAGAAGACTTACCCGAATTGTTTTGTCTAAGGAACCACTGTATAGTTTGTCACCTGAAGATGGAACATAGAGGCACGTCACAGCCTTTGTATGCTCGCTAACTTCTTGAATCAATCTCAAAACCCTCTTCCCAGAATCCCACATCTAGAATCAAGACAAGACCAAAAGTTGTTGGACTAACGAATTGGTGTTTGTATAAGATGAGTGTGTTTGTATGAGCTCATACCTTTATAGTGCCATCGGAATGGCTGCTCAAAACGCGACCTTTGAGGTGAATCAGAGAGAGAACCTCACCATTTGTGCTTGAATCCAACTCAGTTACTTCAGTGCAATGCCACAACTCTGTCTGCAAAGCAGAAAAATTTAAGGTACTTAAGTAACTGTCGGCATTACTTGCACTAAACACAGCAAAAGTGGTACTTACTGCATTGACTGATGACAAATTCATTAAAGCTTTCTGTATATCTGTGACCACAGCTGAATACTTCTTAAGCTTTCTCAAGGTCCCATATATGCATTTAGCATACTTTCCTAGTTCCTCGAGTGCAACTTGGTATCATCAAATTTTGTTAAACAGTCGTTAAACTCATTTTAAAAAATATGCTTGTTAACTTTCTTTAGACTAGAATTTACCTGAATCAGAGATGAAAGTTTTCAAAGCAAGGATTGTCAAAATTTTCTCCTCCAGGTTCTTCGAGGATTGGAGCACATTGATGAATTCATCAAGCAAAGACCTACGGGCGGTGCTTCTTACACCAGTATCAGGAAGAGTGGAAAGCATGTGAGTTAGCCATGTAGCAATTACAAGGCAAGACTTGGCCATCTCTAAAGAATTACTTTTGAGGCATTCCTCCAAAGCCTTAAATATTGAGCCTTTCTCATGATTGCAGAGTACAAAAGCCACCCTTTTCTCCCAAGAGCATGCAGCTTGTTCTTCCTCGTCCTACATTCAAAAATAGAAGTGACCATTGACATACAACTGAATGCAAATATTAAAGAATAACAGGTTCCGAAATCAGCCAAAAACCATAGATGCAAACCATTGATTCCACCATTTCAGATTCAGGTTTACTCAGTCGCTCTGGCTTCATAAGTGCATTGTAAGGTTGATCAAACCCTGCAATCTTGAGCAACAAAGCTTCCGTGTAGGACTTCCCCGAAAAAGTGAGACGCCCAGTTAGCGATAGTAAAGCATCTAGAGCCATCATTTGGGAGTTTGGAAAATCCTTCCTGCGGAGTGCTTCAATTAGTGCCTCTACAGCTTCTTCCCTATACATACTCATCTTCCGGGGCTCAACCTGGACAAAAGTATTGTAAGAATCTATGATTAGACATCATGATGTTTACTACAATATATTTATACAAGCTTAATTATTGTGGTTGATTTTCAAAGAGACAACACAAACCAGGAGATCCAACTGAAGAAGTAGAGAGGCTGTGGCCGGTTGCTGCTCCATTGGAGCCATCTGCAGATAAACAAGAAAGGTGTGCATGGTACTAAATGCTCCTTCATCTCTAATTACTTGCAAAATCTGGTTGCTAAAGGTCCTCCTGAAACAAATGGACAAAAGAAAAATGAAAAACAATGAGATACCAACGTTACATAATATAGTATGACTATTACCATCAAGACAAGTGAAGATTTAATGCGTAAAACATATAAGAGAGAACATAAATTAACCTATTCAACAGCACCAGCTCCGAGAGGAAATTGATGCATATGCCTCTCACGCTATCATTTCCATCATGAAACAAATCAAGAACATGGGATAGCTCAATTCTCTTTGCTATCAAAGTTTTGCAACTTTTATCAGCGTGCATACAACATAGGAGTATGGAAACAATGGACCTCCTTACTTCAACCCTATCCAAACACTTAATTAAGGCAGGAATCCCGTTGGCGGAAATGAGACTCAAAGCAGTGATGGACCTGCTTTTGTTATCTCCTCCCACTAGTATCTGCTCAAGCATTTCTATGGCAGCATCCTTGGGCTCCATCACAAATTGCAGTTCATCAAACTCTTCAGTTTTATTCAGTACTAGCTGAACAAGGGAGGGTATAAATTCATGCACTGAAAGCTGAGCAAATGCTGGTCTCAGCTGGTATATAAGCACGGCAGCCTCCCCTAGGCCATTTTTCAGAAGATCAGCCAAGCAATCGAAATCAGAATCTACGCTAGTAAGAACATCTCCAACACTTTCATCTGCAATCATCAGCTCAGAGAGAATGTAAACTGATGTTCTCAGAACTTCTCTATTCAAAGAGGCTGATAATATCTCCGCAAACCCATTTATAATTGTTGGTTTCGACAAATAAGCATGAACCCCAGGATCACCCTTTGACTCCTTCCATAATCTCGCAATTGCCAACACTGCAGTTTCACATTCTTGCAAGTTTTCTGAAGTACAAAGACATGTAACATAAGGCTTCAACCCACTTATAATTGTTTCGACAGAAGCTTGAGATATCACACTAGTCGGTGATGTAGCATTTGTCGCTTGTGTAAATCTTTTGCGCCTTTGATTGATATGATCATCTGTATTGTTATGAATGTGAAAATTGAAAGTTCTAGATGGACTAGATGCCAAAGTCATGTCTTTTAAGGGGGAGGACCCAAATGAATGCTTTGGCGTTTCGGAGTAGGAAAATTCCTGAGCAAGATCAGGATACTGCTCCTTCCAAGATGTTATAAGTCTCTTCAAGACGTAGTTTGTTTTTGGCAGTGAATTTGAACAGAGAGGTTGCCTTGTAATGGGACACGTCGTATTTCCTCTTTTTAGCCATTCTTGAATCGCTTTTCTCTCATACGTCTGACCAGTTTCAAGGGTAACTGGATCATTGAAAATCTGGCCTGTTATAGGACAGACAAAATCTTTTGGCGGTCTTGATCTGGAAGTCATCTTCTCGGAGCAAGGGAGCGAATTGCAGCTTTGGCTTCCTTCATCACTTTCATTGCAGGGAATGCAGAATTCAATAAGATTAATATTTCTTTGAAAGAAATTTTGTAAACTCTATGTAATGGCAGGATTGTCTATTAAACTACGTAAGTAACAAACTTGAATAAACGTACTGCGTACTGCCTACCTGTTCTCCAGCAAAACAATGTTCACATTTTCGTAACTCATACTCCTTGCTTGAGAAGAGTTTCTCGTTGAGCTTTTCTGCTTCTCCTAATTGAAAAGTGACCATTAGTAGAAGTCCAACATTTTAACAAAGCAAATAAAATAACTTTGAGTGTGCGTAAGTTTTTAACAAACTACCAATTCACCATCTGAGTCTGCTGAGCTGATGCTGTAATCTTTACTCAATTGTGGAGACGATGGCGAAGAGGTCGGTACAGGGCTATGAGATATGCGGCTGGACAGAAGTCGCAATAAAGATTTGGGTTCTTTTCGACCGTGCACATCAGTTTTGGGAGATAAATTCTGCACATCTGGTTTTGGAGATGAAATTTTCGGACTACGGGTTTTGGGAGAATCTATAGGAGAGAAAATTGGATTGACATGTTCTTTCAGCTCACTTTCCTCATCCTTAATCATTTTTGCCCCACTAGGAGACGCTGAGTTAGGGTTTCCAGAATTAATACAATCATCAACAGGCTCATAATCGGATTCATATTCATTCTCCTCAAGCATGTCCCCCTGGCATTGTCGCCAAGAATAAAAGATTGTTTATATAAAATTATAAATCCGTTAAGGCATTGATATTTATGCAATGGGTAACTGGGTGTGTGTGTGTGTGGGTGGGTGTGTGTATCTACATAAAGCAAGCTTACTTGAGGATCCCACACAAGAGATTCATCAAGATCCTGTGAGGGCATGGAAGTCACATTCATTCTGCAAACCCAAATGAAGATATGCATATATTTAGAGCCTAAAATCAGTTGAGAAGTTGAATAGATGACTACAAAACTAGAAGGGTCACAACAAATTTGAAACTAACCTGTTAGGTCCTCTCATATTACTTTTTGATTTAAGAACAGCCGAAAATCCTGCACTCTTAGGCAAGACAGGACCAAATTTTACATAATCAGGAATTGATCGACTGAACTCATGCAAAGGAGTCGCCGGCGGTTCTGCAATTGGCAGCATTGGGATCACCTTGGTACGAGTACTCGAATCAGAGTTCATACAATCCTTATAATATTTAGCAAACATTCGCGTATTCTCATCTAATGAATCTCCATAAAGCTGCTCAAGCTGCTGCAATTTCTCTACCTGTTCAGGCCTCATAGAAAAGATCAAAGACTCATTGAAGAATTGATCCAAATCAGCTGTAAATGACAAATCAGAGGAATCAGGGATTGCTTCCATCACAAGTCTATGCCTTGCCTCCGAATACCACCCAACAATTGAACTCATTTGTGGGAGAAACAATTCTTTCCAAAGCTCGGGTGCAAAATCAATCCGCGAAAAGAAAGGATCAATAGAAAACATCTCGAGTACATGAAGCACCGAGTTTTGAACATTATTCCTCAGTTTCCAAAGATACGATAAATTTAGATGAGCCCAAGCAGATAGATAGAAGTTAGGAACTCCTGCGGTTTGCTGATCTGAATCCAGCATGGCACATACCTGTAGCATCTTCTCCGCGTAGTCTAATCGCGCAAGCTTAGTCTCCATATTCGAGGTGTTAATAGCTTCTTCAAGTGCTTCAATGCCCCAATCCAAATTGGCCAGTACTGCTTGATCGGAGTATCTAAACTCGGAGTCTTTATCATTGCTGCCATCTTCAGCTGCTAGCCTCTCAGCACACTGCTCTTTGTGTTGAGTCCTTTCCTCCTGGTTAATCAACCGATCTTGTACGAAACTTCCCACACTTGCTATCATTAATCTTACAATATCCTTTTGATCCATCGCAAATCTGTAATTTCCAGCCATCTTTCAACACAAAATCTTGAGTAACTCAATACTATTAATTTGCAAATCAAAACAAAATGACCTTATTAGTAATTGCAAATAATTTCCTAATTAGAGGGGCTATCACGTAATTAAAGTAAGTAGCCTGTTCTGAAAATGAAGAGGGTTTAGTAAGGAGTTCTCGTCCAGCTAATTTCTTCATTGGGATTGCGCAAACAATTTTTAATTTTTGTAATTTCAAATCGCCGGCCGTTGTTATTGTATCAGCCGGCTTTAGCCATGGACTAGAGTAATAAGATGACCAAAGCAAACCGTGGACTAAAACAGTATTTAATTACTAAACACTGTTAACATCACCGGTTTTATATACATTATAATTGAATTAACAACAGAAAGTTTGAACAGCTGTTAAGTTCTAGACAATGAAACATTTGTATTGTTGCTTAATTGTTGTTCATGTCCCAACAACATAGGACCAGATAATGTCTAACTGTTATTTTTTTTTAGTTATGTTGTTTACAAAGACGAATATGCCCTTCTTGTTCCTTTAGCTATTTTTAGTGGGACCAAAGATCATGTCAAACTCAATTTTTGGTTTTTTTCTTAGTTAATAATAAAGCTATGGCTACATTGGAGTAGATCTATGATAGAGTACGAATCTCATCCACACATATAAAGTGATAAATATTAAAAAAAATTCATTATAACTTTAATCGTGTAGTTATAAAATGGTAATCTACCTTAAAGTAACTCCAATATAACAAATTATGAATTAAATTTTATTGTGATTGAATGATAAACATGTTTAATGGGTATTTGACTTATATATGCGTGTTACTCGAGATTTGTTACAACATTTTTCCTTAATTTTGCTTATCGTGAGAGAGTAGTTGCTTTGTACTTTTATCACTGGAGTGATATCCATAGTGTTGGCCAACTTTACGTTAGATTTGAAATGCATGGTAGTGCAATGGTGGCGAAATCTCTATAGCACATGATATATATTTATAGCTTATTAATAATTATTTAATCACATGATATTTATAAGCTCATAAATCTTATAATTTTACTCAGCCACTCCAGCAATCATATATAAACCATGAGAGGTAATAATTTTTAACAAAAACAAGAATTAAATAATAAGCTTTCTTTTGTTAAAATATATAAGAGGCACGAAGTTCAAATTCTCAAAATATATATTATCAATCCCTTAATATACTTGAATTTTTTTTTTAACGTCAATCAAAAGGTATTAACTGTACTACAACCCCAATGTTCCATTCACGATCATCACTACCAATCATATTTTTTAACCCAAGATTGATCATTGTTGCTAAAATAGATGCCATCCTCTCTCATTGACCAAAAGCAATTCCCAGTAGAGCGACAGGTGTGAGTCTCAATTCCAGTTTGAAAAACATCGACGGTTCTCTCGTTTGTACCGAAACCCATATCGCACCAAAAATGAGTTTTCTTCCAAAAATCTACTGTAAATTCAAAACGAAATTCCTCTTTCATCCAAAGAAGATGCGCCCCAAGATCATCATCCTTTGAGTAGCAGTGAATCCTTGTCGGCACTTTATCTGCTGCGAGGCCATTCATTATGTGCACTTTGTACTTCAATCGGATTCGAATGTTTTCATCGAATGCATTTGTTGGAGATTGAATGGCATTATTCTAAGACGTAAAAACAAATAATCTGGACCAAATTGAAACAATCATATCACTATTTTCATTAAACACAGGCTTTTTGGTTATCAAATTGAATCAATAAAAGAATGAAAAAGATTTTAAGTTTATGGATTAAGCAATCCTAGAATTTGAATTTATGAAATTAGAAGACCACGGTTGGACGTAGTGGATTTTATTTATGTCTTGATATTATTTAGAGGTTATTTAATTGAATTATTTACTTCAATCTTCATTTCAAAGGTTATATATTTGGAAAATATTGTAAAAATAAATGTTTTACTGACAAAAATTTAAAGTTATAAAGTTTGATTTTTATGAAGAATTATGATATTAAAAAATAATGTTAAATTTCTCAATTTTAAATTTTTGATATTTAATATTTTTCTAAGTATTAATAAAAATTTTTTAAAATATGTAATCAAAATTAATCACTAAAAAATTAATACAGTACAATACGGCACCAAACATAGTATAACTAAAAATTAATACAACACTGTGTAATGTCAAATATTGTATAACATTATTATAATACAATGCTAATGCAATACAGCATAATACAATACACCTGCATTAAAATAATACAATATATCATAATACAATATAATGTGTCAAACGCACCCTAAAGGCATGTTTGGTTGCTGTATTATAACTCCTCATTGCATTAACTTTATACAAGCTCATGTTTAGTAAGTTAAAAGCTACAGAAACACTGCATAATGGACCAATCTAATGCAGCAGTTTGCCGCATTAACTAAACCCGATTGTGAGTCGGGTTTAGCTACTCTTTCCTTTCTTTTTTTTTTTGTTTCCTTTTCGTTTCCAACTTTTCATTTGCTTTTTCTTTAACTTTTGCTTTTACTTTAATTTTATAATAATAATAATAATAATAATAATAATAATAATAATAAATAATATTTTTTAATTTAATACGATACTAATTTAATATTTTTATTTTTTTACATTATAATTATTAATATAAATAAATGATTTATTGTTCAATAATATTATATTCTATTTTTTATTTTTACATTTTAATTTATTAATAAATTTACAATTTATTATGACTAATAATAAATATTTGAATTTGAATAATATTAATTTAAAATTAACAATAATATAAATATTAATACAATTTAAATATATTAATATAATATAATCTAATATTTAATTTAAATTAATCACAAAAAAATCAATACAATACAGTGTAGCATCAAACATTATACAATATTATTATAATATAATGCTAATGCAATACAAAATAATACAATACAGTGTGACAAGCACAGCCTAACATTAAAAGAATAGAATATATCATAATACAATACAGTGTGTCAAATGCACCAAAAAAAAAAATTTGATTTCGCAATAAACCATTGATTTTACTTTATTGTAATGATAACTTCCTCAAGAAGTATTTATAGAGATAAATATGTAAAAGTAAAATTATCAAGATACTCCATTTAGAGGATGAAAAATAAAACACGAATGATGATGTAGGATAATTGCGTAAGATAAGAAAGGTTTCTTTTCAAGGTCATAACTTGAGGTACATGTATCCATTTAGGGCATATAATATATCGTTTTAAAGCTTACGATAAGGAGAATCTAATCACATTGACCCACTCGGCCATAAATTTTGTTTCTTTTATAGTCATTTTGTAAGTTATAGTTATTTTCTTATTTTTCCTATTGGTTTCATGATTTTATTTTATTTTATTTTTGTAGATTTCAGGTTTGAGTGTTGTTTATTTTGTTTTCTCTATTTCATTTAGAAAAATTTTAGTATATAATAATAATTTATTGCCTACTTTGGTAAATTCGCAATATTTAGGATTTGTGTAAGAGGGCCTTTAAATCCTAATTTTCTCATTCGGACTTTTATCAATAATATTTCAAATTGTTAAAAACTTATGTTTATGTTGGATTTTTTAATTTAACATTGTTGGATCCTTAATCTAACGTTGAGCTTACATGTGAATAATTATGTATTGCAGCTTGTCATATAAGGTTAAGCCTAATTAAAAGTTATATATTAAGGTTTTCGGTATTATGAGCTTTAATATATCTAATAGAGTGTGAGCCTTTAGTGTGTAGAGACCTAATACTATTCTAATTTTATGATGGGCATAATTAAGAATACCTAATAACAACAAGAAAAAATTATCTATATGAGTGGTTATAGTTTTCAAGTCACACGTATCTTTCTCTTCTTTCTGATATCATATCATTGAAAGAGAGCATAGAAAGAATTAAAAAACTCTCTAGGAGAAAGTGTTGATAAGGAAGGCCAACTACACAACCCTAAATAACAATTTAACGTTATAAATTCAGGTACATTTCCGTATAATTTGTTATTGATTCATAGCAATATAACATAAATGTTCCTGAATTGTAGGTGATGGTTTTCACCAAAGAAATTCTTTGTTCTAACAATTTCTCTATCGTTTACCAATTTTTATGTTTCTAATTCGTGAAACTGACAAACATATTATTATTTAGGGGTGGAACCAAAATCTCCAATTTAGGGGGCATTTTGTCATCAATAAAAACTAATTGGAAAAAAATGTAGAAAAGAACATCTTAAAGGTTAGTAAAATATATATTATATACGAGCTATTTTGCTGTAAACAATAAGTAATAGAAGCTAAATTATGAGAAGCTAATTTAAAGAAAATTTTGTAAATAAAAATTTAAATTCATATTTTTCTTTATTAATTTTTAATCTTCTAGCTCTCTGAGAACTTAAATTCGTGTAATTAGCTAAATAAAGCTATTTGAAAATGACTCAATTAGGCTGTGGGACAAATTAATATTCAAATTTATATAAGTTATTGGTCAGAAAAAAAAAATGAACACCACTTTACAATTTTAAAAAAGACGTTACAATTTTTAGTGACAACAATTATAAAGACGAACTCAAAACTTCTGTTAATACATCAAGAAACTTATTTATGGCGGGATGATCCACAAACTTCTTATTGATCTTGCCAATTTGCTAGAGAGATATATATATATATCTTGTGGATTCCGGATAACATAATCTTCTATAACTTAACCGGTGGTAATTATATTAATAGTTAGATTGTTTTTCTTCCTAATTTGCATATATACTCATCTTGAATCACAATATTTAATTGGTACATGAACATGGTCACCAACAAGAAGGGGTGGGCAAAACCAATCGAAATCGAAAAAAATTCAGTTTGATTTTTTTTTAAAGATAAAAATGCGAATATATAAATACCAAATCAAACCATTCAGTTCAATTTTCGGATAAAATGTTATAAAACCCGAACCAAACTAATAATATCGTTTGGATCTCTATTCTTTATAAAATTTTTATATGACCTAATGTTTAGGAAATATTTGCATATAGAAATTATGTTATACCCTAATATTTTTTGCAAAATTTTCAAAAGGTCCCTGGGTTGAAAGTCAACAAGGTAAGATATCATTCTCATCCCTAATTTTTTGTAAATTATATTATGGTGTAGAAGCTTATTTTATTTTATTTATATTAGGGGCAAACATTTTGGTATTAAAAATAGTGACTATGATTCTAAAAGTTTTTCATTTTAGTTCAAAATTCTTGTAATTTTTTTAATATAAATTTTTAAATTATTTTATTTATATTTATTATACATTGATTATAGTAGGCCTTGTGTGTAGGTTAAGATAAATCGAAAAAATAATTTGTTAATCTAAACCGTTAAGCGAACTGTTACTGAAAAATCGAAACCGAATCAAAAAATTGATATTGAATCGAAATCAAACCAAAGCGAACTATAAATTCCAAACTTCCAATTCGGTTCTTATTTTCCCTAAAGACCGAATAGTTTTTTCGAATTTTAGACTTGAACCAAACCACTATCGAAAGTTTATCTCAAAACTAAATCAATCGGACCGATACCCACCCTACCAACAAGGACACATAGGAATTAAAACTTGTTAATTTTGATTTGAAACATCTTTATTAATTTTATTACTGTTTTTCCCACGATTTTTTGTTGTTGCCGAAATATAATCCGTCGTCTCTGATCGACCAAAAATAATTTCTAGTATCTTGACATTTTTCTGTTTCGTGATAAGTTCGATAAACATCTACGGTCGTTTCTTTCAAGTCCAATCTCATGTTACACCAAAAATGAGTGATCTCCAAACATTTTCTTGGAATTTGAAACTGAATTCATTCTTCATCCAAAGGGTGTGCTCCCCCTTGGCAATGAATGATCAGTAGTTTATCATTATTACGAAGGTCATTCATCATATGAACCCTACACTGGAGTGAAAGGCCGGATGCAACTGGTGGTGAAGTCTGAGTAATAATAATGCATGTAGTTAAGGTTATTATGAGAAAGAGAGGAGTCGAGAAGCTAAACATATTAAGAGAGTAGTCGAGAAGCTAAACATATTTGATGCTTGCTGGTATATGTATATATATATATATATGAAGGTAAAATTTAATTCTTATGGTTATAAACCTATAATATCATTTCATGAGCTAAAATGAAAGTATCTATACATTAAAAAAAAAAATCTTGCATCCAGTATTGTTATTAACTACAAAATCTCACACAAAATCCAGCAAAAATAAATGATAAAATCTTATAAAATCTGTTTATTCCTACCAATATACTTAAAATATACATAATTAATTTATATCCCAATTTAGGTAACTAATACCTATATTCATTACACATATTGGTTAATATTTAACTTTCTTTTATTATTATTTAGAATGGCAATCCAATTCGCTCCTCATTCATATAAGCGGGGTTGAATCCTTATATTTTTAACTAAAAAAAATTGCAATCTCAATTAAATGAACCCACTAGTTGATATTTAAATTAATTATTCAATACTTGTTAAT
This sequence comes from Citrus australasica, assembly GCA_029618585.1. Classification (NCBI taxonomy): domain Eukaryota; kingdom Viridiplantae; phylum Streptophyta; class Magnoliopsida; order Sapindales; family Rutaceae; genus Citrus; species Citrus australasica. Next base: position 32,220,891 of record JARCIV010000003.1, on the reverse strand, counting down.
TTTGTGACACCTATATCAATGAACATCAAATTATATATTAGGGCCAATTTAAGAAGGTTGTAACTTTTAAAATAATTGTTGTTAGTTGTACTTTAGAAATAATTAGTTGTGAAAAGAATCAGTTTAACGTTCGGCAAAATTTATTTTTAAAAATATTGTACGTTTTAAAAGCAGTCGTACATAATTTGTAAATCTTAATATTAAACTGTTGTAAGAATATAAATAACTAAATTGGACATAATGTGGAATAAAATTTGTTTACAATTTTCTATAAACATGTAAATAAAATATTTTTTATTTTGTATGTATAATAATTGACAGTTAAAATAAATATTTTATATTTTTAATTTTATTTTTTATTTTGTCATCTCAATGTAATTAGTAATAATAATAATTTTTTAAACTTAATGATTTTATTTTCTAATGAATAAGGATAATTTTAAATTTTTATAATATATATGAGGATTTATATGGAATTATATTTAGTATAAAGCTAATTCTTAAAAATCATGTTTTGAAAAACTGCTCTGCCTACTTTTCAAAATTTGTTGTTGGAGTGATTTTGTCAAGAGTGATTTCTAAACTAATTTACCAAATACTAAAATGGAATTTTTGCTTTCTAAAATTATTTTTAAGTCTCTTGAAAGTAATTTTAAACTGGCCCTTGGAATAATTGAAATGCAAACGACGTTGGCGTTAGTTAGTTTAAATAGTAAATGAGACGGTATAAAAGAGAGGATTTAATTTTGATTATGCATTGTTTTAAAAAAAATTTGCATTGTAATATACCAATAACATACACCACATACCTTTAGAGAAATTTAATCTAGTTTTTACAATATTTTCAAAATAAAGTGACTGATAAACATTGTTGTATGGTCCTCATTTAATAATAAAAATTAGTCATTGAAAATTAAGCTTTCTTCTGAATCGCATTTTTCTGAAATGCTATTATAAATTATAATATTTTAAGTTGCTATCAATCAAACGTGCCCTTATGACGCAGAATTCCAACGAGCAATGCTTTCAATTCTTACTTTTGCATTAAAAAAAAAAAAACTCGTTTGCATTAAAAAGTTTAAAGAAACTAAATTGACTTTTCGTGTAATCCAAAGGCTAACAAAATCCCATTGACCCTTTTTCACTCTATGAAATGCGGAAGTAGAATATTGAATGTGGACGTAATCATGCATCCGGTAGAGAAAAATATATTTGACAACTTTTCTACACTATTTTAAAATTCTATTTCCGGTAATACAAATAAAATTTCATCCCGGTTTTTAATTCGACCGGTTGAATCAATCGGTCCCAACAATTCTTTATTTTATTCTTTTATTTTTGTTTTGTTTTCTAATGTTTTTATTTTTATGATTAAATTGGAGTGGACTAAGTAAAATAAGATATGATAAAATTAAATAGGATTAAATAAAAAAATTACATTTGCTATTGCCTAATCTTTTTAGTTTAGCATAACATTTGATGAACTACACTAAAATTTAATTTTTTTATTTTCATAATAATTAGAAAATTAAAAAGATTAACAATAAATTTTATTATTATGTAGATAATAATTTAATATTAATTTGAAAAAATATAAAAATTTTCACGCACTATATATATTTTTTTATTAGCTAAAACATTTATCGAAATTGTGATTTTTATTAATAAAAATAGAATATAAGAATACCGGGAATCCATGCCCTTAAAGGCACTTATACAGTTAGACAACAATTTATGGTGTTATTTGTTTATTAATGTTTTTAAAATAAAAATACTACATTTAAACTTTTTAACTAACATTTTAAAAGAAAAACCCAATTAAGGAAGTGTAGTTTTTTTTTTTTAAAAGACATTTTCTAATTTTTTATGATAAAAAAGAAAAAGAAAAAGAAAAAGAAAAGAAAAATAAAATAAATAGCTGAGGCTCTTTTATTCATTTAGCATCATCAGTTACAGTTAGTCCCACAAAGTTCCAAAAACAATGGCCACTTCGTCTTCTCTGGTGTGCAGTCCGTTGACTGCTCCTCTCTGCATCTCCAAGAAATCATCATTGGCCACTCTGAAACTGGGCTACATTAGCCCCATAACAGCAGCTCGAAGATTGAAGCAGAATTTGTACAAGGTCTCTTACAAACCCTGCAACTCTGTTGTGTGCAAGGCTGTCTCTGTGAAGCCGGAGACTGGGATTGAAGGTCTCAACATTGCTGAAGATGTCACTCAGGTAAGTGAACTCTTGAGTTTTTAATTGGGTTTGTTTTGTTTGTTCAAAGTTTGGATTTTTTTCATCTCTTTTTTGGTTCTTAGTTGGCGTGTTTGATGTAGATAAGCTCTTTCATAGTTTAGGAACTTGCTTGTGACTTCACTGTGTTCTTATGTTTGGTCTAGTATGGAAAATTTGGATGATTTGTTTATTGAAAATTTGATTTTGGATTAGGACAGTTTTGGAATTTCTTTTTTAAAGTGATTTTGGACTTTTTTTTCGATGGAATTGGTTAGAATCATGTAGTAGGTTGGTTTTAATACTTGGAAAACATGTGTTGGAGTAGGGGTGTGAACGCTAACCGGATAGTTAATGAGAAAGTTAAGAGTGTAAATTAGCATAGTTTATGAGAATTGTCGTTTTTTTTTTTTTTTGGTTATTTCATTATCATTTTTCATTGACTCCCCACATGAATAATATCAATGAACTTCTTTTTTCTTTGGCTAATGATATGTTGTACTGGTTTCTATGTCATACAGCTTATTGGGAAGACGCCAATGGTATACCTGAATACTATTGTCAAGGGTTGTGTTGCAAACATTGCTGCCAAGCTTGAAATCATGGAACCATGTTGTAGTGTTAAGGACAGGTGAGAAAGATAAAATTGCAACTCTAGATATTCAAAACTTTCATGACCATCTTTTGGTTTGTGTGCATTCATCACCAGAATGGAAGTTTTATGTTGAAAATTCTTGATGTTGAACTGTCTCTTTATTGTCCCTAAAGACCCTTCGATATTAAGTTTTTGCCAAAAGTCCATGTACTAAATGGTTAAAATCTGACTTGTCAGTCCTAAACCATTGGTTATAGCAAATTAATTTTGTTATGTCCTTTTGAATTTGGCATATTCTAGCTTCCTTGCTTCTTCTTAGAATCACTAGCAATGGAACTTAATCAATAATAATTTACATCCTCTCAATATTTTTTATTTTGATTTCTGATTTCAGGATAGGTTTCAGTATGATAGCTGATGCCGAGCAAAAAGGACTAATAACGCCTGGAAAGGTAGGACATGCTTGCTACAAATCTTTTGCGGCTGCACGAATGTGTAATAAGAACTAAATTTGGGAGGCTAAGCCTTCTGCTTTTTTATATTTATTTATTTTGGCTAAATAAGGGCCTCTTCCTGTTTGTTTGCTGCACTAAAGTTCGACTCAGAGGCATTTGAAGTAGTTACTAACTGGATATTTGAACTAGGAAAATGGTAATTAGAAGTGTTTTTTTCCCCTTAAGCATGAGATAAAATAGGCAATCACTGTTTCAGTTATAATCGCATCTGGAAAAAGCATATGTTTACCATTGCTTTTGCATAGTTTTGGCTCTCTCTCTCTCTTCTTACTTTTTATTTTTTGTCTGTTCTAGAGTATTCTTGTAGAGCCCACTAGTGGAAACACTGGAATTGGTCTTGCTTTCATAGCTGCTTCGAAAGGATATAAGCTCATTTTGACTATGCCAGCCTCAATGAGCTTGGAAAGGAGAGTTCTTCTGAAAGCATTTGGAGCTGAGCTTGTATTAACTGATTCAGCAAAAGGCATGAAGGGGGCTGTCCAGAAAGCTGAAGAAATTTTGAATAGCACACCTAATGCGTATATGCTTCAGCAATTTGACAATCCTGCTAACCCTAAGGTCTGCGGTTACGCTTCCTACTTATATCTAGTTTCAGCATAGACTTGCCTTAGGAGGTAAAGAATGAAAAAAGTGGTCTTGAAAAGGATAGGCCATGATGGTCCACAGAGATAGTAAAACAGTGGTTCACATCTTCTTTCATGAAAACTGTAGTCCCATTAGATAGTGCATTATGTGACTTTTTTATGCCATGATATTGTACATCATTGCAAGTAAAATAGAAAAAAGAAAGCAATAACACGGCTTGCATATTGAAAAAAGTGTATATAAGGGCAACCAGCTTATGAGATATGCCCAGAAAGCTGTTGGAAATGGAACATATACATTCCCTGAATGACCTAATGATTCCTGCATTTTATGCTTATTATTCGCCTTGTTATATTATTTTCGGACATGGGATGCATCAATTTAACAAATTAGCACGATGGTACCTGCTATCAGGCAAGAAACCTCATCTCTTAATTTGATGCTACTCGGTTACTGATTGAATACAATCAAAATTGCTTTGACCATGGGTAAGGATCACTTTTGATGGTTTCCAGCTTTCCATTTATCAATTTAGTATATCACAACATATCATTCAGCTTCTGGAATAAGTCTTTGTTCAAGAGATCCTATTTTAGGTTAAGAAATTGTATCATCAAATAAACTGGAAACTATGAGTATATCTGGAGCTGAAGTAAGTATTTCCATTTGCAGATACACTATGAGACAACTGGTCCAGAAATCTGGGAAGATACTAGAGGCAAGGTTGATATATTTATTGGAGGAATTGGAACTGGTGGAACTATATCAGGAGCTGGTCGATATCTTAAAGAGAAAAACCCTAATATCAAGGTAATCATCTTTGTATTATTTATTTCCAAACCATATCTGGCATATGTCCCATATCCGCCACCAAGTCTTTATCTAACCTGCCAATCTGAAAGTGTCTTAAAATTGGTTGCATGGACAGAAAAGTGAATTTCAAAGTGTGCTACCATTTGACTGTTCTACCTGACGCTAAGTGCTTTTGATTTCTTAAAAAGCTGTTTGTCTCTTTCCTGGTTTTACTGTTTTAGAGTTCTCTTTTAACTTTAATGATTATCAGGTTATTGGCGTAGAGCCTTCCGAAAGCAATATACTTTCAGGTGGAAAGCCTGGTAAGATGAGAAATTAGTTTCTAGTCTTAAGGTTGTTTCAGTATAACTTATTCATCTAAAAAGAAAATTTCTGTTTTGATATGTAATAACTTGCGTTTTAAATGCTTTTACCATAAAAATTCAGGTCCGCACAAGATTCAAGGGATTGGAGCAGGTTTTGTACCCAGGAATTTGGATGAGGGTGTGCTTGATGAAGTCATTGAGGTTAATTCTTATTTGCTCTTTTGCTTGTTTCACTGTTTACTTCTTTGCAAGTTTTGAAATCTTCTTATTTCACAGAGCTTCTTAATCGGAGAGTGTAGTCAAACCCTTTTTCTCTTTGTTTGGCAGTTGCCTGTGTCTTGATTTTGGTAACTTGGAATTTGTTGTTTAGCATCTGTGTGTAATTATGACCATGAATCCTTGTACAGTACTTTTTGCAATTATCATATGGGATTGCTTGTCAGCTCAAAAGGTTGATTGGAATTCATTTAGCCTCGAGAACTGACTTAAACATGGATGGACATATGGGATGCATGGTCGACATGGATAATTTCTAATGCTACCAACCTATGGAAGTTATCAAAACTAGAACTTCAATTATATTTCAGTGCACCTCAATTGACCTGTTTCTTTTCCTAGTCTCTTTATATATGCATCTGTGTGCAACACCACTGTCTTTTGGACTATTTCCAGCTGACCTGCATGTGTTCTTGCACCTCTAGTTTCTTGATGCACTAGGAAACTGCTTAAATATGAATGTAAATAATTTTTCTTACACAAAGATGTGCTCTTAAACAAATTTGCTTCAAATGACTTTTGGCCTTATATTTGGTGTAAAGCTCTATATTTGCATTTTGTGGGCCAAATGCATGTACCAGCTGTGCATGGCAGTGGTCATCCCTGTTTATGCCTTCATATTAATTCATCTCATGCTATGCTTTTTGTTTTAAATTATTTGTTTAGATTCCATATGAGATGCTAGTAGAGTCTGACACATCTCACGTGTCTCTGTTTGTGAATTTGGCAGGTATCTAGTGATGAAGCTGTTGAAATTGCAAAGCAGTTAGCACTCCAGGAAGGTTTGCTGGTTAGTGCTTCTTATTAGCCTTGGATTTTAACTTTTGAAGTGAAAGGAAAAACTGAATCTGGGTACTGACCAACTGCTACATGCACATGATCTAGCACAGCACAGCTGGAAATAAGTTTGTGCTTAAGTAGAGACAGAGAGCTAAATCCCCCAATGGGTTGGGTTGAATAGTAAACAACCGTTGGATTCAACCAATAGTCCAGGGTCTCAAACTCCCCAGGAGCCAGCCACCTGATGACCTGGATACTAAATGTCTCGTGTTTTGTGACTGCATCAAGGTTGTAGAGTTTGGCAGTAGTCAGTTTAATACTTGGTGAACATAGAAAGGTTTGCGGGATTTAACGGGTATCAGGAAAAAAAAAAGTGAATTCACATTTGGCAATCAGATTGGTTAATCTAATCCATCTATAGGATTTGCACGTGTCCCTTTGCTTGTTTTGAGGATTTTACTTTGATTGTAATGTGAAATCATGTGGATGTGTTAGATCTGTTAAATTGTCATGTGTCTCAAATCATTTTCATTCACTTTAATGGATGCTAAATAATTCATGATGAAGAAATTAATCGATTACTAAAGTTGAGTGTTATTGAACTAAAAGAAAAAATGTGTAAATGAAAACTCATGTCTTAATTGTAAATTAACTGTTGAGTTGTGTCCCACATTTGCTAGTAAAGGGAAGATACTTGAGTTTATAAGTATGATAGATTGCTCCACTCAATAGGCTAGTCTTTTGTGTTGGATACCTAGAAATTTTAGGTCAAGGTCCCCCCAACAATTAGTATTAGAGCTTGACCCTAGTAGCCAGAATGTGGTTGTGAAACCACTCAAGTGTGTTGGACGAAAGGACTGCAGTCCAGCGGTGGTTTCATCCGAGGTGGGGATTGTTAAGTTGTGTCCCATATCAGCTGGTAAAAAGAAGATACTTGGGTTTATAAGTAGGACAGTCACTTCACTGAAAAAACTAGTCTTTTGGGTTGATACCTAGAAATCCTAGGCCAAGCACCCACCCAGCACTGAACCCCCCCCCCCCCCCCCCTCCCCCCCAAAAACATTAACATTGAATCACTAGCACTCTAGCTGCATAAAGAGCGAAGAAAAATAAAAGTTTTCTTAGTTGAGGAAGTGGTGGTTCTTCCAATGAAGTTAGGAACCATTTACACTTTTTCCCCTTTCCTTCCCTTTTTTAATCTTTGAGATTCAATCTGTGATTTGAGTGGCTGGACCTGCAGATAGCTGCAGCATGGTTTAAATACTCTTCCTCATCCATATCTATCTCAATCTTTCCTATTAGTATCATTTTTCTATCTAATGATTCGAAAGTTGATTTCATATCAGGTTGGCATATCTTCGGGGGCGGCAGCTGCTGCAGCAATGGAGGTTGGGAAGAGACCTGAGAATGCTGGAAAGCTTATTGCAGTAAGTCATGTTGCTTTCATAGAATCTCATGTCAAGTTGATCAATTTTGGATGCTATCTGGAACCAAAAAGTTTCAAAATGAAAAAATTTCAATACTTTAAAATTAGATTAAAACTAAACCATGTGAGATTTGATAAGCAATGTTGCATGGCACTAAGGGAATGAATGTTTGTAGGTGGGCTTATACTTGTATTATCATCTGGGATAAATTTTAGTTTTAGATCAGAAAATTCCTAAATTCAAACATGATTATGTTTTGGGGAGCATCTTTTTTGTCGTTTCTTTGAAGAGAAACATGGGATTAAGTTTCGTAAATCTGGTAAAGCATTAAGTTGAATTGCATTCAATGAACTTGAATGCTCCTATTATTAGTTCAATTGAAAAGTGAGTTGTTAACTTGAGGGTGCCGTATGACCATTTTGCCCAAATTACTCCATTTTATTTCTGACCCAGCAAAGCCTTCTTGTCTTTCAAGTGCATGCCTGCGTGGCAAAGGCAGGACTAAATTGCACAATTAACCAATTTGCTTTATCAAGTAATTAAACAAATCCATTCAAGTTACAGATTTCATGTTTTCATAAGATTGGTCTAAAGGAGAACAAGTCTCTGGCTGCTACCCATATGGTCAGTATTATTTATTAGTATGGTTAGGTGATGTTGCAATGCAGCTGTCAGCTTATGGTCAGTGTCTATGAGAACTAGCCTTCTAGGGAGAGAGAATATTTTATAGATTAGGACCACTTGACCTATCTATCATTGTTGGGTGAGTTCCAGAGGCCTTTTTCCCCACCATGAATGCTTTCTTCAACCTTCTAGCTTCTGGAACCTGAAAAGCACTGTAGTGTGGGCAGAGTTCTCTACGCTTTTCTTATAATTGTATTACAGTTTTAAATGTCTTGCTTCCTTTGACTCTATGTTTATCTCTGTGTGAACTGAATAATGTACTATAAAATAATAATCTAACGGTTGTTTCTCATTTTAATGACAATTTGAATGGCTGTAGGTTGTGTTTCCGAGCTTTGGAGAACGATACCTCTCATCCGTTCTTTTCCAGTCAATCCGAGAAGAATGTGAGAACATGCAGCCTGTGCCGTGAAATTCAACTCTTCGAGATTTATTGAAAATGCAAAGCTTATTTTTCTGTCTTCCATAGACATTGGCATACATTTTGCTTTTGTTTTAGTCAGTATCTTCTGTTTTTGTGTACATCCACTTGTAGGATCCTAATTATAGTTATGTCCATTCATGACTGTTAAGTCCTTTTTTAAGAAGGAAAATCCTGTTATTTGTGGAATTCATCTTAGGGGTGGAATTTGTGATTACATTTCTCCTCTGTAATTGATGTGCTTTAGCTTGATTTTAAAATGTAAGACATGGGAAGTGATTAGTAAACACCGACTTTTATTTGGCAGTTAATGTTTGCCTTATTTACTCTAATTTGGCAATTAATGCATTGCCTTGTTGCGCTGCATGATCATAAAAAGAGTTCACAACTAATGTAGGCCTCAATTTTCATTAAAATAATTGACCTTATTTTTAATTCGTCCTTGACAAATAATAACCTCAAGCCGAAAGGAAAGCTACTTGAGGGGAGAAAAAAAGTAGGCAATGGGGCTTTGTCCTCTTTATAGGTATATCACAATTTATTGAGAAAATCATACAGTTTTCATTAAAAGTTGTGACCCACGTGAATGAAACTCAAGTGAATCAAACATTACATTGTTTTTTTTTTCTTTTTTTTTTAGTTTAATGCTTTACTTATCAAAACTTTGTTAATGTAAAGATTGGTCCCCTGATCTATCCTACAATCTTAAGCTAGCTTTTAAGGAAAAAAAAAGGAGTGGAGAAGAACAAAGCATAATAAGTGCTTAGCTTTTGAATAAAATGAACTAGTTAAAGTCAAAAGGTTTGTTAGTTCGTGCCTACAGCCTAATTGTGATTGCAGTCTATTTGCTGGCTTTTGAAGCATCACAAAAGCTCTTCATTGTACGTGGATTCCAAGCATGCAAAGCATAAACAGTTTGCCGCCTGCCTTAATAGGATGAAGTTAGTATGCCATGCAGTTTACCATTTGTATATATATATAGTAATTTTTTAGTCAGAGATTTTAAAGTACGGGAAAGTCCGAGAAAGTTTTAAAATCACACAATTTTAAAAGCTTACAATTTTAAACCTTTAAAACCATGCGGTTTTAAAAGTTTCCCGCACTTTAAAATTTTTTACTAGAACATTTATATATATATATCGGCTGGTGAGGTAAGCAATCTTTAAAAATGCCCTTAATTTTATATTTATCAATATTTATTGAATAAAAATGAGTGAATGGTTGAGATTTATTAAAAATAGATATTTAAGAAATTTTATTTTCTTCTCTTCATATGGATCCAACCTAAATATCTATTTCTTATATTTTCTCTCTCTATTTACACATGTCCTCTCTTTTTTTAAAATTTTTTTATGTCAAATTTCATTATAAATAATGTGTCATTCATTAAGTTGTTGATAATTATTTACAAAATTCGAATGGATTAATTATATTATCTCACCAACTAATTGATGAATGCCATATCATATTTGAGATAATTTTTCAAAATAATAATTTTTTTTTAACAACAACCTATAATATACAATCGATACAAATCTCTTTATTCTCTCCGAATTCGTCTCACAACATGTAAATATGTGTGAAAGCATAGAAGATTTGGTGTATTGTCATGCTTTTTATAATTATTCTGTGAATATCAGTCTATGCAAATTGGAATCTTCTACTAAGCCAACTGGTTGCTTCAATCTTCCTCATCAATGACCTTGGTGCCCAATCGCTTTGACAAACATACTCCCGTAACAGGAAAGCAAATCTAGTAGTAGATTAAATTCCATACTCGTACAGCAGGAAGCAATCCGAAACGATGGAGAAAAATAAATAGAATTAATGGTACAAAAACATGAAAACATATAAATCTTTTAATGCTTTTCAGACATATCTGTGAGAACAAATAAATTAAAATATTTCTTTGCTTCTTGTGAGAAATCCACCGAATAAACTTTTGAGGAAGAATTAAATACTTGTTTAATCTTCTTGTTGCGGATTTCTTGCTAGTTAATGAATAGGCTTTGGATAGAATTTCTATAGGTTGGAGTTAATTACTTTGGACGAATTTGGAGGAAGAGATTGACAAACAAAAAGTAGTGATTGAAAAATCGAGGAGAGAGGGAGGGAGAGCACGTGAAAGCTAAAGGAAATATGGAAGGACATTGCTTGTGGTAGGTTCCACACGGAGTTAAAAAAAAAAATGTTCGATATTTAATTTTTATAAATCTAATCCTTTCATTTATCTTCGATCTAATGAATATTAATTAGTATAAAATTAAATATATTTTAGGAGACTGTTGATCCACCCTATAGATATATGTGTGTGCGTGTGTGTATGTGTGTGTATAAATATTTCAAACATGACTATAAATGTTTCAAACATGAATTTTAAAGTGTGAGAAAAGTCTGAAAAATTTAAAAAAACGTGGGGGTTAAGAAACTTAAAACATGGGGTTAAAGGAAAAATGAAAAGATAATGCTTGTGGTAGGTTCCACACAGAGTGAGAAAAAATTTTGTTTAATATTTAATTTTGATAAATCTGATTTGTTCATTTATCTTCAATCTAATAAATGATAATGAGTGTAAAATTAAATATAGTTTAGGAGATTGCTGATCCATCCTATATGTGTGTGTATAAATGTTTCAATTTAGAATTTTAAAGTGTAGGGAAAGTTCAAAAAATTTTTAAAACCGTACAGCTTACGAGGCTTAAAACTATATATCCTTCTTTAGGTGCAAGCACCTTCATTTTATTTTATGCGAACACATTATTAAGTCATATGATTTAATAAAATCAATATTTAGTTCACTATTAAACTATGTCATTTAATAGTCATTGTCTAATTAACTACAAAGTCATATGGCTAAATAACGCGGCCGTACAAAAAACAAATGAGGGCACCCTCACCTGAGTGTGTGTAATAATATTTCTCTAGTGAAAGCATCCCTATTTTAACAAAATGAGGATATCATTAACAAAAAAAATACATTTTTTAATACACTAATGAATAAAAAAAATATAGTATCTAATGTATTGGAATTTGTATTTTTTTATATTCTATTGTGCGTCCTCACTTTTTCACTAGAGAAAGATTCTATATAATTTCTCTCTCTCTCTTTATATATATATAAAATTAATTATTCCCCAATGAGAGCATCTTGGACTTTGTTAAAGTTTGGGATAACTATTAAGTTATATAGTTTAATAGTATAAGGACATTATGTTATTAAATTATACAACTTAATAGTTGTTTGGACTTTAATAAAGTACATGATCCGAGACTATATATATATATAAATTTGGGGTTTTACAATGTTAAAAGCTATTGAAAAATTATTTTACAATATTGTAAAAGCTTTTTATAATGATACAAAACATTGAATCTACATTTTAAAACATGTAAAAATATGCGCTAGATAAAGAGATCTCTTATTTTATAAAAACATATATTTCAGAATGCTACATGATAAAATAATTTGCATAAGAATTTATATTTTTCTTATCTTTTAATTTAATCCTTACTAAATAAATAATATATATATATATATAGACACACACACTTCTGAGGTGAGGATGTCTGCAAGAAACTTTGTGCAAATGGGAACTTTTATGGTCTTTTAAAATTTTACATATTCGTATGAAAATTTGTGCAAACATTTGTACCTGAGAATTATATAATATTTTATAAGTAAATTAGCGAGAAACTGCTATGTGTCAATATTATTTAACTAAAACATATACATGTAAAGGAGCCAAAAGTAGAATTCATGAAATTTGGCTCGTAAAAAATAAAAAAAAAGAAGAAATTTAAACAAGAAACAACACTCTACTTGCAATATAGCGCTCATATTTTAGCCATTATCGTCCATGACACCATGTCCATGGCGGTAGAAATAATGTCTATAAATTCTATAATACATCAGAGATAATATGTCAATCATACAATACATAAATGATGTTATGATATGTGTATATTTATTTTAAAAAGTCATTTCGTAAATAATGATTACATTAAATTTAATTCAATATGTCATACATGCATTAATTAATTATTTAACTCTTATGTATTGTAGAAATTTTCCTCTGTAATACAAGAAATTTACTAGCTACTTTAGAAAGACAATAGAAACGACACCATGGAGCACCGTTTTTGTCGCCATAGTGTCTTAATGGGGGCCATTATTTGTTTTTTCAGCAATATAATATGTTATTCTTATTTTGGTGGAGATTTTTTTTAAAATGTTTAGCATCGTATGCTGATATTAAAGTCAATCCATACCAATAAGGTTCAAATTCCAAAACTTCTATTTCAACTAAAGATATTTTACTAACTGAATATTTTATAGGAGATATTTACAAATTCCAATTGGGCGATAGTTTTTAATGAACTTGCCATACACGCTTTTTTGTGGAAAGGTTTTATTTTATATAGCCTTTAGAGAAGATATAAACTATTATACGTCTATATATATATATATATGTACATACAACTTATTAAATAATAAGTAAAACTTATCTCCACACTTCTAATTATATTTATGTGGGAGTCCGTTAGTTTTTAGTTATTGAAATTAATAATATCACTTTTAGTAATTTTACACTTTTGGCAGCTTAATTTTATAGTATTACTCTTATTTTTAAATACACTTTTATTTGTATTCATTATAGATTAAATCAATCATATTAATAAAAATAAAAATAAAAATTAAAAAATAAAAGAAGAAAATATATGTTTCAGTGTGAATAAAATATTAATAATAAAATATTTTTTATTATTTTTTAAATATTTTTCTTATAATAAATATATATTTTTTATCTCGAGATAAATTATCAAATAAATGACTCAGTTACCTTTATTTTTCCTTAAATATATTGTACCAGAAATTTTTTAAATATTATAAAAAAATAAATAGTATATATTTATTTGAGGCGAAAAAAAAATAGACAATCTCCGTTTCCAGTCAGACCTACTGAAAAAAAGATTCTTTGCACCGGGCCTGCACACCAGCAACTCCAAAATTAAGGCTTACGACATTAAAATAAAATCATTGTGGGGTAGGCTTCTCCTCCGCACAGCCCGCGCCAACGGCTTAAATTATTTGGTTGCGAACTGCGGGTTCCCTTATTTAATGTCACAAACTGTTCAGTGTTCACACCTGCTTCACCTTTTCTACATACAATAATTAAAAAATGTGCTCATAACATGAAAATCCCTAATCTTTTGCATTTTCTCAAATAATAGCATAGACTCTCCATTTGCATAACGTAGGTGTTAACCCCACAGAGGGTAGAGATTAAGATTTGCTCCTTATCTGAATTTTTCCTAAATAAAAATTCATGCGTTAATTAATAGTTAATAAATTTAAAATATAAAAAATTAAATCTTATTCATATATTATTATTAAATGAAACATAATATAAAATTATTAAAAATTTACGAGTGCTTAAATTAAGCGAGGATCTTAATGCAATGGGTAGATCTTGCTAAAAAATAACTGAAGCACCTTTTAGAGTTAATTTGCACAATCATAAACAAAATCTCATCCTATTGGATAAATTTAATATTTTAAATAAGAATTTAGTTATTTTTTCAATTCAAATTAGGGGTGGGCATGGTTCGGTTCGGTTCGGTTCGGTTCGAAATGTTGTAGAACCGATTTAATTCGGTTATTTTATAAAAAAACTGAATAAGAACCGAACTAAAAAAGAACCGAACTCAAACGGTTCTTTTCGGATCGGTTCGATTCGGTTCGGTTTTTTCAGTTTTGGGCCTATTGGGTCTATTTTGAATTTTTAAATTTTTAGCCCATTGGGCCTCATGAATGTAATAATTTTTTTCAACAATTAATTTATCCTAATTTTATTACAAATATTAATAATAAATACAAAGTATTCAAAACATATTTTATCACTAATATCTTACTAACTATTAATAAATACTCCCAAAATATAAAATATTAAAATTTCAAAAAAAAATTCGGTTATTTGATTCGGTTTTTCGGTTCAGCTAAGTGAACCGAATACTGAACCGACATTTCGTTTTTTTTTTCAAACGGTTTATTCGATTTTTTTTAAAAAAAAAACCATACCGAATTAGAAAAAACCGCCGGTTCGGTTCGGTTTTTTTTACACCACGATTTTTTTGCCCACCCCTAATTCAAATAAACAAATTATGTCCTCATTTTAAAAATATGAAAACTTAGAGATCTTACTACAATTGTGATATAGAAACCTTGCAAGTCGTCGCAGACTTTCAATTAGCACCCACTGTCGTATGTCCCACGTATGAAAATTTATTTAATGTCATACTCATATCTCAATATAAATAAAATCTCTCACTTCTCATTTGCCCAGAGTTGCACCTTCATCCTCTTCTTCTTCTTCGTTCAGCAACAATGAAATCACAAGAATCAGATCCCAATTATTTCTCCTCTTCCTCTTCTTCCCTCGTGTCCTCAACAAAGTACTTTATTTCAATCATATAAAAGCGCTTTCATATCTACTCATAGTGTTTGATTGAAATAAATAAAAACAATTTCTAAATTCAAAAGCTAATCAAGAAGTTTTGTGTTTTTCTTTAAAACCCATCTTGGAATCAGAAAAAAATATATATAAAAGCATCATATACAAAAATATCTTATAAGTTCTGTATGGGGGGGGGTGTTTATTCTTGTGTTCTTTTATTTAATTTGTCAACTTTTTTTTTTTTTTGATGTTTGAATGCAGATGGTGGTCTAAAGAAACAATAGCAATAGTGACAGGAGCAAACAAGGGGATTGGATTTGCTTTGGTGAAGAGACTTGCAGAACTGGGGCTGACTGTTATTTTAACAGCTAGGGATGTGGAAAGAGGACGAAGAGCTGTGGAATCACTTTCTGAGAAAGGACTTCCTGTTAACTTCTTTCAATTGGATGTGTCTGATCCTTCTTCAATCGAAGCCTTCCTTTCATGGTTCAAAAGCAATTTTGCAGCGTTGGATATTCTTGTAAGTAGTAGAATATTTAATTCTTTTTTTTTGTTTCTTGGCACTATCTATGATAATTATTGTTTTTTGATATTAAGAATATTTGTGATAATAATTTTTTTTATGTTATTATATAGCATCTCTATTTTTTCCTCTCACACACACACATATATATAATCACATATTTTAATACATTAGAAGCTGTATTTTTTTATCTGTTAGTGTATTGAAATTTATTTTTTTGTCTAATAGTAATATCCTCACTTTGTTAAAATGAGAATATCCTCATTAAAAAATTATTCTATAGAGTCCTTCTCTAATAAAGGCTCCTCGCCTTAATAAAATGAGGATGACACTAAAATACAAAAAATAAAAATTCGATATGTTAAAGACTGTATTTTTTTTGTATATTAACATATTGAAATCTGTATTATTTTATCTATTAATGACATCCTCACTTTGTTAAACAAAAAACCTCATTAAAAAATTATTCTAGGATAATTAATTAAAATTAAGAACTGCCCCAGGACCAAGTGCAGGTCAGTTGACTTTTAGCCTCTTTGTTATTAACCTGCCATTTGAATTCGAATTTAAAAAAAAATATAAGAATAAAAAATTTTATTTGGTTCCATCCTCTACCTCTTAAAAGGAAAATTAAAACCTCAAAATTTGAATGGTAAATGAAGAAATCAATTGTAATTTTGTTAATGGAATGCAAATAAAATTTAGTGCAAATTTTCGAATGGCTAAACTTGAATTCAATGGCCTTTATTATTGTTAATATAAAATGAAGCCACAGATGTAGTATTTTACTGTTAAAAATTCTTTTGAAAGATTGAAAGAATCTCTCACATTTTATTCAAATCTTCGGGATCTTAGTCAAATACGATCTAGGGAAAGTTTATCTCTGAAATAATTTTGTTTAGGATCTCATTAGACTTATCAGTGTAAAAATAAATAATAAAATAATAAAAATTAAATGGATTAATATAAAAATTTCATTTAATTATAAGTTACACTAAATATAATTTAGGGAGAATTGTTATTTATTTATTCCAAAACCAAAACTTAAGTGATTTGCTGCTCATTGAACAACACTTTATTCAAGGAGGAAGGAAAATTAAATAATGTTTTGTCTTTTTGTCAACTAATAAGTGATGTCTTTGAGTTTGGGGTAATGCGGGGACCGACTTTTAAGGCTTATTTTATTTGTCTTACCTGTGTTTGATTGTAACGTATATGGTGGGGACTAATTAGTTATGATAGAATTTGTTATACTATCATAAAGTCTGACTTTGAACGCCCGAATTTTGAATATATTCATTTATTAAATATTAAATATTAATTTTTTTCTCTTATAATATGCTTTTTTATTGGAATATGGGTGTCCAAAATTATTGTAATGGAGCATGTAGCCCCACCGTTTAATTTATCTATTCTTTATTTTTTGAAATTTTCACTAATTCTTAATAATGTATGTTGTCTAGATGACTATTTCTACGCTTATAAAATAATGATAAAAATATTTTATATTTCATTATGATACCGAGTGACGATAATTAAAATATGTAATTATTTAACACATTTAGTTTATAAATGTCACGTCATTTGAGATACATCTTCTGTATGATTCTATCATAACTTCATAAGTAGAGTATCGTAATACCTAAATAGTTTTAGGTTTACAAATTTTGGATATAAAATTTATATCTCAGACTATTATTATCTTTCATTCGTATTGGTGCTACATAATTACCACATAAATCACGGTATAAAATTCGACTATTGCCTACCCAGCGAGAGTCGTTATGAATGCCTAATCATTTAAAATATAATATTTATATCTCAATTTGGTACACCCAAATTTATTATAATGATAATTATGGATTGAAATTAGTGATATTATCATATTTTGAACAAAACTTACATTCTGTTTTCTCTGCTGGCACTTATATATTCTTCATTTTTTTTGGGGGGGGTGGGTATTATTATACTAATTAATTGATTTTATGTTGCTTACCAATTTGTTTTTCACTTGAATTGGAGGTGAATAATGCGGGAGTATCATTCAATGACATATACAAAAACACAGTGGAGCATGCAGAGACTGTGATCAGAACAAATTTTTACGGAGCCAAGTTGCTGACCGAATCCCTTCTGCCATTGTTTCGTCGCTCGCCATCTAAAAGCAGAATACTTAACATTAGCTCCAGACTTGGCACATTAAGTGTAAGTAATTTATTTTATATACAGTGATGAACTTCCAATTAAGGATTCTTATGATATTAAACTTAGGATAAAGTAAAAGATAAAAAAAAATTATTTTAATATATTATAGGATAAAATATATTGCAATAGAGTTCGTTTTTTTTTTTTGGTCTTTTAGCTCAATATATATAATTGTCTTAATTGAGAATTCTAGAGTTTGTTAAAATTCAGGAAAGTTATTAAGTTGTATGATTTAATAATTCAATAATCAGAAAAGTTATTAAGCGATTTGGTTTAATATTGTAATGACATTATAAAATTAAATCATATGACTTAATAATTTTTCTAAACTTTATTAAAGTTTAGGATTCTAAACCAGAATACTTAGTCATTTTAATTATAAAATGTAATAATAAGTATATATCTTAAAAAGAAGATAGTGACCCTCCATAATTTTGTGAAATAATCACAGAACTGCTTTGCTCTTAGAAATAGTCACACAGATCACTTTTGGGATATAATTAGCTTTTAATATTTTTTAGAAATCCTGGAGCCTACGTGATTATTTTTTTACCACAAAAGGGAGCACTATGCATTTCAAAAAGAAGTATCTGTAACCATTGCTAAAAATAAAAAGGTCTTCATCACTATTTTACGAAGCTATAAATTGTTGCTATTTATGTATAAGATTATAAATAGATTAGAAGGGATCTTGAATTTCATGTTTTCAATATCTATGAATATGAATGAAAAATAAACTCTTTTTCAACACTTTTTTTTCTTTTAAGAATTTATTAACCAAAAACTTTGAAAAATAATTAAAATATATTTGATGTTGTTTTAATTAGTGTTTTCACTTTCATATATCAAATTATCACGAGTGGCTAGAACCATGCCCTTATAATTGGGAGGGCCGTGGCTTGAGCCCTCACAAAGCATTGTGAATGATTATTAATTCTTTTCTCAATTATAGAAAATAATTGAATGAAAGCAGTCTCATCCCTTTCGAAATTGAGTAAAAATAGTTTTATAAGTTGTAATTTGAGTAATATTTTCATGTAATTAAAAAAATTATACTTCAAGTACATAATTTAATCTTTTTTCTTTGATTTTTAAAATCTTAAAATAAATAAAATCAATGCTTGATGAAAATGTTGTCAAAGTGACAAATACACATGTTTCTCAAAAAACTATCAAAATGATGGAAATTTCAAAATCTCATCATCATAACATGAATGTACCTTTGTATACATGCCTGCAGAAGGTGAGAAACCCTAATATAAAATCAATCCTAGAAAACGAAGAACTGTCTGAAGAACAAATCGAACGTTTCGTCGGATTATTTCTCCAAAGTGTGAAAGATGGTACGTGGAAGAGCCAAGGCTGGCCAGAAATTTGGACAGACTATGCAGTATCAAAGCTTGCACTGAATGCATACACTATGGTTTTAGCCAAAAGACATGAAGGAGAAGGAATCAGTGTCAACAGTTACTGCCCCGGCTTCACTCAGACGTCGATGACTCAAGGGCAAGGCTCTCACACGGCTGATGAAGCTGCCGATGTTGGTGCCAGGCTCCTCTTGCTTCCTCCTCAACAGCTGCCCACTGCTAAATTTTATATAGGGCTGGATCCTTTTGTTAAGTCTTATTTGTAGGAAAAGTAACGCAAGAGTTCATTTTTTTAGAAAGGGGTCCTCGATTGCTTTTCTTTAATTTCACCAAACCGATCCAGAAAGAAATTTTTATTTTTATATACTATTGTGGAAGAATAGAATACCTATCATGAACTAATACGCCTAAATTCTGAATACGGATAGCTTCGCCCACCTCTATCCTTAATTAGTACAATTATTTTCTTTTTCCAAATACAAGGGTGCCAAGCTGCTTGTAAATTTTTCACTCTCATTTTGTTGTTTAAAAGGTAAATGTGATATTATAATATTGATTAGTTTTTAAGCGTTAGATTTTTATGAGGTATCAATTTTGTGCACGAGCAGAATAGGTTAAGTTTACACTTTTAATTAAGGACAAGAATAAAGTGAGGCATTAAAATTTTATAAGAGGCCGAGGTGACAAAGATGTTTCATCTCCTCCTTTCGAATATGTTAATAAAAGTAATTACAACCCATACATCACTTAACCAGTTGGATATTCATTTCTTAAATGAGTATTTTTAATTATTTAAAATTAATTAATGCTGAACCAACAGAAATATTTATAATATAGTATAGTTTTATTGATTGATTATTTAATCCACCTCATAAAGTCATTGATATGTGTCCATTCTTACTCCTGTACGATCATGCGACATGAACTCTCCTTAGTCAATGTTTTTAAGAAATAACGAGTGCGTCAAATAGGAAGTCATGAATTTCCAATTCGTATCATTGTTATATTTTATCTTTTCATTATAAGAAGTTATCTCGTAATGATATTTAATTGACTTTAACTAGTACCCGCGCATATACATGCAAACGTGTAGACTCCAAAAAATATTCAATTGCTTGATGATAGCCACGGCCAAAAGCAGAAATGATTAAAGCCAAAAAATGTGATGAGGTGAGCTCAACTTTCCTTTATTTTTCCTTTTTTTTTTGGTTTTTTCAAAAGCAAAACATAATATTTTTTTTACAAGGAAAGTGAAAAGAGACAAGAGAGTAGAGATGGGCAAACATTATTGGCTCGGCATATATTCCAAGCAAAGGAGGCGGCCTAATTTTGTTTTATAAAATATTTGGAAGAGCATCATTCAATGTATTCATATTTCATAGTCCATTGTGCTTCCCATGAATTGTGAAAAAGCGAAAAATTCCTATGCACTACACTGGAGGCACTCAGAAAAAAGAAGAAGAATAATAATAAGAAGCTAAGCGACTAATTTTTCGTTATAATTTGTAGACTCTTTCGGCACATGTCTTTTTGGAACATGGGAGTGTTTGATTTCTTTTAAAAAATTTTAATTATGTTCAATCTGTATAAATTGACCAATTATGTTAGTTTTACATTAGCAGATCAAATGAGATTATTATCTTGGGCAATTGAATTTCAACTAGTTAATGTATCTAGAAGTTTTTTGGAAGTTTGGATTTAGTATGGGATTGGATTAATTTTGAGATTAACTATTTTATCTTATATTTAGCTACTTTGCGTGGATTGGATTACGGAGGAGTAAATTTAAATTTAGTTCTTAAATCATCATATTAACAATCTTAATTTATAAGTGGGTTTAGATGAGATTAGAACAAGAGAAAAAAATTTATTCCTATTTCTTTCACATATAACACTGTTTTTTTTTATTTGTAACCTAAATTTAATTAATTAATTATTTTATTCATGATTTACTTGAATTTATTTTTTTATTTTTTTATAGTCTAATTAAATTGGTATTTTTACTCCAATAAAATTAACCATTTAATAATTGGTTACAATAATTGATTGTATTAAATTTAATAATCACCAATGTAATATTAAAAATAATCATGGAAATTAATAATACAAGTAAATAATTAATTTTATATATACATTATTTGCTAACTTTTTGATAAAATAAAATATACCTAAAATATCAAATAAAAGTTAATTAAATAGTAAATTTTTTTATTAATTTATATATTTTTAATATAATTATGACTATCCAATTACCAATTTAATACATATTTTATGCTCTTGTTAATTACCTTTAAATTAATTTTAATTATTACTCTTAAATAAATTTTTTTATATTTAAATATGATTTAACATTGTCTTATCCGATATTATACCAAACATAGTACAATATATAATATACTCCAGTTTAATCAAATCCAACTTAATCTTGTCTAGTTTCAATAATTAATACAGTCTAATTTTGCGTGCCAAACGTAACCTAAGAGGCTAATTTTACCTAATAATATGTCGGTTCCTTTGGCACATGTCTTTTTGGAACACGCGAGTGTTTGATTTTTTTTTTTTTTTCTAAATATGTTCAATCTTTATAAACTGACCAATTATGTTAGTTTTGTATTAGCAGATCAAATGAGAGTACATCTTGGACAATTGAATTTCAACCGGTTAATGTATGTAGAAGTTATTTTCTAATACCTTGCGTGGCTTGCAATGGTAACCAGTTCAGCCGCACGTTGTTTTGAATATTTCTTCCTTGTTTATGCATTGTATATGAGGCTGGTGGCAAACGCATTATGAGATCAAATTCTACCGCGATTTATTAGTTTAATGAATAACGATTGCTTCAATCTTCATAAACACACTAATTGATTAAAGAGTTGAGCTCCTAACACCCCATTTTTATATTTATAGCACTTAGTTGTATTAAAATTACGAAAAAGGAAAAATAATATAATAGAGTTAATCAAATTTTAAACTTTTTTTTATAATTAAAAATTTTTCATTAGGTAATTTATTTTTTTCATTGTCTAAAAATTGTTTTGAACTTATTAGAAAATAATTATATCATAAATTAAGATGCGAAGATGGGGTTTCATAATTAGATGTAAAAATTTTAATTCAGTTAAATTAATAATTGTCCTTCAATGATCATTTTCAGTAATAATAGAACTATCGTCACAAAAAATGGGGTTTGTAAAGATTTTAAAGAGGTGTCGAAAGCATTTCTCTTTTTGGAATTGCTTTCGAGTGCAATGCTCATATTGGACATGGACAGTTTAAAACGCACATTTGTAATGGGCTTAAACAAACACTAAAATGGGCCTAAGGGAATCTGAAGAAAGGATGACCAGACAAGTTCTGTTAATGTGTCCACGCTCGTCACCAAACGCTTGAAACCCCAAGCAACCTGGCAAATTTGCGAACGTTATAGATAGCTTCTCTTTCTTCAGAGGTGCTTGGGGTTTTAAGGGTTTTGACTTTCGAGGAATCACTCTGTTCAATTTCACATCTTAGTTGAAGGTTTGTTTCTATTATCTTTTCTTTAATATATACAGTCTTCGATTGGGTTTTTATTTGATTTTTGTGCTATGCTCTGTTGTTCAGCTTTGAGTTGATTAATTTCTCAAAACCCAAATATTTGCTTTTACTTGTGTTTTTCATTTTCTTATGGGTGTTTTCAAATACCCTTTTGAATTTGTTTCATTTTGATGGAGATATCAAGTGGGCTGCCTTTTAGTGTTTTAGTTCATCTGTTTTCTTGAATTATTTCTCTTCTTATCAGTGTAATCGGTACCCTTGTCAGGTAATCCTAGATTTAATTACATACTGATTGTCTATTTGATTCTGTTATTCTTTTAGTATGGTGAAAGTATCATGGTGGAGATAGGCATGATGAAAGAACAATATTGAAGAATAATTTACGTCAAATATGAGATTTTTGTGCCACTTGTTTCTGAAATCAGTTTTCGTGAATACCCCTGTTATTCCATCCAAAGATTTCAATTTTGACATTTGGTCCTTTATTAGCATACTTACACTGCTGTTGATCTTGGCCAAATATTCTTTTGTTAGCAACTTCGTGCGGTGTATTCCTAATTTTTGTAAGAGTGATGCTTTTGCTGTTTTTCTTAGCCAGATCTAATGCCCCGTTATACTCTGTCAGGGCATATATGACTCTTATTCATATTGTGATTTGTTCCGCTATGGCCCTGAGACTTGCATGTATTAGTTTTTTTTTTTAATCTCTTATTAGTATTAGTGATAAAATTGTTATCACGTCATCCCTTTATCCTTTGGCATGGTATGCGTTATTTGAAGGAATAGTTTTTTTCCTTCCCAATTCTTACTTTAGAATTTATAGTCTGCGCATAGAGTTATTGTAACCGTAACTCTAATAGCAATTCTGATGCATTTTTGTTCATTGGAGGTCCGAGCTCATATAATATTATGTTCTTAGAGATTGGCACCCTGCATGTTTGTCTACGGGCAGTTCTTCACGCATTATGCTGAGTAAAAGCTTTAGGTGGCAAAATGTATCTCGCTTGCTTCCTGGTATCTTCGCTATTTAGAACTTTTAGAAGTTAGACTGACTTGATCCCCATCTTATATTTCATTGTGCATCTTTGAACGTATAACTACATAGGCAGAGGTTTATTGCTTGCGAGATGGCTGGGCTTGCAGGATTTAATACCCTTGCTCCGAAGACCAAGAATCTGGTTGTTGCTGGGGGCTTGACGGCATTTGTCTTTGGAGTTTATTACTACACTATGAGAGCCGTTGGAGGCACGGATGAACTGCAGGCAGCTATAGATAAGTTTGAAGAGCAGAAAAACAAGCAAGATTCTTGAAGCAAGCAAGCTATTGGATGCTTTTTCTTATGTTTATGAGTGTGAAATTATAATAAAACAAGTTGAAGGTTTAAGTTTATGTAAGTTATTGCCGTGTTCTTCAATCTAATTTAATATCTTGCAAAGTTCAAAAATGTTAATTTTTATAATATCTTTAACTTATTTTACAATCTTATTTAGTTCTTTTAATAATATAATTTTAAAAAACTTACCTAATCAAATAATTTTATAAATTCTTATAAAAGTTTTCATTAACAATCAAACAACAAGTATATATTTTTTAACAAAACTCCTACTTTAAAAACCTTATTTGAACTTTATTTGGAAAATTATGCCAAACAGAACCTTGATTTAAAAACTGTCCTAAAATTACACAATCATGTTTGATGAATATAATTGCTACTTAAAAAAAAAACACTAAATTTGTCAACCTTGAAAGGTTTAGTACCAAAGAGAAAGACCAAGGAAACTAATCCATGGGAAAAGGGAATGGTGGATTAAGTTCAGAGTGACTCTCATAAGTAAAACGTTTAGGACATGTTTGGTACACCAGATAGGATTAGATAGGATGAGATTATTGTGAGTATGGTAGGGTATTTCAAAATAACATATCTCACACGGTTGAATTTAAACCAAATTACAGGAGTTCGAATTTAAACTTTAGGAAGGAAGTTATGGTAGATTGGTAGTTACGAAAATAACGTAAAAAGGAATTAAAAGTACTTAAAAGAGAATTAAATTAAATGGTGGCCATTTGAAGAGTCATTTGGAATAGACACCATTAATCTATAAATATAAGTCCACAGATTTTTCTCTAGTTCTTCCTTATCCCAAATATTACTACACAAATTATCATATTTTATATTTAATTATCTGCTGTTGCAAATTTTTGTATTGAATGTGCACTCCTACACTACGGTCATTATATCTTGGGGAGTATTTGTAGTAAATCTATTTGCAACAAAATATTATCATGAAGGACAGAAATAATCTTAAGGATAGTGCGTAGCATGCCTTGACTTTTACTTATTTTATTCATAGCCATATTCTATATTCTACAACATATTATTTATTATCTTAATTTTACAACAATCTGAAGACTATTCCTTATGGATACTATAAGTGATGCCACACTGAAAATGGGGTCAATTATTAATAATATCTAGCGTTGATCTCAAATTTAGAATTAAAGTAGATTGCGACCATATCGATTTAATTTTAATCCAAGACCACCATATAGGGGTGGGCAAAAAAACCGTGGTGTAAAAAAAATCGAACCGAACCGGCGGTTTTTTCTTATTCGATTCGGTTTTTTTTAAGAAAAAACCGAATAAACCGTTTGTAAAAAACACCGAAATATCGGTTCGGTATGCGGTTCATTTAGCTGAACCGAAAAATCGAACCGAATAACCGAATTTTTTTTTATTTAATTTAAATTAAACATATGTTAATTTTTATCTCAAATTGGTGGAAATTGAATGGGCCTCGGTATCCGATTTTATCTCAAATTGCCAAAGATATTTTGGCAATTCTGGTGTCTACTGTGGCTTTTGAATCAGCATTTAGCACAGGAGAGCGCATTCTTGATCTTTTTAGGAGTTCTTTAACTTATAAAATAGTCGAGTCATTAATATGCACTCAAAATTGGCTTCGCTCAACTCTATTAGGAGAGCGTACAATACAACCAAGTCAGGAAGAAGCTGAATTCTATGAATTAGTTGAAACAGGTAATATTGTAATTTATTATGTTATTTTTTTATATTTCACTTATAACATTTTGTATATTAGAATTAATTATTTTAATATATGTTTCAATTTCTTGAAGAATTTTTTAGGCCAATGCAATCTCAAGAACAACAACAAGGAGCTGAGGAGTAAATGACAATTGATTGATGTTGCTTACTAGTAAGTTTTCTTTATTTTTTTTAAACTAGCATCTTATTTATATAGATTGTTTATTTAATTATTTATTGTTTAAATTTTTTTAATAGATCCAAATATTGAGTTGGAAAATGCCTAAAGTTAATGTTGATATTGATGAAGATGGGAGAATGTTGTTGGCGTTTGTTTGTAATTTTTTTTTTAATTTTGTGTTGTAAGTTGTAATTGTTGTTATTTTTATTTCTTTTTATAACATTATGATTATGTTTATATAGATGAATTATTGGAGTTTAGTTATGTATTTTGAAATTTTAATATTTCATATTTTGGGAGTATTTTATTAATAGTTAGTAAGATATTAGTGATAAAATGTGTTTTGAATACTTTGTATTTATTGTTAATATTTATAATAAAATTAGGATAAATTAATTGTTGAAAAAAATTATTACATTCATGAGGTCCAATGGGCTAAAAATTTAAAAATTCAAAACAGGCTCATTTTATAAAAAGAACCGAAAAACCGAACCGAACCGAACCGAACCGAAAAGAACCGTTTGAATTCGGTTCTTTTTATAAAATAACCGAATTAAAACGGTTCTACAAAATTTCGAACCGAACCGAACCGTGCCCACCCCTACCACCATATGATATATATATTAATTCAACTAATTTTTAATAGACAGGCAGTACGGTGTAAGTCACTATATTTTGTGGCACTTACAAACAGATATGACTTTTGTTTTGCCTTGTTTTTTTTTTTTTTTTTGTCTAATCATTATCCCTTCCCAGCATAATTTTGAACTCACCAGAAAATCCTCATGTTGAATCAAAGAACCGCACGACAGCATCGATTTAAAATTTCTTAATTAATGTCACTTTTATTAACGCTTTTTGAAAAGAGGACAAAACAATAGATACTATAATCTGTGTCAATTCATCACCAAATCTCGAGCTAATTTTGCATCATGATTCCTACTTTAAATTTTCAATCAGTTGTATAAATTTAGCCTTAGTGCACATCAATCATATATATTTCATAATTTGTGGTACATATAACTTAACTTACAATGTTGACATATATAATTTGTGGTTTTTTTTTTTTTTGGTTTTAAATATGTCGAACAAAGACTACTGATTTGTTAATTGGGCATGCATCTGAGATTTTTAAAATAAAGCGTTTAGTGGGTGGGTTGTGGGGAGGAAAAAAAAATGATGAAGATCCATCTTTTAATGAGTTATCTTCCAGGTTTGAAAATTATTGTTGGTTTTGTCGAAAAGAAAATTATTAATTTGAGGTGCAGGCTACTTCCAGGAATCTTCATGCAAAATATTGCAGTACCCCGTAAGTTATCATTGTGCTTTGTCAAGAAGAAATTGAAGTGTTCACATGCTGCAATCGTAAGGCAGTTTCCCATTCACATGTTTCACCCGACATTCTCATATCATTTGTGGAAGAAAATTCCCTTTGTGGGGTATAAATTCCATTACCTGTGACATATTTGCATGCCGTGAAAAAGAAAAAAAGAAAAAAAGAAAAAAAGGTTTTGTCTTTTTCGAGCATTACAATTTTGACTTTCTATTTTCATTTTTTAATATCTATGACACGTTATTACTAATTGATTTTTTTTTTAAAAAAAACTATTAAATTTCAAAATGATTAGAAATAGAAGAATATGTAAATATCCATCTCTGGATAGATCAATTTATGCATAATAAATAAGAAATAAGTAACTATGATTTGTTGCTTATTATTATTATTGCAAAACTAATAGTAAAGATTATTTGATTTTTCACAACTTCACAGTCAAACAATGTTTAATTATTGAAAAGAGAGAGTATATTGGGATTATATAACAACTTTGCTGTTAAATCCACACGAACACGTTGTGATCTGACTCGGATATATATATATAGATTCGTTGTGATTATGGCGTTTTTTTTTTTATTCTTTTTGCATTGCATAGGGAAGAATTTAGCAAGTCTTTTGATTCGAGTTAGCATATTGCCAAACTCACTTCATCCTTGCCAACTACAATGCGATTCCCATTATTTCGTCGGGATTAAGAAAACATAATATCCAAGTTGTTTAATTTCTCTCACTATCGAGCAAGATTCGGGAGGAAAAAAAAAACAAAAGATTAAAAAATTATGATAAATCGGGTCATTAGAAAATTGCATGGAGAAGCATATGTTTTCTTAATAATGTAAGAAATTCCACGAGCTTGATTTACAACTTAGATTAAATAATTATTAAAAATGGTACATGATTAAGGTGTTGTATTTCGCAACTTGGACATCGTTAAAAATGATGCTAAATTGTGAGATACCATAATCATATTGTTAATATATATATGTGTGTGTGTGTGTGATTGTTGGATTGAAAATATAAATGTGATGTCAACATACTGACACGAAATGTATTTGGTGTAACAAGAACTTAAATTCTCGTTCTTGGCATTTCCATTTTAAAGGTCCAAAACAACCAAAAAGAAACAAATGAGCTAGCTACTCAAAAAGGGTACTCTATATATATATGGTAGCACGATGCTAGCCACTAATTAATTTATTCTTGCCATTCATGGGGTGAGGGGCGGCAGAAAGGCGAAGTATGTGACAACAAGGGGTCGGTTTGTTTGATTTATAAATTAAGTTATAAGCCAAGCTTTCTGTGGATATATTGCTTTTGAAAAATGTGGCCAAATACCAATTATGTGTATTACATGTGCGAAACGGAACGTATTACAATTGCTAAATTCAACTTTGCTGTTAATATCAATATTATAATCACAACGAATCTATATAGATAGGATGAGATTAAAATTAACACGTTGGATATAATGAATCTTGCTGGATTTCTCACGAAGCTTCTACCAGATTCTGATTCTGAAAATTATGAGGTATTGCTTCAAAATTAGATTAAAGAAAATAAGGTTTTGTAAAGTACCATTCTTAACAGTATTTCAAATGGATTATATGATGTTTATTCACAAGTTTGCACATGAAATTTGGGCTCAATTGAAGAAAAAATATATCATAGGAGATGCTGGAGCTCAGAAGTATGTAACTGCTAATTTTTTAGGTTTTAAGATGACGGAAGATAAGGAAGTGACTTCTCAAATTCATGGCTTCCACATGCTTATTAATGATTTGAAAAATGAAAATATTAGTCTTCCCGAGTCTTTTGTGGTTGGTTGCTTAATTGAAAAATTGCCTAACTCATGGAAATATTATAAGAAAAATAATTAAGCATGAAAGAAAGCATAAGAATTTGGGGCATGCTATTGTTCACGTCCGAAATGAAGAAAAACGTACCCAAATGGATTAATTGGAGAAAGCCAAGGAAATTACTTCTAAGGCTAATTTGATCAAGAATAAGGCTCATCCAAGCAAGAGCTAAAAGCCTAACAGAAAGTTTTTCAAAATTAAAAAGACCACATTCAAGAAAAGAGGCAATTGTTATGTTTGTGGCATATCAGGACATTTTGCTAATGCAGGTACAGAAACGGAGATCACAAGCCTCCTAAGGCCAATTTGGTCAATGGAGAAGAAATTATTACTGCCGTGGTGGTCTCTCTACTAAACATGGCTGCCGCTGAGAGAAAGGAAGAATGGGTGATAGATTCTGGCGCTACCAAACATATTTGGAGTGACAGAAATTTTTCTATGAGTATGTTCTAGTGAGTGATGGAGAAGAACGAATGTGTCATGGTGACTTATAGTCTATTCCAATAATGGGAAAAGGGAAAATCCTTCTCAAATTAACTTTTGGAAAAATCCTCACTGAACAATGTCCTTCATTTTCCTAATATTGGATATACTTTAATTTCTGTATTTGTATTTGAGAAGGCTGGTGTAAAAGTCTCCTTTAAAGGAGATAAAATTGTAGTGACTAAAAATGGCGTCTTTGTCGGGAAAGGACATTGCTCTAGTGATTTGTTCATAATTAATGTACTTGACACAATTATTAATAATAAGGTCTCTACTTCTACTTGTAGAGTTAACTCTGTCGATCTATGGCATGGTACTAGGACACATGAATTTTTCTTAAAGAAATGAAAGATATTGGCTTACTATCTAATATTAATTAATGTATCAAACATTGGCAAATGTGATGTACATGTGGAGTCTAAGTACACAAAAAGGACATGTAAACCAATTCTTAAGAGAGAAACTAAATTACTCAGTTTAAACAAACCATGACTAGAGGAGGTAAACGATTTTATGTAACCTTTATTAATGATTTCTCAAGATATACTAAGATATATCTACAGAGAAATAAAGATAAGGTGGGTGAAAAATTCTTAGATTATGAAAATAAAGTTGAAAATCAACTTAGAATGAAAATAAAAAAAATTTAAGAACTGATGACGGAGGGGAGTATAAATCTAGTATGTTTAACGCCTTTTGTGAGGATCATGGTATTATTTATGAAGTAACACCTCCTTATTCACCTAAATCAAATGGGCTTACTAAGAGTAAAAATAGAATTCTAAAAAAAATGATGAATGCAATACTTATAAGTTTTGGAGCTCCAATGAATTTTGGGGGGGGGGTCATTCTTACAACTTGTCGCCTACAAAATAAAATTCCATGCAAGAAAAATGACAAGGCCCCATATAAGTTATGGGACATGCCTCAATTAAGGGTTTTAGGGTTTTAGGCCTTTGCCTCTAGGATGACTATAACATCCATTAACATGAGAACCTTTCTTAGAGTTACCTCTTAAGTGTGAGTAATTAGCATTTTGCATGTTGTAGTTAGCATGTAACACAGTCTGAAAGTTATGATTTTATTCCAATCTAGCTTTGTGCGTCAACAACTGGTATATGCATCATCATAGTCCATTTTATTTGTTGTGATAATTGAGGCTAGATTCAAATAAGCATATATTTGTCCATTTAGAATCTTCATCAACAAATCTTTCTCAGTTATTTTATCACCATCGCAAATGAGTTTATTAGAAAGCATTTTCATTTTTGTGCAATACTCCTCAATAAAAACAATGACTCTTTTCTTAATGTATCTATTTTTGTATTGAAATTGCATTATTTTGGCTTTAGATTGAACTCCAAATTGCTTTTTAATAGATCTCGCACATCAAAGGAAGTATCATAGTTAAGAAAACAACTTAAAATATCTTCACTGATGGTGGACAACAACTAACTAAGGCTAGTTTGTTCTTGTGCTCGCCAATTGACTTAAGCTAGATTCTCAACTCTCTTAATAGATCCATCATCTCTTGAGTTAGAAAGATACCGATCCCTTGGAAGTACTCGGTCAAAGTGGGAAAGAGGATGACGAGGTGATATGGCATTTCGATAAAAGAGGGGAGTACTCGGTCAAGAGTGGGTATCAGCTTGCTCATAATCTGAAGTTTCCCCATGAGCCGGAAAGCTCATCCAGCAGCCATAGTCACTGGAAGATCCCTTGGAAGTTTGACTTACCCGAGAAAGTTAAGATTTTCATATGGCGAGCTCTGAAAAATATTCTTCCAACGGCTGACAATCTGTGGAAGCGAAAGAGCTTGCCAGAGCCGATATGTCAAAGATGCAAGCTGCAGGCGGAAACCGTCAGCCACGCTCTAATAGACTGCAAAGCTTCTAGAAAGATATGGAAGCTAGCTCCACCAACTATCCAACTTCCCAAGACTCACAGCCAAGAATTCTTCAGTACGATCCACGAAATGTGCTCCCGACTTCCCAACAACGAAGCTGAGCTGATGTTAGTGTACTGCTGGGTTATTTGGTCTGTCAGGAATAAGTTCATTTTCGAAGGAACGCTTCCTGACTCGCAATTTGCAGCAGCTAGAGCTGAATCAGCCCTAAAAGCCTTCCAACGAGTGAGATCATCAGGAGCTGGTTTGATGGCTAAGGGTAGCAGAGCAGTTCAGCAGCACTGGCAACCTCCTCCACACAATGTTTTGAAGCTAAATACTGATGCTGCAGTAAACAGTCTGAAGCAGCAGTCAGGGCTGGGAGTAGTTATCCGAAATGCAGAGGGTCAGTTTCTAGCAGCAGGAACCCAGCTAGTCCAGTTGAGAGAAAACGTTAGCTCAGCAGAGGCCGAAGCAATCCTGTGGGGGCTGAAGGTGGCAAGCCAAATTGGTTCATCTAACTTGATTGTTGAATCGGACTGTCAAGAAGTGATCGAGTTTCTAAACAACATAAAGGGCAGTAGGACAGAAATCCAATGGGTTTTAGCTGATATTCATAGACTTAGCACGAATTTCCAGCATATTCAATTTTCTTTTATTCCTAGAATCTGTAATGCTCATGCCCATGCCTTAGCAAAGCTTGCTTTAAGGCGCGGTTCCGCCGATGTCTGGGTTGATATAATCCCAGCCGAAGTGCAGAATGTATTGAACCATGTTGTTGTTTAAGTTATGAAAGGTTTACTTTCTATTCAAAAAAAAAAAAAAAAAAAAAAGAAAGATACCGATCCGAAATAATTTAAGCTTATGAGATGAATTCTTCAAGTCGATTCCCTCTAATCGAAGTTAAAACTTGTTTGTGCCAGAGTAGAAAGTTATACCAATTAAGTTTAACCGTTGTTGCAAAGTTGAATAAAGTTTGTGAAGACTTATTTGAATTATTGATCTGCTTATTTTTTAAAGTGTAATACTTGAGCTGACTATAGATGGCTCTAATACCATGAAAGATGTTGAAAACAAATGTGATTTGCTTGAGAGAAAATTTCTAGAGAAAGTAATTTTGTTCTTTCTGGAATTTTCTTATTCATTACTTAACTGAATCAATACAACAACTTTCATATACATGCTTCTAATTGTAATAAGCACCAAGCCAACGCTGACATGTCTCATAATATGTTTGGAAATAGTGAAGATCATGATTACATTGGTAGAGAGCTTGCTTCGGTGGGACTTTCTGTGGATGACGACTTTATTGCCTTAAATTTGATGGTTGAGAAGCCTTCACATATAAGGGCTTTCAAAGTATTATGAAATGATTGTGATTGTAAGTTGGCTTATATTAGGATGCTTTTGCGTGAGCATGAGAGGAGAGGTGGAATTTGATTAGATAGTATGTATTTCTAACTAAACAATGATATTTTGCATTAGTAGTTTGGCTTGTAGATGTGTATACTTAAATTATTTGACGCAAACAACTAATTTGTGATGCTTTTGAAGTATATATTAATTTTGAATGAATCTTGTGATATTTTGTTTTATTTATGCTGTGATAGTTTTTAAATGCTATTTGATTGGATTATTTGTTTCAATCTTTATTTCATAAGTTATATATTTAGGAATTATTGAAAAAATAATCTTACATCATTGTAAATCTTAGATTTTGCTTGTTTTACACATGTCTTACATATTTAAACCAAAAAAATTGATGTAAAATTCTTAAATTTAAGGCTTCTATATTTAGTATTTTTCTAAGTACTAGTAGATATTATTTTCTAAATATATAATTAAAATCAATCACAAAAAAAAAATTAATATAGTACAGTGCAGCACCAAATATAATATAATTAAAAATTAATACAGTACAATGTAGTACCAAATATTATACTGTATTATTATAATACAGTGCTAATTCTATACATCATAATACAATATATATGCATTAAAATAATATAATACAACATGATATAATACAATGTACCAAACACACCTTACATGTCTAATTAATTTCACGCGCGTGTACTATATGATCTTATCAAAAATTGATTTAAAATAGGCTGCAAATTAACATATTTTTTCTAAAATTTTCACTTTGTAAAAGCATAAAACTGAAGCTAGTTTTCCTTCATATATGCGTCCCATCATCAGTTTATCGGTTTTTGAAAAGAATTAATTTGAAATTATGTTTGTAAATTGACTATCATAAATCACTTTATTATTTTTAAAAATTTGAATTTATATCTATTTTTAATAAGATAAAAAAAATTGCATCAATTGATTCTTATTTTCTATCATCGTTTGAATAAGAATTTCAAAAATAAAAAGAATGATTTAAAAATAATCTATACATTAAAAAAATCCAAAATTTATCTTTTATGAAAAAAAAATAAATCCATAAAATTTTTTAAGGAACATCAAATTTCTCTAAAGTGAACCAAACCAAACCCAACGAAAAAAAATGAACCAGTACGAGTTACAAGTTCATTTTAGTGAACTGTCGGTGCGATCTTATCATAAAATCAATACCGAACCCGGTCTGGCTGTTAGCTCATAAATAATGCGCAGGATGTCTTGCAGGTCAACGCTCTAATGTCCCCTCATCTTCTCATGATGTCAAAGCATTACTCTGCAAAACGCGCTGGGGCAGATAGCATGGAAAAAACATGAAAAAATGACGGAAGTTTATATGTATGAGGAACCAGAGCTGTTTTGGCAAACTTGTCGACCAACCGTTTGAGAAAATGACTCGTTTGTCTTTAACTGTTAATTGAAAGTAGGCTGATGAAAAGGAAGCTCCAAGCACTTAATTGCATGTTTACTTCATAATTATTATTCTTTCATCAACTCGCAATCAATTCACAACTTGATTTTAAAGTTATATTCTCTACTTCTCTTTTCAAATTTACAGAATTTGCTCCATGGCTTCAACATCTTCTTCTTCATCTTGCAAATACGATGTTTTCCTCAGTTTCAGAGGAGAGGATACTAGGGATAACTTTACAAGCCATCTATATGCTGCTTTGTGTCGAAAGAAAATCAAAACCTTCATTGATGATGAAGAGCTTAGGCGAGGAGATGAGATTTCACCTGCTCTTTTGAACGCAATCGAAGGTTCAAAAATTTCGGTGGTCATTTTCTCGAAGGACTACGCTTCTTCAAAATGGTGCCTGAATGAACTTGTCAAGATTCTCGAATGCAAGAACATGAATGGCCAAATGGTTGTACCTGTCTTCTACCACGCAGATCCGTCCGATGTGCGGAAGCAAAATGGAACTTTTGGGGATGCGTTTGTTAAGCATGAGAAACAGTTCAGGGATGTGCCAGAAAAGGTTCATAAATGGAGGGCTGCATTGACCGAAGCATCAAACCTATCTGGATGGGATTCCATGAATATCAGGTATAATTGATCATATCTATTAATTGATTATATCATAACACTTGACTCGTTATTATTAATTTGCTTTCGTTTTCACAACTGGTAGGCCTGAGGCAAAACTTGTAGATGAAATTATCAATGATATTTTGAAGAAATTGAAAGCTAGATCATTCTCTAGTGATTTTAATGGCTTTGTTGGATTAAATTCACGAATTGAGGAAATCAAATCATTGCTATGTATCGGATTGCCAGATTTTCGAATTGTTGGAATTTGGGGCATGGGTGGTACAGGGAAGACAACCCTTGCCGGAGCTATTTTCAACCTAATTTCTTGGGAATTTGAAGGAAAGTGCTTCATGGCAAATGTTAGGGAAGAATCAGAAAAAGGAGGTGGATTGGTTCATCTACGGGAACAAGTTCTTTCTGAAGTATTAGATGAAAATATCAAAATAAGAACTCCCGATCTTCCTAAATATATGAGGGAAAGGCTCCAACAGATGAAGATATTTATAGTCCTTGATGATGTGAATAAAGTTAGGCAATTAGAATATTTAACTGGTGGGCTTGATCAATTTGGTCCAGGGAGTAGACTCATTATAACCACTAGAGATAAGCAGGTTCTTGATAGTTTTGGAGTACTTAACACTAACATATATGAGGTTAATGGATTGAAATATGATGAAGCTCTTGAGCTCTTCTGCAACTTTGCCTTTAAACATGACTATTGCCCTGATGATCTATTGGTGCTCTCAGAGCGTGTGGTTAAATATGCTAAGGGCAATCCATTAGCGCTTAGAGTGTTGGGTTCTTTCCTTCACCAGAAGAGCAAACTTGAATGGGAAAATGCATCGGAGAACTTAAAAATGATTTCAGACCCTGATATCTATGATGTGCTGAAGATAAGTTATAATGAACTAAAGTCGGACGAGAAGAATATATTTCTAGACATTGCCTGCTTCTTTGTAGGAGAAGAAAAGGATTTTGTGCTAAGAATACTAGAAGTCTCTAATTGTGTGTTGAATGTGCTTGTTCATAAGTCACTCATAACATTCTCATATTCCAACAAGTTGCAAATGCATGACTTATTGCAAGAAATGGGTCGAGAGATTGTTCGCCAAGAATTTGTCAAAGAGCCAGGCAAACGTAGCAGATTATGGTATCATGAGGATGTCTATCATGTACTGAAGAAAAATAAGGTAAGAATTTATTGATTGATTTATTTATTTATTTATTTTCTGGGGTGGGGCATAAACAGCTATAATTTTCCTATCCGAAACCATGTGTTTTCACTTTGGCTCCTAGTAATTTGTATTTTGTGGTTGCATCATTGTAATTAATGAATGGGTAATAACTGTGTTTTATTAAACTTTCTCTTCTCATCTTTTAGATTAAAGTTTTAGAAGGGGGAAAATTTGTAGAAGATGATTAGAAGGAGATGAGGGGGACTAGTGTCTGTCAAGAGAACAAATTTACAGTACAATTTACAATTTTGCAACATTGAAAGGTTTTTAGAATGTAATATATTGTTAGAACTTTGTAAAGTTTTGGGAAGAAATTGGCTGTAATAAAGAATTAAAAGGGTGCAAATAGCTCAGCGATTTTTGTTGATGTTGGAAAAAATAATATTGAATGACTGCAGATTGTTTAAATTAAGGAGCTCTTTATGAATTTATTGATGAATTTTATTCTAATTCATACTTTGCTTTTGTGTTTTTGAGGGGACTGATGCAATTGAAGGTATATTCCTCAATTTGTCCAAAATAAGAGACATACATCTAAATTCTCGAGTCTTTGCATATATGTCGAAACTTAGATTGCTGAAATTATATATGCCTGAGCATGACGATGCTCCAATTATGAGTTCTAAAGTACATCTAAGTCAAGGTCTGGAATATCTTCCTGAGGAACTGAGATATCTCCACTGGCATGAATATCCTTTGAAAACATTGCCATCTGATTTTGAACCAGAGAACCTGATTGAGCTCAACTTGCCTTATAGTAGAGTTGAGCAAATTTGGGAAGGAGAAAAGGTATAATGCAATACTATTACCAAATAATTCATTTTTATTTCTTCGTGTATGTGTGTGTGTGTTGTCAACAGTGAAATTTCTTGGTACTAATTTAATGCAGTAATTATCTATCATTTTGTAACAGGAAGCTCTCAAGTTAAAATCTATTGACCTCCACCACTCCCACAATCTCACCAGGATGCTAGAACCGTCAGAAATCCCAAATCTTGAGAGAATTAATCTTTCAAATTGCAAAAGCTTGTCTTACTTTCCCTTGTATATTCAGAATGTCAACAATATGTTATCATCCATGGTACGGCTAGATTTAAGTTACTGTGCCATAATGGAAATTCCTCAAGATATTGGTTGTCTATCCTCATTAAAAGAGTTAAATCTACGTGGAAATAACTTTCGGAGTTTACCTGCAAGTATTGGCTCTCTATCCTCATTGAAAAGCATGAATCTAATTGAAAATAAGTTGGAGAGTTTACCTGCAAGTATTGGCTGTCTATCCTCGTTGGAAAGCTTATATCTAACTCGAAATAACCTGGTGAGTTTACCTATAAGCATCAAGCAACTTTCACGGCTGAGAACTCTTGAATTGAGATATTGCAATATGCTTCAGTCGTTACCAGAGCTTCCAGTTCAGCTAAGTCATATTGAAGCAAGGAATTGCAAGCAGCTCCAATCTTTGCCAGAGCTTCCATCATGTCCAGAAGAACTAGATACATCCATAATGGAATCACTATCCAAACACTTCCAACTAACTGCATCAAGGCTGTTAACGTCCTTCACGTTTACGAATTGCCTGAAACTGAATAAAAGTGGAAACAACATTTTGGCAGAATCACAACAAAGAATTCAGCATATGATGGTTGCGTTACTGAGACAATTTCAACAAAAAATTCAGCATAAGGTATATATGTCCCAATTTTTTCCTCTCTTTATCTCATCATTACATCTGATGAAATCATGAATTTCTTTTAACAGGATTTTAATGATCCATTGCTATTCAGCCTTTGTTTACCTGGAAGTGAAATTCCTGACTGGTTTAGCTATCGAAGTTCTGGCTCATCAATAGCTATTCAACTGCCACCGAATTGTTGTAACAGAAACTTTATCGGATTTGCTCTTTCTGTTGTTATTCAACTTGAGGAAGGTTTTGATACTGATGCTGATGAATGTTTTGTCAGATGTCACTACAATTTTGAAATAAAGACTCCCTTTGAGACCAAACATGCTGATGACTATTGCCAATTATTTGCTGACGAGTTCATTGAGTCTGATCATGTCTTACTTGGATTTTCTCCCTGTTGGAACGTTGGGCTACCTGATCCTGATGTTGACCACCATACAACAGTCTCATTTCAGTTCTCCCTTTACTATCCGTACTTGGCGAGCCCAAGACTTCATAAGTTGAAATGTTGTGGTGTGTGTCCAGCATATTTAAATCCTAGTGAGACAAAACCCACAACTCTTACTTTAAAATTTTCTGCCAGCGGTGAAGCCCAATGCTCTGAAAGGGCTGGAACTTCTAAAGGTTTAGACAGATCTGATGAAGAGGAATTTGAACCAAGTCCCAAGAGAATTTGCAGATAGCAACCCAACACTCCTTAACGAATGAGTTTCTTGATTTCTCATATTCTGGTTTCTTATGTAAGTTCACAGCTCCAGCTAATTACTATTTCCTCAGCTTTGTATCTCGTACATTTAAAACATATAACATCTGGTATCTCCTGCATATTTTATTTTATAATGTCCAATATTTTGTGATGGTTGTGCTTTTAGATACGAGATTAAATTTCAATAGCTGAATCTTGCTTTTGGTTACAATTTTCACATTCATACTGCAAGCAGGACAGTCATAGCTTCAACCGACAGAAATATAGAAGTGGCATTTTTGAGCTATTTGATCTACTGTACTTGCTTTCAGGGAGAAATTGTTGGTATTGGTCTGGCTTCAGAGGCATACGAGGCAAGAACATTCATATAGAAACAGTTTTGATGTTGTATTGTAAATGCAGTTCTTTCCACAAGCAGAACTTCCTGCCCTTCTTTGAGGAATCCCTCTGATCATATCTTTTCCTTGGTCCATCAATTCCAATCTCCAGCTCTCATAATTTTGGAGTTTTGTATCATCTCTCAATGTTTTGTGCAGACTTTGTTCTCATATGGTTTTTGCATTTGTGAACAAATGTTGGTATTTATGGATTGCTACCACCAAAGAAAATAAAGTAAAACTGTTTTGTGATTCAACGGTATATCTAGAATAGAATAAAGTATATACTGCAGAAACTAAGTTTGTTTTCGGATGTATTTATAATTGCAAGAGCCGTGGGACGTGTGGATAAACATCCGGCTTCTACAAAGAAGTTTGAAGAGCAGGAAAACAAGAAGAGTCTTTAGGCAAATAATTCATTGAAGGCTTTTTCTTAGATTGCTTTATTGTCACAATGTTAAAAGAACAAGGGTAAGGTTTATTTTATTTTATTTTTCCTGAAAGACATCATTTCACTTTTTTGCTCTTGTCCTACAAATAATTTATCTACGTGCAATTTTATCTTAGCTAGTCAGTGTGTTGTATTGTTTTTCATTAGTTTGAGAATGAGGGAAACAAATGCATTTTTTTCCCCAGTTTCAGGATTTTCGTAATCTACAGACGTTCTTGTATGCATGAAGCTAACGATTGGAGTAAACAAATGAATACTTCTATGAATGGAAATCACTGTTTCTTTATACACTACCACTTCTCAGTCTACGTGGAGAATAGAGAAAGGGTCACCTTACTCCCCTACTCCCAAACAGAGCTATGGGTCCAATTACATATTTCATAGTTATAAGTGAAAGTATCAGAGAGTAAATCAACGTTCGGCGGCAAAGATCCCTCCTCGCTTTTGTCATAAAAGGTTTGAGTACCATTTCATCAGTGCACGTGCTTTTATTTTATATATTATTTTATTACTTCCCTTAATTTATACTTATTTATATTTTATTATTTAAATTTTTGTATTAATTTTTATTATTTGCTATTGTAGGTTCATATTTTGGAATGTTCAAGTAAGAAGAGTTTAAAGAAGAAATTAATTGGAATTTTTAAGGTAGGCAAAGTAATGAGAGTTATGGAAGAAAATCGAAGAAGCAAAGGCCTAATAAAGGCAATCACATGAAGATAGGGATGGAAATTTTTCCCGCAGGATTCCATCCCATTTGAGATGGATTGTGACATATTTTTATCTCATAAAAAAATTTAGAGACCGGAGTGAGATATTTTTTTATCCCAATTACATATGCGGGACGGAAGTGAGATTAACAAATTCTGTCCCATAACGTCTCATTACCGATTAATAATGGAAAATTTTCCAATTGGGATGGAATCCCACAGGATCCCATCTCTTTTGGGACGGAATTGGAATATATTTTTGTTCCAAAAAAAAAAAAAAAGATTAAGATATTTTTTTATCCCATTTACATATATGGAATGAGACTGGGATTGGTAAATCCCATCCCATCCCGTTGCCAACCTTACATGAAGATGAGAATAATTAGCATTGGAAATTATTTAATTTTAAGGCAAATAACGTGGAAAAGGTCACTGACTTTTAATCTATGGGTCTTGCTAAGTTACATTTATTGTAACTTACAATTTAACTAAAACAATGTAAAAATCATACAAGGACCCACTTAACCCACCATTCACATCATTATTTTTGTATATTTTAGTTGGGATGTAAGTTACGAAAAATGTTACTT
This sequence comes from Citrus australasica, assembly GCA_029618585.1. Lineage (NCBI taxonomy): Eukaryota > Viridiplantae > Streptophyta > Magnoliopsida > Sapindales > Rutaceae > Citrus > Citrus australasica. The sequence goes on along the minus strand of JARCIV010000003.1, from coordinate 32,180,215 downwards.
AGCAATATTCACTATAGGAAGGTCATGAATTGAAGCATTAAAAAAAAAAAAAAGCAGCCGCACTAATTAGCAGCCGAGAGGAAAAGAAGAGCGGAATAAGAGAAGGAAAAAAAGAAGCAGCCGCAAGAATTGATAAAACATAAAAGCGGAGAGCAGGAGAGCAGCAGACGGAGGAGGGGGAGGGGGGAGAGAGAGAGGGAGAGCTTCCTGATTTTATTCTTTCTCTTTCCTCTTTTTAATTATTTTACTTCAATGTTCGCTACAGTATTATGGTTGCTCTTTATATTCTCATAAACTAATTTATTTTCCTAGTACTATGATGTAGCCTAATTATGAAGGTTTAGCTTCATAAATCTATATTATTTTTAGTTTATTATTCCATGATTGAATGTTCATTCTTATACTTAATGTTTTTAAATACCTAGTCAATATTTGAATGATTTGAGGATACATAATGAGACCGAGAGGAGATTTATATATTTTTGCTCTAGATGCCATAAATTGAAGGAAATATAGAGATGTGCCAACGTGATTCGTGCAATTTTTCTAAAAATTTTCTTAGAGCTTAATGAATTTTTGCATATTTTAAATTCACATAAAGATATAGTGGGTTAATATGTGAATGTATTTTTTATATTACTCAAGTGAGGATATTGAATAAATTGGGAAAATTCACCGTCATAAACTTTAATAGCATAGATGAAGAATTAAATTGAATTGATTATAGTGAAATCGGATGTTTTAGTGTCTTGATCTCTTGGTTATTTGTATTACAGCCTGCATCTTTATTTAAATTTTAGTTATTTTATTTTATTTAGTTATTGATCTAAATTCACTTTTTATTTTATTTAACTATTAATCTACATTCACTTATTCGGTTACTTAAATAAATTAGGATTAGAATAATTTCACTCGTTAATAAGCTATACAATTTCTGTAAGAGGATATTTTACTCTTTACTATATTAGTCATGCCGACTAGTGCACTTACTAATTTACGCAATATTTTTATAAAATTTACTGATGATTAAATTCTGTTTTTCCAGAGCATTTATAAATTCAAGTAATAAGCTTTTGCATTTTTTATGTTAATTTCCGGTGCCTGCTCACATATAGACTGCCGTCATTCTTTCTAGAGATTCGAGGACTGTCTGTCATAGCTTGCTTTTGTGGACAAACTGTTAAATTTCGTTGGCAGCATATGAAGCAAGAACGTTTAGTGCGCAAGCAGAATTTTCCTTGCTGCTATGTGGAATCCCCCTGATTATTTTTTCAGGTGCTTCAGTTGCGACATTGTGGGACTTCATGTTTATGTTTTCTCTTTTTCCCTCACTGTTCCTTGCTTAGTAATTTAGTGTTAATTTATTAAATATATTTGGTTAATGCCCTTGATTTTTATGCAACTCATTAGAGTCAACTTTACTTCTTCTGAATTCAGATGTAAAAAGCCTACCTCTTCTAACTGACAGTGAAGACGATGATAGTGAAGGCACCGAGTACGCATTCAGATGGCTTCAACAAATCCCAGGCGGAGGCCATATATATGCTCTGTGTCTCAATAATATATTTTCTAATATATTCTTGTAGATTTTGGCAACATTTTTTTTTCAGGTTATCTGATTGATGGTTCCCACAAAATTATTCTATGGGTGTAGGTTTAAACATTATATTAGTGATGTGGGATTGATAGTTTTAATGGTTTGATCATGACTTATTTTTCAAGATAAGATCCAAAGTTAACTAATTCTATGAAGGGGACGAAAACTCATTATATCTTCTCCTAACAATGTGGAGATGTTTCAGCTGCTGCAGCTACACCCCACTACTATAATCTTGGGAGTTATGAGATGGGATGGACAGCGCAGGTTCAAATTAATATCTCTACCTTTTCTGGCTTGGCAAACCCTTTTGATCATATTTATTAGGGATTGCAACTGCAGAACTCTTGGTGTCATAATTTTAGAGTTTGGTATAATCTCCATGTTTTGAGTGTTCGTTGCTCCCATAGGATCTTCTACAAATGTGAAGGAAATATTGGTACATGTGAATTTTTACCTCACCTGCTTTTTCCTTTGTTTCTACTTATAATCCTTCAGATTCCTTGTAATATTGAGAGCAACATTTACAATTTTCTGTTTGAACTTTGAAATAGAACCTCCCATCTATTGCTCCTGTGGATGTAACTATGACCAAGGACAAGGGAAAATATTCAACAATTAGCTAACTCCTGTAGTCACATTACAAATGTTCTTTTCATATTTCATAATATGCAGAGAAGTGAGATGCCGTTGCAAATTCACCACAAGTGTCGTATCAACGACAATTTCATCACTGTCCTTAATCGAATTTCAACCAAAACACTGAGAATTTAATTCCTGTTAAGTTTAGCAACTGTTGAAAATAAACCATAATTCCTTCACTTTTTGGATTGTGGTATCCACCGAATCGAATCATCCAAGTCTTTTATTAGTGGTTGACATTACATGCGTGAGATTGATCTCCACAAACGAAAAGCATACTGATCCTATTGCACACCGCATGTTATTTTCTTTATTTCACACTGATTGATAGCAGGTGGAGATTTTGCTGCAGATAGCGATAGTGCTTGTAAGTGATATGTGCGATTATGATACAAAAACAGCCTCTTACATTATTTATCTTTGGCTTTCTCATAATAGCACTTGTCTTTACATTATCTATATTACTTATAAAATGCTTCCTGCTCACATTCTTCATAAATATAACAATTCTGTAGATTATCACCCAAACAACATTTAGCAGCGACACTGGCTTCTAAAAAGGCGAATACCCCATAAATGGGCCAAGTGCTTGATGTGGCTTAGAATGAAAAAAAGCCTACAAATTTTACTCACACACAAAAAGTATGACATGGTAAAGAAATAGTTAGAAATGACGTTAATTTGTGTTTATTTATTCAATTATTTATTTAATAATATAATTTTAAAAATAATATACCATTTTTTATTAATTTTAACTTCATTAAATCAAATTTAGTACAGTCTTGTTTGATATTATACAAATAAAAAATATTATTGTGTAATAAAGTTTAATCAATTTAATCTAATCTTGACAATTAGTCCAGTTCAATCCGAGCTTCCAAATGTAGCCTAAAGCTGTTGTTGAAAATTAAGCTAAGGGAAGGGGGCAGATAGTGGGAATTAGGGGTGTTCACGGATCGGACATCAATCTATATCCAATCCACGATTTTACGGATTATGAATTTTCAATCCAATCCAATCTACGGATTGGTTAAACTCAATCCAAATCCAATCCATATTTGTACGGATCGGATTACAAATTTTTTCATTCGGTCCAATCCACAAACTAATAAAATAAAAAAAATGATATAAAAATAATTTTACTACCAATTAAATTCAAAATTGAATAAGATTTAAATAAAATTAAAATTATTTAAATACAACTAAAATAATGCATTAAAGTTTTAAAATACAACACACCGAAATTAATTGTTCAAATGAAGCTAAAATAATACATTTACAGTTTCAAAATATAATACATTAAAATTAATTGTTCAATTATAGTTACAATAATACATTTAAAGTATCAAATTATGACACATCAAAAAGAAAAATGTTTGCCGCCAATTTATATTCCGTACTTTAACCTGAACTAAATAAACGTAATTGAAATAAATAATAAAAAAATAATTTTATTGAATAAAAAAATTAACAAATAAAATAATTTTGTTCAAATGACTGCTTGCATAGAGATCAAGAATTTGGAGAAGATGGCCGAAGGAGAAGTTTAAAGTTAGGAAAGAATAGGAAGTCAAGGGTTTTTTGTGTGCTTGTGACAGGAAAGTTTAAGAAGTCAAGGTTTTTTGTTTTCTTATGGCTGCTTCGGTGAAGTGGCATTTAGGATAAATGTTTTGTTTGGTTTATAATTTTTTATTTTGTTTAAGAATTTTTACAACTTATCTTTGTATATTTTAATTATTTAATTAGTTATGTTATTTTTTAATAATGGATAAGGTATCTTACGGTGTTAATATAAGTATGTAATTACATTTTACTTACTTATTTATTAGTGATGTCATATTTATAAATTTTTTAATTAAATAAATATTTTTTTTTGCGGATTGGCAGATTTTTGTGGATTTACAAAAGTGAATCCATATCCAATTCACCGATTGCGGATTTTTAAATTTTTAATTCAATTCAATCCACTAATCCATGGATTGGATTTTTACGGACCGGATTTTTATGGATTGGACGAATTGAGCGGATCAAATCGGATTCTGAACACCCCAGTAGGAATCACTTGGAAATGATGTAAATACAGTTGGCAATGAGATGGGACAAGTTAGGATATGCCAATTATGATCATGTCTCGAACAGTAAATCAAGGCAAAAGAGCATCTTGATCCCATCCTAATTGGGATCCTGAGTTGTCCTAGATGGCATGAGTTTATGTTATACGATATAGATTATGTTACAAATAACATGTCATACTCCTATAATCGACATGGCGCGAGCGCACACACACACCCATACATATATATTAGTAATTACAACGGCTTGACATTCATATTGACCGACGTGTCATATTTATGTGATTCATTAAATGACTTCTCTTATATTTATGTGATTCATTTTGACAAAATTCTAGTGCCTTTGCAAAAATATCAAATCTTAGAATGGCTAAATTCTGTATGCCGAAGCATTATGGTGTTCCAATTATGAGCTCTAAAGTGCATCTTAGTGAGGGTTTGGATTACCTTCTAGAGGGACTGAGATATCTTCATTGGCACGAACATCCTTTGAAAACATTGCCATCGGATTTTGATTAGGAGAACATTATTGAACTCGACTTGACTTACAGTAAAGTTGAGCAAATTTGGAAAAAGGAAAAAGGTAAAATATATGATTGATTTTGAATTTCATTGGTGCTAGTTTAATATAATAATTATCTATCTTCTGTTATAGGAAGCTTTCACATTACAATATATCGACCTCAACCACTCCCATAATCTCCTCAGGATCTCGGAATCATCAGAAATCCCACATCTTGAGAGAATTAGTCTTTCAAATTGCACGACCTTGCCTTTCAATCTGCCGTACCTCCAGAATCTTGTCTTTGAGCGACTGCGAAAGCCTCAGTTGCTTTCCGCAATATTCATTTTAACTCTCCCATAAAGATTGATTGTTCATGGTGTGTTAATCTGACAGAATTTCCACAGATTTCCGCAAATGTAGCGGAGCTAAAATTATAGTCTACCTCAATTGAAGAAGTTCCCTCATCCATAGAGTGGCTAACTAATCTTGAAACCTTAGATTTGAAGTTTTGCAGAAGGCTGAAGAAGGTTTCAACTAGCATTTGTAAACTGAAATCCCTTAGCTGCCTTGATCTTGTTTGCTGCCCAAACCCTGAGAGTTCCCTGCAATCTTGGAGAAAATGGAACTCTTACAAAAAATTGATTTATAAGGGTCAGCAATTAAAGAGTTGCTATCTTCAATTGAGCATATAGAAGGACTCAAGTACTTGACGCTGATGGCTTGCACCAAATTTGGCTTTTTGCCAGAAAAAGCTTGTGCAATTTGAAAAAACTTCAAAAACTTAGCTTGTCCCGATGCAGCTGTTTGGCACTATCAGGTTTATCCAGTCTATCCTCATTGAAATCCTTAAATCTAAGCGGACATAATTTTGAGAGTTTACCTACAAGTATCAGCCAGCTTCCACGGTTGAAATGCCTTCACTTGATAAATTGCAATATGATTCGATCATTACCAGAGCTTCCGTTGTGTCTGAATTACTTAAACGCAAGTGATTGCAAGCGGCTACAATCTTTGCCAAAAGATTTCATCATGTCTAGAAACACCATCGAATCAGACCCGTGGAAATCGCTACTTGCCGGTGATGTTTAAATTTGTTAGTTGTGTGAAACTCCATAAAGGAACTGAAAGAAACTTCTTTGCAAATTTTCAGCTAAGAGTTCACAATGCTTTGCCGGGGATATTACATCGAAAGGTAGGCACCGGAGTCTCTGCCTCTCTCCTCTTTTTTCTCTCCTCAATAACATTTTGAAATCATAATTTTAAATATTGTTACAGGGAAGACAGGAAACTGATAGACGGCGTGAAATCAGCATTTGTTTACGTGGAAGTAGGATTCTACACTGCTGGTTGAGGACTCAATCTTTAGGATCTTCAATAACTATTCAACTGCCACGGCGTTGCTGTAACAAAAACTTCATCGGATTTGCTCTTTGTGCCGTTATTGAATTTGTGGTAGATAAAAACAGGTTCTTCCGGTTCAGTGTCTGCTATAAATACGGTTCTGATCACTCTTTCTTATTGGTTGACTCCATGTCCATTTACTCGGATCATGTCATACTTGGATTTGACCCCTGTTGGAATATTGAGCTACCAGAGGGAGACCCCCATACAACTGTTTCATTTGAGTTCTTCATTAGAGATGTGATATCTCCATCTGACTCCCGTATTCACCACAAGGTGAAATGTTGTGGGGTGAGTCCAGTGTATGCCATTCCCAACCAGGACACAATACCCAACAGGTTTACTCTCAAATTTGCTGCCAGCAATGAAGAAGAATGCACGCAACATGGGATTGTTCACAGCTCTGAGGAGGATGAGGTAGAATCAATTCGCAGAGAGCAAATCAACTGTCCTCAACGGCAAAGTTCTTTGTTTTCTAAAATTTTTCAAAAGGAAGGTGTCTTATTTCCTTTTCTTATGTAAGTCCAACTCCCTGATTAAGACCCGTTTCTTTATCTTTTTGATGTGTTTATTTCTAATCTAGTATCATTTTTTGACGGCTGGTGCAAACTGTGTTATACAGAACTGTGATTCTTTTGTTCATTTTGAGTGCTATATCACGTTGGAAACGGCCATTGGATAAATGGAGGAAAAGAAGTTCGGCTTTGTATCAAATAATTTATATCTAAAGCATATGGGGTAAGACATTTTCTATTTGTTTAAAATACAGGATTTTCCTGGATTTACTCTAAATCTGTTATGTCTATTGACTTGGATCATGTATATTTGAATCCCAATGAGGCCATTAACGTAGTTTTGATATTTATTTTGTTTATAAAGTTCTTTGTACAAGCAAGTAGTCCAGCTCTGCTTTGAGGTAACTCTTCGTGGCTTATATATGGCATATCAATTATTTGTACAAGCAAGTTTTCCAGCATTTAGAAGGTAGGCTAACTTGAACCATAATAATTTGGCCAGTACGGAGCTTTGAAGGTGTAAATACGTAGAATAGACATTGAGCTATCACTAGCGATTATAAGTTTGAAGAGCAGAATAACAAGCAAGAGTCTTGAGGAAAGCAAGCGACTACAGGTTTCCAGAGTTAAGCCATTACTGCAAAAATGAAGAACAAATATTCTTTCTGTTATAACATTAATTTTTATGATTTTGATTCTTTGTCTTTTATACGCGAGGGCAATGTCAATCCGATGTTATCTAGTGTTTAGTATTTATGTACATGTGTAGTTATTAATATTTTAAATGATTTTCTATCTGTTCTCTTTTTTTTATATGGAAATTTTCAATTATATCCAATTAGTTAAGATGGGATTGATCATGAGTTGTTGCTTTATCATTTTGTCGAAAGCCGCCAGGTGTTGGACCGAGTAGTTTTCAAGACAAAGCCATTGCCGTGATGATCCCTTCAGCTCTTTTGTAATTGCACCTTTAAAGAAAGTGATCTCTTGACTCTCACTGAGCGTCTCCTGAAGCATGATTAAAGCTATTTCATTTGTCTTACAGGTAATGTCATCAATCTTACATCACAATTTTCAGTGTGCAGAGTGCAGACTCCCACCAATACATACATTTAAAAACTTCCTGCGGAAACCCATGAAATTGGACAAAAACTATGTACTAGTTCTTCCATTCTCATGTTGATAAAGGCTTTGATGCTAATAGAGATGCAATGTCTATATTTGGCTGCCCTGTCTCCAACGTTTTAAAATAGACACTCTCTCTCAAACCAAAGTTGCAATCACCCAATTACGTTCTCCCTTGTCCATCATTTGTGCAATATCATGAGTATAAATTTTGAAACTGCAGGTATTATGTTTTGCTTTTATTTTAATTTGTCCCTAACATTTCTCACATAATTAGGTTATATTATGGAAAAAAAAAACTTATTGATTTTGGACACAGACTTTGAACCAAACTATTCCCGCTTCTAATCTCGAAAATGATTGATGTTGCTCGGGACACCTACTTCGTACCTCACAAAAACACTACATGAAACTCACTGCAAGATTCCCATACAAGAGGAACCTTAAAAAACGATGAGGTTTGTTATGCTTTATTAGTTTTCCTCCTATGAGTTTCTATGTGCTTTTTGAGTTAATTAAGGATATTTTGTTCGGATATTTCTAGACTGAGCGGATTAGCATTAATTATTGTAATTATTATAGTTTTGTATTCACTCGAAATCAATGGAAGTTCTAAGATGCTCTGTTTCAGTTTCCTCTGTTTTCCTTCATTTTCTTGTTTGCCAAGCAGCTTAAATTGATCAAATCTAAATTTCTAACGTTGCTATGTTAGAAATGAGTATGCTACGTTAGAAATTAAATTTATCAAATCTAAGCGTCTAACGTTTGCTCTGCTGTGGCTAGATAGCTGCATTCGTTTTGGAGAGTGAAGACTCAATTTCAATCTTCTCTGTTCTATGGTTCAAACTAAAACAAAAAATTAGCGCTCAACAGGGGGCAAAAAGCTAAAGCTGTTGCTGAAAAATAGGCTAACTAAACTTAAATTTCGGGAAAGCCTATTGCATCACTGAAGTAACTATAAATATTATGCACTCGTAGTTGCCACTATGTTGTAATATTAGTAAGTAATGACATGGACAAGAGAAGTGAAATGACTTTTAATCGTATGTGATCGACTGACTTCGTAAAGATAGTAGTTATATATTGATTAACTGAAAGAGATACTAATTTAAATAACTATTTGCTGTTTTTATTATTACGTGTGAATTAACGAAATGCTTCCAATTGCAGCTTTTTGTAGCCTGTAAATGGCGACATTTTTTTGTAATGGTGGGAAGACCATCAAATCTTCGATCTGATCATCAAGTTAAATGAAAAGTTTTTCTGGTGTTTGATCAAATGAACTTTCTTTCAGGGGGAAAATGTTTATTTGGTCTGGCATTGGAAACATATAAATCAATATCTTCCTTTTTTTTTAATTTGACATAAAATATTTTGATGAAATCCAGTTTTTAATATTGTTATGTGAATGTTCTTAGTGGAACCAGGAGTTTCAGCACTGCTTTGAGGAACCCGATCTGATCATTTTCTTAGGTGCATCTTCCAAAACTGCAGGCATGTCATGAATATATGTATGTTTCATGTTTCAATTTAATATTTTTTGAACGATTACATAATCAGCAAATTTATCTTGTCTCCTCCTTCTCCTTTTGGATCTGATTAATATCCGATCTTTAGGAACTTCAATAAGTATACAACTGCCACAGCATTGTTGTAACAAAAACTTCATTGGATTTGCTCTTTTCTGGCATTGAGTTATCACTAGTGATATGCCTCAGCATTTAGGATTTAGTTAACAGTCTTGCTCCTAAGACCAAGAATCTCGTGGCTGCTAGCTGGTGGCAGGACATCAACAAATTGTCTCCCCGTTACAACATTAATTTTTATTAGAACGCCCCCAGGAGCTCGACAGATCGCAGGTATAGAAACTTTAGCAAAGAGTAGCCTCCAAAATAGATTGGAGTTGCTATGTCTTAATGAAATTCTTGTAGATTTAGGCAACCATTTCCTTATGTTACTTGATTAATGGCTCCAATAAAATATTCTGATGGTTGGCTTAAAGGTTATTTCACTGCTGTTGAATTGATGATAGATTTTCTGGTCTGATCATGGCGCTTATTTTTCAAAATAATGTTCCAAAATTAGCTAATTCTAGTAAGGGGGCTTCTGCCAACAATATGGACACTGTTAACTCTGTTGCAGCTACACCCCACAGTACCGTGGTGGCAAACGCCATGTTCAAAGCATAAGCGAATTAGCGTTAAGTTTTCTTGGTGATCTTTTCCAGCTTCTCGATCCAACTAACGTTAGGCATCTGACTGCGGAATCTCTGTTTTGTGCAGCAACCATCAAGTAGAAGAATGAAGACGAAGAATATCTAAATGTGATGATTTAAATTTGTGATTTTTATTTAATCCGAATTGTTTAGCTGCTCTGTTTTGTTTTTTGTTAACTGTTATTTATTTTAGTAGAGATTGCTCACAAATAAAAATAACATCAACATCTGCAGCTAATAAAATTTATTTCATGTGTGCAATATAGATATACGATTTTATCGTATAACTGATTTAAATTCGACTTTTAAGAATTTTTCACATGCTCAAATTTTATCTTTTTAACGCTGGTTTGTTGCATTGTTTGTAACACAGCCAAAAACACCTTCGACAAGATTAGTCAATGCAGACAGAAATTGTTTGCTTTTCTTATGAATTTTGAATTATTGCTTTCGTTTTTTCACAATATAAATTTAACTAGTTTATATATAACTATTCAATATAGGAAATATCCCGAGAAATTAATTTCTTGGAAGCCCGAAATAAGGAAGGCAGCAAATAATTTAATTAAATAATCTCTACATAATGTTACATCATAAATAAATAATTCAAACAAAAGGGAGAATGGGGTGAAATTTGTTGAAGTCTTGGTTGGGAGGTGCCGTCCAAAGAAAGAAACAAAAGAGAAAGAAGAAAGAGAAGAAAGAAAGAAGAAAAAATGGGTTGGCCAAAATGCTTGAAAAGGAAAATGGAAAAAGAAGCAGTTTGAAGAAGAAAATGAGGAACACGGTTTTGACTTTCTTGGCCATCATTTTGCTATAAATAGAAGTACAAATGAAGAGCTGTAGTATTCCATTAAGCAAGAGCAATTTTTGAGAGGCAATTTTGAGAGATTTTAAGAGCTTAAAATTATAAAGCTTTTGAGAGTCTAGTGAGTGAGAGATTAGGTGTATTGGGGTTTTGGGTAGTGAGCCAAAATATTACAATACTTGTAATCCTTATTTCACTAGTGAAATATTTTCCTTCTGTCTTCGCCCGTGGACGTAGGATAAAAGCCGAACCATGTAATTTCTGGTGTCCTATATTGTGCTTGTTCATTATTTTTTTACAATTTTACTTTAACTTCGTGTCTGCTTCACCCACAAATTTCCTAACAGTGGTATTAGAGCTATTGGTTGTATTTTTGGAGTCGAGCACTGTTCACGTAAGGGGTACTATTCACGTATACGGTACTATTCACGTGAAACGGTGGGTGCAATCCAAGAATTTTGTGGTGCAAAGCAGGGAATAACGGTGTAAGTAAAACAACTGTGTGGTTTTTGTACATGTCTAGGAAAGTTCTGTCACAAAGGTGATAAGAGCTTAAGAAGTCTGGGTTTTAAGTGGGAACATTGTAACCCCTCCAGTCTTTCCTGGGAACTTTCCTGGTGTGTATTCTCACACATACTCACAACTATTCAAGGTGGTATACTAGCTTGTGTGCGGTATTTATCAACAAAATGGCGGCAAAATATGAAATTGAGAAATTTAACGAAAATAATTTTTTGTTGTGGAAAATGAAGATGAAAGCTGTATTGAGGAAAAATAATTGCTTGGCAGCAATTGGAGAAAGGCGCATGGAGATAACTGATGACAAGTGGAACGAGGTAGATGGCAACGCTATTTCTGATCTACACTTGGCACTTGCAGATGGAGTATTATCTAGTGTGGCAGAGAAAAATACAGCAAAGGAAATATGGGATACTCTTACAAAATTGTACGAGGCCAAGTCACTACACAACAAAATCTTCTTAAAGAGGAGACTTTATACTCTTCAAATGGCGGAATCTACAATAATGACCGACCACATCAACACCTTGAAGACTCTATTTTCACAACTCACAACGTTGAGTCATAATATAGAGGAAAATGAATGTGCAGAACTTCTACTTCAAAGTCTACCAGATTCGTATGATTAACTCATCATCAACCTGACGAACAACAATCCAATGGACAGTCTAGTTTTCGACGATGTTGCAGTTCGCAGCAAGCAGAGGAGCTATCGGTGACGAGAGGGAGATCAACGGAACGTGGCCCCAGTGGGAGTCAAAATCATGGTATATCAAAATCCAGAAGTAAGAAGAATGTTAAACGCTACAATTGTGGCAAGAAAGGGCACGTCAAGAAAGAGTGTTGGAGAAACCAGAAGAGAAAAGAGGGCAAAGAACTTGAGTCATCAAATGCTCAGGGGAGTGTAGCAAATACCTCAGATGATGACGAAATTCTTTACAGCGAGGCAACAATTGTTTCAAAAGGCAGAAAACGACTATCTAATGTTTGGCTTATAGACTCAGGAGCTACCTGGCACATGACCTCTCGGAGAGAATGGTTCCACACATATGAACCTATCTCAGGAGGATCTGTATATATGGATAATGATCATGCCTTGGAGATCGCTGGTATTGGTATTATCAAAATAAAAATGTTTGATAGTATAATTCGCACAATTGGGGAGGTACGACATGTCAACGGTCTGAAGAAAAATCTATTGTCTTTGGGACAAATGGATAATTATGGGTACAAAACTTATGTGGAAAATGGAATTATGAAAATCGTTAAAGGTGCGCTTGTATTGATGAAGGCAGAAAAGATCGGTGCTAATCTATTCATGCTTAAAGGAGAAACACTACAGGAGGCAGATGCGTATGTTGCATTAAATGGAGAAGAGTCAACGATGATGTGGCATCTCAGACTTGGTCATATGTCAGAACAAGGTTTGAAGATTCTCTCTGAGCGAAAATTGCTTCCAGGTCTCAAATCGGTAAGTTTACCATTTTGCGAGCATTGTGTTATAAGTAAGCAACATAGATTAAAATTCAGTAGATCTATTGCTAGAAGTAAATGCATTCTATACTTGATTCATTCTGATGTTTGGGAATCACCGGATATATCCACGGGAGGTGCAAAGTACATGGTGACTTTCATTGATGACTATTCCAGAAAATGTTGGGTGTATTCAATTAAGAAAAAGTCGGATGTATTTCCAGTGTTTAAAGAATACAAAGCGCGGGTGGAACTTGAATCTGGTAAAAAGATCAAGTGCTTAAGGACAAATAATGGTGGAGAGTATACAGACGGCGAGTTTCTTACTTTCTGTAAGCAATAAGGTATTCAGAGACAGTTCACGGTAGCATACACTCCTCAACAAAACGGAATGGTAGAGATAAGAGCTATGTTGAGGACTGCTGGTCTACCTAATTCATTCTGGGAAGAAGCAGCCAAAACTGCTTGTTATATAGTAAATCGGTCGCCATCTACAGCTATTGGGCTGAAGACAATGATGGAGATGTGGATTGGAAAGCCAGCTGATTATTCTTACTTACATGCATTTGGATGTCCTGTGTACGTGATGTACAATGCCCAAGAAAGAACAAAGCTGGATCCAAAATCTAGAAGATATATCTTCTTGGGATATGCTGATGGAGTAAATGGGTATCGTCTATGGGACCCCACTGCCCACAAGATCATAATTAGCATAGATGTTATCTTTATCGAAGATCAACTGTAAAAAAAAAATGAGGATGATAGCAGTGTAAAAGAAAAGTCAGAGACTATACCGGTATATGTGGAAAATAATCCAGAAGATTTAGATTCTTCCGAAGCAGCACCAGAGCACGAGGAACAAGAACCAGTCGAGTTTGAGGCTCCAAAAGTTTGTCGGTCAACTCGTGAGAGACGACTGCCAACGTGGCACTCGGAGTATGTCACAGAGATCAACGTTGCATACTGTCTTCTAATAGAGGATGGAGAGCCTTCAACTTTCCATGAAGCTTTAGAAAGCACAGATGTTGCTTTGTGGATGACAGCAATGCAGGAAGAAATTGAAGCTCTACACAAGAATAAGACATGGGAACTTGTACCACTACCACGTGGAAGAAAAGCCATTGGAAACAAATGGGTCTACAAGATCAAACGTGATGGCAATGACCAAGTGGAGTGGTATCGTGCGAGATTGATGGTGAAAGGATATGCTCATAAAGAAGGTATTGACTTTAACGAAATATTTTCTCCGGTAGTTAGACTCACAACAGTCAGAGTAGTCTTGTCAATGTGTGCTGCATTTGACTTACATTTAGAGCAGTTAGATGTGAAAACTGCATTTCTTCATAGAGAACTTGAAAAAGAAATATATATGCTCCAACTAGAAGGTTTTGCAGAAACAGGAAAGGAGAACTTGGTTTGCAGGTTGAACAAATCTCTATACGGTCTCAAACAGGTGCCAAGGTGTTGGTATAAGAGATTTGATTCCTTCATTAGAAGCCTTGGATACAATAGACTCAGTTCATACCATTGTGCATATTACAAGAGGTTTGAAGATAATGATTTCATTATTTTGTTGTTGTATGTAGATGACATGTTGGTAGCAGGCCCCAATAAAGATCAAATCCAAGAATTGAAGACACAGTTGGCTAGGAAGTTTGAAATGAAGGACTTGGGACCAGCAAACAAGATTCTAGGGATGCAAATTCACCGAGACAGAAATAATAAGAAGATTTGGCTTTCACAGAAGAATTATTTGAAGAAAATCTTGCAGCGCTTCAACATGCAAGATTGTAAGTCAATTTCTACCCCACTTCCTGTTAATTTCAAATTATCCTCAAGTATGTGTCCTAGTAATGAAGTAGAGAGGAAGAAGATGTCTCGAGTACCGTATGCATCAGCAGTGAGAAGTTTAATGTTTGCTATAATATGTACAAGACCGGACATTGCACAAGCAGTGGGAGCAGTTAGTCGATATATGGCGAATCCTGGAAGAGAGCATTGGATAGCTGTGAAGAGGATTCTGAGATACATCAAAGGAAGCTCAGATGTTGCATTATGTTATGGAGGATCAGAATTTACTGTCAGAGGCTATGTGGATTCAGATTTTGCAGGAGATCTTGATAAAAGAAAATCCACTATTGGTTATGTGTTTACACTTGCGGGAGCAGTTGTAAGCTGGGTTTCGAAACTGCAGACCGTTGTGGCTTTATCTACAACAGAAGCAGAATACATGGCAGCTACACAAGTTTGCAAGGAACCTATTTGGATACAAAGATTATTGGAGGAGCTTGGGCACAAACAAGAGAAAATTTCTGCATTTTGTGACAGTCAGAGTGCCTTGCACATTGCAAGGAATCCAGCTTTTCATTCCAGGACAAAGCACATAGGAGTTCAGTATCACTTCGTTCGAGAAGTAGTGGAAGATGGAAGTGTGGATTTACAGAAAATCCATACCAAGGAGAACCTAGCAGATGTTTTGACCAAGCCGATAAATACTGACAAGTTTATCTGGAGTAGATCCTCTTGTGGCCTAACAGAAACGTAGGCAACATGATTACGGCGAAGCAGAAAGGATGGTGTAGAAGATTGATTGATTCTCAATCAAATCTCCAAGTGGGAGAATGTTAAAGTCTTGGTTAGGAGGTGCCGTCCAAAGAAAGAAACAAAAGAGAAAGAAGAAAAAGAAGAAAGAAAGAAGAAAAAATGGGTTGACCGAAATGCTTGAAAAGGAAAATGGAAAAAGAAGCAGTTTGAAGAAGAAAATGAGGAACACGGTTTTGACTTTCTTGGCCATCATTTTGCTATAAATAGAAGTGCAAATGAAGAGCTGTAGTATTCCATTAAGCAAGAGCAATTTTTGAGAGGCAATTTTGAGAGATTTTAAGAGCTTAAAATTATAAAGCTCTTGAGAGTCTAGTGAGTGAGAGATTGGGCGTATTGGGGTTTTGGGTAGTGAGCCAAAATATTACAATACTTGTAATCCTTATTTCACTAGTAAAATATTTTCCTTTTGTTTTTGCCCGTGGACGTAGGCTAAAAGTCGAACTACGTAATTTCTGGTGTCCTCTATTGTACTTGTTCATTATTTTCTTACAATTTTACTTTAGCTGCGTATCTGCTTCACCCACAAATTTCCTGACAAAATCCAGTGACCCTTCATAAAATAAGAAAAATGACAAAACTACTTTGCAATAGGGGTTTGGTACCCTTTATTGTCTTTTTTTTTAAGGTCAACTATAATGGAGTCCCATAATTTGTTATAAAAACAAAAAAAAAACAATTTTTTTTTAAATTTTCACATATTAGTCCTAACCTACAAATTTTCAATTGCATTAATGCTTATGGAAGTCACGATTTTCAGGACAAAAACTCAATTAAATTTATTGAGTTTAAAAAAATCATATTTATATTTATCATCAATTATGATTAATAAATAATTTACATAATTTAACTATGTAATAAATTAGTTAATATATTAATTAATAAGAACATTTATTAATTTAAATAGATATTAATAAATGTAAGAATAAGTCAATTAATTGAAAACCTAGTTCAATAGAGTAAAAAAATTAGAATATTGCGAACTTATATGTCATAATTATAAAACGTTTGATTTTTCTTATTTTGCATGAACAACAAGGACTTTTAATGTTAATGGCCCAATAATCACATTTAACCATTATACAACTCTCACAATAAATCTAACGGTGGATTTGAAAAGACAAAAGAATAGGGTACCAAACCCATAGGTATAGTAGCTGGACCCTAAGAAAAAAGATGTGTGTTTTATATATATATCTTTTATTTTATAGTTGACAGTTAGTCACTAAGGTTCTATTTGATAGTGTAATTGGACAGTTATATCTTAAAAACTATGGCACATATTTGGTCAACACCTATTATATATTGTGGTTTAGAAGATAGACTGATTTGATCTAATACTTGTATGATTAAAACTTAAATATTTTTACTAATTTTATCAAAATTTTAGTTTAAAAGTCATATGTACAATAAACTATTAAATTTTAATTAATAGTCAATAATTTTTTTTTACGACAATAGTTATAACTTTAATGCAACAACATTTTGATATCAAACAGGACCTAAGCTACCCACTCGATCAAAGTTTGTACTAATATATTACAAATAAATAAATCTTGTTATTCAAATCTTAAACTCATATAATTAATTAATTGTTAATTAAGATGGATGAACATTCACCTAAGAGCAAGCGAATAGTATTTACAGCTTCTTCATCAGATCAAAATCAAATTGGACCAAAAATGTAGTTAAAATTAAACTAAACAAACTACTTATGAAAACACAAGAGACAAGACATTAGATAACTGGGTATGCATTTTACAAGGATAAAGCTAGGTTAGTCAAAACTCAAAACTAGGGGATAGCGTGTTACACCGTTTCGGTTCGATCATAAATCCTGGAAAAAAAAAACCGAATGCTAGTAATAACATAAAAAATTGAAAATTCGGTCGATTATCGGTTAATGGTTTGAACCAATAATGAACCGGAAAATTGATAATTTTATAATTTTATTTATAATTAACTCGTGGCATAATTTGATTAGTTATGTCAAAACTTACTAAACATTTAAACGCACATAATTACTTTGTATAAGCTCTTATCTTCTCTCACAAATGAGAATCCTAAAATAAAAAAATCAAATTCGCATCTCACCTCACCTAAACAACTGAAACTCCAATCCGAATCCACTGCCAAACAAAGCTGCCGCCGCCGCCGCCTGTGGTTGGCCGCCGCCTGTTCTAAAAAATTCGCCTACTACAATGTTGCTTTCTCAAAACTCAAAAAGGTTAGTTAGTGGGCTGCTTAATTTTTTTAATTAATTTTCCTTTTAAACTACAAGATTTTAATAGTTAAGTTCTGTTTAAAGAAAAATTATATGAATTAAGTTATGTGTTTTAATTCGTTAGCAAGTAAGTCATATATTTTTGCAAGACTGAATTTTTTTAGTTAGTTATGTGTTCTTTTGAAAATAAAAAGTTGTGTGATTTAATTTTTTTAATATTTAGTTGTTGCTTGAATCTTAATGAAATAATTTTATCGAGGAATAATTGTTGTATTTTTTTTTTAGAATGGAAGAGAAGACAATCTTGATCTTGAAGTGCGGCTGTACAGGAAGTCAGTGATGCAGAACAAGAGAGGTTGCTGGGGAAAGAAATAAAAAAGTTGCTTTGACATAATTTATTTGGCACCATTATTTGTTAAGTTTTGTTTTTGTGATGAAAAAATTACTCGGGTGACGACAAGTTTAAATTTAGGAGGGGGAAAAAGAATTAAATGAGATCGAAATGGCTACAAAATTGGAAAAGCTCAACCGGCCCAAAATGAGTTGTAGGAATGGTTGATTTTGACAAAAGTAATTTTATTTTTTTATTTTTTTTGCAAATCTTTTTCATAATTTTGAGTAATTTGGTCAATGATATATTTTTATTCAAAGCACCCTTAATGTAAGCTTTTGCGCCTGTGGATATCCGAATTTCTTAAGCGGATAGGGACTAGGTCATAAGAGATTTTAATTTCATCCTTATTTTATATATATATATATATATATATATATATATATCATGAAAATATAATTTGTTAATTAGGGAAAGTAAGGTTTACAGAATATAATATTGATCTAGTTACTATATTATTATCCATATGTGTAAATCTTACAGTCACGAGTCCATGCAGAAACGACTTGCGTGGTTGACTTTTGATCCTTCCTAATAATTCTTTCTGAAGAAAAAGTGTACATGAGCTGTATGCAAAAGATAATATCGGCTAAACCGATACCCATCCTACCCCTGAACTAGAAATAGGCTTAAGTACAGGACCCACCAAAATCCAAATAATATGGTAAATGCAAACAAGTATTGATTCTGCGACTTTTCAACTATAGAGCACCAGAGCAGTGGGAGCGGAGGAAAAAAAATGGTACTTAGATTTTGGACCGAGCCAGCAGACCGAATTGCTGACTAAGTAACAACCGGTATCGTTTTTTAAGCTTGCTTGCTCTCATTTATAATTAAATGAAGACCACCTGGAAAACGGGGCCGTTTTGCTAATCTGTTGTTAAATTCGGTCTGCTGGCTTGGTCAAGCTATCAGAGTAGCGGAGAGCAGGTTGGCATAAATACCAGCAAGAAAGTCATATTTTATTGGTTTTTTTTTTTATTTTTTTGCCTGGGTAATGAGTTTACTGCAAAATAAAGAGAAGAAAAAGCTTAAATCCATCTCCAAACACCAAGTAAAATAGGATCTGTCGATATACTCTCAAGAATCTCTGCAGTTGATCTGTTACAAAATCTTAAAAATTTCCTTTATCGCTTCATCTTCGTTAATTATGGCTTTATCTTCTTTAAGACCTCAAAGCAACTATGATGTTTACCTCAATTTCAGAGGGGTCGATACTCGTAACAATATTACTAGTCATCTATACGTTGGTTTGTGCCGAAAGCGTATGAAAACCTTCATTGATGATCAAGAGATTGGACGAGGAGAAGAGTTTTGGCCTACCTGTTTGAAGGGAATCGAAGGCTTAAAGCCTTCGGCCATCATTTTCACGGCGGAGTACGCTTCGTCAAGAGATTGGTCGGATGCATCCCGTCCGCCTGGATTTCGGTTCACTATAACCAGCAGGTAAGTCTTATCCCCATCTCATGTATTTAAAATTATTAGGAATAAATGAAGCAATCTTTTTATATTTTCTTGGCAATTCAAAAATATATGTTTCGTTTTTTCTCTCACTTAAAATAAAGAGCCATTATATTGGGTCATCCACATCCCTGCTGTCGTTTTTGTCGCATTCCTATCTTTCATCTGGCCCAAAATCAAATTTCTATAAATGATTCGTACGTATTTCAATGAAATTAAGTTAAATTTTTTACATAACTCAACCCTGAATGGATTACATAAATTTTAACTCTACAAAAGTAACCTTATTATACAGTTAATTTATTGCCTATAATTTTAAAACCTATTTAATTTTTTCAATTCCTAAAATAACTTTTTAAGAAATTGCTTCATATGAATGAATTTACCCAGGAAACTGATAAAAAGGAGCCGGCTCCCAAAAAAAGAAGTGATATAAGAAATTTGTTGGGAAGAAAGTTGCAGGCACTTAATAGTTTTGCTCTTCATATCTTTTTTATACTTACATAAAACTCTCAACTCTCAAGTTAGCCATCTTATATTATAAAGAACTTGTTTTATACACACACACCCACTAACATCCTATGTCTAATACATAATCCATAAATTAACATTAAATTAAAAAATGATATTACAACACATGCTCTTAAGTCTAACACTGTGCAAATTAACGGGGAAGCTGATATTTTGCTTGATCTATTGGATGCAATTCAAGGAAAGATTCCTGGATTGTCACAACCTAAAAAGCGAAAATGTGCTTTCGTACCTTCCATGGCTTCATCAGTTAGAAAACCCCCTCGTTTATGTTAGGAAATTGGTGGTGAAAGCAGACACGCAGCTAAAGTAAAATTGTAAGAAAATAAAGAACAAGTGTAAAAGAGGACACCAGAAAATTACGTGGTTCGGCTTTGAGCCTACGTCCACGGGCGAAGACAGAAGGAAATATTTTACTAGTGAAAAGGAGTTACAAGTATTGTGGTATTTTAGCTCACTTCCCAAAACCCCAATACACCCAAACTCTCAGAACACTAATAACTAGAGAGTTTATTAAACTCTTACAGACTCTCTCTCAAACTCTCTCAAATGGAATTGAGATAATCAAAATGAGGGAATGAGCCCCTCTTTATATAGCCAAAAAATTGGCTACTGTTCACGTATTATTATTATTATTTTTTCTTTCTTCTTGGAGCTTCTTCCTTCTTCCTTCTTCGGGCTGTCAAAGCCAATTTGATGACAGCCGCCAGCCATCTAGATGGTGTTGACCATCTAGATGGCCCATCTCGTTTGACATTTCTCCCACTTGGAGATTAGATTGAGGATCAATCAATCTCCACACCATCCTTTCTGCTTCGCCATAATCATGTTGCCTACGTTTCTGCTAGGCCACAAGAGGATTTACTCCAGATAAACTTGTCAGTATTTATCGGCTTCGTCAAAACATCTGCTAGGTTCTCCTTCGTATGGATTTTCTGTAAATCCACACTTCCGTCTTCCACTACTTCTCGAACGAAGTGATACTGAACTCCTATGTGCTTTGTCCTGGAATGAAAAGCTGGATTCCTTGCAATATGCAAGGCACTCTGACTGTCACAAAATACAGAAATTTTCTCTTGTTTGTGCCCGAGCTCCTCCAATAACCTTTGTATCCAAATAGCTTCCTTGCAAGCTTGTGTAGCTGCCATGTATTCTGCTTCTGTTGTAGATAAAGCTACAACCGTCTGCAGTTTCGAAACCCAGCTTACAGCTGCTCCCGCAAGTGTAAACACATAACCAGTAGTGGATTTCCTTTTATCAAGGTCTCCTGCAAAATCTGAATCCACATAGCCCCTGACAGTAAACTCTGATCCTCCATAACATAATGCAACATCTGAGGTTCCTCTGATGTATTTCAGAATCCTCTTCACAGTTATCCAATGCTCTCCACCAGGATTCGCCATGTATCGACTGACTGCTCCCACTGCTTGTGCAATGTCTGGTCTTGTACATATCATAGCGAACATCAAACTTCCCACTGCTGATGCATACGGTACTCGAGACATCTCCATCCTCTCCGCTTCATTGCTAGGACACATACTTGAGGATAATTTGAAATTAACAGGAAGTGGGGTAGAAATTGACTTACAATCTTGCATGTTGAAGCGTTTCAAGATTTTCTTCAAGTAATTCTTCTGTGAAAGCCAAATCTTCCTGTTATTTCTGTCTCGGTGAATTTGCATCCCTAGAATCTTGTTTGCTGGTCCCAAGTCCTTCATTTCAAACTCCCTAGCCAACTGTGCCTTCAATTCTTGGATTCGATCTTTGTTGGGGCCTGCTACCAACATATCATCCACATACAACAACAAAATAATGAAATCATTATCTTCAAACCTCTTGTAATATGCACAATGGTCTGAATTGAGTCTGTTGTATCCAAGGCTCATAATGAAGTAATCAAATCTCTTATACCAACACCTCGGCGCCTGTTTGAGACTGTATAGAGATTTGTTCAACCTGCAAACCAAGTTCTCCTTTTCTGTTTCTGCAAAACCTTCTGGTTGGAGCATATATATTTCTTCTTCAAGTTCTCCATGAAGAAATGCAGTTTTCACATCTAACTGCTCTAGATGTAAGTCAAATGTAGCACACATTGCCAAGACTACTCTAACTGTTGTGAGTCGAACCACCGGAGAAAATATCTCGTTGAAGTCAATACCTTCTTTCTGAGCATATCCTTTCACCACCAATCTCGCACGATACCGCTCCACTTGGTCATTGCCATCACGTTTGATCTTGTAGACCCATTTATTTCCAATGGCTTTTCTTCCATGTGGTAGTGGTACAAGTTCCCATGTCTTATTCTTGTGTAGAGCTTCAATTTCTTCCTGCATTGCTGTCATCCACAAAGCAACATCTGAGCTGTTTAAAGCTTCATGGAAAGTTGAAGGCTCTCCATCTTCTGTTAGAAGACAGTATGCAACATTGATCTCTGTGACATACTCCGAGTGCCACGTTGGCGGTCGTCTCTCACGAGTTGACCGATGAACTTCTGGAGCCTCGGACTCGACTGGTTCTTGTTCCTCGTGCTCTGGTGCTGCTTCAGAAGAATCTGAATCTTCTGGATTATTTTTCACATATACCGGTACAGTCTCTGACTTTTCTTTTACAGTGCTATCATCCTCATATTTCCTTTGCAGTTGATCTTCCATAAAGATCACATCTCTGCTGATGACGATCTTGTGGGCAGTGGGGTCCCACAGGCGATACCCCTTTACTCCATCAGCATACCCCAAGAAGATACATCTTCTAGATTTTGGATCCAGCTTTGTTCTTTCTTGGGCGTTGTACATCACGTACACATGACATCCAAATGCATGTAGGTAGGAATAATCAGCTGGCTTTTCAGTCCACATCTCCATTGCCGTCTTCAACCCAATAGCTGTAGATGGCGACCGATTTACTATATAACAGGCAGTTTTGGCCGCTTCTGCCCAAAATGAATTAGGTAGACCAGCAGTCTTCAACATAGCTCTTATTCTTTCTGTAAGAGTTCTGTTCATCCGCCCGTGGACGTAGGCTAAAAGCCGAACCACGCAATTTCTGGTATCCTCTTTTACACTTGTTCTTTATTTTCTTACAATTTTACTTTAGCTGCGTGTCTGCTTTCACCACCAATTTCCTAACAGTTTAGCCATCCAACTCGATATTCCGAAACCAGTATCCTGCCCCAATCTTGTTCATACTGCAACCACCAGTTACGGCCAAGAAATTGACGGACTACCCCAACTCGAGAAGCTCCAATTTCTTGGTCAGGGAAATGGCGGTACCGTCTTCAAAGTACGTCATAAGCAAACTCTAGCTATTTATGCTTTGAAGGTCATGCAGTGTGATCGTGGCACCCCTCCTAATCCTCAAGAACTCAATATCTTGCGCCAGACTAACTCTCCTTACATTGTGAAGTGTCATCAAATCTTCACAAAGCCGTCTGGAGAAGTATCTAGTCTCATGGAGTACATGGATGCTGGCTTCGCTGGAAATTTATGTAAAATCTCGCGGTCGCCTTTCTGAAGATATAATCTGCACTATTTCCGGCCAGGTTCTCAAGGGTCTTTTTCACATGCATTCCAGGAACATTGTTCACCGTGACATAAAGCCGGCGAATCTTTTGATCAATGAAAAGATGGAGGTCAAGATTTCTGATTTTGGAATAAGTAAGATCATACAACAATGCTTGGAGCGCTGCAGCACCCCTGTGGGTACTTGTGCTTATATGAGTCCGGAGAGGCTCGACACCGAAAAGCATGGAGGCTACAATGGATTCGCTGCGGATATATGGAGCTTTGGGGTGACGATGATGGAGTTGTATATGGGATATTATCCATTTTTGGAGCCGGGACAGGAGCCTGATTTTCCGAGCCTAATGTTGGCCATATGCTTTAGGGAGCCGCCGAGCTTGCCGTAATGTTCGTCGGAGAAGTTCAGAGATTTTATCAGGTGTTGCTTGCAGAAGGACGACCCTAGCAAGAGATGGACTGCTTCACAGCTGCTGTCGCACCCCTTTCTTGCGGATGCATGACTAGTTTTTGCATTAATTAGCTATAAGAACTTGTTAAATTGGAGCTGCGGAACCTGAGTCTGATCGGATACCTGGCCTGCTTATTTTCCCTTTTGGTTCTAGGTAGCTATAGATAAGTTTAATTAAAGAGCAGAGAGCCAGAAATTAAGCAAGCAAGATCCTTGAAGCAAGAGAGCTGTTGGAGGATTTTTCTTGTTTTTCAGAGTATGAGAATGTAATTAGATCTTCTGGCTTTTTGCTCTGTTCTACAAACTAATTTGTCCTGGCAGTGCTATCCAAGTCGGTGCGGTTTACATTGTTGTGCATTTTCTTTGGTACGAGAACTGAGGAAAAAAAACTACATAATTTCCCCACCAAATTAGCTTTTACTTATTAATATTTTTTTAATTTTTAAATATATGACTTATAGGAAGGAAAAATTTAGAGATGATGAGAAGTGAAACTTATGCTCTGACCGAAAACTTTATAATTTAAGTGGTTGTTAGTTTTGCCATTAATTCACAACACTTGTATTTTCACAAATTCACCCAGCCTTAATTATAATGCAGAAACTGCATGGTATCAGCATTTTTTTACCTGTAATAGTTATTGAAGATCATAAGGCTTTAGGATCTTCAATAACTATCAACTGCCTCAGCCTAGTTGTCACAAAAGCTGGATTTGTTCTTTGTGCAGTTATTGAAACTGTGGGGGTTAGTCTTACACCAGCGTCATCTGTGAATACAGTTTTGTTCACTCTTTCTTGTTGGTTGGCTACCTGACCATCAATCAGAACATGTCATACTTGGATTTGATTCCTGTTGCTGTATCGGGCCACCGGATGGCGGCACAACCATACTGCTGTTTCATTTGACTTCTTCATTGACCTGAAAGGTCATAGGTGTAATGCTGTGGGTGAGTCCAGTGAAATGCAAATCTCAACCGGGCAAACCCTGAAATGAAGAAAAATGCACTCAACATTGGAAATTTCATAATGACTTTATTGATATGGCAGCCACGAGCAGTGGAACTTCTGCAAGTGTTGCAAGATCTGATGAAGAGGTATTGGAACCCAGTCCCAAGAGAATTTGCAGAAAACACATCAACACTCCTTAACTACTAAGTGCTTGCAGCTCTGACGAGGATGAGGAGGAGTCAATTTGCAGAGTGCAATTCAACACTCCTCAGCAACAAATTTCTCTGTTCACTCCATTTTTCCGTAAGAGAGGTAGCCTCTTTGCCTTTCTTATGTAAGCCCAATGCTATAATCAATTTATGTTTGCTTACTTTTGATCAAATATCTCTTTTTATTTATTTATTTTTTAAATACACTTGCTGCAGTATCTCTTTTTATTTATTTATTTTTTAAATACACTTGCTGCAGACTGCGTTCTACAGATTTGAATTTCTTGTGTTTATTTTGATTCCAATAGGTTGGTGGAAATGGGCATTGGATCAGTGAAGTAGAAAAAGGAAGTTCAGCGTTGTATCACACAATTTATTTCCAAGGCAAATGGGGCATGATATGAACATTTACTCTTTGTTTAACAGACAAAATTTATTTAGTAGAATGAAGTTTTCATGTTGTTTGGTGAATGCAGTTCTGCACTTTTATTGGCCCTGCTTTAAGGAATCACTCTGAATATTTATTGTAAGAAAGCCTTAAATGTAAGAAATACTTATGGATTGAGTAGGAAGCATTGAATGTAGAAAAGGCTGGTGCATATATGACTATTTGACACAACTTAAAAGTAATATTAAACTCCCAAGTATAAGAGTGTCGTGTTGTATTATAACTCGGTGAGTCCGAGGTCGATCCACAGAGAAAAGATTTAATTTGTTTATTTTATTTTATCTAAAAATTGAAATTAAAACTTGAATTTAAATAACTTAATTTAAGTGAAATTATGGAATTGAACTAGTTAGGGTTATGGATCCACTCTTAGGAATAAATAAAACTTAATAAATTCTTTTTGCCAAATTAATTAGATTTATTACCCAAAAGATTAATTATACAAATTATTATTATTTTCCCTTTAATTTTATGATGGATTAAGTATTTATTGTGCCAAAATTTAATTTGTCTACAATAAGTCAAAATACCATTTCACCATGCCTTATATTAATTAATTTGTCTACAATAAGTCAAAATACCATTTCACCATGCCTTATATTAAGATCTTAAGAATTTATTGTGGCAAATTCATTTGTTTGTCTACAATAAATGAAATTTTCAAAATATAAAACATGTATAAAATTAAATAGAAAATAATTTAATTTATAAAATTAAAAATAGAATTTGATTAAATCATATTTATTACCTAAGAGTTTCACCTTCCCCTAACTAATATTATTTAGTTAAGCATAATTAAAATAAAAAGAAGGAGTAGAATTGAATTACTTATAATTAAAAGTAATAAAATAACTAAAATTGGAAATAAAACTAATTTTATTTATAAAATTAATTATACAAAATATTAAAAACACACCTGGAAATGAAGATTACAAGGAGATGGAGAGAATTTGAGAGAAGAGAGTTGTAGAGAGATAATTAAAAACCTAAAAATGAGGCTATATTTATAGAAAAATAAATTCCTAATCTAGTGCTTTGCGGTCCATCATAAGCTTCATGCATGTGCTCCTCACAACCTTTAGATCAAGATCCAATGGCTGGTCAAACTTCAAAAGTCAACATCACACGTGGCATCATTTGACTCGTCCGATTTGCCCAAGGAACGGTTGAGATTTGGCGGGTTAATGGGCGGATCGGGTCGACCCGAATACAAAGATTCGGATCCTCCCACTTGCTTCACCAACCATTGCCACGTGGCACAATTATAGCCATTGAATCATGGACGGTGGAGATTTAGTCAAAATTGCCAGCTATCTCATGCACTCATATCTATTGTAAGCTCATTTCATCATCCAATCAGTGCTCGGTCAACTAGAAAAGTCGACTTTCTTTATACAAGCCCAATTTTAAGCTGATCTTGATCGATCTTAAGGTTTTCGGACCTCCGGAATCCAAATTTCACCTCCATTTTTCTATTTGGAGCCTCGAAGTACATGAAATTAATATTTTTCCTAATAAACACATAAAAATACACAAAATTAAATATATTTAAAACATAATTAATAATTCCTAATATATTACATAAACACAAATATAAATTATAACATAAGCATAAAATAACATATTATCGCTTGATAATTCAACAATATTTAATACTAATCACTATTCATCCGTGTGTTCATCCTGATATTTCTTTGTCTTTGCACGTTCAACAGTTTTTGCCATGATCCAGTACCTTGTCTGGTGCATATATTAATCTTTTATGGATGTGTAAGTGGCAAGCCCAGTCTCACCCAATTATTACAGCAGCCATAGACCATAGATTATTCTTCATACAGTAAAGGGAATTTTAGCCTCATACTATAGATGTGACATGTGTCTGTGTATATATACTCATCCCAGCAGCCAAACCAAACCCAAAACTTATATTATAAATTTGCTCATCCAGGATTTCCTTTGAAGATATCTGTTTGGTCATCTACGGTGATTTTCTCTCGTCTGTTTCGTTTACTTACCCCCGCAACATTAATATAATTTCCACTCCTCGCGTTGTACTTATTTTGGTCAGGTTCTGAAAGCATACAAAGGGAACCTGTTCCCTCTTTGTTTAACTAGCAATTTACATTGTTTTAATGTTGCTGGGTGAATGTAGATCTTCGTACAAGCTTGCTTTCTCTACAAGTTACCAATCCCAACAAACACTCCGGCCACAAGTTTGTTATAATTGTAAAAGCATTTATTAGTTCAATTTTTTAGATCGTACGGATTAGTATTAATACATGTAATTTTTATAGTTTTGTATTCACAAAAGTATCAATCAAAATGATTAGATCCTTCGTTTCTGTTTCCTCTGTTTACATTCATTTTCTTGGCTGCACCTTTATATTCTCGATTTTGATCATTTGATGACTTTGCTGGGCCACAAAGTCCAAGCGCTTCGGCTTTTTATATAATTTATATAATTATAATCAGGTATTTTTTATAATTTAATTGTAAACCTTTTAATTTATTTTTAATTATTTTATCTTCATCGGTAAAATAATTAAAATACAGTAATTAATTCCATCACTAGAAATATACCATTATATTTTTACAATTACGATAAATTAATATTGTTTTTTCTTTTCATTAAGATCTCTAATATTGTTAAAGGAGTAGTATTATAAAAGCCAAGGAAAAGTAAGAATATAGAAATAAGTACGGTGGTAAAATGAATAAATGAATTGTATTTACATCGAATCGTGAACAAATTAGATCAAAACTTTATTAATTCGGATTCGATTCATTTATTAAATGAATATTCGGTTCGATTCATTTACTTCTTTTAGTAGAATTAATAAACAAATCAAATCGAATTTGGATTCATTTGCTATTCATTTATCTTATAACGAATCCATAACGAATCGAATTGAATATGAATTCTTTTTTTAAAAAATAGAATTAAAATTAAGCAAAATAAAATATAAAAGACCACAAATTTAATATCCTACAAAATACAAACTTATTATCATTTATAATTACTATATTAGCCTTAAAACTTTAAAAAAAACTGTACATATTAAAGGATAAATAAATAATTTAATTAAAAAATAATAAACAAATTTTAAACAAATGAATCGTATTCAATTCTTTTATAATCCATTTATTAAACAAATCATAAACGAATAAACAATTTAATGTCCTCAAACTTGAATTCAATTCATTTAATTATGAATCAAATTGAATTCAGCCATTTATTTGAATCAATTTTTCAAATCCAAACCCACTTAATTTGCATTGAATTGGATCGAATAAACGAATTTAGACCCAAATTGCCACCCCTAGATATAACATAATTAATTTAAAAATAAGAACCAAACAGACACTTAACCCACTTTCTTGTATTCGAGGATCTTCATAAGTTCATCGAGACACCGTCTGGAAGATGCATAGCCATCAAAGAAGAAAGTGATAACTGAAATGGCTGATACTTCAATTGCATTCACAAGTGAATTTGAATTCCATCTCCTGTGCTAAGTTGGTCATTAATGAGGGTATGAATATTTTGGCCAGAGCGGAATAAAGATGGCTAGTAAAGTTGCCATGGGTGTTATCTCCTCTAAAACTAAGAAAAACATCGTAATTATAGTAGTTATGGGGATTAGAGGAAGAAGAAGAAGGCATAACATAAACAGTTCAATAGATGAGGAGATATATCGATGAAATGAAAACAATTACTAAGCCAAAATGAGGATGAGTCTGCCATAAATTTCCTGATAATTACCTTTCCATTTTCCAAGCATTTTGGAAATAAATTCGTGGAAGATTATGACTCTACTTGTCCAAATTGACAGTATTTTTCTAGAGGTAATTAAATTATGATTGTATATTTTTAAAAAGATAAATGTGTGTAGGTTATGAAGTATTTTACGAAATCAAATTTGGACTTCTCTTCTTGAGGATATTCAAGATTTAGCTAGCAAATGTCATAGCTATCAAGAATTCTGCACAAGGCCGAAAATTCTCAATTTACAAGCATCAATGCATCAAGATTCAGCTAGCAAAGGTCATAGCTATCAAGAATTCTGCACAAGGCCGAAAATTCTCAATTTATTGGCATAAATGCATCAAGATTTAGTTAACAAGCTTCATATCACTGGAAGTTCTGTGACTTAGGAGCTTAATGAATTTTACAATGTTCAATTTGAAATTTATTACGTTAAGATATGAGTAAATGAGTGTTAACTACTCAAATCTTATTGAAATGCCCACCCAATTTATTGACTTATATATTTTTTTCAGTTAAAACTAAAGACACAGTGTTATGAGTTAAGACTATTAGCACCCTTCTGTTAATTTCATAAAACTCCGACTATATGATAATTGACATATATTGACCAAAATACAAGTAAAATTCTTTCTTTTCATTTTTCAATCCATTTATTTGCCCAAGCATGATTCTCTCTCTCTCTCTCTCTCTCTCTCTCTCTCTCTCTCTCTCTCTCTCTCTCTCTCTCTCAATCTATACAATTGGTTGGCACATATTTAAAACATTAATTTTTTCAGTTTCTTTATTTTTTAACATTGAATTTTTAGGAAATTTGTGTCTTTTAATTTTGTAGAGAGAGAAAGTTTGAAGGAAAAGAAAGGAGATAGAAAAACTGCAAAAAATGATTTCAAGAGGGAGAAAAATTTTAAAAATTAAAAGATTTACTAAAGAAAATAGTGTTTATTTAAAGAAAATGGTATTTTTAAAATTAGGTGGAGCGTAATTAAAAAGGATTTTAAGAGGATTTTGGAGGGTTTGATGATATTTAGATTGGCACACCATTTTTGTAATTAGCAAATGTGAAACTCAAACCAAGCTTTTTGACAAAGAAAAGCTTAATGATAAAAGCTTGACAAAATTGGCCAAAATGTGTTGAAATTTGGCACCAAAGCTTGGAAATCTCAACAAACATGTAGCTGGCATGCAAGCTTTCTACAACTAGCATGCAAGCTAGCACAAATGGGCAAATTGCCGTGTTGAATTTTGGCCATTATTTAGGCTCTAAATAGAGAGGTGATGAGAGCTTGATTTGCATCCCAAAATTTGTTAAGCTTATAAGTTTCTAAGCTTTTGAGAGAAGTGAGAGAAGTATGTCTGAAAAATTTATCTTTCATACAGAGTGTAAGAGTATTGGGTATATTTGGGTTCAGAAAATTGAGATTCGTTACTCAAATATTTGTACTCTATTAATTGTTAAATAAAAAATTATTCTTTCTTACCTTCGTGGATGTAGGTCTAATTACCGAATCACGTTAAATAATTGTGTCATTTATTTTTCTGTAATTATTTGGTGCACTTGATTCCTCATTTTGCGTACAACAAATAGTATCAGACCTGACAGTTCGTACTTTCGGGGATACAATATTATTCATGTATACGACACTATTTTCATATACGGTACTGATCACGAATATGGTGGAGATGGCCATTTGTACTTGGGAGACAACCTATTGTAAGTAGTGTGTATTTTTGCATGTTTAGGAAAGTTCTGTCAATAAGACGATAAGAGTTTAAGGATTCTAGTTTTTAATTGAGACCGAGTTCCCGTTCAGTCTCCGGGGAACTTTCCTGGTGCATTTATTCCTGCGAAATTAACATCATAGAGGTTGTTTTTCAAGTGGAAATAGTTCGTGGAGAAAATGACATAAGGTGAAACTTCCAAAATTAGGGAGAGATCTACCAAGATTATTTCAAAAGACATTTCAAGTGGGAGGTGAGATTTGTCAAATCGCTATTCATCACATGTTATAGGAGGTTAGGAGATCGATGTTCAAAAATTTGATGGGAAAATCAACTTCGGCATGTGGACACTTTAATTAATGCATCGCCAAGTTGATATGCGAAGTTATGGATGCCCTTATTCAAATAAGCCTTGATATTATTCTGAAAAATAAAAGACACTTGTATGATGAAGAAATTTAAGATCATGTGAATGAAAAAGCATGTGGTCTGATTAAATATTGTTTGACCAATAAGGTGAAATACTTGGTGAAAAATGAGGAGTGTACGGTGAATTTATGGCGTACATTGGATAAGAAATAACTACTGAAAAATCTTGAAAACCGCCTTCATGCAATGAGCTAAGTATATGGCTTTCGAATGTAGCCTGGAGTGTCAATGCACGATCATGTCTCAAGATTTGAAAAATTACTTGTTGATTTAAAGAATCTTGATGAAGATATTAAAGATTAGGTCAAGGCTATGATTTAGTTACACTCATTGCTAGAGGAATATAGCCATTTTGTGACTACCTTGATATATGAAAAAAGCGTGATCATTTTCAAAGATGCCTGCACAACATTGACTAATTTAGAAATTCAGAATAATAATAAACATTTCGAAAGAGCATCATCTGAAGCTTTGTTTGCCAGAGAAAGAACGATGGAGAAAAAGAAGAAGCGTGATGGAAAGAATTTTCGATCCAAATCGAGAAGCATAAATATAGCTCGAGATGAGTGTGCATTTTGCCATGAAAAGGGCCATTCGAGGAAAGATTATTTGAAGGCTCAGCACATCGCATGTGAGGATGGAGACTCAGACTACTCACTGTCTATTACGTCTACAATATATGTTGCAAGTTCAAGTGAATGGATACTTAATACTGGAGTAATCTACCATTTGTGTTATATTAGGGAATGGTTTACGGATTTCAACGAATTAGAATCTGGTGCAGTTGTGATGAGGAATGATCAACCTTGTTGTACAATGGAGATATGAACAATTTAGCTCAAAATGTTTAAAGAAATGGTTAGAGAACTAAAAACGGTTAGATATGTTCTAGTTTTGAAGAAAAATTTAATTCTGTGGGTACTCTAGAAGCTAAAGGCTATAAGGTTACTATTGAAAATAACACAATGAAGTTTACGTATGGGGCTATAATGATTATGCAAGGAGTTCGACATCAAAATTTATACTATTTGAATAGAGGTACAACTGATAAAGCAAATGTTGTTGAGGCGCACAGTGATACTACCAAGCTATGACATGTACGATTAGGACATACTGGAGAAAGTCTTTACAACTTTGATGAAGCACAGACTCTTAAAAGGTACTAAAATTTGTAAATTAATTTTTTCTGAGCATTGTGTAGTAGGCAAGAAAACAAGGGTCAAATTTGGTACAACTAATTACGATACTCGCGAGATCCTTGATTATGTTCACAGTGATGTATGGGGACCAACCAAGACTGCATCAATTTATGGAAGCCATTATTTAGTTATATTTGTTGATAATTTCTCTAGACGTGTGTGAGTGTACACCATGCGAGCAAAGGATGAGGTTCTAAAAATTTTCGTGAAATGAAAGAAATTAGTGGAAACTCAAACTTGCAGAAAAATCAAGGTATTGCGATAATAGGGGTGAATATACTTCTGATCCATTCTTGCAAGTATGCCGGAACGAGGGTATTAAAAGACATTTCATGATGAGATATACTCTGCAATAGAATGGTGTAACTGAGCGTATGAATCATACTTTATTAGAGAAGGTACGATGTATGTTATTTAATACTGGTTTAGATACAAATTGTTAAGCTGAGGCTGTGAGTTATGCAAATAACTTAATAAACCGATTGCCTTCTACTGCAATTGGAGCTAAAACTCCTATGGAAATGTGGTCTGAAAAGCATGCACAAGACTATGATTCCCTTCGTATATTTAGGTGTCCAGCGTATTATCATGTTAAAGATGGTAAATTAGATCCTCGTGCGAGAAAAGCTATCTTTATGGAATTCAAAGGTGGAGTAAAAGGGTTCAAGTTTTCGGATCTCGAAGATAAAAAGTTTGTGTAGTAGAGATGTTACGTTTGATGAGGCTTTAACGATGAAAGTTTCAAGTTCTCAGCAAGTGGAGAACAAGACCAGAAAGGTATTGCAACAAGTGGAGTTTGATGCAACTCCATATGTACCAGTTAGTTCTACATTAGAGAATGGTTCAACTGTAGAGAAGACACCCAGAGTCGAAGAAGAGGTTGTTTATTCTGATGTCCCACAAAATAAAGAAACAACTGATGAAATAGATAATGATGATTCTATAGTAATAAGAAAGCCAAGAAGAGAGATAAAGGAACCCAGATGGTTTACTAAAGACGTGGTGGTAGCCTATGCACTTCCAGTTATTGATGGTGACATTCCAACACTTTCAGTGAAACATTTTGCAGCAGTGAAAGTGATTTATAAAAGTTAGCCATGTACGAAGAGATGAAATATCTCCATCAAAACCAGATTTGGGAACCTGTAAAGTTACCAAAGGGGAAAATGACTATTGGTAATAAATGGGTCTATACCGAAAAGCAAGGATCTCGAAATCAAATAACTCCTCGATATAAGGCAAGGCTCGTAGCAAAATGTTTTGCTCAAAAGAAAGGTATTGATAATAATGAAATATTCTCTCCAGTTGTAAAACATACTTCTATTCGTATCCTACTTGCCTTGGTAGCTGAATATGAGTTAGAGTTAGCTCAATTGGATGTTAAGACAACGTTCTTACAAGAAAATTTGGAGGAGGAAATCTGTATGACTCAGTCTTGTAGTTTCAAAGTTGCTGGAAAGGAGAATCATATGTATATGTTGATTAAATCTTTGTACGGACTAGAGCAATCGCCAAGATAGTGGTACAAAAGATTTGATCAATTTATACAAGGGTAGAAATTCACCAAAAGTGAACATGATCATTGTGTTTACCTTAGAAGACTACTAGATGGAGCTTTCATTTATTTGTTACTCTATGTCGACGATATGCTTAAAGCTTCGAAGAACAGAGGTGAGATTGAAAGATTAAAGAAGCAGCTTGCTTTTGAGTTTGAGATGAAAGATTTGGGTGATGCATAGAGAATACTTGGAATAGAGATTCGTAGAGACAAGAAGAATGAGAGCGGATGGTTGACTCAAAAGTCTTATTTAAAGACAATACTAGAAAGATTCAGTATGAATGACAAAACTAAACTTGTATGTAAACCTCTGACTTCTCATTTCAAATTAAGCTCTTCTTCATGTCTTACATCTCAAGAGGAGCATAATTGCTTGGCTCGTGTTTCATATGCTAGTGCTATGGGTAGTCTTATGTATGTTATGGTATGCACAAGGCTCGATATATCTCAAGCAGTGAGCATGGCTAGTAGATACATGCACAATCCAGGTAAAAATCACTGGCTTGCATTAAAGTAGATTATCTGATATCTGTATGGAACAATTGATATTGGGTTATTTTTCAAGAAGGATTGTTGTCAACAATGTGTGGGGTATTGTGATTTTGATTTCGCCAGAGTCCTAGTTAAGCGAAGATCAACAACGGCCTATATATTCACATTGGGTGGAGGTCAGATTAGCTCGAGGTTGATTCTACAATGGACAGTTGCTCTATCCACTATAGAAGCAGAGTATATGATAGCAACTGAGACTGTAAAGGAAGTTATCTGGTTGAAAGGCTTGTTGAGTGATTTGGGAGTGATCCAAGAGAAGAATGAGGTCTTTTATAATAACCAAAGTGTGATATTCCTCGCCAAGAGTCCAACATATCACGCTCGGACAAAACACATAGATGTGAAATATCATTATGTGAGAAAGGTTATCGAGGGCAGTGGTGTGTTATTGAGAATGCCCTAAACTTAAAAAAAATATATTTTAATACACAAACATACAAAAAAAAAGTCTCTAATTAATTAAAATTTGTAATTTTAATATCTTTGTATGTATCCTCATCTTAACACATGAGGATATATACATATATACC
Organism: Citrus australasica; assembly: GCA_029618585.1. Taxonomy (NCBI): domain Eukaryota; kingdom Viridiplantae; phylum Streptophyta; class Magnoliopsida; order Sapindales; family Rutaceae; genus Citrus; species Citrus australasica. Next base: position 32,144,809 of record JARCIV010000003.1, on the reverse strand, counting down.
AAAATGTTACACATTTATACTATTGAAGTTATATATTTGTATAGAATTTTATGAATGAAACACTAAGTTTATATTCATCCTTCTTTGAAAAAAGAAAGAGAAAGAAAGAAAGAGAAACGAGAGAATATTCATGTTTAATATTTAAGTTTTGATGAAAAGAATCTATAAATTAATTGAAAATAAAAAATACAATCGTGTTGTTAATCAAGTAAATGAGTAAAAACTTTTCATCTTAGTTTAACAAAGAAAAAAATCATGTCGACCAAGACGCAGCCTATTTAATAATTATGTCAAATTTGTTAACCCAAAAGTATTTATTTATATTGTACTCATATCAATTAATTGAATCATATCAAATTTTACCAACTCTAGTAACAATTAATGTTCACTAGAAGGATCAGGCCTCTGAATCCCAGTGCCTCTTTTTTCATTTGTGCAAAATGCAAGTGAAAGAATGACAGAGAATATCTCACAATATAACGATTAAAGTTTGTGATTATTATTAATCCGAACTTATTTAAGTTTATAATCTGTCTGCGTCCCATCGTCCGGGCAAGCTGCTCTATTTTTTGTCGTTTGCTATTTATTTTAGTGGAATATCTCTTTGTGGATTGGCTCTTGAGCAGGACTGCTAAATAATAATAATAATCGCGATGACAAAAATCATAACATTACGTATTCAGCTAATCTAATTAAGTTTACGCGTGTTTAGCTAATCTTATTTAACGATTTAAATCTGGAATTGAACATTTTTGGGTTAAGAAGGAATACATCGTACACCAAACATTATTTTTCTTTTAATAATAGCTGGACTTCATTCAAAAACATTGTCAAAGACTACATACAAAAAGGAAATTTATAAAAAAACGAAGCCTAGTCTTTGCATATGTTTTAATATTTTTCCCTATGATCCAGTGCTTAGTCCAATGCATATCTCTGTTGACCTGACTTGGGCTTACTGCATACTGACAATTATTCATTTTCTATGTTAGAAAATGCTCTGTTATTTGACAATATCAATAATAACTTGATTATAATTTCTCAGTAAAGCAGCTAACTAGCTAAAATTAGAATCAATTGACACTCATCATCTCTTGTAAAGTATGCTACAATTGGTAAACAATCGATTCAATTATAAAGAAATTTCATAGACCCACAGTGATACCCGAGCTTGTACCAAGTATGCAGCGTATGGTAATCGGAAATATCCAAGAAATTACCATCTTCCAGGAAGCCTAAAATAAATAAAGGAGGCTCTTGCTTTTTCTAATTTTGTTTCCTTTGCTTATCCTTCAAGGATTGCATCAAATTTTGTAAATTTATTGCATTGAGAACTCCAAGAAATTTCAGGAAGCTCGACGGAAAACTGTAGAGAATCAAAGAAGAAAGCAGTAAGAAAGTCCGGTGAGAACCGCACACGTGTATCATGTAAAACTCTTATTAATCTTCGATTAACTTGGAAGCCAACAATGGTTTGGGTTTTTGAAAATAAAATAGAATTAATAAAATCCATAAAAGAGATTGAATTTCTAAACCAAGCAGAACCAATTTAATCATATTTCAAGTTCAATTCGGTTCAATTTTTACTTTGCATTATAAAGAATTAATACTTCAAATTTGTATAGGACTATAAACTTTAATATTATGGAAATATTGGCTTGACTCTTATGATCACGGTGATGTAATCACAAATGCCTTTGGTTGCTTCCAATTGAATAAAATATAAATGATGCCGTGCATTCACGGATCACCATAAAGTCATACATGTCATCATATTTTTAGCTCTAATTAATAAAGAATTTTAAAATATTAGATATACCACGTCAACCAAATAATAAAATTAATAATATTTTAATATATATACATTTTTTTTTAAAATATCACCATGAAGTGATAGTTATATTAAATATAATTACGGATGTCAAATATATATTAATTGGTTGTAATATCTATTCTAAATTTTTTCATAGCTACTTACTAGCCACTTGCATGTGTGTGGGAGTGGTTGGCATCTGCTCGCCCACGCACACCAGTGCTGAAGTAGCCTTTACCTTACACTCAACATATGTTTGACAACTCTTCAGTTAATGTAAGTTATTTTATATGTAACTTAGCATGACCTATAAAAATAGAACACTTCTTGAAATTTCGGCTGTCTACTAACAATTAAGCTAACTGGTAACTAATGGTGGGGGGGTGTTTGTAATTATATCAATATATTCTATCTAAGTCTCAAATACCTAAACCTCAGGGGAGGTCCCTAAGTAGTGGAGCATTATGTGAAAACATGTTTAGTGTTATTAATTTTTAGGTTGTAATTTTAAATAAGATTTTATTATATAAAACTTGATATTATTCAATTAAAAGGTCACGAGTTTATTATTTTGGCAACATAAAAATTGTATTTGAGAGTTTATTAGTTTTTCGAATAATCAACACTTATTTAGAGATCTGAATTTTCTCAAATTAACCCCATTTGTCATCTAATTTTTTTGTTTCTTTTAATTTCTCCTTATAAAATTTAGTGTTCGTATCAAAGGTCATGACACAGCCTTTTTATTTTTGGAATACGAATCGTGACTAGTAAAAGGATTTTAACTAAAAAGTATTTAATTAAAAACAAATTATGCGTACATTTAACTAGTAAGTCTATGTCTTTTATTGTAATTTCCATTAAGATTAAAATCGGAAACATCATTGGGGGGTTTTACAAGAACTTTGATTGTTATCCTTCTTGTTTGCATTATCAATAATTAGTTATTTGTTTTAATGGCACGGGAAAGTTACGAACCGCGTTTAATAATAGAATAATGTTAAACATACAAAATTAATTTTGACCTTTTTTTTAGAGGAACTTAATTTTGATCATTGTTATTTTTTTATTTTCTATTAATTCATCAAATAAATAAAATTAAATCTTTATGTTTCATCTTGATTTTCGTGGACAAGAATGAGCTACAAAACTGGAATATTTCGTATTAGAGATGGTGAAATGGACGACTATTCAAATTGACAAACCAATAATGCTCCAGCAATTCAATTATTTCGAAAAATAATCCAGCCTTTTCGATAAATAGGCTAAGCCGAACGTTTACATGCGAGGGCATTACTTTCTATGTTAAAATTTACACGCACTGTATTTGGTCTGAACAACATCAGCGTGTGGTAGGTCATAACTCATGAATGTTCTTCCTTTCCGTGGATTACCTAGGGGCAGCGACGGATGCAGCCAGTGGGGATTCTGACTAAAAAAATTTAAAAAATAAAAAAGAAAAATATTTTAATTTTCTAATTAGTCCCCATTAAATTTATTAAAATAGTCATTATAAAATATAAACCCCCTAAAATTTAAACTTTGACTTTTAAGAAATATAAAAACTTATATTTTAATTAAAAATAATGATAGCCCACCACCCCAATTTTTTTCTATTCTAAAAAATATGATTAATTCTTTCAGTTTATATAATAATAGTAGAACGAATATTTTCAGTAATAAAACTCATGAATAATTATCTTTAGAATCGGATGCGATAAGTGATAGTTTGGTTGTTTTTATAAGAAATAATAAATTTAATAATATTGATAATGAGTCTATTACATAACATTTCTAAAATATAAAAATACGTAGAGACTAATTATAAATGTATTAGCAAATATTTTATATATTCAAAATTTTAGTTTTTTTTATATTTTACCATTATCTAATTTAGCCCCTGGTAAATTATTTTTTTAAATCCGCCGCTGCTTAGGGTTAGGGCTAGGCATTTACTGGTTCGGTTTAGTTCAATTCAGCCTCCAAACCCCATCAAAAGGAAATGATTTGGTTCATTAGAATCCAAATCAAATATGAACAGAATTAAAGAACCGAATCGAACTATCTCGGTTTAGTTCGGTTTTGTTCAAAGACAAAATGTAATACTTCTTCTTTGCAATCTTTCTTTCTGTATCACTCAAAATGTAATCTAAATTTATCATGAAAATAAAAATTTAAAAGTAGTCTAAGATTTTGAAGATAAAAATAAGTGTCAGAGGTCATGATGAAACCTTCTGTTTTGGGACACGAATCGTGACCCTAAAAAGATTTTGACTAAAAAGTATTCAATTAAAAACAAATCATGTGTACATTTAATTAGTAAGTCTTTGTTTTTTTATTGTAATTTCAATTAAAGAGTAAAATCGTAAACATCATGAAGGGCTTTTATAAGAACTTCTCAGGGTGTCAAAAGCTTAACTTGGAGTAAAAATAGTGCATAGCCCATTTAAAATTCTTTTAGGCTTTATAAAATTGAGCCCAACTTTCATGATATAAGTGGTATTTTCAGACTGTATTTGTTTACAGCTCACAAATTATAATTGAGTTATTTTCTAGTTAGCGTTCGGCTGGCCTTATAGTTTTTTAGGTTCACTCGTTAAAAATGTGTTAAAAATGTAAATCAAGTCATTCCAATTTATATAGAAGCATATTTCTCATCTTGTACCAGCTTATATATTCAACTTTCTGTTCATATTTCTCAAATAAAATCATATAATACATGATAAACTTACAAATGTAATTGATCCTGAATAATAAAGTTAATTAAAAATTTGCTTAAAAAATCTCAATCATAAATAATAAAAAAAGGTGACAGGTTATCTAATAATACTCGTAACTGAGTGCTTCAGATAAATTCTTTGCATAATGAGGTTTTGTTAATGAAATTCTTTATTTATTTTAGTGAGAAAGAATGTGATATATTTGAATAATTTAATTTAATAAAAAGAAAAAGAACAAGTATAACTACAGAGGAAATAAATCATGAAATTATGATCAGTATTGTTAATTAACTGTTACTATATAGCTTTGCAACTTTTCTAATAATAGTGATAATGTTATAATGTGTTAATTACAGCAAGCATTAACATTTTTTTTATAATAATATACAGCAATACTAACATTTAGCCCCCTAGTGATTTCGATTTTAATCTCTTTATAAAATAAGCCTCTTACTCAAATTTGAAAAAAAAAAGTTGAATTGAGGACATACTTGAAAATAAAATAAAAACTCTATTATTATATAAAAATTATAAAAACTTAAAGAGTGTAAATGAAATATTTATAATATGTTAGTGATTGTTATGTTTATAATTATCATAATATCCCTTGTTTCCCTCGAGCCATCAAGTTTCAAGACAAGAATTTCCAAAATTGGAACATATATAACAACTCATAGGACTCGACGTGGGCGGGAAATTTACTAACGCAAAGGTGATATAACATGGTGTGATATTATTATTATTATTATTATTATTATTATTATTATTATTATTATTAATTTTTTTTTATTTTTTTACAATCCACTTAATGGATGAGAAATAAGATGCCACATTATAAATATCCTAATTGAGTATTCAAAATGAGCAAACATAGTGTCACTCCCATGATTGGAGGCAGTAAGAGTTATTTCATTGTGTTCGGTTTGTATTAGTTATTTATAAGTTAGAATTGAATAAGGAAAATTTACATGTAATTTGTATTGTGCAAATTGAATTCAGTTGTAATTCCGTTCATTTGTATTAATTAAAATTAAATAAAAAACTGGATGACTTTAATATTTGATCAGATTTTAGAGAAAATATAAAAAAAATTAATTTTTACATTAAAATAGATAATATTAATGATTCTATTAAGTTTAATATTTACACTAATTATTATGTTAAAATTTTAAGATTATGCAATCCAATGTTCGTTCAATATTGTGTTTTGACGTATGGGTGCAGTGTCCTTGCTTTTCTAATGTTAAACTGTCAAAATATTTTCACCTTATGAAATATCCAGAACTCTCTTGCAGACCATAAAAATAATACCATCAGCATCAGCTGATATTAGATTCAAAGAACCCATTAATTTGATACCCAAAATACGAAAAACAATTCTTCATTGCCATAAGCAATTTTTTTACGAGGACTTGCTAAATCTTATTTTTTGATACAAAACAATTTTTTTTTTGTTTGGCTAAAGATGTCTTTAGCGATGAATGATTTCATCACTAGAAAGTGACCAACTGCAATGAAAAAACACTTTCTAACATGTTTGACAGTATCTGTGTTAGCAATTTGTTGCATAAATGTGTGCTGCAAGTGCCTAATGACACCAATCTATTAAAAACACCCACAAAAGATTATCGAAATAACATGTTTGACGGTATTTATGTTAGCAATTAGTTAAAAAAAAATATTAAAAAAGCGTGGATGTACTGTGCCTTGCTGTGCTTGTGCCGTGACGTTCCTCACCTCATACCATTTGCCCCGTCGGATATCATAGTATTTGGCGGTGCATAAAGGAATTATGGACTTTCTAGAATTTATAGTCTCCACATAGAGTTATTGTAACTGTAACTCTAGCACCAATTCCGATGCATTTTTGTGCATTGGAGGTTCGAGCTCAATCATATTATGTTCGTAGAGATTGGCACCCTGCAAGTTTGTCTACAGGCAGTGCTTCACTGAGAAATTCCTAAACGGAATTTGTTGTTTATGCTGAGTCAAGATTTTAGGTGGCAACATGTATCTGAGTTGCTTCACGGTATCATTACTATTTATATCTTTTAGAAGTTAGACTAAATCGATTCCCATTTTATTTTTCATTGTGCAGCTTTGAACGTATAACTACATAGGCAGAGATTAATTGCTTGCGAGATGGCTGGGCTTATGGGATTTAATACCCTTGCTCCAAAGGCCAAGAATCTGGTTGTTGCTGGGAGCTTGACGGCATTTGTGTTTAGAGTTTATTACTACACTATGAGAGCCGTTGGAGGCACGAATGAACTGCAGGCAGCTATAGATAAGTTTGAAGGCAGAAAAACAAGCATGATTCTTGAAGTAAGCATGCTGGGGAATGCTTTTTCTTATGTTTGTGAGTGTGAGAATATAATAAAAGAACATGGTGAAGGCTTAAGTTTTCCGAAGATAGATATTGTTTTGTTCTTCAAACTAATTTGGCCTGATTGTTAGAGTTAACTTGGTATACATTTACTGTGCATTTTCATTAGTGTGAGAACCGAAAAAATAACTACATAATTTCCTCCCAAATTTGAGGATTAATTTGTGTTTTTTAGTGTTGCCTCGTTAATTATGTAAATTAAGTCACGCTAATTTATATCGCACTACAAGAAAACAAGTAATAGATGACGGAAAATAACTATCATAAAATGGGGTGCATGATTGTTAGAGTGCAATTTATACACTAGTTTTGCTTTGTTTACTTCCTTTAATATTGATGTTTTGCACTTAATAATAGTGATTTACTTGTGTTTTATTTTTGTAGGTGCAATTCTCTTGATTGGTGCTAAAATTGAGCCACAAGATGATATTTGAGGATGATTGTTTTTCCTGGAGAAATTATGAGCTTCAGAAGAGCTTTGTTGATAAGGCGTGGGCGTGTGCTGTCAACTAAGGACCTGTAATTTTTATTTTAACACGTTTTGTCTTTTTGGTTATTTTTGTAATTACAAATTGAATACTTAGATAATATTTTAGATATTAGTATTTTATAAATAAAAAAAAAGAACTCTAGAGGAGAAGAGAGGGAAGAGAATTTAAGAGATGAATCTATTGTCAAAGGGTGACGAAAAAAAAACCCTAGATCTAAATTTTTCTCTTCTCTCTATGAAGAACTAAACTTTTTATTCTGGTTTAAGGTTAATGAAGCTTTGATTCATCATTACTGTGAGATTTTTCTTATGCTTTAATTGTTTTATTGTTTTTTTGGGTATTTGTTTATTCTCTAAATTATTGTCATGATTATGTTTGTTAATTAGATAATTGGCCACTATTTAATTATCAACTTAATCTATTGTCAATTAAAGGATTCATCGTATGAAGATTTTAATGTTTGTGACAAATAGCATAGCAGTGCGTTGTGTTATGAGAATAAACAATCTAATTTAAATGAACCATTATATGCGTTTGTCAATTGATTAAATCCTATTATCGTATCTAGGATTGTCTATTAATTAGAAAAATAACCAATGGTCGTACCTTGGTTATCGACTGGTTAATGAAATATTGACTATTAGAGTGTCTCAGTAGGTATAACCGGTCTATTCATAAGTAATAATGATTTATATTTGAATCAATGATCAGTAATCGAATCAAGCTGAGTTAATTCCTTCAACTAGAGTTTTCCCCAATTTGAATTACAATTTTGATTTTGCATTCTTGTTATTTTAATTTCATTTTTATTATTGTCAACAATCCCCCCATTTTGCATTTTACATTTTAAAAGGATTTAAATAATTACCGATCTTTGTGGACACAACCCTACTCAATCACTATACACAATTTATTTAGAGTAGGTATTTATTTTTGCTGGCTTCAACAATTGTCAATGATAGACAATTCATCAGTCATACGTGCCACTGTCATTAATTTATGACAAAATATTTTCCATCATGAATTTATATGGTATTTCATGATCATATATCGGTCACACAATATTTTAATGTAAAAAAATAATTTAATTAAAATTTGAATTTATTTAAATTTCAAGCCTTTTTTTTAAATTTTTGGTGGGAAGTTTAATTATCATTTGTTAATATATATCTGTAATTTTGGCGGAAATTTTTTAATGACAGGCTTTACGATGGCTATTTCCTGTCATAGAGTTATATTTTTTTAAAACAATTATATTATAATTATAATTTATTAGTTAATTCCTGTTTACAGATTTAATTAATTGATAAAATGAATATGGGAACAAAAACTAAAATTAAATAATATTAATTAAAATCCATTCAATCCAACAAATTCAAAAGAGATACATATATTATCCAATGTAATCACCATGAATACATAATAAAACATCTTAAATTAAAAAAAATTCAAATATAAAACAATACAGTTAAGTTATAACCCCATAAACCAAGCCAAGTTACCCAACAAAACTTTCAAAAATTAATGGAAATATTCCAACAGCAAGACTTTAAGCTTGATTTCCAACCCTCTGCCAGTAGGAATACTCCAACAGCCACACTCCAACACTCCAATGCCGACACTCAACAACACTCCAACCCATACCCAGCAACCCACCATCTTTCAATAGCACTCTAATTCTAGCCACATACCCAGCAACATTCCAAACCAAACCAGTAAATAAATCTATACAGAATCAATCAAAATACCCAATGTTATCAAATGCATAACATCTACACTACAATCCTTAACAACAACCATTATAAAATAAAAAAAAAATTAAAACAAAGCTATCATTAAAACCATAAATCTGGATTAAAGAATAAATCTCAATCACATTGAGGAAATTATCAATGATATTTTGAAGAAATTAAAAGATAAATCATTCTCTAGTGATTTTAAAGGCTTAGTCGGACTAAATTCATGAATTGAGGAAATTAATTGTTGCTCTGCATCGGATTGCGAAAATTTCGAATTGTTGGAATTTAGGGAATGGGTGGTAGAGGGAAAAACCCTTGCCGGTGCTATTTTCAATTTAATTTCTTGGGAATTCGAAGACAAGTGCTTAGTGGCAAATGCTAGGAAAGAATTAGAGAAGGGGGGTGCATTGGTTTATCTGTAATTAGAGAAAGGAGGTGCATTGGTTTATCTACGAGAACAAGTTCTTTCTAAAATATTAGAAGAAAATATCAAAATAAGAACCTCTGATCTTCCTGAACATATGAGGGAAAGGCTCCAACAGATGGAATTATTTATAGTTCTCAATGATGTTAATAAAGTTAGACAATTAGAATCTTTAATTGGTGGGCTTAATCGATTTGGTCCCGGAAGTAGAATTATCATAACCACTAGAGATAAATGGTTTTTTTGATAATTTTGTAGTACTTAACACTGACGTATATGAGGTTCATTGATTGAAATATCATCAAACTCTTGTGCTCCTCTCAACTTTGCCTTTAAACATGACAACTGCCCTGGTGATCTATTGGTGCTCTTAGAGCGTGTAGTTGAATATGCCAATGGCAATTCTTCAGCGCCTAGAATGTTGGGTTCTTTCCTTCACCAGAAGAGCAAACTTGATTGAGAAATTACATTGGAGAACTTAAAATTGATTTCTAACCTCGATATCTATGATGTGTTGAAAATAAGTTATAATGACCTAAAGTCAGAAGAAAAGAATATGTTTCTAGATATTGCTTGCTTCTTTGTAGGAGATTATGAAGATTCTGCACTAAGAATACTAGATGGCTTTATTAGAGTATTAAATGTGCTTGTTGATAAGTCACTCATATCGTTATCATATTCCAATATGTGGCAAATGCATGACTAATTGCAAGAAACCGGTCAAGACATTGTTCGCCAACAATCTATCATAGAGCCACGCAAACGTAGCAGATTTGGTATTATGAAGATGTCTCTCATGTGGTGAAGAAAAATAAGGCAAGAATTTATCTATTTAATTTTTTTTTCCTGGATGGAGCTATAAACAGCTATAATTTTCCCACCGAAACCACGTGGCTCCTATTAGTCTCTATTTTATGATAGCACCATTGCAATCAATGAATGGGTAAGAACCGTGTTTTATTAAATTTCCTTAAATTTATCTTCTCTTTTGGATTCAGAGGGGTAAAAATTGTAGAAGATGATCAGAAGAAGAGATGAGGATGTATAGTGTGTGTCAAGAGAACAAGTTTACAGTATAATTTACAATTTTGTAATATTGTAGCGTGTTAGAATATAATATATTTTTCGAAATTAGAAAAGTTTTGGGTATAAATTGACTGTAATGAAGACCTAAAAGGGTGCAAACAGCCCAGCAATTTTTGTTGATGTTGGAACGATTGCAGATTGTCTTGAATTAAGAAGATTCTTTATAAATTTATTTGTGAATCTTATGCTAATTCATTCTTTGCTTCTGCATTTATAAGGGGACCGATGCAATTGAAGATATATTCCTCAATTTGTCCAAAATAAGAGGCATCTCAAGCCTTTGCAAATATGTCAAAAATTGGACTGCTGAAATTATATATGCTTAAGTATGATGATGCTCCAATTATGAGCTCTAAAGTACACCTTAATCAAGGTCTGAGATATCTTCCCCAAGAACTAGGATATCTCCATTGGCATGAATATCCTTTGAAAATATTATTATATGATTTTGAACCGGAGAATCTTATGGAGCTTAACTCGTCTTAGGGTAAAGTTGAGCAAATCTGGAAAGGAGAAAAGGTATAATGTAATACTATTACCAAATTATTTATTTTCTTTCTTTTATTCACACACACACAGAGAGATATATACATGTGTGTGCGTGTGTGCGCATGTATGTATGTATATACAAACATTTCTCAAGTGCAGGCATAGTTTTTTTTTAATATGGATATGTTATTAAGCAGTGCAGTTTATTAAAATTAATTTTTAATACACTATAAAGTTGTGCACTTTAATAGGCTAAAAAATTGACTCTATCCATGACTTAAAAGTGTGTTCATTAAAAAAAAAAAAAATTAAGGACACTCTTATTAGAGAAGTACTATATATATATATATATATATATTGGCACCCTCATTTTTTAAACTATGGTATAATGTTGTAAAACTTTGAATCCACAGTTTAAAAAATGCGAGCCCCCACACTAGATAATGACTTTATATATATAATTAACTGTGATATTTATTGGTACTAATTTAATATAGTAATTATCTATCATTTGTAACAGGAAGCTCGCAAGTTAAAATCCATTGATCTCCACCACTCCCACAATCTCACTAGGATCCTAGAACTATCAGAAATCCCAAATGTTGAGAGAACTAATCTTTCAAATCGCCAAAGGTTGTCTTATTTTTCCCTTGTGTGTTCAGAATTTCAACAATATATTATCATCTATGGTACGGTTAGATTTGAGTAACTGTGCTATAATGGAAATTCCGCAAGATATTGGATGTCTATCCTCACTAAAAGAGTTAAATCTACGTGGAAATAATTTTCAGAGTTTACCTGCAAGTATTGGGTCGGTATCTTCATTAAAAAGAATGAATTTAGTTGAAAATAAGTTGGAAAGTTTACCTGCGAGTATTGGTTGTCTGTCCTCATTGGGAGGTAATATCGAACTCGAAATAACCTGGTGAGTTTACCTACAAGTATCAAACAACTTGCACGGCTGAAAACTCTTGACTTGAGAAATTACAATACGCTTCAGGCGTTACCAGAGATTCCAGTTCATCTGAGTAATATTGAAGCAAGGAACTGCAAGCAGCTCCAATCTTTGCCAGAGCTTCCATCGTGCCCAGAAGAAATAGATACATCCATACCGGGATCACTATCCAAACAATTCCAACTAAGTGCATTAAGGAAGTTAACGTGCTGCTTGTTTACGAGTTGCCTGAAACTTAATGAAAAAGCAGACAACAACATTTTGGCAGATTCACAACAATGAATTGAGCATATGATAGTTGCATTACTGATACAATTTCAACAAAAAATTCAGCATAAGGTATATAATTCCCAATTCTTTCTCTCTCTTAATGTCATCGTTACATCTGATGAAATCTTGAATTTCGTGTAACAGGATTTTGATGATCCAATGCAATTTAACTTTTGTTTACCTGCAAGTGAAATTCCTGATCAGTTTAGCTATCAAAATTATGGATCATCAATAACTTTTCAACTGCCACTGCATTTTTGTAACAGTAACTTTATTAGATTTGCTCTGTGTTGTTATTCAACTTGAGGAATGTTCTGGTGCCGATGCTAATGAATTTTACATCATGTGTCACTACAGTTTTGAAATTAAGACTCCCTCTGAGACCAAACGTGCTGATGACACTTGTCAATTATTTGCTGACGAGTTCATTGAGTCTGATCATGTCTTACTTGGATTTTCTCCCTGTTGGAACGTTGGGCTACCTGATCCTGATGTTGAACACCATACAACTGTATCATTTGAGTTCTCCCTTTACTATCCATACTTAGCAAGCCCAATAATTTGAAATGTTCTGGTGCGTGTCCAGCATTTTTAAATCCCAGCGAGACAATGAAAGGACAACATTTGTCCATGAGGTTCCTAAAAACGCAATTTTTGTGCAGTAAAATTAAAACGGATGGCGGAAGCTCTAGAAACCTCGGATCAGCTTTATTCAAAAACGAAAATCAAGAGGAAAGATTGAAGTTTAATTACCTCACTTGTAGTTTTAAAAAAACTTCGTGAAGTAGGAGAAAATTACTGAAAACAGCAAGCTACAAACACTGTCCAGAAAATAGACCTCTGCATGAACAACTTCTGTTTTGCCATGATTTGAGATCCTTAAAGCACCCCAATTGTGATGCCTCTAATCCGTCCACACTTAGAAATGTTCTAGGAGTTCATAGGATTTGGAATCACCCAATTTCGTTTAGAAATAAGAGAGAGATAATGAAGAAACATGAATGCTAGTTCATGATGATTCATTTTACCGAATAAAGCCACCATTATCTTTTCAATAATGGCACCAAACATTATCATGTGCTAGACCCACCCACTAAGCCATTATTTATTGAATGTGATCTTATCACTTCAATAGTTTATTTAATCAAATTATTTTGAATAAATAAATAGCTAAATTAATTAATTTTATCTTTAATTAATTAATCCCATTTTGATCAAATCAAATGGTTAATTGTGGGCTTCTTTTGTGACATGTTCTAATCTTTCTCCTAATCCATATTAGGTCCAATAAAAGCCCAAAATTCTAAACACAAAATTGATCCAGAAGTCCATAATCATTTATGAACCGGAACATGTCCAAAATGGTCATTTTACGTGCTCGATATTATACATAATGTTTAATTGAGGATTTATGAAATTTATTTTGTTCCTTAAGCTATTTATGGAACATCTAAATTTCTATCTTAAATCATATTTAATATATATATATATATATATATATATATATATTCATTCTTAATGAATTATAATATAAATACCAATTTTCCTAAAATTAGGAAATTTAACTTCTCATTTTCTAGTAACTCCTTTTTCATTTCTATTAGGTGTGTGACCTTTTAATTCTTTGTTATAAGGTAGTAGAACTATTTTAATGGTAACTTTTTATTCATTAAATGATGCTAAACTCTTTAGTCATCAATTAGAACTTTTCTAATGACCTTAAGATACATTGGTAATACGTTTTACCAATAATGATCTTAAGGTTTATACAAGTCATGGTGACACCTGGCAGTATTTCACAACCACCCAAATAACAAGAATTGTTGGATCTATAGAACATATTCCATTGTATCTCTATGTCTTGGTCTCTTCATCATCCATGTCCAGAGAAAAGCATAGCTAATGGTTTAGTGTGTTAAGCATTTATGCTTTATCTCAAAATAAATCTAAATGAACTTGGCATTAAAATATAATTTGAACTCATTCAAACATATTTTACCTTGGCCAATGATTTCTCATGCCAATTCATATTATCTCACATGGACATTCTTTTTGTATATTACAAAGTGATGAATTCCATATTGGCCATACACTTGTCTCCATATATAGTCAACCATGACAACTATTGCTAGATATCTTCCTTGATTAGGAATCAATCATTATGCTTTCACATATCAGAGATGTCTATGTACAAGACATCTGTTATGCCTCAGGTCTAAAGACCATTACTAAACATAATGTCTATCATAATGTATAATAAGCCATTAACACTCAAAATCATATGGCTTATTAGATTTGGTCAAGTTCAGTAAACTCGTTCTCTCAACAAGTACCTATGTGTTTGACTTAACATCTCATGTCAATGATATGAAACTCACCATTCATTTTAGTATCACATACCATAAATAAATCATAACACATACTAGTGTTTATAGAAATTTATGACGTCCAACCATAAATCCACCACTAGGAACTATTTTAGAAGTATAGTACAAAGGATACACGTTTCATATTCTCGACAAACTCGAGAATGTGTTCCTGAATGATTTTACTTCTTGAAGTATATTCATTAAATTAATTTATGAATGTTGATAACTTTACCGTTTTATAAATATTAAAATGCTAATCATATATAATAATTCACTAAAAGCAAACACCATTCGATTGGCCTTTAGGGCATATCACTAACAGACAAAACCCACCACTCTTTTAAAATTTTCTGTCGGCAGTGAAGATGGATGCTCTAGCAAGGCTGGAGCTTCTCAAAGTGTCGACAAACCTGATGAAGATTAATTGGAACCGAGTTTTAAGAGGATTTGCAACCCGACATTTCTTAACAAATGAGCTTCTTGGTTTCTCATATTCTAGTTTCTTATGTAAGTCCAATACTCCAATTAATTTCTATATCCTCTAATTTGTATCTCACCGAAAGCATTTACAAAAAATCTTTACTGCTTTTGTTTAAGATGGTGACCAGAGCGGGGGAAAGCAGTGATTTTCATCAAGATTTATTTGAACATTTTGAAAGTGCTTGTAGATTTAGATTCCTTGTGATATTATGAGTAGCTTATGTGACTTTCAGATAGAAATAAAGTCATGCATCTTTGATCTACTACCCCTGTGGATGTAGGCTTTGTGCGGAACTATATAAATCTAAATTGTCCTATTAAAAGTCCAAACTAATTTTATGATCTAATCTAATTATACTTTTTCAAGCCCAATTTGAAAGATCAATCCATGAAAATTTCAAGAATTGTATGGAGACTGTAATACAAAAAAATATATCAAATGGAGGTGAAATATCTAACTTTATAAAACTCTTAAATATTCGGTGATACTTGCAAAATGTAATTGTTAAATTTTTGTAATTTAATATTTGAGTGGCTTGTATTAGTTCTATATTATAAGTACCCTTAAGCTCTTTGTTGTAGGCATTAAGTGAACAGTGAAGAATTAGAAGAGAGAAAAAATAGTGAGTCGTGAGTGTTGTAGTGTCAGTCTTATAAAATATCAATAAAGTCCTTGAGTTTTTAAAATCTTTTTGTTCCCAAATAGTTTTAATTTTGAGCAGTTTAATCCTCTTTAGTTTTCAACTGGTCCTGGTTCAGCTGCCTATGGAGGTGTTTTCAGAGACTATAATGGTGATTTCTTAGATGCCTTTACGGTTCAGCTTGGTGAGAGTCTTTCTTTTTTGCTGAGATTATGGCCATTATCATTTTTGTGCATGAGGCATTCAACCTGCTAGAGGATTTTTTGGTTGGAGAGTGACTCGCTAGCAACCATCGATTGCTTGCTTTATTGTCACTCTAGGATTTCTTGTATGCCCTTCTACTGTACTAATATCGTGAAGGCAACCAAGTTGCTGACTCATTATCAAGCTTGGAATTGTATTGTCCTCACCTTACATGGTTCGATGATCCCCCTCTTTGTGTTGGAGACAAGTTGTTTAAGAATCATTGAGGGTTTTTCCATTATAGATTCTCTTATTATTATTTTTTTCCTTTTGTTGTTTTATTTCCAAGGGATTCATACCTCCTTTTGTTCTCGCAATCTTTACCCCGTTGTTTAATGAATTCCCTCACTTTAGTGGAGGTATACTAATTTTTAATTTATAAAGTACTAGTGTTTTTGTTCTCTTTTTTTATTTATATTAAACCATTTAGTACCCTAAGACCACCACATTGAGACTCGACTAATTTAGATTTGAACCGAGTTAGACCACTAGAGTGGCAAAACTCTCCCAACAAATATTTAACGTAACTGCGTTCCCAAGCCTCGTACCGAGGACCTTAGTTAAAGTAGAACAGTTCCATATTAGCTAATCTACGCATTTGTTAGTTTGTTGCTCTTTTTAAAAGTACTAGTATTTTTAATATATAGAACAATTAGCTAACTCACACACCATATTTGTACACCCCAATAATCTACCCATGAAAGCACAAGGGTAAAATTGAAATAAAACCTCACATTGTTTATTCTTATTAATGAACCTCAAGATAAACAATTATTATTTATACTTCCAATTGAATTCTTACATAAAACATCTGAAATAAAGTCTCTAAAAAAAGTCTCTAATCCAAAATAAAAATTCTAGATAAAATTTAATCTTGAAAGCAACTCCAAGGGTCCACTAAAAAAAAAAAAAATCCTCCATCTAGGTACCTAAGCCACGCCTCTAATCAATCTGCAAAATATTAGGGATGAGGGGTGAGCCGTCTAAGCAAATCCATGCACAATTTTTGAAAACATTTTTCATTATCCCTTTAAACATTTTATAACATCTTCATTTAGCATAAGAGATGGATTCATGTAAAAGAATTAAAAACATTAAAACATTCATAAAAACATTAAAACATAAATATTTGGTAGCTCATGCCTCGTAGTCATCATTATTCATCATTTAGGGTACTATACTCCGCATTGTTCCTCGTTTAGAGTATTATACCCTGCATTGTTCATAACATCATTGTGCACAAGATCATCATCATACCAGCAAGCTAGCCATAACATTACATAACATCATAACATTTGTATCTTATACATTACTACGGACTATGAGCCAAAATATTTTTGAATCCACCTTACATCCTTTCATAAATAGCATTTCAAGTCTTCAAAAACATTTAAGAACATTTCTTTGATAATTAATTCTTTTAGAAAATTCTTTACGAAAATATTTTGTTTAAGAAAACTAATTTCTTAAGAAAAATTCATTTTAAAATATATTTATATAAATTCATTTAAAAGTGTTTTTATTTTACAAAATTCATTTAAATATTTTGGAAATCAGTTTTGTAAAAATTTCCATTTAAACAAAATTCTTATAACATAAATTACATTTATTATAAAACACATTATGGATGAATCTACTTACCTCAATCCGCAGCAATCAACTCAATACCTCAAGAACAAACCAACGAGTTCACCAACTCTTATAATCATCATAAAAATATCCTTATCAATATTATCTCTAACTTTAAACATAATCCCAATCATCCTTAAATCATGGACACTTATACTAGCTCAATACGTATACATATTCTAGACATAAACATGAGTATCCTGCACATGCTCATTTTTAATAACCTATACACATGTCGGGAAACCATGAAAATTTACAGAGGTACTATGAACATGCATAGCATAAGTGAAAATCAAGTCAGAATATTGATCTTTCGCCAAAGTAACAAAACTGTCCAGCATTGACCAAAACAGACCTTTACCATTTAGGAAATTCATAAAATATTCTCTAGTACTCGAAATAATCCCTTTACTTTTTATAATTACATTAGACACATCCAGAAAGAATATAATTAAAATTCATAATTTTTGGATGCCTGAAACTATTTTAAAAGTATTTTATTTCTGAGAACATCTAACATGTCCAGAAAATTCCAGATTTGAAGACAAATTTTCAAAAATTCATATATTCTATTTTACCTGCCAAAAATCGCGATTCCAGTTTTTAAAGATAGTGGAAAAATTTAAATTTCATTATAAAATGTAACATGGCATATAATGTTCGTAAATTAGCCCCATCTGTTACATGTTTCAGCTTCTACAATTCTAGACAACAGTTTCCAGATATGTAGTAGCCGCATGTTATAATTTTTAATAGTTTAACCATAATGAATGAAATTACGAAATTAAACATGAAATCAAATGAGACAGAGATATGTTGATAAAAAAATCGCCATAATTTGTAACCTTACGGAAAAATTTCCAGAAGTGAGAACTGCTGCTGAAAATCAGAATTTTCCAGCACCAGTAACCCAACTTCGAAAACTCATAACAATTTGAATACTCAGAGGATTTCAAAATAAAACCCATCAATGGAAAGCTTAGGATGTCTAGTTTCATGATATGTAATCGTATTCATGTGATTCTAAATAAAGAAAACAATATGAAGCAAAGAATGCAGACTATTCATATCATCACAGCATTACAAACACCCATATATTAACCAAATCATACTACAAATAGCTAAACGCAAACAATTAATAAAAATAAATTATACAAGTCAAAGAAATACTTAATACCTTAAGGAAAACATCAAAAAAAGAAGTTATAAAACTTTCTTTTTCTTCTCCAAAGACTTATGTTTCTTTTTTTTTTTTTCTGGGATTTGTAACGGTGTAGAAAATAAAAGATGGCTTCCTCTTAAATATTTTTGGTAATTAATAAATACCTTTTTTAAAAAATAGAAAGTAAGAAAAAGTGAGTTTTAAGAGAATTTCTTTTTTAATAAAAGCTAATAACCTACATAACTTGTTTAAAACAAATTGATAAATTTTACTTACACGCAAATACCCAATTTGGTAAGGATAAAAGAGGAAACAAATAACGGTCCTTACAATATTAGTTCTTGAATTAAACCCGGCGCCTCCAGTAATCACATGATAAATATTCTTTCCATATTTCATAATATGTAGAGAAGTGAGATACTGTTGCAAATTCATCAGAAATCTCGTACGAACGACAATTTCAACAATTCTTAATTCGGTTTCCACCAAACAGTAATTCTTTTAATATTGTTGAGAAAACTATTCGAAGGCCCAATAAAATGGAATTCAAGCCCAAATCGGGGTCCAATGGCCATGGAGGGCGCGTCGCCGGAAGTGGCGGGAAAAGTCCTGTGTCAACCGTAAAAGCACAAGCGAGTTAAAGTGTTACAATTTTCCTTTGGTGATTTTTTAAATTCCCATTTTACCGTTAAAATTTAATTTTTTGGGGAAAAAACATTTGTGGGGTAAGGTGATGATATAGCCCAATGATTCTTTGCCATATTTGATGAGGTGCAAAGTACTGGGTTCTACTATAAGATTATTGATTTTTTTTAATATTAAATTTAATAAGTCTCATAGCAGACTTCACTGCTCTACCACATATCAGAATCATTAAAATATCACACCGCCTCAACATATTGAGGATATGGAAACAGTCGCGCACAAATCCTTGTAGAAAGAGAGTGGAGAATATTCAAACCAAAAATACAAATTATATATTATCTTTTAACGTGCGACCAGGAAACATTTAATATAATGGCGTGGAAAATAAAAATAGTTACAAGACTTGAAGGATAGGATACACGGTTTGTATCAAAGTGAGTAAAACAAGCAGAAACGCAGCAATAGTTCCGGTGCCTCTCCAAAGATTGCTGAAATAAACTCTTTGAAAAGTTGCCTTGGTATGGTTCCAGCGGTTTTCATAGTGATTCTTGAGATCCTCAGAGACGGCACAGTAACGGGAATAAGGACCTAAAGTTATTTCTAGGCCAAGTCTATTGAACATCCTTGTGATTGTAGCACTGTCACCCACATTATTCGATATAATTTTCTTTTCCACAAGAAAATCTACATCTTCTTTAGTGTTGACGAGCGAATCCATTAGCTCAATGAAATTGCAAACGTGGGTATCATCTTGATAGTGACACTGCTCCAATGCCAAAACGTTTCGGAAATACAATTCTGTCTCGTCATATACTTCGATCTTTGGAATTCGAAGCTCATCATGCACTTCCAAACAGAGCTTTTTAACCTTCTTAAAACTTACATCAAGTGAGCATTCTCCTTCGTTACACTTGAACTTCACTCCTGACTCATTCAATTTGACTGCACAAGGTACATCTGTAACAGTTCCCCTTGACCCTGTAGGTTCTTGGAATTGGTACGGTTTTTTCGTCATAAAATGTCTTCTCAAATCAGTGAAATGTTTAACTTCCTCGATCCCCACACCAATTTCACTTAGCTGCTTACTGGGGAAGAAGAAGTTACAAGAAAGATCAAAGAAAGAGGGATAACTAATTTCAGAGTTAGGAAAGGCTAACCTGTACATTTCGTTGAGTACAAAGAATGGAAGCTGGTTTTCTAGTAATTGTAAGTCGCATGAAATAAGTGTTAGACGCGGTATGACTAATAGAAAATCTCTCGGTCCAAAGCAGCTTCTTAGAAACAGTTCAATAATAAAGACAGCATCATATAGAATCATCGTTATGAAATCAAATTTTTTAAGCTTAAACGTACACGACGTGTCTTCATAGCAATTACGGATAGTTTGTTCGTAAAGGTCTACGAAGTGTATAAGTTCTTGCCATTTCTCATCGGTGATCCGCTTGCTAAATTCTCTTTGATATCTTATCTTCTGTTTCTCCATATCGGCTAATTCATTTTTACGGTGATGAAGAGGGCCTATTGAAATTACCTTAGGAGTGTAGGCTTCTTTATTTATTTTCCGGAGACCCTTAGGGACCCTGTAAATACAACACCCACGTTGAGGCTCCAGCTTTTCCCGGACGTCAATTCGAACCTCTTTTTTCTCTTTAATAGAAGCAATTGTTATTTTATCTTCCTCCTCCATGTTCCAACTCCTAATTAATTATAACCAGTAACACACACAAAGGGTCAATTAATTAACAATAACAATATATATAATCGACCTCAACCACCCTTAGCTAAAATAGAATTTAATTGTTAGGGTAAAACATGATATCAATTATATGTATGGGAGCTTCACACAAATTTAGTAAAAGATATAATATCCTGAATTATCAAGCCTTCATGATGGTGTTAGAATCATAGCTCAGATGCAAAGAGGCTTCTATTCTCTCGTAAACTAGTATTATTCAAATTACTATAAGGAAATCCAAACTAATCAAGATAATTGCTGGACAAAAATCATACACTTGAAATGCAGAAAGAGCATAGACAAAAAATGTTAAGGACATGCAAAAGTTGTTGAGTGAACCTGAATTAATATTTTGGCTTTCTCACGCGCGGACGTTCCAAATGTTCTTTTCTCCTTTTTCTGTAATTATGTTTTATAATTTCTACGCTGCACTACTCCGTTGTATATATAGTTGTTTTCCTTCTGTTTATACACGTATTTTCAATAAAGTCTTCGCCAGGTCAATGGTAATCAATTCATAAGGTTCTTTTTTTTTTCCTGTACACAAATCTTTTTATTTGTATTATTAACAAAGACTGAATCAAATTCCTTGAGCCTAATTGAGATAGGTTATAAATCCACGGTCACCATTCAATAAAGTAAGACTTCGATTTGAGTAGAACCGATAAATCTATTTATTTCTATTATAAGAAATAAAGAGTTTAATTTAATGAGAAAATCCGCACTCTAATAAAGTGAGAACTAAAAAATAAACAAAGCATGCCCTCTAATATTATCCATATCGATACATGTATAAAAACTCGGTTTAACGAAACTACCAAAATTAATGTTTTCCATTAAAATGAATCCAAATTGAGCGATGGACCAAGTGTCTTTGTTGTCAAACCAGGTGAAATCGGGCGACAACCCATTGCCCGAATTGATTACACTACCATCGCCCACCCAAATTACAAATTTGCGTGGGTGCATGAATGGGTCCACAGAATAAATAATTGTACATAAGAAGGACGAACAAAGGAGTAATTGTCTACGGCAATCACGTGGAAGGTCAGATGGGTCCACAAATTCGGTAAGATCATAACTGAGCTTCAGGAAGGATGAGGGCAAAGACAAAATGTGGCCAGAACTGCAACCCGGCCTAAATGTCTAATAGAGTCTTTTCCTCATTCAAAATATCATTTCATTTGGAATTGCAAAAAAAATATATTTATATATTATAAAAGATAGTTCACTGAAATGGGCATTTCGTGATGATAATTTGCTAATTTTTGCCAAAAAATAATAATTGAGTTTAAATTATATTATAAGGCAATAGACCTTATGAGGGTCAATGAATATCTCGTAGGACTATGAATGGATGAAGTTAAATGGTGTAGTATTTTTTTTTTTATATTTCAAATTAGTTTTCAAATGAGAAACACATCTAATTAATTCAGACCGATTTCTAACTTTGTAGCAGATGTCAACAACAAATTGATACAATCAAAGAAAGATTCAGATTTTATTCAATAACAATTTCGTCCTGATCCAATAAAAAGGACTTAATATCATAATTTCTAGGCCCTAGGTGTCGGTGCTTCATAATCGGTAAGATTTTGTAACGTAGCAAATCAAATAATAATGCATGGTTGGTACTTACATATAGGATCGACGGCGGAATTTTGTTCGTTCACAGAATTATGTAAGATGAACGGCTACGGTTAAATTGCATACTCGAAGCGAGGGTGCATGAATGGGTCCACAAAATAAATAATTGTACATAAGAAGGACGAACAAAGGAGTAATTGTCTACGGCAATCACGTGGAAGGTAAGCACAGAATAAATAATTGTACATAAGAAGGACGAACAAAGGAGTAATTGTCTACGGCAATCACGTGGAAGGTCAGATGGGTCCACAAATTCGGTAAGATCATAACTGAGCTTCGGGAAGGATGAGGGCAAAGACAAAATGTGGCCAGAACTGCAACCCGGCCTAAATGTCTAATAGAGTCTTTTCCTCATTCAAAATATCATTTCATTTGGAATTGCAAAAAAAAAAAAAAAATTTATATAGTATAAAAGATAGTTCACTGAAATGGGCATTTCGTGATGATAACTTGCTAAATTTTGCCAAAAAAATAATAATTGAGTTTAAATTATATTATAAGGCAGTAGACCTTATGGGGGTCAATGAATATCTCTTAGGACTATGAATGGATGAAGTTAAATGGTGTAGTATTTTTTTTTTTATATTTCAAATTAGTTTTCAAAGGAATATGAAAATTTTAATCTGAAAGCTTTGTAATTAAGCGTGCTAAAACTGAATCAATTCAATAATTGGTGACTTGATAAAAAGATACAATAAGTGACTTGCTAATAATAATAATATAATTTAAATATTATATTATTAATTTTTTTCACAATAACTGTAATTAAAAATTATAACACCTCAATATCAAGTAATTCGAAGACTTTGTTTCCAAATTTTGGCTCACAAGATGGGAAGAGCAAACTTAACCTGCATATTTTATTAATAAAACAAATAACTTGAGTATCACTGGGGTTTCCCACCCTGTGAGTCAAAATAATAAATTGAATAGTCAATTTATAAATGAAACAAGATCTAATTTATTATTAAAAATTTTAGAAGGCTAAAATATATAGGATGCTCGCTTTCCTAATAAAAAGTGCTAAATAATATAGGGCAAAACGTGAGTGGTTTATTTTCTTAATTGCAAACGTTGGTTATTAATCACCCATGTAGTAAGTACAAATTAAAAAAAAGGTAAAAAAATTGTAAATAAAATAAAATAAGAGAAAAAGGTAGTTTCAGTAAAATACTTAACATTAAACAATGTAATCACTAAAAGAAAAAGTACCTATTATGACAGTTCTCTGTGTGACAGTTTTTGGTCTTGAGGCCTACAACAATAGAATCGTGATAGATTTAGTTTCTTTCATACACTTATGACATAACTGTGATAGAAATATCGTTTATCAAGAAATTATGATATATTGGTGATATAAATATCATATATCAAGAAACTATGATAGACTAGTGATAAATTATTTCGCTATCAAGAATGAAAGATTGATTTTTTATGTTGACTTTAATTGCGGGGTTTCACTTAATTTTTAAAAATATTATATTACTAAAATAGAACTGAAACGATGCCATCTCAGTTTTATGTTTCGCAAGTGTTTGAGGAAAACATAAACGTAAATAACAAAAAAAAATTAATAAAACGTTGCGTTTTGTAAAGGGGGGAAATACTTTTGTGAGAAAAGAGGGAAATTTTTTTCTAAGTGTTCAAAAAATTTGCAAGCGTTATTGTGGAATCTCAAAAATAATTAGCACACTTGCAGCAAACCCTCAAAGGCCGGCCATAGCAAACTAACGACACCCAAACACCCATAATTTTACTGAATCGTCTCTCTTTGCTGCGGTTGTCATTGAACCGTCTCTCTTTGCTGAGACGAAGTCAGTGCTAATCGAAACCCAAATTGGAATGAGAACAACATCCAGGGTACTTTTATTGACTCAAAGAAACCCAATCGCTTACCGTGAAAGAAGACCCAAATATGTTGTTGCCGAAGTTGAAACCCTAGGCTTGACGGTGAATTGAAGCTTCACACCCACTGGTGAGTCATTGCTGCATTTGCATGTGTTTAATTTTGACTATTTATTCAACTTTTATGTAAAGTTGTAAATAATTTGTAAAAACTTGAAATGTATTTGCATGTATTGCATATATTGCATATATTTCGGTAATCAATTTACTAAATAATTTCCCAGGAAGATATAATGTTGTTAATTTTGAGTTCTGTTTTGAGTTGTAATCGTGCATTGCATAATGTTGTTAATTTTTTTTTATTCTAGGTAATTCTGATTATATTCATGTGTTTGTGTGTGAATTTTTTTTTCTAGCTATTTCGGATATTGAAGCTTCGTTAAGTTAAATGAGTGTTAGTGTACGAAGATGGTGATATTGGCCTGAAATGTCTATAACAAAGCCTGAGGAGGGAATCTTAGTAACTGATTCTGTTATGTAAAATTAAGGGATTCTCACCTCTCATTGTCCTCTACCTATGCATGTGGTGTTGTAGCTATT
Organism: Citrus australasica; assembly: GCA_029618585.1. NCBI lineage: Eukaryota > Viridiplantae > Streptophyta > Magnoliopsida > Sapindales > Rutaceae > Citrus > Citrus australasica. Next base: position 32,119,440 of record JARCIV010000003.1, on the reverse strand, counting down.
TGGCATCTGGTGGTATTGTTGTTACTATTGTTGTCTTGAGTCGTAACATTTGCGTGTCAAATATAAATAGTTGTGATTGCTGCATAAACGTGACAGTTCGATGTTCTTGATTTGTTGAAGGCATTGTATTAAGGTACTTGAAGATTTTCTTTGTGTTTGCTTTCATTTTTGTTCTACTGATGTATATTATTTGAAGTTTTAGTTTATTATTTCTTCTTAGGCTTACTGTTGTAGTTTATTATTTCTTCTTAGGCTTACTCATATGATTAATGTAATTTATTGGTACCTTTTTAGCCCTCTTGAATCCAAGTTTTGGAATTCTATCAACTGATCATTCAAAATATATTTCAATAATCAATATTGTTGCTACCTGGAATTAGATATAGCAGCAGATTGTTGTGTTTAATCTGGTAAGTTCCATTTCTTATCTTCTATTATTTGATTTTTTGAAGTTGTTATACACTTGCTTAAAATTTACATATCTTTAAATTTATAATTATGATACTATGTAATGTGTTTGTTGTGGGGTCTGTCTTATTTATTATATTTATAGTATAGCAGGAGAGTGAACTTTTGAAAAGTATGAAATTCAGTTTATCAACTTTCTTGGTTGCTATATTTGTAATTTTGAAATTTGTTTATGGAGCATGACCATGCTTTTCCGTAAAGTAGGTTGTTCCTTTAATATAAAAGAGAAAACTATATGGGCCAAATTGTGTTTAATTTGAAAGGCCTCATGTAGGTTTAACTTTATTTATTTCACATGGTGCTGTAACATTAGACAAATATTCTAAGTATGTACATTCTTTCTTGGTTTTATGTATATGTTAGGAACATTAATTATTAAGCCAGAAATGGATAAATCTTGGATTCAATGTAATCGACTGTCGATAGAATATGAAGAGGGTGTCCAGAAATTTATAAATTTTATTATAAAAAATGCAGGAGGCAGTAGTGTCATTAGGTGTCCATGCCTTGATTGTGGGAATTTATCGTTTGAAACACCTACAACTGTAAAAGATCATTTATATATGCATGGTTTTGATGTGAAATACGACAATTGGTTTTGGCACGGGGAAGAGATTCGTACGAGTCCTTCTCCTCAAAGAGAAAACCATTTTCAGCAACAAAATATAGAGTTTGACAATGGTAATGAGTTAGAAATGGTTAATGATGCTTATAAAGGTTGTTGTGGGGACCCTAAGGCATTCAAAGAGTTGTTAAAACAGGCTGAGAAACCCTTGTACCTAGGATGCACAAAATTTACTAAGTTATCCTTTTTAGTGAAATTGTTCAATGTGAAGGGTATATTTGGGGAGTCTGACAGTAGTGTTTCTGCATTTTTGAGTGTTTTAGCAGTTGCTTTCCTTGAAAATAATGAAATTCCAACCTCTATGTATGAGGCCAAAAAGACAATGTCAGCTTTGGGCTTAGAATATGTTAAAATTCATGCTTACCCAGACGATTACATACTCTACAAAAAAGAGTATGAAGGTCTTTTTGTATGTCCTACTTGTGGGTTATGTAGATGGAAGAAAAAGGATAGTACTGTAGACCAATATAGGAAAGGGGTTCCTGTAAAAACTTTATGGTATTTTCCTCATATACCTAGGTTTAAGCGCATGTTTCAGTCATCCGAAACTGCTAGGGACTTGACTGGGCATGCAAATGAGAGGATGATTGATGGTAAACTCCGACATCCGGCTGACTCACCATCTTGGAAGTTAGTAGATGAGAAATGGTCGATCTTTGTATCCGATCCTAGAAACCTTCACCTAGCTCTATCAGCTGATGGAATTAATCCACATAGCTCTCTTAATAGTACATATAGCTGCTGGCCAATAATTCTTATTACTTATAATCTTCCACCATGGTTGTGCATGAAACGAAAATTCATGATGTTGTCCCTCTTGATTTCTAGTCCTCAACAACCGGGTTTAGACATTGATGTGTATTTGTAACCTCTTATTGAGGATTTACAAACTTTATGGGATGTTGGGGTGGAGGCATATGATGCCTACAAAAATGAGTACTTTAATTTGCGGGCTGTATTACAATGGACAATAAATGACTTCCCAGCATACGAAAATTTAGCAGGATGTACTGTTAAAAGATATTATGCCTGCCCATATTGTGGTGTAGAAACACCAAAATGTAGACTTAAACACAGTGGAAAAAATGTATACATTGGGCATCGGCTTTGGCTTCCTCATGGTCATAAATTTCGGTTCCAAGCAAAAGTCTTTGACAATAGTGTGTGTGATGAAACCCCTCCAAAACTGTTAAACAGGGAGGCAATTTTCCAGTTGGTCGACTCTATTGATAATAGATGGGGGAAAAACAATAGTAAAAAGCGTAAGAGTGCGAACAATGATGATCTCATGTGGTAGAAGAAGAAATCTATATTTTATAATTTAGAGTATTGGAAGCACTTGCTTGTGCGACATCAATTAGATGTTATGCACATTGAAAAGAATGTTCGTGAGAACATCTACGGTACGTTGCTGTATATTCCTAGAAAGTCCAAAGATGGACTGAAGTCGAGGATGGATCTCTTGGAAATGAAAATTAGGCACACCTTAGCACCACAAGTTAAAGGAAACAACAATCGTACATGGCTTCCTCCTGTTTGCCACACCTTAATTAAGGAGGAAAAAGCAAGATTCTGTGCAGCTTTGAAAGTATCAAGGTTCCTATTAGATACTCTTCAAATATTAGGAATCTTGTGTCAAAAAAGGACTTTAAACTCCAGGGTCTTAAGTCCCATGACTGTCATGTTCTTATGCAACAACTTTTGCCAATTGCCGTAAGGTGTATGCTGCCCAAACATGTCAAAGAAGCTATCATTAGGTTTTGTTTCTTTTTTAATTCGTTGTGTTCAACTGTGATTGACGTGACAATGCTAGATAAATTGTAGAAAAACATTGTAGAAACTTTGTGCTTGCTTGAAAAATGTTTTCCCCCTTCTTTTTTTGACATAATGGTTCATCTTACTATTCACTTAGTGAGTGAAGTTAGACAATGTGGTCCCGTATATTTTCGGTGGATGTATCCTTTTGAGTGATACATGAAAACTCTAAAAGGCTATGTTCGAAACCGTAACTGTCCTGAGGGTTGCATAACGGAGAGTTATATTGCCGAGGAAGCATTAGAATTTTGTGCAGAATACTTGGAAAACATGCCCACAATTGGGGTTCCAGCTGGACATGTGCAGAATTTAGAAATTGACAAGCCCATTAGTGGTGGACAAATGGTGGAAGTTGATCGAACTTCATTAGATCAAGCACAATTGTATGTTTTGCATAACACTGAGGAAGTTCAGCCTTATATAAGGTGATATTATCTAACTTATGTTATTTTAGCTTTATATTTGTCAGGTTTTGGTAGTTTAGGAACTTGAAAATTTTGTCTTTTTAACTGATTTTTAGAGAGCATGAGGATTGATAACAACTTTGCCATCCACGAAAAAATGAGAAGTGGTTGCAAGATGAACACAACCGAACATTTGCAGATTGGCTAACAGATAAGGTTTTGATAACAGTAGTTTTAATTAATTCCTTTTTTCCTTTCTGTTTCGGTTTGTGCTTGTTTAACATTGTATTCCTATCGATTAATAATAGGTAAATATGTGGATAGAGAACGGTCACGTTGTTACTCAAACAATCTGTTGGTTATCTCAAGGGCCTCGTCCTTATGTTTTCCAACATCTTGGTTATGACATAAATGGTTTTCACTCTGTTACAAGAGATTGACACTTAAATAGGGTTACTCAAAATAGTGGAGTGTCATTGGTTGCACTAACAATTTCAGTTGCAAGTTCAAAAGATAAAAATCCTGTCACTTCTAACATCACATACTATGCAGTGATTAGAGAGATTTGGGATCTAGATTATGTTATCTTTAGAATTCCATTAATGAAGTGTGACTAGGTACATACCAGAGTTGGTGTTATGAAGGATAGACTCGGTTTTACTTTGGTAGACTTGCAACGAATGGGCTATAAATTTGATCCATTTATTTTAGTTTCTCAAGCCAACCAAGTTTTTTATGTACCTGATCAGCTTAATAAGAAGTGGTCAGTTGTATGCCAAATGCCTAGAAGAGGTAAACCCACAAAAAAAAAAAAAGAAGATGCAGTGGAATACCCTTCGTTGACTACTGAATTTCCAAGTGCTGATAACATAAACTCTATTGACAATGATGCTGCAATGTACGCACGAGACAACAAAGAGGGAATTTGGATTGGACCTTTAATATCGTTTCTGTGTTTGTTTGCATGAGTTGTTTTTTGAGTCATTCTCAAAATGATATATGTTAAGGTTAATACAAGAAGTATTTTATGCTATCTGTTACTATTTTATTTTATATTTTTGGCAGTTTTTATATGATAATGTATTCTCATCATTTGATTTTATTCTGCAGTTGTGATATTCATCAGGGATAAGGGAAAAAAATGTCCCTGAGATTTCTTCACCTGAGCAATCCGATGCCCATTTCGATGCGTTTTTAGATGAACAAAATGATGGATTTGTTGGTGAGGAATTAGAGTACCATGAGGCACTTATATGCAAAGGATATGATCTTGAAACACCCCTGGCTGATCATGTCCCTGATCTTGATGAGTTTAGAGATGGGAACGAGGATGAATCTGAGAGCAGTAAACAAAGCATAGGTGGCACTGTTAGGTCAGAACAATAACAAAAAGAGGAAAAGAAGTGGAAGGATTGGTTAAATACAACAACCTTGGTGTTCCAGTTGGTGAAGAAGCCATTGAGCTGGCTACGTATATTGGTGTTTTGGCTCGTACATCAATTCCAATCCTCTACAACGATTGGCGTAGAGTTCTAGATGATACGAAGGAGCATCTATGGGAGTCTGTTAAGGTATAAAATAATTTCCTTAAGACGATTACTCTAGTTTTATTGTTGCTAGAAAAAATCTGAAAAATCTCATATTTTGAGAATGAAACTTGAAGGTGTACTTCGTGGTTCATCCTCTAAGTAGGAAGCAAGTACTACAAGCCATCGGAGCTGCATTTTGGAACTTTAAGTACACGCTAATGAGGAACTATGTTTTACCATTTTTTAATGACCGTAAAAGGCTTTTCAAGCCACCAGCACGGTACAGCACAATTGATAAGGAAAGTTGGATTAACTTTGTAAAGGAAAGACTATCTGAAAAATTTCAAGTGAGTGTCTAATTCAAGTGTTAATAATATATCAATGCTTATGACATTTTTCCTTATGTGTTTATCCATTGTTTGTTTGGTTGTTTTAAGCAGAAAGTTAGTGGTGTGAATAAACTTAGGCGGTCACAAAACAAGTTTAATCATTGCCTAAGTAGAAAAGGATACGTTGGGTTAATGCAGGAAGTGGTATGTACTGTGAGTTAGTTGCTAACATTTTACTGTTGTTTGGTTAATGCAGATAATGATTGTTACTAATATTTTAACTTTTTATTAACTTTTTTACAGTGCTCAGAAACAGGCCTTACTGAAGAAGAAATGGACAGGAGTGTTCTTTGGAAGAGAGCTCGGCAAATGAAAAATAGAGGATACCACCCCGATGTTGAAGCTGTTATTAAAAAAATTGGAAGAAATTTTTTGCTTACTACTGTAATTCTAGTTGTGATTACTTATACTTTCATAACATTAGCTTACTTAATTCATTTGTGTGGTAGGATAAACTGGAGATGGAAGCTAAGAAAGGAAAGATGCGGACATCCGGAAAAAATGATATTCTCACCCAATCTTTGGGAAAAGCTCCAGAATGTGGTCATATGCAAGGAGTAGGCAAGTTTGTGACCCTGTCTCTATATTTTCAAACTTGCCAGAGGCCTGCTGATAGAGACAGGCAAAGAGATGACTATTTATGAAGGGAATCAATTAACCGGCATTTGGAAGAAATGAGAAATGAACTGAGCAAAACACCTCGTCATTCAGATATAGTAAGTTCCAGCTACCCTCGCGTGCCTGGTGAAAACAATAATGTTGTTGGAGATGATGGCATAGAGTCCATTCAAGCTGAAGCAATTGCTGAAAAAGCAAAGGTCAGTTTGTTTACTATTTTTTCTTATTATTTCTAGATTTAGTTTTTTACTGGATAAGGGTTGCTGTAGTTACTGTTCTTACCTGTTGTTTGTGGATTTAGTTTGCTGTATGTTTACTATTTATACATATGTTCTTTCTAGGGTGTCATTTGATACTGTTAACTACTTTATAAGATAAATTTAGAGTATTTAGAAACTATTTATGCCAATCACACTGAACAATTATGTTTGTAGCAGCTTGATCATTTGAAAAAAAAGAAGCAAAGGACACCTAAAAACACAGTAGGTATGAACCAGCCAATAGTATACTCTAAGAAAGAGACAAACATAGCAAACAAAAACAAGGATACACCTGCCAAAAAACTCTCTGTCATTGCAAGAAAGAGTCTAAGATTGAACCCAATTGAAATCCCAGTGGAGATGCCTGTTGTTACAGGGAAAAACAAAGGGCAACCCTAAACATCAAGGCACAAAAAAATATTTGAACTTTGAATCAGCAGAACAACATAATGATATAATAGAGATAGGACATACAAATACTGTAAAACAGACCAAGGACGAGGGCAAAAAAGTTGCAGTGAAGCCTTTGCCAACAAGGAGGTACACAAGGCATGCAGGAGGAGTACAACGAAACAAGATTCCGTTGCTGCAGTTGTTTGGCACAATGTGTGAAGCTAAGATGTTAGACCAAAAATGGATTCCATATCTACTGGATGATGGTGTTTTCCATTTGGAAGGAGCTCATATTGGAAGGTGTGACTGCAGTGCAGTTCTGTCAATGGATGCTATAGGAGTAAACATAATCGAAGTCTATATTGCGTAAGTGATTCATAATCATTCTAGTTTTATGTGTACTTTTTATGGGAGTCCCAATTAATGGACTTTAACATTGTTTGTCTATTGCTTATCAGGATGTTGTATGCTTCCATTCTCCTTGGGAAAAGAGGAGTGAAACCATTTGGATTCGTTCGTCCAGGTTTGGTTTCACTAGGCGAAGAACGTAATCCTACTGCATCATTTGACCTTAGGGCACGTGGAGTTTGTGATCGATTGAAAAAAGCGAAGAAGGGACAATTCATCTTTATGCCTTATGATCCCTAGTATGCTCCTTTAATACTTTTCAACTCATATTAATTTCTTTTCTTGCCTTAATTTACTGAAATTGCTACCTTAATGTTCTTTCTTTTATTATAGTTATCATTGGGTGCTGGTCACCTTTGATGTGTTGAAAAAAGAAGTTTATTATCTCGATTCTTATGGGGGAGATCCTGGTGATGATTTAAAAGAGCTCATTAAAGTGTATGTTCAATTTTTTTTATTACCATTGTCAATATAAAATTACTTTTACATACTTTACAGATACTTTGTTACAACTTTTTTTTTTGTATACAGCTCTATGACAATGTTTATAGCACAAGAGCGTAAGGAGAAATGGAATTATAATAAGATGGTCCGATCCATAAAGGTTTGAACTATTACCTTAACTATAATTATATATTACCATGCTTAATTGTTATTAAAATGAACTGTACAATTGCTGATTGTGAACAGGTCCCACAGCAACCAACAAGTTCAGTCGTGTGTGGATTTTACGTCATGAGATTCATGAAGGACTTAATTAATGACTTCTCTTTACTCATGAACAATCTGAGTTCCTTGATCATAATTTGCTTCATAAAAAAGAACAAGTCATGTTTCAAAGTTTCACTAAATATTTATTTTTCATAAATAGTTCAATGGAAAGACATATTCCGATACTGAATTAGATGAAGTCCGTATTGAGTGGGCAAACCATTTTTTTGGAGTACTTGCTGTTATGTGAGGTAATCCTTACCTATTACGTTGTTATTGTGAGTTCATTGATAAAATAAATTATTACTACCTATATTTTACTTGGGCAGTTATCTAGCTTATTATACTTCTATGTTGGATTATGATGAAGATGGTGGGTACTGCTGGAGTTGGCTAGTTTTTTTCTTTGTTTGGAAAATAGCTCCTGGATATTGATGCAATTTTACACATTTCGATTGTTCTCTGGTTGGATTTTCACATTTGGGAACTGCTGGCCTTGTCTAATTAGCATTTTTGGCTCCTCTTATGTTGCAGGAAGTGTTGCTGGAAATGAACTAGGTTGTTGCCTTTGTTCATGTTGGTAGAAATGACTCTGTTGTTGGCTTCCTTATGCTACTAGAATTGAACTGATCATGGTTTATTTGTGTTGTACATGTTGCTGGAGTTTAGTTCTTAGGTTGTTACAATACTCTTCTTCTATTCATGTTGGACTTGTCACTCTCGAATTTGATTAAATTATGTTTGCTGACAATTATGAAATCTTAGTAAATGTTATCCATTTCATTTTCTTTGTCAGTCATTTTTTAATTGCAATATTAATTTTAATAATCTAATTAATTAGCTAATTTATGAAATATTAATTTCTACTAAATCAATTGCGGGATTGTTATTAAAATGATAATAATTTCATGGTGCAAAAAAAATACCATTTTTTTATTAATTATAATTTCAATTTTTGATTTAATTGAAAAAATTCATTTAATTATAATTTGCATTTCGCACCAAAATTAATTTTCCCGCCAAAAATTCAAAATATGGCGCACAAATTTAAAAAAATAAGGAGCCAAATTCAAATTTATTATATTCCCCTCTAAATAAAGTTATGACAGTTATGTGACTAGTAATATCTATCACAGATTATGACTGGTATTATTCTGTCATTAATTCTTGACGGTGGCCACAATGACGATATGAACAACCGTCATCCACCTCCTACTATGATAGTTTTTGCCTGTCATAGTAGGCATTTTTTCTTGTAGTGAATGGAAGAGCTTTTTAGAGTAAAGGGTAGTTTCAGTAAAATACTTAGTATTAAAGGGTATTATTGAAAGTAAGATTTTGATGGTTGGAGCCTACACATGACTAGTGCATGCATCATGTGAGAAATCAAAAATATTTTCTTTTGGCTAAAGAATGAGGAGCCAATGAAAATAAAGACTCTTTGATAAAGCAACGAAAGAACACCACGTCAGCCACCCTCCACAGCATCCTAAAAATCAACAAGACCACAAGTGGAAAGGCTGCCACATTCATAACAATAAAGGCAAAAAGGTAGCTAGAGGTTTCCTTACCTCCCAAGCCTATAGATGTCACCATTTAGGGACTACAAGGCAAAATTACCCAAATATCCTCACCTGAGGGGGCCTGCCACTTAATCAGCAACACGGTTGAAAGGACTACAATAACCCTCAGGCACACTCCCCAAAAGCTCAAAGGTGTCTCCAAATAATGGTAACTCATTCATTGAGAAAAATACACCTTCACCTTCTTCTTTAAAACATATTCTCCATTATTAAAAGGTTCAAGGTCATGTAGACTTTGTGCTCGCCATTTATTACTCAAAATCTAACTTGAGAATTGAAGTATGGTCGCCATCCATCACTGACTCCTCCTCTAACCTCAACTTTTTTTGTGTTGTAGGATTCATACAACCCAAATTGATGGTTTTTCATCTCTCCATTTTCACCATATTCTCACTCTATTATTGCCAAACACTCAACATACCTAGCTAACCTTCTCAGTCTTGTAAGAAAATACCTCAAACATAACAAGGCAGCCTCATCACCTACCTTTTAGGTATCATTTTGTTTTAATCAGATCCACTAAAATCTAGTTAAAACAATATGAAGATTAAATTAAAACCTATTAAATATGTTAATCATAATTGAAATGTTAATTGATTGGGACATTCGAGACATTTAGGACAATCCAGACATTTGAAGTTTTGATCGTCCAAGATTGATTCTAATTTTGATAACAAAAATACAAATTGAACAAGATTGTTTATATTTATGTCTCTTTTAGGTAATTGTGGCAAAAGTGGGATTAGAAAATCCTTGACCATCTCAGAGCTCTATCATCTCTACATGAAATTAACTAAATCTGACTAAATAATTAAACATCTTAAAAATGGGACTCCTGTCAAAATTGCAAATCCTTCACCCTTGATTGAACCTTGACCGACCTATTATAGCCATACCATTTGCCGGTAATGGTGCTTTATTATCGCCGAAGCCTTGTCTCAAGGCGAACAACTTCCTCTCTGATTGGCAACCCTTACACCAGCCACTATTGTCTCTAAACTTAAACCTTAGATCATGGCAAACCTTCTAAAACTTTCTCCACCATCGCCACCTTATTAGCCTCTGCTGGCGATGAGTTCTTGCTGAAGAGCCTCCATTGAACCTGACATACACCCAATAATCGTTTCATAATCATCATTCTCTCAAATCCGTGCAACCCTATACTAAACCCACACCGTTAGCTTTGCCCTCCCTTGCACTATCGATTAACCTCCCAACCACCCTTATATTATCATTTAACCACCAGACCAAATTAGTGGAGGCTAATGCATATCTAACCCTTACAAAACCTAATTCTCACATTTTTAATTTGCCTAACCCACCCTTATGCCCTATGCGTGCTACTGCCGCATTTTCACCATCTGGATAGAAGCTTGCTAACTTAGGCAACCTTACTGATCCAATCATTTCCCATCACCTCTAAAATTGGTCAACAACAACCACCACCCAAAACTGTACCCTTCCTAAACCTTCAATTGCCTCTATGATTAATCCTACAACAATCTTTGACCTTAATTCCTTTATCACCCTTTAAAATTTTCGTTGATTTTGTTGCTGACTCATCAGCTCCGTAGATCCCTATTAAGCCAGTGTTATGCTTCATGGAGGAGAATCTGCAATTCTTTTTTAGATGAGGAAATTCAGTCCATGGCTGAACTTTATAAATTATTTTTTGTTGGTAAGTTCTCACTTGGCCGCCTGCCTATAGATGTCATTCATAAGTTTTTGTTTTTTAAGGGTTAAAGGGGAATTTCCCAAGTTATCTTGTTGGATAATAGGCATATTATTATCAAGCTTGAGATGGAAGAAGATTATTCTAAAATTTAAATTCAATTGACCCCATATGTTAGTGGCAAGGGTATGCATACATTTAAATGGACAATTGATTTTATTGTTTTGAGGAAGCCCCCATTGTGCCAGTCTGATATCTTTTTTGTATTTGTCTATTCATCTTATTAGTTACAAAATAGCTCTATTCTCGATTGCTCCAATTGTTGGTAAGTCATTACTTGTTGATCATGTTACAGTATTTGTTAATAGGCCATCTGTTGCTAGGATTTAATTAAAAAAAATGTAATGTTTAAAGTCATTTGCTACCATGTCTTTGAGTTAGAAAAGTGACTTTAGTTTTTGTCAAGACGTTATTTCTGAGTGGGTACCCTTTTTGTCAAGACGGTCGATGCTTTTTATGTTTCTATTGCGTGTAGCCCAACAACCTGTTGATGCACCTCATGATAGAGTCATAGAGACAATAGTAAGAAGCCTGTGTTAGATGTTACTGTTTAGCCTAGTATGGCTCTTGTTCCTCAATACGTTGTTATCACGAATAATTGACCTCGGAAGCCTAGAGTATAGCCCCCTTAGTTTAGGAAGAAAGTTCTGGGTCTGTTTTGTGGCCTAATCCTACTAATGAGATTCGACCATTTGGGTATGCGTTTATTGGTGAGGTTTCTATGGATATTAGCACTCTTATCCCTATTGCTTAGAATGTAGAGACTGACATGACTGTCAGACTCAGGCTATTATTGTTGCGGATAATAATACTATTTTGGTTGACTGGGGTGTCCTTATGATGCCAATAGAGGATACTGCCCATTTATATTTAGCCCCCTTAATTCACATTGTATTGATACTCCTGGTGATGCTTTTGAGGGTGGTGATCATCAGTTTGGTTTTGAAGGAGGTGACAACCAGTTGGGCTTATCTAGATATGGTACATGTACTACTTTTGAGGATGAGTTTTGGGAGGATGCAGGATTTTATCCGATTCTGAGGCTATTTGGACCCCTCATGGTTGTAGTAATTAATAGTGTGGACGGCTTGACAGTTGCTAGTTCATACTAGGATTTTGCTTTCGTTACGGGCTAAAAATACCATAATACTCGTCAAGGTTATGTCTCATTCTCCTTAAATAGAATATTAGGGGATTAGGAAGCCCTCGCTGTTCACAGATTGCAAGAATTGTTTCATATGCGTCATCTATCTTTAATTTTTATTTTGGAGCCTTTTTCTTGAAGATGATTGGCTAGAGTTTATTCATATTCGTCTTGGGATGGATCATGCTATTTATTTTTAGTTTAGGAATATCTGGGTGTTTTGTTCTTCTCCATTTTCTATGGAGTTACTCCAGGATGGAAGTCAAGTATTACCTTGCCAGGATAGCCCATTACTAGAAAAAAAAAGACCTTTATGACGAGTATTACCCACCATCTTTGGCATGGCATGATGGTTGAGCGACCGTCATTGATTCCGGTGTCAAGAAAAAATTGTGACAGTGTTTATATGTCATGGTAAGCATGACATATTATCCATCACGATTCTGTCATTGTTGGTTTGATGAAAAATTTTCACGCATGACTAATGTCTGTCAATAACATTTCCCATTCAGCACTATTGTCTGTCACGTAAACATACCATATTTAATTAAAATAATTAAATTATTTATACATTTAATTAAATATTAATTCCTAAATTTTGGCGGTAATGAAATATATTTTAATTTTTTGTGAGAATTTTTGGAATTGGTGCTATTGTAATGTTCTTAAGTTTTTTCTAATAACATTTTTTTTTGCTCTTCAAATTCTCAACAAGCAGAAAGGTACAACAACACATTCTAGATTCAGATAAAAGTAGTCCTTAATTCGGTATGTAAATAGTTTATGGTTATATATTATGTTTAAGTAATTTATGGTCAATAATGAGATTGTGGATAATGTGGATGATTTATTAGTATTATAAGATATGGAGATTAAATTATTAATGTGGAGTATCGAATCTTGAGCATAAGGTGTAAGTTATGGCTTTGAGGTCATTATGTTAATTATAGGCTTACAAGTATGAATTGGGGAATTGTAAGTTGTAGATATCTTATACATAGTTATGTAAAATAAAGTTAATTGTATTTTCTCATGTTTGAAAAGCAATTACATCATTTGCTTGATTTAGGAGCCGTGAATCTAAGTCAACCCCATAGACATCGATGATAGCCAAGCTTGAGCATCATCATTGTAAGTATAATACTGATAACTCTATGAAATGAGAATTATCATGGCACTTTTAGATTTAAATCAATACTGGTTAGAGAGTAAATGATATATTTTCATTGCATTTTTGTTATAATTTGCATAATCATTCATCTTACTTTACTCTTCAAAAATTTTGTTTGATTTAGAATAAATTGTGTGCTTAAATCATGTGCAAATTTTAGGTGACCAGAAGCTCAAATTTCAAGGAAGGAATATGATAACTCTATAAAATGAGAGTTATCATGGCATTTTTAGACTTAAATCAATACTACTTAGAGATTAAATGATGTGTTTTCATTGCATTTTTTGTTATATTTTGCATAATCATTCATCTTAGTTTATTCTTCATAAATTTTGTTTGATTTAGAATAAATAGTGTGCTTAAATCATATGCATAATTGTAGATAACCGGAAGCTCAAAATTTCAAGGAAGGAGTGCTAATGCAATAGGCTAGCAAAAGATGGAAAAGAACTTGGCTACAAAAGAATTGAAACAAATCTGCAACAGTAGAGTTGCTGTAGTCATCACTGTAGCAATCGTTGTCGTAGCAACCATTGCCATTGCTGTAGTAATCCTGGAACAACGACTGAGAAAAGTTTACAGAATATTGCGATTTGCAGTTTCCTAATCTTGAAGATACGCGACCTAAGTTTCCGTTTACCCTAATTTTCAACTATAAAAAGAGCACATACCATAAGGAAAAGAGGGAGTCGTCACCCAAGGATAAAAACCACAAAGAAACAAAAGAAAAACATGATTCAAGAGAGATATTGAGGGCTGCACAAGAGGAGAATTTGCATAAATCAATCGAAAACTTAGTCCTTCTTATTCTTCTCTTATTTTCTTGTTTACTTTTTAGTCTTGAGGATGTGTTTGATGGCTGAAACTTTGCTCTTTGTTTTTCTTTTACAAATCATGAACTAAATTTATTTGTGGCTGAGTGACAAACAATCTTGATAGTTTATTGACTGAAAATATGTGTTGCTGCATGTTTTCTGTAGCATTTTATTTTGATAGTTTTTATTTTTATTCATTATTTTGGTTGATCACCCATTTAATGTTACTAGCTAAGGAAGAGCCACAAAAGGGCTGATCTTAGTGGAACATATCAGAACAATATTTGATTTTAGATTAAGTTTCCTGGATTGAGTTTTACTTGATCCCAAAAGGGTTATGCTTAATCTAAAATTTAGTGATGAACTAGATATAGGGATTCACCATGTAGGATAAATAGAACATAAGCGTGTAATACTATATCTTATATTGGCATAACAATTGATCACTGTTAGATTACATATAGATATAAGATATCCAACAAGCGACAACTGAGAATACATGAGGATTCTGCCCAGTGTTGTAGGAGATGCTGCAGCAACCAGAGAAACATTAGAAAAATAGTCAAAACCATTAAGAGAATTTATTCACTCAATTACTCTTTATTCTCATTGGTATTATCTTTGAGTTTAACATGATAATTTACTTTGTTACATTTTATTTATAGCCTTTTTATTTTAATTAGTATATTAGTTTCATTGATTGTTTTGTTTTAATTTAAAACAAAATATGTGTTGCTGAGACTGTTGTAGCAAATCTAATAACATCAATCCATGTAGAGATAATCTTGAATACTCATCACTATATTACTTGTTGTATACACTTGCACATTGGCACCAATAGTAATTGCGCTTAAATTATATAATACGTTCTTGGCGCCGTTGCTGGGGATTGATTGTTTATTGTGATTTGTGAAATTAGTTTTAACGGTGCTAATTTTTAATTATATTTTAATTTGTTTATTTTGTTGGCATAAGTGATCTAGCAACCCTTGCATGTGCAAATATAAATTTATTGAATTCCAGGTTGATCTAGAAATTGAAATAACCGCAAGGAGATTAAGAAGGGAGCATCGAGAATTACAAGCTGCTGTAACAATGGATGATTTGCAAGATATACAAAACTTGAACCCTAGAGAGGAGATACAACCAGTCAATGTAGATGAAGGTCTGAATAGTCAATGTGTTCAATGGCAACCATGGAACAACAACATTATTCACATGGCGAATGATAGAGATAGAGCCATGCGAGACTACGCAATGATGACTCTTCAAGCCATACATTCAGGAATAGTTAGACCCGATGTTCAAGTTGACAATTTTGAGTTCAAACTAGTGATGTTTCAGATCCTACAAACAGTGGGGTAATTTAATGGACTGCCATCAGAAGATCCTCATCTACATCTTAAGCTATTTTTGGAAGTGAGTAATGCTTTCAAGATTGCTGGAGCATCGCAGGAAGCATTGAGACTCAAACTTTTCTCGTTTTCTTTGAG
Source organism: Citrus australasica (assembly GCA_029618585.1). NCBI lineage: Eukaryota > Viridiplantae > Streptophyta > Magnoliopsida > Sapindales > Rutaceae > Citrus > Citrus australasica. The sequence goes on along the minus strand of JARCIV010000003.1, from coordinate 32,103,882 downwards.
AGATCGTGTAAGAGCATGACTAAATTCTTTACCACCTGATTCTATCACTATATGGAATAACTTGGGTGAAAATTTTTTGATGAAATAATTCCCGCCAACCAAGAATGCAAAATTGAGGAACGAGATCATATATTTCCATCAACTTAAAGATGAGAGTTTGTATTGGGAAAGATTTAAGAAGTTACTCAAGAGATGTCCTCATCATGGTATACTTTATTGCATACAGTTAGAAACTTTCTATAATGGTCTCAACCCAAGCACTAGATTGATGGTGGATGCTTCAGCAAATGGGGCCTTATTATCTAAGTCTTAGAATGAGGCTTATGAAATTTTGGAGAGGATTGCTAACAACAATTATCATTAGCCATCAACTAGACAAGTTGTAGCAAGAGGAATAGCAAGAGTCCATAACATAAATGCCTTGACAGTATTGTCAGCCCAAGTAATCTCATTAACAACTATGGTGAAAGTTATGACCATTGCTCCAACAACTGTCAAACAAGTTGCCGAGGTCTTTTGTATTTATTGTGGAGAATGGCGCTTATTTAACAATTATCCTGGAAATCCAGCCTCAATCAACTATGTGGACAGCCTCAATAGACAGAACCAGAACAATTTATATTCAAACACTTACAACCCTGGATGGAGACAACACCCGAACTTTTTATAGAGTTATTAAAACCAGACAGCTGCATCACCTAGTGAATAGAACAGACCTGCTCAACCACCTGGATTTTATCAGCAAAATCAAGGGCAAAGCAGCACCAACAATGATCAACTCAGCTCCCTTGAAGCTTTAATTAAGGATTATATTGTGAAGAATGAAGCGGTTGTCCAAAGTCAAGCTGCATTTTTAAGAAACCTAGAAAATCAAATTGGATAACTTACTACAGCAATAACAAATCTCAAGGCAATATACTCAATAACACAGAGGACCCAAGAAGAGAAGGGAAAGAGCACTGCAAAGTGATTAACTTGAGATTTAGAAATGATGTTCATAGTCCAGTTAGTATACCAAAAAGAAGAGTTGAGTCCACTTCAATCTAGAGAGAAACTCAGATTCAAGAACAATCACAATCCTCTACTTCATAGCACACTGGCAAGAGCAGCCAAACTACAACATCTGCCGAAAATGATGATCCAACACCTATGGATAACGAGGTTGCAGCACTAACCTAGAACATGGCAAAAGATAAGCAGTTTGCACCACCTGCTACAGCACAACAGTTTAGACACCCACCACCATTTCCTCAAATGTTCCAGAGACAACAACAAGACAAGCAGTTCAGTAAAATCTTAAGAGTGCTGAAACAATTACATATCAATATATCTTTTGTGGAAGTTCTAGAGCAAATGCTGAATTATGCAAAAAAATTTAAGGATATTTTGACAAAGAAGAAGAGATTTGGAGAATTTGAGACAGTTGCTCTAACAAAAAAGTGCAACTTCAAAGTAAGATACCACAGAAGATGAAGGATCCAGGAAGCTTCACAATCCCATGCTCCATAGGCACTAAATATAGTGGCAACGCACTTTGTGATTTGGGGGCTAGCATCAATCTTATGCCTTTATCAGTGTTTAAGCAATTGGGAGTTGGTGCATGTAGACCAACAACAGTGACTTTACAACTTGCTGACGGATCTCATGCTTATCCAGAAGGGAAGATTGAAGATGTGTTGGTGAAGGTGGATAAATTTATTTTTCCGGTGAATTTCATTGTACTAGACTTTAAGGCAGACAAGGAAGTGCCAATCAACCTAGGAAGACCTTTCTTAGTCACGAGAAAAATTCTCATTGATGTTTAAAAAGGAGAATTAATCATTATGGTAAATGACCAGCACGTTACATTTAATGTTCTAGATGCCATAAGAAGTCTTGATAAGGTCATAGATTGTAATTTTGTCAGTGATGTAGACTTTATTGTAGCTGAGAGATTACACAGTTGCTGCAGTAAGGAAGAAATCAATGACGTAACATTGGAAAAATTTGATAATGAAGATCATGGAGCAACTAACATAGCATGGTTAGGAGAGAAGCAACCCTTCAGAATTGGCGAGCAAATCAAGCAAAGGGAACTCACTCCAGACCAACAAGAATTCAAGGTTAATGGGTCAAGAGTGAAGCACTATATGAGAGCTGATGTGAATAGCCTAAAGAAGGATCAGTTCTTGAAGGATCCAAATTGAGCAAATAAGAAAGGTCAGGCTGAAGGACTTAAAATCAAACGCTAATTGAGAGGCAACCCACTCACGGAAGTTATTTTAAGTTTTTAAGGCATTGAATTTAGTTTTTAAATTATTTAAATTTTCTTTTTGTTATTTTAAGTGTGCATATAATTTTTTATGTCTTTGTGTTAAAATTGCAGCAAATAACAAAAAAAATTGGGCAAAGAAACTGACAGGCGATTGTTGTAACACCAGATTCATTGTTGTAGCAACGATTTCTAACAATGCATTGATAAAACCAAGGGAATTATTTTTACAGTTGGAGTGGTTTTTTTAGGATGACATCAGCAGATCAGAGTTATAGATAATGAAAGATTGTGCAATCCCTAAATAACCGTGACAAATATTCTTTCCTTTTATAAATTTGATGTGTTTTAAATTTCAATTATTCTTTCCAATTTATCACACTAAGCACCATCCTTTTTCTATCTTATCACTGAAATATAAGTGTGCAACCCAAGAGGGGGGGTGAATTGGAATTTTAAAATCTATCCTAGCAAATCCACACAACAATCCAATCTAATGCCTTAATAAGATCGAAAACAATAAATTCAATGCAAGCACAATAATAAAAGAGTAAGGGAAGAGAAAAACGAACTCAAGGATTTTTACGTGGTTCGGCTATCCCCGCCTACGTCCACGCCTCCAAGCACACCCGCTTGAGGATTTCACTATCCAAGCCTTTCCGAGGCTTCAACGGATTACAATTGACTTCAAGGTGTCAATGAACCTTTACAACAAAGAGATTATATCCCCAATCTCTTCACTCAAGTGTTTCCCACACTTGTACACTCACACTTTGATGAGAAATGATAAATACAACAATGAATCTCTCTTTAAGAGTGGATATACAAATTGAAGAACAAAGATGAGCTAATAAATGATGAGTTACGAAAATGAAGCTCAATATGTGTTGTGTGCTCTTGTTTATGCTTGCTTGAGTTGCCAAAAATGAAATGGTTTTGAGTTTATATAGTTTGAACTCAAAAACTAGCCGTTATGTTCATTTTTGGCCGGAACCGGTTTGCCGGTTGTCTCATCCGGTTAGCCGCTTCATGTTACCGTTACAGCACAAATTTGAATTTCTGAACATCCGGTCTGCCGTTTGTTGAATCCGGTTAGCCGCTTGCGTTTTGGTTGCATTCTGTCTCGAAAACCCAGAAAACCGGTTTACCGGATTTCCACAACCGGTTAGCCGCTTGAATTTTGCATACATTCTGCCCGAAACCGGTTCGCCGGATTTACACAACCGGTTAGCCGGTTGCTACAGTGACAGCTACAGTGAAATAGTTTTCAAATTTTACAGTTTGACCCCAAAACTTTATAAAACTGTAGTATAACCCAAAACGTTATAAAAATTTACAAATAGGTCCAATTTCAGAATTTCCAAATATTACTTTGCTATTCCAAAAACTTTCTGAAATTATGATTTGGCCCTAACGATTTTTATTATTTTGCACAAAGGTACTTTTCAACAAAATACCCATATTTTCAAAGTTCTCAAAACCTTTCACTTTAGTCCAAAATATTCATAAATTATAATATGACCCAAAACATTTAAATAACTTCAAATAGGTCCAGTTCCAAAATTTTATAATAATACTTATTAAAATCAAAGATTTCAAAACTTGTCATTTAAATCCAAATTCGAAATTCAAAATCAAAGTCTTTAAAAACACATTCATTTTAATCCAAAACACTTTGATTTTATAACTTCATTTTCTTATTATAAAAACACAATTTATAAATCTTTGTTTAATCAATACATGTGTTTTGTTATCATCAAAATCAATATCTATAGCTATAAAAGCTAACAATCACCTCCTATAAATTAGGGATTTACTGTAGCGTCTTTTCCAACTCCAAGTTAACAAAAGAAGCAACCAGCTGCCACACTAGGTTTACCCAAAGAACGCTTATGGAGTGCATCTAAGAAGTGAACTATTTTCAAGCAACTGCTGCAGCAAGACATCCAACACCAGGGGAGTATCTCCTGCCAGCCCATTTTAATTTTTCAACATCTGAAACTTTCCTTTTATTTATTTGTTTTAATTGCTCAATTTGCATCTCTTGCTCGTCAATGCATGCATGTTTGTCTTAATTTTATTTTGTGTGCTTGTCAGGACACAACACCTCTCAAATTTGGGGGGTTGTGTTTCTACGTTCATGTGTTTATGCTTGTGTTGACTGGATTAATAACTGTTCGGCTTCTAATTTCTCTCAAGAAATGATTATTAATTTGTCTGAGTTTTAGTTCGTTGGAGGATATTCTAGCTATTAAGTTTATGTAAAATTGGAATTACTTTTTATTTTACTTAAGTTTATGTATTATGTTATGAATTTAATAATATGTTTTATATAACAAGTTATGAAATTCATAGAAATGTTTTTCATTTTATGTACATTTGCATAAATCAATACAAATTTAATTATCTTATCAATATTCACTTTCAACTTTGCTTTACCAAACATATTTTTGATGCTATGTTATTACAAATTTGATTACCTGGCCCTCTATAACATCCCCAACATGATCGAAGTTGAACTTGACTGGATTAATGACTGTCCACCTTTTAATTTCTCTCAAGAAATGATGGTTGTTGAAGCCAGTAAAAATAAAAATCTACTCTAAATAAATTGTGTAGAGTGATTGAGCACGGTTGTGTCCACAGAGATCGGTAATTATTTAAATCCTTTTAAAATATAAAATGCAAAATGGGGGGAATTGTTGACAATAGTAAAAATCAAATTAAAATAACAAGAACGCAAATTAAAATTGTAATTCAAATTGGAGAAAGCTCTGGTTGAAGGAATTAACTCAACTGATTCGACTACTGATCATTGATTCAAATATAAATTATTACTACTTATGAATAGACTGGTTATAGCTACTGAGACCCTCTAATAGCCAATCTCTCCTTAACTAGTCGATAACTAAGGTACGACCGTTGGTTATTTTCCTAATCAATAGACAACCCTAGATACGATCATAGGATTTAATCAATTGACAGCCTGAAAAACCACAGAGACCCAAATCCTAATCAACAAACGCATACGATAGTTCATTTAAATTAGATTGTTTATTCTCATAACACAACTCACTGCTATGTTATTTGTCACAAACATTAAAATCTTTATACGATGAATCCTTTAATTGACAATAGATTAAGTTGATAATTAAATAGTGGCCAGTTATCTAATTAACAAACATAATCATGAAAATAATTCAGAGAATAAACAAATACCCAAAAAGCAATAAAACAATTAAAGCATAAGAAAGATCTCACAATAGTGATGAATCAAAGCTTCATTAACCTTAAACCAGAATAATAGGTTCAGTTCTTCATAGAGAGAAGAGAAAAATTTAGATCTAGGGTTTCTTTCTTTTCTCTCAAAAATCCCCTTCTTCACAATAGATTCCTCCTTTAAATACTCTCTCTCTTCTCCTCTAGAGTTCTTTTTAAAAAAATACTAATATCTGAAATATTAAATTTTTAATTACAAAAATAACTAAAAATACAAAATACGTTAAACCAAAAACTGCAGGTCCGTAGTTGACAACACGTGCCCACGCCTTATCAACAAAGTTCTTCTTTCTGACGCTCATAATTTCTCCAAGAGAACAATCATCCTTAAACATCATCTTGTAACCAAATTTTATCACCAATCAATAGAATTGCACCTACAAAAGTAAAACACAAGTAAATTACTATTATTAAGTGCAAAACATCGATATTAAGGGAAGTAAACAATGCAAAACTAGTGCATAAATTGCACTCTAACAAGAAAGGATAAAGTTAGTTTATTTTCAACAAGTTTGGAGTCTTATTTGAGTTGGATTTTTGTCCGATGTGTTAGTTACATGAAGGATGGTAGGGAGAAGTGTAAGTGTGTGTGTGTGTGTGTGTGTGTGTGTGTATAAATGTTTTAATCCAAGATTTTAAAGTGCAGGAAAGTCCGGGAAAATTTTAAAACCGCTCAGTTTTAAAGGTTTAAAATTGTAAGCCTTTAAAACTGCATGGTTTTAAAGCTTTCCCTGACTTTCCCGCACTTTAAAATTCTGGACTAGATAACTACTATGTGTGTGTGTGTGTGTGTGTGTATGTGCACCTTCATTTTTTTTTCATGCAGATACATTCTTAATTTATGGGGTTTAAGAGAATTAATTTTTTACTCTCTCAAAGTGCATGATTTTATTATACATTAAAAAATAAGCCTATTAAACCCCACGATTTAAGAGCATGCCCGAACTAAAAGAAATATAGGCGCCTACACCTGAGAATTGGGGCTGATTAGTGGTCCTTTAAATATACATAAGTTTTTATACAATTCTTTAGCCCTTGGATCAATTATCAATGATTAAGATTAAATGTTAAAGATGACATTGCTTTTGATGAATTTTAATTAATGACTTTTTCACTCCACATATCTCTATTTTATCTTTCTTGAGGAATTCAAAAATATAATATAAACAATTAATGCATGAATGCTATGTGCAATTAAATTTAATATAACGATAATGTAGATAGAGGTTTTTCAAAATATATACACATGTCATAGTATCATTTATTTATTATATAGTTGATATAGTACTTCTAATATATTTTAAAATTCACATCTTTCTCATGTTCTCAATATAAAAGGCCTCTCCAAAAAAGCTCTGCGATTGTTTCTCATATTTTCCTATATTCTCTCTCTTTCATGATAAATTTGGAATATTGTCGATTGTAATCCCTTAAACATGCAGTTAATCTATAATTCATTTGTTATTTATTGTAATTCGCGTAAAAAAGTCTTTTTTTTTTATAATCCCTTAAACATGCCGTTAATCTATAATTTACCTGTTATTTTTTTCTGATGTAAAAAGCATTTTTTATTGAACAAAGCAAGGGAGCCACAACATCTTTTCAATTTCTGCACGAGCTTTTTCTAGCCGCATCTTTCCAAAAACAAATGATTTTCGATTGATATAATTTTGCAATTACACTATATTAATTGATTAATATATGAATTTGATATATATAATTTGAATCACTGAGGCACCATATCATCAACCGTAGAATTTATTGGGCGAGTAAACAGAACACCGACACAACCATACCCTCAGTGCCGTCAAAAGGCAATAATCTGGAAGTATTTCTTTTTAATTTGATTAATTACTGTAGCATGCTAAGTCGTCATGTTTTGGTAAAAACATTTTATTAAAAGAGAGGAAATACAGGAAAATCGGAGAAACAATTGGAGAGAAAATTTTAATTTGGAGAATTTCAATTTCTGTATTTAATCTTGGCCGTTGAACGATAGTCGATCCAAGGACTAAAAAATTGTGTAAAGGGTCACGGATCCGCCCCCGTGTATAATAATTGAGAACTGTGTTCTCTATTTTATTTTATTTTTTTCTCTTTCTTAGCTTGCGGATAAGAAATGGCCTCCCTTCCTTTAGATATCATCGTGGACGTATTTGAAAAACTGCATGCGAACTCTGTATGCCGACTCAAATGTTTATCAAAGTCATTCCTGGCTTTAATCACCAATCCTCGGTTTGTCAGGTTGCACCAAACTCAAAACCACAACAGGGACAAGTCCTTGTTGGTGCAGATAACAATGCTCTACTACTCTGCTGAGACCTGGAAAGCAAAATTACTACCGTAGATCCAATTGCTTTTCCAATAAATAGAAAAGCCTCTTATGATTCTGTTTGGATCTACGGTTCCTGTAATGGTTTGTTGGACTTATCCATAACAGTTGAGAGTCATGAGAATAAAACGGCAGTTTTGTTTACATACAAATTGTTCCACTAGAGAGTTCAAGAGAATGCCAAACTATGAACCATTCAATAAAAGCCAAGCACTAGTTGTTGGCTTAAGTTACGCTCAGTCAATAGATGACTTCAAGGTTTTGGGAGTTTCTTCTTCTTATAAAGACTTCAAGGTTTGGGGAGTTTCTAATTTTTATATAGACAGAGCATTTAAAATAGGTCTGCATGTCTTCTCTTTAAGGAAAATATTTGAAACTAATTTTGGTTACTTTATAGAAACCTATTGGGCGATCCAGCTCGACGGAGCCATCATCTTTGGTTTTTGTAAGCTCAGTTTTGATGACCCCGTGACGATGATCGCTGTATTTGATTTTGTGGAAAACAAGTTCAGATTCTTAGAACTACCTCATAATAATTTTAGGGCGAGTTTGGTTGGAGGATTAAAAGTGGGGATTGGACTCTTTTTAAAAAAATTTTATCCTTATCTCATGTTTGGTGCTGTTAAGGGTATTGAGATTGAGTTATCTTGGGCCCACAAGCTAATCTTAATTTTGTAAAGGAAATTATCGAATCATAAGATTAGTTAGTATTGGATTATATTGGTAACTCAATTAAACATAATAATTTATAAATATTAAAATTATAGTAATATGTGACAAATGTAATAAAAAATATTGACTTTAATAATGTAAATAATAAATTATACTATTATTAATTTCACATTAAATTTAAATTCTATTTTAATTTATTTAATTATTAAATATTTTTATAATTCCAAATTTACATTATAAATTAATTATTAAATTAGTATTCAAAAAGATAATTTTTTATAAAATAATAGATTATTGAAAAAATAATAAATTTTTTTATAAAATAATAGATTATTGAAAAATAATAATAATAATATCATATATATATTTAACAAAATAAAAATTATTTAAATTATGATTTATATTTCATTAATGTCATTGAGGTTGATTTGTATAATTAATAATATAAAATTTTAGTTTATAATAATAATATTAATAATAATAACTTATAATATTATAATATTATAATATAAAACATGATTATTTATAGTCCAATTCAATAATGCACCAAACACAACAGAATATTATATGTAATCAAATATTATCCAATCCAATCCGACATAACAATCCAATCCAATCAGACATAACAAATGAGCCCTTAGAGAACATTCCATTGGAGTGATAGGAAACTGTCTTTCTCTAATCCCATACTCAATGTCGAGGAGGGATGATTTTTGGATTATGAAAGAATAGATGTGACAGAATCCTGGACAAAAGTTTTATTAGCCAATTTGTTTTGGTATTTTCAGCAATTATGTTCCCTCAAGGACAGTGAGTTTATTTTATCAGTTTTAGATGGGAAATTTGTACTTTTTGATCCAAGTGATGGAACAATTAAGGATTTTGTGATTAAGGGATTTCAAGAAAATCTAAAAGATTTCTCCATGCAGGTATATGCAGAGACTTTGATCTCTCCCAACAGCAAAACAAACTTCCTAAGTGAAGGTATGAATAATTCACTCAAATTTTGTTTCATCTGATTAATTGCTGGTTGCTTATTTCAAAAAGAGTATATTATATTTGATTTTCATTTTTTTTCCCAATACTGCTACTATGTTTGAACTGGTCATGAATTTACTAAGAGAGTACTATTACGCTGTTTTAGGTGCATTGGAGTTTGAATCTAGAGAAGAAGCAGTGCAATACAAATTAGGGAAAAGGAGAGAGACGTACGAGTAGCTATATGTAACACAAAAACGTATATCTAGTTAATATTCTAGCAATCATTTTCCAAAGTCGACTGACGCTCTCCATCACCATCTGTATTGCACGACTTTCTGACCATCAGAATATATGTTGTCTAGTTCAGTAATTCACTCGTTAGTGATATGAGATATTAGACATGCACCACACATCTATTTTAGTGGTCATTTTAAATAACATGACCATTAAGTTATTTCATCATTAAGAGATCAATGTGATGGCCTGTTAAGAGGTGTTCTATTCTTTTGTCTGCATTCATTTCCCATGCAATCATATTGTCGAAGAAATTATATTAGGGAAGACGCATTATTGTTTTATTAGATTAACGACAGATAATGATGATACCTTAATTAACTAATCAACAAGAAGTAGATTAATTTATCTTGACAAAATTAATCCCTTATGAACTGGCATTTATCAATTGATATTACGTTTAGCACGCAAGATTAGATTAGATTCATTATTAAGATTGGATTGGATTAAGTTGGATTAGATTAAGCTAGATTATATTATACATTGTTCTATGTTTAGTACAATATTGGAGTGGACAATGTTAAATAATATTCAAATAAAAAAATTATGAATATTTAAGAGTATAATTAAAATTAATTTAAAAGTAATTAACAAGAGCATTAAATATGTAGTAAATTAGTTACTGGGTAGTCATAATTATAATAAACAAATATAAATTAACAAAACTATTTAATTATTTAATTAATTTTTATCAGATATTTTAGATTTATTTTATTTTATCAAAATGTTAGCAAATAACATATATATAAAATCAATTATTTACTTGTATTGTTAATTTCCATGATTATTTTGAATATTACATTGTTGATTATTAAATTCAATACAATCAATTATTGTAACAAATTATTAAATAGTTAATTTTATTGGAGTAAAAGTACCAATTTAATTAGGCTATAAAAACAAAATAAAAAATAAATTCAAGTAAACCATTAATAAAATAATTAATTAAGTAATTAAATTTTAGGTTGCAAATAAAAAATAGTGTTATTTATGAAAAAATATGTATAAAATTTTTTCTCTTATTCTAATCCCATCTAAACCCACTCATAAATTAGAATTGTTAATTCCATAATTTAAGGACTAAATTTAAATTTAGTCTTTCCTAATCCAATCCAAGTAAAGTAACCAAATATGAAATAAAATATTTAATTTCAAAATTAATCTAATCACATACTTAATCTTACTTCCCAAATATGCACAGTGATAAATTTTCAGTGTAACGGTATGTCAGTAGTCTTTGCTGGGCCACCAAGTGCTTTTTCTTTTTCTTTCGAGGACCCATGTATATTAACTACTGACTTAATTTCTTCTGAATCAATGACATTGTTGCGTTGTCTTGTGCTAGCTTTATGAATGGAATGCCGATACTTGACCGTTATGTTGTTGATGGCTCCACAGTAAATGCACATCCTCCACGTTCCATCCTTCTTAGGAATTAATAAAACTAAAAATGCACATAAACTCATACTTTCTCTCACGTATCATTTTTCCATTAATTCATTAACCTGTCTTTAAAGTTCTTTGATCTCCTCTATGTTGCTCCTATAAATTGATTTATTTGGAATTGTTGCACCGGGCACAAAATAAATCTGATACTCAACTTGGACTTGACTTGGGCTTCATATGGACAATCTTTTCTTTGTTAAAAATCACTTATTTCATAAATATGAATTTTAATTTAATTCTAATTTCTCAATAAACTAAGCAGCTACTGTTATTCCAAATTCAAGGTATATATAGCTTGCTTATATAGTTCATACGAGACAGTGATGCATGAGCTCATAATTCCAAAATCTAACTAAAGTTCGATTGATTATATTGGATTTCAATAGAAAAATCTGTTAACCAATTCAATATAATTAAATTTTATATCTAATCGGATCCTATCATAAGGTTAATTGAATTCAAATTAACGGTTTAATATAGATTGCTTGGATAGTGCTTTCATCGGATCGTGAACAGTTACCTCTACAAGCCCCTCCCTCTGGACACAATTAATTCATAGATCGATATTTTTCAACAATAAAACAATTATATCATAAATAAAAGAAATATCAAGGACTGAAGTGATTGGCTTGCGGATCGAATCTTATTCGAGTCTTTGCGGGGCCGCCATGTACTATTGCTTCACTTGCTTTTCCACCGGCAAAGTTATCTTTTCTTGGCATCCACAAAATATACGCGGACCATTTCTCTAAATATCAGTGTTGTCTTTGTCAAGCCTCTATTCATGTATACGTGCTTGACTTGACTTCCACTTACCTTACTGTGGACAATTTCTTTCTTTGTTAGATGTTACTTAATTTGTTGTTTCACCACAAAAATTTAACTGAATTAGATAATTACTGAATGAATCGACTAATTAAAAATTACCGTATACATTTTTGGAAAAATATTGTAATGCGTAAACAGTTGATTCAATTGGTAGGATCTTTTCACAATGAAACAAGATTTTGCATTTATGTAGTACGTTCTCCATAGTATGTTTCTAAAAGGAGTAATGTATATTTATAAAATCGGAATATAAATTTTTTACCTCCCTCCATTAAAATTAATCCTTTATTTTGTTTTGAAAAAAAAAGTCATTACATTTTTATAAATACAATGAATTAATAGCCGAAGGTAAACGTGAAGTGGGTCCTGCTCAATGAAAACTGCAAGTGAAGAGAGAAAAATGTAAGATTTAACCAATGAGATAGAAAAAATGTGTGGAAAAATATGAAAGAGGAAATATCCAAGAAGTTTCCAGGAGACAGGAAAATAATTAAGAGAGGCAGCAAAGGAAGAGAAAAACTGCAAGCACTTGAAAATATTTACTTTTACTCTATTCTTCCATCTAAATTGCCTTCACAACTATCAAGATCCTCCCTGTTTCAGTCACCAAATTTTGTTAATGGCCTCATCTTCTTCTACTGCTTATTCCTCTTCTTCTTCTTGCAAATACGATGTGTTCCTCAGTTTCAGAGGGGAGGATACTCGTGATAACTTCACAAGCCATCTCTACGCTGCTTTGTGTCAAAAGAAAATCAAAACCTTCATTGACGATGAAGAGCTTAGGCGAGGAGATGAGATTTCACCTGCCCTTTTGAACGCAATCCAAGGTTCAAAGATTTCCGTGGTCATTTTCTCACAGGACTACGCTTCTTCGAAATGGTGCCTGAATGAGCTTGTTGAGATTCTTGAATGCAAGAGCAAGAATGGCCAAATTGTTGTACCAGTTTTCCACCGTGTAGATCCATCGGATATACGGAAGCAGAATGGAAGTTTCAGGGATGCCTTTGTTAAGCACGAAAAACAGTTCAAGAAGACGCCCGAAAAGGTTCAGAAATGGAGGGTTGCATTGACCCAGGCATCAAACCTATCCGGATGGGATTCCAGGAATATCCGGTAGCTCTTACTCATTCATGTGTCTATGATTAGACTATATCATTTCGACTCACTATTATTAATTTGCTTTTGCTTTCACAACTGCTAGGCCTGAAGCGAAACTTGTAGAGGGAGTTATCAATGACATTTTGAAGAGATTGAAAGAAAAATCAGTCTCTAGTGATTTTAAAGGCTTGGTCGGACTAAGTTCAAGAATTGAGAAACTCAAATCGTTGTTATGTATCGGATTGCCAGATTTCCGAATTGTTGGAATTTGGGGCATGGCTGGTATAGGGAAAACAACCCTTGCCGGAGCTATTTTCAACCTAATTTCTTGGGAATTTGAAGGCAGGTGCTTCGTATCAAACGTGAGGGTAGAATCAGAGAATGGACGTGGATTGGTGTATCTACGAGAGCGAGTTCTTTCCGAAATATTCGAAGAAAACATTAAAATTGGAACTCCTTATCTTCCTGAATATATTGGAGAAAGGCTCCGGCGGATGAAGGTGTTGATTGTTCTGGATGATGTGAATAAAGTTGGGCAATTACAATATTTAGCTGGTGGGATTGATCGATTTGGTCCAGGAAGCAGAATTATTATAACCACTAGAGATAAATGGATCCTGGATAATTTTGGAGTGCATAGCTCTAACATATATGAGGTTAACGGATTAGAATATGATGAAGCTCGTGAGCTATTTTGTGATTACGCCTTCAAAGAAAACCATTGCCCTGATGATCTGTTGGCGCTCTCAAAGTGTGTACTGAAGTATGCAAATGGCAACCCATTAGCACTTACAGTGTTGGGTTCGTTCTTTCATCAGAAGAGCAAACCGGATTGGGAAAAAGCTTTGGAGAAAATTAATCGAATTTCTGACCCTGACATCTATGATGTGTTGAAAATCAGTTATAATGACTTAAGGCCAGAAGAGAAGAGTATATTTCTCGACATTGCGTGTTTCTTTATAGGGGAGGAGAAAGATTTTGTGACAAGTATACTAGAAGATCCTAATATTGCGCATTATGGATTGAGTGTCCTCATTGAAAGGTCATTAGTAACAATATCAAAATTCAACAAGATAGAGATGCATGATTTGTTGCAGGAAATGGGACGGGAAATTGTTCGTCAAGAATGCATCAAAGAGCCAGGCAAACGTAGCAGGCTGTTGTATCATGAGGATATCCATCATGTACTAAAGAAAAATAAGGTAAGAATCTACCTATCTAATGTAAAGACACTAATTTTCCCAGCCAAACTCATGTTTTCAGTAAATCGATTATTAATGTAACAACACTAATTTATTTGTTTGGACAAAAATACTTGAAATGTAAAACCAAATAATGTTTACATTTTAAACATTCATCGCATAGCTTAAGTGAACTTCAAATTTCTTGGTACTGGTAGAAAAAATAGTTTTATGATTGGCCAGAATAGTGAAGTTGGAATACAACTAAAATACTCATATCTGGTATTTTAGGAAATTAAACACTTTTGCAATTTTATCAACTTTAGGTAAAAGTTTAAGAGGGAAAACATGAAGAAGACTATAAATGAGAAGGGACTAAAGTTTTTTTTTTTTGAATTTAGTGAAGAATATGTGTTTTTTTTCCCATACAGATTTTGAATTAAAAGAAATAATATGAACAAAAGTAGATTTCATGTTCAATTACAGGACAGATGAAGTGCTACATCATTTAGGATACGTATATTATATTTAAACTTTACAAGTATATCATTACTATTTATAAATATATGCTAATTTTTTTTTTTTTGTTTTTGTTTACAAGGGGACTGATGCAATCGAAGGCATGTTCCTCAATTTGTCCAAAATAAGAGACATACATCTAAATTCTCTGGTTTTTGCAAAAATGCCATATCTTAGATTGCTTAAATTCTATATGCCCGAGTATGGTGGCGTTCCAATTATGAACTCTAAAGTCCATCTTGATGATGGTTTGGAATGTCTTCCAGATGGACTGAGATATCTCCATTGGCATGAATATCCTTTGAAATCATTGCCATCAAATTTTGATTTGGAGAACCTTATTGAACTGCACTTGCCTTACAGTAAAGTTGAGCAACTTTGGGAAGGAGAAAAGGTAACCAATACAAAAATATTAATATTTCTTTAAATATGTATGTTTGATTGTGAAATTCATTAGTGCTAAATGCTAATTCAATATAATAAATATCTGTCTTTTGCTACAGGAAGCTTTTAAGTTAAAATCTATTGACCTCCATCAATCCCACAATCTCACTAGGATACCAAACCAGTCAGAAGCCCCAAATCTAGAGAGAATTAATCTTTGGAATTGCAAAAACTTGCTTTACATTCCCTCCCACATCCAGAATTTCAACAACCTTAGTATGTTGTCTTTGAGGGACTGCTTAAGTCTTAGTTGCTTTCCACGAAACATTCATTTTAGATCTCCCGTAAAGATTGATTTCTCTGGTTGTGTTAATCTCACAGAGTTTCCACATATTTCCGGAAATGTGGTAGAGCTAAAACTAGTTAATACCCCAATAGAAGAAGTTCCGTCATCAATCGAGTCCCTACCTAATCTTAAAATCTTAAATTTGGGGTTTTGCAAAAGGCTGAAGAGAGTTTCAACTGGCATTTGTAAATTGAAATATCTTAGATGCCTTTATCTTTTGGAGTGCTCTGACCTTGAGAGTTTCCCTGAAATTTTGGAGAAAATGGAACCCTTAGAAAAACTTGCTTTACATAGGTCAGGAATTAAGGAGCTGCCATCTTCAATTGAAAATCTTGAAGGCCTTAAGGAGCTGCAGTTGATGGGTTGCTCTAAACTTGGTGGTTTGCCGGATAGCTTGGGAAATTTAAAATCTTTGCTGGTACTTGATGCAAATAGATCGGCCATTCTTCAGCTACCATCCTCTATAGCAGATTTAAACAAACTTAGAGAACTTTGCTTGTCTGGATGCAGAGGTTTTGCATTGCCTCCACTATCCACTTTATCTTCTTTAAGAACACTAACTTTAAGTGGATGTGGGATAATAGAAATCTCTCGAGATATTTGCTGTCTATCATCATTGGCGTCCTTAAATTTGGCAGAAAATAACTTTGAGAGTTTACCTTCAAGTATCAGCCAACTGTCTTGTCTGAGGCGGCTTTGCTTGAGAAATTGCAACATGCTTCAATCATTACCAGAGCTTCCACATGGGCTACGGCATTTAGAAGCAAGTAATTGCAAGCGGCTGCAGTCTTTCCCAGAGAGTCCATCATGTCTAGAAGAACTTCATGCATCCTTAGTGGAAAAACTATCCGACCAGGCCCACGGAAGTGTGAGCTTGACAGCACCAGGGATGTTAAAATTTGATAATTGCCTGAAACTCAATGAAAGAAGTGTTTGGGCATATTTTCAACAAAGAGTTCATATTGCATTGCTGAGCCAATTCAATGAAAAGGTACCCAATTCTCTTTCTCTTTCCCCTTTCTCTCTTCTTAATTACATTTGAAATCAGAATTTTCATTGTGTTACAGGAATATCATGAACCATGTGCACTCAGCATTTGTTTACCTGGAAGTGAAATTCCGGACGGGTTCCGGAATCAATCTTTAGGATCTTCAGTAACTATTCAAATGCCACAGCATTGTTGTAACAAAAACTTCATCGGATTTGCTCTTTGTGCTGTTATTGAGTTAGAGGGAGATCAATGCAGTGAAATCTACGAAGTAAGAGTCGGATATGAATACGGTTTTAATCACACTTTCATATTGGTTGACATCATATCCATTGATTCGACTCATGTCATAGTGGGATTTGATCAATGTTGGAATATGGAGCTACCAGATGCTGACCACCATTCGGATGTTTCATTTGACTTCTTCATTGATGACAGCAGTTTCAAGGTGAAATGTTGTGGGGTGACTCCAGTATATGCAAATCCCAACCAGGACGAACCAAACACCTTAACTCTCAAATTTGCCACCGGCAATGAAGAAGAATGCACTCATCATGGGAAATTGCATAATGACTTTCTTGATAAGGCTGACATGTCTGGAACTATTGAGAGTGTCATTTCTGACGAGGATGAAGCAGAATCAATTTGCAGAGAGCAATTCAATGCTCCTCAACAAAAAAGTTATTTGTTTTCTCATGTTTTTAATAAGAGAGGTGGCATATTGGCTTTTCTTTTGTAAGTTCAATGCTCTAATCTATTTTTGTCTTATTTATCATTTCAATGTGTTTACTTTAATCTAATGTTTATTTTCGTCTAATATCTCTTTTCTGATTTTTGACACTTGCTGCAAACATGTTATATAGAGTCGTATTTCTTGTGTTCATTTTCTGTCCATTACAACATTGGAGGAAATGGGCATTGGACCAGTGAAGGAGAAAAGGAAGTTCAGCTTTGTGTCACACAAATTTAGTTCTAAAGCAAGAGAGGCAAGCATATTTACTCTTTGTTTAATATGTAGAAATTATTTAATGAAAAAGAAGTTTTGATGTTGTCTGGTGAATGCAGTTCTGCACTTTTACCACCACTGCTTTAAGGAGTGCCTCTGATCATTTAAGTTGCATCAATACAAAATTTGACAAAGCGACCATACTACAGGTATCCAATCAGGCCTGCGAATTGCCTTATAATTGCTGTATTTGGCTATTTTATTCTTGCTTTATAATGTTATACTTTCTTTTTATTATTGAGCACGATGGGCATTTGACATTATATGGTGATGTTTTCTTTAGACCAAAATTAAGGTGGCGTGGACTCTGAATGTGCCTTCATTGGAGTTTTGTCTCTCAATATGTTTAAGTTTTGTGTGTGAATGCTTACTTATTTATACCCTTATTGTGTTTCAATCCTCTGTTTGATTCATGAAATATAAAATGATAGAAAGAAAAATAATTGAAGGCACTGGTAGTCGTTTGCAACTAATATTTATTCTTGGTATTTATTAACCGTCAGAAAAAACAAAATAACATAGAATCTGTTGTATTCAAATTTAAGAAACTCTGTAGTTTCCATTATTAACTGTGAACAAAGAAATGCTTCCAACGGCAGTTGTGAATGTGGAATATCAATCTGTTTCCTTTCGTGATGCAACATGATTAATGAATTCCTTTCCAAACAAGCAGGTATCATAACTTTGTCTGCAAATGTGGATATGAATGTTGGCACTTACAGGGTTCACTTCACATTATGACAAGAAGTGGCCATTCAACTTAAAGATACACTAACTCAAAACAATGTGACAGGAAATGCAGGACACTTTGCCACTCCTTCACTTTTTGCTTGCTCTTTTTGATGACTATTGATTTGAAGAAAACTATTTTGTATAATGTAAAGAAGTCACCAAGGACTATCATATCTTTGATTCTCTAGCCAAGCTAGAAGAAATGTTTTTGATCAATTGTACTTTCTTTTCCATTACAGCACAAATGAGAGCTGTTGGTGGCACGGCTGATGAGCTTCAGGAAGCTATGGTTAAGTTTGAAGGCTTGTTCTTATGTTCTTTCCCGTCAAAATGAAGAAACCAAGATGTTGTTTTGTTGACAGCTCAGTAGATTTTAGTTCTTTTGATTAGCTCTGTTTTACAGCTTTGTATTTCCTGGTGAGCAGAAGGGAAAAAAGGAGAGAATCAAGATTTACTTGAAATTTTGGAAGTGCTTGTAGACTAGATTCCTTCAAATATCGAGTGTACCTTGTGTTATTTACAGATTGAAATAAAGGGCCATCTCTGTTCTGTTGGTTACTTGGATATTGACTTCGTGCAGAACCGCGTAATTAATTGAGATTTTCTCGTAAAACAGAAGAAATTTGAAAGAAGGTAGACAAAAAGGCCGTAACAAACTTGAACGCCATGTGAAAGTGAAACCTTCAATCAATTTATAAGGTCCGAATCGTTTATTACGTGGCCGGTTCAAATTGGAATGGTGTTAAAAATACTCTATTAGTTCATCAACATGGGTCCAACTAAATAGTCTCCCAAAATCAATAATCACCCTTTATCGAAAATCATTATAGTAAATATTCTTTTTCTTTTTTTAATTTATCTTTGCTGATTCCTTCAAAATTTCATGGCTTTTTTAACCAAAGAACAAAATACATGGACCCACCACGCATCATGTACAATGCTGCTTTTATTTTAATTGTACGACTTGCAAAAATCCTGCAGGAAATTACTTCACATCTCTACTTTACTCTTACATTTACTCAATTCTCTGTTTCAGTTACAGAATTTGCTTCATGGTTTCATCTTCTTCTCAAAGCAAATATGAAGTCTTCCTCAGTTTCCGAGGGGAGGACACTCGTTATGGCTTTACTAGCCATCTAGCAGCAGCTTTACATCGGAAACAAATACAATTCTTCATTGATGATGAAGAACTTAAGAAAGGTGATGAGATTTCGCCTGCCCTCTCGAATGCAATCGAATCATCAGATATTTCCATAATTATCTTCTCAAAAGGCTATGCTTCTTCGAGATGGTGCCTCAATGAACTTGTCAAGATTCTTGATTGCAAGAAAATGAATGCCCAAATTGTTATACCGGTTTTCTACCAAGTAGATCCATCCGATGTGCGGAAACAGAGGGGGAGTTTTGGAGAAGCTTTTGTTAACCATGATAACAACTTTCCGGGGAAGGTTCAGAAATGGAGGCATGCACTGACCGAAGCATCAAATTTATCTGGATATGATTCCACCGAATCCAGGTAATTCTTAACTCTCAATACTTTAGAGCCTAGCCTGTTACGTTATAACTCATTAATGATTCTTATCTTAACAATACTTATTGCTTGCTAGGAATGACGCAGAGCTTGTGGAAAAAATTGTTGAAGATATTTCCAAGAAATTGGAAAATATGTCAGAGTCTAGTGATTTAGATGGCCTCGTTGGATTAAATACACGAATTGAGGAAATGAAATCACTGCTATGTCTCGAATCGTATGATGTTCGAATTGTAGGAATTTGGGGCATGGGCGGCATTGGTAAAACAACCATTGCTAGTGTTGTTTTCCACCAGATTTCTAGACACTTTCAAGGCAAGTGCTTCATGGCAAATGTCAGAGAAAAAGCAAACAAAATGGGAGTAATACATGTTCGAGATGAGGTTATTTCTCAAGTACTAGGAGAAAATCTCAAAATAGGAACTCTCATTGTACCCCAAAATATCAAGAAAAGGCTCCAGCGGGTGAAAGTGTTGATCGTTCTTGATGATGTTAATGATGAATTCACACAGTTGGAAAGTTTAGCTGGAGGGGTAGATAGATTTAGCCCCGGAAGTAGGATCGTTATAACCACCAGAGACAAACAAGTACTTGACAAATGTGGAGTGAGTTACATATATAAGGTCAAGCGATTGGAGCATGATAATGCTCTTGAACTTTTTTGTAGAAAAGCCATTAGGCAAAACAGTCGCTCTCAAGATCTTCTGGAGCTCTCAAAGGAAATAGTGGGTTATGCCAAAGGCAATCCGTTAGCTCTTGAAGTGTTGGGTTCTTCTCTTTATCAAAAGAGCAAACAACAGTGGAGAGTTAAATTGCAGAACTTGAAACTGATTTCTGAACCTAACATTTACAACGTGTTGAAAATCAGTTATGATGACCTAAATCCAGAAGAGAAGAAAATCTTTCTTGATATCGCATGTTTCTTCAAAGGAGAAGATGCAGACTTTGTGACAAGGATACAAGACGATCCTACATCATTAGATAATATAGTTGATAAATCACTCATTACAATTTCAGATGAGAACCGACTACAAATGCATGATTTATTGCAAGAAATGGGTCAGACCATTGTTCGCCAAAAATCCATTAGCAAACGTACCAGATTGTGGGATCACGAGGACATCTATCATGTCTTAAAGAAAAATAAGGTAATAACCTACGCATTTGACTTTTATATGTTAAATGAAAAGAATTAACAAATACACATTTTATCTTCAATTAGGAAGCTCTTAATTAACTTTTCAATTTTTTTTTTTGGATTTTATGCTTGCTCATCCTTTGCTCTTGTATAATAGGGGACCGAGAAAATTGAAGGCATATTTCTTGATTTGTCCAAAACAAAAGACATCCATCTAAGTTCTCAAGCCTTTGCAAATATGTCAAATCTCAGATTGCTTAAATTCTATATGCCTGAGCGTGGTGGTGTTCCAATTATGAGCTCTAAAGTGCATCTTGACCAAGGTCTTGAAGATCTTCCTGAGAAATTGAGATATCTCCATTGGCATGGATATCCTTTGAAAACGCTGCCTTTTGATTTTGAACTGGAGAACCTTATTGAGCTCAGATTGCCTTACAGCAAAGTTGAGCAAATTTGGGAGGGAAAAAAGGTATAGTGTATAGAGACGAAAACATCAATTTTCTGTTATTTATTAGATTAATTGTGACATTCAGTGATTCTAATTTAATATAGTCTTTGTTTATCTTTTGTTACAGAAAGCTTTCAAGTTAAAATCCATTGATCTTTGTCACTCCCAGCATATCATTAGAATGCCGGACTTATCAGAAATCCCAAATCTTGAGAGAACAAATTTTTTTAATTGTACAAACTTGGTTCTTGTTCCCTCATCAATCCAGAATTTCAACAATCTCAGTATGTTGTGTTTTAGGGGCTGTGAAAGTCTTAGGTCTTTTCCAAGAGACATTCATTTTGTTTCTCCAGTGACTATTGATTTCTCGTTTTGTGTTAATCTCACAGAGTTTCCAAAGATCTCTGGAAAGATAACAGAGCTAAACTTGTGTGACACTGCAATAGAAGAAGTTCCCTCATCAGTAGAGTGCCTAACTAATCTTAAAGAGCTGTATTTGAGTAGCTGCTCAAGGCTGAATAGGCTTTCAACTAGCATTTGCAAGTTGAAATCTCTTCATGAGCTTATTCTTAGTGATTGCTTAAGCCTTGAGAGTTTCCCGGAAATCTTGGAGAAAATGGAACATTTAAAATACATTTCATTATATAATACAGCAATTACGGAGCTGCCATCCTCATTTGCAAATTTAGAAGGGCTTGAAAAGTTGGTCTTAGTGGGTTGCTCTAAACTTAATAAGTTGCCACATAGCATTGGTAATTTAAAATCTTTGGTGCACTTTTTGGCAAGTGGATCAGCCCTTAGTCAACTACCAGCTTCTGTCGGAGACTTAAACAAATTTAAACAGACTTCATTCTCTAGATGCAGAGGTTTATCTTCTTTGGTAGACATAGATTTAAGTAACTGTGCTGTAGTGGAAATTCTGGAAGATTTTTGCTGTCTATCCTCACTGCAATGGTTAGATCTAAGTGGAAATAACTTTGAGAGTTTACCTTCAAGTATCAAGCAACTTTCACAGCTGAGAAAGCTTGATCTGAGCAATTGCAATATGCTTCTTTCGTTACCAGAGCTTCCATTGTTTCTTGAAGATTTAGAAGCAAGGAATTGCAAGCGGCTCCAATTTTTGCCAGAGATTCCATCCTGTTTGGAAGAACTAGATGCATCTATGCTCGAAAAGCCACCTAAAACCTCCCATGTAGATGAATTTTGGACGGAAGAGATGTTGTCCATTAAGTTCAAGTTCACTAATTGCTTGAAACTGAATGAAAAAGCCTACAACAAGATTTTGGCAAATTCAAAACTAACAATTCAGCGTATGGCAATTGCATCACTAAGACTATTCGATGAAAAGGTATGCAATCCTCTCTCTTTTTCTTCTCTCTCCCTCTTTATAACATCTTAATTAGTGATTTTCACTTTATAGGAGCTCAGCATATTTGTACCTGGGAGTGAAATTCCAGACTGGTTCAGTAATCAAAGTTCAGGATCTTCGATAACTCTTCAGCTGCCACGGCATTCTTTTGGAAACTTAATCGGGTTTGCTCTTTGTGCTGTTATTGAGTTTAACCAACTTTCTTCTAACAGTTGGAGTTATTTCAATGTTGGCTGTCGATACAGCTATGAAATAAATAAGATATCAGCCAAAGATGTGTATTTGGCCGGTATTCTCGACTTCATTGATTCCGATCATGTCATACTTGGATTTAAACCCTGTGGGAATGATGAGCTCCCTGATGCTAACTACCATACAGATGTATCATTTCAGTTCTTCGCTGACGGTTATGGAAGTAGTTATAAGGTGAAATGTTGTGGGGTGTGTCCAGTATATGCCGACTCCAAGGAGACCAAATCCAACACTTTTACTCTCAAATTTGCTGCCCGCAGTAAAGAAGAATGTACCGAAATTAGGAAATTGGATGATCAGGCAAGCACGATTGGAGCTTCTGCAAGTGTTGGCAAATCTGACGAGGAGGAGTTGGAACGGAGTCCCAAGAGAATTTGCAGAGGCCAAATCAACAATACTTAGTAACTGAGTTTTCTCAGATTATTTTTCTTCAGTAAGTCCAACTCTCCTGTTAGTTTGTATTTCTTTATCTCTTTTATGTGGTTGTTTTTTCATCAGTCACATCAAACAAAGAGTATTCCTTTTGGGCTCAATTCATTTTTATGTAATTGATTTTGGTTTTGGTTCTGAGATATGGCAAGTACATTTTTTGTGTTTGCACTGGCAACTACTGCTTCTTACCCACTTCAACGATTCTATATAGAAACAAAATAACCTTTTTGAGCTATTTGATTTACTGTTTTTGCTTAGGCAAGAACAATCTTTTATTAAACCTGTAGTTTATTTCATAGAAAGCAATTTTGATGTTATGTAGTGAATATGCAGTTCTTTGCACAAGCATGGCTTGCATCCCCCGCTGTGGAAAATCCTTTTGATCATAGTTCTTAGCTGCATGTGCAGTGATTCCAAAACTTCAGGTGTCATGATTTTATAGGAACAATTCTATAATCTCTTTATGTTTTGAGCAGACTTTGTTCCCATATGATCTTTTCAAATCTGAATAAAACGTTAGTACCTATGGATTACCTCCCCTATGATTTTTCTTCTGTTGGTGCTTATAATCCTTATAATATGCTTGAATTTGTTAAATCAGAGATATTATGTCGTCTATTTCTCTTTTTGGCATGATTAGATGCTTTTTTCTTGAAATAATCGCCACCTACAATTTTACATCATAAGATGCCAAGTCTTAACATCAAAAAATCCTACACCTTTTCTGATTTATACTTCCATATATGAGTCGTTTGAATGCATGACTCTGTCACACCTCTTTGTGCTTCAAAATTGTTTGTTAAACAACTTGATGACCCTGTATCTTTTTTTGGTTAAGTGACGCAGCGGTTTGCTAGATGTCGCTCTAACTTGTGTTCTCACGAAGAGAAAAATGGTATAACAAATTCTGAATTAGAATTTGAAACGAGAAAACTCAAATTTTTTATTGATGATTGGATGATTTTTACAATGGATTTAGCACATATTTATAGTACTCATACTCAGCTCCACCTACTACATTCCACTCAATAAAACACACCAACTATCATCCACTAATAACACTCAACACACCAGCTGTAATCCACTAAGAGCACTCAATAAAACACACCAATAACACTCAATAAAACACACCAACTATAATCCACTAATAACACTCATTACACCAACTGTAATCCACTATTTGGGCCCTCATGTTTTATGTTACATCAGTTTCTCCCCCTCTTAAAGACAACTCGTCCTCGAGTTAATCAAGGAATTTGCTCTGGACCATGATACTCGTACAAATCTTGAACATTGAAAGTGTTAGAAATGGCATAGTATTCTGGGAGATCGAGGATATAGGCATTATCATTAATCTTTTGAAAGATGCAAAAAGGACCAATTTTCTTCTGCTTGAGCTTATTGTATTCTCCTGCGGGAACTCGTTCTTTGCGCAGATGTACCATGATATAATCACCCACTTTATATGACTTGAATCTTCTGTACTTGTCAGCAACGACCTTGTATTTTGTAGTAGATTCTTCCAACTTCTTTTTTACCTCTCTATGTACGTTGATCACTTTATCGATTAGATGATCAGCAACGACGCTCATTCTAGGAAGCTTTGGTAAAGGAACTAAGTCTAAAGTGTGCAATGGAGGACGAATATAAACAACTTCAAATGGAGATTTACCACTAGAACGATTAGGCACATTGTTGTAAGAAAATTTAGCTTGTAGTAAAACATTCTCCCATTGTGTTGGGTTTTCTTTAACCAAGCATCGCAAGATATTACCCAGTGTGTGATTGGTGACTTCAATCTGTCCATCTGTTGTGGATGACAAGTGCTACTAAATTGTAAAGTTGTATTAAATCTTTTCCATAAAGTACGCCAAAAATGACTAAGAAATTTGCTATCTCGATCAGAAACTATTGTCTTTGGCAATCCATGTAGACGAACAATTTCTCGAAAGAATAGTTGGGCAATGTAGGTAGCATTTGAAGTTTTCCTGCATGGAATAAAATAAGCCATTTTAGAAAAACGATCTACCTCAAAAAAGATAGAATCTGAACCTTTCTGTGTTCATGGTAATCCTAAAATGAAATCCATGGATAAGTCTTCCTAAGGTGCATTTGAAATAGGAAGTGGCACGTATAACCCAGTATTTTGAGCTTGTCCTTTTGCAGTCTGGCATGTATAACAATGTTTGACAAATTTCTCAATATCACGTTTGAGATGAGGCCAGAAATATAGAGCTTCTACCAATGAAATGGTTTTGTCACGTCCCATGTGACCTCCTAAACCTCTAGCGTGTAGCTCTTGAATGATGTGTTCTCTTAGTGATCCTCGTGGAATACATAGATGATCTTCAAAGAATAAAAATCCATCTTGTAATTGGTGTTTACTTGCAACTCTGCTAGTGCACTTTTGCCATTCTTTTTGAAAATCCTCATCATCAGCATATAAATTTATCAAATAATCAAAACCAATTATTTCATTATGAACACTAGTCAATAACATAACTCGACGACTTAGTGCATCAGCGACTTTGTTTAATTAGCCTGACTTGTGTTTGAGAGAGAAAGTGAACTTCTGAATGTAGGCAATCCATCTCGCATGCATTCAATTGGCTTTAGAGGAACTGTTGAGATACTTGAGAGCTTGATGATCCTTGTTTATGATGAATTCTTTTTGAATTAGATATGGCTCCCATTGTTGCATAATGCGAACAATTGCATATAATTCTTGCTCATATGTTGACCATTTCTTTCTGGCTTCGCTGAGCTCCAATTCCCACTCCAGAAGCATCACAATCAACTTCAAAATTCTTGTTAAAGTCAGGAAGTGTAAGCATAGGTGCATTTGTAAGCTTCTCCTTCAAGACTGTAAAGCTTTGTTCTGTTGTTTTTGTCCAAACAAATTGTTTTTGCTTCAAACAGTCTGTAAGTGGTGCAGCTATGGTGCTAAAGTCTTTCACAAATCATCTGTAAAATATTGTGAGGCCATGAAAACTTCGAACATTGATTTTGAATCGCTTTCACCTTTTCTTGATCGACTTTGATTCCATCTGAACTCACAACAAAGCCTAAAAAAATTAAGTTATCTTTCATAAAGCTACATTTTTTAAGATTGGCATACAACTTGTTCTTTCGTAACAGCTCAAATACTTTTTCAAATGTTGAATATTATCTTCCTCGCTATGGTTGTAAATTAAGATGCCATCAAAATAAACAACAAAAAATTTTCCAATGAAAGGTTGAAATACCTGATTCATTAACCTCGTGAAAGTGCTTGGAACATTCAATAGACCAAAGGGTATAACTAGCCACTCGTATAGACCCTCATGAGTTTTAAACATTGTTTTCCACTCATCACCTAGGCGAATCCGAATTTGATGGTACCCACTTCGCAAATCAATCTTAGAAAATAATTTTGACCTTCCTAATCTATTGAGCATATCATCTAATCGAGGAATAGAAAAATGATATCGTACAGTAATCTTGTTGATGGCTCGACTATCTATGCACATCCTCCAGCTTCCATCTTTCTTTGGAGTTAGGAGTGCAGGTACAGCTACAGGGCTCATACTTTCTCAAACCAGGCCTTTCTTAGGAAGATCTTCAACTTGTTCATGCAGAATCTCTTATTCTTTAGGGCTCATGTGGTAGTGTGGTAAGTTTGGTAAGCTTGCTCCAGGAATAAGATCAATGTGGTGCTAGATATCTCTAAGTGGAGATAATCCAATTGGTAATTCATCGGGAACAACATCAGTGAATTCTACCAATAAAGGTTGGATTGAGTCTAGTACGCTTTGTGAGATAAGAACATCTTTGGGCACCAAAAGAAGGTTGTTCCTGGTCTTTGAGCATATTGGAGTGTTAGACTGCTTCTTTAGGGCAAGAATAAACTTCATGTTGTCTTTATAAAATGTATAACTGTTATTTTTGTCATTATGCACTGTATTTAAATCAAATTGCCAAGGACGACCAAATAACATATGACAAGCATCCATATCAACAACATCACACATTACCTCATTTTTATATTTACCAATAGAGAAAGGAACACAACATTTTTCGGTCACCTTTGTCTCGCCGACATCTTTAATCCACCCAATGCGGTATGGAGTTGGGTGTGGCTGAGTTGGTAATTGCAATTTATCTACCATGGTCTTGGTCTCGCTGCTTCCGCTATCAATGATAAGATCACATACCCGTTGGTTGACCGTGCACCGTGTCTTGAAGATGTTATGTCGTTGAATGTTCTCTTCCTTCCTTGGGGTATACATTATTACTAATGATACTCCTCCATCGTCTTTACTGGATTCTTTGTTGAAAAGTCGATTCCTGTGTAGTCTGAAATTTCCCTGAGGCATATTGGGTTGTCTAGGAATATTTTTTCCTGCTCCAACTTTAACTCACCTCTGTTGTTGGAAATTGTTGTTTTGCCTGCCAAGGAAGTGTTGAGTCAAATTTGCAAGCATTATTTCCAAATTCTGTAATCTTGTTTCAAGTGCAACCACTGATTCTCTTGTTGCAAATGTACCCATAGCTTGGTTGGGTTCCTCGTCTGATTTTTTTTTTCTCTTTTTTTTTCTTTTCTTCTTTTTTTTTCCTTTTTCACAATTCAAGTAAATAAACACATATACATACAAAACAAAACTAACACAATTCCGTTTTTTTTATTCCAAAATAAACTACCCAAAAAAAATCTCTTTTTTTAAATTTTTTTTTCACTCCCCAATTGTTCCTCCTAAATTCTATTCCTTTTCTGAAAAAAATTCTAAACTCTCCTTTTTTTTTTCTTAAACACCACACTAAATATTGACAAAAAAATTCGCACTTTTTTTTTTATGATTCACACCTCACTTTTTTTTTTAAGTTCGTGTAACAATAAAATACACAACGCACTTATTATTTTTTTAAAAAAAACTCACTACCCCTTTTTTTCTTTTAATTCCCTGCACATGCACTTACAACTTACAAGATGCACATACCCACGTTTTTTTTTTAAATTCCCTGCACATGCCCAACACTTTTTTTTTCAAAACTCACGACCCTCTCTCTTTGTTTTTATTTTTTGAACACACACCTTTTTTTTATATTCCCTAGCCCAAAGTACAACACACTTACACCTCTTTTTTTTTTTCTTTTTAACTCCCACTCTTTTTGTTTTTTAATACCCACTCACCTTTTTTTTTATATTTTCTCCTTACTTTTCTCTCGCTCACCTCTCTCTTTTCTCCTTTTTCTTTTTTCTTTTTTAATACTCTCTTCACAGAGTACAAAACACACTTTTTTTTTTCAACAGTCTTTTTTTGTTTTTTGCAAGGCACGAGACACAAGCCTCAAACTTGTCACTTCTCCTCACGTCTCTCGTTCTCCTTTTTTTTTTTTTTAATCTATGCACAAGACACAAGATGCAGTATGCTCACGCCATTGCACAAAACACACAAACGCTTTTTTCATTTTTTTTTTATGTTTTCTTCTCACTCCTCTCACACTATTTTTTTTTTTGGCACAGAACACACACCCGCACCTTTTTTTTTTTTTTTTTAATACTATGCACCCTGCTCAACACACTCACGCCCTCGTTTTTTTTTTTTTCATTTTTTTCCTCAAACTTTTCACTCTTCTCACGCCTCTTGCACAAAACACAAAACACACTCTCACAATTTTTATTTTTTTTTAACTCACTTCTTATTGCCCTCACCTCACCGCTACTTAATTCTTCACTAGGTTTTTTCTTTTCCTCCTTCAGTTCGTCCTCTTCTGCTAACTTCTTTCTTTCTTTCTTTCTCTTTTTTTTTTTTTCAAAACCTACAAAGAACTTACTTGATTTGGTGACTGGAGACTGGAAATGGGATCAGAGTTGATGGAATATGGTGGCTGAAGGTATGAAGAACGTGTTGGTGATCGTGACTTGAAAGAGTCTTGGCGGTTTGTAGTCAAAATCGACTAGAAGATGATGTTGGTTTGATGTGTTGTGGTGGTGATTTTGGTTGATGAACGGAAATGATTTTTTTTCTTCTTTTTTTCTCTTTTTTTCTCTTTTTTTTTTCCTTTTTGAAATAGAGATGGATAGTAGTGGAGATAGGTAGCCCAAAACAGACATTATTTTGTCAGGCCTGGGTTGGGTCATGACATAACTATGCTGCGTGGTGTTTGGATGAGCTTGTTAAGATTCTCTTGAATGTTGTGCAAAGAATGGCCAATTGGTCACACCGGTTTTCTACGATGTAGATCCATTCCATCTGCAAAACACAGGAATGGCCAATTGGTCACACCGGTTTTCTACGATGTAGATCCATTCCATCTGCAAAATACAGGAATGGCCAATTGGTGGTCACACTGGTTTTCTACGATGTAGATCCATTCCGTTTGCAAAAATACAGGAATGGCCAATTGGTCACATCGGTTTTCTACGATGTAGATCCATTCCATCTGCAAAAACAAGAAGAGAATTTTAAGAATGCATTTGTTAAGTATCACAAGCAGTTCAATAAAATAGATGCCAGAAGAGGTTCAGAAATGGAAGGCAGTATTGACAGCTGCATCCAATCTAACTGGTGGGGTTCTAAGACAACCAAGCACACATTTACCTCTTATCCCTTTTGTGTCTCTACGTTTTTTCAATTTGTCTCAACAATTACTTAAATTGTGCGTCTAGTAATATAATTTGTGTGATTAATTAGACTTACTAGGGTGTTGAAAATAAAAAATGGACAATAAAGGAAGAGAGCACTGATCATTTTATGAACAAATGTTTCATTTTTCTTTATTTTTGTTTTTTCATTTTTGTTTTTGTGATCTGCCTTTGTATATTTTCACTTATTGTTGTTCACCTTCACGCCATCCAGGCCAGATACGAAACTTGTAAAAGAAATTACTGCTGATATTTTAGAGAAATTAGAAAAAAAAACATTTCCTACAACAAGTGTTTCTGATGGCCTAATTGGACTGAAGTTTGAGAAAGTTAAATCACTATTAGCCATTAGGTTGCCAGACATTCGAATTGTAGGAATTTGATGTATGAGCAGTATTGGTAAATCAACCATGGCAGTAGAGGCTTTTAACCAAATGTCTAATGAGTTTGCAGGAGAGGCTTTTAACCAAATGTCTAATGAGTTTGCAGGAGAGGCTTTTAACCAAATGTCTAATGAGATTGAAGGCAAATATTTCATGGCAAATGACAGGGAAGACTCAGAAAAAGGTGATGGATTGGTATATCTAACAAAACAAATTCTTTCTTGAATATTAGGAGAAAATTTTGATATTGAAACACACAAATTACCCCAGTATACTAGGGACGGGCTCCGCAGAATGAAGGTTTTTATAGTTATTGATGATGTAAATAAGTTTGGACAGTTAGAATATTTAGCTGGGGGAATTGATTGATTTGGTCCAAGAAGCAGCATCATTGTAGCTAATAGAGATAAAACGATACTTGAAAGATATGGAAGGCTCGAAATACATGAGGTTGAGGCATTAAATTACACTGAAGCTCTTCAGCTTTTTTGCAATTGTGCCTTTGAAGAAAACCAATGCCCTTAACATCTTTTGGAGCCCTCACAAACAGCAGTGCATTATGCCAAAGGAAATCCATCAGTTCTGAAAGTATTGGGTGTCTTCTCTAGGGAAAGAGCAAACTAGATTGGGCAAATAAGTTGGACTGCTTGAAAGGAATTTCTATCCAAGATTTGTATGATTTGCTGAAAATTAGTTATGATGGATTGAGTTGGAAAGAGAAAAATTTATTCTTGAATGTTGCATGTTTCTTCAACAGAGACTATAGACATTATGCGACACTGATTCTCAGTTACCAATATTGAGTCCAAGAAGGATTGAGTGTCCTAGTTAAGAAGTCATTCATAACAATATTCAATGACAAGCTACAAATTCATGATCTATTGCAAGAAATAGGTTGGGAAATTATTCGCCAAGAATCTAAAGAAAAGCCAGAAAAACGTAGTAGATTGTGGTATCATGGTGATGTTTGTCATGTATTGGAGAAAAACAAGGTGCTTAATTAAAAGCTTGATTAATTTACTTCTCTTTAATTTTTTTTTACGTAGATGTTGGAAAAACAATCAACCTATTTATGCAAAAAAAAAAAAAATCTAACTGAAAAACAACTTTATTCATGCATATTAATGAATAAAAATTTCTGTACGCTTTATGCTGACTCATTCTTTGCTTTGGTTATAAGGGGATTGATGCAGTTGAAGACATATTCCTGGATTTGTCGAAACTAGAACAAATACAACTAGATTCTAAAGTATTTGTAGATATGTCCAATCTTAGATTGCTTAAATTCTATTTTCCTAGACATTTTGATGTTTCGAATATGTGTTCTAAAGTTCATCTTGAACAAGGTCTGCACTATCTTCTGGAGGAATTAAGGTATCTGTCTTGGCATGGATATTCTTTGAAAATGTTGCCATTGGATTTTGTCCGTCAAATTCTTATTTAAATGAACTTGTCCTATAGTGAAGTTATGGAAATCTAGGAAGGAAAAAAGCTATAATGAAATACTAATACCAAACATTTGTTTTTCATTCTCTAAATATACTTTATTGTGATGTGTCATTGATGCTAAATTATATAATCTAGTAATTGTTAATTTTCTTTTGCAAAAAGATCCGAAGTTAATATATATTGACCTCAATCACTCCCCCAATCTAACTAGGATCCCAGAACCGTCAGAAACCCAAAATCTCGAAAGAATGAATCTTTGGAGTTGCACAAGATTGGCTCTCATTCTCTCGTACATCCAGAAGTTCAACAATTTTGGTAACTTCGGTCTAGCGGGGCTGCGAAAGTCTTAGGTGCTTTCCACCCAACATTCATTTAATATCTCCTATTAAGATTGATTTCTCCTACTGTATTCGTCTAACAGAGTTTCCAAGGATTTCAGGAAATGTGATAGAGCTAAAGTTACGGTGTACGCCAATAAAAGAAGCTCCCTCTTTAATCGAGTGCCTAACTAATCTTAAAACCTTACATATGAAATTTTGCAAAAGGCTGAAGATGCTTTCAACCAGCATTTGTAAATTGAAATCTCTTCGTAGCCATTATCTTCTTAGCTCCTTAAACCTTGAGATTTTCCCACAAATCTTAGAGAAAATGGCTTTCTTAGAAAATATTAATTTTACGTGAGACAGGAATCAATGAGCTGCCATCTTCAATCGAACATCTAAAAGGGCTTAAGAAGTTGGAGTTGTGGCATTGCTCTAAGCTTACTTGTTTGCCAAAAAGCTTGGGCAATTAAAAATCTTTGGAGTACCTCACATCCGGGAAGTCAGCCATTAGTAAGCCACCATCCTCTATAGCAGATTTAAGCAAACTTGAAGAGCTTTCGTCTAACTGCGGGGGTTTAGCATTGCCTCCGCGGTTATCATGTTTAACTTCTTTAGAAACTCTGTAACTGTGGTATAATAGAAATCCCTGAAGGTATCGCTTGTCTATCCTCATTGAAATCTTTATATCTAGATGGAAATAATTTAGAGGGTTTACCTACAAGTATCAGCCAACTTTCACAGCTGAGAAGGCTTTACTGGGGAATTGCAATATGCTTCAATCATTACCAAAGCTTCCACTGCGTTTGATGTGGTTAAATGCAATTAATTGCAAGTGTCGTCAATCTTTTCCAGAGTTTCCTTCATGTCTAGAAGAACTAGATACATCCATACTGGAAACACGATCCACTGACACCCTTGGAATGCTGAAGCCCCGACCAGTTGCGTTAAACTTTGCTAATCGCCTGAAATTGACTGAAGCAAATTAAAGTTTTTGGGCAGATTTGCAGCAAGGATTTCAGCAAATGGCAATTGTATCACTGAAACTAGTACACGATTCGGTTCCTGTTTTTCTCTCCTCTCTGTCTCTCTTTCCACAATTGCATCTGAAATCATAATTTTAATAATAATATTACTAGTTGAAAGAAAAATAAGATAACATGTGTACTAAAGGACAATCAATTAATGCAGACGAGTTTGTGATTTATCAAATTTAAATTTCTTATATCATTACCTGCAGGAATTTCTTATACCGAATGGAAACTTACCCGGAAGTGAAATTTCAAGCTGGTTCATCGATCAATCTTTAGGATCTTCAATAACTTTTCAACTGCCACAACGTTGTTGTAAGGAAGTCTTCTTCGGGTTTGCTCTTTGTGCTGTTATTGAATTTGAGGAAGATTATAATCCACTTTCCTGAGTGGGTTGATTCATTTTCCGGTCTTGATCACTTTTTCGAGTTGTTTGAATCTTCTCTGCATGTTCCGATTCTCGACTCGGATCATGTGACACTTGGTTTATTACCCTGTTGGAACATTGGGCTACGAGATAGCGACCACCATACAGTTGTTTCATTTCACTTCTTCGTTAAGAATAAGTGAGGGGTGAGCCCAGTATATGCAAACCCCAGCCAGGCCAATCCCAACACCTTTACTCTTAAATTTGCTGCCACCACCAGTGAAGACTTTCACGATAAAGTTCGCAAGAAGGGAAGTACTGAAAGTATTCGCAGCTTTGACGGGGAAGAAGTTGAGTCAATTTGCGGAGAGCAATCCAACGCTCCTCATCAGCAAACTTCGCTGTTTTCTCAAATTTTAAAAAATCTTTTTTTGTTTTGATCATGAACCTTGGCCTAATAAATTCGTCCAAGAGTAGGAGGGAAATATCTTTTGATCATGAACCTTGACTGAAGAAATTTTTCCAAGAGCAGGGGAATATCGTTCTGTCTCCTTTCATAAGGTCACTGCCCTGCTTTGAGGAATCCAAATGATCATATTTTTCTTAATTTCACAGAAAATGATATAGCGTAGACTTTGCTTATATTCAACATTATTTCCCATGATCCAGTCCATTTTCGGATGCATTTTGTAATTTTCATTTTTTTTATGTCGATATTTGTATATAACTGAGGAGCTCAGGTTGCACGATAAATATCCTTATTTAATTTGGTCATCATCAGCAGTTGGGCCTTCAATTTTTCTTTCCCAAGACCATGAATAAATCTGGTTTTTGCTTGTAGCTTGACGGCATTTGTCTTTATAGGTTACATATTGAAACAGAGAATTGAAATGTGTTATCTAAGGTTTGTATGGAACAATTAGCTAAAGCATCAGATCATGTACGATCTTGATCTTTAGCAATAACTTAAATATGGATAACTGTTTGATAGTTCATGATCCGAAGAGATTTAATGTGGTTTCATTTTCATTACAAGTCTGTGATGAAGATCCGGCCGATTCATCACTCTAGTGTCTTTTGTAAACTTTAAAGCTGTGTGAAGAACACAGTTTCATTATTGTCATTGGCAGTTACCAGTATTTTGCTGCAGCTCAGAAAGTCTTCGACTATATTAACTCATCAGCGAGAAAACATTATGAAGAAAGACAGTTAATTGGGTTACTGGAGAAATTCGCTGTCTATTTGACAGTAGAAACTGATCATATAATCTGTAACCATTCTTTTTTTAAAAAAAAGAAAGAATTGAATCTTTTTTCAATTCCCCTGTTTCAGAATTTCAAAACCTTACCCCCTCCTTGTGCTTTTGCAGCTGCTTGCATTTATATGTTCGGTTGAATTTCTAGGAGGCTCCCTTTTTTTATATCAAACATCAATTGATATAATAATTTTTCTTATGAAAGGGTATCGTGTGAGAGAATATTGGACTAACATATGCAATTATTTATTAGTCGTTGCCTTTCCATTAAACACATCCATCAAATGAAAGCATGTGTATGTGGAAAGTCTTGCTTCACTAAGTTACAATATTAGTTTTAATATTGAATGTATCAATATTAATTTTATTTGTTTGAATATCCAATCTCTGGTTATATTTGTCTTTTAAAGTTCACTTTAAAAATTTCTTGTTATGTGTTTAGGCCCGGTAACGGTACTGTAAATTGGAAAGCTACCTAGCAAAAATGTAGTGACTATCAACAACTGATGCTGAATAGACAGCTGCAGCAGAAGCACTTAAGAAAGCTATTTGATTGGAGGGAATGGTTTCTAAAGTGGGTGCTAAACAATTGTCAGTAGTGTTGTATTGCGATAGCCAAAGTACTATTCATCTAAGCAAAAATCACACATCATTATGGAAAGACGAAGCATGTAGATGTTGTGAAGTTATATTTTGTAAGGCTTGAAGTGAGTTGAAGATTCACACTGATGTGAACCTAGCACATATGCTCATCAACGCTGTATCTCCGCATGGGCTTAGAGCTACTTGCAGGTTTTGAGGCTGTAAATGAAGTGGAGGATGATCAGATGGAGCAGCCAGTGAAGTTGAGTTCAATGTGGAGAATGTTGGACATGAACTAAATCCAAATAGGACGTACATATCATTCTGACCTTGAATCCAAGACCGACATGACGGTTTAAAACAGACGAATAGTATAGTTGGTGTATGACAAGGAAATACTGTCGTTTCAACTACTTAAGTAAATCACATGCTGAGCACATGAGCAACAAAATCAGATTCAGCCAAAACGACGAGATCCCAATGCAGTTTTGACTGGTACTCAAGTTACACACGTATGGCACGTGTTTCAGGTTGTTAGAGTTGGTTAGAAATGGTGGGAATTTTTCTGGGCAAAGTTGGTTATCCCAGAAACAGCTTTAAATATCAGAGAGGTCATTAGGAGAGCTTGGTAAGTTGTTGAGAGAGAAATCCACCTTGATTTGTTCTCTAAAATGCCCTTGAGGCTCTTTTAACCTTCTTCCTTCGATTAGTGGAGGCGCTTAATCTTGATCCATTGTGAATAGGCCTTTGATCTTGATCCATAGCGCATATAGGCACCTCAATCAAGTGCTGAACCACCTAAACCCTGTGTTTCTTGGTTTCTGTTCATTGTTCAGATTCTGGATTGTTTCTCAATTATTGATTCTTTAGTTGTTAATTTGTTTGTTTCTTGGGAAAATATTAAGGTGTTGGGGGTTTGGTTCTTGGTGGGTGTCTTCTCTTATATCATCAATGTGAAAGTCGACAATTCTTAATTATGCAGGAATACAGGCGCAGAAATCTTGGACTAGAATCGTAACAGTCAAATGGTTTTCTTGGTTGAAGCCAATATGCTACTTGAAGAAATACAACAAGTTCATGCTAGTTTTGAATTTCAGGAAATTGGTATTTTAAAATCTATGGAATGACGCGTTCCAAAGATTGTTGCCATTTCATTTGCACCATTTTCCATTGATTTGTATGTTGATGGCCTTGCCTGGACAAATTATAAAACTGTGACAATACTAGTGAAGGTGTCAATCATTCTACTTTGTGGTTGTTCGTCTAGCTTTATATAATTAATGTATACTAAAATTTGTTCTCAGGATCTCACATCTTTGATGTAATTAAATTACTTTGTGTAAATTCCTACAGCCTTTTTCCACTCCCATGTTTTCTTTCATACATTTCATCGAACACTTATCATTTCTATCAAACAATACGACATTGGTCTAAATTTTCTAATCTTTGGCCATTTCTAAGCATAATTTTTTCCTTCCGATCCTCTAAAGTTGCAAAATTTCAATCTGTAAATTAATACGAGTACTACTATTAAGTTTCATTCCAAACTGCCGATTGCATCAAATTTTTCTCGTCACATCTCAACGTCTTCTAAATCTGGTAGAGGGAACCGAAGAATTGCAGCTACACCAGTCAATTGTCCCAGTTGTTCTCCTGAGACATGCATGGATGAAAATATATGAGCAGTGCCTCCTGAATCCTTAACCGAATTTACCAAATCAACATACTTCTTCCTTGTCGCTATTTCAAAATTCCTGAAAAGATCATCCGTAATGAGCAGCGTTTGCACGGCCATCCGTTCATGGGCAACCTCTACATGCTTTGGTCCATAACATGCACGTGTAGGATCTTTTGAAAGCATGTTGAAAAATTCCTTGAGAACTTTAACCTCTTGTGCAGCTTTAGTCTCTTTGATCAAGTTCATTACATTTGAAGTATCCAAAACTTCTCTCAAGCTATGCTTGTATCCTGAACTCGTATGAACAATAACTATTCGGGATTTGTTCGCAATAATTGGTCTCAATTGTCTCCGCTCTGCCTCTAGCAGTAGGTAACGATGAAACTGGTCTTTCGTGAAACCGGGACTTGCAATCACCGCACAACGTACCACGTTGAAATCAACATGTTTTAGGAAAGCATGTAGAACACTGTCAAAGAACTTATTCAAAGCCGACTCATAACAGGCGACAGCAGGACCATGCTTGCGAGGAATTGAAGTTTGAATTCTTGAACGAGTGATGGTCATGCTTCTACCGACAAGAAAGCTATTTGCTAATCCTTCTTGCATTAAAACGACAGCAAGATCTGCGGTGGCGGCAGAATCAGATGCCTGATGAAGTGTATCTAATGCCACTGAGTCCCAAACATCCTTTGTCAAAACAAATGGCCGATGCAGCTCAATTTCCAAAGAATGGAAGGCTCCGATTTTAACATGTTCATTCTCTAAAATATTCTTTCCACTAATACGCAATGCGGATCCTTCTTTGTCATAATCCAAAGCCTCAACTTTGATTTCCAACTTAAGCTTCACACGTTCTGCATCTTTTCCACCAGATTTCGTCTGTCTTACAACTTTCCTGACAGTGACGGCCAAGACAGAATCTCCAGCAGCTACGAGATTGTAAGCAAACCAAAGATCATCTGCATCAACCGGGATCATCTTGACACTACCAGCCCCATTCGGTATCAAGTCTTTGCGAACGATCCTCATGGTGAGGTAATGGGGACAGGACTAATTGTCAAAAAACTTATATTTGGGGTCATGAATCAGGACTTATTTATAGGGACAAAGTTTACTCTCACGTTGTATAGTGCTCTCCTAAAGTGGCTAGGATTACTTGTGCGGTTAATAATTTTCTCAAGAAAAGGAAAAGTTAGCATTAACTAAATTTGGCTCAAGATTTTCGTTAAATTGGAATTCTAATTATCCAAACATATAAATACACACAAATGCTTTACAAACATCACAGCTACCAAATTAGTTTAAAAACCCTAAAGTTTTTGGTTAACTTGCGGAAGAAGTAATGGAGGGTCTTCCTCAAGATATCATCGTTGACATATTCTCAAAACTGCCGCCGAACTCTCTCTGTCGATTCAAGTGTTTATCAAAGGAATTCATGGCTTTAATCACCAATCCTTGGTTCGTCAAGTTGCACCAAACTCAAAACCAACAAAGACAAACAGTAGTGGTCGACAAATGTATAGTAAGAGACTCTCTTATCTGTTTCGACATCGATAGGGGAATTAAAACGGTAGATCGGCTTGATTTTCCAATTCAAAAATGCCTTATTAATTCTGCTTGGATCAACGGTTCTTGTAATGGTATGGTGTGGTTATCCACTTATGATGGCACTGCAATAAGTCCAGTTGACTTTATTTACAATTGTTCCACTAGAGAGTTCAAGAGAATACCATATTATCAACCTTTCAATGAAAGATATTCATTATTAGATGCCTTGGGTTATGCTCAGTCAATAGATGACTTCAAGGTTTTCGGAGTTTCCTTTGATCCTTTTTATGAAGTCGAAGACGTAAGTGTGCATGTCTTCTCTTTAAGGAACAATACATGGAAAACTTTAGAAATTGATAATTTTGTAGAGTTTCGTGAAGATCTTCCGGCGACCCATCCCAATGGAAGTATCCACTTTGGTTTTTGTCAGCTTGATTTTGATGACCCAGTTATGATTGCTGCATTTGATTTGGTGGAAGACAAGTTGAAATTCTTAGCCTTACCCGATGATATCATGTATTCATATTCATATTCAATTAGAAGTATAGGAGGCTGTCTTTGTTTATTCCCAAAAGAGGAAAAAGAATTTTGGATTATGAAAGAATATGGCTTGAAAGAATCTTGGACTAGAATTTCATCAGCCAATGCAATTCCGCTTTTGCAGCCTTTGTGTCCCTTCAAGGAGGGCAGTGATTTATTTTTGTCTCTTTTGGGCCACAAATTTGTACTTTTTAATCCAAAGGATGGTTCATATAAAGATTTCATTATTGATGGCTTTCAAGAAGATTTAGAAGATTGTAACTTGGTAGCATATGCAGAGGCAGTTAGCAGAACAAACTTCCCAAGCGAAGGTACCAATTTAATTCACTCTCGTATATATTTTAAAAGAAAAAAAATAATTTAATTGCTATGTTTGAATTTTTGATCGGTTAACTAAAAGATTCCACATGTTGCTTAGATGCATCGGATCTTCAACATAAAAAGGGTACAGTGGAAGTTTCACTCTCTTATCAATTTTCTTGGTGGGGTACTCCTCCAGCAGCAGTCATCAAGTTTCAGAAAAGTCTTGGATCCTGGAACAGGATCATTTCTCTATTTCTATTTACTCCTTGCCAGTGCTATGTGTAAATTTCAACTAATCATGATAATATTTATACACATGTTTTAAGCAATGAATGGATAATGATCAAAGTTTCTGGAGCACCAAAATCTTTTTTCTTTTATGATAAGCATAAGCAGGCACAATTTCGTATTTTCTGGTCCCCATCTATGAATTCACAATAATACTCTGATACCAATTGTTGTTAATACGAATGCCAAAAACAAACAATTACACAATTGTTGTTGACACTGTTTTACGTGGTTTAGTAAAATTACCTACATCCACAAGATGTGATGCTAAGTTTAATCCCAAAAACCAAGCCCTTTATCCTTTGCACACTCTTCACTCAACTCACAAACTCTCTAGATAGCTCTATATCTATTCTCTCAAAGCTTACAAGCACACATCACTTCCATTGCCTTAATGTTTATTTATAGCAATTGGAATTTGACTTCAAATTGTCTTTCAAAAATAGAAGCCAACTCATTCTTGAGTGATTACAACTAATTTATTTCAACGATTTGTAGAAACTACGGATCAAGAGTGCCATCCGTATGCAAGCTTGCAAGACATTTGGTCCAAGCTGTTGAACACTTATGCAACCTACATCCAGCAAGTGCAATCCCTTAGCCAACGCTTCATTTATTGCCTTAAGCAACTCGCCAATTTGACTCATAACAAGTATTCAAATTGGCTTTTTGAAATCTTTAAGATAGTGGAGTTTGATTTTGAGCCAAATTATAAACCGACTTAATATGTAGGTTATTAACATCCTATTTATTTTACTGTAAAAGTTTATTTATGATGACTTTATACCCT
The DNA here is from genome assembly GCA_029618585.1 of Citrus australasica. Classification (NCBI taxonomy): domain Eukaryota; kingdom Viridiplantae; phylum Streptophyta; class Magnoliopsida; order Sapindales; family Rutaceae; genus Citrus; species Citrus australasica. Next base: position 32,063,213 of record JARCIV010000003.1, on the reverse strand, counting down.
GTGGTTGGGCAATCCATCTCAACGGAATTATCCACTTTGGTTTTTGTAAACTAAAAAACGAGGCTATTGATTGCCCAACGAGGATTGCTGCATTTGATTTGGTGGACGATATGTTCAAATTTTTAGTCTTACCTCATGATGATTTTGATGTTTATTCCACGGATTTATGTTTTATAGAGTTAGGGGAGACTACTATGTTTAATGAGAAGAATATGGAGGAAGAAATTTGGATTATCAAAGAATATGGGCAGAAAGAATCAGGGACTATAGTTTCATCAATAGTCTATCCAATTGTGGATTTGGAGCCATCGGTAGTCTGTTAATGCAAGAATTTAAGTATAGTGGATTTTTATCTCGTTTTCTTTGGCGGCCGTGATTTTTTCCAGTATAAGAGTTTCCATGTAAATTCATGTATTATGTGATTGCTTTTATTTTCCATCTCTTTCTGTTTGTTATTTGTTTGATATTTTTTCTTTCAAGACCTTGGGTAGGATTAAAAATACCCTAACAATCGATATCACAGCTAAGGTTGTTATGCAAAGCAATTATGTCTCCAAATAAATTTTCAAATTGTGTGAGGATTCTTGTTGAAAATTTTAATGGAAAAATTAATTTTGGCTTGTGGCAAGTTCAAGTCAATATATATTGATTTAATCTAGGATACACAGAGAAAACAAGGGTGATGTCAACTATGTTCCCACTAGTGGAAACTCCTGGTCGTGTGTAGACAATCAAAGCACCTTAAGGAAAATTATTGGAATACTTAGTTCAACAAGTAGCGCTAAATCAGTAGACGAAAATACAGAATACTAATAGTATCCTAGCAGAAAGTCTCTCATCATTATAGGAGACAATAATCCTTGTAGTAGACGACGAAGACATACTCATGGCAAGCTGCTAGTGCCATAGAAGATGATACGTTACTGCTAGTGAGTCTACAAGATATGCACACAACTCATGGCTTGGCATTTATGTAAGGTGTGTGCTGGACTTTCTACATTTGATTAATTACAAATTTACCAGCCAGGATTTTGTTTACTGCTACCACTAATTAGTGAACAGAAAATCCTGAAGAATTTTCCTCCGGAATTTGACCATCCGGAAAATAAAACGTCCGTTCACAAACCAAAGGTGACTCTTTGGACAAGAAGAGCAGAGGCTGCCAGCTACATTTGACTTTACATATTTTATTCTACTCGTTCAGTGCCCTTGTTGTGATAGCTATTCATCTATTTGGAAATAAATAATTCAAATAATCAAATTCATATTCCAATTTTGAGTTTAATTCAAATGACTTCAATTGCCGGAGGAGTATTTCTTGTCCACGAACAGGGGATACTGGAGAATACACAGCTCATTCATAGCGAGGATTGATAAACAAGAAGTGGAATAAGCCTCTGTTTGGGATTGCTGCGCTGCGGTGCTTAAAACTCCCAAACGCAAATTGAAATTAGTTCAAATTTAAGATTTATTGGGTTCCCACAGCGCAGGACTACCAAATGGGGCTTAAAGAATACAACTCAGGCACGCAATGCTAGTTTCTCTGTTCTTGAGTTTCTATCTGCCAATTAAATTCCTTAGTCAAATTGTATCTACTAGATTTTTCATGGTTCTAAGTCTATTAATTTATCGAAGTTATACCGCAGATATTCTCAAGTCTTTTTGTGAACATGGGTCTCCCTCTCTTCATCACAAATTCGAGGTTTAACAAAAATGCTAAAAATAGAAAACTGAATTTACAATATGTAAAAATATCAATAGATAAATAAGAATATATGCCTTTGATTGAAAAGTACTAATAATTTTGAGAAAACTTTGTTACAAATAATCACATCTCCGTATGAATAAGTTAAGGGGCAATGGCCATAAATAATTACAATTTTGAGAAGTATTGCCATCAATAATTACAATTTTAACCACCTATTTTGTCACGGGTGACTTGACTTATAAAACCAGCTGATTTGGAGATTGAGATTCACTTGATTTAAGTCAGCGAGGATTTAATTTTTTATTTTATTTTGAGAAGCTTCTATTTTGTACACCAAGACACATGTTTTTGGTGGCTAACTAAAATCCCAAAGCTAACCAGAGTTAGCTTAAACTGACGACTTGTTTCTCTTTCCACGTTTGTAATGAACTCTCACATTCAACATTAAACCAACCCAAACAAGAAAGAATTCCAATTTTACATAAACTTTATTAGCTAGAACGCCCTTTCTTCTTTCTTTTTTTCTGACAAATTAAGAATCCTTTCTTTAGAACAATTAGAACCGGACCAGTATTCCTAGCCAAGTTCGGACTTAGTAGCTAGCATTACTGCATTAGTGCAACTGAACTTTTGTCCTATAATTGTGGAGGCTACAGTTTGCCGTGAAAAACTTCAAAGTCATTCATGGGTTTAATCACCAATCCTTGGTTCGTCAATTTGCACCAGACTCAAAACCAACAAAGGCAATGCCGTGTTGCTTCTGTTGAAAAAGGTCTTCATTGGGTAGACCCTGATACCAAAATTACTACAGTGGATCCGCTTGATTTTCCAATCAAAAAACACTCTGATGATTCTGTTTCTATCTACGGTTCTTGTAACGGCTTGTTGTGCTTATCCATTCTTCTTTGTGCTTGCAGGTCTAGCTTTATTTCATTAACGTACACTAAAATTTGTTCTTAGGATGTCACATCTTCGTTGCAATTAAATTTCCTGCAGCCTTGTTCCGGTACTATGTTTTCTTTCATACATTTCATCGAACATTTATCATTTCTATAAAAAAAAAAACAATTACTTTGGTCTAAATATTCTAAACTTTGGCCATTTCTAATCATAACTGTTTTCTGCCTATCCTCTAAAGTTGCAAAATTTCAATACCTAAATCAATACAAGTGCTACTATTAAGTTTCGATTCCAAGCTGCGGACTTCGTCAAATTTGGTAGAGGGAATCGAAGAATTGCAGCTACACCAGTCAATTGTCCCAGGTTGCCTTGAGACGTAGACGAAAATATATGAGCAATGCCTCCTGAATCCTTAACCGAATTTACCAAATCAACATACTTCTTCCTAGTCGCTTTTTAAGTATTCCTGAAAAGATCATCTGTAATGTGCAGCGTTTGCACGGCCATCCGTTGATGGGCAACCTCCACATGCTGTCATCCACAACATGGCGTGTAGGATCCTTTGAAATCATGTTGAAAAATTCCTTGAGAACTTGAACCTCTTGTGCAGCTTTAGTATCTTTGATCATATTCATTACACTTGAAGCATACAAAACTTCTCTGCTTGTATCATGAAAACGTATGAACAAGAACTATTCGGGACTTGCCCTCAATAATTGGTCTTAACTGTCTTCACTCTGCCTCTAGCAGTAGGTGAAGATGACACTGGTTTTCAGTGAAACCGGGACTTATTTCCGCACAACGTACCACGTTGAAATCAACATGTTTCAGGAAAGCATGTAGAACACTCTCAAAGAACTTATTCAAAGTCCACACATAACAGGCAACCGCAGGACCATGCTTGCGCGGAATTGAAGTTTCAATTCTTGAACGAGTGATGGTCATGCTTCTACCAACAATTAATAAAGATATTTGTTAATACCAATGAGTCCCAAACATCCTTTGTCAAAAAAGTGGCCGATGCAGCTCAAGTTTCAGAGCACGGAAGGCCCCAATTTTAACATATTCATTTTCTAAAATATTCTTAATGGATCATTCCTTGTCATACAACTTTCCTGACGGTGACGGCCACTAGATTTCCGACTTAAGCCTCACCCATTCTGCATCTTTTCCAGCAGATTTCGTCTGTCTTACAACTTTCCTTAAAGTGATGGCCAAGAAAGGAAACTTTACCAGCTACGAGATTGTAAGCAAACCAAAGATCATCTGAATCAACCGGTATCATCTTGACATTACGAGGCCCATTCGGTATCAAGTCTTTGCAAACGATCCTCATGCTGGGGTAATGGGGAGTCCCCATTACGGAACAAAGTTTAGTCTCACGTTATGTAGTGCGAACGATCCTCATTGGGGACAGGACTAATTGTCAAAAAACTTGTTTAGTATAGTTGAGGTCATGAGTCAGGACTAATTTACAGGAACAAAGTTTAGTCTCACGTAGTGCTCTCCTAACATGGCTAGGATTACTTGTGCGGTTCTAATTTCCCAGGAAAGGAAAAGTTGGCATTAACTGAATCTGACTCGAGATTTTCGTTAAATTGGAATTATTATTATCCAAACATATATATATATATATATATATATATATATATATATATAGAAAAACACGTACATACACAACTACTTTAGAAACATCACGGCTAACAAAATTGTTTAAAAACCCTAAAGTTTTTGCTTCACTTGCAGAAGGAAGTAATGGAGGGTCTTCCTCAAGATATCATCGTTGACATATTCTCAAAAATGCCCGCCAAGTCTCTCTGTCGATTCAAGTGTCTATCAAAGGCATTCATGGCTTTAATCACCAGTCCTTGGTTCGTCAAGTTGCACAAAAATCAAAACCAACAAAGACAAACAGTACTGGTCGACGATCTTATAGTAAGAAACTCTCTTCTCTGTTTAGACATCGATAGAGGAATTACAACGGTAGATCAGCTTCATTTTCCAATCGAAAACTGCTGTAATGATTGTGCTTGGATCCTCGGTTCTTGTAATGGTTTGTTGTGGTTACTCATTTATGATGACACTGCAAGAAGTTCACACTTTATATACAATTATACCACTAGAGAGTTAAAGAGAATACTGTTGGAAAATTTTTAAAATAAATGTGTCTTATGGTAAAGACATGTCCCATTAATTGTGCTTTATTAAAAAGGTACCTTTCACTAAAGACATGTCTAATTAAATGATGTCTTATTGTAAGAACATGTCCATTTAATTGTGTCTTGTAAAAAAGGTATCTTTTTACTAAACGATATAACTTTTCATGGCAACATTTCACTTAGAGTTGCATCATTTCATGGTAACATTTCATTGGAAATGGTGATGGTTCAATTTGGACCATTGATTAAAATCAAATCTAGATCCAATGGCCATAAATGAAGGGGTATCATGAAAGATGACAACCCAAATGAGGGGACACAAGTATATCTATAAAACAAGGGTCATGTTTAAGCCATTTAGACATGAAATGAATGATCCTACACCACTCTTTTCTTAGTATTCCTTTCTAGTACACAAAACACTCATTTCTTTTGTGCATTCACATTCCAATATATTGTTTTCTGCAAGAACTATATATTGTTTCTTGACAGGCTTGCAACATTCAAGAGTATTCTGGTTTGTTTTTGTCAATGCACAATGCAAGCAAACAAACAAGTGCTTCATTATATCTTGGAGGTGTACTTGCTTAACCCATGTGCATCACTCAATTGGTGGGGGCAATTGATGACTTCAAGGTTATGCTCAGTCAATAGATGACTTCAAGGTTTTCGGAGTTTCTCACCCTTATGATGAAGTCGAAGTAACAAGGTGTGCATGTCTTCTCTTTAAGAAACAATACATGGAAAACTTTTGAAATTAATAATTTTGTAGAGTTTAGAGCAGATCTTTGGGCGATCCATCTCAACGGAACTATCCACTTTGGTTTTTGTAAGCTCAATTTTGATGACCCCTTTATGATTGCTGCATTTGATTTGGTGGAAGACAAGTTCAAATTCTTAGCCTTACCTCATTTATTCGGATATGATGCCATATATTCATATTCAGTTAGAAGCATAGGAGACTGTATTTGTTTAATCCCAATGACAACAAAATGGGAGAAACAATTTTGGATTATGAAAGAATATGGCGTGAAAGAATCCTGGACCAGAATTTCATTACCCAATTCAATTCTGCATTTGCAGCCTTTGTGCCCCTTCAAGGACAGTGATTTATTCTTTGTCTGTTTTGGGCGAGAAATTTGTACTTTTTAATCCAAAGGATGGTTCATATGAAGATTTCGTTATTGATGGTCTTCAAGAGGATTTAGAAGACTGTAACTTGGTAGTATATGCAGAGGCAGCAGACAACTTGATCTCACCCAATAGTAGAGCAAACTTCCAAAGTGAAGGTATGAATTTAGTTCACCCCTGCATATATTTAATTTAATGGCGACTGTATGTTTGACTTCGTCGTCAGTTAACTGAAGGATTCCTTTATGGTGCTTAGGTGCATTGGATCTTGAATTAAAAACGGGAACGGTGGAAGATTCACTCTCTTATCAATATTCTTAGTGGGTCACTCCTCCAGCAGCAGCCATCGAGCTTCGGAAAAGTCTTGGGGCACTCCTCCAGCAGCAGTCATCAAGTTGAAAATTCTTGGATCCTTGAACAGGATCATTTTTCTTTTCACATTCACTCCTTGCCAATGCTGTGTGTAAAATGCAACCAATCTTGATCATATTCATACGCATGTTGTAGATAATAAATGGATAATGATCAAAGTGTCTGGAGCAACCAAGTCCTTTTACTTTTATAATAAGCACAAGCAAGCACAAAATTTACTGACATATCAAGTTAATGGTGTTGTCAATTTATTCATAATGCGCACACTAAAGAAATAAAAAGAAGAAAAAGCCTGAGATTATGCCCCTGCCCTTTGCGTTCCTCCTTCGTTCTTTGCAAGGGCTTATGGGTCATGAGCGATGCTGTACACGTGTCACATCCTAAATACTTCTTGTTCAAATTTTACCACAAACACACTAAAGAAACACAAAAGAAGCCTGAGAGATTGTGTAATAAATAAATTAATTAATAGATCGAGTAAATGTTCTCATCGTTGTCCAGCAATAAATTAATTCTCATGCGTTTTAGCCATCTTTGTAACTTTTTCTCCATCTCTTGCCTCTGCCTGATTAGCTGCAGTGCTTGCGCTTTTCCAAGTTCTCGCTTCTCTGTTTCTCTCAATTCTCAAATTCGTCTGCAAGACTCTTCTGCTCAACCTCCTCTGTTATTCTGAGTCGTGCTTTTTAAGTCTTTACATTAATTTTTTATTCTTGTCTGTATGGTGATGTTTTATAAGTGCTGTTCTACTGTCATTCCTGAATAATAATAATAATAATAATATATGAGATAAGGAAACAAACCAACCATTAGCTTCTTTGCAAACAATACTCTGCCCCCCAACAGGAGCCGTTTGCCGTCATGTGGTGAAGAACTTGGATTGCCCAAATTAGCAAGGCCATCAGCAACGCCATTGCTCTCCTGGAAAGTGTGTGGGCCTTGAAAATGAATATTCCGAACTAGAAGTAAACAATTAGTCCAACGATTTTGAATGTTCCAATGGGGACTCAATAAGGGATTAGAGAAAAAGTGAATAACCAACACAGAGTAACTCTAACCACAGCTGTCACCATCCTGTGTCTGTCATTGTTAGAAAAATAGCATAAAGTGGGTATTTTGAGGTCAATTTTGAGCAAGATAAATATTGAAAAAGTATACATGCATGGATGATTCGGAATCTCTTCCGTGAGCTTTTTCCAACAAATCATAGAATGGTCAAATTGGTGCTTGGGTGAATGAGAAACTGCATCTTAAACAGCACCAATTAGTGCAAAAAATGAAGAAAAATCCCACTTAGAATTTTAACTAACCAATGCCCTCCCTTGAAACCTATATATATTGGCTTTTACGTTCAATTGAAAAACATACCAAAAATCTAAGTGATTTTACTCTTCTTTCTTAAGTAAATATTCTCTAGTTTTAAATTTTAGTGTGATAGAATTCAAACATACATTTGTTGCCATCCAGGCTAATATCATTCAAGCACCATTGTGAAGGTAGCGAATATGTTTTAACAATACTGCATTTTTACAGGCCTTGGGTTAGTGAATTTTTTATTTATATATTGTTAATTAACTTGTTATATCTCTACCATTTCAATTTATTATTAATAATTTTTTATTTATGTATTGTTAATTGATTTGTTATATCTTTGCTATTTCAATTATTATTATTGTTGTTGTTGTTGTTGTTGTTGTTATTGGTGTTGTTGTTATTATTAATATTAATAATTTGTGATAAGTGATATGTGTGCAATAGGCTTAATAATAAGCTTAAGTGCACTAGAAAGATTCTACCATTAAGGTCGTATACATTACCTAAGGAGTTTGGGTTTTAAGCGGGATTACTATGAGTCTGTGACACTGGTATTTTTTTTTTGCATACGAAGCAGGTGGTCTTATATCTTGTTAATTAATAATAATATAACTACAATCTTTGCAAAGAATGTTTTATTATTTTCCAAGGACAAACCATAAACACCCAAATAAGTACCAAAACTATCTCTAAAAACAGCACCACAACCGCCACGACCTAGAAGCCAAAGGGAATAGAACCACCTGTACTATTCTAGTGACAATGTCTCTATCAACACTATAATCCACATACCCTAGACAAATTTTGGCGAAAAAGAGATGGCTGTTACAATCAGCCTGGGAATGGTATAAAGATAGGGAACCTTTTCAAATGCGTTAATGATTTTTGGACTTCCTTATCAAGAAAAATATGTGGTATATGTTATCTAATTGGACTAAGTCCTTATATACAATCCTCGTGTTTGTCCTCCCCTTTTTTTCTTTTTTGGTTTTTCTCTTTGCTGTAGAAGTTTACTTAATACCATTAAGGTCATGGGAATAGAATTGCATCTTTCCTTTGTTATACTGAAATCCTGTCGTTCTCATGTTAACAGTGTGACCATTAAAAAAATTCTGTATTTCAACAACTTGTAGACGCAATAGCAGCCGCCTTTCCTTTAAATATCATCGTTGACATATTCTCAAAACTGCCGGCCAAGTCTCTTTGCCGATTCAAGTGTTATCCCAGACGCCTGCTGGAGCAACCTCAGAGTAACAAGCTTTTGAAGGGTAGGAACATAACGAGAAAGTTGCATTTATGGCACAAAAAAAATTGATCAAGCAGCTTACAACCTAAACTTCGAGATTTTGACCAGCAAAGGTTGTACCTCTGAGGCAAGTTCCAGAGGATGAAACTCATGCTCCAAGACATTGCAAAGATCTTTTTACTTGCTGAGTTGCTCGAGAGTCTTTACACCTTTGGAGAACAATTCCGACAGAAGTTACGGTCTCGGAAGCGCCTCTATATTATTAAATCCATAAGATTAGCCAAGCTCTCTTTATCATTCTCAAGTTCCAAATGAGATGCAAATGCACTCGCACTGCAATGCCCATTGTAAGGAACCACAAGTGCAGCCAAAATGATGCTATTTGCTGCTAATCCTTCAGGCATATATATTTTTTTTTTTTATTCAATAGGGGCTCTGTTAAAAGAGCTACAAGGACATCATTCGGGGATGAGTCACCCCATACATATCGTGAAGAAGAAAAGGAATGACACAAGCTGGGGGACTACTCAAATTGTAAAGGCCAATCGGAAGGTCAGAAGCATAATTCACAATTGAGTCTGCAGCAAAATTTGCCTCTCTGTAAACATGGTTCTCAGAAATGTGCCAATTCCTGTGTATATGCTCTTTGATGGACGAAACTAGCGAGAGTATTTCATTAGTCATTTCTTCAAGATTATTCAGCATTTGAAAAACGCACTGACTATCGACTTCAACAAGTAGCCAGCGAATATTGTGGTTTCAAGCCATAACCAGACCTTGATAAACCCCCCATAGTTCGACAACTGTGAGCGAACAATACCCAATATTCATTGCAAAGCCACTAACCCAATTCCCGTTAGAGTTCCGAAGAATTCCTCCAGCAAAAGAACCCCCATTTCTTTTACATGCACCATCTGAGTTAAGTTTGCACCAAGGCCATACAGGGGGCTGCCACCCAATCCATTTTTCCACTTTTCTTGTCGGACCATTTAGGCCAGACTTGTTCGAACTAGTGATCTCTTCTGCACGAATAAGAACATCTTGAGCCATGCGAAGTGAGTCCGTTGAAACCTTATTAAACGTACATTCTTGTTGTAGTAGCGCATGATCCTCTGTTGGCATTGGGCTACTTTCTGCGAGGCCCCTTCTCTTTTTTCCTCTAATAAGTCTAGGCTCATACACATCTACTTGTCATTTTGTTCCTCATTGAAATACTCTGTCTGATGCGCTCCCACCCTAATTTCCGCTAGGATTACTGCCTCATGACCGAAATCTAAGGCAAACGAGGTTTCTCCCGTGGCGGTTTTGTGGGTTGTCCGGTAGGCCCATAATACTCCTGGTAACTCGTCGACCCAACCTCCTTTCTTCTCTCCCAGCCTGGTTTTCAGGAGCTTCTTTATAACTTTATTGGCTACCTTTACCTGCCCATTTTCTTGGGAATGTGCCAGGGTACAAAACTTCAAATCTACACCCAAGTTTTGGCAAAACTCTTTGAAATTGTGGTTGTTAAATTGCCTTCAATTGTCCGTTATGATGGCATAGGGGATTCCGTATCTGCAAATGATATTCTTCCAGACAAAACCAATCGTCTTCTTCTCCGTGATTTGACTAAGGGCTTCCACTTCCACCCATTTTGTGAAATAATCTATAGCCACAATTGCATGTGTTGCAGCTCCTCGGCCTTTGGGCAATGGACCAATCAGGTCAATCCCCCACTGGACAAAAAGCCATGGGGATGACATAGCGGTCAGCCTTTCTAGGGGCTAAGCAGGGACATCTGAGAAGCTTTGGCAGACTTTACAATTTTTGGTCATCTCTTTTACATCCTGGTGCATAGTTGGCCAAAAATTTCCTTGTCGCAGTGCCTTCAATGCTAAAGTCCTTGCCCCCGAGTAGTTGCCACATATTCCTTCATCTATTTCCCGCAGCACATAATTTGCTTCCTCGTCGTCCAAACATCTCAAGAGGGGTAAAGTGAACCCTCGGCGATAAAGTATCCTATCAAGTAACGTATACATTGCTGCCCGACATTTCAACTTCCTTGCTTGCTTCTTGTCCTCTGGTAAAATGTCGTCGCGGATGTATGATATAATTGGGTCCATCCAGGATCTTTCGGTGTCCACCCTCATAACTTATATTTCCTCTCTTATACTTGGCGAAGTCCTTACTTCTAATGGGACTGACTTGGGCAACTTCGGATCTGCAATCGCGGCCATTCTGGCCAACATATTTGCTCGGTAGTTCTCTGTCCTAGATATCTGCTTTATTTCTACCTCTCGAAAAAGCCCAATCATCTACTTTGCCTTCTTTAAATAAAGCTACATTTTCTATTCTCTTGCTTGAAAATGATCATTGAGCTGATTACAAACCAACTGGGAATCTGCTCGTACCGCGTGTACCAGTTTAAGCCTAATAATAAAGGCTTCATATTCCCTCTGGTTATTCGTGAGCCGAAACTCAAACTTTACTGCATAAGATACCCTGGCCCCCTCTAGGCTCCGTATCACCACCCTTGCTCCAGATCCTTGTTCACTGCGTGATCCATCCACCATTATCAACCACACCTACTCTGTTTTTTTTGTTCAACCAGTTGCTCCTCGTGAACTCCTTCCCCTGGCACTATACAATCCACCGCAAAATCGACCAAGGTTTGGGCTTTGATCGCTCCTCGGGGTTTGTAAGTTAGGTCAAACTTGCTCAGCTCTACAGATCATTTCACTAACCGACCAGATGCATCTAGTTTTAGGAGCGTTTGCCGAAGAGGTTAGTCAATCATCACAACTATCGGGTGCGCTTGGAAGTATAGGCTGAACTTACGTGCTGCCGTTACTAAAGCCAGCGCCCATTTCTCCATCAGGGATATCTGGTTTCTGCGTCTACCAGGGCCTTACTATTGTAGTACACTCAGTGTTGTTTTCCCTCATCTTCTCTGACTAACACCGATCTGGTAGCCCACTTGGAGACAACCAAGTACAAATACAACTCGTCACCCTTTCTTGGAGTTGATAACAGTAGGGCACTGGCAAGATACTCCTTCAGCTGCCCAAATGCCTGATCGCATTCTGCTGTCCACTCCATTTCCCATCCCTTCCTCATAATTTAGAAGAAAATATGACATTTATCCGTGGCCCGTGAAATGAACTGTTCAATGCCGCCAACTTTTTTGTAAGACTTTGCACCTCCTTAACTGTTCGGGGGGACTTCATTTCTATCACTACCTGTATTTTTTTTGGGTTGGCCTCTATCCCTCAGTGACTCACCAGGAACCCCAAGAATTTACGCGAGCTAACTCCAAATGCACATTTCTCCGGATTCAACTTCATTCGGTATTTCCTCAGCAGGTCAAAGGTTTCTTCCAAATGTCGTACATAATTTGTTGAGTTCTTAGACTTCGTAATCATATCATCCACGTATACCTCCATGGTTTGTCCAATCAACGGCTTGAAAATCCTATTCACCAACCTCTGATACGTTAATCCTACATTTTTCAAGCCGAAGGGCATCACCTTATAGCAAAACAAACTCATGTTAGTTATAAACGTGGTGCTCTCATCATCCTACTTGTCCATGGGTATTTGGTTGTATCTAGAAAAAGCATCCATAAAGCTGAGCAGGCTGTGGCCTGTCGTTAAGTCAACCAACTGATCTATTTTGGGCAAGGGGAAGTCATCTTTCGGGCATGCCTTGTTGAGGTTTGTGAAATCCACACACATTCTTCATTTCCCATTTGCTTTTTTTTACCAACACCACGTTGGAGATCCATTCTAGATATTTAGCCTCCCTTATGAATCCTGCTCGCAACAACTTTTCCACCTCAGCATTTATGGCCTCGTATCTTTCCTGGTTAAAACATCTCCCTTTTTATCTTACCAGCCTAGCCCTCTTTCTGATAGCCAACTTATGACAAACCACCTCGGGATCAATGCCTGGCATGTCTTTATGCGACCAAGCAAATATATCTGCATGAGACTGTAGGCATCTTATCAGTTCACCTTTTGTAGCTTTGCCCAACCCTGACCCGGTCTTCACTATTATATTCGAGTCATCCTTGCTCACCAGAACCTCCTTTAATTTCTTAGCTGGTTCCTGGCGACCCTTCTTGGAATCTTCTCGGCTATCAAGCACTGTAACTTGTAAGGTTTCTTTGGCAGCTGTAGCATAGTAATTTCTCGCCATCCTTTGGTCACCCTTTACTACACCCACAACCCCATTTACTATGTACTTTAATGCTAAGTAATGCGTGGATATAACACATTGGCTTACCCTCATGAACGGTCGCCTAAGTATTATCTAGTATGGGCTTTTTTCTTCCACCACGACAAAGTCCAGCATCATTGTCTTTTTAAACGGCTTCGATCCCACGGTATTTGGTAGCTCGACGATCCCCATGAGAGTTAATCGTCCTCCTCCAAATCCCTTCAAAGATGTGTTCGTCCGCTCCAATTTCAAGTTCACGATTCCCATCTCATCCAAGGTCGACTTAAAAAGTATATCGACTAAGCTGCCCGTGTCCACCAATATTCGCTGGAATTCTTTACCAGCCACTGTCACCTTAATCACCAATGCATCCTCACGAGGGTATAAGACACTCTATTCATCATCATCTGCCCACATAATGGGAACTTGCCTTACTTTCGCCCTCTTGGCTGTTGGCAAATTGAAAAATAATTTTTTGCTGGTCATACCATATCTCCCATAATTCTTCATTGCCCTGTTCGAATCTCCAACCAGTGTTGGCCCCCCTGTTATTACCTGGATGGTTGGCTATTCGCGTTCCAGATTCCTTTCAGTTCCATCCCCCAACATATAATGTGACTCAATGACAGGAAATGCCTCATCTACATACTCATCCAGATATCGGTTCCTCACCAGATCTTTCACTTGGTTTCTTAAATCTCGGCACTGGCCAATGGTTGACCATGATTGTCGTGGAACTTGTAAAACCTGCCTTGATCCCATTTGTGAGCTGATTTGGTTACAGGGGCAGGGGGATATAGGAGGCTTCGTCCTTAAATTTTCTTATGTAGTTCTTCCACGAAAATTTTCAGTGGGGTGTACTTTTTATATGCTTGGCTCTGGTCAATCAATTGGACTGTTCAGCTGTCGTGAAAATCATCCTGAGCTAGGACTGGGGGTGGTTGGTTTAGTCGGCTAACCCTGGGGTTAACTGTATTCAATGCCCTAAGAGTGTTGTGATAAGGATGGGCAGCCATTTGCCAGAATTCTTGTTGCCGCTCCGGGAATAAGGGATGTTGAGGTTGAGCTCGGCTGTGTTGGAACTGTTGTGGTCTTTGAGTTATCGGGTAAGGGCGGGACCGAGCTGATATTCCCCCATTATTGATGATTCCCCAGCTTGCTTTCCCGACCCGCTCCCACTCAGTGTTCTCTTCTCCTTTTGCCTCAACTCCTCCAATTGTTCACTATTTATCCTCGTTGTTTTCTCCTCTTCAATTTCTATATCTCTCCTCGTCTACTCATATCCCACCGAACAACTCTGAATGATGGGATTTCTCAGGTTATACCACAATTGGCCTATCTTCACACCTTCTTTTAATCCTTTCAGCGCTTGTGAGTGATTGAAAACTCCCAAATCAAGCACGTCTCGATGATATCTCTTCATAAAATCCTGAAGGGATTCGTGCTCCTCTTGCTTCATCCCCATCAACTCCATCATATTGTCCTTTGGGACTACCGCTTCGCGGAACTACTTGGCCAACTCTTGGCACATCTGTTCATAGCCTCTTATACTTCTACGCGGCAACTTACGGTACCACTCTCGGGCTCGTTCTTCTAGTGTCAATGGGAACACCTTACACCTCTGAGCTGGTGTTAACTCATGCACACCTGTCATGTCATTGAAACGCTCAATATGCATCAGCAGGTCGCTTCTCTCGGAGTATTTGAGGTTAGGAAAGTGAAAATGTCTTCGGATCACGGTACCCATGATCTCGGCTGATAGCAAAGACTCATCATCCAACATTATCCTTCAGCTTGATGGTTTCCTCTTGCCCGTAATCTCATCCATCACATGCGCCAACCGTCGCACCTCACCCTTCAATTATAAAGCGTGGTCAGGATCGCGTGCAGCTACTTGGTCACGCTCCTGCTCGGCATGATGCAGTCACTGCCTAAGCTCACTTTCCTCAACATTTGCTCATCGGCTATCAATTCCCAGAACTTGCCCAGAGCGAGATTGGTCTCTCCCTTCATCCATGCGCTCTCCTGGGAGCCGACCTGCACTTCTATGGGGATGCACCCCATAGGGTTGCTCCCCCAACTGAGAGATCTCCTCGATTCTACGCCTTTGATGGTTGGGTTCTACAATGGCTTCATCTTTCACCGTGGTGGTCTCATAATCCCTTCTCCGCTCATCCTTCAGCTCATGCAGTATAGCTGTGAGAGTCTCCATTTCCATCTCCATCCGCTGCTCCTCTGATGATTATTAACTTGGTGGTAGCTTTTTATCCAGCTCCCCACATACGGCGCCAAAATGTTGATACTGAAATTTGGTCGCCTTTGGACCGACTAAATTGTTCTACCAACGCTTGTGTTGACAATGGAGAAGGGGTTTCACTCCACCGGCTTCAGCAACTACCCGAGCTCCTGGGACCGAAATCACCCTTCTTCTTCCTTCCAAGCCTGCGTTCACAGAAATAAATCAGAGACGCCGGTGGTTTTTTCGGCGTAAACCCTTCGATACTTAAGTCAGTACAAGGTGTTTACGGGAAAATAATATGGTTTAAGCTATATAGATTAGTTGTAATATCCTCTATAGGAAATGTATCAAAGATTCGTATATGAGAATTTTTAGTAATAATTTGGCAGAGTTTCCCGTTTTTCTCTCAATTTTTTCTCCATTTTTCATTGATTTCTTGGCCTTTTTATAAGCAATCATCCCACCTTTTTTTAGTATTCTCCATGCCCCTCATTTTCGAGTGATGATGGACCTTCATGGGTCTCCAACCACTAAATTGTGGGTAACCGTGGGCGTCATGTTCTCCCCAGCGGTTTGAGGCATGGCGAAACTGTCGTGAGTTTGTGAGATCGTGTCCTCTTTCTTTGAATGATGAGTACCTGGTCGGTATATACCTCTGGTCAATACTCTTTTCTAGTCGGCATATGCTTCATACAGGATGTATTATCAAGAATCTGTTCGTGCCATTCAACTAGGGAGATTCACCCCAGGGTGAAAGATGAGGAGATAGCTAAACTGGTTTTTTCATTACTCAACACATGTATAGAAACTAGCTATTCTTTTTATTTTATTTTTTTCACTTAATTGCTTTACTATGTTTGAAGTAATTGTTCTTCAATTTACTAAAAGATTAGGTGCACTGGATTTTGAATTTAGTCCAAGGAGCACTGAAGCCGTGAAAGTCAAATTAAGAAAGGGGAAAAAGATATATAATTAGCTAGTATGGGATGCCATAAATTTTTTTTAATTTTGTGTGTGTGTGTTTTTACATATTTTTCCAATCACACTTCTACTATTACTCATCTAGATCCCCTTTTGCTTACTTTGTTTGCGGGGAAACTCACTGTTTTTATCTTTTATAAATCTATCCCTTTTTTGGTAGTTATACATAGGGAGATTGTCACTTCCCCCCTACAGTAATTAACATATACCATTTTCCCTCTTACTGTTTTTATAATGGCCAAAAACCCCCCTGATAGCATAAGTTTATAATATTACCCTTATTTTCAACTAATCTTTTATTTATATTATTATAAATTAAATAAATCACATGAATAGAAACTAAATAAAAAATTAAGCATTAAAAATAAGAAAATATATTTTGATATGAGCAAAAAAATTAATAATAAAAATTTTTTCTTGTACTTATTTATTTTGTGAAAATTTTTTATAATAAAAATACAAGAAAATTATTATAAAATGATAAAAAATTATTATAAGAAAACTTGAATGACAAATAAAAATTTATTATAAGATAAATAATAAAATATTTTACCTATACTTTTTACATTTAATTTTAAAATATTACAAATATTTATTATAAGAAAGTATTCACAAAATAAATAATTACAAGAAAAAATTTGTTATTAATTTTTTTACTCACATCAAAACATATATTTCTTATTTTTAATACTTAATTTTTTCATTTAGTTTCTATTCATGTAATTTATTTAATTTATAATAAATGTAAATAAAAGAGTAGTTGAAAATAAGAGTAATACTGTAAACTTATGCTGTCATGGGGGTTTTTGGCCATTATAAAAATAGTAAAGAGGTAAATGGTATATGTTGATTACTGTAGGGGGGAAAGTGGCAATCCCTCGTTATACATATTTACTTTTAAAAAACTGTGGTCGATAGTGTTATTAGATAAGAACATATGAGTACTTAAATTTTAACCATGTACTGCTATAAATATATGTGTAATAAAAGATTAGGTAAGCACAAAAAAGGTTCGCATAATTCATAGCTTTGCATACTTTGTTTAGTTTTGGTTGCTATTTAAAGTCTGAAGTTTGCTCAATTATTTTAATTAATTTTTCATATGTTTGATTTTACATCAATGTTGAACTATACATTGGATAAGCACATGAAATGTTTTACTTCACACACTAGGGATCAGAAGAATGAAAGCTAAAAAATTAACTAAGATAATTTAACTTCACATATATGTCTCATTAAGTTTAAAAAATGATATGTCATATACAATAAAAGGATGAAGAAGAAAATTCATGAAAAATTACAGAGAAAAAGGCTATTTCTGGAGTGGCGCTGATTCAAAGTCAACTAATAAAACATGTATAGAAACTACGCTCACCGTTCTATGCATCCACCAATTGGTAATCAGAATAGGTTGGAAATAGAATGGACAGGAATCATTTACCAATTGGTAATTAGAATGGGATAGAACTAGAATGCGAAGGAACCGAGATATGTTAGAATGGTAATGGGAAGTTGAAACCAAAATAAGTTATTTACTTAAATTATAGGAATTGGAATCAAAATCAGAATGGGCTTTATTCACATTGATGTATTTACTCTATCTAAAAATAGGAATGAATTATTTGAAGTCACTAAAATAGTAAAATGTCCTTAGTTAATTATTTTCATATTTATTATTATTTATTATAATATGATGATTATTAATTAAAAATATTTTTTATTAATAATAATAACAAAAAAATGATGATGATGATGATGATGAAAATAATAATAACAACAACAATAATAATGATTAGCAACAATTAAAACAATAATAGCAATAACATTAAGATATAATCATAATTTTTTGAGGAAAAAAATGAAATTATAAAATTTATGTGTGGTAAAATGATGAGTTCAAGCAATGAAACTTAATTTTCATCCTTTAGTCCCAAAAATATATGAGCCTCATATATTTTATTCCCATTCTCCCTTTTATTTTAATAAATAAACACTATCAATTATTTTTTACTTCCAATTTTAATTCTCCAGTCCCACAAATAAACACGTCATCGTGGGCTTCCAAGAAATATTTGATGTGCTTACATTAATTTTCAAGAAAGAGAAAGCCATTCATCTTCTTTGTGGACAGATTGTACCCCTACTTAAATAACTGATAAGCCACAGTCAGAGAAGACAGCAATTGTGGAAATTTTTGGCGATATGACAAATGCAAAGGGAAATTATATATATGTAATTAATGGGTGGGGTTCCCTTAATTTAAAATTTGACTTACCTTTGAAGGTCTGAACGCGTTGACGAGTTTACATTGACCTGTAGACTCAACGAGTGAATGTAGCCTGTTCTCTGTGCCGATTCTTAATTAATTTATGTGCTTTTGGGAGCCTAGCTGGACAAAGAATCAAATTATCTTTTCAATTTCAGTCACTTCAGTTTATCTTTGCTTTCTTTCTGTAAGTGATCTTGTGTTTTTGCAACATCAATGGGGTCAGGGTCACCAATCTTGAATGTAGTAGTTTCCCTCATCCTAATTTTTGTGCTTTCATTTACTGTTTCTCCCGATTGCCGTGAAGAAGCGGATGCTCTTCTCAAATGGAAAATCAGGCTTGACCAAAACCAGAATCGTTCTCTCCTGCCTTCTTGGACTCTTTATTATCCTGCCAATGCCACCAAAATATGTGCTTGGCCTGGAATTCATTGCAACCGAGCTGGAAGAGTCAACAGCATTAACCTAACAAGTACAGGCTTAAAAGGTACGCTCCAGGAATTCTCATTCTCATCATTTCCTCATCTCGCATATCTTGATCTTAGCATTAACGGCTTCTTTGGTACCCTTCCACCTCAAGTTAGGAACCTTTCAAAACTCAAGTACCTTGACCTATCAGAAAATGAGTTGTCTGGAAAAATACCACCAGAAATTGGCCTCCTAACCCATCTTTTCAGTCTGGATTTGAGTTTAAATCAATTTAGTGATACTTTTCCGCCTGTTTGTAACTTGAGCAACCTAAAATATATATCCCTCCATAACAACAAGCTATCCGGTTCCATTCCTGAAGAAATTGGAAACCTCATGAAGTTGAGTTATTTGATGTTGGATACAAACCAGTTCACAGGGCAATTACCTCGCAATATTTGCCGACGTAGATTGCTTGAGATACTCACTGTAAATGATAACCATTTTCTGGGCTCAATTCCTAACTTGAGAAATTGTAGAAGCCTAGTCAGAGCACATCTCGGACGGAACAATCTTACTGGAAATATATCTGAAGATTTTGGCATTTATCCAAATTTGAAATTTTTAGATCTCAGTCACAACAATTTTTACGGTGAAATCTCATCTAATTGGGGAAAATGTCATCGATTAGGCACTTTGAATGTTTCCGGAAATAATATTACTGGGAGGATACCGCCAGAGATCGGAAATTCATCTCAACTACATGTACTTGATCTTTCTTCAAATCATATTGCTGGGGAGATCCCAATGGAACTTGGAAGGTTGATTTCTCTAAACAAGCTCATTTTAAGGGGGAATCAACTTTCCGGGCATTTACCTAGAGCACTCGGTTTACTCACCGAACTTGAGTACTTTGACTTATCCTCAAACAGATTGAACAACTCAATCCTAGAGGCTCTAGGTTTCATGTTCAAGTTGTTCTACCTAAATTTCAGCCACAACCAGTTTAGTCAAGAAATTCCAGAGGATCTGCCACGGTTGGCCCATCTTTCAGAACTAGATTTGAGTCATAATCTTTTCAAAAGTAGCATACCATCCAGCATATGCACTTGGCAAAGCCTGGAGAAACTCAATCTCTCCCAGAATAACATCTCAGGTCAGATTCCATCTTGCTTTATGGGAATGTCAGGCTTGTTAAGCATTGACATATCATATAATGAATTAAGGGGTCCAATTCCAAATAGCACAGTATTCCGAAACGCCCCTAGGGAATCATTTCTAGGCAATAATTTCTCAACTTTTTATGGCACTAGTGATTTGATGTCCCATGAAGAAGCCTCCAAAAAGACGCAGTTTCTAATTTTGTTCCCTCATCTGGGAGCACTTGCTCTGTTAATTGTCTATGTTGTGATGGTCTTTATGTTTCGAAGATGGAAGAGGGATTCACAAAGTCAAGGAAGCTGCAGCAGTAAAAAGGATACTCGAGGAATATTTCATTCAGTATTGGATTTTGATGGTAAAATTACGTACGAAGAAATCATTAGAACGACAAAGGATTTCGATGCTAAGTACTGCATTGGAAAAGGTGAACACGGAAGTGTTTACAGAGCTAAGTTGCCATCTGGAGATAAGATAGCAGTTAAGAAATTTAACTCTCCATTTCCTAATGATCAGATGTCCGATCAAAAAGAATTCTTGAATGAAATCAAGGCACTGACAAAGATACGACATCGAAATATAGTGAAATTTTATGGTTTTTGCTCCCATGTGCGACACTCGTTTGTGGTTTATGAATACATTAACAGGGGTAGCTTGGCAACCGTCCTGAGCAACAATTTTGCATCAGAAGATTTTGACTGGAGAAAGAGAATGAATGTTATAGCAGGTGTAGCCGATGCATTATCTTACATGCACCATGATTGCTCTCCACCAATTGTTCATCGAGACATTTCGAGCAATAATGTTTTGCTAGATTTGGAATATGAAGCTCGTGTTTCAGATTTCGGAACCGCTAAGCTTCTCAAGCCAAACTCATCCAATTGGACAGAACTTGTAGGCACATTTGGGTATGTTGCACCAGGTATGTATTATTCATTCCTTGTCATTGTTATCCGTAGGGAGAATGATATTCTCATCCCTCTTAAAGTTTGTTTTTACCACTTAGGTCCTTGCTTATAGCACATGGTAATATTGGTTTGCACCTTGCAGAACTTGCTTACACAATGAAGATAACAGAAAAATGTGATGTGTATAGCTTTGGAGTGTTAGCATTGGAAGTAATCAAGGGAAAGCATCCAGGAGATTTTCTTTCATTATTTTCGTCTTCACCTTCAAGCATTAACATTGAATTTAACGCGATGTTGGACCATCGGCTTCCACATCCATCGCTTGATGTTCAAGAGAAACTGATATCAATCATGGAGGTTGCCCTCTTATGCTTAGATGGGTGTCCAAATTCCAGACCAACTATGCAAACAGTTTGTCAATTATTAAGTAAGTGAATACAAGTTGCCTAGAGGAATGAGAAAAACTATATATCTTATTACTTTTTTGTTTTCACATTGTTATTTATGGTGTCAATAAAAAGAGAAAATAAACTCTCGTGATCATTGGAGAGATACGAATCGTCCATCTTAAAGTTAATGGAATGATTGAATTGAAGATTGAATTGAAAGAGGTGTCGACCAACTCAACTAAGGGTTGTTCGGATAGTTAAGATTTTATTTTCTTTCATTGATTTTATCTTATTTTTATCAAAATTTGATAAAGCATATTGTATTTACACTTTTTTCTCCAAATTTAATTTTTCTTACTTTTATTCATATTTTTAATTAACTAATTTACTTTAGTTACCAAATAATTTGGAGTTCAGTAAATAAAACGTGGACAAAGAAATAAAAAAAATGAAAGAAAGAAAAGTTTATTGGACTTGTGGCTGAATGAGTCTGGCAAAATCAGGCCCATTGCAAAGTCATTTACAAGAACAAAACAATTAACAAGCGCCTTTTCGGACCACAATGCCCATTTCAATGCCATTCAGCGAACAAAGTGACTGAAATTGATATAATTAAAAACCCAAAGCTGCTACCTTACTTTGGTTGCTCACAATTGGTTGTAATTTGATCATTGTAAGTTTCTCTATGATCACCAAATAATTGTTGCAATAATTAACTATAATTAATTATAGTGCTTAAGCCCTCAAAAAAAAAAAAAAAAACCTCCACCAACACATTCTGCTGTTAGTGCTATCATATAGAGAGAATCTTTAATTTGAATTTGGAGAGGCCCCTCCTTCACACATTTTAATGTGCACTTACTTCTTTATAAATTGAGTACACATAATCATAATTCATCACTTTTCTTTTTCCCCTATATTTAAAGGTAGCACCAAGCAAAGACTATTTGTTATGGATATAATTATGCGTGCGATGATGTTTGTACGAAGGCTTTCAAGTGCTTATTACGCAAATCAAATCTTAAAAAAGAGAAGTTTTATGCTCTTGAACTTTTGAGTTTTTCAAATCAACCATGCCAAGATTTGTTGGACGTGTCTGGAGCTCAATTATAACATTAACATCATTTTTAACTATTAAGTGGCATGAGTTTTATACTAAAACTCTAATCTCTAATTACGTTATTATCTATAATTGGCTAATTTTATGCGTGCAGAAGAATCTTGCAACGATGAACGATTAAACATAGCTCTCACATTTAGAGTAAAGCTATTATAAATTAAAACATGATTTGTTATAGAAAGGATTTTGTAAAACCTACGTTAAAGTCAAAATTTATGTTTCCCATGCATAAAATTTGTAATGCAATAGTGGACACTTTTTTTTTTTTGAGCGGAATATTAGACAATTTCTATAGAAAAAGAATTAGAATATTCTTTTGTGGGGGGATTTAGGGTTTAGGGGGATTTCCGAATCATGGGATTTGCATTAGCATAATCATGTAATAATAAATTAGTTTGCGGAGTCACGATCCAATCGATGCCATTTGAAGACTATGCTTTTTTGGTCTATGATCCATATAATAAGTCGCTTCATTATATTGGGTGATCGATAATTCTCACTTCTAATTAATTAATCAAATAAATTATATAACATGGGTTACTATATAACTAATTTGAGTATGGACTCTGTATAATCTTCGTCTCAAATGTGTTGGTGAAATTTACAGTTATATGTACATAATTGAGCACAAGCACATTGAAGAATAATAATGAATGAGTCCACGTCAATTTGTATAATTGAATTCAAAATAATAATAATAAATCATAATTTAAGATTAGTACTCATCCTTTTCAAATCGGACAACAAACAAGAGCAGTGGCAGGAGACAACTTCCTGACTTTCAACAATGTTTTCAATTAGATATTTTTGTTTTCTAATGAATGCTATATAAAAAGTTAAAAAACACAAATTGAGAAATTTGGGTTTCATCTTCTTGCCATGTGCTTTGTAAAATTTTATATGCTGATAAGGTATGGCCTTTTATTTTTGCACGGGAACAAGGCTCTATTTTCGGGGACTTAAGCTTTCTATGCACTCAAAATAACATTAATTGATCGTGAGCCATCAGACAATGATCAAAAGATTGTTAATGTGCTTTACATAAACTTTACAAGATATGATATCTTGTCCATTTGGATTAAATGATCTTTGATTTCTTGACAAAATGATAATTTTAGGATCTATAACTTATTCACAGTGCCCTTTATTGTTAAATTTTATTAGGCACGTTTCCTATTCGCACGGAGAAATGTTTTTGTTCTGCTAGGAAATCAAAACTTATTTGATAAAAATAAACCAATCTTAGTCCACAAGAGCTCTAAATAATTACCTCTTATTAAGATCGAGTTTAGCTCTAAGGACTAGTTGATTAAATTGTTTTTTTAAGTAGTTTTATTTAATTGACCAATTAAATTCAAATATTTAAATAAAATGATAGCTAAAACATTAATTTTAGATCATATTCACCTCATATCTTTTAAATAAATATAAACATTTAAAAAATATAAGATTGTAAATTTCTCTCTTACTGAAATCAATATATACCACTTATCCACTCGTTTATAACAGCTAATAACTTCTATTATAACATAATTTTATAGTATTGCCCTTCTTTTTAAATATACTTTTGTTTATATTTATTATACATTACATAAATATAAATTGAAATTAAAAATAAGATATAAATGTGTCGATGTGAATAAAAAATTAATGATAAAATATTTTTCTTATACTTTTTTATTTTTTATATAATTTTTCTTATAATAATATATTTTTATATTTTCAAGATAAATTATCGAGTAAATAACTCATTTATCTATCTTTTCATTCAAATTTTTAGTGCCATCAAAATTTTTAAATTTTATGAAAACGGTAAAAAAAAAAAAGTAGTATACATTAATTTTAATACCGGAGAAATTTGCAATCTCCCATTAAAATAGATGAACATTATCACTCCGAAAGCATGCAAACGATGCATATTTACAGCTTCCTCGTAAGATCAAGATCAAATTGAAAGAGAACAAGAAAAAAAAATGAATTAAACAAATTATCAATGAAATTACCCAAGAAATTAAAAATTCTAAAAGATAAATGAGTAAGCATTTCCCAAGAAAATAATTAGTTAATTACTCAAAACTAGAGGAGACAACGTGTTAGGCAGTAACGGGGCCAGAGTAGGGAGACACGCCATCAAGTATGATAAATGCAATCGCAAACAAACATTCTTGTTACCACCCAAATCATTTTTTATAATAAATAAATTTTTACTTTTAAATGAAAACAATGTGTTGGACTCTTGGTCAGTGGTAACGTTACGCATCGTTGAAAGTTAGGTCAATTATTGAATTCTTTATGCATGCCAGCCCCCTCTTTTTTTTCAAACATTCTACATGTTTTATCTTATTTCGGTAGATCCATATTCTCTCACTTTTCTTACTATTTCTTCACTTTATCCCACTAACAAATCATTTTTTTTATCCGATTATGTTAGAATTGATCTAAGGTAGAAATTTTTTTTATAATCATATGATTAAAGTTATAATAAATTTTTTATTATTTATCACTTTTCGCGTGTGATTGTAATTCATGTTTTCCTTAAAGTAGCTCTTAGGCAACCATAGTCATGTTTTAATTACAAATTTTCTATTGCATCTCGAAAATAACTCTTAAATCCAAAATGAAAAAAAAAATGACAAACTCAAAAAATGTACTAAAAATTTTATAATTGTAATACACAACGATTGTAAGATAATTTGATGGTAGTTATAAATAACATAAAATAACCATAAATAACAATTTATCTCTAATAACATACTCTAAGAGGCCGTAATGATTTAGCTCATTCCCTTATAAAACTAGTTTTGGAGTACAGTAATTTATATTCTAGTTAGACAATATACCAGCTCAGCATTTGTATTTATTTGCAGAGCTGAATGAATGGAAATTATATTTATCCTTTAAAAAAAGTCTATCAATGATATGAGGATCCACATTTTGTAAATATAGACTTTTTTGTGCACGGAATAAAAAGTAATTCAACATTAACTTACATGAATTTATGAACTAAGTTTTATAACACATGAAGGATATAAAAGCATTATTTTACAGGCTAAATGTTCGTTTAATCATTTAATTTTAAATTAAGTGTCCATTTAGTCCTTATAATTAAAAAAATGCCCAAGATGCCTTAAGTGTAAAATAAGTTACACTTTTATCCTTACTTTATTTTTTCCTATTACAATAATAACCTTACAATAATATTCTTGGGGATATTAATAAAAAAATTATCAAATTAATCTTAAAAGTAACATAAAAAGTTAAACAAAATATTATATTATTATTTTAATTTTATGATTAATTTGGTAAATTAATTTTTTATAAAATAATTTTTAATAAGATTGTTGAAACATTGCTTTAAGTTGGCTAATATTAATTTGTTTATAAATAATTATTAGTAAAATTATTGCACAAGTACCAAAATACTCTTTTTCATATTGATATTTATAATTTATTATTTATTTTCTAATAAATAATTATTTGTTAATTATTTTTTATAAATAAATAAATTAATAAATGTCAAGAATATTATTAGAAGGATATTATTATAAAAAAATAAAAGTAAGAATATAACATATTTAATTGTAAAGTTATTTTAAAATATAAAAATTAAACAGACACTTAATTTAAAATATAAATACTAAATATATATTCAATCTTACTGCTGTACATGTATGATTTGAGGGAAAATATACGTATAATAAAAAAAATGAATTAAGTAGATTGTTAGTGCATTATGTTTAGGAATTCGTTTGGTCCACATGTGGGTGGAAAAGTGACAGGCATATAAAATCAAAAATTTTGGAAATGTGGACCGTGCATGTACTAAAAGATGATTTCTCTCTCTCTCTCTCTAATCTTTATATACACATATGGTATGATTGAAGAATAATTAATGCAGCATATAATTGTGTCTTCTTAACAGCAAACTTTTTAACCTATTATTAGACTAATATTAGCCAAATCTATAGTGACTTAAGACCAAAGAAAGATGGGTATAATTATAGCACTTCTTTATTCCATTTCATCACTAATTAAAGCTTAGCATTATTGTTTGATTATTCTTTTCCTCAATCTCATTGATAGATTAATCAGTCGATGGTTTCTCTGAATCAGACCAAAATTTGACTCTCAAAATAAATTAAATTTGAATTCTGTTCTTTTCGAAAATTAATTAAGCAAAAAAGTTTCAAATTCAACAAGAAGGAGCGCAAAAATTCAAGTTAATTTTTAAGTATTATAAACCCAGAAGATGTTGACTCGAAAACCTGCAGACAAATCTGAGGCCCACCACTACTAGACTACAGGTTTCATTGCCGAAAGAAAAAGTACATAAAACAAAAGAAAATTGCTTAAGAAAAAAGTGCTTTTGAACAAAATCTTAAATAAAGAGAAAATTTGAATCACTGCTTCGTACAAATTTTTTCAATGGGAAAGTTGAATCCTAATGTAATCTGGCCTCACAAGTTGGCACTGTTTATTACTTTTTCACAAGATCCCGAATTTTTAAGTGGAAAAAGATCACCTTTCACACTCTTTTTAGTACAATTAAAGGTTAAAGCTTTAGAGGAAGGTAGAATAAAATCTGTTGAAATAGTATTTTTATTTATTTATTTTACTCAATCTTTTACTTTCGTGTGTTGAATTATCAAAGTATTTTTCACATTAAAAAGAATTAAATGATGAACGTAGTAGTGCGGTATTCCATATTAATTTTTAAAATGAAAAGTAAATAATTAAAAAAAATTCATGACTTTAAAAAGAAAGTTGAGTTGGCAAACATTTTTTTATTCAAAGCTTTTATAACAAATAATGCATAAAAATGTAGCATACATCATATATTAATATTTTCGTAGTTTTCTTTTTTCTTTTTAAAGAAAGAACGTACCATCTAGTTAAATAATCCTATTTATTTGAAAGACTAACATTATTTATAAATTAAGATAGGAAGTTTATACTCTAATTGAAATGACATATATCACACAAAGTAATTTACAAAATTAACCCAAAACTTTTGTCAATTTTTAGAATTAGCCCTCCGAATTTATTTCTATATACATTAGCCAAACAACATCCAAAGTGGCGAAAAATACCTTTCTCATTCACCAAGCTTCCTCTCTCTCTAACGAACTATTCTCTCCCAAGTTCACTCATCGCCCGCGACTTTTCGGAGTCCATTCTTGGCAACTAATATCACCAAAATTTCCGTCAAGATCTGAAATCAACGGTTAATTCAAAAATCTTAAATTTTATTGCATGCTCTATTGTCTTTTCTTCTTTTATGTTGTTCTTAATTTTTTTTTTTTTGGTGATGGTGAGGGAAAATTGAATAGTTTGTAATGTTGGTGGCTTGGATAAAGTTGTTGATGTGGGTGATGACCGAATTCGTGGGGGTGTGGGGTGCCGGCCATGGCTAGGCATAGCACCTAATCAGGTGCAACAAGCAACCTGTCGCACAAAATTAGTGCGACATGGTGCTTATTGCACCAAGAGATTGTTGCACCAACACTATCTCTTGGTGCAACAGGCAGATAGTGTTGGTGCAACAGGCAGTCTGTCGCACAAAATCTTTTAGTACGACATGTGCTTGTGCA
Organism: Citrus australasica; assembly: GCA_029618585.1. Lineage (NCBI taxonomy): Eukaryota > Viridiplantae > Streptophyta > Magnoliopsida > Sapindales > Rutaceae > Citrus > Citrus australasica. The sequence continues at coordinate 32,035,129 of JARCIV010000003.1, read as the reverse complement.
ACAGGTTGATTGTTGCACCAAGAGACGGTTGCACCAACACTGTCTTTTGATGCAACAAGCATATTATCGCACAAATTTGGTGGGACATACAATGCTATCGAAACTCTTGTCGCACCATATCAACTCAACAACCACCTCTTAAAACTTTGGTGATGCAAAAATAATGTATAAATAATCTAAAAAATATTTTATCAAACACCTAATGTGCAATACTTCTACAAAACTATTTTTTTTCAATTAGCTTATTTAGGTTTTGGACTCTAATTCACTTTGTCATAATCGTGTCAAATTGGTGTTGGATTTGGCTGTATTTGATCGGACTTCACTGTTACTTTGTCATAATTCATTCTATTTTATTTAATTGAATCTCTAATTTGTTTAATCTTATATCTATTGAGTTTTAATTCACATTATATGCACCTAAGTTGGAATTATTGTATTTGGAAAGCACTTGTATTCAAACATACATGATTATGCGGTCAAACATACATGATTATGCGGTCAGCTTAATAAAAACATGCTTCAAAGTCGAAACACTCACTCGAGCCCCTTACGGCATATGAGTTCTGAAATTGAATTACGGTATATTGTAATATAATTTTATTATTGGTGTACTATTAAAACTTTTTAATTCATTACATTTTTTTTGTTTATAATCGTAAAAGTTTCTAAAGTTAATTTAATTATTATTATTTTTTTCACAGGAGGTTAAAATTAAAATGGTAAAATCAGGGAGGATGATAACTGATAGGAAATGAGAATGGGGATATGGTTTTTACTTGTTCAAGAATTATTCTGTTGACTGACAACAGGCGGTGAAGCAGAGAGTGGAGCCACGGGCACAAGCCTCTAGAAACCGACACGTGTCCTTTTCCCATGAGCCAAGTTCCAGGTCTTGCTTTATACAACTATTACGCGCCATTCTCGTCCTTTCACAATCGTACGGCCACCGCTCATCTCAACTCTTTCTGTCTTCTTCCACCGACATGTAAAACGTCGTCGTCCTGTGCCTTCACAAACCTATTCACATTGTCATTAGATATTTTGTTTTGAATTTATTTCAGCTTTTTTTTAATCACGTTTTATATATTTATAATTAGAAATCTACGGAGAGTTTGTGATTATGCAATCTAAATATTTTACAATTTACTTAAATTATAATTAGAGGCCAACCATGACCTCCTAAATATATTAACTTTATGGGGTGGACGTACTTTTAATATTTGAAAAATAATATCATTTTAAATACACACATATTGGAGAACTTGTCTTAGATATTTGGGATGAAGAGAAACTATAGGGTGCATTTACCAATATAAATATATAACTATACCGCATTAATTTATTAAAAAAAACTAGTGACTTGATCATTACTTAATAGAAAAATATATTTTGATAAATATTCAATTCATTATGCCATCAACAATTAAGCAGAAATCTGTAATTTAGAAAATAAAAATGTTCGCATTAAAGAATTTTTGCATAAATTGTTGAAATTATGATGTCATATTAATCGTAAGTGTTGCAATTTGAAGCTTCCAGCCAAAAGAGGCAGGTGGTGTCTCTATATCACATTAAGGGCAGTGATCCGTTCGAATATTTGATAACAACTCACTGTAATTTCCTTATCCCCCAAATTTTTTAGGTTTTGGAAGTCAATGATATATATATATATATATATTTTTTTTCAATGCATAAGCAGCTAAAAGTCAACAAAATTTTCAATTTTAGCATTATGGACTCTGTTAATCGTCATACATCTACTTAACAATATATTTAATTATAGTTAAAACATCGAGCTCATTATCTCCTTCATTAACTGCATTTAATAGCGATAATCTCTGCCAAAAAAAGTGTGAAAGTTCATAATTTTACTTGTAATATTTCTTAGAGATTTTTAACTTGAAAACAAAGCAATATTTGAGCTCATAATATCGTTTGTTATTTCTTAGAACGGGGGCACAAGAAGTTGGCAGATCAAATGGATCATGCATTAAAAAAGCTATAATTAATAAGGTTATCTCATTTTACGTTAGGTTATCTCATTTTACGTTAAATTACACCCATTTTGCCTAACTAATTTAGTCAATTTTCATGATTATTCCACCTAATAACCAACCAGAAATTTGGGTTTCAGATATAAGTTTTTTTTCTTTTTTTTTGGGGTGAGTTATATAATTCGATGATAATGATTCTATTGAAATTATATTCGATTTAATGATGATGGTCTACAAAATTTTAATTCAATCCAATTTAAACATCACATGACCCTTTATTTTGGAAAAAAAATGCTTTATTTAATCAATTTAGATAAATTTTTACAGGAAAATTTTACCAAAGGAATTAGCAATAAATTCAATTTAGCAAGGTCTTCGAATTGATTATGTTGGTTTCGCAATTCACAATGATTAGAATTGAATTTATTGATTCAAATCGACCATATTAAATTTTAAAACATCCTAAAGTTCAACAAATGACAATGACATAAGGAAGTAGTTAATGGCCAAGATGATTTTGGTGGGAATTTTTTTTTTTTTTTTAACTGTCTCAGCAAAAATGAAAATGACAATATAACATCCAACAACTTTAACACGTGAATTTATTTAGTGAAAGGACATGATTAACACATAATACTAAAAACAAAAAAATCACACGTTCCAAAAACTTTGCATGGGTTGGCCCCAACTAGTGTGATCTCAAATTTATTGATAATTTATATTTATGTTACATCTTTTTCGTTCAAATAAATTAAGAGAGAAAAAAAATATTCATACAAATTTTCATTGAATGGCATATTATCACCATTATATCATTCGGCATAATTTCTTTTAAATGATTCTTTTTTTTTTAAATTTTTACATATCCATTAATTTCACTTTATATTTGTTTATAAAAACAGTTTATAAATTTTTTTTGTACATGTAGTAACTCAAACAATATATTTATAGACTTTGTACGATAACCCATAATATGCAAACAATTATTGTCAAATTTTATTTTATTTATCTTTATTTTTAGACCATGTGAATATGTGATAGAGTCTATACAATAAAATATGGTACCTTAAAATACAGTAGTCGAACTCAAATTTATAATAAAATATGTAAATTTATAATTGTAATAATTTAATATGTTATTTATTTCTGAAAAACTAATCCAATACCACCATCACCCACCATTATATAAAATTTACAATTTTGTACACTTAATATTATGTGGGGGGAAAAATGATAGAAATTGTAATTATCTACCAAACTTGACAATAACTATGATTAATATTTTTTTTGCCTTTTTGCTTATTTATTGATAATGACAAAATTTATTACCAAATCTCCATATCTTATAGTGATTTAGTGAACACAGCAAACGAACAAAATCTTTTAGTAAACCCAAAAGTCACTCCGAAAGCCCCAAATTAATTAGCAAAATCTACAGCCAAAATCTATGAAAAGTGCTTTCAGCTTTCACTTCAGTCACTCCTGGAAAACAGCTCAACTCTCCCCTGTGAATTATGTGATGAGGAATAATAACGTCAGAGCTCCTATATTTTTATAATATCTAAGTAACTGCACAGCAAGTCCAATTTCATTAAATACGTCCCTGAACCCAGAAATGACTATCATACCCCTGAAGGTTAAGTTATATAGTCTTCTATTATAAAAGGGCAAAGAACATATATTATTCCACAATTTATGCTTGACGAAAGTTTCAAATCATCAATCTCACTATCAAGTACATTATTGGATACTTAATTAAATATTCACGATGTATGATAATCAGATAATAAAATAAGTTTTTATTAATCTCAATAAATATCATAATTTTTATAGGACAAAATTTTTTAGATTATATGATTTTTTAGTCTCTTTTCTTTTTACACTAGAATCCAAATATAAGTAGAGAAATTGGACTTGAATTTTTTTGGATAACATTGTCGACATGCTATTATTTGATTGAAGTTATTTTAACATTAATTTTGATTAATATTTGAAAAAGATGTATAATATTAATATTCATTGTTAAATAATAAATTCACACATATGAGATGTTTTTTAAATAAGAAATTATTAGATATAAATACACAAGTTGTGTCAATATTTGAGAAATATAATAATTTAGGGGTCCGTATGTTATTTATTGCCTTGTTAACTTTGTAATGAAAGATTCTTTCTCTGTTTTTCACTTGTGACTGCAAGAAGGAACAATGATTCAAATCCCAATTATGAAAAATGTCTGTCTGTCTGTCTGTCAGAGATTTTTAACCTTTTGTGTGTATTTTCTACTCATCATTTATTGCTTTCCTTTATATTCAGTACTATCTTCTCACTTCTAAAGAAGGCAGCTGTAAAAGAAATTATGACCACATGAGTGGTTATAATTATAATTAATTTTATTATCATTTTGCTTATTCAAAAAAAAAGTTTTATTTCTTAAAATACAAGATTTAGAACTGTCACCATAAGATTTTTTAAATAAAATTTTATTATTTATTTAAAAAATTATATTAATATTTAAGTTTTTTAAAAATAGATAAAATTATAATATTATAATGGTATTAGATCATAGCTGGATTCAGCTATTGGATCGGGTCGATAATTGTTATCACAACTGGATTCAATAGTTAGAATCGAGTTGTGGTATGATATTAATGTGATATCATAATTAGACTCTTAAAAGATATTTTAATTAATTTTTTTTAAATAAAAAATTCTTTCTTTAAATTTAGAGAGTTATTTTTTTTTAATTTATATTTTATTATTTTTACTAAAAAAATACTTTAATTACTTTTGACTTTATCTTTAAAAAATAATTATTTAATTAAAATAATATTAACTTATTTTTATTTAAAGAATCTATTAAAGAATAACATATTTTTTCCTTCTATTTATATTTTTTTACCCTTCTATTTATCACATAAATAAATAAATAAATATTTAAAGAGTACAATATATAAAGATTTTTGAAGGTACCCTTAATTACATATTATTAAAAACTTCGATTTAGGTCATTTTCACATTTAAAGATGATTTTTTTAATTTAAGATGTTATTTTTATATTAAAAATTATATTTAAACTTGCATCTATCAAATTTTAGATATTATATTGTATAATTGAGACACCATTAAATAATTAAGTTTTATTTATTTTTAATTAATTTTTTAACCTAAAATATGGATATTTTGCTCTGAGTATCACTAGAACAATTTTATAACAAAAAATTGAAATTTCTAGTGTAAATCACAAGATGATGTGCCACAGTCAACAGTGGATCCCCAGCTTCCCTATCAGTCAAGCCTCTAGGCTCCTAGTTTAAGTACAGTCATCAGCCCATACTTAATTATCACATCACTATCATATGGTTACTAGTTTCCCTTTTGGGTACTAAACAACAGGGTTTTTCTGTAACTTAAAATTAAATTAAACAGAACAATGGATTAGCTGAGCAAGTGAATGAATTTTATTTAGTTAAAAATTATATTAAATATAATTTTAAAAAATAAATAATAGAGCTTTAAATTTTTTGTCTACATATATTTTAAATAAATTAATATAGAATAAATATTTTTATAAATTATTTTTATCCCACTAATAAATTTTATGTAAATTTTTGTACAATTTTTTTTTTAAATTCTGTTATCTCTCTCTCTCTCAAAATCAACCCATCAGTCATCACTGATAAAACATTTACTCTCTCTTCTTGCTTCAAACTTCGGTCTACCCTTTGGTGGTTCTCTAGTTCTTTCAAACCCACCCATATTTTCACATCAACCAAACAAGCTTTTTCCTTCCACACACACACTCTCTCTCTCTCTCTCTCTCTCTATAACTCTCTTACCAATCTTCATATGACAAAAAAGTTGACACCTTTGAGCAACGAAAGATAAAAAAATTTCAGACCATTCTCTGTCTTCCTCCTTAAAACCTCACACTTCCTGATTTTCCAATCAACCAAACAACATTTTCCCTCTTGAACACTCCTACCAATCTTCTTCACGTGACAAAAAGATCACACCTTTGCGAGAAAAGGAAAAAGAAACAAATTTTCCGATCTGCTAAACAACATTTTCTCTCTATTAATCCTAGATTACCAATCTTCACATGACCAAAAGTACAAACTTTTTAATTGAAAGCTAAAATGCTGACAATCATTTTCCTCTTCTTTACTCTTTTTACCACCACCACGACTAGCCTCCCCCACCAACACCACAACCGACGTCGTTTGCTCCATCAGCCATTTTTCCCAGTACCCACTACTCCCCCACCGTTACAACAGCCGTCACCGTCACCGTCACCTTCTCCGCTTCCTCAACCCCAGCACAAGCTATTACCAAAATACCCATTTTCCACTACCCCACCAAACAACCCTCAAAAGCCTTTCTTTCCGTCATACCCTTCTCCGCCGCCGCCGCCTCCGGCACCGCCTGTTCTCTCGACGTTCCCGGCCAACATCTCCTCTCTTCTCTTCCCCCACCCACCTTCTAAGTCCGCCCACCGCCACGTCATCATCCTCGCCATCTCCCTCTCCTTTCTCTCCGCCGCCGTCCTTATCGCTGCTGCAGCAGTCTTCATATACTTCCGAAGCAAGCACCGCAGCAGTCCGGTCAAAACTTCAACATCCGACGGCCAGCGTCTTTTCCCGCCAAATTTACCTCCATCAGACGGCGGCCACAAAACTCCAACTGTCCAGCGCAATGTGTCGTCGTCGTCGAACCAACCCAGCACGTCGTCAGAATTTCTATACCTGGGCACTCTCGTAAACTCCCGTTCCGGAGAAATGCCTGTCGATACAAGAAACGCCGCCGTGAAAATTGGAGTTTCAAAATCTCCGTCAGGGTATCACAAGCTCGGTTCGCCGGAGCTGAATCCTCTGCCGCCGTTGCCGAAGCAAAATCCCAGTTTCACGAGCGGGGAAATGTGTTTCAGCAAAGAAGATGATAATGAAGTGAAAAATATAACAACGGAAGAAGATGAAGATGATGAGGAAGAGGAGTTCTTTTCGCCGAGAGGGTCGTCGGGTCGTAAAGAGAGTCGAGAAATCTCGACGCCGGCGCGTATTGGATCGAGCTCAAGAAATTTTGGAAGCCGCAGCTTTAACTCGAGAACTGCTTCGTACCCATATTCACATTCTTGCTCACCGACTAATTCCATCACCAGTTCTTGTAACTCTGTGTCGAGAAATTCAAGTCCTAATCTGATGATGAAATCGAGATTTCAAGAAAATGCTCATAACAAAAATAACTCGTCTGTTTCTTCATCGTCGAGAAGTGATTCTAGTGGTACCCAGAACTCCCCTGATCGAGCTGTTCCTGTCAAACTTCCACCACCACCACCTCCTTTGCCGCCGGCGCGGTTCTGGGAGGTACCGATGGCTGCTCCGAAAAGTTCAGGGCATCCAGTTCTTGTGGCACCTTCGAGTTTGAGGCCTGTTGGGTTGAAGAATTTGGGGCCGAGTTTAGGTAATGAGGAATTGATGAAGAATGAGAATGTGGAGAAGAGTGAGGAGACGCCGAGGCCGAAGTTGAAGCCTTTGCATTGGGATAAAGTCAGGGCAAGTTCTGATCGGGCTATGGTGTGGGATCAGTTTAAATCGGGGTCGTTTCAGTTAGTAACTATTGACCCTTTTGTTTTTTTGCCTGTTAATGAAGTTTTTGTCTTTGGATTAAGTAAATCTGTGTGTTTTTTGAGTTTGCAGAATGTTTTTTTGGTTGCAGATTGAATGAGGAAATGATTGAGACATTATTCACGGTGAATAACTCGAATCTGAATTCTAAAGATAATGGTAGAAAGCAGGTTCTTTCAGTTCCAAATCAGGAAAATCGGGTGCTTGATCCCAAGAAGTCTCAAAACATTGCAATTTTGCTGAGGGCACTTAATGTTACTGTTGATGAAGTGTGCGAAGGTCTTCTGGAAGGTAAAGTTGTTTCAGTTATTTAAAGTATGAAGCATCATAGATGTTGTGCGCTATGCATTGCCGCACTATTGTTTGTTTAAATTCTTCTTTTGAAATGTCTATTGTTTTGTTGAGAGTTGGCAAAATTTGATACGTCTTGATTACCCGACACGAACACAACGTGCATAAATGAGTATAGGTCATCAAATTTGACAGGATTATTAAATGGATTGGGTCCGGGTCGATACGATTTTTTTCAGTGTCAGGTTAGTGTTAAAGTTCTTGATCCATTTACGATTAATGACACGATTATTTTTTTAAATTAATTTCTTGGTTCTTGTTAATTGAAACTCTAATATTGAACATGATTCTCGCTTTTTAGTTTTTGGGAAAGGATAAACATATACACTGTTTTATTTATAAAATTGTATATAGGTTTAGAACTTTAATAATGTAAGTGTGTAAACTATCGGCACACATGTATATTTTATGATATTGATATATAGCGTTATTTACTTATATATAATTAAAATTTTAATAGTGCAAACGTGTAATATTTTGTTGGGTGTAACATTTATTAAATATATAGATATTAAATGGGTAACTACGTAACCTGTTTATTTTTTCGTGTCGGGTTTGGTTCTCAATTTTTTGACATGATTATTAAATGGGTTGCGTTTGGATCGACCTAAATTTGACATGACACAAACTGACCTCCTGTTTTGCTATTTCTAGTTTTGTTCGAAAAGGCAGTTTGCTTGATTGCTATAAAAGTTATCTGAATGTCACATTTTTTTCTACTTCCAAAATTTCTTAGAAAAAGTTTTGTAAGCCTTAAGAACACATGAGTACTTTGAGTCTTTGATTACTTATGCTGAACAGTTACAGTTACATTGCCCCTGCTAACAGCGCAGAGTGTACTTCTAAACCAAAAAATTGATTGCCACTGCATGTGTAATTAGCAGGAAAAAAAAGCACTTGGTTGTCTGAAGAACTCAGAAAGTTGGTTAACTTATTGTTTTGCCTGACCTTTTGTCATTAACTTGTTTATTTGCTTGCTTTTTATCACATACCAAATTGCCTAATGGGGGCATAGCTTGGCTGGCATGAATATGATTTGAGCATTCAACCAGCTGAGTTTGAGTCTAAGAGGGTTAGGGTTGGTGTTTATTGGGTGAGGTTTCTCATCCCCATGCAAGCCTTTTAAACCCCCCCCCCCCCCCCCCAAACAACAAAAAAATAATAAAGTCATGAGCTTAAAATCTACGTTTCTGTGCTTTGGTGTGATATGATCAATTAGCAACTTGTGCCTCTAAATTTATTGTATTTTTTTATGCTCATGAACAGGCAATTCAGATACACTTGGGGCAGAGCTGCTGGAAAGTTTGTTAAAGATGGCTCCAACCAAAGAAGAAGAGCGTAAGATAAAGGAGTTCAAAGATGAATCACCATTTAAGCTAGGACCTGCTGAGAAATTTCTTAGGGCAGTGCTTGAAATTCCTTTTGCATTCAAGAGAGTAGATGCAATGCTCTACATTGCCAATTTTGACTCTGAAGTTGAGTACCTTAAAAGGTCTTTCGAAACTCTGCAGGTAAATTGTGATCTCCCTCTATCTCTCTCTCGTACACGCACAGGCACTTGTGCACATGCATATTCATTATTTTACTTTGTTTTGTGTTTGTTTAGGATGTTTCAAACTGGTTCCTCATAGACATATGCTGTGAACCTCATTGACTAATTCTTTGGGAAAAGGACAAACACACCCCCAACGTTTAGGTAACTGGACAAAAACCTCTCTAATGTTTTAAAAAAAACATTTACACCCCAATTTATTATAATTTTACTATTATACCCTTCTAGCATATAAAAAAAATTATTAGATTATTCAATTTGTCTATTTATAATTTTATTAACAATATATAGACAAATTGGATAATCTAATAATTTTTTTTATATGCTAGAAGGGTATAATGGTAAAATTAAAATAAATTGGGGTGTAAATATCTTTTTTAAAACATTAGGGGGGGTTTTTGTCCCTTTACCTAAACGTTGGGGGTGTGTTTGTCCTTTTCCCCTAATTCTTTTCCATATTGTTCCTTTTACTTGGAGATGCCCTACCTTTCTACTAAGCAATTTAATTAATTTTATCATGATTTGGAATCACCAGTGCTTAGAACAAATCAAAAGATAAAACAGTTGGATATAGGAAGAATTGTTGAAACATGTACTTTCCATTACAACTTACTTCTTTTTAGCTAACCAGTTTTGACAATTAGAATGCTTATTACGAGTTCTAGTTTGTTATGGCAGTCAATTATCGATTCCTGGCCCCCATCTATCCTTTCATTTCTGCTAAAAGATTCAAACATTAAGTCACATTAGCGACATATAATCAATAATTTAAACCACTGATAAGTTGCTTGTGCTCACCCTGTTGCTTTTATGCTTGAGAACTAAATGGTACAATGTTGTTTAATGTGAGAAATTCCTCCTCTTAACTACTGCTACTATGCTGCAATTTTCAGTTGGTTTTTATTATTTAATTTTTGGGGATTGGAAGTTGTCAAGGCAGAGAGGCTTTCATAAAAGCTTGCCAAATATGTGAAAAGTGTGTATATATCCCCTTCAACATTGAACCAACTGATTTTCATCATGGAACTTTTCAAATGTTATTAGGTGTGCAACTTGTGGATGATATGTTTCTTTTAGGCCTCGTCTCTTTAGCCAAAGTAGGGCCAGTGGGCACAAAACTTTATTTGCTATTCTAATATATATGGCATTTTCCTTGGATGTTCATTTCAAAAACCTGATTGGGTACGGTGGTGGAGTCACAAGGTGAGAAGTAACAATTTAGCATAACAAAAAAATATCTGCAGTCAGGGTGAAATAAGTATTTTAATGCAAGATACATATGCTAAACTCATTTTCTTCCAGATTGCATAGTTTTCTAAGTAATCGTTATCTGATTTTTTGAATTGAAAATATTCTAAGTTTTCTATTTGCCATCTTAGTGGTCATTTTCTGGCTGCTTCTTAAACGTTTCTTCCTTGTTGGCAGGTGGCTTGTGGCGAACTGAGGAAAAGCAGAATGTTCCTTAAGCTTTTAGAAGCAGTGCTGAAAACTGGGAATCGCATGAATGTTGGCACTAACCGTGGTGATGCCCATGCCTTCAAGCTGGACACACTACTGAAGCTTGTTGATGTTAAGGGTGCTGATGGGAAAACCACCCTCTTGCATTTTGTGGTACAGGAAATCATCAGAGCTGAAGGTTCTCGTCTGTCTGGTGCCAATACAGATGCAAAAACTGAGAAAACTCAACAGTCTTCTTTCCAAGATGATGTTGAATTCAGAAAGCTCGGCCTACAAGTTGTTTCAAGTCTAAGTGGGGAGCTTACAAATGTGAAAAAGGCTGCTGCAATGGATTCAGATGTGCTTAGCAGTGAAGTCGCAAAATTAGCTGCAGGAATCACAAAGATAATGGAAGTAGTGAAATTAAACGAAGAAATTGCAATGAAGGAAAGCAGTCGGAAATTCTCCCATTCAATGAACGAGTTCTTGAAAAAGGCAGAACAAGAGATTATAAGCATCCAATCCCAAGAGAGTGTTGCTCTTTCTATGGTGAAGGAAATAACTGAGTACTTCCATGGGAACTCAGCTAAGGAAGAAGCTCATCCATTCCGGATTTTCTTGGTGGTAAAGGAATTTCTTTCTACTCTCGATCAGGTATGCAAGGAAGTTGGCAGAATCAATGAGAGAACTATATACAGTTCAGTGCGTCCAATGCCAACAAACCCAGCCCTTCCGCCAGCTTTCCCCGGCTTTAATGGACGGCAGCATTATAGTTCGTCAGATGATGAAAGCTCATCCCAATCTTAATGCCTTATTTTCATCTCAGGCGATTCTCTGTATTTCTCTGTTAAAAATCACAAGGACGCAGATCAGAAGTGGTGGATGCTGAGTGTATTTTGGATAGAGCTTGCAGTAGAGTTCATAATCTTCATTTGGCTGCTGCATTTTCTGTATAATATTCACATTAAGATATTTAGAAACTAATTTATCTTTTGTGTAATATAGGCGCGGAGCGGAGGGAATAGTGTCAACAAGTAATTAGTATTTGCTGAAACAGTAGATTTTGTATATCTGTTAAAAACCTTTTCGAAATTATCTGTCAGAAACTTAAAACTCAAAAGATTATTCTGTCAAGTAAAAGCAGCAGCGGTCATAATTCTCATTATCTCATAGGTTATCAAATCCAAGAAAATGATCAATCACCTTAATGGTATCAACTAGCAAGGCAATGGGACAAACTTATATTTTGTACCTTTGAAAGAAAGATGATCAATTTGACAAAGTTTTCTGCCTGTGCATGTTCAAACTTGCATTGGACCTTGAAATGAAAGGTTATCAATTTGACAATATTTTCTACCGGGACATGTTCAATTGTGTAAGTTAGATGTTGATTTAATCAATCGATCATTTGCTATTACTATAAAGTTACCACAAGTTTCATGTCACGACCTGAAACTTCTACAAGTTTCCCGCCAGAAAAAGAAAATGTTATTCTCCGGTGCTTTGTTCATTCTGAACTTATTTTGCCGAAGAGAAAGATCATGGTTGTGCCAACTGGGAATTCTCAGCATCCATACGTTCCAGCACCCGTCGCGCTTCCTCTTCTGTGGCAGGAACAACATTCCGAATGCTCAATCCATCTTTCTTTACCTCAGGACGGATAGTAAAGGTGAAGTAGAATTTATTCGATATCTGTTCATATTACAAGACATAAGCCAATCAGAGAAGGTAAGTTTAAAAAAGATAAATATGCTAGCCTAGGATTAGCATAAAATTCTCAGGCAGTAGCATTTGCAAAGTCAATAGATTCGGAAAAAATATAATCAGCCATCATAGTTTTATATCACAATCAAGAGAAGTTTAGGATGCTTCTGATGGCATTTAAGATGAACTCCTTGAAAAACTGGATACAACTTCATACATTTCCTTAACAAATTTCCTAGTTATTTCTTTTTTATTTTTTTTTTCAGGATGATGAATGGCTCGTCAGATATCTAACATGGCTGATGAGTTTATATTCAAATTCAGGTGCTCACCTCACTGGCCCTTAGTTCAGGACTTGTAACATGAGCTACAACTTCTACATTTATCAGAGGTCTGGCTGGGTTCTCAAGTTCCGTATACAAAACACATGACTTGAGACGGAGGAAGTTTCCGACATCCACCTGCATCAGCAAAGTAAGTATACCATGAATATTTAGCAATAGTTCCTCAGCCAGATCCATAAGCAAACAATTTTGTTCAGAGCTTTTTGGCATAGTTTCCATCTAATTGGATTAATCAGCAGTATCTGACTACTATAAAAATGAGTGAATCTTGCATAGCCTCCTGCTCTCTCTTAGTTTTAGAAAATCTGCAATTTTTTACTCATTTTCTTCCGACCTACTACAGGAGCTCAACATCTTAGGCGTTCGTAACACAAACGTGGGTACTCACAGGTTTTAAAAAATCAACATGATCTACTTCAACAAAGAGAGGTGCTGCACCAGCAAATGTGTAAGCAGTTGAGAAGGCCAGTTCAGATGCTTTACGCATCAAAAATCCGCCAAAAATCCGACCATGAATGTTCCTTTGCTGTGGCTGACACATCAAGGAGTTCTCATGGCATGTATCCTTAATAAGAATGCTATCTCTGTCTGCCAGTGCTGGCATGTCACAGAAGATTCGCCCTTCAGCCAACAATGCATTAAGCCTGTCTTTATCTCCATTTTCAGCAGTCATTTTCCTTTCTGCTCTCTTTGTTTTCCGCATTTTGTTCCTTTGCTCAGCTTCTTCCCAAAGCAATTTTTCTTTCTCCGTTTCAGGCAAGATCTGGTTAATTGGAGCTGATTTTCCTGTCTTGGTGTCACGAGCTACAAATGTGAAGTTTGCCACAAGGGCTACTGATTCCGTTGAATCTGTAGTATCTGCAAAACAAGTTTCCTTACTAAGACATGGCCAGTGCAAATACCAGATTGAAACTTTAAAAATACGAAGATATGTAAATATAGAGATAATTTTGGAACACCCCAGTAGAAGAACATAAAAAGAGTTTCTAAGGTTCTCCCCCAGTTTTGAACCTAGTTTAAAGGCTTAATCTCTAATGTTTCTAAGGTCCTACCTGCTCCACACCCATGCTGGAATATACTTTACATGTTATAGGCAACAGCAGTGTTCATGATCAGATAATCAAAGAACTTTTAGGTGAGCTAAGACAAATCTCATGCTGATATAAAGTTTTTTTTTTTTGAGAGATTATGCTGATATAAAGTTAATCCAGAAAATGCAGCCCTGTTCTTTCTTTGGTGGGGAAAATAAAATCCAACTCAGACTGGTCTAATTTCCACAGATAATCAATTACACTTGGTGGGGATTAATAACTTTGACCCCACACGTTTACTACAAAAAGAAAAATCTATGGAGACATATGCTCAACTATATAACCAGACCAACTCCATGACTGGATGCATCTCTAGCTTCGGATGCTGGTTACTTTACTGCCTTTACACTGTATAACTCACCCATGACCATATTCTATAAGTGGTTTATGATTACTTTCTTGATTACCATCATAAAATGATCTTTCACTAATTGAAAATATACACAAGCCCATTTCCATTTTAAAGAAGATGGTTACCTGCACAATTATATTAGATAGCAAGATGCCAAATAATTACCCAAGGTTATTCAGAACAAGAGACCACTGTCCAATCATAGCCCAGAAAGCCAAAAACACGAAAACTCTTGATTCATATGGAGTACCTTGTGTGGATTGAGTCACTTCAAGTTGAATCTCCATGGAAGACCGCCCAACCCATGTAACAGCTCCAGTTAGTTCCAAATCGATGTCAACACAGATTGGTTTCTTCACAACCATCCTGTCAACAGAAGCAGTGACCAATAATATAGGCCTTGTTGCGCCATCATCATTGCAACAATGCTGGTTGGCACAAACAAATGAATTACAAACTCCAGATGTTGTCATCTATTTATCAACAACAATGAACCTGTTGCGTAATTTCCAAGTGACATATTATGCATAACTACAATCAGACAAAAGGAAGTCATGGTCTTGACTGTGATGAGCTAAAATCATTATGACAATGTTAAAATTTTAAAAAGCACTAATCAAAGTGAAAATTGAACAAAAATACAAGACTTAGCTATTATAACATAGAGATTAGCAAATTGGCTTGGAAAGCAATGCATTTTGACAGAACCTAGCCCCCAGTAATGATAAATAACCAAAATTCCAAGCTGTACTGGCAGCATTACGGGAAAAGAGACTGAATAAAACGATTGTAAATTTTACATCAGCCAGGCAACAAGTATGAGACCACTGATAAACGACACGCGTCAGATAGTAGTACACACCACTCTAAAAACCAACAAACCGTCAAGTGAAAGAATCCACCGTTCAAAAGAACATCATCAAAGCAATACCCAACAAATCCTAAGTGAAAACAAACTAACTTGCAAAAAAACTCATTTTAGAATTCACTGGAATCTTAAAAGCCTTAGTACCTTGTATGAAATGGTTCCAGCAAGAGCATCAAGATCCTCAAGTAACTTCCCCATCCTCATCTCATTCCAAGGATTCCTGTACTGCTCTTTAAGTATATAATCACTTGAAAACTTGTAAAGAATACTGGTCCTGCTCTTAGATGGGGGTTTTGCAGCCAATTCACTTTGTGCAATCGAATCAATTGGCTTATCTCCTTTTTTTTCAAACATCCTTGATCTTGCTTCCCATAAAGCATTAGTTACAGGTGAATGGTACATTCCAGGCCACAAACTGAGTGGTTTCCGCATTGAAGAACCTGCATCTATAGGTTTTGAGCTCTCAAATGAAGGGGATGAGTCAGAAATTTTATCAGAAAATGATCTTGTTGGAACAAATTTGTATAAAAATGGATCAAAACATTTAGTTTTGAACATGAGGCTTGATTCTTTGGATGAATTGAACAAAAGGGTATTGATGGGTTCATGATTTAAGTGAGACTTCAACGATGATAGGGAGCTCAAACTAGCAAAAGGCATGATTTTGCATATGGGTTTTGGTTCTTTTGATGAACTAAGCGAGTGGGTGGTCACAAAATTGGATCTTGAAAACTGAACAGTGTGTTGATCAAGATTGGGTTGTGATTTTGAATCAGAAACGAATTTGGATTTTGGTTTTCTGAGTGGTCTGAATCTCATCATGGTTGAAATTGAAGGGACGATCAAAATGAAAAAGAAGTCTTAATCTTGAGCCAAATTATAGGATAGAAAGTTTATGAATGCGACAGCTATGTGACAATGAACTGTTTCAGTTTGACTGGTTGGTTGCTTCCATCATTTCAGGAAACTTTGAACACTGAGCGGAGCATAGGTTTCATTTTGGATCTGGTTCATTCTGAACGATGTTTGTTATGTGGTTGTGTGGTTCAGTTCATATGGGGAGTGAATAAGTTAATGACTATTTCAAAAATAATTTATTAATTAACCAACAGGACAACAACCCGGCACTAAAATAACTGATCTGATCAACTTACAATATTTCAATAGCTTACTAAATTATGATTAGTTGAGATTTTAGATTACATCGCAAATATGATATTTAATATATATATATATATATATATTTGTTTGTGTGTTGTGTATGTTTATTTTAAAAAATTATTATATAATTAATAATTATATTTAAGTAAATTACACGTATCATACATATTTTATAATTTATTTGATCATCAGATCAGAAATCTGCACACGATAATGTACGTTATCAAGAATCCATTTGCGAAATATGCAACTATAACATAAGGGATAATTAAAAAATTGGGAAGTAATGAGAAAATGGGATCAAAATTTTCACTAGAAAACTTAACTGAATATGTTGGACCAAACAGTTCAATTATAATAATAAAAAAAAACAGTTTAATTATGTATTCAATTGCCTAAGAGACACAAAATGTCATGTATTTTAGGCTGAAAGAGTTTGGACATTATTTACTTATTTTATTTTGCACATTATGTTTCATGCATAAATATAAATTATATATCCAAGATTTATGTGAGGTCAATTTTTGAACTTTGAGATCTATCTTTCACGACAAGAAATAAACCCCATTAAGTTATCTTTTAGAATAATTAGGCATCAGATTGTGATATTTCCACTCATTTTATAAATCTATCCCACTTTAGAAAAATAATTACAAAAATTTGAATAATCTCAAATAAATTTTTTTAAACACTGAAACAATTAAATCCCTATTAATTGTTTTAACTTATGGTACAAAACAATATATTTTGAAAAATTTAGTTATTTATATTATAAGGATAAAATAATCAGTTACAATTATGTTAAAATACCGATCAACAATTGTCAAGAGACCTATATAACAAAAAGAATATAATTGATTAATATCCTTATATTTGAAATTTATTATACAATTTGAGGTGGCTTACTTAATTATTTTTATTTTCCAACCACTCTATACATTTTACGTAAGCCGCCACATTAGAGTGTGTTTGTAGATTTTATATATGTATAGTTGTATATGGTGAATTAGTATTATACTTCTATTAGGCAATCAATCTAATTAAAATTGAAATAACCCTAGCCCTCAATTAAATTATTTAACTATCGCTATTATTACTTCCGCCCATCGAAGCTCTGCAACTTTCTGTTGAGAAAAAAACCCTAACTCTTGTCAGCTAAGCAAGAGCGAACGAATCCAATTCATCAAAATTCCCTCATCCCGTTTCAGCTCGAAGCTCTCCTTCTTCTTCCCAGGTAACTCAGATCTTTCCTCATAGAAATTTCATTAGATGTCTATATCAACTCTTTGATTTTTTTTTTCATTCTTTAATCTTTGTTGAATAACATTTAAAAATATGATTTTTCTTTTGAAATATTTCTGGGTTTTGTGAATAATCAACTGGGGTTTCAGTAACCCTTATATGTAAATCAGAGCTGCACGAGGAACTTGAAAATTCTGAGCATTTGTTTATTATTTATTTATTTTTGTTTGAAATTTAGGTTAAAGAAGATGAGTACTGGAGGCGAGAAAGGTTCGGCCACTACAAAAACTCCTGCAGATTTCCTCAAGTCTATTCGTGGTCGACCCGTTGTTGTAAAACTCAACTCTGGTGTTGACTACCGAGGTTGGCCTTTTTGAAAATCTTTTGTATTGCTTATTTTGTTCGTTATTTATGTTCTAATTTTTTTCTTTTTAATGTGAATATGAATTATAAGGATAATTATTCTTTTAGAGATTTGTAATTGGAGAATTTGATTTAATTTTATTCAATATTTACAAAATGTGAGTCGTGGCTTGAGCTCTTGCATGATAATTTGGCAATCTGGTGAAAAGTCGAGAAATTTTCCCTTTTAGGCTTTCTTCTCCTTTTGGGTTTGGTTTGCAAGGGTTTTGTTATAATTTTAGGGCTTATATTGTGTAGAAAGTGTTTTCGAATATACAATGTGATTTTGTTATAGCTACGATGGCCTCAGTTGTACAATTGTTATCAAAAGTTTTATTCTGACTCCATTTCTCCCATCGTGTGTATTCCTAAGAGAGAGAGAAAGGAGAAAAATATAAAGAAAAACCTAGTCCTGTCCCGTTTGTCTTAGGATTGCGCCATGCTTGATCTTTAGTTGGTCCAACTTTGTCTTAAGCTGCAACAGCAAAAAGATTAAAGTTCCTTAGTGTCTCTACTTTGCTACTCGTTGTTCTGATATCCTTTGGAATCCATTGAATATATGAATGTAGGAGGTTTTGGGGTTTGGTTATAAGTTCTCTTTCAAATTAGTTGGACTTTAAACTAGGAGTCATGCTCAATGTGAAAACAATGCTGAGGAAATACAGCTTGGAAATGTGTATATGTTACTACTTTCCTAGTTATAATGTTTTTGCTAGGTATCATGCTCAATGTGAAAACAGATGTTGAGTTAATACTGCTTGGAGTTGTGTATATGTTACAACTTTCCTAGTTATACTGTTTTTTGTACCATTACTATTTAATGTGTTGGAAAAGCCATCCCTATGCTGTCAAATTTAAGGACAACAATCAAGCTCTTTTGTTGCTACTCTGTCATTGCTCT
Source organism: Citrus australasica (assembly GCA_029618585.1). NCBI lineage: Eukaryota > Viridiplantae > Streptophyta > Magnoliopsida > Sapindales > Rutaceae > Citrus > Citrus australasica. The sequence goes on along the minus strand of JARCIV010000003.1, from coordinate 32,016,103 downwards.
TCAGGATGTATGAAGCTCTATATTTGTTTTACAGAATGAGCGTCCATGTTAATTTGAATTTATATTCTAAAGAATTGCATGAATAAATGATCTTTAAATTTGCAAGGATTAAATCATATTTGTCTTTTGAAAGGAAGTATTACCTGGAAACTTGAAGATATATTAAAAAAAGGGCTAAAGAGCTAAAGATGTAAACACAAGGCAGCAAAGATGAAAGATTGAATTTTTAGCCAGCATGACTTGTGCTGCATTCATGAGAATTCCTGAGATTGCCAATTCATTTGTATGGGTCATCATTTCTTGCTGACTCAGTTTCCATGCAGTGAGCTGATATTGAGGTTCATGCTAAGTCCATTCACCAAGACATTTATCAAATACCTTCTTTATTTCAGCAAGGTGTCCGGTGTGTTTATTAAGTTTTGGTGACAGCTTGTGCGTGTGGTCTGCTTGTGCCCATAGTTTTGCTTGGCTATGATATGAATCTGTTTCAGCTCTCCTGACAGTTTTTCTTTTCATACAGGCATTCTGGCTTGTCTAGATGGATACATGAATATTGCTATGGAGCAAACAGAAGAATATGTCAATGGACAGCTGAAAAACAAGTATGGCGATGCATTCATTCGTGGAAATAATGGTAATAATCATAAGATTTTTGTCTTTTTTTTTTTTCTTTAAAGGTTAGTTTAATAGCAATAATCATTTACTTTGGCAATAACCAGATCTTTCATTCCTTTTATGCAGTTCTTTACATTAGTACATCAAAGAGAACATTAGCAGACGGGGCCTAGTTCTCATCACAAGTTTCTTCCTCTGCAATCAACATTTTCCTGATTAATTTGAATTGTAAGATTACGTGGATTTTGAAAGTCAGAGTGTACTAGAAATGTGTCCAACTTGAATGAAACAGTGAGACTTTTGATATGTATTCATTATGTCGTATGAAAAAAAAAATGTCAAATTCTTGATTTGTAGCAATATTGAGAATTTGGTATAGTCAAATGAAAAAAAAAAATGTTGACAGCTGTTTCATTGCTCTTCTGATGAATTTGTGCATATAACAGAGGTTCGTTGAACTGCCTTGTTATTAAAGCCGAGTAGCAGGAAAAATTCTGTGCCACGTGCTTCTGCTTCTGTTACATGTATATCCTGTTAGTGCAGCTCTCCGGTATTTCAGAAATTGAGAGAGAGATTCCAGTCCAGTATTTCGGATTTGTTAAACTTTATGAAAGCTATTGAACTGTGCGGTTTATAGTATAATTGTATAATATTATTAAACCGTATGGCTTAATATGTAACCAAACTATATTGCCTCCAGTTCAATACCACTTCACATTAAGATATTAGAGGGTATTAAAATTATGAAATATGAAGAAGAAAAATCAAACCACACTTTTGTCTCTGAGAAATAAACAAAATTAACTAAAGCAATTAGTGGATTTTGTCGTAAATTTATTCTTTTGTTTACGTTCAATAGTTTCCATAAAAGTGATTTTTATATTGGATAATATTTATAAAACCAAGCAGATTAATCATTAAGTGTTTAGCATGAAAGTTGTAAACAATACCATGAGAATTATAATTAAATTATTTTTAGTATATTCATGCTATGGATTTATCATATATAATTTGTCATTCGAAGTTAATAATAATAATAATTGCCCGATATATATGACAAGTGAAATTATATCAAAATGTTATTTACATTCTCTTTTCCTCTTAACTACTTTCAACAGAATAGAGGGTACAGAATTTAAATGTCTACTTAGAAAATTAAGATCTCATGATGCTATCACAAAACTTCTCCAAAGATTAATTAAAAATAAGATAATATATGGTGCTAAGAAAGTAAATAATTCATATTGTCATCTATAGACTTTACAATTGTGTTAGTTGATAAAACATAAACCTTTTAATTACTAATTTATCAAGTAAAAATTGATAATGTGGCAATTGTTAACATCTTTTCTCTGTCACATTTTAGAGACAAATTTTTTTCCCACCCTTAATTAAAGAGTTGAAAAATATATGCTAGCAGCTACCCATACACATTCATCAAGTCGTGGCATTAGTTTGACGCACACAAGATAATTGCGGGAAAAACAAATGTATTTATTTATTTTTAATTTCCAGCCGTAATTCCAAAAATTATAATTACCCCTTGCGTAAGAAATTATTCTTTAGAGTTGATAAAAAAAGAAATTATTACTAGACAAAAAATAGACACTAGAACTTCCAAATTTATTTTATTAAATCTAATGGACAACCAAATCAACTTCAGAGATGTGTGTGAGCGCGCGCTATTTTTTTTTTTTTTTTTTAATAGCGTGTTTCATTCAAAAGAGAAAAAAAGAAAAGAGAAAAAAGAAACATCACAAAATGAATATTTAGATCTGAAACTGAAACTTAATCGTTTCACTTCACCATTCTCCTGCAAGATCCTCTTGCCAAGAAACAAAAAATTTTATTCGCTCTTATTCTTTTATTTTTACAATTTGCCAGGTTTCCTACAGAAGTCTGGGAAAAATATTATTAACCCCAGCATTCGAACAGATACAAGAATGTGCTGAAATTAAAGGATGTCATAATAAACCTGCATGCCGGGCAGAAAATGGTCCTAATGCTTTCTTTGCTGATATTACCTTGCTCACCAACAATTTCCACTTGGCTTCGTCTTTTTTGCTCTGCTGCTGCATTTTTTCCTTGAAATGCCTAGCAATCCATATTTACAGAAGCAGTGTTAATACCACTGTAAAAAAGAACCCTATATCCTGTTTTCTTCTTTTCCAAAAAACAAAAACAAAAAGATTCAAGTATTTAAAGCTTATTTTCCCAAAACTACGATCTGTTAACAAGAAATTCTATAGAGCATAAATGACTTTCAGTTCTTCTTTCCCAAATGTTTAATGGCACAAACACAGGTTAACGGAAGTTTCATGCTTACCTACAAAGTGGGACCTTGCATAAATCAGGTTCATTGCACATGCGAGAATGCAGTTCAAGCAGCTGCCACATGCGTTTACAGTGAGCACATCCACCAGGAACCCGAGTCTTACAGTTGGAGAAATGACGGACTAAAGCCTCGAGCCCTTTGCAAGCTGGAAAATTGCAGGCAACCTGGCTTCCTTTCAGCACTTTGTCACGTGGACCAATTGTCCTACAGCCGTCCCTGCATATGTGAAGAAGTGCCTCCATTGCCTCATGCAGCTGTAAGTATACCTTTCGCTCTTCCACTTTTCTTAACCTCTCTTGTTTTCTCTGAAATCAGGAAGTGATTCTAAATGAGTAACAGAGTTCCTGAATCCATGTGACAACAACGGAAGGTATTCTAAATGAGTCATAAAATTCCTGAAATCATATGACAGCAATATCACGAGTTGACTTTCTAATTAATAAGGGAATATTTTTGCACACTACTTTCTAAATAACTATCTCAGAAAAGCGCATTCAGTACACACTTATTCATGCTCAATATTACAAGTAAATCATAATTTGAGACAGCAGTTCTTGTCCTCTGCAGTCCGATGATGCCTGCACTAGCATCATGTTTTAAGAGAGAAATTATAATGAAAGCAAACACATTTTTTAGCTTTCATGGAAGAAAACAGAACTCTGGATGTGGAAATTAATAAAATGAGAAATTACCACCAAGATATTGAGAAGTAAATTGATTGAAGTAGTGGTGAATATGCATTCAGGGGTTTGAAATCATAATAAACTACAAATTTTATTTATGTCATTCAGAAAACTGGCAACAATATTGCATTTAACTAAGCGCACATGCCTTCGAGGAAACATGTTCTATCAAACAAAAAGTCGCAAAATGATTAAACTGGAGAGCTTTTAAGGGGTCCAAAGATATTCCACAGAGAACAAATACAATGCCAAATGTGCAAAAGCTCTGCCGTGGTTAACTTAAATACATTCTGACCATCAAAATGCCTTTAAAAAAGTGATTCAAAATGACGTATTTCAGAAATAAATTGAAAAAACAGGGTTCAAGCATAATGCACAAACACATTTTATTTGAGACTGACTACAAAGAAAAGGTTGGAAAATTTATCAAATTTCGAAGGAAGTGAAAAATAAATTCTCATACGTTTAACCAATACTAATGCTTAAATTATAGAATTCTTTACGGGAAAGAACACAATGGTTATTAAATTGAGAAGCAAACTATAGGGAGTTGTATTGTACTCAACATTTATCATGCTGTGCAGGTGCATAGGGGCTAATGCAAACATTTTTGGTGCAGATATTACTACTAAAATCAATATGAAAACAACAATTACCACAATCCAATAAAGGAATCAAAATTTCAAGACACAAATGCAAACAGGAAGACATTTGGCAGTCATCATAATAGATTCCACATAACGTAAGGCAATATCATTAGCATCATCAAAAAACCAATATAAATTGCTCCAAAATAAGAAGAGGAACTGCCTTACGGAGTCTTCGTCAACAACAGACTCTACAAGTTCCTGTTCCAGTGCAGGATTAGCACGCTTCATGATTTTCCAACCTTCAGTTGAAGTTATAGCTTTGAAGTCCTTCACAATCATACGCACACATATTAAGGAGAGTCTTGGTGCATCACAGTTCCTTGCTAACTGTAGCACATCTATTACATTTTCTTTGGTTAACCCTCCCTGTTCTAGAAAGTATTCACACACTCTTTTCAGAGGTGGAACCGAGTAGGAGTGTGACAAAACCAACAAATGGAGAACAAACTTCTTCAAATCTTCCTCTTCAAAGCTGCATTAGGATATGGAAGAATCAATAAGTCAAACAAGGTAAGCCAGGACGGTTGAAAATGCAGAAAATAACTGAAAGGTAACTTGGACCATCTTGTTCTACCAAAGCAAAAATTGGATCAACTACCATTTATCATGCAAATCAAGAAACAAGGTTCTCTCTTTCAGAACAAGCATATAAACCATGTAAGACTCTCTTTCCTCTGTCCAAGGGTTCTTTTACAAAACCAGAGTTTAGATACTGAGTCATTTCTTTTGTGTTTCAAGCCTCAGTTACCATCAATTTGGACAATTATGACATTGGCAGAACTATAGGTAGAACCACAGACCAGAAGATAGGTCAGCTGGAAAATCAAACTCACCATAGCTTGAGTCAAATGCCTGAAAGCTATTTCTCAGGAAATAGTCTTTATAAGAATTAAACAGAATGAACAAACTAGATGCACTGAGTATTTTTAAAATACAATGACTAATGTAAGCGTAAATGGGACTCTAATTTTGCATCAACTATTATTGATAAACATTATAAGAAAATAATATCAAACAGGAACAAAATCAAATGTCAGAGTTACTGCAGTGAAAATCTGGGACCCATTTTTGAATCATCAACACCATAATAATTCATTTTCAAGGAATCTTAGGACCCAATAAATCAGTAACGTGCAAATCCTCTGAAAATTATATTCATCATTTTACGAAAAAAAATAATGTTCAGAATATGACAAAAGATACAGATAGGAAAATTATCACAGAAATGATTTTGACAGCCCACTTAGATATTCAAGCACAATGAGAATATGGCAAGAATTCTTTCAACATACCAGGAGGAATAGAGAAAACGAAAAAATGCATAGACAGCTTCATGAGGCACCCCTGGAATTTTGATATATTTGAAACCATTCTTTACTTTTGATTGCTGCAGAATATTCCCCAGCACAGGTGAGGCAATACTCTGCACAAATAACAGTTCTAACTTCAGGAATTTTCTTCCATCGAAATTGAATATTAACGGTCCCAGGATTTCGTCTATCCATTTATAAACAGAGTAATTCCAAACACTGTATATTTATGTTGAATAGATGCCAACTCTTCACGCAGGTTCTAAAATTGCTATCATAGCCACTGGAACATCTATTTAACATCCATAACATCTCCGAAATGAAATTACTTTACAGTACTAAAGAAATTGTCAATGAGATAATCCCGAGTAGCTCCACTTTAACAGAGAAGTAAGGCAAAGTTCAATTAACTAACCAGTATACTGGAATGAGCTTGAATACAGGATTCGTCCATGGTGATAATATAGACATCTGCACCATTTCCTTCCTTGAAAAGCTTATCCCATACATCCTTTGTTTCCTTTGGAACAAAACTACAATGTAAAAATCTATTGGGATATTTGGTTTTTGTACAGGGTTTAATAGGGAGAGGGGGTGGCTTGGGTATACTACAGTTATAGGGTACAGAAGAGGTGGGAACTTCCAGCACATGTAAAATATCGGCTGCATTCCCCTCCTCCACACGTATATTAAATGACCCACAAAAGTATTCGCCAGCGGCACAAAGCCAGGGAGACTCAATATCTGGCAAAGCCATCAGCTACGGAAGTATCTGAATATTCAAATTACACAATCTCGCTACAAGAACTGCATAAACAAAGTCAAATAAGAAAGTGAACATCAGTCACGAACCCGTTATACGAAAGAGCACTAATCAATCAAGAACTTGTATAATGTTTGCTCTTTAACTAACATATAATAAGCAATCAAGAGCGGAAGTAACAAAAAAATCTAAATGCAACAATCAACAGTTGATATGCTATAAACTAATCCAAATATATAACTACATGGTTCAAAAGGAATCTGAAGGTTGCATCAAAGTTCTTATATGAATAAACAAACAAGAATAGAATCAATACCATTCCCAAAGCTATTTGCTGAATCATACTGTTCGTGGGATTAAAATATTTCTACAAAGGAATCTTACAAAATCCAGTCAATCAAACACACGTATTCACTTCAAAATTCGTGTTCATCAGTTCAAGTAACAATAAAATTTGGTCAAATGAACCATGCCATAAAATTAAAATCTAACGTGTACCCAGATCAGAGATCACCACATACATGAATCTAAACATCAATGAAAGAGTACACACCAACTCATTCACATGCAAAAAGCTTTAAACTTTACAATACCACATTCATTAAAGCCACTGCACTACACGTGTGCAATAAATATTGAAACATCAGAAGTCTCAAACCACATTTAAAAAATAATAAATCCACAAATAAATAAATTAGTCTAATTATATGTTAAAATAATATAAGCTGTAACCAAAGTCGTGCTTAGCTCCACAGAAAAATATAAAAAAAATAAAAAACTTTAAACAAAAGTAGCAAATCCGGATACAAAGTTAAGAAAAAAATGAAGTGAAAATTGTATCAATTTCAGCTAAAAAAAGAATTTTAATCGTATCGATTAGGTGAGCTTTAATTTTCAAGGAAGGTAAAACGAAATCTTGAAGCAAAAGCGTTGACTGAAAAAACCGAAAAAAATTGAAGCTTTAGTACATCGTCATAGTTGATCAAAATTAAGAAGCAGCAAAAAGCTGGAGGAGATATTTGGGGTTACCTTTTTGATTGATTTATTTCAATAAAATTATGATTATTAATGTTGAAAGAATGAATTTTTGAGTTGACATGAAACGAAGGAATGAGGGGAAAAGGAGAGGGGTGTGAGGAAGGAGTGAGAATGAAACGGTGACGTTTTGGGGGTGTAGTGGGGGAAACAGGTGGCGAGATGAGGAAGAGGCGGGTGACAAAAACAGGAGGGAAATGGAAGGCACGCACGAGTCCTTTATATTTATTTTATTCATTGGGAAATTGGGAACGGTGAGTTCCAGTACACTTGTTGCTTTTTTTTTTTGTTTTTATTTGCTTTTAAAAAAATTCTTTAATAAATATAAGAAAATACCGTAGTTTTGACGGTGACATTGATATGACATTTTGTTAAGCATTTATCGTATCGCGATAAATTAAATGAACGTGTTTCCTTTTTTTTTTTTTTTTTTTTGCGCTTTTAGGTAGGTTTCGTGTGGACTTGTCTGCTTACGTGTCGTTTTTTAATTACTTCAGAATATTTTGACCTTTTTGTAAGATTTTGGATACGAATAATTGAAAATGGAGTACAATTTTTGCAGGTAATTATTTTTCTGAATAATAGGCTTCATTTATTTCCGAATAACCAATCAAAAATAACAAAGTAATTGTCTGGGATCAAGCCAAACATAAAAATCAAAGCATCAGAATTCAAATTTAGATAAAACATCTGTCATTTGATTACAAATCTGAAAGACACGACGAATCAAAAATTTTTATTTTGGTTGTAATAAGTATTGAACATCGTAATTCTATACGAATACTCTATCATTCCAAGACTAACTGAACAACATGTAAATTTTATTTTTATTTGAATTTAATGTTTTTGTTATCGAATTTACACCATTTTATTAAAGCATAAACTTCAAATGTTAATGTTGGATCCTTATCTAATAACTTAAATATTAATATGATTATTCAGGAAAAAAAGAATATTATGATAGATTCATTAAAAATTTAAAGTCAACTTGTAGCTGTGATGTTAACAAATCTTTTTTTTTTCCAAATTTCATTTACATGATATTTGAATTCATATTCTTATATGAATTAATGATTAAAATGTGGTCTCATTAACATGATAATTATATTTATTTTTATTATTTTAAATTTTACTCTCACAACCATCAAACAATTCAAAAATCTTTAAAGAAAATGTCACATGACGCTCAAAGAATTAACATTCTCACATAAGAGTCACTTGGTATGATAGCTAACTAACTAAATATAATTTCTTAAATGATATAATTGTGTAGTTTGATTAATATTTTAATTTTAAGTCAGACAACACTCAGCTTGTTGCTGAGATAAAGCAAAAGGTCAAGTTGTCATTATATTTAGACGACTTTGTTTGATTAATTGGTTGACTATTCATCCAATTTGGATCTTTTGCTTTTTTGAGGCAGAAGTTCCGTGAATATATCATCTTCCTTTTGATTTACACTAAAAGTGAATGGATTCTTAAAGCGATTAATTATTTAGTATCAACATAGCAATTTAGATATTTGCCAAGTTTGTTACAAAAATCTTCCGTTCTTTTTGCTACATAATGTATCCATATAAAATACATATATGTTACTTTAATAGGCAGTTCTAGTTATATCTTTCTGACTTTGGCTTAATAATTTTACTAATTCAAATTAATTCTATAGATTTATAATGTGACAATAATAAATTAACTTTAAGGTTATTTTAATATTGTATTATAATGTGCTAATATTTACAATTTATAATTAAAAAATTGTTAAATCTTTTATTGATAACTAAGTTATGAAACAATTTTAATGTTTAAGGTTTAGATACTATTATATATCTATGAATACAAATTCTTAATATAAAGTTGAGACAATCTTTCTTAACAGCTTCCATTATGATGAAATACATCATTTATATTATATAGAAAATTGTTTAATACAATGAAAAATCTTTATTGAAGATTCAATAAAATGTCATAAGATGTCAACATTAAATATTTTGCCAAATACGATGCAACATAGTGTTAGTTTATAAAATTATATTTGCTTCAACCTACATACACATCTATTATTTGGTATACAAAAGAAAATAAGCACTACATTTTGTAAACTATGAAAAAAAGTATATTAAAGTAACATATACGTATATTCAATAAATTGAATCAAGGTCATGTTCGTGCAAGGAAGTTGGCTACCGTATAATTTTTTGTTTTTATAATTTCTCAAAAGGAATATCAATTGAATTAAAGTAACATATACTTAGATTGAGTGATGGCAGATGAATGTATAGATGATTATAAATGAGCATTAGGATTGATTGTCGAGTAAATATTGAAAATAATTTAATGAAATTGGTAGTTAATAAATGGCACATGAGGTGCTCGACAAAATATCTGTTAGGGTTTTTTTTTTTTGTCTCATTTTAGGTAGATTAAGGCGTTGATGGTGCATTCATGCAAAGTCCTGTTTTGTAAGCTCATCATCTAGCACAAAAAGTTTGCGACAACAAGCTTAAGAGGCTATTTTGGATTTCTGTAAAATCGCGCACGCAACAGGGCCTATCGCAATCGCGCCTACTTTTTAAGTGACAGACATTGTCTTTTGGGCGATAGGTGTCTGTCTCCCCAAATTACAGAAAGCTTGTTTCTGTAATTTTAAGTGACAAATACTCATCTCCTGGGAGACAGGTGGTTGTCTCACCAAATTACAGAAAACTTGTTTAACTAATTTTGAGCGACGAATGCTCGTCTCTTGGGAGACAGAAATTGTCGTGTGAAATCAAAACCACTAAAATATAATTTAGTTTTCTCATCAAGAGACTATACTAATCTCCAAAATACATTAAAGGATTCCATCACCACTAAACCAGTAGTATTTTAGTTGTTTAAAGAAATAAGTAAATTCTAAACCATCAAGTTGTATATCACCAAACTAACAACATAAATAACAAACATTTAAATTTGTACCAAAAGGAAAAAAAAAACATTAGTATGAGTTAATTGAATTAGAAAATAACACTAAGTAGAATGACATCATAATTTAAATTACAGCGACATGTGCATTTCCGCAGCTTACAGTTGGTAACAGTCACAAATTGACTGAATTTCATCAACCTATACATCCAATAGTTACTCATATACACAAAAAGAACAAAAAGAATAACTACACTAACAATATGCTGTGATAGTTGAGTTATGCTTTATACATGGCATTGTCACTATAATGTGAGTTCGTTAGTATCACATTTATACAGAATATACAAAAACTCAAGCGCAGCGCCAACAACTTCATTAAACTCTCATTCACTATCAGTGTGAGGCAAATAATTTTCAATATCTTTTCTATAGGTTCATCCGCATAGCGATCTCCATCGTCATTTGTTGGCATCCTCTCAAGAGAAGCTTCTATTGCTGTCACCTGCTGAATGTGAACCTCATCATTCAAATCAGGGAGAGCAAACTTATTCTCGTCTGCTAAGTCAAACCAATCCATTTCTATTACAGGTTTTAGTGAAACAACAGACGGTTCAGTTGGCATTTTGTCCCAATCATATTTTAATATGAAGACATTAATAAGTGAAAACAAAGTAATAATTAAGAAGAAGAAGAAGAAGATGAAGAAGAAGAAGAAGAAGAAGAAGAAGAAGAAAATAATAATAATAATAATAATAATGACATTACTAAAAAACAAAAACAATATTTACAATAATAAAGAAAAATAATGATAATAGTAATACATTTTAATAAAGTTATTAATAATAATTGTGATAATAATAATGTATATATATGTTTTAATTATGTGTGTGTGCGTTTACTATTTTTATTTTGAATTAATATTAAGCACAAACTGTGTTTTTTGGGCGACAAGGGTTGTCGCCTGTACGACAAGCATTGTCACCCCAAAACACAAAAACTGAATTCGGACGCCATAAGCCCGTCACACGGGCGACAATACTGTTGCCTAAAAACACAAAATGTGTTCGTCCAACGTGGGTCTGTCGCACGGGGGACATGCCCCTGTCTCTCAAAAACACAGAAACTGTGTTTGTGCGATGAGCGCACAAAAACACTATACAGATCAACTTTAACAAACTTTGGCCAAAAAAATAAAAATTACAGCTAAAACTACTTCTATTTTACATACATATTTGTCATAAAAATCACAAATTATTGGCTTTATATACTTTCTTATACTATTTATGGTGTAAATCACAAACAAAAAACAACCAATAACAATTTTTTTTCAACTCATGCCCACATATTGTTGAACCCATTCTCCTTTTAATCAATTTTTCCACCATCAACCTAATGAACAAGAAAATCAAACCCAACCAATAACTACTTATGAAATCTCCAAAAAAAGAAAATTAAAGGTATTTAAAAATTTTAGACTTTGATAAAGTAACTAACCTCTTACAAACTCTAATACCAGTGGCATATCCCGACCGCCGTCAATCGTCACTGGTCGGTGGCCTTTTCCGACCACGCATGCTTGTCTTCTTCATGGGTTATATATACTCTTTGTGTTTATTTGCTTTTGTTCTAGCAACTAAGAGTAGGGGAGTTGAGTGGAAAATGTTTTGATTCTTGATGTGAGAGCAAGACATTTCCATTACTTTTTTGCGCTGGAGAAAGAGAAAATTCACTCTTTTACATAATTGATATTTAGTGTAATTGGATAATATAATTATCTAATGAATTTCAAACCATTTTTAATTGTTACTTTTTTTTAGATTTTCAACATGTCTTTTACATTTTTGCCTTCAAATACTAACATTATATGTGTAAGTATAATAACTGTAAAAAAAAAGTGAGAATACAGTTAATTTCACTATCCGACTGAAATTATATCAAATCTCGGAAGAGGTATTTTAAAATAACTCTTATTTTATTCATTGGAAAATTGGGAACGGTAAGTTGCAGTACAGTTGTTGCTTTTTTGTTTTTGTTTTTATTTGCTTTTAATTTTTTTAATCTATATAAGAAATTACCGTAGTTTTGATGGTGAAATTGATATGGCATTTTGTTAAGCATTTATCGTATCGCGATAAATTGAACGAACGTGTTTCTTTTTCTTTTCTTTTGTTTTTCTTTTGCGCTTTTCGGTCGGTTTCTTGCGGACTTGCCTGCTTACGCATCATTTTTTTTTAATTAATTCGGAATATTATTCCCTTTTTGTAAGATTTTGGATACGAATAATTGAAAATGTGGAAATAAATGAAGGTAATTATTTTTCTGAATAGTACTTCATTTATTTCCGAATAACCAATAAAAAATAACAAAGTAATTGGCTGGGATCGAGCCAAACATAAAAATCAAAGCGACAGAGTACAAATTTAGTTAAAACATCTGCCATTTGATTACAAATTTGAAAGACATGGCTAATAAAATTTTTTTATTCTGGTCGTAATAAGTACTGAACAAGTACTCTGTCATTCCAAGACTAGCTGAACAACATGTAAATTTTACTTTTGTTTGAATTTAATGTTTTTGTTATCGAATTTACACAATTTATTAAAGCATAAACTTCAATTGTTAATGTTAGATCCTTATCTAATAACTTAAATATTAATATGATTATTCAGCGAAAAAAATATAATGACAGATTCATTAAAAATTTAAAGTCCACTTGTAACCGCAATGTTAATAAATCTATTTTTTTTTTCAAATTTCATTTATGTGATATTTGAATTCATATTCTTATATGAATTAGCGACTAAGATGTGTCCCGTTAACATGATAATTATATTTATTTTTATTAATTTAAATTTTACTCTCACAACCATCAAACAATTCAAAACTCTTTAAATAAAATGCCACATGATGATTAGTGAATTAACATTCTCACATGAGAGATCAATTAGAGTCTTATCTAAAATTTTAAATCTAAGTCACTCGGTGGCTAACTAAAATTTTAATTAAGTAAATACCTAAATATAATTTCTTAAATAATATAATTTTGTAGTTTAATTAATATTTTAATCTTAAGTCACACAACACTCAACTTGTTGCTAATATAAAGCAAAAGGTCAAGTTCTCATTATATTATGGGGACCTTGTTTGATTAATTGGTTGACTAGCCAAAGTTTTCATTTTTTTGCCACATAATGTATCCATATAGAATACGTATATGTTTCTTTAATAGGCAGTTCTAGCCAAATTTGATATATCTTTCTAACTTTGGCTTAATAATTTTACTAATTCAAATTAATTCTATAGATTTATAATGTGACAATAATAAATTAACTTTAAGGTTATTTTAATATTGTATTATAATGTGCTAATATTTACGATTTATAATTAAAAAATTGTTAAATCTTTTATTGATAACTAAGTTATGAAACAATTTTAATGTTTAAGGTTTAGATACTATTATATATCTATGAATATATTAAAGTGACATATACGTATATTCAATAAATTGAATCAAGGTCATGTTCGTGCAAGGAAGTTGGCTACCGTATAATTTTTTGTTTTTATAATTTCTCAAAAGGAATATTCAGTTGAATTCTTTTGATTTTTTTATTTACTATTTATAAATAAAAGATTAAAAAAAGAGTTGAATTCAATTTATCACGAGAAGATAGAGTGATTTAGAGATTTTAATAGTTTTATTTTCTTTTTTACAAAGAGAATAGACGGTGTGGTCTGCGCAGAGATGGGGCCCATCTCGTACGTTCATTTGACGAAAATCTTGTGATTAGAACCGGAGAAGCAATCATGGTCGGACGCGTGGACAACGGATAGGAGTGAAAGAAAATGGGGCGGCTATTTAAGGGTTGGTGGAGGCTGGCGAAAACGAAAGGAAAGACAAAGAAAAGACGGTGTCGTTGTAGAGCGGGGGGGTTTTTTTTCACATGAAAAAGATGTTATCATCAAGATTAGTGGGCCCAAGTGATGTCTCGTTCATGGGGTCCATGGTTTCCTTTATTTTTAGAGTAATCATATTAGACGGAAAAATTGGATAGAGCAGTAGAGCACTCAAGCAAATAGAATACTGTATGTATCGGTGCCGGTTTACACTAATATAAATAGAAGACTATATATGGGTGCATATCAATAATCTAATTATAAATTATTATATAAATTTATTTTATATAAATTAATATGACATAATAAAATTAATTAAATTAAATATTTTTATTTTACATAATTTATTTTATTATTTTGTATTTTTATCTAACAAATAATTTATGCATCAATTTATACAAAATAAATTTATATAAGAGTTTGTAACTCTATCATCACTATGACTTAGAAGTTGAAATGACTTTACTTTAATGATAGAAAACTTATGTATTTTTATTATTTTTATCAAAATTATCATTTAAAAGTTATATTTATTACAAATTACCAACTTTTACTTTTTTATTATACCTTTATTTTTCACAATAATTATGATTTAAAGATAACAATACCTTAAGGGTGCGTTTGGCACACTGTATTGTATTATGTTGTATTGCATTATTTTAATGCAGTTGTATTGTATTATGTTGTATTGCATTAGCATTGGATTATAATAATACTGTACAACGTTTGGTATTATATTGTACTGTATTAATTTTTAATTATATCATGTTTGGAGCTATACTACCTTGTATTGTATTAATTTTTTTGGTGATTAATTTACATTATATATTTCAAAACAATATTTTTTAGTACTTAAAAAAATATTAATTATAGAAGTATTAAATTTTAAATTTTTTTACATCATTTTTAATATAAATATAAAAAATATCTTAATTTTTCATTAAATATATATGAAACTAATAAATTCTAAACTTTTCAAATAGATTGAGTGATGAATTACAAAACAACTTGTACATATTTTGCTTGTTTTATAAAATTAATGGTAAAATAAATTATAAAACAATAAACACAAATCTGACAGATCACACATCATCCTTATCTCTTATCTCCCTCTTTTACCATCTCCAAACTCAATCTCCTTCTGCAATTCTTTTTCGTCCTTCTCTCTTCTGTTCTTCTTCCTTTGTTTTTTTTTTCTTTATTCTCTGGGTTATTTGCATCCTTTATTTATTTATTTATCTTTGTAAAAAAGTCACCACAATCTATATATATTTATAATTCTTATTCCATCTCCTAAATTCAACAATTCACCACCACAATCTCCACTAACCTCTTAACCACTCTCTCTCACATAAACTCCTATGCTCTTCTAGATGATTATGATTATTATTATTATTATTATTTTTGGGCTTTATAGAGTCATTAACTGAAACATTTAAACTCGAAACCTAAATGGAAAAATGAAATATGCACGAGAGTCTGTTCGAATCTCGCCTTAGCACCACTGCCCCTCTATGCTGTTGTTTGAACTTCAAATGATGCCTTGGCTCCAATCAAAGATTCAGACGCTTCGACTACACCGCTCACTTAGTAATTCCATTTCCTATGTTTGGCTCTTGAGAAATTGAAGGAGAAGGGAGGAAAATCTGTGAGTGAAAGGCGAGTGAGTTTGAGAGAAAAATTTTATTTTGGGTTTTACGAAGAGAAGATTTGGTTTGTGGTTGTGGCTGACATCGTGAAGAAGAAAATATTTGTTTTCTATTCTAATGCAATGCGGCCTAATTACGACCCCCTCACGGGTTTAATTTTTGCGGCGTTTGGTGTATTACAATGTGATCTAATACAAAGTTCATTTTTTGCCAAACATAGTATTGTATTAATTTAATACAATACAAGGCTATAATGAGGAGTAATGCTGATACCAAACACACCCTAATACCAAACAAAACTTCATTCACAATTCTTTTGTTAATTCATCGAATATTCAAGAAATTATAGTTATTTATTTTTTAAAACAAAGAAACTATTAATTTCGTTTCATTCCAATCAAATTAAGCAGATGTAAACTAATAGATGGACCATTAAACTTTCTTTATCGACAAGTCGGTGCACAAAGAAAACGATTGTCGATGCATTAAGTATTGATACAAAGCATTAACATGATTTATTTTATTTTTAAACCATTAACAGAATCTATGGTCAAGAGTTGATAGGGATCCACGTGAAACTCATGTTGGACAAATCTCAACAATTGATTTAGTGCTTAATAGTCCACCCAAGCTCAGCCGATCACCAAAACTGGTCCAACATTTTTATCCAAAATTGTGCAACCAAAGGACGATGTAATTCATAATTAATAAGGATCATTAATTCTGTCGGGTTTTGTAGCAAAATTATGGCTCAGATGATTTTGGGACATATCTCGCGAGGGTTGTGTAGTGTCAAGTGCGTCCTAGCCCTCAAAAACTTCAGGCTAGAAATGGAACTCTGAAAAGTTGAATATGAAGCCCAGGTTCAATGGCTCTATATCAATGATAGTTTTGAAATTGGGGGCATTGAAGGAGTTGGTTTACAGGGGCCATAGAAGCAGATTTTATTTATATTTTAGCAAAAACGAAGCTAGTCTTTTGTGGCCATCTGTCAACTAAATTTTCTATTTTGTGTTGAAGACAGACTAATTAACTATGAATTACATCATTCTCTAGTTGCACATTCTGTCAACTAATAACATTATTTTGCTCCGAATTAAGGCCTGCATAAGCATGATGCGTATAATTAACTTGTGCAGCAGAAATGAAGGCAGATATTTAAAATTCAAACAGTAATGATCAACTTGCTCTGAACATCGAACTATGGATCAAGTGGAAGCCGAGGATCCAAGATTTCATCAAGCGGCATTGGAAGATGAAGCTGAAACTGCGGAAAAAAAAAACATCTGATCTCTTGGATGCTTTCCCTTGATCACTTCCAATACCAACACTCCGAAACTGTACACCTCATTTTTATGTGATCTTGATTGTGTAAGCAAGCTCTACAAGGTCAAGGACAAATAAAAAAGAAAAAAAAATGTGTACTTGCTTTTGAAAGATCAATGCGTATAAATTAGTAAGCTTTTATATCTCTATAGAATGTGTTGGATGATAATATTCCTCAAAATGGCAACAAACGAATATTACAAGGCATCGACAATGCCTTTTATCCTGTTCATTCTCTGACTCCAACCCACTTAACCCTTCTGTGGCTGCATTATTGCTCAAGATTATGGCCAAACTGTTGGGGAAAAATTAAGTTTTTAAATTTTTATAAAACCTTTTTAATGACCGTTCTCATATAATATATAAGAATACGTAATCTAGAAATCGTACCTTGAAAATCCGAGTTGGCTTTTTCCGCTGAAGTGATTTAGGCTCCTAGATCACGATCCGCCACCACCACTCCTGTTAGATCACGATCCGTCACCACCACGCTTGTTAGATCACGATCCGTCACCACCACGCTTGTTAGATCACGAACTGCCACCAATGATCTTCCAGGTTATGACTCAGGTTCGATCTGCACTTGACGTGTGGGCGCCTTTATCACTACCAAAGCAACTAGCACGAGAAAATTTTTCTCTCAACAATAGAGAGAAAAATCTTATTCTCAGATTTGTATAAAGTGGCTTCTCTTTTTCTGTTGAGAAAATAAGCCTTTTATATCTCCCTTTAGTGAAACCCTAGGCTCCAAAAAAATCAAAAACTAAACTCACGTTATTTACTTTTCCAATAGGGGACCCACCTTGTAAAATAACATAAGGCCCCTTATACAAAAGCTAATTAAATGGAGCCTCCCACTAAATGATATATTTAGGCTTTTGACCCAAATTGCTAGTTATCTTGCTTATTAGTCCAGTAGTGGTGCAGTCAATTAAATGAGCTAACCCGGGGATCATTTGGGAACATACAATAGTGGCTACAATAATTAGGCCTGTAATTAAACTAGCCCAATTATTTAATTCCAAATCTACTCCACTAAAAGATTGGAACTGACTTCCATAATTGTATGCTCGAATAATAATTCGTCCCAAGCCACATTGATTTCTTTACTGCACAATCCTTTGTACCACATCGTTAATTAAATTGATATCTCAACTGTCCAATCAATTTAATAACATCTTATTCCTTGATCCTTACTGGTTTTCTCTAATGATCATTTTCAACATACTAAATATGTTGACACACTCTGGCCAGAGAATTCTATGATCAAGTGCCGAAAACCTATCAAGAGATGTGTTGTACAAATTCTATATTGTTAATCTATAACTCCAATACTCATAATTGCTCCCACCAAGATACCGGGTAATCTTGACCACAATGATGTGTCGTGCCCATTGGTAACTCAAATGGAATAACAATCACAATCATGAAATCATAATTAACTCAAGATTAAGATTACAGTAAAATCAATGCCTATGAGATTTAATAAGTCTGACAGTTATTACAAAGTTAATTAAATCTCATATGTGATCCAGTTCAATGTAGTCGTACTACATCAATAAATTCATACATGATTAAGACAAATCATTCAATGAATTTATTACAGTTTATACCTAAATAAAGTGCCCAACTTTATTTATCAACTGCGAACTAAATTTATTTAATCATAAGATAACTTGTATTTATGTCTTCTGTGAATCCACACGGTGATCACATAAATACATATAATATGATTAAATGGACTTTAATACAAATATAAATGCAATTAAGATATTTGAATAAAATACCTCATTAATTTCATTAATCAGAAAAATTGTTTATTACAATTAAATAAACACATATGCTTTTAAAGAGCATAATTTCCCAACACAAACTACCCCTTTCAAGAAATTCATAAACTATAATTGAATGTCAGTCATGTTTGACAATGCCCTGATGTCGTATCTCTGTCAAGGCCGCAATTCGTTCAATGATTCTTTAATTTTGATCAGCCATCCACATTGATCAAATATAGGGCATCAACTAATTAACTTTGAGATAACAAAATTAAACATCCAGAAAAAAGATTAACTTGGTAGAGGTCGGCATAAGAATCAAATGTAAATTAAGTCATTCAATCGAGATTCACAATCAAACTTTAACCATCAAAGTTGTTATCACAACATTGGCGATTCTACAAAGTATAAGCCATTAGAGCATTCAAGACAATTGGTGAGAGCGATAAGTTCCTTCAAATCGTTTACTCAAAGCTAAGACAAATCATTCAAAAAATAAAAACTAATTATTATTGCTTTATTTGATTTTTGGTTAAATCACTAGGACACCAAGTAAATTAGAAGTATACTTAGAAAATTAAGACTCAGTCAAGGCAGCTGAAATCTGCAATTGTCGACTGACTATCTTCATAGTTGGTCTAGACTTCGGACTCTCATTTAAGCATGAAGACGCAACCTCCACGATTGATCTCAGTTTTTCTTGAACACTGCTTGATGGAGCTGGAAGACGCGGGTCCAACATTTCATCAAGTGCTGTATCCGTGTTGAGAGATGAAGATGAAATCGAAGAAAGAAAATCTCTTGGATGCTTCCCTTTGATCACTTCCAACACTAACACTCCAAAACTGTACACATCGCATTTCTCTGTGATCTTCATTGTGTAAGCAAGCTCTGCAAGGTCAAGGACCCAAAAAAAAAAAAATTTGTTTACTCTGTTTATGAGATAAATGTGCATAAACTAGTAAGCTTTTACAAGTCTGCTGAATGTACTACATAATTTTTTCAACAATATCTAGGTACATTGTTATGTTACGACACATATAACATAAAAATATTACTCAAAATGGTAACAAACGAATATTAAATACCTGGTGCAACGTATCCGTATGTGCCAGCAAATTCAGTCCAGTTGGACGAGTCTGGCTTCAGAAACTTAGCAATTCCAAAGTCTGCAACATGAGCTTCATATTCCAAATCCAGCAACAAGTTCTTACTTGATATGTCTCGATGGACGATCGGAGGAAAGCAGTCATGGTGCAAGTAAGACAAGGCATCAGCTACGCCTTTGATCACATTCATTCTCTGACTCCAACCCAGTTCTTGTGCTGCTGCATCACTGCTCAAGATCGCAGCCAAGCTACCCCTTTCAAGAAATTCATAGACCAAAAAAGAGTGTCGGGCATGTGAGCAAAATCCATAAAACTTCACAATGTTTCGATGTCGTATCTCTGTCAAGGCCTCAACTTCGGTCAAGAATTCTTTTTGATCTGCAATCTGATCGCATGGAAGTGGTGAGTGAAATTTCTTAACAGCTACGACTTCCCCAGATGGTAGCTCAGCTCTATAAACACTTCCGTGTCCACCATTTCCAACGCAATAATCTACATCAAAATCATTTGTTGCTCTAACAATTTCATCGTACACAAGTTTCCCTTCAAAATTTAAAATAGAAAACAATCCCTGAGGGTTCTGGCTGCTACTCTGTGGATCTCCTGAGTCTGACTTCCGCTTTCGAAGAATGAAAATTGCTATCAACGCCATTGAAACAAATAGTGCTCCTAAAACAGGGAACACTATTGCAAACCACTTGGCTCCAGAATTTTGCTTGTGTGACGAGTAAAATTTGCATGGTTGCATTCCTTTCACACCTCCACACAATCCCTTATTCCCCTCTAACGCTTCCACTGGGGCATTCCGAAATGCTGTGCTATTTGGAACTGGGCCTTGCAATTGATTATCAGAAATGTCAATGACTGATAGACCATGCATTCCCTCGAAGCAATTTGGAATTGATCCAGACAGGTTGTTGT
Source organism: Citrus australasica (assembly GCA_029618585.1). NCBI lineage: Eukaryota > Viridiplantae > Streptophyta > Magnoliopsida > Sapindales > Rutaceae > Citrus > Citrus australasica. The sequence goes on along the minus strand of JARCIV010000003.1, from coordinate 31,995,131 downwards.
GGGAGAGGTTCAACTTCTCCAAGCTTTCCATATTGCAGATCTGAGATGGTAATTCTCCTCCAAGAAAGTTGTGACTCAAATCTAATTCCGAAAGTTGAACTAGCTTCTCCAATTCCTTTGGCAATTCTTGGACAAACTGGTTGTTGCTTAAACCCAAGTAGTGCAGTTTTAGCAAGCTGCCGAGACTTTCTGGGACTGAATTGTTGAATCTATTTGCAGATAAGTCGAGGTATTCAAGTTCATTGAATGCGCCGATTTCTGTAGGCAGGCGTCCTGTAAGTTGATTCTCTCTCAAAATGAGCTTGGTTAGAGAATTTAACTTCCCAAATTCCTTTGGAATCTCGCCAACTATATGATTCAATGAAAGATCGAGTGCATGTAGTTGAGACGAGTTTCCAATCTCACGCGGTATACCTCCAGTAATGTTATTCATCGAAACATTGAGAGTGCCTAATTTTGGGCATTTCTCCCAATTAGACGAGATTTCACCGTAAAAATTATTGCGGCTGAGATCTATGAAAGTCAAGTTAGGATAAATGCCCAAAGCTTCTGATATATTTCCAGTAAGGTTGTTTCCATTAAGGCGTACTCGGATTAAGCTTGTGCAATTTCTCAAGCTTTTAGGGATTGTTCCTTGAAAATGGTTTTCACCAACACCAAAGTACTTTAGTGCTCCACCTCGACAAATATCGTGGGGTAAATAACCAGTGAAATGGTTTAGAGACAATGCTAGCCAGGTTAACGTTGAATTCCCAAGGGAGGGAGGAATGGAACCGGATAGGTGGTTATCCATGAGACCTAGTAATTCTAGGTTGGTCAAATTACCAACAAATGGCGGAAGAAAACCTCTAAATTGATTAATGCTCAGATCTAGGTCGACAAGAGATTTCAAGTTCCATATTTCCCTTGGAATAGAGCCATATAGAGAGTTATCATTAACGTAAAATAGTCTCAGGTTGGTAAAATTACCAACCAATGGAGGAAGAGAACCATAAAGCTTATTTTCGGCTAGAAGTAAAGATGATAAACTTGTTACATTACCCAAGGAATATGGGATGTAACCAGTGAGTTGGTTAGTGCTCAGCTGTAAGTCAATGAGCTTCAAGTTTCCTAAACTTGACGGAATAGAACCAATGAGTAAATTTTTATGAAGGTACAATCGAGCTAAGTTACTCAAGTTACCAAAAGAAAGAGGAATTGAACCACCAACTTGATTATCACTCAAATCTAATTGAAAAAGAAATTTCAAGTTTCCAATGTTCGTAGGAATAGAACCAGAAAGTGAATTATTATTAATATACAATCGAAAGATATTGCTCAAGTTACCCAAAAAAGGAGGAAGCGACCCGTTCAAGTGGTTAGAGTGTAAGAAAAGCTCCTCGATAGAACTTAACTGACAAACTTCTAGTGGAATTGAGCCATCTAATTGATTGAATTGAAAGTCAAGGACCTTCAAATGAGTCAGAAGACCAACCTCCACTGGAATTTTTCCGGACAACTGATTGGAATCTAAAGAAATGTAGTTGAGTTTCGAAAGGTTACCAATTTGAGATGGGATGGTACCAAACAATCCATTAAGACTGAGATCAAGATGCACAAGTTGAGGAAACGATGAGAATGACAAATCACGAAGCGTACCACTTAATCCCGTATTTCTGAGGCTGATGTTGACGACTCTTCCAGCGTCATTGCAACTGATTCCACACCAAGCGCACGGGCTTATTTTGGATGAAACATTGGTGGTGGCGTTAGTCCAGGAAGGAAGGAGAGATCGGTTGTGGCTTTGAAGGCTGGATTTCCATTTGAGAAGAGCATCAGCTTCTTCATTAGAATCAGAAGAAACAGCAATTGAAAAATCTAGCAAAGAAAATAGGATCAACAAAGCTAGTGAAGAAACTACTTTATTCATGTTTGTTGCCCCCATTGACATTATAAAACACAATAAAACAAAGTAAGATAAACCAAAATGTGTTAAAATTCAAAATTAAGATCACTTGAGGACTCTCAGCTTTCAAAATCATACAAATTAACAACGGTGCAGAAAACAAGCATATAGGATGCCAAATTTATAGAAACCACATACAACAGCAATTGAGAGGTCAACAAGTCAATGCATCAATTGATATTGTGGAAAAGTCTTCCAAGATCAATGTATTAAAATTAGTAGAAATGCTAAAGAGGGAAAGCAGTAATACTCTTTCTTTCTTGATATATATTAGTACTGCTCTAAACTTATCCCAAAAATGGTTCACTTTGTTGCAGTTCTGTCAAATCAATCTTCGTATCGAATGCATCTTCTTCTACGTCAATGTACAACTTGTAGCTGTCCGTCTACTACTTGTTGGTCAATTAACTTGTGGGGTAAATTTCTTTGGTACGGTAAATGAGAGTAAGTTAATCTGGTTTATTTAGCTTGGTGTCACAAAACTATATTCGCGTTGCGTCTTCAATGTGCAATTCATAAAATGTTAAAATATCTAGCCTTTCCCGCTAAAGCTAACAAACTGTTAGATTAGTGCTCAAAATTTTTTCTCAGAGATTCTTCTCATTTGGATAGCAACAATTCAGAAAATGTTAAAACGCTTGGGCATTTCCACTAAAGCTGACAAACAATCAAGAATAATGACCAAAGTTTTTCCACAAAGATTCTTCTCTCTCTCTCTTTTTTTTTTCATAGAAGAACATGAAAAGTCATCCTACGAAATAGAATAAAAAAATATTTGTGGTCAAGATTAATGGACAAATTGACTAAGGTTTTTTTGGATCCTATTGTACCGAAAAACTTGTTTACTGGGCTTTTGTCTCCCGAAAATATCTGTTGGCTAAAATATAGACCGTTTTCACTTCGACTATGAACTACATAACACACCGTTCGTCCGTGCCCAAAGGCTAAATGGTTAAAGGCTAAAGATTATGGTTTTAATTTCAGGAAAAATCATTGGAGTTATTAGGTGGAATCCACGGGTAGCTTTTTTTCAAACGAACCAATATTATATCGAATCCAGACGAGCAATTAACAGGTGTATGGTCGATGCCTGATCAAGTAGGGAAGAGTTTTCCCTGTTGCTTAAGGCAAAAGTCTTGAAAGACATCTGGGATTTTAAAATTGCCCAAACAAAATGTTCCCTTGTTGCATGCAATTCTGACTCCGTCAAAATAATCTTTGTATTGATAGCCACTCCCCTTCCAACTAGAATTAAAGTCCATGGCAAGTCGTCCCACAAAATAGGATAAACATTTGTAATCAAGATTAATGGAAAGACTTGACCAATTAACGTATCTTTGGATCCAATCATTGATTGATCAAACTTTTGTTCACTGGGCATTTGCTTCCCCGAAAATTACGCCAGAGAGAGGATGGAAATTCTAAATATTTTGGGGTTGGCTTATCCATGCCCTTCTTTTTTGTCATCAAATGTGCATTGTTAAGATATTAAATGAGTGAGACAGAGGAGACTTTAAATGTTGAATTATAATTTCTATTCACCCTCGTATCGACCAATTTAATAGACAAGACTGTATTGAATTTGTCGGGACTAGCTAGCTTTCCAATTTACTAACATCGTTACCATAATTTTGATTTGCACCTTGTAACAGTTTCATCATATTGAATGCTTGTAATCAATATTGGAAGAATGGATATAACACTTCGAGCTTACTGTTCAAATTAATTTACTTATCTGTAATCAACTCATGATGAATTAAGCATAGAGCAAAGAATAAACATACATTGGTAATAAATCCAGACTTAATTTTAAACTATAAAATTTTGCAAACAATCATTTCAAATCTCAATACTGTCATAATAATTTCCTTGGAAAAAAGAAATGACAAATATGCAGTAATCTTCATTGTGTGAGCAAGTTCTGCAAGGTGAAAGACAAATATGATCAACGGATTTCAGAAGAGAGTATTATTTATGCAGAGTATTAACAAGATTACAAACATTATCTTTGCACTCAGAGCTAGCAAAGATCACTGGTGTGATAATCTCAAATCACTCTGCTTTGGCACCTGCCCATCATCACCTTAATTTTATACTTGACCGGCTAATAAAGGATGCCATTTTACTTGATTAAGAAACTCAGAAACTTCATCATAACAAACTGAAATGCTGAACTTAGTAAGTACAAATCTTTATTACATCAAAACGAAATTTCTTTTTGATGCTTATATTAATTATTACAATGCAAGGCTATAGAAAGCACACAGTTTCTTGAATTTATTTTTACTATTTTTAAGTCTTGGATAAATTTTTAATACCTTTCTTCATCGTCAATGTTCAATCATTACAGAAAAAAACACACAATTGAATGGTAAAAATTATAATCCATCTAAGCTAACATAGCTTATAGGGGCTGTGAATGGCGAATTCTACATGAAGATGAGAAAATAGTAGTTGATAAGATGAGCTTGGAGACCCTCATCAATTTTAATTCGTGTGAACCAATGAAACTTCCCTCCTTATCCATGCATGACTATTAAACTTAGCTTTATGGACCGAGTCAGTGCCCTGAATTCATTTTTCCACAATACGACTATACAAGCTTCTTTCATGTCAATCAATTAACTTGATAATCACGTTGCAGAGGCTCGTGAATAATGTTGTCAGTCAAAGCTTGTCCTCATCATTCATCCAATGTCTCGGCCGACAAGTCTAGAATTATTACAGCCAACTTGCACACGTAATTTTCATCCCTTTTTATTTTTCGCTTTGGAATTGTCATGATTGACTAGGACAAAAAAAAATTATTATTATTATTTCTTTTAAATCATGTCGTCTTTAGGTTTAGTAAATATAGAGCGTTTCCATTAAAATTTTAATCTGATGTAACAATAAATGTGATATTTATCAATTGATAATAAAATGTTGTTATTACTTTTGAAAAAAATATGCCGCATTATTTTGAACAATAATTGCTAGTTGATTACACGAGCTTATGGTTTACCTATTATTATTATTATTATTATTTTTCCTAATAATCAAAAAGCACAGAGAAGAAGGACTTTGACTTAAAAAATGGACAAATAAAGTATAATTATTGAGATGTTTTGATGTAAAATTGATTATTCAAAACTGTCGTTTAGTGTTTCTTATCACATTTTTAAGACAAAAGGCCAAGCGCAAAGCGGTCACGTCCACGTCGGCTGACGCGTACGAAGTTGTCACGTCAGTCACATTCCGCTCCCCATTACCTTCAATCGCTTTTTTTTTTTTTTTTAAAATAAAGATGCATTCGACACTTGTTTAATGGAAAAAATAGCGAAACCCTCTTTGACTAAACCAATTGAACTTCGCTGATCTTACTATTTTACCTTTGGTGTTTATTTGATGCCTGAAAGAAGAATATCTGTAATAATTTAGTTTATTAAATAATTTCTTAAATCATAATAATTCAAAATTAAATGCAAAATTATTTGAAAAAGTAAGGGAATTGTCATAATTTTAAATTAATTTTGAAAATTTTCAAAATTCTTTAGAATTAATTTAAAAATTAATAGCAAAATACATATACATATACTTTTTTTTTGTAGAATAATAAGTTGAGGGCAAACAATAAAAATAATACATGCAAATATATTGTTTCAAATTATTTTATTCTTCAAAAAATAGTTTATACATACATACATACCCATAAAAGTTTTAAAACCGCATGGTTTAAAAAGCTTAAAACTATAAGAATCAACTTCTGTTTGAACCAACTTTTTACTCTAAATAAATCTCATGTGCTACTTATAAAATCCTATTATTAATTGACATGCTGAAAAGTCATATCGGAAATATAATAAAAAATATATGTGATTGTTAATACCTATTTCTTTTCTCTGTGAACTGAACCAAGTGCGGTAGATGGAAGTCATTTGCACACATAATAAACCAAAATGTGAAATGGGACAATTGGAAAATGAGATTTCTGAATTTGACACACATTATAAGGATGATCTTTTCACTCAGAGCTAGTATAGATCACGGGTGTGATAATCACAAATCACTCTGCTTTGACACACCTGCCCATCAGCACCTTTTATACTTGGCTCGGCCAATAAAGGATGTTATCTAGGTGATTAAGAAACTCAGAAACTTCATCATAACGAACTCAAATGCTGAATTTAAAAGAACGCACAAATCTTTGTTACATCAAGCTATTTTTTATGCTTCTATTAACTGTGGTACCGCAAGCCGACCGAGGCTTCCTAGAGAAACCATGGACTCGCGAACCGGGTTCTTGTAAATCAAGCCACTTCAAACGTTTCCTTTCTATCAATTGTAGCTGTTGGGAAATTATGCTCTTTAAAAGCATATGTGTTTATTTAATTGTAGTAAACAATTTTTCTGATTAATGAAATTAATGAGGTATTTTATTCAAATATCTTAATTGCATTTATATTTGTATTAAAGTCCATTTAATCATATTATATGTATTTATGTGATCACCATGTGGATTCACAGAAGACATAAATACAAGTTATTTTATGATTAAATAAATTTTGTTCGCAGTTGATAAATAAAGTTGGGCACTTTATTTAGGTATAAACTGTAACAAATTTATTGAATGATTTGTCTTAATCATGCATGAATTTATTGATGTAGTACGACTACATTGAACTGGATCACATATGAGATTTAATTAACTTTGTAATAACTGTCAGACTTATTAAATCTCATAGGCGTTGATTTTACTGTAATCTTAATCTTGAGTTAATTATGATTTCATGATTGTGATTGTTATTCCATTTGAGTTACCAATGGGCACGACACATCCTTGTGGTCAAGATTACCCGGTATCTTGGTGGGAGCAATTATGAGTATTGGAGTTATAGATTAACAATATAGAATTTGTACAACACATCTCTTGATAGGTTTTCGGCACTTGATCATAGAATTCTCTGGCCAGAGTGTGTCAACATATTTAGTATGTTGAAAATGATCATTAGAGAAAACCAGTAAGGATCAAGGAATAAGATGTTATTGAATTGATTGGACAGTTGAGATATCAATTTAATTAACGATGTGGTACAAAGGATTGTGCAGTAAAGAAATCAATGTGGCTTGGGACGAATTATTATTCGAGCATACAATTATGGAAGTCAGTTCCAATCTTTTAGTGGAGTAGATTTGGAATTAAATAATTGGGCTAGTTCAATTACATGCCTAATTATTGTAGCCACTATTGTATGTTCCCAAATTATCCCCGGGTTAGCTCATTTAATTGACTGCACCACTACTGGACTAATAAGCAAGATAACTAGCTATTTGGGTCAAAAGCCTAATTATATCATTTAGTGGGAGGCTCCATTTAATTAGCTTTTGTATAAGAGGCCTTATGTTATTTTACAAGGTGGGTCCCCTATTGGAAAAGTAAATAACGTGAGTTTAGTTTTTGATTATTTTGGAGCCTAGGGTTTCACTAAAGGGAGATATAAAAGGCTTATTTTCTCAACAGAAAAAAAAAGTAAAGCCACTTTATTGATCAGAGAATAAGATTTTTCTCTCCATTGTTGAGAGAAAAATTTTCTCGTGCTAGTTGCTTTGGTAGTGATAAAGACGCCCACACGTCAAGTGCAGATCGAACCTGGGTCATAACCTGGAAGATCATTGGGGATAGTTCGTGATCTAACTAGCGTGGTGGTGACGGATCGTGATCTAACTAGCGTGGCGGTGACGGATTGTGATCTAACAGGAGTGGTGGTGGCAGATCGTGATCCAGGAGCCTAAATCACTTCAGCGGAAAAAGCCAACTCGGATTTTCAAGGTACGATTTCTAGATTACGTGTTCTTATATATTATATGAGAGCGGTCCTTAAAAGGTTTTATAAAAATTAAAAAACCTGATTTTTCCCCAACAATTGGTATCAGAGCCATCTCATATTAATATATAAGAATTTCGTATGAAATCAATTTTAATATTTATGCATTAGAGTGGCACAATTTATTCAGAAATATATTATTTGTGTAATATATGAATAAAGCATGTTTTGGTTTGTCTTAATTCATGGTTAGATTTTCTATTGTATTTTTCCGTTTGGATCTGTAACAAGAGGGGTGGTTTATTATCACCATAATTCCCTCTTGATTTATTTTTCAGTAATAAAAATTTTGTAAGCCAAAATTGGCATAGGAAATTTGTAATTCATCACTGGAAAACGAATTCAAAAATCAAGATCGGAACATGGAGGCCGGAAAATTTTGGAAACTGCGGCAACGAACCAGCAGCGCGCGGCCAACAGTGCGCGGCAGCAGCGCACGCTGCGCGCATAGCAAGCTGCAGCGCGCGCTGGCACACGCAGCTCGCGCAGCTGCAACGCGCGCGGCCAGCGTGGCCAGTGGCGCGCGCTGCATGTGCAGCAGAAACGTGCGCCGGGTCTTGGTCGATTTCCGGTGAGGAGGAGAACGGCCGGCGTCTCTGAACAGCGGCGGTTGACCGGAAACAGCAGCTACTCCGTTTGTGAAGGTGGCGGCTGGGGAAGAAGAAGGAAAGAAAAATATGATTTTAGGGTTTCATGGTTTTTATCATGAAGGACCCTATGGTTTCATAAGTTTTTTTTTGGGCAGTCAAGGTTTAATTTTTTGCATTTAAGTCCAAAAATGATTTTGGGCTTAATGAATCCTAGTTTTAGGCCCAATTTTAATTGGGCTTAATGGATTAAAAATGCATAGATAAAATTAAATACATTAAATTTATTTTTGGTCCAAAAGTTTTATTTTAATAAAAAATATATATATAATATTTATTTATTTATTTCTTTTCAAAAATAAAATTGGACTAATTATAAATTTTAAAAGCCCAATTTCCCCTAGTCCATTAACAAAGACAAGCTTGTGGAAATGAACATTGACAAGAAGCCCAATGAAGATTAGGCTTAGGGTTAATGTATTTTTCATTAATAGGAAAGCCATGAATTAAGATTATTTAATTGTTTTTCTATATGTTATGTTTTGGATAATAACATGCCATGATAACATGTCATATAAAATAGGAAGTGCCACTCTATGCATAATGATACATGTCATTCATTAAATAATGAATTTCACTATATTGTTTGATATTTGCCTATGCTTAATAATATTGAATATCATCTAGATAATATTATAGGAAGCATGCAATTAACAATATGTATGTTTTAAAAAGGAAAAATCAATTTTAAAATATTGAGTGGGAGAGGGAAAATTCAAGATAATTTTTCCCACGGGCTCCATTGTTAGTTCAATAATAAAATTATATATATACCTCGACTTCATGATACGGTGATGCTCCCTACGGAGGGTATATATATTAGACATTTTATTTGATGAACTTCTTCAAAGATAAAATTGAAATATTTTTCAATCAATTGTTCGCCCCAACGGTGACTATTGATATGAAAAATACGTAGATTGAAACAATGGTTATACACTCAACTAAAATTTGTTATTAACCTTCCCAACGAAGCTCTGTTAACAAATTAAGGCCCAAAAGGATAACAAATTAAGGCCCAAAAGGATAACGATAATTATTTATCATGTTTCTACATGAAAGTAAATAATCTAATGCATAATTGGGTCTAGTAAGTGTAGACATGACTTCCCCAACGGATAGCTTGTCAAAGCGGTACTAGATTATCGTTACAATAAATTAAAATGCATTTATGATTTTTTGCATTTTTGTCATTTATTGTGAATTTTGTTTCAAATATTTATGCATGTTTATTTTGTTTTGTTTTTCAGAAAATGTCTTCCATCAACCCATTATTAATTATCCTTGTTAAAAATGAACTCACTGGTGAAAATTATTTAGATTGGAAACACAATCTATTTAATATTCTCACTGCTAAGGGAAGCAAATATGTGTTGACCCAGCCTTGCCCTCCTGAACCATCGTTATACGATTATAGAAATCAGAGGGAGCCTTATGAGAAATGGTGCGAAGCTAACAAAATGGCTAAGCGCTATATATTGGCTTCGATTTCTGTGGAACTGCATAAGAAACATCGGAGCATGGAAACAGCCACTGAAATAATGGCTAGTCTTCATCAGATGTTTGGGCAAAATACCCATTTTGCCAGAGAAGCAGCATTAAAACGTATTACAGATGCTAAGATGGAAGATGGCACAAAAGTTCGTGATCATGTCCTCAATATGTTGGACTATTTGAATGAGGTAGAGATTCATGGTGTCCAAATCAATGATAAATCAAAGATTAACATAGTGATTGAATCTTTACCTGATACATTCAAAGAGTTTAAGGTCAGCTATATCTTAAACAATAAAGATATGACCTTAATTGAATTAATGCACGAACTACATGCTATAGAAGAATTTTATCATAGCAGAAAACTTCCTGAAAAAGGATTCTCTTCAAGGCTTAAGTCGAAAGACAAGAATGAGCAAGCAAGAGTGGGGATCGACAAACTGTCCACTAAAAGAAGTGGCAAGCCAAAAGGCAAGTGTTACAAATGTGGACAGAAGGGTCACTGGAAGAAAGATTGTCCTATGATTATTAAAATCAGGTATAGGAAATCTTTAAGCTTCCTAATTAGTTCAGATTTCTATTGATTCATACAATGATGAATTCTGAGATAACTAATCTTATTTGTAATTCATTTATTTGGTTTTCAGGAAACCAAGAGATTAAGTGAAGAAAGCTTCAAACCGCAGTTGAGGACATGCTAGTTTATATCAATTGAAAGACTAGATCAATTGTACAAGACTTTAGTTTTGATATTTGTCTTTATTTTTCAAAATATTAGAGGAATTTAATTTCGGTGGCTTGTTTTAAGAAACAGGAGTACACTGTTATTTTTGGATCCTCTGTTTATTATTTGTTTTGGTTATTTATAAAGACAATTAATATCATATAAGTCCATTGATCTATTCATAGCAAGATATAATGATAAAGATTATATGCATTTATCTAAGAAAAGAAATGTTTCTTCAAACCAAAATCACCTCTGATATTTATGCTTAAGTCATATAAACTATAATAAGATTTTAAGAGAATGATTAATGATAGACTTGTTGGCCTATTAAGATTGATCATTGTAACTCTATAAATCTTATTTAGAAAAGTAATATGACAAGGATGCTCTTTTTGAGCTAAAAGCATAACATTGTATTTGATGATTTAGCGCATACAAATGTATACGGACTAATCAGTTTACATGTTATAAGAGGTTATGAGTATTCTATCAATCTTGTTGATGAATATTCATTTTAATTTATGTTTGTCTAAATGCGTCATGATTCCATTGCTTTTGAAATTCAAAAGAGTACGTGGATAAGACAGAAGCAATTAGACAAGGAACATAAAAGAACTTCGATATGATCGAAACAAAGAATGTCTCTATGGAGAATTCAGGCACTATTTGGTTGTCAATGAACACTATGATACAATAGTGTAATTAAATGGAGAAACAAGATTCTTTTAGATAAGATAAGATATATACTAAGTGGTTTATCATTTACCTTTTTTTGATTCCAGATACTAGTGTTTAAAACTACAAAGTTTTGTTGAACTTAGTTTCATCTATCTTGGTGTCTACTACTCCAAGAAATTATGAAAAAGTCACAAACATGGTTTGAGACACATTCGTATTTGGAGTTTACTAGTATTTCTACTAGAATCAGAGATAGAGAAGATGGATTCGTGTTCAGAAGCTTGCATGTTTTAGGTATCTTAAAGGAATAAGGGAAAGTCTGAATTATAGTCCTCAAGATAGGAATGTATTTATAGAATTATTCTTTACTTTCTTTGAGGAAGACTATATAATGACTTATAACCTAAGAGTAAGGTAAAACTAGAGCAATAAAAGAGATCAGGTTGTTGCTCAGCTTTCAACACCTGTTATAGAACAGGAAGAACAACAACAACCAGCTGATCAGCACAGGATTGTCCTTGAACAACCATCACTTTTAGAACCTCGTCGTAGTGGGAGGGTAACTAGGTTACCTGCGAGATACATGCTTTTGGGAGAAACCTATAAGGCTATCTCAGATAAACATGTACAAGATCCCACTAGTTACAACGAAGCTCTAATAGATAGAGATGTTGAATTTTGAAAATGGCCATGAATCAAGAAATGGGATCTATGTATTCCAATAAAGTCTGGGAACTTGTAGAGGCACCAAATGGGGTAAAACCTATAGGGTGCAAGTGGATCTACAAGAGAAAAAGAGGAGTAGACGAAAGGGTGGAAACATTTAAAGCAAGATTAGTAGCCGAAGAGTTTACTCAGAAAGAAGGAATCGATTATGAAGAAACCTTTTCTCCGGTTGCTATGCTTAAATCCATCAGGATTCTGCTCTCCATTGCTGCAGTGCTAGATTATGAAATTTGGCACATGGATGTCAAGACTGCCTTTCTTAACTGGCATCTTGAAGAAAACATCTACATGCAGCAACCAGATGGATTTATACAAAAGGCCAAGAACACATGGTATGTAAGTTGCAGAGATCCATTTATGGATTGAAGCAAGCATCCCGGTCATGGAACATCAGATTTGATCAAGCGATTAAATCGCTTGGATTCATTCAGAACATTGATGAACCATGTGTGTACAAGAAAATTCAGGGAAAATTTATAGCCTCCCTAGTTCTTTGTGTAGACAATATTCTCCTGATTGGAAACGATATAGGAGTATTGACTACAATAAAGATTTGGTTAGCAAAACAATTTGATATGAAAGACCTGGGAGAGACAAGTTATATTCTTGGTATCAAGTTACTACGAGACCAGAAGAATAAAACTTCAGGCTTGTCTCAAGTAGTCTATATCGACAAGATATTGGCTAGATTTAGCATGAAAATTCCAAGACTGGTTTATTACCATTCAGACATGGAATTACATTCTCTAAGGATCAATCACCTAAAACATCTGAAGAGATAGAGAGAATGAGACGAGTTCCCTATGCAGAAGCTGTGGGAAGTCTTATGTATGCCATGCTTTGCACTAGGCCAGACATCTGTTTTGCGGTAGGGATGGTTAGTAGATATTAATTTAATCATGTACCTCAATACTGGATTGCAGTCAAGCATATTATAAAGTTACTGAAAAGAACTAAAAATTATATGCTTGTGTATTCTGGTGATGAACTTATACTAGTGGGTTATACTGATTTTTCGTCAGATAAGGATTTTAGAAAAATAACTTCCGGCTATGTGTTTATAATAGGAAGTTGAGCTATTAGTTGGATGAGTGTGAAACAATCTTGTATCACAGACTCAATAACTAAAGCTAAATATGTGGCTACATCTAAAGCTACAAAAGAAGCTATATGGCTCCGCAAGTTCCTACGAAACCTTGAGGTGGTACATGTTGTAACTGCACCCCTGAAACTATTTTGTGATAATGGTGGTGCGGTAGCTCAATTTAAGGAACCAAGGAACCACAAGAAACAAAACATATTGACAGGAAGTATCATCTCATAAGGGAATAGTGTAGAAAGGTTATATGACAGTACCCCAAATGGCATTAGATGCTAAATGGCAGATCTTATTACAATGGCCATTAGTGGGAAACCTTTATAACCTGCACTTAGAGCCCTAGAGCATGAGCAATATGCTAGATATGCTTTGAGAGTTAGTGGGAGATTGTTGGGAAATTATGCTCTTTAAAAGCATATGTGTTTATTTAATTGTAGTAAACAATTTTTCTGATTAATGAAATTAATGAGGTATTTTATTCAAATATCTTAATTGCATTTATATTTGTGTTAAAGTCCATTTAATCATATTATATGTATTTATGTGATCACCATGTGGATTCACAGAAGACATAAATACAAGTTATCTTATGATTAAATAAATTTTGTTTGCAGTTGATAAATAAAGTTGGGCACTTTATTTAGGTATAAACTGTAATAAATTCATTGAATGATTTGTCTTAATCATGCATGAATTTATTGATGTAGTACGACTACATTGAACTGGATCACATATGAGATTTAATTAACTTTGTAATAACTGTCAGACTTATTAAATCTCATAGGCGTTGATTTTACTGTAATCTTAATCTTGAGTTAATTATGATTTCATGATTGTGATTGTTATTCCATTTGAGTTACCAATGGGCACGACACATCCTTGTGGTCAAGATTACCCGGTATCTTGGTGGGAGCAATTATGAGTATTGGAGTTATAGATTAACAATATAGAATTTGTACAACACATCTCTTGATAGGTTTTCGGCACTTGATCATAGAATTCTCTGGCCAGAGTGTGTCAACATATTTAGTATGTTGAAAATGATCATTAGAGAAAACCAATAAGGATCAAGGAATAAGATGTTATTGAATTGATTGGACAGTTGAGATATCAATTTAATTAACGATGTGGTACAAAGGATTGTGCAGTAAAGAAATCAATGTGGCTTGGGACGAATTATTATTCGAGCATACAATTATGGAAGTCAGTTCCAATCTTTTAGTGGAGTAGATTTGGAATTAAATAATTGGGCTAGTTTAATTACATGCCTAATTATTGTAGCCACTATTGTATGTTCCCAAATTATCCCCGGGTTAGCTCATTTAATTGACTGCACCACTACTGGACTAATAAGCAAGATAACTAGCTATTTGGGTCAAAAGCCTAATTATATCATTTAGTGGGAGGCTCCATTTAATTAGCTTTTGTATAAGGGGCCTTATGTTATTTTACAAGGTGGGTCCCCTATTGGAAAAGTAAATAACGTGAGTTTAGTTTTTGATTATTTTGGAGCCTAGGGTTTCACTAAAGGGAGATATAAAAGGCTTATTTTCTCAACAGAAAAAAAAAATAAAGCCACTTTATTGATCAGAGAATAAGATTTTTCTCTCCATTGTTGAGAGAAAAATTTTCTCGTCCTAGTTGCTTTGGTAGTGATAAAGGCGCCCACACGTCAAGTGCAGATCGAACCTGAGTCATAACCTGGAAGATCATTGGGGATAGTTCGTGATCTAACTAGTGTGGTGGTGACGGATCGTGATCTAACTAGCGTGGCGGTGACGGATCGTGATCTAACAGGAGTGGTGGTGGCAGATCGTGATCCAGGAGCCTAAATCACTTCAGCAGAAAAAGCCAACTCGGATTTTCAAGGTACGATTTCTAGATTACGTGTTCTTATATATTATATGAGAGCGGTCCTTAAAAGGTTTTATAAAAATTGAAAAACCTGATTTTTCCCCAACAGTAGCCAGGTTGCCTTGATCAATTTTCTAGGACTTCTCCAATGTACGGTAGAACTGGAGCACGTTAGAAAAAAAAGGATTTGTAACCCTTAGTTTATTAGACTTTTAAAGATCTAATGACAAATGATATATCAAAATATGAGTGGTCTAGATTGAGTTTTTCTCATACTTAATGCCACAATTAATTGTTTATATTTTCGTTTACATCCTAACTCTACCAAAATTGTTCATCCTTCTTTAATTTTCTTATTAATTCCTTTCATTTATTTATAGACGAACCTAAAATTCTTAATAAACGTTACAAATATGAATTGTTAGTTAATGATTAAAAACGGTAAGAGGACTTATCTGGAAAATTCTAATCATTAGTTATTACAACAAGAACTACATTGTAAAAGGATGAGAACACCATATACTGTACCTAGTATGGAAGTAAATAAATCAAACGAACTTGAAGCTGAAAAACAAGGAGGATTCCGACATGAAATAAATAATAAAAATATACATCTAAATTACAAGATATTTAAATGTATTATATATTATTTGTAATACATTTTTTATTATTGCCAATAACATATTTTATATTATTAACAAAAAAAAATTGGTACTGCTTATTATTTGAATCAATGTAAATGGAAGTTAATTAAATATAAATAAAAATTTCTATAATTTTTTTAATTTATGTAATATATGTATCATTAAATAATTGAATTAGAATAAGTTGATTTACCTATAATATTGTTATCTTAGAAATAATTAATTTAATTTGTCTCTGGGCCCTGACTGAATAGTATCATGGGGAGCTAAAGGATAAAAAATAAATTTGATTTTGTCCCACCCTCAATTTTTTTTAATAATTTTAATTAATTAGTTAAATTATTGATTGCTTTTCCCAACTTATCCTGTTGGAGGTACGGTTCCAATGGATATGTTTTTCTCTATTTATCCCTCTCCTAGTATATAAAACCTTGCCAAACATAGGATAAGCTTTGGATTGGGAAAAAAAGGGTCCATGTTCATAATCAAAGTTTTTCTTTTAAGGTAAAGTTATCAAATTATTAAAAAAATTAATTTAGTTTATTATTGTGAAATAAATTTAATTAATTAGTACGTGTTAGATTTCATCCCCGGGTTTTTCAATGATAAGTAAAAATTCTAATAATTCATTTTTCAATGATAAGTAAAAATTCTAAAAATAAACCAAGCAATTTTGATATATCTGGGACCCCCTTTTGAATCATTTTTCAATGATAAGTAAAAATTCTAAAAATAAACCAAGCAATTTTGATATATCTGGGACCCCCTTTTGAATCATCAACACCCGTAATAATTCATTTTCAAGGAATCTAGGAGCCAATAAAGCAGTAACATGAAAATACTCTGAAAACCATATTCATCATTTTAAGTAACTAGATACTCAAGCACAATGAGAATATGGCAAGAATTCTTTCAACATACCAGGAGGAATAGACAAAACGAAAAAAATGCATAGACAGCTTCATGAGGCACTCCAGGAATTTTGAAACCATTCTTTACTTTTGATGCAAAAAACTAAGAAAGTGAACATCAGTCACGAACCCGTTATACGAAAGAGCACTAATCAATCAAGAACTTGTATAATGTTTGCTCTTTAACTAACATATAATAAGCAATCAAGAGCGGAAGTAACAAAAAACATCTATATGCAACAATCAACAGTTGATATGCTATAAACTAATCCAAATATATAACTACATGGTTCAAAAGGAATCTGAAGGATGCATCAAAGTTCTTATAAGAATAAACAAACAAGAATAGAATCAATGGGTCCAGCTACCTTGCATCATGGGTTTGGTACCCCAGTCATTTGTCTTATGCCAATGACCCTTTAGATTGTGAAGAAAGATATTTAATGGCTGAGATTTAATATTTAGAAAATGGATAACCGGCTGAAGATGTTTTTTTGATCCTCAGATATTTATGAATCACCAACAGGTACAATCTCAGCATCGTCAAAATCCAAACTTTCTTTTGCCTTTGAGTGCTTATCCTCTGCACCAGGAACACCATCCCCACCACAGCCACTTGCTTCAGCCACAACCAAAGCGCCACAACTCATCAGGAAGTTTAGACCTTTCCTCTCCTTACATCCCCAAACTACCATTCTCTGATCCACGCCATGAGTTCTTACTCAGAAACCATCAACAACAAATGGGTTTTTCTTCAAAATGTGCATTTTCTTCCTCAGTATCTTCAACAAAAAAGTTTGATGGAAGCAGCAAAACAGAAGGTTTTAGGTTCGGGAGTGAAGAGATTTCTCGGCAACAACGTGCTTTACTCGACCAGCTCTAGAAGGTCTTAATGTTTTTTTAATAAAATCCAACACTGACTTTGGTAAATGACAAATGAGTGGGGTATCAAACCCATGATGTAAAGTAGTTTTGGCCTAGAATCAATACCATTCCCAAAGCTATTCGCTGAATCATACTGTTCGTGGGATTAAAATATTTCTACATAGGAATCTTACAAAATCCAATCAATCAAACACACGTAGTCACTTGGAAATTCTTGTTCATCAGTTCAAGTAACAACAAAATTTGGTCAAATGAATGTTAAAAGAATGAATTTTTGAGTTGATATGAAACGAAGGAACGTGGGTAACAGGAGAGGGGTGTGAGGAAGGAGTGAGAATGAAACGGTGACGCTTTTGTGTGCGTAGTGGGGGAAACAGGTGGCGAGATGAGGAAGAGGCGGGTGACAAAAACAGAGGGAAATGGAAGGCACGCTTGAGTCCTTTATATTTATTTTTTTTGGTTTTTATTTGCTTTTAAAAAAAATTCTTTACTATATATAAAAAAAATACCGTAGTTTTGATGGTGAAATTGATATGACATTTTGTTAAGAATTTATCGTATCCCGATAAATTGAATGAACGTGTTTCTTTTTCTTTCTTTCTTTTTGCGCTTTTAGGTAGGTTTCGTGTGCCCCAATTTTCTCTCATTGTTCAATTCAATAAATGATTACGTGTCGTTTTTCAATTACTTCAGAATATTATCACCTTTTTGTAAGATTTTGGATACGAATAATTGAAAATGGAGTACGATTTTTGCAGGTAATTATTTTTCTGAATAATAGACTTCATTTATTTCCGAATAACCAATCAAAAATAACAAAGTAATTGCCTGGGATCTAGCCAAACATAAAAATCAAAGCATCAGAATTCAAATTTAGATAAAACATCTGTCATTTGATTACAAATATGAAAGACATGGCGAATCAAAATTTTTTATTTTCGTCGTAATAAGTATTGAACATCGTAATTCTATACCAATACTCTATCATTCCAAGACTAACTGAACAACATGTAAATTTTACTTTTATTTGAATTTAATGTTTTTGTTATCGAATTTACACCATTTTATTAGAGCATAAACTTCAAATGTTAATGTTGGATCCTTATCTAATAACTTAAATATTAATATGATTATTCAGGAAAAAAAGAATATTATGATAGATTCATTAAAAATTTAAAGTCAACTTGTAACTGTGATATTAACAAATCTATTTTTTTTTTCCAAATTTCATTTACATGATATTTGAATTCATATTCTTATATAAATTAATGATTAAAATGTGGTCTCATTAACTTGATAATTATATTTATTTTTATTATTTTAAATTTTACTCTCACAACCATCAAACAATTCAAAAATCTTTAAAGAAAATGTCACATGACGCTCAAAGAATTAACATTCTCACATAAGAGTCACTCGGTAGCTAACTAAAACTTTAATTAAGTAAATACCTAAATATAATTTCTTAAATGATATAATTTTGTAGTTTGATTAATATTTAATTTTAAGTCAGACAACACTCAAGTTCTCATTATATTTAGACGACTTTGTTTGATTAATTGGTTGACCATTCATCCAATTTGGATCGTTTGCTTTTTTGAGGCAGAAGTTCCGTGAATATATCATCTTCCTTTTGATTTCCACTAAAAGTAAATGGATTCTTAAAGCGATTAATTATTTAGTATCAACATAGCAATTTAGATATTTGCCAAGTTTGTTACAAAAATCTTCATTTTTTTTGCTACATAATGTATCCATATAAAATACATATATGTTACTTTAATAGGCAGTTCTAGCCGATTTTGATATATCTTTCTAACTTTGGCTTAATAATTTTACTAATTCAAATTAATTCTATAGATTTATAATGTGACAATAATAAATTAACTTTAAGGTTATTTTAATATTGTATTATAATGTGCTAATATATACGATTTATAATTAAAAAATTGTTAAATCTTTTATTGATAACTGAGTTATGAAACAATTTTCATGTTTAAGGTTTAGATACTGTTATATATCTATGAATACAAATTCTTAATATAAAGTTGAGATAATCTTTCTTAACAGCTTCCATTATGATGAAATACATAATTTATATTATATAGAAAATTGTTTAATACAATGAAGAATCTTTATTGAAGATTTAATAAAATGTCATAAGATGTCAACATTAAATATTTTACCAAATACGATGCAACATAGTGTTAGTTTATAAAATTATATCTGCTTCAACCTACATACACATCTATTTTTTGGTATACAAAAGAAAATAAGCACTACATTTTGTAAACTATAAAAAAAGTATATTAAAGTAACATATACGTATATTCAATAAATTGAATCAGGGTCATGTTCATGCAAGGAAGTTGGCTACCGTATAATTTTTTGTTTTTATAATTTCTCAAAAGGAATATCAATTGAATTAAAGTAACATATACTAAGATTGATTGATGACAGATGAATGTATAGATGATTATAAATGAGCATTAGGATTGATTGTCGAGTAAATATTAAAAATGATTTAATGAAATTGGTAGTTAATAAATGGCACATGAGGTGCTCGACAAAATATCTGTTAGGGTTTTTTTTTGTCTCATTTTAGGTAGATTAAGGCATTGATGGTGCATTCATGCAAAGTCCTGTTTTGTAAGCTCATCATCTAGCATAAAAAGTTTGCGACAACAAGCTTAAGAGGCTATTTTGGATTTCTGTAAAATCGCGCACGCAACAGGGCCTATTGCAATCGCGCCTACTTTTTAAGTGACGGGCATTGTCTCTTGGGGGATAGGTGTTTGTCTCCCCAAAATTACAGAAAGCTTGTTTTTGTAATTTTAAGTGACAAATGCTCATCTCCTGGGAGACAGGTGGTTGTCTCACCAAATTACAGAAAACGTATTTAACTAATTTTGAGCGACGAATGCTTGTCTCTTGGGAGACAGAAACTGTTGCGTGAAATCAAAACCACTAAAATATAATTTAGTTTTCTCAGCAATAGACTATACCAGTCTCCAAAATACATTAAAGGATTCCATCACCACTAAACCAGTAGTATTTTAGTTGTTTAAAGAAATAAGTAAATTCCAAACCATCAAGTTGTATATCACCAAACCAACAACATAAATAACAAACATTTAAATTTGTACCAAAAGGAAAAAAACATTAGTATGAGTTAATTGAATTAGAAAATAACACTAAGTAGAATGACATCATAATTTAAATTACAGCGACATGTGCATTTCCGCAGCTTACAGTTGGTGACAGTCACAAATTAACTGAATTTCATCAACCTATACATCCAACAGTCACTCATATACACATAAAGAACAAAAAGAATAACTACACTAACAATATGCTGTGATAGTTGAGTTATACTTTATACATGGCATTGTCACTATAATGTGAGTTCGTTAGTATCACATTTATACAGAATATACAAAAACTCAAGAGCAGCGCCAACAACTTCATTAAACTCTCATTCGCTATCAGTGTGAGGCAAATCATTTTCAATATCCTTTTCTGTAGGTTCATCGGCATAGAGATCTCCATCATCATTTGCTGGCATCCTCTCAAGAGAAGCTTCTATTGTTGTCACCTGCTCAATGTGAACCTCATCATTCAAATCAGGGAGAGCAAACTTATTCTCGTTTGCTAAGTCAAACCAGTCCATTTCTGCTGCAGGTTCTAGTGAACCAACAGACGGTTCAGTTGGCATTTCGTCCTGATCATATTTTAGTATGCAGACATTAATAAGTGAAAACAAAGTAATAATTAAGAAGGAGAAGAAGAAGAAGAAGAAGAAGAATAATAATAATAATAATAATAATAATAATAATAATAATAATAAAATAATAATAATAATAATAAAAAAAAAAAATAATAATAATAATAATAATGACATTACTAAAAAACAAAACAACATTTACAATAATAAAGAAAAATAATGATAATAGTAATACATTTTAATAAAGTTATTAATAATAATTGTGATAATAATAATGTATATATATGTTTTAATTATGCGTGTGTGTGTGTGTTTACTATTTTTATTTTGAATTAATATTAAGCACAAACTGTGTTTTTTGGGCGACAGGGGTTGTCGCTTGTACGACAAGCATTGTCGGCCCAAAACATAGAAACTGAATTCGGATGACATAAGCCCGTCACACGGTCACCCATGTTGTTGCCTAAAAACACAAAATGTGTTCGTGCAACGTGGGTCTGTCGCACGGGGGACATGCCCCTGTCTCTCAAAAACACAGAAACTGTGTTTGTGCGATGGGCGCACAAAAACACTATAAATTTATAAACAGATCAACTTTAGCAAACTTTGGCAAAAAAAAATAAAAATTACAACTAAGATTACTTCTATTTTACATACATATTTGTCATAAAAATCACAAATTATTGGCTTTATATACTTTCTTATACTATTTATGGTGTAAATCACAAACAAAAAACAACCAATAACAATTTTTTTCAACTCATGCCCACATATTGTTGAACCCATTCTCCTTTTAATCAAATTTTCCACCATCAAGCCAATGAATAAGAAAATCAAACCCAACCAATAACTACTTATGAAATCTCCAAAAATAAGAAAATTAAAGGTATTTAAAAATTTTAGACTTTGATGAAGTAACTAATCTCTTACAAACTCCAATACCAGTGGCATATCCCGACCTCCGTCAATCGTCACTGGTCGGTGGCCTTTTCCGACCACCCATGCTTGTCTTCTTCATGGGTTATATATGCTCTTTGTATTTATTTACTTTTGTTCTAGCAATTAAGAGTAGGGGAGTGGACTGAAAAATGCTTTGATTCTTGATGTGAGAGCAAGACATTTCCATTACTTTTTTGCGCTGGAGAAAGAGAAAATTCAATCTTTTACACAGTTGATATTTAGTGTAATTGGATAATATAATTATCTAATGAATTTCAAACCATTTTAAAATAACTCTTATTTTATTCATTGGAAAATTGGGAACGGTAAGTTGCAGTACAGCTGTTGCTTTTTTGTTTTTATTTGCTTTTAATTTTTTTTAATCTATATAAGAAATTACCGTAGTTTTGATGGTGAAATTGATATGACATTTTGTTAAGCATTTATCGTATCGCGATAAATTGAACGAACGTGTTTCTTTTTCTTTTCTTTTGTTTTTCTTTTGCGCTTTTCGGTCGGTTTCTTGTGTACTTGCCTGCTTACGCATCATTTTTTTTTTAATTAATTCGGAATATTATTACCTTTTTGTAAGATTTTGGATACGAATAATTGAAAATGGGGTACGATTTTTGCAGGTAATTATTTTTCTGAATAATACTTCATTTATTTCCGAATAACCAATAAAACATAACAAAGTAATTGGCTGGGATCGAGCCAAACATAAAAATCAAAGCGACAGAGTACAAATTTAGTTAAAACATCTGCCATTTGATTACAAATTTGAAAGACATGGCTAATAAAATTTTTTTATTCTGGTCGTAATAAGTACTGAACAAGTACTCTGTCATTCCAAGACTAGCTGAACAACATGTAAATTTTACTTTTGTTTGAATTTAATGTTTTTGTTATCGAATTTACACAATTTATTAAAGCATAAACTTCAACTGTTAATGTTAGATCCTTATCTAATAACTTAAATATTAATATGATTATTCAGCGAAAAAAATATAATGACAGATTCATTAAAAATTTAAAGTCCACTTGTAACCGCAATGTTAATAAATCTATTTTTTTTTTCAAATTTCATTTATGTGATATTTGAATTCATATTCTTATATGAATTAGCGACTAAGATGTGTCCCGTTAACATGATAATTATATTTATTTTTATTAATTTAAATTTTACTCTCACAACCATCAAACAATTCAAAACTCTTTAAATAAAATGCCACATGATGCTTAGTGAATTAACATTCTCACATGAGAGATCAATTAGAGTCTTATCTAAAATTTTAAATCTAAGTCACTCGGTGGCTAACTAAAATTTTAATTAAGTAAATACCTAAATATAATTTCTTAAATGATATAATTTTGTAGTTTAATTAATATTTTAATCTTAAGTCACACAACACTCAACTTGTTGCTAATATAAAGCAAAAGGTCAAGTTCTCATTATATTATGGGGACCTTGTTTGATTAATTGGTTGACTAGCCAAAGTTTTCATTTTTTTGCCACATAATGTATCCATATAGAATACGTATATGTTTCTTTAATAGGCAGTTCTAGCCAAATTTGATATATCTTTCTAACTTTGGCTTAATAATTTTACTAATTCAAATTAATTCTATAGATTTATAATGTGACAATAATAAATTAACTTTAAGGTTATTTTAATATTGTATTATAATGTGCTAATATTTACGATTTATAATTAAAAAATTGTTAAATCTTTTATTGATAACTAAGTTATGAAACAATTTTAATGTTTAAGGTTTAGATACTATTATATATCTATGAATATATTAAAGTGACATATACGTATATTCAATAAATTGAATCAAGGTCATGTTCGTGCAAGGAAGTTGGCTACCGTATAATTTTTTGTTTTTATAATTTCTCAAAAGGAATATTCAGTTGAATTCTTTTGATTTTTTTATTTACTATTTATAAATAAAAGATTAAAAAAAGAGTTGAATTCAATTTATCACGAGAAGATAGAGTGATTTAGAGATTTTAATAGTTTTATTTTCTTTTTTACAAAGAGAATAGACGGTGTGGTCTGCGCAGAGATGGGGCCCATCTCGTACGTTCATTTGACGAAAATCTTGTGATTAGAACCGGAGAAGCAATCATGGTCGGACGCGTGGACAACGGATAGGAGTGAAAGAAAATGGGGCGGCTATTTAAGGGTTGGTGGAGGCTGGCGAAAACGAAAGGAAAGACAAAGAAAAGACGGTGTCGTTGTAGAGCGGGGGGGTTTTTTTTCACATGAAAAAGATGTTATCATCAAGATTAGTGGGCCCAAGTGATGTCTCGTTCATGGGGTCCATGGTTTCCTTTATTTTTAGAGTAATCATATTAGACGGAAAAATTGGATAGAGCAGTAGAGCACTCAAGCAAATAGAATACTGTATGTATCGGTGCCGGTTTACACTAATATAAATAGAAGACTATATATGGGTGCATATCAATAATCTAATTATAAATTATTATATAAATTTATTTTATATAAATTAATATGACATAATAAAATTAATTAAATTAAATATTTTTATTTTACATAATTTATTTTATTATTTTGTATTTTTATCTAACAAATAATTTATGCATCAATTTATACAAAATAAATTTATATAAGAGTTTGTAACTCTATCATCACTATGACTTAGAAGTTGAAATGACTTTACTTTAATGATAGAAAACTTATGTATTTTTATTATTTTTATCAAAATTATCATTTAAAAGTTATATTTATTACAAATTACCAACTTTTACTTTTTTATTATACCTTTATTTTTGACAATAATTGTGATTTAAGGATAACAATACCTTAATACCAAACAAAACTTCATTCACAATTCTTTTGTTAATTCATCGAATATTCAAGAAATTATAGTTATTTATTTTTTAAAACAAAGAAACTATTAATTTCGTTTCATTCCAATCAAATTAAGCAGATGTAAACTAATAGATGGACCATTAAACTTTCTTTATGGACAAGTCGGTGCACAAAGAAAACGATTGTCGATGCATTAAGTATTGATACAAAGTATTAACATGATTGTGTAGGGTACAGAATCTATGGTCAAGAGTTGATTGGGATCCACGTGAAACTCTTGTTGGACAAATCTCAACTATTGATTTAGTGCTTAATAGTCCACACAAGCTCAGCCGATCACCAAAACCGGTCCAACATTTTTATCCAAAATTGTGCAACCAAAGGACGATGTAATTCATAATTAATAAGGATCATTAATTCTGTCGGGTTTTGTAGCAAAATTATGGCTCAGAGGATTTTGGGACATATCTCGCGAGGGTTGTGTAGCGTCAAGTGCGTCCAAGCTCTCAAAAACTTCAGGCTAGAAATGGAACGCTGAAAAGTTGAATATGAAGCCCCGGTTCAATGGCTCTATATCAATGATAGTTTTGAAATTGGGGGCATTGAAGGAGTTGGTTTACAGGGGCCATAGAAGCAGATTTTATTTATTTTTTAGCAAAAACGAAGCTAGTCTTTTGTGGCCATCTGTCAACTAAATTTTCTATTTTTTGTTGAAGACAGACTAATTAACTATGAATTACATCATTCTCTAGATGCACATTCTGTCAACTAATAACATTCTTTTGCTCCGAATTAAGGCCTGCATAAGCATGATGCCTATAATTAACTTGTGCAGCAGAAATGAAGGCAGATATTTAAAATTCAAACAGTAATGATCAACTTGCTCTGAACATCGAACTATGGATCAAGTGGAAGCCGAGGATCCAACATTTCATCAAGCGGCATTGGAAGATGAAGCTGAAACTGCGGAAAAAAAACATCTGATCTCTTGGATGCTTTCCCTTGAGATCACTTCCAATACTAACACTCCGAAACTGTACACCTCATTTTTATGTGATCTTGATTGTGTAAGCAAGCTCTACAAGGTCAAGGACAAATAAAAAAGAAAAAAAAAGTGTTTACTTGCTTTTGAAAGATCAATGCGTATAAATTAGTAAGCTTTTATATCTCTATAGAATGTGTTGGATGATAATATTCCTCAAAATGGCAACAAACGAATATTACAAGGCATCGACAACGCCTTTTATCCTGTTCATTCTCTGACTCCAACCCACTTAACCCTTCTGTGGCTGCATTATTGCTCAAGATTATGGCCAAGCTACCCCTTTCAAGAAATTCATAAACTATAATTGAATGTCAGTCATGTTTTACAATGCCCTGATGTCGAATCTCTGTCAAGGCCGCAATTCGTTCAAGGATTCTTTAATTTTGATCAGCCATCCACATTGATCAAATATAGGACATCATCACATCAACTAATTAACTTTGAGATAACAAAATAAGAAATAACAAAATTAAACATCCGGAAAAAAGATTAACTTGGTAGAGGTATAAGAACCAAATGTAAATTAAGTCATTCAATCGAGATTCACAATCAAACTTTAACCATCAAAGTTGTTATCACAACATTGGCGATTCTACAAAGTATAAGCCATTAGAGCATTCAAGACAATTGGTGAGAGCGTAAGTTCCTTCAAATCGTTTACTCAAAGCTAAGACAAATCATTCAAAAAAAAAAAACTTATTATTATTGCTTTATTTGATTTTTGGTTAAATCACTAGGACACCAAGTAAATTAGAAGTATACTTAGAAAATTAAGACTCAAGTCAAGGCAGCTGAAATCTGCAATTGTCGACTGACTATCTTCATAGTTGGTCTAGACTTCGGACTCTCATTTAAGCATGAAGACGCAACCTCCACGATTGATCTCAGTTTTTCTTGAACACTGCTTGATGGAGCTGGAAGACGCGGGTCCAACATTTCATCAAGTGCTGTATCCGTGTTGAGAGATGAAGATGAAATCGAAGAAAGAAAATCTCTTGGATGCTTCCCTTTGATCACTTCCAACACTAACACTCCAAAACTGTACACATCGCATTTCTCTGTGATCTTCATTGTGTAAGCAAGCTCTGCAAGGTCAAGGACCCAAAAAAAAAAAAATTTGTTTACTCTGTTTATGAGATAAATGTGCATAAACTAGTAAGCTTTTACAAGTCTGCTGAATGTACTACATAATTTTTTCAACAATATCTAGGTACATTGTTATGTTACGACACACATAACATAAAAATATTACTCAAAATGGTAATAAACGAATATTAAATACCTGGTGCAACGTATCCGTATGTGCCAGCAAATTCAGTCCAGTTGGACGAGTCTGGCTTCAGAAACTTAGCAATTCCAAAGTCTGCAACATGAGCTTCATATTCCAAATCCAGCAACAAGTTCTTACTTGATATGTCTCGATGGACGATCGGAGGAAAGCAGTCGTGGTGCAAGTAAGACAAGGCATCAGCTACGCCTTTGATCACATTCATTCTCTGACTCCAACCCAGTTCTTGTGCTGCTGCATCACTGCTCAAGATCCCAGCCAAGCTACCCCTTTCAAGAAATTCATAGACCAAAAAAGAGTGTCGGGCATGTGAGCAAAATCCATAAAACTTCACAATGTTTCGATGTCGTATCTCTGTCAAGGCCTCAACTTCGGTCAAGAATTCTTTTTGATCTGCAATCTGATCGCATGGAAGTGGTGAGTGAAATTTCTTAACCGCTACGACTTCCCCAGATGGTAGCTCAGCTCTATAAACACTTCCGTGTCCACCATTTCCAATGCAATACTCTGCATCAAAATCATTTGTTGCTCTAACAATTTCATCGTACACAAGTTTCCCTTCAAAATTTAAAATAGAAAACAATCCCTGAGGGTTCTGGCTGCTACTCTGTGGATCTCCTGAGTCTGACTTCCGCTTTCGAAGAATGAAAATTGCTATCAACGCCATTGAAACAAATAGTGCTCCTAAAACAGGGAACACTATTGCAAACCACTTGGCTCCAGAATTTTGCTTGTGTGACGAGTAAAATTTGCATGGTTGCATTCCTTTCACACCTCCACACAATCCCTTATTCCCCTCTAACGCTTCCACTGGGGCATTCCGAAATGCTGTGCTATTTGGAACTGGGCCTTGCAATTGATTATCAGAAATGTCAATGACTGATAGACCGTGCATTCCCTCAAAGCAATTTGGAATTGATCCAGACAGGCTGTTGTGGGAGAGGTTCAACTTCTCTAAGCTTTCCATATTGCAGATCTGAGATGGTAATTCTCCTCCAAGAAAGTTGTGACTCAAATCTAATTCCGAAAGATGAATTAGCTTCTCCAATTCCTTTGGCAATTCTTGGACAAACTGGTTGTTGCTTAAGCCCAGGTAGTGCAATTTCAACAAGTTGCCAAGACTTTTTGGGACTGAATTGTTGAACCTATTTGTAGATAAGTCGAGGCGTTCAAGTTCAATGAGTGAGCCGATTTCTGTAGGTAGACGCCCTGCCAGTTGATTCCCTCTCAAAATGAGCTTGGTTAGAGAATTTAACTTTCCCAGTTCCTTTGGAATCTCCCCAACTATATGATTCAATGAAAGATCAAGTGCTTGTAGTTGAGACGAGTTTCCAATCTCACGCGGTATACCTCCAGTAATGTTATTCATCGAAACATTAAGAGTGTCTAATTTTGGGCATTTCCCCCAATTAGATGAGATTTCACCGTAAAAGTTATTGCGGCTGAGATCTATGAAAGTCAGGTTAGGATAAATGCCCAAAGCTTCTGACAGATTTCCAGTAAGGTTGTTTCCATTAAGGCGTACTCGGATTAAGCTTGTGCAATTTCTCAAGCTTTCAGGGATTGTTCCTTGAAAATGGTTTTCAGAAACAATAAATGCCTCTAGCAGTCCACCTCGACAAATATTGTGGGGTAAATAACCAGTGAAATGGTTTCCGGACAATGTTAGCCAGGTTAACATTGAATTCCCAAGGGAGGGAGGAATGGAACCGGATAGGTGGTTATACATGAGACCTAGTCTTTCTAGGTTGGTCAAATTACCAACAAATGGCGGAAGAAAACCTCTAAATTGATTAATGCTCAGATCTAGGTAGACAAGAGATTTCAAGTTCCATATTTCCCTTGGAATAGAGCCATATAGAGAGTTATCATAAACGTGAAATATTCTCAGGTTGGTCAAATTACCAACAAATGGCGGAAGAAAACCTCTAAATTGATTAATGCTCAGATCTAGGTAGACAAGAGATTTCAAGTTCCATATTTCCCTTGGAATAGAGCCATATAGAGAGTTATCATAAACGTAAAATAGTCTCAGGTTGGTAAAATTACCAACAAATGGAGGAAGAGAACCATAAAGCTTATTTTCGTTTAGAAATAAAGATGATAAACTTGTTACATTACCCAAGGAATATGGGATGTAACCAGTGAGTTGGTTAATGCTCAACTGTAAGTCAATGAGCTTCAAGTTTCCTAAACTTGACGGAATAGAACCAATGAGTAAATTTTTATAAAGGTACAATCGAGCCAAGTTACTCAAGTTACCAAAAGAAAGAGGAATTGAACCACCAACTTGATTATCACTCAAATCTAATTTATAAAGAAATTTTAAGTTTCCAATGTTCGTAGGAATAGAACCAGAAAGTGAATTATTATTAATATACAATCGAACGATATTGCTCAAGTTACCCAAAAAAGGGGGAAGGGACCCGTTTAAATGGTTAGAGTATAAGAAAAGCTCCTCGATTGAACTTAACTGCCAAACTTCTGGTGGAATTGAGCCATCTAATTGATTGAATTGAAAGTGAAGGACCTTCAAATGAGTCAGAAGACCAACCTCCGGTGGAATTTTTCCAGACACCTGATTGGATTCTAAAGAAATGTAGCTGAGTTTCGAAAGGTTACCAATTTGAGATGGGATGGTACCAAAGAATCCATTAAGACTGAGATCAAGATGCACAAGTTGAGGAAACGATGAGAATGACAAATCACGAAGCGTACCACTTAATCCCGTATTTCTGAGGCTGATGTTGGTGACTCTTCCAGCGTCATTGCAACTGATTCCATACCAAGCACACGGGCTTATTTTGGACGAAACGTTGGTGGTGGCGTTAGTCCAGGAACGAAGGAGAGATTGGTTATGGCTTTGAAGGCTGGCTTTCCATTTGAGAAGAGCATAAGCTTCTTCATTAGATTCTGAAGAAACAGTTATTAAGAAACTTAACACAAAAAATAGGATCAACAAAACAAGTGAAGGAACTACTGTACTGAGGGTTGGTGACCCCATTGATATTACACAAACAGAATCAAATAAATAAAGTTAAACCCAAGTGTTATTGAAATTCAAAAGATCTTTTGATGACTCTTAGCTTTTGGAAAACATACAAAGGTGCAGAAAACAAGCATGCTGGACGCCAAATTTATAGAAGCCACCCACAAGTGCAATTGAGAGGTCAACAAGTCGATGCGTCAAGTTGGGAAGATTTTTCCAATGTTTCATAAGGTGGAAAAGTTTTCCAAGATTAGGATATTTTTTACATAGCAATCTGAATATTATTGCTCCAAACTTATCCAAAAAATGGTTCCCTTGATTGCGGTTCTGTCAAATCAATCACCGTTTGAGCGGTATCTCATTTTCTTCTACGTCGATATACGACTTGTCGCCCATCTACTACTTTTTGGTTAGTTATTTTGATTATAAAATAAGAAGCAATTAATTAAAAATATAATATAAAATTAAATGTTTTCTTATTAATTTGTGTTCTAGATTAATTTAATTTATAGTTTAATTATTTTTATTATATTTACTGTTAATATTAACATTTTAACACTAAAGTCCAATGGGTGTACTTGTCCAAATAAAAAAAAAACATGTAATTTCTTTCCCTTTAATTTTTTTTTGTAAAGCCAAACAATAGAAATCAATTTCT
Organism: Citrus australasica; assembly: GCA_029618585.1. NCBI lineage: Eukaryota > Viridiplantae > Streptophyta > Magnoliopsida > Sapindales > Rutaceae > Citrus > Citrus australasica. The sequence goes on along the minus strand of JARCIV010000003.1, from coordinate 31,964,174 downwards.
CATTACCCCTCCACTCCTCTCTATTTTTTTCCCCCTCCTCTCCTACTCTTTCTTAAAACTAAACACTGCCTGAAGGTACAGTTCTAAACACACACGCATCATCGTCGTCATCATCATCTTCTTCTTTTAAAAGGTGGATATGATAAACGCGAAGATCCGCAAGATGCCCAAAATCAGCCACTGAAGGAGGCTTGTGAAATGATGAAATTACTAACGATGAAGTGTTATTACAATTATAATAATAGTTATTTATAGTATTATTAGATTATCATTATTATTATTATGATTATTAATATCATTATTCTTCGTTATTATTATTGTTGTTGTTATTTTCATTATTATTATATTTATCATTATCACTATGATGATGATGATGATTATTATTATTATTATTATTATTTTAAAATAATAATAATTATTATTAGAATAATGACAATAAAATTAAAATAATAATATTTTAATTGAGGACAAAAAATGAAATTATGAAATGTGTGTTGGGAAAAATGGTGAATTCAAGGAATGGAAGCTTGATTCTCAATCCCATGCGAATCAAATTTCTTTTCCTTGACTAAAAAATATGTGGATATTAAATATTTTATTCCGATTCTCCATTCCATTTTAACAAGTAAAAAATATCAATCATTCCCCAATTTCACAAGTAGACACACCATAAATTTTAATTTTTAGATTCTCATATTATAACAATTTAAAAAAAAATCCATGCCCAAGGTCTGGGGTTGACTTATGAAAATAGAATAAACATTTTTGGTCTAGATTAGTGGACAAATTAATTGACTAAGTAACGTTTATTTGGATCTTAACAGCAACTGATCAAACTTGCTTACTGGGCATTTATCTCCTCAAAACTATGGCAGAGAGAGAATGGAAAGTCTAAATATTTTTTGCCATCAAATATTTTTTTCCATCAAATGTACCTTTTGATTAAGATATTACAATGGTTGAGACAGAGTTACTTTAAAAGTTGAATTACAATTTCTTTTTATATTCATATCGACCAGTTTAACAAAGAAAACTAGGTTGAATTTATCGATACTAGCTCAGCTTTCCAATTTACTAACATTGTGGCCATAATTTATCGATACCAGTTTAACAAAGCAAATCACTTTGCTTTGGCATCTGCCCATCAGCACCTTAATTTTATACTTGACTCGGCTAATAAAGGATGCTATTTTACTTGATTAAGGAACTCAGAAACTTCCCCATAACGAACTGAAATGCTGAATTTAGTAAGTAGAAATCTTTGTTACATCAAAACAAATTTTCTTTTTGATGCTTATATTAATTATTACAACGCAGGGCTACTGAGGCTACCTACGCAAAGCATGGGCTTGCTAATCGGGTTCTTGTAAATAAACAGTAATTTAATTTGTTTTTTTTTTTTTTCTTTAAACTTTTGGTTTTGATCAAATAAACAGTAAGATGACGTTTTTTTTTTCAATTTCTTTTAATTTTTTTCACTGGCATACTATGTTGGAACTCGAATATGTAAGTGAAAATTTTCGTTAGTTCAGACGCCATTACTTAAAAACATTTTAGCAAAAAAAAAAAAAAAAAAACAGCATGTTAGCTCAGTTTTATATAAATTAAATCACTCCATGTAAAGTTCTCTTTAAATTAATAATATATGTAAAAAGTTGGGAAACAAATTCTCTGTCACTCATGATGTAAACAATTATTGATTTTACCTTGTAAGAGTGTGGGCTCAGGATAAAAAGTTATGGTCCCAAGATAAGTTATTGTCAATGATCCTTGCACCACCAAACAGAGAACCGAATTAATTTTTATAAAAAATTACGGTCTAATTCTTTGAATTTATTCTGTCACTAAATGCTTTATATATATGAATCAGAGACTGTAATAAAACTCAACATAAGAACCTCCATTATCATTGATGGCTGACAGTGAAGATCGCATGCATGGTTTACAATGTAATCAATGCCAGCTCATAAAATTGCACATGTCATTGATGGCTGACAGTGAAGATCTAGTGCTCAATGTTTTTCCGGGAAAATTCTTCAATTCTCTCTCTTTTTTTTTTAAATTTATATAATGCAAGGACATGAAAAGCATATCGGAAATATAATAAAAAATATATATGATTGTTAATACTTATTTCTTTTCTATGTGAACTGAACCAAGTGCGGTAGATGGAAGTCATTTGCACACATAATAAACCAAAATGTGAAATGGGACAATTGGAAAATGAGATTTCCGAATTCCACTCCGATGCTTAAGTTAGCAAAGATATAGAATTCTTGTAAAGGTATTGACTTTGTTTTGAATTAGGTTTTTTTTTTTTTTTTTTTTTTTGCCTTGCTCTCCTATCGTTTCCTCCTCATATACCTTTTGTATTTTGAAGGTGTGGAGTGTTTCTAGGGGTATGGGGATCGTGCCCACAAGCTTTTTCTAAACAAGCATTTGAGAGGCGTATGAGTCAAAGCCTGATCAAGTAGGGAAGAGTTTTCCCCCATTGCTTAAGGCAAAAGTTTTCAAAGACATCTACGAAATTAAAATTATCCAAACAAAAGGCTCACTTGTTGCATGCGGTTCTGTTAAAAAAATCTTTGTATTGATAGTCATTCTCCTTCTCACTACAATTAAAGTCCATGGAAAGTCGTCCCAGAACATAGAATAAACATTTGTGACCAAGATAATTGGACGAATTGACTAATTAACGTTTCTTTCGATCCTAACGGATCAAATTAACTTGTTTGCTGGGCATTTTGTCTCCCCGAAAATTATGCCAGAGAAAGAGCGGAAAGACTAAATATTTTGGGGTTGGCTTTTCCAATACCCTTCTTTTTTTGTCATCAAATGTACATACTTTGTTTAAGTTATCAAAATGTTCGAGAGAAATTAAAGAGACTTTAAAAGTTGAATTACAATATCTTTTCATATTCATATCAACCAGCTTAACAAACAAAACAAAGTTTTATTTCTCGATCCTAGCCAGATTTCCGGTATACTAACATTGTGACCGTAATTCTAATTTGGACCATGTAACAATTTGATCATATTCATTTAGAGGGAATGCTTATAATTAACATTAAAAAAATGGATACAACTCTTTGAGAAAAATTGCCAAATTAATTTGCTTATTTGAGAGAAAGTCATGAAGAATTAAGCGTAAAAAGCAAAGAATAAATTTATACATTGACAATAAAATCATGCTCAAGACTATAAAACTTTTAGTAATTACCCTGAAGGAAAAAGGAAGGCAAATATTGAGCATGTTTAAGCAAGCTGTGCAAGGTGAAGGACAAATTTGATTAATCGATTTCAGAAGAGAGTACAGTTATTATATATAGAGACTATTAACAAGATTACAAGGATGATCTTTTCACTCAGAGCTAGTAAATATCACTGGTGTGATAATCACAAATCACTCTGCTTTGACACACCTGCCCATCAGCACCTTTTATACTGAATTTAAAGGAGCACGTTAGAAAAAAAAGGATTTGTAACCCTTAGTTTATTAGACTTTTAAAGATCTATCAGAATACGAGTGGTCAAAAATCCTGAAGTGAGGATGCATATGATTTGCCTTCTTGAACTTGATTTCTCCTTGTTTCATTAAAATGCAAGGAATTAATATGGATTAGGCACTGAAGCTACTGGTCTCGGCCAATAAAGGATGTTATCTAGGTGATTAATAAACTCTGAAACTTCATCATAACGAACTCAAATGCAGAATTTAAAAGAACGCACAAATCTTTGTTACATCAAGCTATTTTTTATGCTTCTATTAATTGTGGTACCGCAAGCCGACTGAGGGTTCCTAGAGAAACCAGCGACTCGCGAACTGCATTCTTGTAAATTAATCAAGCCACTTTAAACCTTTCCTTTCTATCAATTGCAGCCAGGTTGCCTTGATCAATTTTTTAGGACTTCTCCAATGTACGGTAGAACTCGAGCACGTTAGAAAAAAAAGGATTTGTAACCCTTAGTTTATTAGACTTTTAAAGATCTAATGACAAATGATATATCAAAATATGAGTGGTCTAGATTGAGTTTTTCTCATACTTAATGCCACAATTAATTGTTTATATTTTCGTTTACATCCTAACTCTACCTGTTGTATTGTGAAGCAAATCAGTTGGTCAAAACGACCAGCTGATGTCGCGTTTTGAAAAGCAGCTGACTTGTTCCAGAAACGGCATGAGTGAAGGTCGTTTTTGTTTAAGTGATGCACGGGAGTTTCACGTGCATGGAGACGTTGCTTTCTTGATCAGTTAAGTTCGGTAACTCACATGGAAATCACGTGAGTTTCTGGGTTTGTTACTTAGCTGTTATATACAGCAGATTCTGGGAAACAGAGAGAGCTGAGAGAGATACTTGGATTGGAGAGAAAGAGAGGTTTCTTGAAGAGTGTCTTTGTAATCAGTGTAGATAGCTTTCTGTAATCTCTATGAGCATTGAATAAATGGGTTCGGTTTCTCCCGTGGATGTAAGCTAGATTGAATCTAGCTGAACCACGTTAAACACTGGTGCATTTCATAGTTTCTGTTTTAGTTCCAGTCTCTGCACATTTTCTTGAGTTGATTTTTGGGCATCTTGAATTGTTTGATTTTGATCTTGGGAAGTGTTTCAAGTTGTTTGGATTATTAGCACACTTAAACACTACAATTGGTATCAGAGCCTGGATTCCAAATCAGACACAAGTATGGCTGGTTCAAAGATCGACCTAGAAAAGTTTACAGGGAAGAATGACTTCAACATGTGGAAGGTTAAGATGGAGGCATTACTGATCACTCAGGGGTTAGGTGATGCCTTAGAACCTATCATCAAGAAAGAAGGATTGGAAGCCTCCACTTCATCATCATCATCCCTAACACCACAACAAGCTGCTGAGATTGACAGAAAGGCAAGGAGCACTATAATCTTGAGTCTTGGAGACTCAGTGATCAGAGAAGTTGCAAGAGAAAGAACAGTGGCTGATCTGTGGGCAAAGCTTGAAAGGGTGTATATGACCAAATCTTTAGCCAACAGACTCTACATCAAGAAGAGGATGTTCACACTAAAGATGGCTGAAGGATCATCTCTTGAGAACCACATTGATGAGTTCAACCAGGTCTGTGACACACTGGAGATAATTGATGAAGGGTTAGATGATGAAGGTAAAGCATTGCTTCTGGTCAGCTCACTTCCACCCTCATACTCAAACTTTGTTGATGCACTCATGTATGGGAGACAGACTTTATCTTTGGATGAAGTTAAGGCTGCCCTGAATACTAGAATGCTGCAAGAGAAGTCAGGGAATATGAGCTCTGGAGAAGTGCTGGCAGTAAAAGCAAGAACTGAGAAACATGATGGGAAGAAGAAGAAGCAAGGGAATAACAAACAAAAGACTAAAGGCAAGAAATGCTTTCAGTGTCAGAAAGAAGGGCATTTCAAGAGAGATTGCCCAGAACTCAAGAACAAGAAAAGGGATCAAAATGGAGCTGCTGCTACTGCTGAGGAGGAAGGATATGAGTCAGCAGGTGTTTGTGTGGCCACAGAGCATGTGCAAAAAGGTACCTGGATTCTTGACTCAGGTTGTACATTTCATATGTGCCCTTTTAAAGATTACTTACTAAACTACCATGAAACTGATGGTGGAAAGGTTATGATGGGTAACAATGTTGTCTGTAAGATAGAGGGGATAGGAAATGTAAATCTGAAACTGCATGATGGGACAATAAGAGAGCTAAGGGAAGTTAGATATGTCCCTGAGCTTAAAAGGAACCTAATATCTCTAGGCATGCTTGACCAAATGGGACTTAGTATTAAGCTTGAATCAGGCGAGCTGAGAATTTCAAATGGTGATGGGGTAGTTATGACAGGTTACAAAAGAAATGGGGTCTATGTTCTGAATGGGGAAACCATAACTGGTGTATCTGGAGTGACAATAAGCTCTAGTAATAACAACACCTTGCTGTGGCATCTTAGATTAGGACATATGAGCTTGAGAGGTTTGAAGGAATTACAGAAGCAAGGGGTTCTTGGCAGCAGCCAAATCTCAGAACTGGAATTTTGTGAAGGCTGTGTACTAGGCAAAGCTACAAAAAATAGCTTTGGAAAATCAGTTCATACAACCAAAGGCATCCTTGAATATATACACTCAGATTTATGGGGACCAGCACAGACACTATCACTAGGAGGCAACACCTATTTCTTGTCTCTCATAGATGATTATTCAAGGAGAGTATGGGTTTATGTCTTGAAGCACAAGGATCAGGTATTTGGCAAATTCAAAGAGTGGAAATCCCTGGTTGAAAATCAAACTGGAGTGAAGGTGAAGAAACTCAGGACTGACAATGGTCTTGAGTTTTGCAATCAGGAGTTTGATAGCTACTGTGCAGATCATGGCATTGCAAGGCACAAAACTGTAAGGCTGACCCCTCAACAAAATGGGCTAGCCGAGAGGATGAACAGAACCCTGATGGACAGAGTAAGAAGCATGATGATCCAGGCAGATCTTCCAAAAGGATTGTGGGCTGAGACTCTGTTAACAGCATGCTATCTTGTAAACCTTAGCCCCTCTGCAGCACTTGACTTCAAAACTCCATTTGAGAAATGGCATGGAAAACCAGCAGACTATAGCAGCCTCAAAGCATTTGGATGCCCAGCCTATGCACATGTGAGCCAAGGCAAGTTAGCTCCAAGAGCCCTTAGAGGAAAGTTCATTGGGTATCCTGAGGGTGTCAAGGGATTCAAGCTGTGGTGTACAGACCTTACTCCACCAAAATGCATAATCAGTAGAGATGTGAGATTCAATGAGGAAGCTGCACTGGAAATGAAGAAACCTACTGACAGAAATGCACAAGAGGATAAGGAGAGAACCAAGATACAGTTGGAGGTGGAGCCCTACACCAAAGAAGCTTCAGAAGACAAAGATGAGCCTGATCAAGAAGCTGCTGACCAAGAAACTGATCATGTACAGCAGACTGAAGCTCAGCATCAGGAATACCAGCTGACAAGAGACAGAGAAAGAAGAAAAGCAAAAGCACCTGTCAGATATGGTTATGCTGACCTGATAGCCTATGCATTGACAGCATCTCATCAAATTGATGATGAGGAACCCAAGAGCTACAAAGAAGCTATCCAAGGTCCATACAGAGAGGAGTGGAAAAAGGCCATGGATGAAGAAATCTATTCACTGAAAAAGAACAACACATGGGAGCTTATTAAAAGACCTGCCAACAGCAGAACAGTAGGTTGTAAATGGATCTACAAAGTCAAAGATGGACTAACAGCAACTGAACCTAGAAGATTCAAAGCTAGGTTAGTAGCTAAAGGCTACACACAGAAGGCTGGAGTGGATTTCAAAGAGGTGTTCTCACCAGTAGTTAGACACACTTCAATCAGAGTGCTACTGGCCTTAACAGCTGTAAAAGACATGGAGCTTGATCAACTCGATGTCAAGACAGCCTTTCTACATGGAAGACTAAATGAGGACATCTTAATGACTCAGCCTGAAGGGTACACAAGTTCTGAGTCTGCTGACTGTGTGTGTCTGCTGAAAAGGTCACTGTATGGGCTGAAGCAATCACCCAGACAGTGGTACCTTAGGTTTGATGAGTTTATGGTCACTCATGGGTACCTAAGGTGTAGCTATGATGTATGTGTTTACTACAAGCCTATACAATCAGGAAACTACATATACCTGCTGTTATATGTGGATGATATGCTGATTGCTTGTAATGAAAGAGAAGAGATTGAGGCCTTGAAGCAGTTGCTGAACTCAGAATTTGACATGAAAGACTTGGGTCCAGCTAAGAAGATTTTGGGAATGGAAATAATAAGGAACAGGAAGAAGGGTACCATGATCTTGTCTCAAAGGAAGTATCTAGAGAAGGTACTTGGAGCTTTTGAGATGACTAGCAGCAAGTCAGTTGTAACCCCTCTAGCATCCCACTTCAAGTTATCTTGTGCTCAGTGTCCCAGCACAGATGAAGAGAGAAGTGAAATGACAAAGGTTCCCTATGCAAATGCAGTTGGCTGCATGATGTATGCAATGGTGCTTACAAGACCAGATTTAGCTCATGCTTTAAGTGTTGTAAGCAGGTTTATGGCTACCCCAGGGAAGGAACACTGGAAGGCTGTTAAATGGGTGCTGAGATATTTGAAAGGCACACAAGGGTATGGCCTGGTATATGGAAAATCAGCAGGGAAGGTTGCAGGTCTCTGTGGCTATGTTGACTCAGACTATGCTGGTGACTTAGACAGAAGGAGATCTCTGACTGGTTATATGTTTTTCCTGGATGGTTGCCTTGTTAACTGGAAGGCAAGTTTGCAGCAAGTTGTAGCCTTGTCAACTACAGAGGCAGAATACACTGCTGCAACAGAAGCTGTCAAGGAGGCTCTGTGGCTGAGGGGATTGACTGCAGAACTGGGAATGAAGCAGGAGACTGTGGATGTTCATTGTGACAGCTCAAGTGCAATTTACTTGAGTAAGAACCCAGCCCACCATGAGAAGACTAAGCACATAGATATAAAGCTACATTTCATCAGAAATGTAATCTCCAAAGGTGTGATTAGCATGGTGAAGGTGCATACAGATGACAACCCTGCTGACATGCTTACTAAGGTCGTGACTACAGCTAAGTTCAAGAGCTGCTTGGACAAAGCTGGGCTGAGTAATTTCTGAAATACTCAGGATGGAGAAACCAGAATCAGGGAATGATTTGTTCAAGGTGGAGAATTGTTGTATTGTGAAGCAAATCAGTTGGTCAAAACGACCAGCTGATGTCGCGTTTTGAAAAGCAGCTGACTTGTTCCAGAAACGGCATGAGTGAAGGTCGTTTTTGTTTAAGTGATGCACGGGAGTTTCACGTGCATGGAGACGTTGCTTTCTTGATCAGTTAAGTTCGGTAACTCACATGGAAATCACGTGAGTTTCTGGGTTTGTTACTTAGCTGTTATATACAGCAGATTCTGGAAAACAGAGAGAGCTGAGAGAGATACTTGGATTGGAGAGAAAGAGAGGTTTCTTGAAGAGTGTCTTTGTAATCAGTGTAGATAGCTTTCTGTAATCTCTATGAGCATTGAATAAATGGGTTCGGTTTCTCCCGTGGATGTAAGCTAGATTGAATCTAGCTGAACCACGTTAAACACTGGTGCATTTCATAGTTTCTGTTTTAGTTCCAGTCTCTGCACATTTTCTTGAGTTGATTTTTGGGCATCTTGAATTGTTTGATTTTGATCTTGGGAAGTGTTTCAAGTTGTTTGGATTATTAGCACACTTAAACACTACACTACCAAATTTGTTCATCCTTCTTTAATTTTCTTATTAATTCCTTTCATTTATTTATAGACGAACCTAAAATTCTTAATAAACGTTAAAAATATGAATTGTTAGTTAATGATTAAAAACGTTAAGAGGACTTATCTGGAAAATTCTAATCATTAGTTATTACAACAAGAACTACATTGTAAAAGGATGAGAACACCATATACTGTACCTAGTATGGAAGTAAAAAAATCAAACGAACTTGAAGCTGAAAAACAAGGAGGATTCCCACATGAAATAAATAATAAAAATATACATCTAAATTATAAGATATTTAAATGTATTATATATTATTTGTAATACATTTTTTATTATTGCCAATAACATATTTTATATTATTAACAAAAAAAAATTGGTACTGCTTATTATTTGAATCAATGTAAATGGAAGTTAATTAAATATAAATAAAAATTTCTATAATTTTTTAAATTTATGTAATATATGTATCATTAAATAATTGAATTAGAATAAGTTGATTTACCTATAATATTGTTATCTTAGTAATAATTAATTTAATTTGTCTCTGGGCCCTGACTGAATAGTATCATGGGGAGCTAAAGGATAAAAAATAAATTTGATTTTGTCCCACCCTCAATTTTTTTTAATAATTTTAATTAATTAGTTAAATTATTGATTGCTTTTCCCAACTTATCCTGTTGGAGGTACGGTTCCAATGGATATGTTTTTCTCTATTTATCCCTCTCCTATGTTGTGACTTGATCGAAAACAATCAACCAAGATCCCCCAAGTCTGCACTAAACACTCTGATATTTGACTAAGAAACAAATAAGAATCGACAAGATACCCAAAAGAAATCAAAGAATAGTAAACAACAAGAACAATTTAAGTGGTTCAGCCTGGAGATGGCTTACATCCACTGAAGAACAGAGCAACACTTTTATTCAATCACCAGGAATCAAGATACAAGCCTATAGATGAAGTTACAAGCTTTACACACGCTGAGTTATCATTCACAAAGGCTCGTTATATAAGCCTTAGGAACCCCAGAAAGCACCCCCATTCGTCAGCTATTCCTCTGTGTTTCTGAACCCAGATTCTTTCCCGCTCTTGTAACAGAATCAACGACCTTCAAGCCACGTGTCTTTTTCACATTGATTGAAGATTACAAAACGCACTTCACCAATGTCGTATTGAATAAGTAAAGCATGTGACAGTCACGTGCTTCACTAATTCACATATGGATGAGAAAATGGCTTTGTCATACGGCCCTGCATGATATTAATCTGACAAGTCGTATTCTGTACAAGCAACGAGCTGACATGTCGTATAGCCTCTGTGAAACCAGTTTCACAGCTCACACTTCAACATTCTCCACCTTGAGCTTGAAACCCTCTTGAATCTGTTTACTCTTCTCTTCAACAATCTGTCTCTCATTTCTGACAGATTCCTGCTAGTTCTAAGCAAAGCTTAAACTTAGCAGTTGTTACTGGTTTAGTCAGCATGTCTGCAACATTTTTGTCTGTATGAATCTTCTGCAGCCTCACTGTAGCTTTCAACACTTCCAGCCTTATGAAATGCAGCTTGATGTCGATGTGCTTGGTCTTTTCATGGTGTGTTTGATTTTTGCTCAAACATATGGCACTTTGACTGTCACAGTTTATCATTATTGACCTCTGATCAACACCAAGCTCTTTAAGCATCCCTTTCAACCAGATGGCCTCTTTGACTGCTTCTGCTGCAGCTGTGTACTCTGCTTCTGTTGTTGACAGGGCTACCACACTCTGCAGTTGAGCTTTCCAGTTAACAGTGCAATTGTTGAATGTGAAAAGGTAACCTGTAAGAGATCTTCTTCTGTCCAGATCCCCAGCATAGTCAGAGTCCACATAGCCAACAATCTTACTGTCATCTTGCCTTTGTCCCCCATACATTATTCCATATGTTGCTGTCCCATTTAGGTACCTGAGAATCCATTTTACTGCCCTCCAATGTTCCTTTCCAGGGTTTGACATATACCTACTTACAACACTCACAGCATAGAATAAATCAGGCCTAGTTAGGACTATGGCATACATCAGGCAGCCTACAGCACTTGCATAAAGTACATTAGCCATCTCAGATCTCTTAGCTTCTGTTTTTGGACATAGTTGATCTGATAATATGAAATGGGGGGGCTAAGGGTGTTTGAACTGGCTTTGAGTTTGCCATTCCAAACTTATCAATTACCCTTCTGATGTATTCTTCTTGACTGAGAAACAAAATACCAGTTCTCTTGTCCCTGTGTAACTGCATTCCCAGAATCTTCCTTGCTGGACCAAGATCCTTCATGTCAAACTCTCCTTTTAGCTTCTGTTTCAGGTCTTCTATCATGCTCATGCTTACACTGGCAATAAGCATGTCATCTACATACAGTACCAGATAAATCATCATGCCTGATTCTTCTCTAAAGTAAACACAGCAGTCCAGGTTGCACCTCTGATATTTTTGCTCTAACATAAAGCTGTCAAACCTGAGGTACCATTGCCTTGGAGACTGTTTAAGTCCATACAGGGACTTCTTCAGATGACACACCCAATCAGCCTTTGATTTATCTATGAATCCTTCAGGCTGAGCGATTACTATATATTCTTGTAGTTCACCATGTAAGAATGCTGTTTTTACATCCATTTGTTCCAAATGCATGTTGTTAACAGCCACTAGTGATAGGATGATCCATATTGAGGCATGCCTTACTACAGGTGAAAACACCTCAGTAAAATCAATGCCCTCCTTTTGAGTGAAGCCCTTTGCAACAAGTCTGGCTTTGAATCTCACTGGTTCCACTCCTGTGATACCCTGCTTGAGTTTGTACACCCATTTACATCCTACTACCTTTTTCTTTTCTGGTTTTTCCACAAGAGTCCAGGTATTATTCTTGTATAAAGAATCCATTTCTTCCTTCATGGCTTTCAACCACTGGTCTGCATTCTTCCCTGAAACAGCTTCCTTGTAAGTTTTAGGTTCATCATAATCCAGTTCATGAGCTGCTGTTAATGCATATGCAATCAGATCTGCATATGCATACTTCTTTGGTGCTCTTATTTCTCTCCTCTCTCTATCCCTGGCCAGCTGATAATCATGCAAAGTTGTCTGATTTTCTGGAGTCTCATCAGAATCTTCTGCATTTCTTTCTTCATCTTCTGATGTCTCATGTGAAGTTGCATCTCCAGTTTTTCCAGTAAGCTCCACCTTAATCTGATCTCCCAGTACCCCAGTGTCTTTGTCTGAATTTTCAAGCCTTTGTGCATAGCCTTTAAGCATTTCTTGTTCATTGAAAATCACATCTCTACTGACTATGCACCTGGGTGGTTTTAGGTCAGAACACCAGAGCCTATAGCCTTTCACACCCTCTGGATATCCAAGGAAGACACATTTCAGAGCCCTAGGCTCCAGCTTTCCTTGCCTTACATGTGCAAATGCTGGGCAACCAAATATCTTCAGATCAGAATAGTTAGCTGCTTTGCCTGACCACATTTCTACAGGTGTTTTAAAGTCTATGCCACTGGATGGACTTCTATTGATTAAGTAACAAGCTGTCATCAAAGTTTCAGCCCACAGAGACTGAGGAAGTTTTGAATGAATTAACAAACATCTTACTTTATCCATGAGAGTTCTATTCATCCTCTCAGCAAGTCCATTTTGCTGTGGAGTATGTCTTACTGTCTTGTGCCTCACCACTCCATTCTGAGCACAGAATTCATTGAATTGTTGATTACAAAATTCTAACCCATTATCAGTCCTTAGCCTCTTGACCTTTCTCCCTGTTTGTGTTTCTACCAGTGCCTTTCACTGCTTAAACTTCTCAAAGACTTCATTCTTATTCTTTAAGAGGTACACCCAAACCATTCTAGAGTAGTCATCAATCAAGGATATGAAGTATCTAGCTCCACCTAAAGAAGTTGTCTGTGCTGGCCCCCACAGATCAGAGTGGATGTAATCTAAGGTTCCTTTGGTCTTATGCACTGCAGTTTTGAAGCTAGTTCTAGAGGATTTTCCTAGGACACACACCTCACAGAACTCAACAGAACCTATTTTATCATCCCCCAAGACTCCCTGTTTTTCTAATATCTTCATCCCTCTTTCACTCATATGCCCCAATCTCATGTGCCACATTAGTGTTTTGTTTGGATTTCTACTGGTTGAGACACTCACATCCCCTGTAATGGTTGTCCCTTGCAGCACATACAAGCCATTGTTTTTGCATCCTTTCATTATCACCATGGATCCCCTAATTATCTTCATTACCCCAGATTCCATTTTAATGATGCAGCCCATTTGATCAAGGATTCCTAGTGATATTAAGTTTTTTTTTAGCTCAGGAACATGCCTCACTTCACTTAATTCCCTAATCACCCCATCAAACATCCTAAGCCTAATGGTTCCAATTCCAACCACTTTACACAGTGAGTTGTTTCCCATCATGACTTCCCTACCATTAAAATGCCTATAACTGGAAAATAGATTTCTATCAGGGCACATGTGATAAGTATATCCAGAATCCAATACCCACTTACCATTGGTTTGAGTTCCAGTGACTAGAAGAACACCAGCTGAGTCATAGCCATCATCCTCTTTTTCTTCTGATGCAACAGCATCATCTCCATTCTTCTTGGGTCCATCTCTTTCCTTGTTCTTTCTCTCTGGACAGTCCTTCTTGAAATGTCCCTCTTTGTGGCACTGGAAACATTTCAGATTCTTATTCTTTGACTTTGATTTACTGCGTTTTCTGTTCTTGTTATTGTAATCCTTCTTATCTGGTCTACCCCTTGCTGTTAAGCCTTCTCCATCTTTTGCTTCTGATTTTCTTGTAACTTCTTTTGAACTGAGAGAATCTTTCACATCAGACATAGTTATTGACTGCCTTCCATACAACAATGTGTCCACGAAGTGCTCATAGGAAGGTGGGAGTGATGATAACAAGATTATAGCCTTGTCTTCATCTTCCAGTTTCACATTGATATCTTCAAGATCAAGAATGATCATGTTGAAGTTGTCAATGTGATTTGCCAGAGAGCTACCCTCCTCCATCTGCAGTGTATACAGCATCTTCTTGGTGCAAAGTCTCTTGGTTAAGGACTTTTTTGTATAAAGATCTTCTAATTTTTTCCAGAGGCCTGCAACAGTTGTTTGATCCCCCACTTCCCTCAGAACTCCATCACCCAGACTCAAGATTAAGGTGCTATGAGCTTTGTCTAATGCATCTTGCATTTCATCTCCACTGAGCTTGCTGGGTTTCTTTTCTGATCTTGGATCCCCCAATGTCTCTTCAAGCCCTTGGTGAACCAACAAAGCTCTCATCTTTAGCCGCCATAGATGGAAGTCATTCTCTCCTGTAAATTTCTCTACTTGAAACTTAGAAGTTGCCATTTCTTGGTTCAAGAATCAGAGTTGTTGGGCTCTGATACCAATTTGTTGTGACTTGATCGAAAACAATCAACCAAGATCCCCCAAGTATGCACTAAACACTCTGATATTTGACTAAGAAACAAATAAGAATCGACAAGATACCCAAAAGAAATCAAAGAACAGTAAACAACAAGAACAATTTAAGTGGTTCAGCCTGGAGATGGCTTACATCCACTGAAGAACAGAGCAACACTTTTATTCAATCACCAGGAATCAAGATACAAGCCTATAGATGAAGTTACAAGCTTTACACACGCTGAGTTATCATTCACAAAGGCTCGTTATATAAGCCTTAGGAACCCCAGAAAGCACCCCCATTCGTCAGCTATTCCTCTGTGTTTCTGAACCCAGATTCTTTCCCGCTCTTGTAACAGAATCAACGACCTTCAAGCCACGTGTCTTTTTCACATTGATTGAAGATTACAAAACGACACTTCACCAATGTCGTATTGAATAAGTAAAGCATGTGACAGTCACGTGCTTCACTAATTCACATATGGATGAGAAAATGGCTTTGTCATACGGCCCTGCATGATATTAATCTGACAAGTCGTATTCTGTACAAGCAACGAGCTGACATGTCGTATAGCCTCTCTGAAACCAGTTTCACAGCTCACACTTCAACATCCTAGTATATAAAACCTTGCCAAACATAGGATAAGCTTTGGATTGGGAAAAAAAGGGTCCATGTTCATAATCAAAGTTTTTCTTTTAAGGTAAAGTTATCAAATTATTAAAAAAATTATTTTAGTTTATTATTATGAAATAAATTTAATTAATTAGTACGTGTTAGATTTCATCCCCGGGTTTTTCAATGATAAGTAAAAAATTCTAATTTCTAATACAACACGTATAAAATAGAATCAACGAAACAGTAAAAGATACTCTATTCAAGGTTCGTGACACCATTGATATTATAAAAACACATGATCAATTACGCAGGAAGGAAACAAAATAATTAAGGTAATACAAAAGTTGATTGAAATTGAAAAGGTTATCAAACACTCATTTATAATTTAACGACGTTACAGAAAACAATTCTAGCGGAAGCAAAAGAGCAATTGACAAGTGAAGGAGTCAATGCCTAGTCAATGTCTGTGTTACCCCGGTGATCTAAACTCCAGAGAACTAATCTGGTAGACACCATCACTCATCTTTAGGGATGGCAAAACATCGGGTCGGGCTCGGGCTTGGCCAAACCTGACCCGACCGATCAATAAAAAACTAAAGCCTGACCCTAAAAAATCCCTACATATTTTTAGTTAGGGTCGGGTCGGGTCGGGCCAAGGTAAGCCCGACCCTACCAAAATTCAATTCTCAATGTAATTTTTCCAATTTTAATTTTCAAAATCCATAATGAAAAATACATAATAAAATTAAATTAAAAACACACAATGTAATTTTTCAACAATTCTAACCAAATCAATTCTATAACCCAACATAAAAGAAAAAATCTTATACAATAATACAAATAAAAACTCATAATTCAATTCCATAATCAAACTTTTTTTTTTTGTAAAGAGGGTCGGGTCGGGTCGGGCTGGCTTTAAGCCCGACCCTGACCCTAAATTCATTCGGGCTTTAAAATTGAAGCCCGACCCTAACCCAAAACCCGAAAATTCGGGCCAAAGCCCTAATAATTAGGGTCGGGCTAATCGGACTAAAATTCGGGCCGGGCTAAATTGCCAAGCATACTCATCTTATGGATACGTGGCCCTTCACACGTGACCCACTAGATCAGAGCCCATAAATCTATATCTCTATATTATATAAGTAGCGTCATGTTTTAGTCAAACTATTATTTATAGAGATGCTAATGGCTTTTCAAACTATTATTTATGTCAACTTTTGGTTCTCTACTTTTCTTGCTCTCTGCGTGGAGCTTCTCAATTTTTTTATTTCTTGTATTTAATTAAGGTACTCATTTTGTCTCCCATAAGCTGATCTGTTGCGTTTTTTTATTTCTTTTTGATTTTTTAATCTTTGCTTAACATCACTTATCTAATGACCATAAGTATTTATTTAATCTCATAATCTCTTTTAAAATTTATTATTATTGTTAGTTAATTTTTTAATAGAATTTTTGATGATTAAATAAGTTATTTTACCGTTACAAACAAAAGCTCAAATTTTGGATTTTTGAGAGTAAAGGTTGATAAGCTTTTTAAAATGTTAAAATTTTAAAACTATCATTTACTTATTTGACAATCTTATTTCATTTCTTTCACAACATAATTTTAAAAGAAATAAAAAATATCGTTAACAATCAAATAATTAATTCTTTTTTATTTAAAAATTTTACTTGTAAAAGCTCAACTAATAAAGCTATAGTAAAATAAGCTCTATTTAAAAAATTATACTAACGCTCGTACACTAAAAGCTTTTCTTGTATTGTCATGAATTTAATCAACTGAAAAGAAAAAAGTTAGTTGGTTTTGAGCTACAACATTTTAGTTACAAAACTCTTCAACATATCCCCTATTCCAACTCGTCAAATGTGTTCATCACTGCCCCGTACGCTCTTCAAACTAAAATATATTTAAAATCAAAACTCTGATTGGACGTAGTCTTTTATATATACAGAGATGGATGTCATTAAACCTCTAAGGAATGAGCAAACTTTATGTTATTTATAAATGAAAGAGTGGAAAATTCTATGATGCCGTAATTAAAATTACGGTATCAATGTCGTAATTATTATGAACCGTTAGATTAAATCAACGATTTACAAAAATTATAAAATAATAAAATTTTTAATTAAATTAAATCTAACCGGTTGTAAGCCGGTTAAGTATTTTTTAAAGATAAAATCTTTAAAAAATTTGACCGGTGTAAGTTTAAAGGAAAAAAAAACGATTTACCTTTTAAAGAAATAAAAAATTAGAAAGGGAAACTTCCGTTCATGTTTTTCATTAAACCCTAATTAACGAATTCCTAAAGAAAAGTTGTGCCTGTGGATCGAAACTAAAAAAGAGATATGGGGGAAAGATTTGAGGAACTCTCATACGTCTACAGATTGCAGCCATTCTTGAGTTGATTTTCTGTCTTGATTTTCTATCTTGTTTGAATTGCTGAGTCTCTGTTGTTGCTACCTCTATCTTGGTTTGGCCGTCATCACCTGTGCAAGGTAAATTTAATCCTCTGTCTAATTCGAATTGCTAAGCATTTTAGTTTTCTTTCATGGTCATAATTTGTTAATGGCATTGAATCTAAGAATTAAGAAGTCGCTGCAAGTGTTTGGGTTTGCATAGTTTTATTTCATAGTCATAACCAACCCCTCACGATTCTTAAAAACTAGAACAAACGGACGACAGTACATGAGAAAAATAAACCAAGCAATTTTGATATATCTGGGACCCCTTTTTGAATCATCAACACCCATAATAATTCATTTTCAAGGAATCTAGGAGCCAATAAAGTAGTAACATGAAAATCCTCTGAAAACCATATTCATCATTTTAAGTAACTAGATACTCAAGCACAATGAGAATATGGCAAGAATTCTTTCAACATACCAGGAGGAATAGACAAAACGAAAAAATGCATAGACAGCTTCATGAGGCACTCCAGGAATTTTGAAACCATTCTTTACTTTTGATGCAAAAAACTAAGAAAGTGAACATCAGTCACGAACCCGTTATACGAAAGAGCACTAATCAATCAAGAACTTGTATAATGTTTGCTCTTTAACTAACATATAATAAGCAATCAAGAGCGGAAGTAACAAAAAACATCTAAATGCAACAATCAACAGTTGATATGCTATAAACTAATCCAAATATATAACTACATGGTTCAAAAGGAATCTGAAGGATGCATCAAAGTTCTTATAAGAATAAACAAACAAGAATGGAATCAATGGGTCCAGCTACCTTGCATCATGGGTTTGGTACCCCAGTCATTTGTCTTATAGCCAATGACCCTTTAGATTGTGAAGAAAGATATTTAATGGCTGAGATTTAATATTTAGAAAATGGATAACCGGCTGAAGATGTTTTTTTGATCCTCAGATATTTATGAATCACCAACAGGTACAATCTCAGCATCGTCAAAATCCAAACTTTCTTTTGCCTTTGAGTGCTTATCCTCTGCACCAGGAACACCATCCCCACCACAGCCACTTGCTTCAGCCACAACCAAAGCGCCACAACTCATCAGGAAGTTTAGACCTTTCCTCTCCTTACATCCCCAAACTACCATTCTCTGATCCACGCCATGAGTTCTTACTCAGAAACCATCAACAACAAATGGGTTTTTCTTCAAAATGTGCATTTTCTTCCTCAGTATCTTCAACAAAAAAGTTTGATGGAAGCAGCAAAACAGAAGGTTTTGGGTTCGGGAGTGAAGAGATTTCTCGGCAACAACGTGCTTTACTCGACCAGCTCTAGAAGGTCTTAATGTTTTTTTAATAAAATCCAACACTGACTTTGGTAAATGACAAATGAGTGGGGTATCAAACCCATGATGTAAAGTAGTTTTGGCCTAGAATCAATACCATTCCCAAAGCTATTTGCTGAATCATACTGTTCGTGGGATTAAAATATTTCTACAAAGGAATCTTACAAAATCCAATCAATCAAACACACGTAGTCACTTGGAAATTCGTGTTCATCAGTTCAAGTAACAACAAAATTTGGTCAAATGAATGTTAAAAGAATGAATTTTTGAGTTGATATGAAACGAAGGAACGTGGGGAAAAGGAGAGGGTGTGAGGAAGGAGTAAGAATGAAACGGTGACGCTTTTGTGTGCGTAGTGGGGGAAACAGGTGGCGAGATGAGGAAGAGGCGGGTGACAAAAACAGAGGGAAATGGAAGGCACGCTTGAGTCCTTTATATTTATTTTTTTTGGTTTTTATTTGCTTTTAAAAAAAATTCTTTACTATATATAAAAAAATACCGTAGTTTTGATTAGGGATGGCAAAAATCCCCACGGGGACGGGTACCCTCGGGGATTTTCCCCATTCGGGGAGGGTACGGGGATAATTTTATACCCAATTTTTTATTCGGGGAAGGGACGGGGAAAATTTTTTACCCAATTTTTTATTCGGGGAGGGGACGGGGATGAGGTGGAATCCCCATCCCCTACCCATTTCCCCATTTAATTTTTATTTTTATTTTTAAAATTACTAATAAATAAAAAAATTATAAATATTGTTAAAAATAATAAATATCAAAATAGTTGTACGTTGGGAAAGTGGTCACCATTTTCCGGGAATTAGTGAAAGAGTATTAATTGAAGTTTTCACCAACTGTTTATTGCTTTGATTATACTGGTAGTAGTTCTTCTACTAGATCTACAGGGGATTCTTATAAGAAAGCAACCAAATGGATGACAGGTTTTGATGATTATGTAAACAATGGAGATTGTGCAGTTGTTGCAGATGAATTATATTCATATTTGGATGAGAAAGTTATACCCCGGATGGAAAATTTTAATATTTTGAGTTGGTGGAAGACAAATGCTAATAGGTATCCTACATTAGCTCGAATTGCTAGAGATATTTTGGCAATTCTAATTACAACAGTTGCTTCTGAATCAGCTTTTAGCACCAGTGGTAGAGTTGTGAGCTCATACCGTAACAAACATCATCCAAGCACATTAGAGGCCTTAATGTGCTGTCAAAGTTGGTTACGAGCTTATAATAACAGTATGAGTTTATTTTACATTGTAATTATATTATACAGTTATTAATATTTGCACTTATAAGTTACGTTACTTATATCATTTTCATTATTTTAGGTTTGAAATATGAGGTTATCTCTCAATTTGCTACATTTCTCGAGGAAGAACAGAAGGAGCAGGACGAGCAGAAGGTAAATAGTTTTATTAAAAATATTAATTAAGTATTTACATTTATTTCATTTATTTTATTGCCGATATAAAAATAATTTTTTTCTTTTTATTGTAGGATTATGAAGATTGAATCATTGACAAAGATAATTATTTTAATGATTTATATTTTGAATGTGACTTTGTAATGGATCAATATTAATGTAAGATATATTTTGAACTTTATTTTTATCTGAATTTTTTTTTATTTTAATATGATTAATTTAAAATCGAAAATAAAAAAAATATATTAGACTATTAGTAATTCGGGGACCGGGGACCGTCGGAGATCCCCTGTTATTATTCGGGGAGGGGATGGGGATTCTCTTAAGCAATTCTGACGGGGACGGGGAGGGGACGGGGACATATGCAAAATATCGGGGATGAGTATGGGGAGATTGGTCCCCTCCCCTCCCCTCCCCATTGCCATCCCTAGTTTTGATGGTGAAATTGATATGACATTTTGTTAAGAATTTATCGTATCCCGATAAATTGAATGAACGTGTTTCTTTTTCTTTCTTTTTTTTTGCGCTTTTAGGTAGGTTTCGTGTGCCCCAATTTTCTCTCATTGTTCAATTCAATAAATGATTACGTGTCGTTTTTCAATTACTTCAGAATATTATCACCTTTTTGTAAGATTTTGGATACGAATAATTGAAAATGGAGTACGATTTTTGCAGGTAATTATTTTTCTGAATAATAGACTTCATTTATTTCCGAATAACCAATCAAAAATAACAAAGTAATTGCCTGGGATCTAGCCAAACATAAAAATCAAAGCATCAGAATTCAAATTTAGATAAAACATCTGTCATTTGATTACAAATATGAAAGACATGGCGAATCAAAATTTTTTATTTTCGTCGTAATAAGTATTGAACATCGTAATTCTATACCAATACTCTATCATTCCAAGACTAACTGAACAACATGTAAATTTTACTTTTATTTGAATTTAATGTTTTTGTTATCGAATTTACACCATTTTATTAAAGCATAAACTTCAAATGTTAATGTTGGATCCTTATCTAATAACTTAAATATTAATATGATTATTCAGAAAAAAAAGAATATTATGATAGATTCTTTAAAAATTTAAAGTCAATTTGTAACTGTGATGTTAACAAATCTATTTTTTTTTTCCAAATTTCATTTACATGATATTTGAATTCATATTCTTATATGAATTAATGATTAAAATGTGGTCTCATTAACATGATAATTATATTTATTTTTATTATTTTAAATTTTACTCTCACAACCATCAAACAATTCAAAAATCTTTAAAGAAAATGTCACATTACGCTCAAAGAATTAACATTCTCACATAAGAGTCACTCGGTAGCTAACTAAAACTTTAATTAAGTAAATACCTAAATATAATTTCTTAAATGATATAATTTTGTAGTTTGATTAATATTTCAATTTTAAGTCAGACAACACTCAACTTGTTGCTGAGATAAAGCAAAAGGTCAAGTTCTCATTAGATTTAGACGACTTTGTTTGATTAATTGGTTGACTATTCATCCAATTTGGATCGTTTGCTTTTTTGAGGCAGAAGTTCCGTGAATATATCATCTTCCTTTTGATTTACACTAAAAGTAAATGGATTCTTAAAGCAATTAATTATTTAGTATCAACATAGCAATTTAGATATTTGCCAAGTTTGTTACAAAAATCTTCATTTTTTTTGCTAAATAATGTATCCATATAAAATACATATATGTTACTTTAATAGGCAGTTCTAGCCAATTTTGATATATCTTTCTAACTTTGGCTTAATAATTTTACTAATTCAAATTAATTCTATAGATTTATAATGTGACAATAATAAATTAACTTTAAGGTTATTTTAATATTGTATTATAATGTGCTATTATTTACGATTTATAATTAAAAAATTGTTAAATCTTTTATTGATAACTAAGTTATGAAACAATTTTAATGTTTAAGGTTTAGATACTATTATATATCTATGAATACAAATTCTTAATATAAAGTTGAGACAATCTTTCTTAACAGCTTCCATTATGAGGAAATACATAATTTATATTATATAGAAAATTGTTTAATACAATGAAGAATCTTTATTGAAGATTTAATAAAATGTCATAAGATGTCAACATTAAATATTTTACCAAATACGATGCAACATAGTGTTAGTTTATAAAATTATATCTGCTTCAACCTACATACACATCTATTATTTGGTATACAAAAGAAAATAAGCACTACATTTTGTAAACTATAAAAAAAAGTATATTAAAGTAACATATACGTATATTCAATAAATTGAATCAAGGTCCTGTTCATGCAAGGAAGTTGGCTACCGTATAATTTTTTGTTTTTATAATTTCTCAAAAGGAATATCAATTGAATTAAAGTAACATATACTAAGATTGATAGATGATAGATGAATGTATAGATGATTATAAATGAGCATTAGGATTGATTGTCGAGTAAATATTAAAAATGATTTAATGAAATTGGTAGTTAATAAATGGCACATGAGGTGCTCGACAAAATATCTGTTAGGGTTTTTTTGTCTCATTTTAGGTAGATTAAGGCGTTGATGGTGCATTCATGCAAAGTCCTGTTTTGTAAGCTCATCATCTAGCACAAAAATTTTGCGACAACAAGCTTAAGAGGCTATTTTGGATTTCTATAAAATCGCGCATGCAACAGGGCCTATCGCAATCGAACCTACTTTTTAAGTGACATGCATTGTCTCTTGGGCGATAGGTGTCTGTCTCCCCAAATTACAGAAATCTTGTTTCTGTAATTTTAAGTGACAAATGCTCATCTCCTGGGAGACAGGTGGTTGTCTCACCAAATTACAGAAAACTTATTTAACTAATTTTGAGCGACGAATGCTCGTCTCTTGGGAGACAGAAACTGTCGAGTGAAATCAAAACCACTAAAATATAATTTAGTTTTCTCAGCAACAGACTATACTAGTCTCCAAAATACATTAAAGGATTCCATCACCACTAAACCAGTAGTATTTTAGTTGTTTAAAGAAATAAGTAAATTCCAAACCATCAAGTTATATATCACCAAACCAACAACATAAATAACAAACATTTAAATTTGTACCAAAAGGAAAAAAAACATTAGTATAAGTTAATTGAATTAGAAAATAACACTAAGTATAATGACATCATAATTTAAATTACAGCGACATGTGCATTTCCGCAGCTTACAGTTGGTGACAGTCACAAATTGACTGAATTTCATCAACCTATACATCCAACAGTCACTCATATACACAAAAAGAACAAAAAGAACAACTACACTAACAATATGCTGTGATAGTTGAGTTATACTTTATACATGGCATTGTCACTATAATGTGAGTTCGTTAGTATCACATTTATATAGAATATACAAAAACTCAAGTGCAGCGCCAACAACTTCATTAAACTCTCATTCACTATCAGTGTGAGGCAAATCATTTTCAATATCCTTTTCTGTAGGTTAATCCGCATAGCAATCTCCATCATCATTTGCTGGCATCCTCTCAAGAGAAGCTTCTATTGCTATCACCTGCTCAATGTGAACCTCATCATTCAAATCAGGGAGAACAAACTTATTCTCGTCTGCTAAGTCAAACCAGTCCATTTCCGCCTCAGGTTCTAGTGAAACAATAGACGGCTCAGTTGGCATTTCGTCCTGATCATATTTTAATATGCAGACATTAATAAGTGAAAACAAAGTAATAATTAAGAAGAAGAAGAAGAAGAAGAAGAAATAATAATAATAATAATAATAATAATAATAATAATAATAATAATAATAATAATGATGATGATGATGATGATGATGACATTACTAAAAAACAAAAACAACATTTACAATAATAAAGAAAAATAATGATAATAGTAATACATTTTAATAAAGTTATTAATAATAATTGTGATAATAATAATGTATATATATGTTTTAATTGTGTGTGTGTTTACTATTTTTATTTTGAATTAATATTAAGCACAAACTGTGTTTTTTGGGCGACAGGGGTTGTCGCCTGTACGACAAGCATTGTCGCCCCAAAACACGGAAACTGAATTCGGACGACATAAGCCCGTCACACGGGTGACAATGCTGTTGCCTAAAAACAAAAAATGTGTTCGTGCAACGTGGGTCTGTCGCACGGGGGACATGCCCATGTCTCTCAAAAACACAGAAACTGTGTTTGTGCGATGGGTGAACAAAAACACTATAAATTTATAAACAGATCAACTTTAGCAAACTTTGGCCAAAAAAATAAAAATTACAGCTAAGACTACTACTATTTTACATACATATTTGTCATAAAAATCACAAATTATTGGCTTTATATACTTTCTTATACTATTTATGGTGTAAATCACAAACAAAAAACTGTTAAGGTTATGGGGCCCCAACAATTCTTCTGTGCGCTTGTGGGTGTAAATCCTTCTGTGTAATTCCATTGAGGTGGCAGTAAGGTTACCTAGGGCGTAACTGCCCGGCCTGTTGGCACAATTACAAGTGTATGCAACCCCTCATGTCCATCTACCGCTTAGTATGGGGCTCTGCGCTTCCATTGTATAAGGAAATAAAGTTGCACCTTGACTATCAGCTTAAGCTTTTAGCCCAATGGTAAGCGCTTGATCCTAACAAAAACAACCAATAACAATTTTTTTCAACTCATGCCCACATATTGTTGAACCCATTCTTCTTTTAATCAATTTTTCCACCATCAACCCAATGAACAAGAAAATCAAACCCAACCAATAACTACTTATGAAATCTCAAAAAATAAGAAAATTAAAGGTATTTAAAAATTTTACACTTTGATAAAGTAACTAACCTCTTACAAACTCCAATACCAGTGGCATATCCTGACCGCCGTCAATCGTCACTGGTCGGTGGCCTTTTCCGACCACCCATACTTGTCTTCTTCATGGGTTATATATGCTCTTTGTGTTTATTTGCTTTTGTTCTAGCAACTAAGAGTAGGGGAGTGGAGTGGAAAATGCTTTGATTCTTGATGTGAGAGCAAGACACTTCCATTACTTTTTTGCGCTGGAGAAAGAGAAAATTCACTCTTTTACACAATTGATATTTAGTGTAATTGGATAATATAATTATCTAATGAATTTCAAACCATTTTTAATTGTTACTTTTTTTTTAGATTTTCAACATGTCTTTTACATTTTTGCCTTTAAATACTAATATTATACGTGTATGTATAATAATTGTAAAAGAGATAAGTGAGAATACAATTAATTTCACCATCCGACTGAAATTATATCAAATCTCGGAAGAGGTATTTTAAAATAACTCTTATTTTATTCATTGGAAAATTGGGAACGGTAAGTTGCAGTACAGTTGTTGCTTTTTTGTTTTTGTTTTTATTTGCTTTTAATTTTTTTAATCTATATAAGAAATTACCGTAGTTTTGATGGTGAAATTGATATGATATTTTGTTAAGCATTTATTGTATCGCGATAAATTGAACGAACGTGTTTCTTTTTCTTTTCTTTTGTTTTTCTTTTGCACTTTTCGGTCGGTTTCTTGTGGACTTGCCTGCTTACGCATCCTTTTTTTTAATTAATTCGGAATATTATTACCTTTTTGTAAGATTTTGGATACGAATAATTGAAAATGGGGTTCGATTTTTGCAGGTAATTATTTTTCTGAATAATACTTCATTTATTTCTGAATAACCAATAAAAAATAACAAAGTAATTGGCTGGGATCGAGCCAAACATAAAAATCAAAGCGACAGAGTACAAATTTAGTTAAAACATCTGCCATTTGATTACAAATTTGAAAGACATGGCGAATCAAAAATTTTTATTTTGGTCGTAATAAGTATTGAACAAGTACTCTGTCATTCCAAGACTAGCTGGACAACATGTAAATTTTACTTTTGTTTGAATTTAATGTTTTTGTTATCGAATTTACACAATTTATTAAAGCATAAACTTCAAATGTTAATGTTAGATCCCTATCTATCTAATAACTTAAATATTAATATGATTATTCAGTGAAAAAAAATATAATGACAGATTCATTAAAAATTTAAAGTCAACTTGTAACCGCAATATTAATAAATCTATTGTTTTTTCGAATTTCATTTATGTGATATCTGAATTCATATTCTTATATGAATTAGCGACTAAGATGTGGTCCCGTTAACATGATAATTATATTTATTTTTATTAATTTAAATTTTACTCTCACAACCATCAAACAATTCAAAAATCTTTAAATAAAATGCCACATGATGCTTAGTGAATTAACATTCTCACATGGGAGATCAACTAGAGTCTTATCTAAAATTCTAAATCTAAATCACTCGGTGGCTAACTAAAATTTTAATTAAATAAATACCTAAATATAATTTCTTAAATGATATAATTTTGTAGTTTAATTAATATTTTAATCTTAAGTCACACAACACTCAACTTGTTGCTAATATAAAGCAAAAGGTCAAGTTCTCATTATATTCAGGGGACCTTGTTTGATTAATTGGTTGACTAGCCAAAGTTTTCATTTTTTTGCCACATAATGTATCCATATAGAATACGTATATGTTTCTTTAATAGGTAGTTCTAGCTAAATTTGATATATCTTTCTAACTTTGGCTTAATAATTTTACTAATTCAAATTAATTCTATAGATTTATAATGTGACAGTAATAAATTAACTTTAAGGTTATTTTAATATTGTATTATAATGTGCTAATATTTACAATCAATAATTAAAAGATTTTTAAATCTTTTATTGATAACTAAGTTATGAAACAATTTTAATGTTTAAGGTTTAGATCATATTATATATTTATGAATACAAATTCTTAATATAAAGTTGAGACAATCTTTCTTGACAGCTTCTATTATGACGAAATATTTTATAAAATTAAATATTTTACCAAAAAAGATAACTTGCTATTATTTGTATTCAAAAATATTAATAATAATGTCATAAGATGTCAACATTAAATATTTTACCAAATACGATACAACATAATGTTAGTTTATAAAATTATATTTGCTTCAATCTACATACACATATATTGTTTGGTATACGAAAGAAAATAAGCACTACATTTTGTAAATTATAAGAAAAAAGTATATTAAAGTAACATATACGTATATTCAATAAATTGAATCAAGGTCATGTTCGTGCAAGGAAATTCACCACTGTATAATTCTGTTTTTATAATTTCTCAAAAGGAATATTCAGTTGAATTCTTTTGATTTTTTATTTACTATTTATAAATAAAAGATTAAAAAAAGAGTTGAATTCAATTTATCACGAGAAGATAGAGTGATTTAGAGATTTTAAATAGTTTTATTTTCTTTTCACAAAGAGAATAGACGGTGTGGTCTGCGTAGAGATGGGGCCCATCTCGTACGTCCATTTGACGAAAATCTTGTGATTAGAACCGGAGAAGCAATCATGGTGGGACGCGTGGACAACGGATAGGAGTGAAAGAAAATGGGGCGGCTATTTAAGGGTTGGTGGAGGCTGACGAAAACGAAAGGAAAGACAGAAAAGACGGTGTCGTTGTAAAGCGGGGGTGTTTTTTTTACATGAAAAAGATTAGTGGGCCCACGTGATGTCTCGTTTATGGGGTCCATGGTTTTCTTTATTTTTAGAGTAATCATATTAGACGGAAAACTTGGATAGAGCAGTAGAGCACTCAAGCAAATAGAATACTGTACGTATCGGTGCCGGTTTACACTAATATAAATAGAAGACTCTGTATATGGGTGCATATCAATAATCTAATTACAAATTTTTATATAAATTTATTTTATATAAATTAACATGACATAATAAAATTAATTAAATTAAATATTTTTTATTTTACATAATTTATTTTATTATTTTATATTTTTACTTGACCAATAATTTATGCATCAGTTTGTATAAAATAAATTTATATAAGAGTTTGTAACTCTATCATCACTATGACTTAGAAACTGAAATGACTTTACTTTAATGATAGAAAACTTATGTATTTTTATTATTTTTATCAAAATTATCATTTAAAAGTTATATTTATTACAAATTACCAACTTTTACTTTTTTATTATACCTTTATTTTTCACAATAATTGTGATTTAAAGATAACAATACCTTAATACCAAACAAAACTTCATTCACAATTCTTTTGTTAATTCATCGACTATTCAAGAAATTATAGTTATTTATTTTTTAAAACAAAGAAACTATTAATTTGTTTCATTCCAATCAAATTAAGCATATGTAAACCAATAGATGGACCATTAAACTTTCTTTATCGCCAAGTCGGTGCACAAAGAAAACGATTGTCGATGCATTAAGTATTGATACAAAGTATTAACATGATTTATTTTATTTTTAAATCATAAGCATGTTGTGTAGGGTACAGAATCTATGGTCAAGAGTTGATTGGGATCCACGTGAAGCTCATGTTGGACAAATCTCAACTATTGATTTAGTGCTTAATAGTCCACACAAGCTCAGCCGATCACCAAAATTGGTCCAACATTTTTATCCAAAATTGTGCAACCAAAGGACGATGTAATTCAACCACTTGGGCTACAGCCCAAGTGGCCAGGGCTGCTGCCCTCCAACTTGGAGGGTAGCACTTCGAATCCCCACAAAAGCATTGTGGGGGTATTTCCTTTCTCAATTTAAATTTGAGTGAAGGCAGTCCCCTTTCTTACCCATGAGTGAGGAATGAACATCCCTCGAATATTTGAGAGGGTTTAAATCTGGGCAGAGTTCCATCAGCACTAATGTCAGTTGGTCCCAGTACTAGTCTGATTTGTACATATCAGTTATAGTCTCATGTAATATGAGTTGTAATCTGAGCAATAGTCTCATGTAATAAAAAAAAAAAAGGACGATGTAATTCATAATTAATAAGGATCATTAATTCTGTCGGGTTTTGTAGCAAAATTATGGCTCAGAGGATTTTGGGACATATCTCGCGACCGAAAGTGCACATTTTATTTAGCAGGCTGATGAATTTTGTGTTGAAGACAGACTAATTAACTATGAATTACATCATTCTCTAGTTGCACATTCTGTCAACTAATAACATTATTTTGCTCCGAATTAAGGCCTGCATAAGCATGATGCCTATAATTAACTTGTGCAGCAGAAATGAAGGCAGATATTTAAAATTCAAACAGTAATGATCAACTTGCTCTGAACATCGAACTATGGATCAAGTGGAAGCCGAGGATCCAAGATTTCATCAAGCGGCATTGGAAGATGAAGCTGAAACTGCGGAAAAAAAAAAACATCTGATCTCTTGGATGCTTTCCCTTGATCACTTCCAATACCAACACTCCGAAACTGTACACCTCATTTTTATGTGATCTTGATTGTGTAAGCAAGCTCTACAAGGTCAAGGACAAATAAAAAAGAAAAAAAAATGTGTACTTGCTTTTGAAAGATCAATGCGTATAAATTAGTAAGCTTTTATATCTCTATAGAATGTGTTGGATGATAATATTCCTCAAAATGGCAACAAACGAATATTACAAGGCATCGACAATGCCTTTTATCCTGTTCATTCTCTGACTCCAACCCACTTAACCCTTCTGTGGCTGCATTATTGCTCAAGATTATGGCCAAACTACCCCTTTCAAGAAATTCATAAACTATAATTGAATGTCAGTCATGTTTGACAATGCCCTGGTGTCGTATCTCTGTCAAGGCCGCAATTCGTTCAAGGATTCTTTAATTTTGATCAGCCATCCACATTGATCAAATATAGGACATCAACTAATTAACTTTGAGATAACAAAATTAAACATCCAGAAACAAGATTAACTTGGTACAGGTCGGCATAAGAATCAAATGTAAATTAAGTCATTCAATCGAGATTCACAATCAAACTTTAACCATCAAAGTTGTTATCACAACATTGGCGATTCTACAAAGTATAAGCCATTAGAGCATTCAAGACAATTGGTGAGAGCGATAAGTTCCTTCAAATCGTTTACTCAAAGCTAAGACAAATCATTCAAAAAAATTATTATTATTGGTTTATTTGATCTTCGGTTAAATCACTAGGACTACATTGTAAATTATCCTCAATTTTTAATTTTTCCCCATATCTATTCCTTTCTTTTAACGTTTAATTTAACATTATCGGTAAGTAAGAGCCAGCCATTCATTAATACAGTGGTACGCACTTTCTAGTTTACATTTGAGGGGTTCACCTTTTGTACATGTCGCAAGAAATTATTAATTTTAGTTATTACAAACTGTCTTACTAATCTTGTTCTTCAAATGTGCTCACCACTGCAAACTTTATTTTATTTATAAATGAAAGATTACACCATATACCAAGCATATATGGATGACGTAATAACCAACGCCTCCTGATTCTTGAAAACTAAACCAAACAAACTGCAGTACATGAGAAAAATAAACCAAGCAAATTAGAAGAAAGAAAAAAAAAAAAGACACCAAGTAAATTAGAAGTATACTTAGAAAATTAAGACTCAGTCAAGGCAGCTGAAATCTGCAATTGTCGACTGACTATCTTCATAGTTGGTCTAGACTTTGGACTCTCATTTAAGCATGAAGACGCAACCTCCACGATTGATCTCAGTTTTTCTTGAACACTGCATGATGGAGCTGGAAGACGCGGGTCCAACATTTCATCAAATGCTGTATCCATGTTGAGAGATGAAGATGAAATCGAAGAAAGAAAATCTCTTGGATGCTTCCCTTTGATCACTTCCAACACTAACACTCCAAAACTGTACACATCGCATTTCTCTGTGATCTTCATTGTGTAAGCAAGCTCTGCAAGGTCAAGGACCCAAAAAAAAAATGTTTACTCTGTTTTTAAGATAAATGTGCATAAACTAGTACGCTTTTACAGGTCTACTGAATGTACTACATAAATTTTTCAACAATATCTAGTTGCATTGTTCTGCTACCGCGCACATAACATAAAAATATTCCTCAAAATGGCAATAAACAAATACTAAATACCTGGTGCAACGTATCCGTATGTGCCTGCAAATTCAGTCCAGTTGGACGAGTCTGGCTTCAGAAACTTAGCAATTCCAAAGTCTGCAACATGAGCTTCATATTCCAAATCCAACAACAAGTTCTTACTTGATATGTCTCGATGGACAATCGGAGGAAAGCAGTCATGGTGCAAGTAAGACAAGGCATCGGCTACGTCTTTGATCACATTCATTCTCTGACTCCAACCCAGTTCTTGTGCTGCTGCATCGCTGCTCAAGATCGCAGCCAAGCTACCCCTTTCAAGAAATTCATAGACCAAAAAAGAGTGTCGGGGATGTGAGCAAAATCCATAAAACTTCACAATGTTTCGATGTCGTATCTCTGTCAAGGCCTCAACTTCGGTCAAGAATTCTTTTTGATCTGCAATCTGATCGCATGGGAGTGGTGAGTGAAATTTCTTAACAGCTACGACTTCCCCAGATGGTAGCTCAGCTCTATAAACACTTCCGTGTCCACCATTTCCAATGCTATACTCGGCATCAAAATCATTTGTTGCTCTAACAATTTCATCGTAAACAAGTTTCCCTTCGAAATTTAATATAGAAAACAATTCCTGAGGGTTCTGGCTGCTGCTCTGTCGATCTCCTGAGTCTGACTTCCGCTTTCGAAGAATGAAAATTGCTATCAGCGCCATTGAAACAAATAGTGCTCCTAAAACAGGGAACACTATTGCAAACCACTTGGCTCCAGAATTTTGCTTGTGTGACGAGTAAACTTTGCATGGTTGCATTCCTTTCACACCTCCACACAATCCCTTATTCCCCTCTAACGCTTCCACAGGGGCATTCCGAAATGCTGTGCTATTTGGAACTGGGCCTTGCAATTGATTATCAGAAATGTCAATGACTGATAGACCATGCATTCCCTCGAAGCAATTTGGAATTGATCCAGACAGGTTGTTGTGGGAGAGGTTCAACTTCTCCAAGCTTTGCATATTGCAGATCTGAGATGGTAATTCTCCTCCAAGAAAGTTGTGACTCAAATCTAATTCCGAAAGTTGAACTAGCTTCTCCAATTCCTTTGGCAATTCTTGGACAAACTGGTTGTTGCTTAAACCCAAGTAGTGCAATTTCAGCAAGTTGCCGAGACTTTCTGGGACTGAATTATTGAATCTATTTGCAGATAAGTCGAGGTATTCAAGTTCATTGAATGCCCCGATTTCTGTAGGCAGGCGTCCTGTAAGTTGATTTCCTCTCAAAATGAGCTTGGTTAGAGAATTTAACTTCCCAAGTTCCTTTGGAATCTCCCCAACTATATGATTCAATGAAAGATCGAGTGCATGTAGTTGAGACGAGTTTCCAATCTCACGCGGTATACCTCCTGTAATGTTATTCATCGAAATGTTGAGAGCGCCTAATTTTGGGCATTTCCCCCAATTAGATGAGATTTCACCGTAAAAATTATTGCGGCTGAGATCTATGAAAGTCAGGTTAGGATAAATGCCCAAAGCTTCTGATATATTTCCAGTAAGGTTGTTTCCATCAAGGCGTACTCGGATTAAGCTTGTGCAATTTCTCAAGCTTTTAGGGATTGTTCCTTGAAAATGGTTTTCCAAAACAGCAAAAATCTTTAATGCTCCACCTCGACAAATATCGTGGGGTAAATAACCAGTGAAATGGTTTTGAGACAATGTTAGCCAGGTTAACGTTGAATTCCCAAGGGAGGGAGGAATGGAACCGGAGAGGTGGTTATCCATGAGACCTAGTACTTCTAGGTTGGTCAAATTGCCAACAAATGGCGGAAGAAAACCTCTAAATTGATTAATGCTCAGATCTAGGTAGACAAGAGATTTCAAGTTCCATATTTCCCTTGGAATAGAGCCATATAGAGAGTTATCATAAACGTAAAATAGTCTCAGGTTGGTAAAATTACCAACAAATGGAGGAAGAGAACCATAAAGCTTATTTTCGTTTAGAAGTAAAGATGATAAACTTGTTACATTACCCAAGGAATATGGGATGTAACCAGTGAGTTGGTTAATGCTCAACTGTAAGTCAATGAGCTTCAAGTTTCCTAAACTTGACGGAATAGAACCAATGAGTAAATTTTTATAAAGGTACAATCGAGCCAAGTTACTCAAGTTACCAAAAGAAAGAGGAATTGAACCACCAACTTGATTATCACTCAAATCTAATTCATAAAGAAATTTTAAGTTTCCAATGTTCGTAGGAATAGAACCAGAAAGTGAATTATTATTAATATACAATCGAATGATATTGCTCAAGTTACCCAAAAAAGGGGGAAGGGACCCGTTTAAATGGTTAGAGTATAAGAAGAGCTCCTCGATAGAACTTAACTGACAAACTTCTGGTGGAATTGAGCCATCTAATTGATTGAATTGAAAGTGAAGAACCTTCAAATGAGTCAGAAGACCAACCTCCAGTGGAATTTTTCCGAACAACTGATTGGAATCTAAAGAAATGTAGCTGAGTTTCGATAGGTTACCAATTTGAGATGGGATGGTACCAAACAATCCATTAAGACTGAGATCAAGATGCACAAGTTGAGGAAACGATGAGAATGACAAATCACGAAGCGTACCACTTAATCCCGTATTTCTGAGGCTGATGTTGACGACTCTTCCGGCGTCATTGCAACTGATTCCATACCAAGCACACGGGCTTGTTTTGGACGAAACATTGGTGGTGGCGTTAGTCCAGGAAGGAAGGAGAGATTGGTTATGGCTTTGAAGGCTGGCTTTCCATTTGAGAAGAGCATCAGCTTCTTCATTAGATTCTGAAGAAACAGTTATTAAGAAACTTAACACAAAAAATAGGATCAACAAAACAAGTGAAGGAACTACTGTACTGAGGGTTGGTGACCCCATTGATATTACAAAAACAGAATCAAATAAATAAAGTTAAACCGAAGTGTTATTGAAATTCAAAAGATCTTTTGATGACTCTTGGCTTTTGGAAAACATACAAAGGTGCAGAAAACAAGCATGCTGGACGCCAAATTTATAGAAGCCACACACAAGTGCAATTGAGAGGTCAACAAGTCGATGCGTCAAGTTGGGAAGATTTTTCCAATGTTTCATAAGGTGGAAAAGTTTTCCAAGATTAGGATATTTTTTACATAGCAATCTGAATATTATTGCTCTAAACTTATCCAAAAAATGGTACCCTTGATTGCGGTTCTGTCAAATCAATCACCGTTCGAGACTTTGAGCGGTATCTCACTTTCTTCTACGTCGATATACGACTTGTCGCCCATCTACTACTTTTTGGTTAGTTATTTTGATTATAAAATAAGAAGCAATTAATTAAAAATATAATATAAAATTAAATGTTTTCTTATTAATTTGTGTTCTAGATTAATTTAATTTATAGTTTAATTATTTTTATTATATTTACTGTTAATATTAATATTTTAACACTAAAGTCCAATGGGTGTTCTTGTCCAAATAAAAAAAACATGTAATTTCTTTCCCTTTAATTTTTTTGTAAAGCCAAACAATAGAAATCAATTTCTCATTACCCCTCCACTCCTCTCCATTTTTTTCCCCCTCCTCTCCTACTCTTTCTTAAAACTAAAGACTGGCTGAAGGTACAGTTCTAAACACACGCACACACCACATCATCGTCATCATCTCCTTCTTCTTTTAAAAGGTGGATATGATAAACGTGAAGATCCGCAAGATGCCCAAAATCAGCCACTGAAGGAGGCTTGTGAAATGATGAAATTACTAACTGTAAAGTATTATTACTATTATAATAATAGTTATTTATAGTATTATTAGATTATCATTATTATTATTATGATTATTAATATCATTATTTTTCGTTATTATTATTGTTGTTATTTTCATTATTATTATTGTTGTTGTTGTTATTTTCATTATTATTATATTTATCATTATCATTATGATGATGATGATGATTATTATTATTATTTTAAAATAATAATAATAATTATTAGAATAACGACAATAAAATTAAAATAATAATATTTTAATTGAGGACAAAAAATGAAATTATGAAATGTGTGTTGGGAAAAATGGTGAATTCAAGGATTGGAAGCTTGATTCTCAATCCCATGCGAATCAAATTTCTTTTCCTTGACTAAAAAATATGTAGATATTACATATTTCATTCCGATTCTCCATTCCATTTTAACAAGTAAAAAATATCAATCATTCCCACTGTGAATTTCGATTCCCCAATTTCACAAGTAAATACACCATAAATTTTAATTTTTAGATTCTCATATTATAACAATTTAAAAAAAAAATCCATGCCCAAGGTCTGGGGTTGACTTATGAAAATAGAATAAACATTTTTGGTCTAGATTAATGGACAAATTAATTGACTAAGTAACGTTTATTTGGATCCTAACAGCAACTGATCAAACTTGCTTACTGGGCATTTATCTCCTCAAAACTATGGCGGAGAGAGAATGGAAAATCTAAATATTTTTTGCCATCAAATATTTGTTTCCATCAAATGTACCTTTTGATTAAGATATTAAAATGGTTGAGACAGAGAGACTTTAAAAGTTGAATTACAATTTCTTTTTATATTCATATCGACCAGTTTAACAAAGAAAACTAGGTTGAATTTATTGATACTAGCTCAGCTTTCCGATTTACTAACATTGTGGCCATAATTTTAATTTGGACCATAAATGAGATAAATGAGATAAATATTAAATTAAATTTGTAATTTTGAAAAGTTAGGGGGGGCCTCTAGTCCAAACGTGGCACCGCCTATGCTACTGAGGATTCCTAGACAAAACATGGACTCGCGAAGCGGGTTCTTGTAAATCAAGCTACTTCAAACATTTGGTTTCCATCAAATAAACAGCAGGATGATGTTTTATTTATTTATTTTTTTATCAGTAGCATACTATATTGGAACTTGTATATCTGATTAAAACTTTTCATTAGTGCAGACGTTATTACTTATAAATTATGGCAAAAAAATAAGCAGTAAGTTAGCTCATTTTTATACAAATTAAATCACTTCACGTAAAGTTCTCCTTAAATAAATAATATATTTAAAAAGTTGGGCCTCAGGATAAAATGGTGCGGTCCCAGTCTAATTCGAATTTATTCTGTCACTAAATGTTTCATAAGTATGAATCGGACTCCCAATAGATATACCCAGATTGTATAATACATACGCCGCCAGCGTACATGACTTTAAAAAAAAGAAGAAAAAAGAAGTTAGAATTCAGAGACTGTAATAAAATCAACATAAGAGCCTCCATTATTATTGGTGGTTCATAAAATTACGTATGTCATTTTTGAGTTCTCATTAGCAACTAGCCAATTTAAAAGGCAATAGAAAAATTATAATGCTTTGGCCGTACAACTATTGCGGACTGCATTTACTTTTGTGGGGCAACTGATGGAGTCAGTCCACACGGTGTTCAATCTAACAAAATTCTCAGCACGTTTTCAAGCGTTGATAAGACGGATAAGCTTCCCGTGATTTGCACCATTTTTGTACACTGAACTTGTGTAGACTTTTTGGGATTGACTACGTTGATTCCTTTACCCCCAAAAAAGGAGTTTCGTTAGATCATTTAACTTTCAAAGTTCTTTTGGAATCTCACCCAAGTATATGATTTAATAAACCCTAAACCTGTTTAGATTTAATTACATCAGTTCTGCTGTGGGCGGAATTTTTTTTTCCCACAAAAGCAGTTCAACAAAAATCAAATTTCTCATGCCAACAATTGAAATTGCCTAGCAACTAACACCCCGCGCGGTACGGTCAATATTTTTCCTTTCTTTGAATTGCAAGATCTTTTTGGGAGAAATGCCCAGTACACAAGTTTGTTTAGGATCCAAAAAGCCTTAACCAATTTGTCCATTAATCTTGATCACAAATATATATGTTTTCATAAACCGAGTATTGGCTCAAATATAGACCGTTTTCACTTCAACTATGAACTACATAACACACCGTTCGTCCGTGCCCAAAGTCTAAATGGTTAAAAGGCTAAAGATTATGGTTTTAATTTCAGGAAAAATCGTTGGAGTTATTAGGAGGAATCTACCAGTTGCTTTTTCCACACGAGCCAAAATTATAAAGAATCCAGACGAGCAATTGAGAGGTGTATGAGTCCATGCCTGATCAAGTAGGGAAGAGTTTTCCCCGTTGCTTAAGGCAAAAGTCTTAAAAGACATCTACGATTTTAAAATTGCCCAAACAAAACGTTCACTTGTTGAATGCAATTCTGACTCTGTCGAAATAATCTTTCAATTGATAACCACTCCCCTTCCAACAACAATTAACGTCCATGGCAAGTCGTCCGACAAAATAGGATAAGCATTTATGATCAAAATTAATGGAAAGATTTGACTAATTAACGTATCTTTGGATCCAAGCATTGATTGATCAAACTTTTGTTCACTGGGCATTTGCTTCCCCAAAAATTACGCCAGAGAGAGGATGGAAATTCTAAATATTTTGGGGTTGGCTTATCCATACCCTTCTTTTTTTGTCATCAAATGTACATTGTTAAGATATTAAAATGATGAGTGAGACAGAGGAGACTTTAAATGTTGAATTATAATTTCTATTCACCTTCGTATCGACCAATTTAATAGACAATACTGTATTAAATTTGTCGGGACTAGCTAGCTTTCCAATTACTAACATTGTTACCATAATTTTGATTTGCACCTTGTAACAGTTTCATCATATTGAATGCTTGTAATTAATATTGTAAGAATGGATATAACACTTCGAGCTTAATTTTCAAATTAATTTACTTGTCTGTAATCAACTCATGATGAATTAAGCATAGAGCAAAGAATAAACATACTGCGGTAATAAATCCATACTTAATTTTAAACTATAAAATTTGCAAATAATCATTTCAAATCTCAATACTGTCATAATAATTTCCCTGGAAAAAAGAAATGACAAATATGCAGTAATCTTCGTTGTGTAAGCAAGTTCTGCAAGGTGAAAGACAAATATGATCAACGGATTTCACAAGAGAGTATTATTTATACAGAGTATTAACAAGAACATTATCTTTGCACTCAGAGCTAGCAAAGATCACTGGTGTGATAATCAAAAATCACTCTGTGATTAAGAAACTCAGAAACTTCATCATAACAAACTGAAATGCTGAATTTAGTAAGTACAAATCGTTATTGCATAAAAACGAATTTTCTTTTTGATGACGTTTTATTTTTTTTCAATTTTTATCACTGGCATACTATTGGAACTCGAATATGACGTTTTTTTTTTTTAATTTAGTAAGTACAACTCTTTATTACATTTGGTTTTCATCAAATAAACTGTGAGATGACGTTTTATTTTTGTCAATTTTTTTTATTTTTATCACTGGCATACTATGTTGGAACTCGAATATGTAAGTGAAATTTTTCGTTAGTTCAGACGTCATTACTTAAAGAATTTAGCCCAAAAAAAAAGAGTAAGTTAGCTCAGTTTTATATAAATTAAATCACTTCATGTAAAGTTCTCTTTAAATTAATAATATATGCAAAAAGTTGGGAAACAAATTCTATGTCACTCGTGATATAAAAAATTATTGATTTTACCTTGTAAGAGTGTGGGCTCGGGATAAAAAGGTATGGTCCCAAGATAAGTTATTGTCAATGATCCTTGAACCACCAAAAAGAGAACTGAATTAATTTTTATAAAAAATTACAGTCTAATTCTTTGAATTTATTCTGTCACTAAAGTTTTCATATGTATGAATCAGAGACAGTAATAAAACTCAACATAAGAACCTCCATTATCATTGACGGCTGACTCGCATGCATGGTTTACAATGTGATCAATGCCAGCTCATAAAATTGCACATGTCATTTTCAAGTTCGCATTCGCAAGTCATTTTCAAGTTCGCATTCGCAACGACCTAATTTAAATAGCAATAAAAAAAATTATAGTGCTTTGGAGTAAAATTTGCGTTAACTTTTCGTGGGGCGACTGATGGAGTCCACACGGTGTTCAATCTTACAAAAATTCTCGGCACATTTTCAAGCTTTGGTAAGACGGATTAGCTTACCATGAATTGAATAACTTGAGTAGACTTATGAACTCAATTACCTTATCTGCTCCCAAAGGATTACAAGAAAAATAAACTAGCAACTGGAAGCAACCACGTGTCCACAAGACCAAATTTTAATTAGAGTTTCTTGTCTTTTAATTCTTTCAACACGGCATAAAAAACTAGGGATCTTGTTTGGGGAAAATTTGGAAAGGATATTTTGGAAGCAATAAATGGAGAACACGTAGACAATTACAAGGTCAAAAATGGCATGATATTTGGAGCAATTTAAGGCGCCATTTAGAAGAATTTCCTACATTGGATGGTTTTGGAAATCGAAAGTTAATGTTGGACACTTCAAAATATTTATAATAAAAAATGAACCTAGTACAAAAAGAATATTCTTATCCATTTTCCCCAAGATGCGACATATAGCCCTAAAAACTTCCTCTTCTTTATGAATACTCTTTACCATTAGCCTCTACTATATAAATGTCTTATTCACCCATATTTGTGGGCTCTCCTCTCTCTATCTCTATCTTTTAGATCACCACAAACTTCTCCATTTTTGAGAGTCCATTATCTATTTTTCACCCCCATAATATTTTCTATCATATTATTACTCTTCATGTCTTTATTCACTATCTTCATATTTATCAACACCAAACATCTCTATATAGATATCTCGCTATATAGCTTGTGTTATTCATTTTAAAATTTCCTGTAATCTCTCATTTATACAGTGGATGAGTAACGACTTGCTCTTATGGACATAGGCTGAAGACCAAATCACCTAAACATTGTGTGTTCTTTATATTTAAGCTTATTTTACTATATTTTCCATTTAAGATCGAGATTATATTTTACATATGAGCTTATCTAAGCTACTCCAGTTATGCTAAGTATTTTGTGAGACCATTTGAACAAGCACACTTGAGCTACTCCTGAGCACAAATTAGCCCCCCATATCAACTCTCTAAATTAACACCTACAAAACTCCGCTAAGCTCTCTCTATTATTCTCCATATGTCCACCTCAGTTCACGTATATCACTTTAACTCACCACCTAATTACCTTATCTAAGTCACTTCCCCCAAACATCAGAAAACATAGTTATACCTAAATTTTATTTATTTTTATTACATGAGACTATTGCTCAAACTATAACTCATATTACATGAGATTATAACTGATATTTACAAATCAGACTATTACTGGGACCAACTTACATCAATGCTAATGGAGCTCTGCCCAGATTTTAACCCTCACAAATATTCGAGGGATGTCTACTCCTCACTCTTGGGTAAGGAAGAAAACTACCTTCACTCAATGTTAATTGAGGAAGGAAATACCCCTATAATGCATTTGTGGGGGTTCGAACTGCTGCCCTCCAACTTGGAGGGAAGCAGCCTTGACCACTCGGCCAAAGGCCGAGTGGCTTAGTTATACCTAAATTTAGCACAAGCTTCTCTCAGAAAACACATTTAAACCTAAATTTAACACATTTAAACCTAGATTTAAGTTGGATTCGATCATAACCACTCAATTAATGCGAATCAGATCTTAATGAAAATTTGGTGAAAACATTATAGATAAACAAAACTACAATGTAAAAATCTATTGGGATATTCGTTTTCGCATAGGGTTTAATAGGGAAAGGGGGTGGCTTGGTATACTACAGTTATAGGTGAATCATATTGTTAAACGACCATGAAAAATGTCGGCTGTATTCCCCTCCTCCACAAGTATA
Organism: Citrus australasica; assembly: GCA_029618585.1. Classification (NCBI taxonomy): domain Eukaryota; kingdom Viridiplantae; phylum Streptophyta; class Magnoliopsida; order Sapindales; family Rutaceae; genus Citrus; species Citrus australasica. Next base: position 31,922,903 of record JARCIV010000003.1, on the reverse strand, counting down.
TTAAACGACCTACAGAAGGATTCACTAGCGACACAAAGCCAGGGAGACTCCATATCTGGTGAAGCCATCAGCTATGGAAGTATCTGAATAATCAAATTACACAATCTTGCTACAGGAACTGCATAAACAAAATCAAATAAGAAAGTGAACATCAGTCACGAACCCGTTATACGAAAGAGCACTAATCAAAAGAGCACTGATCAATCAAGAACATGTACAATGTTTGCTCTTTAACTGACATGTGATAGGCATCAAGAATGGAAGTAACAAAAAACATCAACAATCAATAGTGGATATGCTATAAATTAATCCAAATATATATCTACATGGTTCAAAAGGAATCTGAAGGTTGCATCAAAGTTCTTATATGAATAAACAAACAAGAATAGAATCAATACCATTCCCAAAGCTATTTGTCGAATCATACTCTTCGTGGGATTAAAATACTTCTACAAAGGAATCTTACAAAATCCAATCAATCAAACACACGTATTCACTTCGATTTTCGTGTTCATCAGTTCAAGTAACAACAAAATTTGGTCAAATGAACCATGCCATAAAATTAAAATCTAACGTTTACCCAGATCAGAGACCACCACATACATGAATCTAAACATCAATGAAAGTGTAACACATAGCCAGTCATTCACATGCGAAAAGCTTTAAACTTTACAATACCATATTTATTAAAGCCATTGTATTACACGTGATCAATAAATAATGAAACATCAAAAGTCTCAAACCATATTTAAAAGAATAATAAATCAAAAAATAAATAAATTAGACTAATTATATATTAAAATAATATAAAGGTGTAACCAAAGTCATGCTAAGTTTCTCGCAAAAATATATAAAAAAAAAACTCTAAACAAAAACAGCAAATCTGGGTACAAGATTGAGAAAAAATGAAGTGAAAATTGTATCAATTTTCAGCAAAGAAAAGATTTTAAAGCAAATTATTCAAGGAACGTAAAGCGAAATCTTAAAGCAAAACGTTGACTGAAAAAAACTGAAGCTTTAGTATATCGTCAGAGTCGATCAAAATTAAGAAGAAGCAAAAGCTGAAGGAGATATTTAGAGTTACCTTTTCGATTGATTTATTTCGATAAAATTATTATTGATGTTAAAAAAAAATTAATTGAGTTAGACATGATATGAAGGAATGTAGGGAAAAGAAGAGGGGTGTGAGTATTGAACACTATAACTCTATACGAGTACTATGTCATTCCAAGATTAGCTGAACAACATATAAATTTTACTTTTATTTGAATTTAATGTTTTTGTTATCGAATTTACACAATTTTATGAAAGTATTAACTTCAAATGTTAACGTTAGATCCTTATCTAGTAGAATAATGATAGGTATCCCAACATTTAAGTCTCAATTTAAGTCCCAACTAATGTGGCATTCATTTATTGGATGGCAGTTAAGTAATTTTACTAACTATAGAATCCACAATCCAACAGATGAAAGACACATATAATTGGGACTCAAGTTGTGACTTAAATGTTGGCTTCTCTAACATTATTGTATCTAATAACTTAAATTTTAATGTGAGTATAAGCAAACAAAGAATACTACGACGGATTCATTAGAAATTTAAAGTCAACTTGTAGCTACAATGTTAACAAATCTATTTCATCTACGTGATAGTTGAATCCATATTCTTATATGAATGAACGGCTTAGATGTGGTCTTATTTACATTATACTTATTTCTGTTTTTGTTATTTTTAAATTGTACTGTCACAGCCATGAAACAACTCAAAATCCTTAAAAAAAATGCCACATGGTGATTAGTGAATTAACATTCTCATATGAGAGATAAATTAGAGTCTTATCTAAAATTTTAAATCCAAGTCACTCGGTTGCTAACTATCTTTAATTAAGTAAATACTTAAATATAATTTCTTAAATGATATAATTTTGTAATTTGATTAATATTTTAATCTTAAATCACATAAAACTGAACTTGTTACTGAGATAAAGCAAAAGCTCAAGTTCTCATTAAATGCATGGGACCTTGTTTGTTTGTTATTTATCCAATTTTGATCATTTGCATAATTTGCATTTTTTAGGCAGAAGTTCCGTGAATTTATTGTCTTTCTTTTGATTTAGCCTAAAAGCAAATGGATTCTAAAAGAGATTAATTATTTACCATTAACATTGTGTAGGTTAAAATTCAGTTTTTCTTTTAAAAAAAACTTTTAAGACCAATCTCATACAATACATAAGAATCCGTAATCTATAAAATCATACCTTGAAAATCCGACTTTGCTTTTTCGCTAAAGGAATCTAGGCTCGCAGATCATGATCCGTCACCACAACTCATGTTAGATCACGATCCATCACCACCAATCTTATTAGATCACGATCCGTCGCCAATGATCTTCTAGGTTATGACTCAAGTTTGATCTGTACTTGATGTGTGAGCCCAAGCAACTAGCAAGAGAAAATATTTCTCTCAAAATTAGAGAAAAAATATTATTTTTTTCTAATTTGTATATTGTGGCTTTTTTCTCCTTTTAGAGAAAACAAACACTTTTATATCTCTATTTGGTGGAAACCCTAACTCCATATTTATATAATTTTTAATTCTATTAAATTAAATTTGATTTAAATTAAAAAACAATAAAATCAAAAGTGACGTTACTTGTTCTTGTTACAAGGGCCCACTTTGTAAAATAACATAAGGCCTCTTACACACAAGCATAATAAATGGAGCCTCCCACTAAATAATATATTTAGGCTTTTAACCCAAATGTCTAGTTATCTTACTTATTAATCTAGTAGCGGCGCTGTCAATTAAATGAGTTAACTTGGGGATCATATGGGTACATACAATAGTGATTACAATAATTAGGCCTGCAATTAAACTAGTCCAATTATTTAAACCAAGAGAATTGCCCTAGATACCACCGCGGGAATCGGCCTTGACATTACAAACTGTCTTACTAATCTTGGCGTTCATTGTACAGACTCCACATGCCCTCAAATGTGCTCACCACTGGGTCATACGTTCTTTTAATTAAACCTCTAAGGAATGAGCAAACTATAGTTATAAATGAAAGAGTACACCATATACTAAGTATATTTGGATGACGTAATGACCAACACCTTCTGATTCTTGAAAACTAAATCAAACAAACTAGAGTACATGAGAAAAATAAACCAAGCAAATTAGAAGTATACTTAGAAAATGAAGACTCGGTCAAGGCAGCTGAGGTTAAATTCGTAATTGTTGACTGACTATCTTCATAGTTGGTCTGGACTTCGGACTTTCATTTAAGCATGAAAAAGCAACCTCCATGATTGATATAAGTTTTTCTTGAGCACTACGTGATGGAGCTGGAAGACGCGGGTCCAACATTTCATCAAGTTCTATATTCGTGTTGAGAGATGAAGATGAAATCGAAGAAAGAAAATCTCTTGGATGCTTCCCTTTGATCACTTCCAACACTAAATCTCCAAAACTGTACACGTCACATTTCTCCGTGATCTTCATTGTGTTAGCAAGCTCTGCAAGGTCAAGGACCAAACATAAAAAAAAAGGAAAATGTTTACTCTGTTTCTAAGATAAATGTGCATAAACTAGTAAGCTTTTACAAGTCTATTGAATGTATTACATAATTTTTTCAACAATATCTAGTATTGCATTGTTCTGTTACCGCACACATAACATAAAAATATTCCTCAAAATGGCAACAAACAAGAAATACTTGGTGCAACGTATCGGTATGTGCCTTCAAATTCAGTCCAGTTGGACGAGTCTGGCTTCAGAAACTTAGCAATTCCAAAGTCTGCAGCATGAGCTTCATATTCCAAATCGAGCAACAAGTTCTTACTTGATATGTCTCGATGGACAATCAGAGGAAAGCAATCATGGTGCAAGTTAGACAAGGCATCAGGTACTCCTTTGATCATATTCATTCTCTGACTCCAACCCAGTTCTTGTGCTGCTGCATCAGTGCTCAAGATTGCAGCCAAGCTGCCCCTTTCAAGAAATTCATAGACCAAAAAGGAGTGTCGGGCATGTGAGCAAAATCCATAAAACTTCACAATGTTTCGATGTCGTAACTTTGTCAACGCCTCAACTTCGGTCAAGAACTCTTTTTGATCTACAGTTTGATCACATGGGAGTGGTGAGTGAAATTTCTTAACAGCTACGACTTCCCTAGGTGGTAGTTCAGCTGTATAAACACTTCTGTGTCCGCCATTTCCAATGCAATACTATGCATCAAAATCATTTGTTGCTCTAACAATTTCATCGTACACAAGTTTCCCTTCAAAATTCAATATAGAAAACAATCCCTGAGGGTTCTGGCTGCTACTCTGTGGATCTACTGAGTCTGAATTCCGTTTTTGAAGAATGAAAATTGCTATCAACATCATTGAAACAAGTAGTGCTCCTAAAACAGGGAACACTATTGCAAACCATTCGGCGTCAGAGTTACTTTTTTGTTGCCTTAGAGGTTTACATGGTTGCAATCCTTTTGCACTTCCACACAATCCTTTGTTCCCCTTTAGTGTTTCCACTGAAGCTCCTCGAAATGCTGTGCTATTAGGAATTGGACCCTGTAATTCTTTGTAGGATATGTCAATGAATGACAACCCGTGCATTCCTTCAAAGCAACTTGGAATTGATCCAGACATGTTGTTGTGGGAGAGGTTCAACTTCTCCAAGCTTTTTATATTGCAGATCTGAGATGGTAGTTCTCCTCCAAGAAAGTTGTGACTCAAAACTAATTCTGAAAGTTGAACCAGTTTCTCCAATTCCTTTGGCAATTCTTGGACACACTGGTTGTTGCTTAAGCCCAAGTAGTGCAATTTCAGCAAGTTGCCGAGACTTTCTGGGACTGAATTGTTGAACCTATTTGCGGATAAGTTGAGGTATTCAAGTTTAATGAGTGAGCCGATTTCTGTAAGTAGACGCCCTGTCAGTTGATTCCCTCTCAAAATGAGCTTGGTTAGAGGATTCAACTTCCCAAGTTCTTTTGGAATCTCCCCAACTATATGATTCAATGAAAGATCAAATGCTTGCAGTTGAGATGAGTTTCCAATCTCATGCGGTAGACCTCTAGTAATGTTATTCATCGAAACATTGAGAGTGCCTAATTTTGGGCATTTCCCCCAATTAGATGAGATTTCACTGTAAAAATTATTACGACCGAGATCTATAAAAGTCAGATTAGGATAAATACCTAAAGCTTTTGATATATTTCCAGTAAGGTTGTTTCCATTAAGCGTACTTGGATTAAGCTGGTGCAATTTCTCAAGCTTGTAGGGATTGTTCCTTGAAAATGGTTTTCACTAACAGTAAAAATCTCTAGTGCTCCGCCTCGGCAAATATTGTGGGGTAAATAACCTGTAAAATGGTTTCTAGACAGTAATAGCTGTCTTAATATGAGATTCCCAAGGGAGGGAGGAATGGAACCAGATAGGTGGTTGTAAAGGAGGGCTAATTCTTTTAGGTTGGTCAAATTGCTAATAGATGGTGGAAGAACCCCTTTAAATTGATTTTGGTTCAAATTGAGAACGCTAAGAGACCTCATCTTTCCTATTTCATCTGGAACGAAACCAAAAAGCTCATTTTTAGACAAACGTAAAGTTGATAAACTAGTTAGAAGGATTGATGAAGCATATACTAATTAATGGGCAATGGCCATGGGCTTGTGTGTATTTGTTTTCCTTCGAAGATTAGAAATTATTTAGAAATGCTGCAATGCAAAGTTTATAAAGAACAGAAGATGAAATTACGGTAGGTCTAAATTTACTTCATACGTAGAAGATATTAGTTGACGTTGATCATCTGCAACGTGGTATTTGATATGTTATTTGGATTATACCGCAATCCATAAGGATCATGGCAAAAAAGCCCATGACTTTCTTTAATGTTGAGACTTGAGCATTTTTCAGAAGCATGGCACACAAGAAAGTTACTGTTTCTGGATAATAACTTCCTCATGATCGGACACTTTATGTTTATTGTGAACATCAGATTAAGCTGTTACTAGTTGATCAAAATCAGAAGGTGGGAATTTGGTTGTTTATTGGGTTTATTTGGCTTTTTTAAGGTTAGATAAAAATGGAAAAAAGGCTTATTTGGTGAATTTAAAAGGTGGGATTTATATTTTCTTATTTGTTGTTTGTTGGATTTAATTATTATGAGTATGATGTCACGGGATGAGTATTTTGCGCAGCTAACCCGTGCAACACTTAGACAACTTTGCCGAATGTTGCTAAGTAAGCCTAGAGCTTCTCGAACTAGAGAAGAGAGCAATGGAGCCAAATGAGAAACTTGTATTGCACAAAGAGAGATTACAACGCTTGAGTTGCTTACAATGCTTGTTGTTGTGTTTGTTGGATGCAAATGCCTAATGTCATCCCATATTTATAGGGGAGGCTTGCCAAGCTCTAGAGATTCTAGAGAATTCTACCACTTCCTAGCTATTTACATGTGCTGGAATTGTATAGAGAATTCTAGAGTATTTACAAGCTCATGTGCTAGAGTTGCCTAGAATGTTCCAGAATTGGACCAAGCTAGCACTCTTGGCCTTGTGTTGGCTCTCTAGCCCTAAATTGTGGGCAATTGGGCTAGCGAATTGGGCGGTCCGTAAAATCCTCCCCAACCTAAGATCGCGGCGTCCTCGTCGCGCTCTCGTGCTTGAAATTCTGAATGTGCTCAGCGAATTGCCACAAGTCATCTTCACGTTCCCAAGTGGCTTCGCTCTCGGTGAGGTTTTTCCACTTCACCAAGTACTTGCTATGTGATGGCACGCCCCTCGAAACCACTCGGTCTGCAATGATGTAGTCCACATATTTGTCGAATGCAGTGACAATGGCAGTTGGCGCGCGCCTCGATTCTCCGCGACTTGGGTCTCCCATGTCTTCGTGATATGGCTTGAGAAAGCTCACATGGAAGACTGGATGGATCTTGAGTCTTGGCGGTAGTTGAAGTTGATACGAGACGTTGCCCACACATCGAACAACTCGGAAGGGTCCCTCGTAGCGCCTCACTAACCCCTTGTGGACTTTCCGCAACGTCTTGAATTGTTGGGGTAGGAGCTTGATCGTGACTTGATTACCTTCCTTGTACTCAACATGCCGTCTCCTTGTATCCGCCTATTTCTTCATTTTTCTCGCGGCTTTGTCGAAGTAGGTTCGCGTGATGTCCGCTTCCTCATGCCATTCGCGAGCGAGCATATGTGCTGCGGAGCTTTTCCCTCCGTAAGTTGAGGCTATGGCGTTAGGGGTCATGGGCTGGAATCCCATGATGATCTCGAACAAACTCTTACCCGTAGCCTCACTTCGCTGCAGGTTATAAGAAAATTGGGTGATGTTGAGTAGCTTCGCCCAATCCCGTTGATGAGCACTCACATAATGCCTCAAGTACATCTCGAGGAGGCCATTAATGTGCTCGGTCTGCCCATCCGTTTGTGGGTGGAAGCGTGTCGAGAACTTGAAATCGGTCCCCAACATCTTGAAGAGCTCTGTCCAAAAACGCCAGGTGAACCGAGGGTCTCGGTCGCTCACAGTGCTCTTCGGGACTCCCCAAAGCTTCACAATATGCTTGACGAATAGGCGGGCTGCCTCGTCCGCTTTGCAATCGACGGGTGCGGCAATGAATGTGGCGTACTTGTTGTATCGGTCGACAACGACCATGATGCTTCCGCAACCTTCAGGCTTGGGCAGCGATGTGATGAAGTCCATGGAGACACTTTCCCATGGCCTTGTTGCTAGTGGTAGCAGCTCCAACAATCCCCCTGGAAGTTGATGATCTACCTTGTCTTGTTGGCACACAAGATAAGTTCGCACATATGCCTCGATGTCGTCCCTCATTTGCAGCAAAAAATATGATGCTTGGACTAGTGCGGTGGTGGGCTCGATTCCTGGGTGACCAACCCACTTGGAGTCGTGGCACTCCTTGATAACTTCCTTTCGTAAGTTTCCTCACCTTGGCACGAACAGCCAATCTCCCTTGGTGAGGAGGATGCCTTCCTCTTGCTAAAAGCGCCTTGTCTTTCCCTCGAGCACTTTCTCCAGCAAATCCTTTGCTAGCGGATCTTGTTAGAGGCCTTCCTTGATGTGTGAGACAAGGTCGGACTTCGGTTGGCTCATGCTAAGTGTCGCCAATTCTGCCTTGCGGCTTAGAGCATCCGCAACGACATTGGCTTTCCCCGGTTTGTACTCGAGCCGATAGTCGAATTCCGCTAGGAAATCTTGCCATCGTGCCTGCTTCGGACTCAATTTCTTTTGTGTTTGGAAGTAGCTTGTCGCCACATTGTCCGTCATAATCGTGAAGTGTGAGCTAAGCAAGTAATGTCGCCACACTCTTAGGCCATGGATGATGGCTGTCATCTCCTTTTCTTGTACCGTGTAGTGGCGTTCCGTATCGTTTAGCTTTCGACTCTCGAACACTATAGAGTGGCCTTCTTGCATGAGGACTCCTCCTATGGCGAAATCCGAGACATCCGTTTTGACTTTGAAGGGCTTTGTGTGGTCCGAAAGAACGAGGATGGGTTTCTCCGAAATTGCTCTTTTCAACTCCTCGAATGCGCATTGACACTCTTCGCACCAATGCCACGTTCTTTTTTTCTTGAGCATATCCGTCAAGGGTGCCGCGTTGGTTGAATAGCCCTTAATGAAGCGACGGTAGTAATTCACCAACCTAAGGAATGAGCGAAGCTCGGGCACTTTCGAGGGAGGTTCCCACTCGAGGATGGCCTTCACTTTGGCATTCTCCATCATGAGGTCCGCAATCTTGTGGCCAAGGAACTCCACTTCTTGTTGGGCAAACAAGCACTTCTCCAATTTGAGGAATAGCTCATTGTGTTGAAGTACTTGGAGGACTTGTCGCAAGTGTTGGGTATGGTCCTCGAGTGTGGTGCTATACACCACGATGTCGTCCAAGTACACGACCACAAAGCGGTCGAGGAATGGTTGGAGCACCTTGTTCATGAGCGTGCAAAATGTGGCGGGTGCATTAGTAAGGCCAAAAGGCATCACAAGAAATTCGAAAGACCCGTACCTTGTAGTGCACGCTGTCTTCGGTTCGTCTCCCTTGGCGATGCGCACTTGGTAGTACCCGGAGCGCAAGTCAAGTTTGGTGAAGTACCGCGCTTTGCCAAGTTGGTCGAACAAGTCCGTGATCAAGGGAATCACATACTTGTTCTTGATGGTGATCTTGTTGAGCGCTCTATAATCGATGCACATCCGCAACGATCCATCCTTTTTCTTTTGGAAGAGGACCGGTGCACCGAATGGGGAATTTGAGGGGCGAATGTATCCTACGTCCAACAAGTCTTTGAGTTGTCTCCGCAACTCCTCAAGTTCGGGTGGCGCCATGCGATAGGGCACCAAGGCTGGTGGTTTTGCGCCTTGTTCCAGCTCGATTGCATGATCTACCTCTCGTTGAGGTGGGAGCTTCTTCGGAAGTTCCGGAGGCATCACGTCCTTGTACTCATTGAGGACGACTTGAATTGGTAGAAGGACTTGGCTTGGCGACGTTCCGCTATTTCCTTCCTCGTTTAGTTCCCGGATGGAGACCAAGAAGCTTGGATCCTTCTTAAAAGCCCTCTTGAATTGCATGGCAGAGAGTGTCTTACCTCGTTCCGTGGGAACCATGCATGCCTTACTCCCGTCGAGGATGCTTAGGGAGTTTGTACCGGGCAGTGGGAAAGCATGGACTTGGTCGAAGAATTCCATGCCGAGGACCATCTTCAAGTCGTCCATGGGCACAATGGAGAAGTCAAGCTTTCCGCTCCACGTACCGAGCGTGATGTGCACGTCTTGTGCAATTCCCGCAATTGGCTTGGCGGGTGAGTTTACTGCCTTCATTGTGCCTCCTTCCTTGGTGGCCTTGAGGCCTAAGCGCTTGGCCTCGTTGCTCCCGTGTCTAGCAGTGCGCGAACAGACTGACCATTTACCTTTGCGCTTACATACATGAGCCCTTTCTTGACGAGTGCGGGCTGTTGGCGATTAAGTGCGCCGAGGCGTTGGAGAGAACCCATGCTGAGTTGGGGTTCCTCCGAGGACATTGTGGGGTTGTTCTTGAGTTGAGTAGCAAGAGCATTAAGTGACCTCTTCTCCGGACAGTCACGTACCCAATGTGGACCGTTGCATATGAAGCATGGGCTTCGCAGCTTTGGCGCCTCCTTCTTGCCTTTCGATTTTCCTTGCCCGCTCTTGTTGTTAGGCGGCTTTTTCTGCCCTCAATCTTTGCGGTTGTTACCCTTGTCCTTGCGACTCTCTCCCCCACCTTCGCCTTGGTTGGCCTTTTTGTCCTTGGATTGGGTAGAGTATTCGGTGAGCGACTCCGCCATGGCGATGGTGTCGTCAAGTGTTTGAACACCCCGCCTATCGAGCTCGGTCTTGGCCCAATCTTTGAGGCCATCTTGGAAGTAGAAGAGCGAATCCTTGTCGGACATGTCGCTTATCTCCAACATAAGGGTAGTGAACTCATTGATGTAGTCCCGAATGCTACCCGATTGCTTGAGGCAACGTAAGCGTGCTCGCGCTTCCTTCTCCGCATTGCTTGGGGCGAACTGCTTTCGGAGTTCTTGCTTGAAGTCGGCCCAAGTGTCAATGGTGCAAATGCCCTTGCTTATCTCGCCATGCTTGTGACGCCACCATAGTTGTGCGGCGCCTCTAAGATAGGTGGGTGCAGTGCCCACTTTCGATGCCTCGTCTCGTGCACCCATGGCATCGAAGTATTGATCAAGCCCAAATAGAAAGTTGTCCACGATGGTGGCATTGCGTGTGCCATCGTAGGTGTCGGGCTTTGGCACGTCAATGCGGCGCGCATCACTCGAGTTTGCGGAAGCTGGACTTGCGGAGAGTGTGCGCTTGTGCCATGTAGGGGTGGGCAAATTAACCGACCCGACCCGACCCGACCCGACCCGATCGGAAAATTTTCGGGTTCGGATCGGGTCGGGTGGTCAATAAAACCCGATCAGGTGAAATTGTCTCAACCCGATCGGATCATGATCGGATCGGGTGAAACCCGACCCGATCTGAAAACCCGATCGGGTTGAGACAATTTCACCATGTTTTTTTTTATTATCGAATACAGAACAAAATACGAATATGCGATACAGAAACAGAGTTACAGAAATACAGAATACACTCAATACAGAAACAAAAGTCACACTCTCAAAATACAGAAACAGAAACAAAAATTGAATACAAAATACAGACGGAATACAGACGGATTTACAGTAAATTAACCGCAACAAAAGTTGCAACTTACAAAACAAACACACACGCACAGTTCAGTAGTTCACAAATCACAAGTCACTGAACTGAACCCTCAAACCAGCAGGTCCAGCACCCACTCACTCAAGCTGTCAAGCACATTAGCACAAGCAGAACTGCAGAAGCAGGCAGCAGCCACAGCCAACCCACTACCCAGACCCAGTAACCCATAGTCCCAAACAAACACACACGCAGCAAACACACACGCACACGCACAGTTCACGGATCAAGATTCAACCGGCCACCACACGCAGCCAGCAACCACTTCCGAGAACGACCCCAACCGAAGCCGAAGCTGATTCGCGAAGATGGTGACCCGATCTACAGATCTGCTGCAACCACGCGCCGGCAAGCTGCCTCCGAATCTCTGATCCACTCGAGTCTCCACCATTAGCATTCACGGGTCACGGCTGTTGAGTGTTGACATCCGGCCACCACACCCTCACGGTCACGCCTCACGGTCATGGGTCACGACTCCGCTCCAGCCTCCAGCCTCAAAACTGAAAAGGTCTCTTCAATCTTCACTCTCTGTCTCTGAGCGGCTGAGCCTCTGTTTTGGAAGTTGGATTTTGGATTTTGGAAGTTGAAGTGAAGCTGTGAAAGTGTGAACTGTGAAGTTGAAGCCCGAACCGAATAAAAGCAGATCCGGCTTTTGAAGTGTTTAAGACTTTAAAGTGATGGTATATCTAATATATAATTATATATGCATTAATGAATAATGATTAATTATAATTTTTATTTTTTATATGTTATATGAGAATTGTTAATTGTAACTTTGTATGTTAATTATATATAATTATATATTGTTAAATTTTATCAATAAAATGAAAATACTCGGGCATTAATTTTCTGTTATTAATTAATAATTGATTTTTTGTATGAATGGTAATGTTAGATTAAAAATTAAAAATAAATATTATGTTACAATATAATTATAATTATATATGTCATATGATATGTGTATTTGTAGTTTTGTACAATAGTTTCAACTTCAACAAAAAATTAACCAATTTAATTGCAGTAGTTTTAACTTTTAAGTTTCAATTTCAACAAATAATTAATCAATTTAATTAATTGCATGATAACCATTAACCAATAAGTAAATATTAAGTGGTTAAGTACATATAATGTGGGCATAATAAGAATTAAGAATTTAAGATACGGATATGTAATTAAAATATTTTATTATTTTGGCCAATGGATAATTAGATATTATAAATTAAATAATTACATTAATTTCTTGGTTTTCTTTTATGGAATATGCATCTTGAATTCTTGATCATATATAAACATTATGGTGGGAAATTGGAAATATCGATTTCAAAAAGTTTCATAAAATTAAATTAACAATAATTTGAATCAATTTGTAATACTAACTATTAAGTAGATTTTTTAAAAGTCTTTTGTGTTTTAATTTATGAATTAATGATTAATAATTATTTATTTATATGTTTAGATGTCTGGACACTCAAGATCGAATTCAATGAGTGATGATGACAATCAAAGTGTTCAAATGGAAGGAACTCATAAGGCAAAGCGGAAAAGACCAGCAATGAAGAAAAGATCTGCGACGTGGAATCATTTTACTTTGCTTAAGGACAATCCAAACAAATGCAAGTGCAACTATTATGGTAGACAATATCAATGTCATTCAAGGCGTGATGGGATTACAAATATGAGAAATCATATATTAGCTTGCCTTGCATACAAGACATTCCGGGAACAACAAGAGGGGAGTCAACAAACTTGACAACTGAGGGTGGGGAAGGAAATGCAAGTAATATGGTTTTGGCTAAAGGGTGGAGTCAAGACGCTTGTAGAAGGGCAGTCACCAAAATGATCATTATGGGTGAGTTGCCACTTAGTTTTGTGGATAACAAAGGGTTCAAGCATTTCTGTAGTGTAGCCATTCCACAGTTTGTTATGCCATCTCGGAGAACTGTTGGTAGGGATGTTATGGATTTATTTTTGGAAGAAAAGACAATGTTGAAGAGTTTGATTTGCAACAACAAACAACGAGTGTCTCTTACTACTGATTTATGGACTTCTGTTCAAAACATGAGTTACATGGTGATCACAGCTCATTTTATTGATAGTGATTGGTGTTTGAACAGAAGGATTATTAGTTTCAGTGTGATTGAAGATTATAGAGGGAAATCGATCGGTAAAAAGATTGTAGCTTGTTTACAAGATTGGGGGATAGAGAAGTTGTTTGCAATAACTGTTGATAATGCCAGTACAAATGATGTTGCTATTAATTATGTGACTATGCAATTGCTTGCATGGAGGAATGATGATGCAATTGTATTGGCGGGTCAGTATACGCATGTGCGTTGTTGTGCACATATTTTGAACTTAATTGTTGTTTCGGGGTTAAATGAATTGCATGCTAGCGTTGCCGCCATCCGGAATGCTGTGAAGTATGTGAGATCCTCCACCACAGTGTGCTCAACAAGTGAAATGTCCAAATGGAACGGTTGTTTTGGATTGTCCTACTAGGTGGAATTCCACCTATTTAATACTGATGACTGCGTTGAAGTTTCAAGCAGCATTTGATAGAATGGAAAATGTGGATAAACCATATGAGGCATACTTTATGGAGAAAGAAAATAACGCTAAGAGGGTGGGCCCGCCTGGACCTGAGGATTGGGAGAGTGCAGGGCGAATTGTGAAGTTTTTGAAGGTATTTTATGATGCCACTTTGTTATTTTCTGCTTCTTTGAGTGTGACTTCTAATCTTTGTTATGATACCATTGGCTTAATTGAGAGCTCATTGACTGCATTAGAGGGAAGTAGAGATCCTTGGGTGGTGGCTATGGCTTATCAAATGAGGGAAAAATTTGATAAATATTGGGAGTTTTCAGGGAAAATAAATAAAATGTTAATTGTTGCCTCTATTCTTGATCCACGAGCTAAAATGGATTTTGCCAAACATATTTTTGAGATCATTTTTGCCAATGATGGTTGGAGAGTTGAAGAAATGACCAAAGCAGTGAAAGATTTGTTGAATGAGCTTTATGATGCATATAGTGCAATGTGCTCTAGTTCCACACCATCGATGTGTAGTGAGAGTGTTCCTAGCGGCAGCTATGGTGGTACAAGTTATTCGCCTTATTTTACAACTGAGGTTGGTTTGCCGGAGGGTCCTAGTGGTGATGGTGATGACATTTTCCGAGTTTCTCGCCCTTTCTTTGGGTATGCTCAGAAAGTGTTTGTTCAGAATGAAGGCAAGAGAGTAGTATCTGAGGTGGAACGTTATTTGAGTGACCCAGTTGAAGATCCAAGCAATCTGAAGCTCAATGTTTTGCTTTGGTGGAAGGTTAATGGATCGAAGTATCCGATATTAGAGAAAATTGCAAGGGATGTCCTTGCTGTTCCTGTTTCTACAGTGGCATCTGAATCTGCCTTTAGCACAGGCTGTCGCGTCATTGACGAATATCGGAGTTCTTTGACCCCTTGTATGGTTGAGGCATTGATATGTACTGAAAATTGGTTACAAGCTAAACTATTCGCTAATCCTGTCTACAACCTTCATGAAGATATTAAAGAGCAGATATTTCATATGGAGCTACAAGAAGGTAATATTTCTCTCATACTTTATAAAGTTAAGATGTATTATAACTTTATAAATAGCATCTACATGTACTTAAGTTACTTACTAATTTCTTTTTTTTTTGACATTTTAAAGAGTTTGTAAGATCACAAGCTTCAACGGTGGAAACAGTGAGCGCTGATATGGGTGTTATGGATATTTGAAAGGTAATTCTTAATATATATTATTATTTATAATTTCATATTATATGTTTAGGTTGTAATTTACACTATAATAATAGACAATAGTAGTTATAGTTTTAATTCAAATTGTAGTATTATAATTGTTTCATTTATTTTAGACACATTGAAATTGTTAGAATGGTATTACTTAGGAATTAGGATTATTATTAAATTTACTTGATGATGAATGCCATGAAATAAGCCACAATTGATTTAATTTTTTTCTTATATTTAATCAAGTACACACATGAATTGGGCATATGTGTTTGTGTTTAATGTCCCTTTATTTTTAATGCAGCTTAAAGAAAGTAGTTAAACGGTTATCTATTATTTATTTATTTTTACAATTTTTCCCTAGGGGATATATGCTTCAATTCTTCAACTTGGAGTAGAAGAAATTGAAGTTAAAAGTTGTCAAAGTGCTTGCGAGGAACGGTGGAGCCGTGGAGGAAGTTGATCTAGATTTACATTTAAACTTTGTTGTGTTTTGGATTTTGGAACTTTGTCATTTGTGTTTTGGAAAATGGAAACTATTTAATTATGTTTAATTTTGTGTTATGAAGATTAATGTTTAGATTTTAGAATTGGACATTGCGCTTTGGATGGAGACTATTAAATTTAAACTTTGTGTTAATTTTAATTTATGCTTTGTGTTAATTTTTAATTTTGAATCATTTGAATTTAATTCTATAGTAGTTTTCTTTTTTTGTTGGTTGAAATGAATGGATGAATGAATGAGGACAAGATAAATTTTAGCGTGATATTTTGGGTCTTCATAATCTAATATGAAATCACTAACAAATAATATTTTTTGGGGGAGGAGGGGAGAGGGATGGTAAATTATTTTTTAGTAGAGGTTCAAATTCTTTATGTAGATTTATTTCAATTATATTGAATCTGCTGTTTTCACTTGCTCTCTCTTTTTAATTAATCTTATGGCTCTTTAATGTTGTGTAAACTGTAAAGTTTTTGTTCATAAAAGAATGGTTGCTTGCTAGCTCTTTTAATTTTATAAAAATATTAATCTTTTTCTTTGCTTTGGTTCTATATAAATTCTAGAATGATTGTTATTTTTTCCTAAATTGCCAAAATTAACTAATTACCCACATGATTGTTGAGAAATTTTGGATGATGATATTGCAATTGTTTTTTTTTTTGGTGTCATATTTCTTTATTTGTCTTGGAATCAGACTGTCCAATTTGTGTTGCAGTTGTATTGTAGTACAGCTCCCTAGCTGGCCAATTTTGTGTGTGTGCTTATGCTTTCTGAAACTAAAACAATGTTGTGGTTTGCTGCCGGTGCTTTGTTTTGTTTTGCTTATTTTTGTTGCCAAGCGTTTTGCAGCAGCTTGCTTGATAAATATGGCCAAATTATTCACATTTGTTGCCAAGCTTTTAGCCTTGAGATTGCCTTGAGAAGCCAATGATCGGATTAAACCATTTGTTGCCAAGCTTTTAGCTTTTAGCCAATGATCGGATTCGGGTTAACCCGAATTTAACCCGAACCCGCATTAACCCGAATCCGATCCGATTACACCCGACCCGAATAACCAGAATTTAACCCGAACCCGCATTAACCTGAATCCGATCCGATTACACCCGACCCGAATTAACCCGAATTCATCCGAATAACCCGAAGTTAATCCGAACCTGAATTAACCCTAACCCGCATCCGATCCGATCCGAACTCCACCCGACTTTTTAACCTGACCCGATCCGATCCGAATTAAATTCGGATCGGATCGGATCAGGTTATAAGTTCGGATGGAGTTCAGATCGATTTATATCCAACCCGAAACCCGATCGGGTTGATCCGAACCCAACCCGAGCCTGAAAATGCCCACCCCTAGTGCCATGCCCAATTCGAGCGGACTTCATCCACTTCTACACGGACAACGCGTAGTTCGTCCTGAACAAAACTACGAAGTTTTAGCAACTCATCATGGAAAGATCGAAACTCACCTCGGAGAGTGTTCACTCGCTCTTGGATGAGAGCCTTTGTTGCCACCGTGAACTCGGCGTATTCTCCCTCGAGACTGTCTACTCGTTCCTCTAATCCCTCGAGGCTTTCTTGAGTGGCGGACAACGCAATTTCGAGAGTAGTCACACGAGGCTCCAACGCATCCACGGATGGGGCCTTGGACTTGCCGTGAGTCTTGCCTTGGGCGCGTTCTCCCTCTCGGCCGCGGCTTGGTTCCGGTGGAGCATCCACACCAACAACACCCCCTTGTGCTACATTCGAAGGGTTGGCCATTGCTCGTGAGCTAACTTGCGTGCGTGCAAACCTTAGCTCTGATACCACTTGTCACAGGATGAGTATTTTGCGCAGCTAACCTGTGCGGCACTTAGACAACTTTGCCGAATATTGCTAAGTAAGCCTGGAGCTTCTCGAACTAGAGAAGAGAGCAATGAAGTCGAATGAGAAACTTGTATTGCACAAAGAGAGATTACAACGCTTGAGTTGCTTAAAATGCTTGTTGTTGTGTTTGTTGGATGCAAATGCCTAATGCCATCCCATATTTATAGGGGAGGCTTTCCAAGCTCTAGAGATTCTAGAGAATTCTACCACTTCCTAGCTATTTACATGTGCTGGAATTGTATAGAGAATTCTAGAGTATTTACAAGCTCATGTGCTAGAGTTGCCTAGAATGTTCCGGAATTGGGCCAAGCTAGCACTCTTGGCCTTGTGTTGGCTCTCTAGCCCGAAATTGTGGGCAATTGGGCTAGCGAATTGGGCAGTCCGTAACAATGACTGAATTTGAGCAATAAACCTCCTCCATATCAGTTAATCAGGCTAATGAGTTTTATATTCTATAAAGTCTAATGGCAAATTGGGATAGCGTTCAAGCGTTCAACAATGTCAAGAGGCACAAGTTAAAAGTTCTTTTATTTTTTTATTAGAATATTAAATCTCTCCTTACTTGACGGGGAAAGTGGATATTTGAATATGAGTTGATTGTCATTAAATGAAGAGGGACTTCAATTTTCCTAAACTTGACGGGATAGAACCCGAAAGTATATTTCCATAGAGGTACAAAAAATTCAAATTGCTCAAATTACCAAAAGAAAGAGGGATTGGACCACTAAATTTATTATTGGTCAAATCTAGTTGGGACAAAAATTTCAAATTTCCAATGTGCGGGGGAATGAAACCAGAAAGTGAATTATCATTAATAACCAATCGGGACATGTAGCTCAAATTTCCTAAAGGAGAGATTGAACCGTTCAAGTAGTTAGAGTACAAGTATATATCCTCCATAGAAGTTAATTGGCCTACTTCTGGTGGAATTGAGCCATCTAATCGGTTAAGCTGAATGTGAAGAACCTCCAGATGACTCAGAAGGCCAACCTCTGGTGGAATATTTCTAGAAAATTGATTGGACCCTAAATAAAGGTATCTGAGATTCGAAAGGTTACTGATTTGAGGCGGGATAGTACCAAAGAATCCATTCTAGGTGAGATCACGATAAGTAAGATGAGGAAACGATGAGAAAGAGAAATCATGAAGCATACCATTTACTCCTATATTTGGGAGGCTGATGTTGATGACTCTTCTAGCATCATTGTAGCTGATTCCGGACCAAGCACATGTGCTTATTTTGGATGAAACATTGGTGGCATCGTTAATCCAAGAAGAAAGGAGAGATTGGTTATGGTTTTTAAGGTTAGCTTTTCATTTGAGAAGAGCATCAGCTTCTTCATTAGATTCAGAAGAAATAGTTATTAGAAAACTTAACCAAAAAAAATGATCGAAAAAACAAGTGAAGGAACTACTGCATTGGGGGTTGGAGACCCTATTGATATTATCAAAACACAATCAAATAAATAAAGTTGAGCCAAAGTTTATTGAAATTCAAAAGAGCTTTTGATGACTCTTAGCGTTTGAAAAACATACAATGGTGCAGAAAACGAGCATGTTGGATGATGAGTATAATTTATATACATATTTTACCTTTAATTATGTAATTGTTATTATTTTTATTTGTTATTTTTAATTAATTGAATTATTTTATTGCATAGGGAATTAATTGGAGATTGGAAAACAAAAAGTGAATAAAGAATAATAAGTTTGGGAAGGCATCAATCAAAGCCGTGACACACTTAAGAGTTTATAGCATGTGAAGTAAAGAGTAATTTGCACTAAAAAAGAATTTCAATTTTTCAAGTGACCTGGCTGTGCATGGCATTGTAATACACGGAAAGCAACTTAAAGGGACCCACACTTGGCTTTCACAAGTGGAAAAAGGAATCGTAGTGCAAGCTTAATTGGTGAGCACGTGAGTGAGAGCAAAGAAAATTAAAATGACAAGCCTTTTGGCTTAAGGAAATAAAAAAGGT
The DNA here is from genome assembly GCA_029618585.1 of Citrus australasica. Lineage (NCBI taxonomy): Eukaryota > Viridiplantae > Streptophyta > Magnoliopsida > Sapindales > Rutaceae > Citrus > Citrus australasica. The sequence goes on along the minus strand of JARCIV010000003.1, from coordinate 31,903,538 downwards.
CGGCGGGCCCATTTTAAAGAATAATATAAAAGCAAGCTTTTGGCTTTTGGAGAGTAGGAGCTGCTGGACGGAAACAAAAGGGGTACGGAAACAGAGGATGAGAATTCGACTTTGAACAGAGAGTAGCGGCAGCAACACTTCGGCTTTCCATGTCTGGTTTTATTTATTTTGTTGCTCTCAATTCAAGTATGTCTAGCTAATTTTCTTATACTGAGGTTAAGGATGAAACCCTATTCAATGAAATAATTATCTTTTTATTTAATTAATTCCCTATATACATTCTTTGATGATTATGATTTTTATTTCACATGATTAATTAGATGTTATTAAAATCTTTTCATTAATTCTGTCATGCATTATTGATTGTTAGGATTAATATTCGATTAATTCTATGCTTGGATCTATAAAGTTTATATATGATTATCTTGATTTTATGTCTTTTATTAAATTTTTTACATAAAGTGCTTAGGAAAACTTTGACTCTTTGTTATTTAATATGTTTACATGGGATGCTTAGATGTCATGTTATTAAGTAGAAAAAAAAACCTACATTAGATTTAATTACTTGGGCTTAATTATTATATCCATGAGATGACATAGATTGATTTCGAGTTGTCACTCTAAAATTGGGGATTAATTAATAATTTGATAATTACTAGTTGAATAGTGGTGGATTTTGGTAATTCTTATCTTATTGAATTCTCCTTTATTTTAATTGCTTTCTTAGTTTAATTGGTTTAATTTTCTTAGAAACTCAATTTGGTCAAGTAGGTTAGAATTGATATTAATTTTATATTTAAATTAGACTTTTCAATTTATAACAATCCTTGTGGGATGGACCTCGTTACCACTACTCTATTTCTAGATTCGTGCGCTTGCGAGTATATTAAAATTTTCACAACAAGTTTTTGGCGCTGTTGCGGAGGATTGTGCTAGAAAGTCAGTTTAATCTAGGTTGATTTGATTCTTCCACTAGTTATAATTTAGGTTGTCTTTTATTTTATTAATTAAAAAATACAAAAAAACTTTTATTTGTCTTTAAATTCATTTTTTGATTGTTTGATTTTTTTATTTTTAAATTTCATTTATTCTCATTATTGTTGATTTATTTTATTTTATTTTTCTTTCTTTCCTTGTCTGGTTAGTTTATGAGTGTTTGGGAACGTGATTCAACAAATCGTTTGGTTAAAAGAGAGTCAAAAATTGATAGTAGTCAAACTAGTTCTTTAGAAGTGATGGATGACCCAAATAGACTATTGCCAATATGTCCACCAGCGCAAGCAGAGAAAACCCTTAGAGAATATTTTTCACCACTTACAGCCAACCAACCATCTTGTATTGTGTTGCCACAAACCACAACAACACACTTTGAACTCAAGCCCTCTGTCATTCAACTTTTACCATCTTTCTATGGGTTAGAGAGAGAGGATCCATATTTGCACATTAAGGAATTTCTTGACATATGCTCTACATTTCATTTTCAAAATTTTAATGATGAGTCAATTAGGCTTCGTATGTTCTCTTTCTCATTAAAAGACAAAGCGAAAGCTTGGTTGAATTCACTTTTTGCTGGGTCTATTACTACGTGGAATGAATTGAGTAATAAATTTCTCACCAAGTTTTTTCCTATGTCTAAAACAAATGCCCTTAGGAGAGAGATAAGTGATTTTTATCAAAGAGAGGGTGAACAATTTTATAGTGTTGGGAAAGATTTAATGATTTACTCCTTAAGTGTCCTCACCATGGTTTTCAGAAGTGGAGACTTATACAATGCTTTTATAATGGTTTAACCATGTCGAATCATCATATGGTAGAGTCTATAAATGGTGGAAGATTTTTGAACTTACATGAAAGGATTGCGTGGGATTTCTTTAATTCACTTTCTGAGAATTCTCAACAGTGGGATTTTTCAAATCAAAGGGAAAAATCATCTCAAGTTTCTAGAAAGGGGTTATATGAAGTTAAGGATGATTTTGATGTGAAATCCACTCTAGCTACACTTTCTAGGAAAGTAGATGCCTTAACTCTGAACCAATCAATTAATCATAATCCTAGTGTAGCTAATGAGGTTTGTGCTCTTTGTTCTAACTTGTCTCATACAGCACAAAATTGTCCTTCATTACCAGCCTATCAAGAGGCTTATTCTGAGCAGGTGCATGCCTTACAATCATATGAGAAAACCCCCAATAATCCATATTCACCCACATATAATCCTAATTGGAGGAATCGTCCTAATTTCTCTTAGAAACAAAATCAACCTTTGTCAAACCAAGGAGGACAACAATTTAACATGCCCAATCAACAATTTGTCCCTCCTAACCAAGTATATCCTCCTGCCCAACAACCTATGTCTCAATTTGTTGCACCCCAACAAAGAAAGCCTTCTTTAGAGGATACACTTCAAAGTTTCATTCAGTTAACCCAACAAGCTTTTTCAGTCAAACACTCAAGCTATTCTAAATCTTGAACATCAATTGGGTCAATTAGCAACTACTGTAGTGGAGAGAGAAAAAGGAAAATTTCCAAGTCAACCAATTCCTAATCCCAAAGGAGTGCATGAAGTTGGATCGAGTTTAAGCCATCACCATGAAGAAGCAAAATCTATTATGACCTTGAGAAGAGGAAAGTTATTTGACAACAAGGTGGAGGTTCAAACAAGGAAGATATCTGAGCCTGCTTCTTCAAAACCAGTTCCATCACAAGACTCATCAACAAATGATCCAGAAGAAAGTGGCCCACCAGCTTACATTCCCAAGGCTCCTTTTCCTCAAAGGTTAATAAAGGTAAAGAAAGGAACTTCAACAGGTGAGATTATAGAAATCTTCAAGCAGGTAAGTATAAACATCCCTTTACTCGATGCTATTAGGCAAGTTCCTTCCTATGCCAAGTTTTTGAAAGATTTATGACCTAAAAAGAGAAATTTGCATGTCACTAAAAAGGCATTTTTAACTGAACAAACTAGCAATTTACTCCAATGTAAAATGCCACCAAAATTTAAGGATCTAGGTTCCCCTACTATCTCATGTGTTATAGGGAACCAATGTTTTGATAAAGCATTATTGGATTTAGGCGCTAGTGTTAATCTCTTGCCTTATTCTGTTTACATGCAGCTTGGATTAGGAGAGTTAAAATCAACTCTTATTATTTTGCAACTTGCTGATAGGTCAATGAAAATACCTCATGGTATTATAGTGGACGTGTTGATACAGATTGATAACTTTTATTATCCTGTTGATTTTATTGTTATTGATACTCAACATGTACATAATCCTAAGAAACACACTCTAGTTATTCTAGGTCGTCCTTTCTTAGCTACAACTGATGCTCTTATTAATTGTAGGAATGGAAATATGCAGCTATCTTTTAGTAATATGACCATGGAATTGAATATTTTTAATGTTACCAAGCAGCCACAAGGAGAAGATGAATTTGTTGAAGCAAATATGATAAAGGAATTAGTAGAAGATTCATTCATTTCTAACCATACTGACGATCCATTAGAGGCATGTCTAACTCATTCTGATTTATCTTTTAATGATGACAGTGCAATTGCAGAAGCTAGTGCTTTACTTGATGCACCTCCAAGCACGGACACAATTAAATGGAAGACAAAGTCAGAACCACTGCCTTATTCTGAGAAGAAGATTAGCTCATCTACAGAGACGCCACCAAAATTGGAGCTCAAAGCACTGCCTGACACTTTGGAATATGCATTCTTGGGAGAATCTAACACTCTACATGTTATTATTTCTTCTTCCCTTGTCTTGAGCAAAAAAGTAAGTTGTTAGGTATTCTAAAAGAGCATAAGGAGGCAATAGGATGATATTAAAGGTATTAATCCAGTAGATTGCATGCATCGTATTCATCTTGAAGAAAATGCTAAACCTATTAGGGAGATGCAACGTAGGCTAAATCCTAACATGAAAGAAGTGGTAAGAGCTGAAGTAATCAAATTATTAGATTCGGGAATTATTTATCCTATTTCAGATAGCTCTTGGGTTAGCCCTGTGCAAGTTGTTCCTAAGAAATCTGGTGTTACAGTAGTTACTAATGCTAATAATGAATTAATTCCCACTAGAGTAACTACATGTTGGCATGTTTGCATTGATTATAGAAAATTGAATTCATTCACAAGAAAATATCATTTTTCTCTTCCATTTATTGATCAAATGCTTGATAGACTTACAGGTCATGATTTTTATTATTTTCTAGATGGATATTCAGGTTATAATCAGATCCCTATAGCTCCAGAGGACCAGGAGAAAACTACTTCTACTTGTCCCTTTGGAACTTTTGCATATAGGAGAATACCATTTGGTTTATGCAATGCACCTGTTACCTTTCAAAGATGCATGCTTAATATTTTTTCTGATATGGTTGAGAGATTTCTTGAAGTATTCATGGATGATTTTTCTGTTTATGGAGATTCTTTTGATGAATGTTTGCAGCATCTAACATTAGTTTTACAGAGATGTAAAGAAAAGAACTTGGTTTTAAATTGGGAAAAGTGCCACTTCATGGTAAAACAAGGTATTGTCCTTGGTCATATAATTTCCAGCAAAGGCATAGAAGTCGACAAAGCTAAGGTGGATTTAGTTTCTAATCTTCCATATCCCAAATCCATAAAGGAAGTAAGATCTTTCCTTGGACATGCTGGTTTTTATAGAAGATTTATTAAAGATTTTAGTAAAATTTCTAGACCCTTATGCAATTTACTTATTAAGGATGCACTTTTTATCTTTGATGAATCTTGTCTTGATGCCTTTGCAAAGCTTAAGAAATTATTGACTTCTTCACCTATCATTTAGCCACCTAATTGGGATTTGCCTTTTGAAATTATGTGTGATGCATCTGATTATGTTGTAGGAGTAGTTTTAGGACAAAGATTAGATCGTGTGCCTTATGTGATTTATTATGCTAGTATGACATTCAGTGATGCACAATTGAACTATTCAACTACAGAAAAAGAAATACTAGTTGTGGTATTTGCACTTGATAAATTCAGATATTATCTTATAGGTTGTAAAGTGATTATTTTTACTGTTCATGCTGCTTTAAAATATTTACTTACTAAGAAAGATGCTAAGGCAAGATTGATTCGTTGGGTGTTGCTTTTACAAGAATTTGACATTGAATTTAGAGATAAAAAAGGTTCTGAAAATGTTGTGGCGGATCATTTATCTCGCCTTGATCTTAAATTTATTCCAGAATCTTTACCTTTGAATGAGTCTTTCCTAGATGAGCAACTTATGAGTGTAAATGTTATACTATGGTTTGCTGATATAGTTAATTACCTTGCTACATGTCAAATCCTAGAGCACTGGACTAAGCAAGATAGAACAAAGTTCTTATCTAAAGTGAAAGACTTCTTTTGGGATGATCCCTATTTATTTAAATATTGTACTGATTAGATTATTAGGCGATATGTTCTCGATAATGAAATTCAAAGTGTTATCTCATTTTGCCATAAACAAGCTTGTGGAGGCCAGTTTAGTGCTAAAAAGACAGCAACAAAAATTTTACATGTGGTTTTTATTGGCCTACTCTTTTTCATGATGCTTATGTTTTCTGTTCTTTGTGTGATAAGTGCCAACGTATGGGTAACATTTCAAAGAGGAACACGATACCACTCAATTTTATTCTTGTGGTTGAGATCTTCGATGCATGGGGTATTGATTTCATGGGACCTTTTCCTTCATCTTTTGGTTATCAGTATATATTGGTTGCAGTAGATTATGTGTCGAAGTGGGTTGAAGCTGTTCCATGCAAAACTAAGGATCATAGGGTTGTAGTGAAATTCTTGAAGAGTAATATTCTGTCTCGTTTTGGTTTCCCTAGAACAATCATTAGTGATGGTGGTACCCATTTTGGCAATCAACCTTTCAAAACTCTTTTGGACAAATATTCCATTACACATAAGGTTGCCACCCCATACCATCCTCAAACCAGTGGTCAAGTAGAGATTTCTAATAGAGAGATCAAGCAGATTCTATAGAAAACAGTTAGGCCAGATATAAAAGATTGGTCTTTGAGACTTGATGATGCATTGTGGGCATATAAGACTGCTTTTAAAACACTAATTGGGATGTCACCTTATCGACTTGTGTATGGAAAAGCATGTCATCTGCCAGTAGAGTTGGAGCTGCACACAGGCTGGGTATTGGGCTATCAAGAAATTCAATTTTGACATGCAGCAGGCTGGGTCTAAGAAAAGATTACAATTAGCAGAACTTGAAGAGATCAGGAATGATGTATATGAGAATGCCAAGATTTATAAACAGCGAATGAAAGTCTTTCATGACAAACACATTTTGAGAAAAGCCTTTACACCGGGTTAGAAAGTATTTTTGTATAATTCTCGATTGTATCTTTTTTCAGGTAAGTTACGTTCTCGATAGTCTGGCCCTTTTATAGTTCATACTGTCTTCCCTTATGGAGCAATTGAGATTGAAAATCCTAAAAATGGTGATTTATTTAAGGTCAATGGTCAAAGATTAAAACCATTTTTAGAGTTAAGAACACCAGAAGTTGAGGAGATACTTTTAGATGATCCTGTTTATCAGGATTAATTAAGTCCATCTTTGCACTCTTGTTTTTATTTTAATAGTAGATTTTCTTTTCTTTGTATGTTTTTCTTTTCTAATGTTTTCTTTTCATTTGGCATTTTCTTTTAAGCTTTCCCAGCCCATCCAGATGTGTTCTCTCTAACTTTCTTTTTATTATTTATGTTTTTTTTTAATTTTTTCTTTCATTTGTTTGCATGCTTATCTTTTGTTTGTGAAATATTGAGGACAATGTTCCGAATAAGTTTGGGGGTGGGAATAGTGTGTGCTTTGTTTGTTAAAAAAATTGTTTGTTAAAAAAAACCAAAAACAAAAAAATTCAGAAAAAATTGTGTTGTTTTTTGTTTGTTTTTATGTGAAAAGCCAATGATAAGATTTTGATTGACAATGAATATAGTTTTTAGGAAGGATTGAATATTGTCTTAGTTTATACTTGATTCTTATGTTAGTTCCTCTTAATTGAGATTCTTTAAACCATGAGCACTAATATATGTTCTTTCATGATATTGACTTGAAATTTGAGATTGACGCAGCCTGAGTTGAGAAGTTTAGATAGAGTAAATGACTGTTTGTCTTGATTCTTATCTCCACAATACAAAATAGTATACATAGGCGCCAAAGTCAGAAATAGCTACCTATAACCCTTAAGAGTGAAGCTATCCTTGAGTAATTTGGGCTTATGTACCACAAGTATGTACAAGATAATTTACCATGAGAAGAAGGCTACCTTAAGGGGTAGAGTGAAAGCTCCTGGCTATGGTTAAAAAAAAAAGAGAAAAAGTAAAAAATCAAATCAAGTGCATGTGCTAAAAAAAATCAAAAGAAAATGCACATAAAAGCCTGTGAGAGAGAGAAAAAAATTTGGAGATCAAGATGATAAGATTAGTTTGACTTACTCTGTTCTTTGTTTGAGGCGAAGGTTGTTGATATTGAAGATTTTGGGAATGGATTTGATTGAATTGATTTCACACACACACACTACAAGAATCGAAAGAGAGATGAGATTGATTATTGAATTAAAGTTAGAACTTTGCCAATATTTGAAATTTTCTTTAAGCTATATAATTTTTGCAATCTTTGAGGCTATTTTTCATGTTTTATTTAAAGTTTTTTTTCGTTCTTTTGATTTAATTTAATTAATTAATTAATTATTTTAAAATGATGTTTGTGGGTATTATCACTGAAACCCTCACGAGACTATAACTCATCCACTAGGGCCGCCTAAGGGTTTAAAGGCTTATTGCATACGCTAAATGCAATCACGATCACCTGCGAAAGTGGTTTAGTTAGGATTTACTTTTTGTTTCGTTATTTTTATTTTTTTTGTCTTAGTTTTGGTCGAGGACTAGCAAAATCTAAGTTTCGGGGTATTTGATGAGTCTAATTTATATACATATTTTACCTTTAATTATGTAATTGCTATTATTTTTATTTGTTATTTTTAATTAATTGAATTATTTTATTGCATAGGGAATTAATTGGAGATTGAAAAACAAAAAGTGCATAAAGAATAACAAGTTTGGGAAGGCATCAATCAAAGCCGTGACACACTTAAGAGTTTATAGCATGTGAAGTAAAGAGTAATTTGCACTCAAAAAGAATTTCAAATTTTCAAGTGACCTAGCCGTGCATGGCATTGTAATACATGGAAAGCAACTTAAAGGGACCCACACTTGGCTTTGACAAGTAGAAAAAGGAATTGTAGTGCAAGCTTAATTGGTGAGCACGTGAGTGTGAGCAAAGAAAATTAAAAGGACAAGCCTTTTGGCTTAAGGAAATAACAAGGTCAGCAAGGCCCATTTTAAAGAATAATATGTTAACATGAATAGGTTAATAATATTGATTTTGATGATAACAACCTTTAAATGATTTTTGATAAAAATATTGGAGTTATTTCTTAACAAATGAAAGTCATAAAAACTATTCCATTCATACTTATAAAAGATGGATTTTTAATTGGAAAGCGATTCTTTGCAAAATCTGGTTTAAAAAGTGTTTCTGGAAATAAACGGTGAACCGGTTATTTATAAACGGTTAACCGATTACGACTAGAGAGCAAAAGTTTGCCTAACCTCTAACCGATAGTGAAACACGGAAAAATGGAAAGCTTACTGGAAACTAACGGTGAACCGTTTATTACAAACGGTTAACCGATAACATCCAGAGAGTCACTTCACACAAGTCCTTAGCCGTTTACTTAAACGGATAACCGTTGTTCTTTTTACAGGTTATTGGAAACTAACGGTGAACCGTTTATTTACAAACGGTTAACCGATAACATCCAGAGAGTCACTTCATGCAAAGCCTTAGCCGTTTACTTGAAACGGATAACGGGTATTCATTTTGCAGGTCTCTGGACGTTAACGGAGAAGGGGTAACCTAAACGGCAAACCGTTTATTTAAAATTTGGCCCAACAGTAACTTTGACCAGCACAAACGGTTAACCGTTAACGAATAAACGGTGAACCGTTTTAGGGCTGACAGTGCATAACGGCTAGTTTTTCAGCTCTACTTATAAATAAGCTCATTCAAATTCAAAGAAGACTGATCACAACACAACCATTGAGCTTATACTCGAGTTTGCAATCTCCATAAGAGCTAAAAACATAGTTTCACTTCATCTATTCACACTTTGAGCTTTGATTTGTAATCTTAAATATAGTGTGAGAGAAAAACAGTTTGTAATCTTTCATTTTGAGGGATTGTAAGTGTTGGGATACACTTGGGTTAAGAGATTGGGGATAATCTCTTGTTGTAAAGGTTATTGACACCTTGGAAGTCAAGTGTAAGCAATTGAAGCCTTGGAGGCTTGCTTAGTGAAATCCTCAAGCCCGGAAAAGCTTGGAGGCGTGGACGTAGGCGAGGTTGGCCGAACCACGTAAAAATATCTGTGTTTGATTCTCTGTTCCCTTATCTTTTTAATTTGTGATCAATTTAATTATCATTGTTTTGATTTCATTTTTAGTTTTGCATGATAATTTGTTTTTTAGTCGAATAATTTATAAAATCCCAATTCACCTCCCCTCTTGGGTTGCCTAGTTACAATTTCATTTGGTATCAGAGCTTGGTGTTCTCATTTAGACTTAATCGTCTAGAGCTAAAGATCAATGGCAACTCAAAGTGATTCCATATTTAGGGAAGGACAATCCACCACTAGACCACCTTTCTTTGATGGTAATGATTACCCTTATTGGAAAACTATGATGAGAATTTACTTGCAAGCCTTAGATTATGAAATTTGGGAAATTGTTAGCGATGGTCCTTTTATGCCCTTGACTAAAAATGAAGTTGGAGAAGATATTCCAAAACCTTCACGTGATTGGAACGAACTTGAAAAGAGGAAAGCCTCTCTAAACTCCAAAGCTATGAATGCCTTGTTTTGTGCACTAGATAAGAAAGAGTTTCATAGAGTGTCTAGTTGTGAAAGTGCTAATGAGATTTGGCACAAACTTGAGGTTGTCTATGAAGGCACAAATCAAGTGAAAGAATCTAAAATAAGTAGGTACACTCGGCAATATGAATTGTTTCAAATGGAACAAAATGAAAATGTGTACTCTATGTATACTAGATTCACGGACATAGTGAACACTCTAGGAGCTCTAGGGAAGACTTTTTCAAATAGCGAAAAAGTCAAGAAAATTATTAGGTCACTACCTAAGGAATGGAGACCTAAAAGAACTGCCATTGAGGAAGCAAAAGATTTAAATACTTTGCCTCTTGATGATTTAATTGGTTCTCTTATTTCATATGAAGAAGATTTGGCAGCGGAAAAAGGGCATGAGGAGAAGAAGAAAAACATTGCTCTCAAAGCTTCAAAACATGAGAGTGATGGGGAGAGTGAACCGGATGATGAAGAGCTAGCCATGCTAGCAAGGAGGTTCAGAAAATTCTTCAAGAAAACTGGAGAGCGAAGAAATTTCAGAAACTTCAAAAATTATAGGGAGAAGAAGGAGGCAATCACATGCTATGAATGCAAGAAGCCTGGCCATATTAGATCGGAGTGTCCACTTATCAACAAACACAAGAAGAAAGCCATGGTTGCAACTTGGGATGATAGCGAGGAAGATTCAAGTGATAAGGAAGGATCACAAGAAGTCTCAAACCTAGCACTTATGGCAATAGGAGATGATGATGATCCCAATGAGGTAAGTGATCCTACCTATGATGAATTGTATGATGCCTTTAAAGATTTGCATAATGAGTTGATGAAGATTGGTAAAAAGAATGCATGTCTTAAAAAGGAAATGACAAAGCTTAAGAATGAAAATGAATCTTTAAATGCAAAAATTGTATGCCTAGAAGTAGGAAACAAGACTTTGCATGATGAAATTGCATTATCAAATGAGAAGCCTAGCATCATACATAAGCACTTAGAATCACACATAGATGAATTGAAAAATGAAAATGAAATGCTCAAGAAAAAGAGCAGTGAGTTAAATGAGATTGTCTTGAAATTTACAAATGGGCAAAAGATGTTGGATAATTTGCTAAACTCAAAAAAATGTGTTTTTGACAAAAGTGGCATTGGTTATAAACCAAATTTGAAACAAAAATTCTACAAGAGTTATTTTGTGAGAAATACATCTACTAACAATAAAATTGCATGTCATTATTGTAATCAAGATGGTCATATGAAAAATAGATGTGCAGTGAAGAGAAATGCATATTATGGTATGAAATGTGTTTGGGTTCCAAAAGGAACCATTGCTAACTCTCAAGGACCCAAAAAGGTTTGGGTACCTAAAACTTGAGATTTTCTCTGCAGGGCTTGAAGAAGAAGAAGAATAAGTGGTACTTGGGCAGCGGTTGTTCAAGACACATGACAGGGAATTATTCTTGGTTCTCAAGCTTCACCAAAATTGAAAATGGTGGAGATGTATCATTTGGAGATAACTCAAAAGGAAAAATCCTTGGAATTGGAAATGTTGGTAAAGTATCTTCAACTTTAATTGAGAATGTGTGTTTGGTTGAAAATTTGAAACATAATTTGATTAGCATTAGTCAATTATGTGACAAAGGTTATAAAGTTGTCTTTGATAAATCAAGCTGTGTTATTGAGAATGCATGTGATGGCAAAATCTTGTTTGTTGGTAATAGATGTGGTAATGTTTATACCATTGACATAGAATGTGCATCTACTCTTGATAAATGTTTTTCCGCATTACATGATGATAGTTGGCTATGGCATAGAAGATTAGGACATGCAAGCATGGATTTGATTTCAAAAATTGTGAAAAATGATTTAGTTAAAAGTCTTCCAAAAATCAGTTTTCAAAAAGATAAAATTTGTGAAGCATGTCAATTTGGAAAACAAATCAAGACTTCCTTAAAACACAAGAATCATATCTCTACATCAAAACCACTACAATTACTTCATATAGATTTGTTTGGACCTTCAAGGTATGTTAGTTTAAGTGGCAAATATTATGCATTTGTAATTGTGGATGATTTTTCTAGATACACATGGGTATTGTTCTTAGCTAATAAGGATGATGCCGTTGATGCATTTTGAATTTTCCATAAAAAGGTTCAAAATGAAAAAGGTTATTCTATGACTTGCATTAGAAGTGATCATGGTGGAGAATTTGAAATCATGCTTTTGAAAAGTTTTGTAATGATTTTGGAATTGAACATCAATTTTCATCACCTAGGACTCCACAACAAAATGGAGTAGTAGAAAGAAAGAATAGGTCTATTCAAGAAATGGCTAGGACCATGTTGAATGAAAACTCTTTGCCTAAGTATTTTTGGGCCGAAGCCGTCAACACCGCTTGTTATGTTTTAAATCGGGTGTTGATTAGACCTAATCTTAATAAAACTCCATATGAGCTTTGGAAAAATAAAAAACCCAACATTGGCTATTTCAAGGTTTTTGGATGCAAATGCTTTGTGTTGAACACAAAAGATAATCTTGGTAAATTTGATTCAAAATCTGATGTTGGTATTTTTCTTGGTTATTCAAATTCAAGCAAAGCTTATAGAGTGTATAACAAAAGAACTTTAGTTGTGGAAGAATCTATGCATGTTACTTTTGATGAGTCTAACCCCTCTTTTACGGAGAAAGCCATTGTTGATGATAATGCAGAAGAAGAACAACAAGAAGAAGCATCAAATGTCAACCGAGAAGATGCACCACATGGAATCCAAGAGGAACATTATAAAGAACCAAATGTGGAGCAAAATGAAGGTACTTCTCAAACACTCCCTAAGGAGTGGAGGTATGTTTCCTCTCATCCTAAGGATGTAATTTTAGGAGATCCCTCACGAGGTGTTACCACTAGATCATCTCTTAGGAACACATGTGAGCATGCTGCATTCATTTCTCAAATTGAACCAAAATCTTTTGCGGATGCTGAAAATGATGAATCTTGGATTATGGCAATGCAAGAGGAGTTGAATCAATTTGAGAGAAACAATGTGTGGGAATTAGTTCCTTGTCCAGAACATCAATCCATTATAGGCACTAAATGGGTATTTAGAAATAAAATGGATGAATCCGGTGTGGTTGTAAGAAATAAAGCTAGACTAGTGGCTCAAGGTTACAACCAAGAAGAAGGAATTGATTTTGATGAAACTTTTGCACCTGTAGCAAGGTTAGAATCCATTAGGATGTTGTTAGCATATGCATGTCATAAAGATTTCATTTTATATCAAATGGATGTCAAAAGTGTTTTCTTAAATGGATATATTATGGAGGAAGTTTATGTGAAACAACCTCCTGGTTTTGAAAATGAAAAATTTCCCAATCATGTGTATAAGTTATCCAAAGCTTTATATGGTTTAAAACAAGCTCCTAGAGCTTGGTATGATAGACTTAAAAACTTTTTGTTGGATAATGATTTTTTGATGGGAAAAGCGGATACAACTCTCTTTGTTAAGCATAAAAACCAAGACATACTTATTGTTCAAATTTATGTTGATGATATTATCTTTGGTTCTACTAATGAATTGTTGTGTAAAGAATTTTCATCATGTATGAGTCAAGAGTTTGAGATGAGTATGATGGGAGAGTTGAAGTACTTCCTTGGTCTTCAAATCAAACAAAACGAGGAAGACATCTTCATAAACCAAGCCAAGTACGTGGGAGATCTACTCAAAAGGTTTGGCTATGAAAATGGAACGAAAAAAAGCACTCCTATGAGCACTACCATCAAACTTGACAAAGATGACAAGGGTAAAGAAGTGGATATCAAAATATATCGAGGTATGATCGGATCTTTACTTTATTTGACTGCAAGTAGACCCGATATCATGTTTAGTGTATGTTTGTGTGCAAGATTTCAATCATGTCCCAAGGAATCCCATTTGCTTGCAGTAAAAAGATTTTTTCGCTATTTGATTGGAACCATTGATGTTGGCCTTTGGTATCCTAGGGGAACTCATATAGATTTAACATGTTTTTCGGATGCGGACTTTGCCGGTCATAAAGTGGATAGGAAAAGCACTAGTGGTACTTGCTTTGTTCTAGGACACTCACTTGTTTCATGGGCTAGTAAGAAACAAAATTCTGTTGCTCTTTCAACAACCGAAGCTGAATATATAGCCGCCGGAAGTTGTTGTGCACAAGCACTTTGGATGAAACAAACACTTAGAGATTATGGCATTCATCTTAAACAAATTCCTATTAAGTGTGATAATACTAGTGCTATAAATCTTTCAAAGAATCCCATTCAACACTCTAGAACCAAGCATATAGAAATTAGACATCATTTCTTGAGAGACCATGTTCAAAAGGGAGATATTGCATTAGAGTTTATTTCTACGGAAAAACAACTTGCCGATATTTTCACTAAACCTCTTTGCGAAGAACAATTTTTAAAAATTCGGCATGAACTTGGGATGATGAAATTTTCGCATTAATGTTTCTATCTATGCTATTGAGTGTACTGAATTAATTGACTTATAATTGTGAAATAATGGTTATGAATTGCTTAAGCTTGATTGACAAATGATGAATTTGCCTTGATTATGTCTTGATTGTATGAATAAATTGGTTGAAAACATGTTCATGAATCATGCATTAAAATGGCTCATAATATATTTTCAGATCAATTAAATGATCTGGGAATTTATTAGTTGCTGGCCGAATATTAAATCAAATGTGCGAAAATTTAGTTAAAATAAACGGATAACTGTTTCCCATAAACGGTGAACCGTTTTGCTCCAGAAACTAGAATTTTGTGACTGTCTTCTTACCCTTTCACCGTTTTCTACAAACGGTGAACCGTTTGTCGACAATAAGTCATCTAACTGTTACCCCTTAACCGTTAAGCTCTTAGGCCTTCACCGTTACCTGGTCTCAAGCCTCTGTTCGTTACCCTCTAATCGTTTATTATAAACGGTTAACCGTTTTCGCGTTTTAAAACTGTTCAAAGGCTTTTCTTCTTTCTCTCCAGCTTACCCTCTCACCGTTTTCACCATTCCTGCGCAGCCAAAGCTTTCTTCTTCCTCAAATCGTCATTTTTCTTGCTTCTTGTGCCAAATCAAACCGATTAAATCATTTCCTATCATCTTTAAAACAATTTTACCGATTCAAAACCTCAAATCAAAGCCCCAATCGAAAAATCCCAAATTTGAACCCTAACTGCCGCGAGTTGGGTTTCTCCATTTTTGATCCGTTTTGTCTCCTTTTTCATCCAAATTGAGCCTCACATTCACATTCCTTACTCATTTCGCATCAAATCACCGATTGTTTTACCTCTCTCTCACCTGTGTTCATCCCACCATACTCCTCCATGGCTGAATCCTCTCGGAGAAGCGTCTGGCGAAAATCTACACCTCGGGAGAATCCCATACGGCCAAGGGAAGTCACTGAATTTTCTAGAATTCACTTCCCCACTCCTCCTTTGGCGAAACGGTTCGAGGACCGCTTCGATGGGTGAAAGGTACTTGACTCGTCTTGTGTTAACCTTAATAATTTCCGGCATTTAGTTGTATGTGATAGAAGTGTTCGGGATATGCTTATGCCTTGGGAGTCGGCTATTAACCTTAATGAGCGAATTTATCCTAACTTGGTGCGAGTATTTTACTCAAACATGGATATTTCCCTTAGTGGCGAAAATAGGATAGTTACTCAAGTTGGTGGTATCCAAATTGAATTTGATGATGCGGATCTAGCTGAGTATCTTGGTATCACTTGTTAGGAAAATCCTTTGTTTTGACCATTTTAGTCATACGGATGCAGTCCGACATATCTGTCGCGGTAGAGACCTAACTGATGATATTTGTTTGCTTCCGTTTCGGTCTCAACTTTTACCTCTCCAAGTCCGTATTCTTCATTCTATTCTACATCACATAGTGACACCTAGGAAGGGTCACACGGATGAGGTCACGAGGTTGGACGTGGGCATACTGGATAGTCTTCTTTCAGATCGTCCCATAAACCTCTCATATATTATTGTGCGGCACATGTTGAGTACCCCTGCGGTTAATCACCGCTTGCTTCCATATGGTAGTGTCATTACTAGGATACTGCGTCGCTTTGGTGTGCCTCTCCTAGATACTGGACATATGGAGACTAAAAGGATTGGCCCTGAGGCAATGACAAGTATCGGTTTTTCTTGGAGGAATGGGAAGTGGATTAAAACGAGCAACGCCAAAAACCGGGATACCTTGATAGCTCCGGAGGACGATCGGATGCTTAATGATGTCTATCCTCCCGATAAGCTTCCTGACTTTAGATTAGGAGCTCAGCCACCTCCTCCGCGTCGCCGATTTTTTCCTTGGCCTCCAGCTGACTGTGACCTTAAGGAGCGTGCCACGGATGCTGACATTCCGTCCACCTCTGAGCCACCACCTGCACCTGAGCCCTCAGCTGTTCTGGAGTCATCAGCTGGGCCTGAGCAACCTTCTGCTGTTCCCGAGGAGCCAGCTGCCTCTATACCACCTCCAGCTCCAACTCAGCCACCCGTTTCAGACGGTATGCAGCAGCTGATTCTTGATCGGTTGGACACTCTTTCTCGAGATCACCAGCAGCTGCGATCTGACTTTGAGACATTCCAGCGGCAGAGCATTGATCATCAGCTTGAGATTATCCATGCTCAGCGCATCCTTCTCGGCATCCTTGGTTATGATCCGGGGAGCTCATCTTCTCCTCCACCACCTCATTAGTTTCTGAGTTATATTTTCGCACATACAGTTCATATTTTGATTATTTGCATTTTGGCATGTATGTTATTATTATTGCTACTTCTCTATGTTATTTATGGATTTTGATAACATGGTTTTATATTTGTTCTTGATATTGGATGACTTGCTTGAGATTGATATAATTTGTGGATTATTGGATATTAAAGTGTTGCTTTGTTCATGGTGTTGTTGGGTTGGTGATGGAGTTGGTTATTATGGCATTTTGGAAGTGTTTTTCTCTCATGTGTATAAATGGTTTTACTCATTTTTAAGGGGAAACTCTGTCCAAATTTTTGCTTGCCACAACCCGCTCTTACGTTTCTTTCTTTTCTCTTCTTTCTTTTTGATGATGAAGGGGGAGATAATTTGGGAACTTTAGAATGTATTTGAAAACCTTAGAATGAATTTGAAATGATGCATTTGAAATGTTTTATAAATGGGAAGATTTTAAAATGATGCATTTTGAGAATGCTTACTTGAGCAAAAATCATTTTATTGACCATTTCTTAATTTGGCCATACATTAAGGGGGAGCATATATTGAGGGGGAGCCAAATATTGAACAAAGTTTGTCATCATCAAAAAGGGGGAGATTGTTAACATGAATATGTTAATAATATTGATTTTGATGATAACAACCTTTAAATGATTTTTGATAAAAATATTGGAATTATTTCTTAACAAATGAAAATCATAAAAACTATTCCATTCATACTTATAAAAGATGGATTTTTAATTGGAAAACGATTCTTTGCAAAATCTGGTTTAAAAAGTGTTTCTGGAAATAAACGGTGAACCGATTATTTATAAACGGTTAACCGATTACGACTAGAGAGCAAAAGTTTGCCTAACCTCTAACCGATAGTGAAACACGGAAAAATGGAAAGCTTACTGGAAACTAACGGTTAACCGATAACATCCAGAGAGTCACTTCACACAAGTCCTTAGCCGTTTACTTAAACGGATAACCGTTGTTCTTTTTGCAGGTTACTGGAAACTAACGGTGAACCGTTTATTTACAAACGGTTAACCGATAACATCCAGAGAGTCACTTCATGCAAAGCCTTAGCCGTTTACTTGAAACGGATAACGGGTATTCATTTTGTAGGTCTCTAGACGTTAACGGCGAAGGGGTAACCTAAACGACAAACCGTTTATTTGAAATCTGGCCCAACGGTAACTTTGACCAGCACAAACGGTTAAGCGTTAACGAATAAACGGTGAACCGTTTTCGGGCTGACAGTGCATAACGGCTAGTTTTTCAGCTCTACTTATAAATAAGCTCATTCAAATTCAAAGAAGACTGATCACAACACAACCATTGAGCTTATACTCGAGTTTGCAATCTCCATAAGAGCTAAAAACATAGTTTCACTTCATCTATTCACACTTTGAGCTTTGATTTGTAATCTTAAATATAGTGTGAGAGAAAAACAGTTTGTAATCTTTCATTTTTAGGGATTGTAAGTGTTGGGATACACTTGGGTTAAGAGATTGGGGATAATCTCTTGTTGTAAAGGTTATTGACACCTTGGAAGTCAAGTGTAAGCAATTGAAGCCTTGGAGGATTGCTTAGTGAAATCCTCAAGCCCGGAAAAGCTTGGAGGCGTGGACGTAGGCGAGGTTGGCCGAACCACGTAAAAATATTTGTGTTTGATTCTCTCTTCCCTTATCTTTTTAATTTGTGATCAATTTAATTATCATTGTCTTAATTTCATTTTTAGTTTTGCATGATAATTTGTTTTTTAGTCGAATAATTTATAAAATCCCAATTCACCCCCCTCTTGGGTTGCCTAGTTACAATTTCATAATATAAAAGCAAGCTTTTGGCTTTTGGAGAGTAGGAGCCACTGGACGGAAACTAAAGGGGGACGGAAACAGAGGAGGAGAATTCGGCTTTGAACAGAGAGTAGCGGCGGCAGCACTTCGGCTTTCCATGGCTGGTTTTATTTATTTTGTTGCTCTCAATTCAAGTATGTCTAGCTAATTTTCTTATACTGAGGTTAAGGATGAAACCATATTCAATGAAATAATTATCTTTTTATTCAATTAAATCCCTATATATGTTCTTTGATGATTATGGTTTTTATTTCACATGATTAATTGGATGTTATTAAAATATTTTCATTAATTCTGTCATGCATTATTGATTGAGAGGATTAATATTCGATTAATTCTATGCTTGGATCTATAAAGTTTATATATTATTATCTTTGATTTTATGTCTTTTATTAAATAGAGTGCTTAGGAAAACTTTGACTCTTTGTTATTCAATATGTTTACATAGGATGCTTAGATGTCATATTATTAAGTAGAAAAAAGAACCTTCATTAGATTTAATTACTTGGGCTTAATTATTATATCTATGAGATGACATAAATTGATTTCGAGTTGTCACTCTAAAATTGGGGATTAATTAATAATTTGATAATTATTAGTTGAATAGTGGTGGATTCTGAAACCTTGGTAATTCTTATCTTATTGAATTCTCCTTTATTTTAATTGCTTTCTTAGTTTAATTGGTTTAATTTTCTTAGAAACTCAATTTGGTCAAGTAGGTTATAATTGATATTAATTTTATATTTAAATTAGACTTTTCAATTTATAACAATCCCTGTGGGATCGACCTCATTACCATTACTCTATTTATAGATTTGTGCGCTTGTGAGTACATTAAAATTTTCACACCATTGGACTCAAAATTTATAGAAACCATACACAAAAGCAATTGCGAAGTCAACAAGTGCATGCGTCAAGTCGGGAAGATTTTTCCGCGTTAAGGCGGAAAATTCTTCCAAGAAAAGGATTTTTTTTACATGCTAGTCTGAATATTATTGCTCTAGAATTATCCAAAAAAATGGTTCACTTAATCACTTTGTTGCAGTTGAGTCAAATCAATCACCGTTTGAGCCGTATGTCATGTTCTTGTACGCGATATACGGTTTGGTGGTTAATTAACTGGTAGGGTAAATTTCTTTGGTACGGTAAATGAGAGTAAATTAAGCCGGTTAATTTAGTTTGGTGTCACAAAAGAATATTGGCGTTGAGTCTTCAATATGCAATTCATACCATGTTAAATTGTCTAGGCTTTTAAAGCTAACAAACTATTTGATAAGTGGTCAAATTTTTTCCGTTCAGTTTCGTCTCATTTGAAGAGCAACAATTCAAAAAATGATAAAAGCACTTGGGCTTTTCCACTATAGCTGACTGACAATCAAGAATAATGCTCATAGTTTTTCCACAAAAGATTTTTCTCTCTTTTTTTTTTAATTTTTTATAAAAAGAGCAAGAAAAGTAATCCAAGGAAATAGAATAAAAAATATTTGTAATCAAGATTAATGGACAAATTGTCCAAGGTTTTTTGGACACACACGCACATATATACAAGCCAGTCAATGAAAGGAAAATAACATCCGTGCCCATAGTCTAAATAGTCTGGTGTATTTTCACACCCTTTAAGTTTGTCATTATATGCCTCTTTATTAAGATACTAAAACTTTATTTGGACGGGTTAAAGCCTAAAGGATATGGTTTTAATTTCAGGAAAAATCATTGGAGTTATTAGGAGGAATGCCACTGGTTTTTTCTACTGTATTTAGGGTGCACCTGGTGTGTCAAATTTGGCACGGCAAACTTATCCCCACCCAATAAAACCTTGACAAATATAGGATAAGTTCTGGATTGTAATAATCCATCTGTGGTTTCTGAATGCTAGAAATTCAAGATCCCTTAATGTTATCAAAATCTTGTAATAAATAGTGAAACACATAAAATAGGATCAATAAAATCAGAGAAAGATACTGTAAATACCAAAAATCCAAGATCGATATGCTTGATATACATAATTACAACGAACCTGATAGGATGCGATTGGATTTGACTACTGATAGGCAAAACCGAACCGAACCAAAATTTTGGTTCGGTTTGGTTTAAAACTTTCAAATAATCGGTTTGAGAATTTCTATTCGGGTTGGTTTTGGTATTAATCCATTTCATTTTTTTAGTTTAAAAAAACAAACCAAACCAGTTCGGTTTTGTCCTCCCTAAATGCCACGTGGCCATTTTAAATTTAAATTTTTTTTTTCTTTTGGTTCAGTTTTTGGATTTGAAATTTTGATCTGAAAATTCAATGGAGCATTCGCTTTTAAACTGAACCAGAATATTTTACTTTTTGAGTTTTTTTCTAAGAAACATGGCAGATCGAACCAAAAAACCAAAACGAACTTATAATATTTTGGGTCCGGTTCGATTATGCCCACCCCTAAATTTGACTATACCAGATCATATTTAGTACTATGAAAAGTTTTTCAAACACTTGTAAATTAACACCGCTGGAAAATGCAAGCAAATTGGGACCCACAATTATATAGAATCTACACAAGCAATTGAGAAGTATACGAGTTCATGCCTGATCAAAAAGGAAGAATTTTCCCCGGTTAAGGCAAAAGTCTTCAAAGACATCTAGGATATTCAAATGGAAAATGATAAAGAGTTCTAACGGTGACACAATAACGATAAAACAACAGTATAACCATGCGGTGTTATAATTTTAATTGAAAAATAATATTAATTTTTGACTTAACACTATAAAATCATGTGGTTTATAGTTATTTTTATTGCCATTGCATAAATTAGTACTATGTTAAAATTACCCGAAAAATTGGTCTCTTGTTGCGTGCAGTTCTATCAAATCAATCTTTGTATTGTGATTGCCACTCGCTTTCCAACTACAGTTAAAGTCCATGGAAAGTCATCCCAGAAAATAGAATAAATATTTGTGATCAAGATTAATGGACAAATTAATTGACTAATCAATGTTTCTTTGGATCCTAACAGCGAATGACCAACTTATTTACCGGACACTTATCTCCCCAAAAATTATGGCAGAGAGAGAATGGAAAGTCTAAATATTTTGGGATTGGCTTTTCAATACCCCTTTTTTGGTCATCGAATGTAACTTTTGATAAAGCTATTAAAATGGTGGAGACAGAAAGGCTTCAAAAGTTGAATTGAAATTTCTTTTCATATTCATATCAGCTAGTTTAACAATGAAAATAATGTTGAATTTCTCGATATAGTTAGCTTTCCAATTTACTAACATCGTGGCCATAATTTCAATTTTGTTAAAGTAGCTCATTGCGTAGAAAAGAAGAAGGAAAAGCAGAGGAATGAGAAGCAGAAACTAAACAAGGGAGCAGAGCACAGTGACAGCTCAGCTTAGCTAGTTAAAGTTTGTTACATGTGCATTGTGTGCTGTGATGGAAATTAGTTAGCTTTAACAGTAGTTAATTTTTTGTTAATTAGTTACAATAGAATCATGATGATATAGATACACACACACATATTTGATGTCGCAATCATTACAGTTGCTGAGAAAATTGAAAAGAAATGCAAACTTGCTATTCTATGGAGTTTTCTCTAATTTTCTTAGCAGCCAAACGCTTTCATTTTGCATTTCTTTCATGGTATCAGAGCCAAAATGGCCCGCTCAAGTAGCACAACTTCAAATCCAATCAATGCAATACAAATCAGTCATCACAGATTTGTTTTCATTTAGCAATCTAGTTAAATTGGATCGATCAAACTGTTGGAGAATTTTGAAAATAAAACACTATTTTATTTCTTCAACAATACTCCTCAACTACAACTCTTAATTTTCACTCTCTATAATTTAGAGACTTTGTTGCTTCACTTGATGCTTAAACCTAATGCATGAGGGGTATTTATACATATTACAAATCCATCACAACCATTCTTTCATTCAAATGCAAAATAAATCCTAATCATTCATCAAAACCTAACACTTCCCTACTTCCCCAACCACAACTACCACACTTACCACAAGAAACTTCTATGTATTTTTGTTCATCTTGGATCAAGTTTATTATCTAACACCCCCTTTAAACTTGATCTTGTAGCACCAAGCAAACTTATGAATTTTACAAAGTCTTCATGCTTGAGCGGCTTGGTGAAGATTTCAGTTGCTTGATCCTATGATTTTACATACTTGATTTGTGCTTCTTTTCTTGCAATACACTCCCTTATTAAATGATAGCAAGTATCTATGTGTTTGCTTTGATCATCAAAGATTGGATTCCTAGATAAGGCAATTGTTGATTTGTTGTCAACACAAATCTTGGTTGGCTATTGAGGTCAAGTTTGCTTTGCTAACCATTTAGCAATAATATTGAGGTCTTCAATCGTAGTCTATTCTCCAAAACTTGTAGTGCAGTTTGGGCATTAATTAATCTATCAATGTATGGAATTGGGTTCCTCAAACAACCCCAACTCTGCATATTCTTATTATGATGAGAAGATGGATCCCCTTCATGTTGTAAAAAAGGAACTTTTTTTCTATTGCTGACTCTCTTCCAATTAGAAAACCCTTCAATAACGAATTTTGGATTGTTCGACAATATTTCATTAAAAAGAAAGCATGAAAAGCAAAATGCACTATCTTTTACATCAGAGCACTCATGCCATGGAAATTTTTTAAACCAGTGATACTGAAACATACGTTCTTGTATGCCATCATTAGTTAGTGAGTAATCTCATAATTGAGCTTGCAAAGCCCCACTTTGATATACTCCCTTCGAATTTCATCTTGTTGATTCACTGAGTATGTCCCTATTTGATGATATAATTGTAACGCCCACTTTTTTTTCCTCTTTTACCCTTATTAAATTAAGTGGGATAGTTATTATTGAGTGTTTGTGTATGAGTAAAATTTATCAAATTGCTTTAAATAAGTTACGTAAGTTATTAGTTTTTATAAAAAAAATATTTATTAATTACCAAGTATTTAAGAGAAAGCCATCTTTTTAAGAAGTTAGTCTTTTATTTTCTGCACCGTTACAAACCCTAAAAATAAAAGAAAGAAACATAAGTCTTTGGAGAAGGAAAAGAAAGTTTTATAACCTCTTTGCCTGGTATTTGTCTGAAGGTATTAAGTATTTGTTTGACTTATGTGATTTATTTTTATAAATTGTTTGCCTTTAATTACTTGTAGTTTGATTTGGGTAATATATGTGTGTTTGTAATGTTGTGATGATATGAACGATCTCTATTCCTTACTTGAAATCGTTTTCTTTATTTAGAATCACGTGAATATCTTACATATCATCGAACTAGACATCCTAGGCTTTCCATTGATAGGTTTTATTTTGAAATCGTCTGAGAATGCAAATTGTTATGGGTTTTCGAAGTTGGGTTACTGGTGCTGGAAAATTCCGATTTTCAGCGGCGGTTCTCAACTCTGGAAATTTTTCTATAAGGTTACACATCCTTAAAAATTATGCTGATTTTTGTGCCAACAGATATATGTCTCCTATGCTTGCATGTTTAATTTAGTAGTTTTATTCTTTATGGTTGAATTATTAAAAATCGTACCATATGACTGCTGCAAATCTGGAAACTGTTTTCCAGAATTTCAGAAGCTGAAACGTGTAACAGTTGGGCTAGTTTATGATTATTACATGCCATGTTAGGATTTTATAATGAAATTTCAATCTTTCTTCTGTCTTTAAAAACTGGAATCGCGATTTTTGGGCGTGTAAAATAAAAGATACGAATTTTTGAAATTCTGTTTTCAAATCTGGAATTTTCTGGACGGGTTAGATGTTCTCGGAAATAATACGTTTTAAAATAGTTTCAGAAGTCCAAAAATTATGAATTTTAACTATATGCTTTTTGAATGTGTCTTCTGTAATTAGAAAAAAAGAAGCATATTATTTCGAGTACCAAAGAATATTTTATGAATTTTCTAAGTGGAAAAGGTCTGTTTTGGTCAGTGCTGGACAGTTTTGTTACTTTGGTGAGAGGTCAATATTCTGACTCGATTTTGACTTGTGCTGATTTTTGTGAAATATTGTATGCAATGCTATGCATGTTCACAGTGCCTCTGTAATCTTTCATGGTTTTCCGACATGTGTAGAGGTTATTAAAAATCAGCATGTGCAGGATACTCATAAGTATAGGATATGTTTAGAATATGTATAAGTATTAAGCTAGTATTAGTGTCTATGATTTAAGGATGATTGGGATTATGCTTAAGGTTAGAGATGATATTGATAAGAATATTTTTATGATGATTATAGGCCGTGGGTGAGCTCGTTGGTTGTTCTTGAGGTATTGAATTGATTGCTACGGATCGAGATAAGTAGATTCATGCATGATATACTTTATAATAAATGCAATTTTTGTTATAAGAATTATGTTTAAATGGAAATTTTTACAAAACTGATTTCTAAAATATTTAAATGAATTTTTTAAAATAAAAACATTTTTAAATGAGTTTATATAAATGTAATTTAAAATGAATTTTTCTTAAGAAATTAGTTTTCTTAAACTAAATGTTTTTTTAAAGAATTTTCTAAAAGAATTAAATGTTCAAAGAAAAGTTCTTAAATGTTTTATAAGATTTTAAATGCTATTTATGAAAGGATGTAAGGTGGATTCAAAAATATTTTGGCTCATAGTCCGTAGTAATGTATACAATGCAAATGTTATGATGTTATGTAATGCTATGGCCAGCTTGCTAGTATGATGATGATCTTGTGCACAAGGATGTTACGAACAATGTGGGGTATAGTACTCTGAATGAGGAACAATGCGGGGTAGAACACCCTAAATGATGAATGATGAATGGTGAATGATGAATGATGATGACTACGAGGCATGAGCTACCAATGTTTACGCTTTAATGTTTTTATAAATGTTTTAATGTTTTTATATGAATACACCCCTTATGCTAAATGAAGATATTGTTATAAAATGTTTAACGATACATGACAAAGGTTTTCAAATGTTGTGCATGAATTTGCTTACTGAGTTGACGGCTCACCATTCGTCTCTAATATTTTGCAGATTGATTAGAAATGTGGCTTGGGTGCTTAGATGGAAAATTTTTCTTAGTAGATCTTTGGAGTTGCTTTAAAGATTAAATTTGGCTAGACTTTTTATTTTGGATTAGAGATTTTACTTTGGAGACTTTATTTCAGATGTTTTGTGTAAGGATTCAATTGGAGTATGAATAATGATTGTCTATCTTGAGATTTATTAGGAAGGATAAAAGATGTGAGGTTTTCATTCCAATTTTACCCTTGTATTTTCTTGGGTAATTTTTGGGGTGTTACAATAATCCTGGATCACACTCCAGATAAGTATTTCTAGTTTCTTCAACTTCAACCCTTTAGATAAGTATTTCTAGTTTCTTCAACTTCAACCCTTTGGGACTTGGAAGTATGTTGCTCTTTGGAATCTTGAGCATTAACCTAAGATGGAGATAAAGACATGGGTGGATGATTGATTTTCACCTACTCTCTCATAAAAGGAAAGTAAATTTTTTTCTTGGCCTGTTTAACATTGAATCTACAATAATAATACATTAGAGAATTATTAATTGTTTTATTCAAAAATTTGACAAATACAAGTTAAAAACTAATTCGACAAAAGTCAGCATTCAACAATTAATTGTTTTAATATTCTATTCACTCATTCTTTGTATGCCATCGTTATTTTATAATTTCAAGAAGATGAATTAGCAGCTTCCACTTTGTATGCCATCATTACCATATATCATATTCAAATATTCTATTAATCTATTATCATCTTCTATTATTTTATAATATTATTAACAAAAAAAATTAAATGTATTATTATTTGTAATACATTTTTTTATTATTGCCAATAACATATTTTATAATATTATTAACAAAAAAATAGTACAGCTTATTATTTGAATCAATGTGAATGAAAGTTAATTAAATATAAATATAAATATAAATATCTTTAATATTTTAATTTATGTAATATGTGTCATTAAATAATTCAAATAGAATAAGTTGATTTACCTGTAATATTGTTATCTTAGTAATAATTAGTTCAATTTGCCTCAGGGGCCTGACTGCATAGTGATTTGGACTTTGTCCAGCCCTCAACTTTTTTTTAATAATTTTAATTAATTAGTTAAAATTATTGATAGCTCTTCCCAACTTGTCCTGTTAGAGGTATGGGTCCAATGGATTATGAATATACTTTTCTCTATTTATCCCTCTACTCATGTATAAAACTTTGCCAAATATAGGATGAGATTTGGATTGGAAAAAAAAAAAAAGTCCATGTTTATGCCTTAGTAGGCGTTATAATTCATGCGAAGGTTTTTCTTTAAGGTAAAGTTATCAAATTATTGAAAAAAATAAGTTTATTATTATGAAATAAATTTAATTAATTAGTAAGTGTTAGATTTCATCCTCGGGTTTTTCTTTTAAGGTAATATTATCAAATTATATGAAAATTCTAATACAAACAGTAAGTGAAAAATTGAACACGTTTAAAATAGGATCAACAAAAGAGTCAAAGATACTCTATTCAAGGTTTGTGACCCTATTGATATCATAAAAACACAAGATCAATTACGCCGAGAGGAAACAAAATAGTTAAGGCAATACAAAGTTGATTGAAATTGAAAAGGCTTTCAAACGCTCAGATATAATTTAACGACGTTGCAGAAAACAATTACAGCAGAGGCAAAAGAGCAATTTGAGAAGTGAAGGAGTCGATGCCTGCCGAGTCAATATCTTTGTTACACCGGTGCTATAAAACTCTAGAGAACTAATCTGGTAGACACCATCGCTCACCTTCTGGACACGTGGCCGGTCACACGTCACCCACTAGAACAAAATCCGTAAATCTATCTCTCTATATTATGTAAGTAGCGTCATGTTTTAGTCATTGAATCTTTGCTTTTATATAAACGCCGAGATCCAAACGGGGAAAGAGAAAAAAAAACGTTGTTGGCTACAATCCAAAAAAGTTTATCAAATTTTGACTCCTTCTAACCCATATCTTATCTATATACTCTTCTCTCTCTTTTCGTTTTAACACTCTGAATGTCCTCTTGCGACGTCATATTTCAATGATAAGTAAATTATTTAGAAAGTTGAGATATAAAATCTTATCTCAATTAATGACATGCGTTGGGTAAGCGGTGTAATGATCAAAGCAAGATTTTCTATGCAAAATTATACAGCTAGATTTGGATGTAATTGATCAAAATTATGGCTATAAGTAGATTTTGGAACTCATGTCGCGAGGGGAGCGTCAAGCGTGTCCAAACAGGGCTTATTTATTTTTGGAAAACGGAATTGGGTCCTGTAATTCAATGTAGGCGATGTATCAACCAATGGCAAGCCATGTATTTCTTCAAAATTATTTAGAATTTTGGGAGAGATTTAACATCTCCAAGCTTTCCATGCTGCACATTAGAAATATTTCTGTAATAAATGCCGTTGTTTTTGTTTCACAAATTAAATATTGGTACCAAAATATCAAATTTCTCAAACCCAGTTAACTACCAGCACTCGAATCAGTGAATGGATGAAATTAATCGTATCATAGAAGTGGGCTGCCAAGAAGTCGACCTTTTCACTTATTTTGCAGTGCGGTTAATGGTCAAACACGGTCGGAGGACTTATTTGAAAAATACTAATTATTACTGGCTTACTTGATTTTTCGTTAAATCACAAGGACTAAATTAATTGTAAATTTTCCTTTTTTTTTTAATCTATTCCTTTCTGTTAACATTTAATTTAGCATTAACAAAAGCCATGGATTAACCATTAATTAATCCAGTGGTAAACACTTTAAAGTTTACATTTGAGGGGTTTACCTCTTTGTACATGTGCAGTAAATTATTTTTTAATTATTACTATGCTGAGGTTATGGCAATTATTTTAGTGATTGATTCTGACTCCTCCATGGCAGTTCACCTTAAATCTTAGTCTCCAACATCTTTGGATTATCCGTAATTGTTGGCTTAAATGCATGCCATCATATTTTGTCGAAAATGAGTTTTAGACTCGTACTTTAACAGAGAATAACAAGATTGCACAAACTGTCTTCCTAATCTTACCTCTTGCAGTTGCTTTACCTTTTCTTTCGCTTGTGGTCTTCGCCTCCTGTAGAAGCTTAACTTTTTTAGACTACTGTTTCTGTAATTCTGTTAACTTTTGGTTCCTCACTTTTCCTGCTCCCTGCGGGAAGCTTTTCAATATTTTAGTTTCTTGCATTGAATGAGCCGTAAAACTCATTTTGTCCCCGCTAAAAGTTCTTCTCGTTTATCGCGGTTTTAATCAAGTGAAAATGAAAAAATCAGTCGTTTTTGAGCCCAAAAATTTTGGTTACGAAACTCTTCAACATACACATGCCCCATTTCATCTCTTCATATGTGCTGACCACCGCCCCGTACGTTCTGTTAACTGAACGATCTTTAAAATTAAAACTCTTCTTCAACGTAGTTTTTTTTATATAAAAAGATAGACATGTCAATTAAAACTAGAACCAACAAAGTACATGAGAAAAATATACAATAGAAGTACTTAAAAAATTAAGACCCAGCGAAGCTAAATCTGTAGCCGTTGACTGACTGTCTGCATGGTTGGTCGCAATTCTGGATTCCCATCTAAGCACGAAAATGCAACCTCCATGATTGATAGCAGCCTATCTTGAATATTGCGCAACGGAGTTGGAAGACGAGGGTCCAACCTTTAATCAAGTACTGCTGTGTTCATGTTGAGAGATGAAGATGAAAACTAAGAAAGAAAATATCTTGGATGCGTCCCTTTGATCACTTCCAACACTAACACTCCAAGACCGTACACGTCGCATTTCTCTATGATCTTCATTGTGTAAGCAAGCTATGCAAGCTCAAGGACAAATAAAAAAATGTTTACTCTGTTTCTAAGATAAATGTGCATAAATTAATAAGCTTTTCAACGCTATCTAGTTACACTCCGAAGCTGTACACGTCGGGTTTTTCTGTGATCTTCATTGTGTAAGCAAACTCCGCAAAGTCAACTGAAAAAAAGAAGAAGAAAGAAATAAGGTTTACTCTGTTTTAAAGATCACTGTGTATAAATTAGAAGGCTTTCATAAGTCAACAGAATGTGTTACATAATGATATTCCCCAAAATGGCACCAAAACAATATTACATGCGTGGAGTAACAATGACAAATCCCATAAGCTGATCTGCTGCGTTTTCACTTTTATTTTTTATTTTTTAATCTTTGTTTAGCATTGCTTATCTAATGACCATGAGTATTTATTTAATCTCATAATCTCTTTTAAAATTTATTATTGTTGTTAGTTAATTTTTTAATACAGTTTTTACAGATTAAATAAGTTATTTTACCTTTACAAATAAAAAGCTCAAATTCTGAATTTTTAATAGTAAATGTTGAAAAGCTTTTTAAAATGTTAAATTTTTTAAAATATCACTTACTTATTTGACAATCTTATTTCATTTCTTTCACAACATAATTTTAAAAGAAATTGCCTATTAAAGTAATAATTTTTAATAAAAACTGTTGTTGACAATCAAATAATTAATTCTTTTTTATTTAAAAATTTTACTTGTAAAAGCTCAACTAATAAAGCTATAGTAAAATAAGCTCTATTTGAAAAATTATACTAAGGCTCCTACACTAAAACTTTTCTTGTATTGTCATGAATTTAATCAAGTGAAAAGAAAAAAAGTCAGTTGGTTTTGAGCTACAACACTTTAGTTACAAAACTCTTCAACATATCCCCCATTCCAACTCGTCGAATGTGTTCATTATATTTAAAATCAAAACTCTGATTGGACGTAGTCTTTTATATATACAGAGAGATGGATGTCATTAAACCTCTAAGGAATCAGCAAACTTTGTTTATATATGAAAGAGTACACAATACACCAAGTATATATGGATGACGTAATAACCAACGCCTCACGATTCTTGAAAACTAGAACGAACGAACTATAGTGCATGAGAAAAATAAACCAAGCAATTTTGATCTATCTGGGATCCCTTTTTGAATCATCAACACCCATAATAATTCATTTTCAAGGAATCTAGGACCCAATAAGTCAGTAAAATGCAAATCCTCTGAAAACCATATTCATCATTTTAAGTAACTAGATACTCAAGCACAATGAGAATATGGCAACATTCTTTCAACATACCAGGAGGAACAGAGAAAACGAACGAATGCATAGAGTCATAGACAGCTTCATGAGGCACCCCAGGAATTTTGATATATCTGAAACCATTCTTTTCTTTTGATTGCTGCAGAATATTCACCAGCACAGGCGAGGCAATACTCTGCACAAAATAACAGTTCTAGCTTCAGGAATTTTCTCACATCGAAATTGAATATTAATGGTCCCAGGATTTCTGCTATCCATTTATAAACAGAGTAATTCCAAACACTGTATATTTATGTTGAATAGATGCCAACTCTTCAAGCAGGTTCTAAAATTGCTAACTTAGCCACTGGACCATCTATTTAACATCCATAACATTTCCGAAGTGAAATTACTTTACAGTACTAAAGCAATTGTCATTGAGAAAACCCGGTGTAGCTCTACTTTAACAGAGAAGTAAGGTAAAGTTCAATATCCCAATAGATTTTTACATTGTAGTTTTGTTCCAAAGGAAACAAAGGATGTATGGGATAAGCTTTTCAAGGAAGGAAATGGTGCAGATGTCCATATTATTACCGAGGACAAGTCCTGTATCCCAGCTCATTCCGGTATACTACAGTTATAGGGTACAGAAGAGGTGAGAACTTCCAGCACATGTAAAATATCGGCTGCCCCAACCATCAGAAAACATATATAAACCCAAATTTAGTACAAATTTCCCTCAAATATAAATTTATTTATTTGAATAGATTTAAGTTGGATCCAGTGAGAACCACTCAATTAATTCGAATTGGATCCTAGTAAAAATTTGGTGAAAAAATTAAAGACAAACCGAAGTGGATTGAAATTGGAAAGGTTTTCAAACCTTATAAATTTATGAAGTTGAGCATACAAGCATATCTGGAGTCAAAATTATGGAACCCACTCGTACAAAAGCAATTAATGAGTGGTTAACAAGTCAATGCCTGAACAAGACCTCCAAAGTAGAGAAGAATTTTCCCTTCTCGCTGAGCTAAAAGTCTTAAAAAATGTCTAGGATATTAAGATTACCAAATAAAGTCCACTTGTTGCTGTCAGATCAATCGTTGTATTAATTGCCTCTTCTTGTAGCCACTATTAATGTCCATGAAAACTCATCCTAGAAAATAGAAAAAATTACATTTGTGATCAAGATTAGTGGACAAATTGAAAAATTAATGCTTCTTTGGACCCAAACTGTGACTATAATTTTGCACATGATCGACCAGAACCAGGACTATGGGCAGTATACTTCCTTAAAGATGCCCCTGGACAAGGTGTACGAGGCCATAAAGGACCGGGAATTACTGTACCTCCCTGCCCCAATAACAAAGCTACCCAACATGAGGGATAGGGGACGCTATTGCAAGTTTCATGGCACTCATGGCCATACCACAATAGAATGCATAGATCTCAAGACCCAGGTTGAAGATTTGGTGAGAAATCGATACCTGGACGAGTTTATAGATATGACTTTCTCGATGGTGGCCTCGTTAGGTGAAGGGGAGCAGAGTGATAGGAACTTGAGCCACGAGCAGCCTATAGTACGAGTGATTGCTGGGGGTCGAGGAAAAACTACGCCAAGTATGCCATGACTAGTAAAGAAGTATTCTTCAACACCCCAGCAGCCAAGCGAGCAAGAGTCAGGCAAGTTCCAATCATGTGGACATATGAGGATGAAGAAGGGATTCTATATCGACATGAGGATGCTTTAGTTATTAAAGTCACCGCTGCTAGCAAATAAGTTTGACCGAGTTCTGGTAGACACGGGAAGCTCGGTTGATGTTCTGTTCAAGTCAACTCTGGAGGAGATGGGGATAATAGACTTAAGGTTGGAGGATACCAATACCTCCTTAAAGGGATTTGGAGGAGGAAAGTTGGTTCCTCTAGGCGTGGTCGAGCTGCCCATCACAATTGGCAACACCCCGACAGAAAAGACTATGATACTGGGTTTTGTGGTGGTCGATGAAAAGGGTCTTTACCAGATGATCCTAGGTCGTCCCCTTTTGAGGATGAACAAAGCGGTACTTTCCAACCATTATCTAGCTCTCAAGTACCGGGTGAATGGGGTAGTTGGAGTGGTATGAGGAGACCAGAGAATCTCCCGAAGTTGTTACTCCACAGCAGCAAGGGAAGCAATGCAGATTACATCCTTTGATACACGAGTGGGAGCCAAGAATGGCAGACAAGAACCTGTAGAGGAGCTAGAGACAGTAAGCTTAGGACAAGATGATCCAGGAAAAACGATCCGAATCGGGTCGAGGCTTAAAGAAGAGCAGAGGCAGGAGTTGGTGCAATGCCTGCGAGCTCACGCAGATGTGTTTGCTTGGACGCATGAAGACATGCCGGGAATCGACCCTGAGGTCGAATGTCATAGGCTGGCAATAAAGAAAGGTGCTCGGGCAGTAAGGCAGAAAAGGAGGTGCTTCAACCTGGAGAGGTATGAGGCTACAAATGACGAGGTGGAAAAGCTCTTGAAGGCAGGGTTCATTTGGGAAGTTAACTACCCTAAATGGATATCGAACGTGGTATTAGTGAAAAAGGCTAATGGCAAATGGAGGATATGTGTAGATTTCACAGATCTCAATAAGGCGTGCCCGAAAGACAGCTTTCCCTTACCCAAGATCGACCAGCTGGTAGACTCAACAGCCGGACATGGCCTGCTCAGCTTCATGGACGCATTCTCGGGATACAACTAAATCCCCATGTTAGAGTAGGATGAGGAGAGCACGCCATTTATTACTAACCAGAGTTTGTTCTGTTACAGGGTAATGCCGTTCGATCTTAAAAATATGGGGGCCACATACCAGAGGCTGGTGAACAAAATCTTTAAGCTGCTGATTGGGAAAACAATGGGGGTGTATGTGGACGACATGATAGCCAAGTCAAAAATCCCGAAGGAACATATTGAGCACCTCGAAGAGACATTTGGGCTTTTGAGGAAATATAAGATGAAGCTCAACCCAGAGAAGTGCACTTTTGGGGTCGAGTCGGGCAAATTCCTCGGGTTCATGGTGAGTCATAGGGGGATCGAGGCGAATCCTGAGAAGATCCAAGCAATTATACAGATGAGATCTCCTCGTAACCTGAAGAAAATACAGAGCCTAACGGGAAGATTGGCGGCATTGAGCCGGTTCATATCCAAGGTGACAGATAAGTGCCAGCCATTCTTTCAAGTGATAAGGAGAGGAAAGAAGACAGAATGGACCCCAAAATGCTAAGAAGCCGTTTAGAATTTGAAGCAATATTTGCAGCAAGCACCTCTATTGTCCATACCGTGGGATGGGGACGTGCTGTTCCTATATATGGCGGTATTAGATCATGCCATAAGTTCTGTTCTAGTGAGAGAGGAAGAAGGGGTTCAGTATCCGATATACTACACCAGCAAGGCCTTGTTCGATGCCGAGACCAGATACCCACCGTTGGATAAATGGGCACTCGCCCTTGTGGTTGCTGCTCGGAAGCTGAGGCCATACTTTCAAGCATTCCTCGTCTCGGTAATAATAAACCAGCCATTATGGCAGACTCTACACAAGCTGGATGCTTTTGGTCGGCTTGTGAAGTGGACCATAGAGTTGAGTGAGTTCGACATAGATTACAAACCCCGAGCAGCAATAAAGGCCCAGGCAGTGGTCGATTTCGTGGCAGAATTCACAGAATCCGAAGTAGGTTTCGACCAACTGAATGTTACAACAGTCAACAATAAAGACTGGGTATGGCAGGTGTCAGTGGATAGATCCTCAGGGGAGCAGGGGTTTGGAGCAGAAATTGTTTTGGAAGGCCCAGAAGGGGAGAAGATCTCTTATGCTGTAAGGTTGGAGTTCGCAGCCACAAATAACCAGGCAGAATATGAGGCCATAATAGCGGGTTTGGAATTGGCTAAGGCAATGAAAGCAGATAGGGTGCAAATCTGAATTGATTCCCAATTAGTTACAAATCATGTCAGTGAAAGGTTTCAGCCGAGAGATGAGAAGATGAAACAATACCTGAAGAAAGTCAAGCAGATGATAGAGAAGTTTGAGGCGTTTGAGGTGATACAAATCTCAAGGGAGCAGAATAGAAGAGCAGATATTCTGGCGAGGATGGCAGCTGTAGTAGACTCAAAAATGCCTAAGTCAATCCCTTTGGAGGTGAAGACCAGCCCTAGCATCGAGCAGACTTCGGAGGTGATGAGGATAGAACAAAAATGCTCGTGGATGGACCCGATAATATCGTACATTAGAGACGGGGTATTACCACCATATAAGCTACGAGCTCGGAAGATTAGAGCCCAGGCCTCAAGGTACACGATGATTAATGGGGTGCTATATCGGCAAGGATATACTCTACTGTTCTTTCATTGTTTAGATGAGGACGGCGCGAATTACGTACTGAGAGAAGTTCATGAAGGAGTTTGCGGAAACCATTTTGGTGCGAGATCCCTTGCCCACAAGGTCTTAAGGCAGGGATATTTCTGGCCGACAATGCACCAGGATGCACAGGAAAAGACCAAGAGCTGTGTAAGTTGCCAGAGTTTTGTAAATTTCTCTACTCAACCACTAGAGATGCTCACTTCTATGGCCTCCCCTTGGCCATTTACTCAATGGGAAATTGATTTGATCGGGCCGTTGCCAAAGGGACGAGGAGCAGTAACACACGCAATAACAATAGACGATTTCACGAAGTAGATAGAGGTAGAAGCCCTCAGCAGGATCACAGAGAAAAAGACGACTGACTTCGTATGGAGAAACCTGGTCTGTCGGTACGGGATCCCTTATGCCTTGATAACAGATAATGGGAGGCAGTTTGATAACCATAACTTTAGGGATTTCTGTCAGAAACTCGAGATAGAGTTAAAGTATTGCTCGCCTGCTCACCCTCAGTCTAACGGACAAGTAGAAGCAGCCAACAAGATAATCAACAGGCTTTTGAAAACCAGGCTTGGAGCAAAAAAGGGTGCATGGGTTTATGATTTATCAGGTGTATTATGGGCATACATGACAACCCAAAAAACAGTAACTGGCGAAACTCCGTTCGCCTTAGCCTTTGGACATGAAGCGGTTGTGCCAGTCGAGATAAGGACGACCATGCACCGGACAGATCACTTCAATGAGCAGGAGAATAACGACCATATGTGCTTGAATATGGATTTGTTAACCGTGAAGAGGGAGCAAGCATCAAAGTGATCAGCCGTCTACCAGCAGAGGGTTGTCCGGTATTACATCCAGAATGTGTGTGTACGACAGTTCAAGGTCGGAGATTGGGTATTAAGGAGAGTGAATCAGAACACGAAAGACTCGACTCAAGGAGTACTTGGACCAAACTGGGAGGGGCCATATAGGGTCAAGTAGGTAGTTGGACCCGGAGCCTACAAGCTTGCTCGCACGGATGGCTACGAGGTGAAACGCCCATGGAACGCAGCACACGTCAGAAAATATTTTTAGTAAGACTTGCTCATGTTTTAAAGTTATTTCGATTCACGCTCGTTGTTATTTATTCTATGTTAAAGCAATCTTGTGTAAGCCGAATTCAGCAATTAATGAATCGATGAGGAATTTCAGTCAGCTATAATGTTATGAAAATTTTCTAAGGCATGCAAAGGCTAAGTCTCAAAGCCTATTTTATGGCGAGACTAGAAGCCAAGCGTGCCAGGATCTGCTTGACCAAGTGAAGGCGAGCAGACTCCCAAGCATTGAAAAATTTCCAAGGCAAGCAAAGGCTAAGTCTCAAAGCCTGTTTTATGGTGAGACCAAAAGCCAAGCGTGCCAGGAACTGCTCGACCAAGCGAAGGCGAGCAGACTCCTAAGCAATAAAAGTTTCTAAGGCACGCAAAGGCTCACCAAGTCTCAAAGCCTGTTTTATGGCGAGACCAGAAGCCAAGCGTGCCAGGATCCGCTCGACCAAGCGAAGGCAAGCAGACTCCTAAGCGTTGAAAAACTTCTAAGGCATTCGAAGGTTAAGTCTCAAAGCCTGTCTAATGGCGAGACCAAAAGCCGAGCGTGCCAGAATCTGCCCGACCAAACGAGGGCGAGCAGACTCTCAAGCGTGAGGCAACATAAAGCCGAATTTCTTAGAAATTGCTCGAGCACATTGTAAGCGAACAAGATAAAATAAAATAATTTGCCGAGAGCTCGAGGTAAATAAAGAAAGTAATAACATTCTTATTAATCTGGAAATTATAAAAAAGATGCTAATCTTAACATACAATGTTCGAAAAGAGCAACTACAATACAAGATGCACTTAAGAGGACTGCGGGTCAGTAAGTTGGGTTCCCTCTACTGGCTGCTCCACCTCAGGAGCAGGGGGGGTTTCACTAGTTGCACCAGGGGGAGTACTCGCCTCGGCAACATCAGCAGGGATTGCACAAGGAGGAGAGCTTCCCTCCTCGGTGGCCTTGGGCTCCAACTCTTCATAATCTTCTTTGGCTGCCTCCTCATCCATATATTTAGCAACACCAGCAGCAAGCTCATCCATCTTCATATCAGGATGCTGCTTCCCAAGGACAGCCATGATACAACGATAAAAATGCCAAAGCCCCTGGTCATATTGGTTGTCAGCTTCATTCTCTAGGTTCCCGACCTGAACCTGGTGGGAATCCTTGAGAGATTCGAGCTAAGCCTCGTAAATAGCCTTCTGCCTTTGCAGATCCTCCCTGACCTTAGTCAACTCTTCCTCAAGAGTAATGGCCCTTGCCTGCGAGAAAGATTCTCGAAGTTTAGCTCTCTTGCTTTCTTATCGGCAACGTCGGCTTTGGTCTTGGCCGATTAAATGTCCTCCTTGATCTTCCGGTCATATGGCCGACCTTTGCTTTATAATAGGTGTTAGCCTAAAAGGCTACACATAATGTAATTTTGATGATAACAAACATGTGTCTTAAGTAAAAATAATAAATATTATATTTCACATTTTCACAACTTTTTTAAGGATAATATTTATTTAAGTGAATCAAGTGAAATCAAGCTCAAGACACTTAACAGACAACAAAGACATCAAAAATATAGTTTAGAGCTCAACGAACAAATTAGTGCGATAAATTCTTGTAAAGCCGGTATGATTTAATTGATGCATGATTTAGCATTTGAGAAGCTCAAGAGATTAATTTAATTAAATAATTTTCATAAACTAAAAGGTTTTAGAAAGTAAAGTATTTTGTGGATTTGAGTAATTTGGACTTAAATGCTAAGATTTGAAATCTTTGATTTTAATAAGTATTAAATTTCGGAGTTGGACGTTTTTACAAACATTTGAAATGTTTTGGGCCATACTATAATTTATGAATATTTTGGACTAAAGTGAAAGGTTTTGAGAATTTTAAAAAATATGGTATTATGTTGAAAAGGACCTTTGTGCGAAATAATAAAATCTTTGGGGCCATATCATAATTTTAAAAAGTTTGGGAAAGACAATTATTTTTAGGTTCTGAAATTAGACCTATTTGCAAAGTTTTATGACATTTTGGATATTAACAATATATTCAAGACAAGAACAAAGTTACACATGACTCTTTCTATTTTATTTTCGTAAGACTTTGTATAATTGTTATTTTTTAAATTCAATATCTTCTATATTATTTACTAGTTTAAATGTCAACACAAAAGTAAATAAGAAAAAAATTTATTTATTTTGTAATAAGAAAAAAGACGAATAGTGTATTATTAATATTATTATTTTTTATAAACAAACAATTATCTAAGAGTAAAAGAGACACCCTTTCATGTTATTTTACTTGCAAAAAAAAATAAAGAATGAAATATATATACACCTTTTCAATTTCAAGGATGTTGTCTTCTTTGTTCTGGACCACAATCAAAAGCTTCTTCTCCTTGGGAACACAACGTATACACCTGGAATTTTAGATAAAAAATCAAAGAGTAACTCAATTTAAGTTCCAATAGAGAGAATGTGTGTTGAACAAAAGAAGACCCAAACCTTATTTCTTCTTGATAGTCACGAAGAGGAAGGAATAGTTTAGGGGTTTTCACCAAGAGGAAGAAAACAAGTAGAGAGAAAGACAATGCTGGAAAGTGAGAAAGTGAAAAAGTGAGATTAGGTAACTTTACCAAGTGCCAACGTTTTATCTTATTAGTAATTAAGATATTATTTTCTATTAATTGATAATGTAGAGTTTTTTTATTTGTGCCTTTTTTTTTGGGCTGACAAAAGAGATTTTCATTAGTTGAAAATAATAAATAGATTTGAATGTATTTATGTCATTTTTTATTTAAAAAAATTATTTGTGGTAAAAAAAATTATTTACATTTTATGCAAAAATAAATTAATGATTTAATAGGATAGATTCAATAATTATATGAATAACCACCTATTATTTAAAATTGGTTGGTTACATTTTTATTACTAGTTTTTTAATTTGAAAAGGCTTTATTATTACTATAGAGAAATTATAAATATAAACATTTTTCACCTATGGCAAATTATTTCATGGTTGAAAACAAATGACAACAAACTAAAAAATGCTGTGCTACATTCTCGATAGCAACGTGCCTTTTAGAACGTTGTCGAAAATGAATTTTTTAACAACATACTTATATTGTACGTTGTTATTTGTCTTACCAAAACCGCCACAATCAGAAAACTGTTGTAATAATGTTTTTCACAACGCGCCTTAAAGCATGTTGTTGAAAGTAAACTTTTAGCAATTTTTAACAACGCACGATCTTAAAATGTTGTTAAACATCAGATTTTACAACACGCGTAGCATGCATGTTGCTGAATTCCTGTTGCTATATCTCTTTTTTCTTGTAGTTATGTACTGCTCAAATCTAGGATGGACATAGGTTTCGAGTTTCCAATGTCCGGAGGAATGAAACCAAAAAATGAATTATTATTAATTTGCAATAGAGAAATGTGGCTCAAATTACCTAAAGAAGGAGGGACTGAACCGTTCAAGTAGTTAGAGTACAAGAAAAGCACCTCCATAGAACTTAACTGACCTACTTCTGGTGGAATTGAGCCATCTAATTGGTTCGTATCAATGCAAAGGATCTTCAAATGACTCAGAAGACCAACCTGTGGTGGAATATTTCCTGACAATTGATTGGATCCTAAATAAAGGCTGCTAAGATTCGTAAGGTTGTTAATTTGAGGCGGGATAGTACCAAAGAGTCCACTCTCGGTGAGATCAAGAAAAGCAAGATGAGGAAACGATGAGAATGAGAAATCATGAAGCGTACCTTTTAATCCTATTTTTGGGAGGCTGATCTTGATGACTCTTCCGGCATCATTGCAACTGATTCCGGACCAAGCACATGGGCTTATTTTGGATGAAACATTGGTGGTGGCCTTAGTCCAGGAAGGAAGGAGAGATCGGTTATGATTTTGAAGGCTGGCTTTCCATTTGAGAAGAGCATCTGCTTCTTCATTAGGTTCTGAAGAAACAGT
Source organism: Citrus australasica (assembly GCA_029618585.1). NCBI lineage: Eukaryota > Viridiplantae > Streptophyta > Magnoliopsida > Sapindales > Rutaceae > Citrus > Citrus australasica. The sequence goes on along the minus strand of JARCIV010000003.1, from coordinate 31,863,487 downwards.
TATTAGAAAACTTGACACAAAAAATAGGATCAACAAAACAAGTGAAGGAACTACTGTACTGAGAGTTGGTGACCCCATTGATATGTATTATAAAAACACAATCAAATAAATAAAGTTAAAACGAAGTTTTATTGAAATTCAAAAGATCTTTTGATGACTCTTAGCTTTTGGAAAACATACAACGGTGCAGAAAACGAGCATGTTGGACGCCAAATTTATAGAAGCCACACACAAGAGCAATTGAGATGTCAACAAGTCGATGCGTCAAGTTGGGAAGATTTTTCCAATGTTTCATAAGGTGGAAAAGTTTTCCAAGATTAGGATATTTTTTACATAGTAGTCTGAATATTATTGCTCTGAAATTATCCCAAAAATGGTTCCTTTGGTTACAGTTCAGTAAATCAATCACCGTTTGCGCCGTATGTCATGTTCTTCTACGTCGATATACGACTTGTAGTCGTCAATCCACTACTTGTTGGTTAGTTATTTTGATTATAAAATAATAATGAATGAATTAAAAATATAATATAAAATCAAATGTTTTCTTATTAGTTTATATTATAGATTAATTTAACTTATAATTTAATTATTTTTATTATATTTACTGCTAATATTAACATTTTAACACTATATTCTGCTAATGAAAGTAAACCTTTCATAACTTAAACAACAACATGGTTCAAAACATTCATTGGGTTTTAGCTGATATCCATAGAATTAGCAAGAATTTCCAGCATATTCAATTTGCTTTTATCCCTAGAATCTGTAATGCTCATGCCCATGCCTTAGCAAAGCTAGCTTTAAGGCGCGGTTCCGCCGATGTCTGGGTTGATACAATCCCAGCCGAAGTGCAGAATGTTTGGACCATGTTGTTGTTTAAGTTATGAAAGGTTTACTTTCTATTCAAAAAAAAAAACACTATATTCCAATGGGTATACTTGTCCAAATTAAAAAAACATGTAATTCCTTTCCCTTTTAATTTTTTTTTTGAAACCAAACAATAAATATCAATTTTTGCACTCCTATCCTCTCATTACCTCTCCACTCCTCTCCATTTTTTACCCCTCCTCTCCTCCTCTTTCTTAAAACCAAATGCTACCTAAAAGTACATTTCTAAACACGCACACACACCACATCATCGTCATCCTCATCTTCTTCTTTTAAAAGGTGGGTATGATAAACGACAAGATCCGCAAGGCACCCAAGATCCGCCACTGGAGGTGGCTTGTGAAATGATGAAATTAGTAACTGCAAAGAATTATTACTATCATTATAATAGTTATTTATAGTAGTATTATGTTTTCATTATTATTATTGTGATTATTAATATTATTACTTTTCGTTATTATTATTATTATTGTTGTTGTTATTTTCATTATTATTTTATTATCATTATTATGATAATTATTGTTATTTTAAAAATTATTATTATTATTATTACATTAATATAATAACATTTTAATTGAGCACAAAATTGAAATTATGAAATGTGGGGGGGGGGGGGGGGTAAAATGGTGAGTTAAAGGAATGAAAACTTGATTCTCAATCTCATGTGAATCAAATTTCTTTTCCTTGACTCAAAAATATGTGGATCCTGCATATTTCATTCTGATTCTCCATTCCATTTTAACAAGTAAAAAATAACAATTTAAAAATCATTCTCACTGTGAATTTCGATTTCCTGATTTCACAAGTAAACACACCATAAATCTAAATTTTTAGATTCTCATATTATGACAATTTTTTTAAAAAAATCCATGCCCAAGGTCGGGGGTTGACTTATGAAAATAGAATAAACATTTGTGGTCTAGATTAATGGACAAATTAATTGACTAAGTAACATTTATTTGGATCCTAACAGCGACTGATCAAACTTGCTTACTGGGCATTTATCTCCCCAAAATTATGGCAGATAGAGAATGGAAAGTCTAAATATTTTTTGCCATAAAATGTACGTTTTTATTAAGATATTAAAATGGTTGAGACAGAGAGACTTTAAAAGTTGAATTACAATTTCTTGTCATATTCATTTGAATCAACCAGTTTAACAAAGAAAACTTAAGTTCAATTTAGCGATGCTAGCTTAGCTTTCCAATTTACTAGCATTGTGGCCATAATTTTAATTTGGACCATGTAACAGTTCCATTATATTCATTTAGATAGAATGCTTATAATTAATATTAGGAGAATGTCTATAACACATTGAGCATAACAAATTAATTTACTTATCTGAGATCAAATCATGATGAATTAAGCGTAAAAAGCAAAGAATAATGCTTTGACAATAAATTCATGCTTTAAAATTTTTAGTTGATTAGGAATCGTATCTAATCTTAATAATGTCGTGCTAATTGCCCTTTAAAAAAAAGAGGACAAATATCCATATGTCTAAGCAAGCTCTGCAAGGTGAAAGACAAATTTAATCAGTTGATCTCAGAATAGAGTATATTTATATATAGAGAGTATTAAAAAGATTACAAAGACGAGCTTTTCACAGAGAGCTAATTAAGATCACATTTGTGATTGTCACGAATCACTCTACTTTGATACACCTTTTATTCTTGACTCGGCTAATAAAGGATGTTATTTTAGTTCATTAAGAAACTCAGAAACTTCATCGTAATTAACGAACTCAAATGCTGAGTTTAGAAGTACAAATCTTTATTATATAAAAAAAAAAGCTATTTTTGATGCTTCTACTAATTGTGAAGTGATAAGGCAAAGGCTACTGAGGCTTCCCAGACAAAACATGGACTCGCGAACCGGGTTCTTTTAAATCAAGTTACTTTAAACATTTGGTTTCCACGAAATAAACAGTAAATGGTGTTTTGCTTATTTATTTATTTATTGTTTAATGACTTGCATAATATATTGGAACTTGTATATCTAATTGAAACTTTTCATTAGTGCAGACGTTATTACTTACAAATTATAGCAAAAAAATAAGCAGTAAGTTAGCTCATTTTATACAAATTAAATCACTTCACGTGAAGTTCTCCTCAAATAAATAATATATTTAAAAAGTTGGGAAACAAATTTAATGTCACTTCTTGATATAAAAATGATTGATTTTACCTTATAAGAGTGTGGGCTCAGGATAAAATGGTGTGGTCCGAGTCTAACTTGAATTTATTCTGTCACTAAATGCCTTATATGTATGAATCCCAGATCGTAAAATACATAAGCCATCAGCGAACAGGAGTTTTTTTTTTTTTTTTTAGAAAGTTAGAATTTTGAGACTAATAAAACTCAACATAATATATATGTTTTCATAAACCGAGTATTGGCTAAAATATAGACCGTTTTCACGTCAACTATAAACTACATAACACACCGTTCGTCCGTGCCCAAAGTCTAAATGGTTAAAGGCTAAAGATTATGGTTTTAATTTCAGGAAAATCATTGGAGTTATTAGGTGGAATCCACGAGCCAAAATTATATAGAATCCAGACTAGCAATTGAGAGGTGTATGAGTCGATGCTTGATCAAGTAGGGAAGAGTTTTCCCCATTGCTTAAGGCAAAAGTCTTAAAAGGCATCTACGATTTTAAAATTACCCAAACAAAACGTTTGCAATTTTGTCAAAATAATCTTTGTATTGATAGCCAATCCCCTTCCAACGACAATTAAAGTCCATGGAAAGTCGTCCCACAAAATAGGATAAACATTTGTGATCAAAATGAATGGAAAGATTTGACTAATTAACGTATCTTTGGATCCAATCATTGATTGATCAAACTTTTGTTCACTGGGCATTTGCCTCCCCGAAAATTGCGCCAGAGAGAAAATGGAAATTCTACATATTTTGGGGTTGGCTTTTCCATACCCTTCTTTTTTGTCATCAAATGTACGTTGTTAAGATATTAATATGAGTGCGACAGAGAGACTGTAAATGTTGAATTATAGTTTCTATTCACCTTCGTATCGACCAATTTAATAGACAAGACTGTATTGAATTTGTCGAGACTAGCTAGCTTTCCAATTTACTAACATTGTTACCATAATTTTGATTTGCACCTTGTAACAGTTTCATCATATTGAATGCTTGTAATTAATATTGGAAGAATGGATATAACACTTCGAGCTTAATTTTCAAATTAATTTACTTATCTGTAAGCAAGTAATGATGAATTAAGCATAAAGCAAAGAATAAACGTACTTTGGTAATAAATCCATAATTTTATACTAGAAAATTTGCAAACAATCATTTCAAATCTCAATACTGTCATAATAATTTCCTTGGAAAAAAGAAATGACAAATATGCAGTAGCAATCTTCATTGTGTAAGCAAGTTCTGCAAGGTGAAAGACAAATATGATCAACGGATTTCCGAAGAGAGTATTAGTTATGCAGAGTATTAACAAGATTACAAACATTATCTTTGCACTCAGAGCAAGCAAAGATCACTGGTGTGATAATCTCAAATCACTTTTGCTTTGGCATCTGCCCATCAGCACCTTAATTTGGGAGTCCCTATGTTACATTTAATGTAACATACACAACCCACAAGAACCACACAAATTGTGGGACCCACATAATTGTGTGGTTCTTGTGGGTTGTGTATGTTACATTAAATGTAACATAGCAAAATCCTAATTTTATACTTGACTCGGCTAATAAAGGATGTTATTTTACTTGATTAAGGAACTCAGAAACTTCCCCATAACGAACTGAAATGCTGAATTTAGTAAGTACAAATCTTTGTTACATCAAAACAAATTTTCTTTTTGATGCTTATATTAATTATTACAACGCAGGGCTACTGAGGCTACCTACGCAAAGCATGGGCCCGCTAATCGGGTTCTTGTAAATAAACAGTAATTTAATTTCTTTTTTTTATTATTTTTCTTTAAACTTTTGGTTTTGATCAAATAAACAGTAAGATGACGTTTTTTTTTTCAATTTCTTTAATTTTCGTTAGTTCAGACGTCATTACTTAAAAACATTTTAGCAAAAAAAAAAAAAAACATCATGTTAGCTCAGTTTTATATAAATTAAATCACTCCATGTAAAGTTCTCTTTAAATTAATAATATATGTAAAAAGTTGGGAAACAAATTCTCTGTCACTCATGATGTAAACAATTATTGATTTTACCTTGTAAGAGTGTGGGCTCAGGATAAAAAGTTATGGTCCCAAGATAAGTTATTGTCAATGATCCTTGCACCACCAAACAGAGAACCGAATTAATTTTTATAAAAAATTACAGTCTAATTCTTTGAATTTATTCTGTCACTAAATGCTTTGCTGGGCATTTTGTCTCCTCGAAAATTATGCCAGAGAAAGAGCGGAAAGACTAAATATTTTGTGGTTGGCTTTTCCAATACCCTTCTTTTTTTGTCATCAAATGTACATACTTTGTTTAAGTTATCAAAATGTTCGAGACAAATTAAAGAGACTTTAAAAGTTGAATTACAATATCTTTTCATATTCATATCAACCAGCTTAACAAACAAAACAAAGTTTTATTTCTCGATCCTAGCCAGATTTCCGGTATACTAACATTGTGACCGTAATTCTAATTTGGACCATGTAACAATTTGATCATATTCATTTAGAGGGAATGCTTATAATTAACATTAAAAAAATGGATACAACACTTTGAGCGAAATGTGCAAATTAATTTGCTTATTTGAGAGAAAGTCATGCGGAATTAAGCGTAAAAAGCAAAGAATAAATTTATACATTGACAATAAAATCATGCTCAAGACTATAAAACTTTTAGTAATTACCCTGAAGGAAAAAGGAAGGCAAATATTCAGCATGTTTAAGCAAGCCGTGCAAGGTGAAAGACAAATTTGATTAATCGATTTCAGAAGAGAGTACAGTTATTGTATATAGAGAGTATTAACAAGATTATAAGGATGATCTTTTCACTCAGAGCTAGTAAAGATCACGGGTGTGATCATCACAAATCACTCTGCTTTGACACACCTGCCCATCAGCACCTTTTATACTTGGCTCGGCTAATAAAGGATGTTATTTAGGTGATTAAGAAACTCAGAAACTTCATCATAACGAACTCAAACGCTGAATTTAAAAGAACGCACAAATCTTTGTTACATCAATCTATTTTTTATGCTTCTATTAATTGTGGTACCATGGACTCGCGAACATTTGGTTTCCATCAAATAAACAGCAGGATGATGTTTTATTTATTTATTTTTTTATCAGTAGCATACTATATTGGAACTTGTATATCTGATTAAAACTTTTCATTAGTGCAGACGTTATTACTTATAAATTATGGCAAAAAAATAAGCAGTAAGTTAGCTCATTTTTATACAAATTAAATCACTTCACGTAAAGTTCTCCTTAAATAAATAATATATTTAAAAAGTTGGGCCTCAGGATAAAATGGTGCGGTCCCAGTGTAATTCGAATTTATTCTGTCACTAAATGTTTCATATGTATGAATCGGACTCGCAATAGATATACGGTACCCGGATTGTATAATACATACGCTACCAGCGTACAGGACTTTAAAAAAATAAGAAAAGAAGTTAGAATTCAGAGACTGTAATAAAATCAACATAAGAGCCTCCATTATTATTGGTGGTTCATAAAATTACGTCTGTCATTTTTGAGTTCTCATTAGCAACTAGCCAATTTAAAAGGCAATAGAAAAATTATAATGCTTTGGCCGTACAACTATTGCGGACTGCATTTACTTTTGTGGGGCAACTGATGGAGTCAGTCCACACGGTGTTCAATCTAACAAATTCTCAGCACGTTTTCAAGCGTTGATAAGACGGATAAGCTTCCCGTGATTTGCACCATTTTTGTACACTGAACTTGTGTAGACTTTTTGGGATTGACTACGTTGACATTAAATCTATTTGCAAAGGTATATGCCTGTAAATTGAGTGATCTAATTTTTGAAGGTATATGCCTGTAAATTGATTCCTTTCCCCCTAAAAAATGAGTTCCGTTAGATTAATTAACTTTCAAAGTACGTTTTTATGTACCGAATATTGGCTAAAATATAGACCGTTTTCACTTCGACTATGAACTACATAACACAACGTTCGTCCGTGCCCAAAGTCTAAATGGTTAAAGGCTAAAGATTATGGTTTTAATTTCGGGAAAAATCATTGGAGTTATTAGGAGGAATCCACGAGTAGCTTTTTCCACACGAGACAAAATTATATAGAATCCAGACTAGCAATTGAGAGGTGTATGAGTCGATGCTTGATCAAGTAGGGAAGAGTTTTCCCCGTTGCCTAAGGCAAAAGTCTTAAAAGACATCTACGATTTTAAAATTACCCAAACAAAACGTTCACTTGTTGCAAGCAATTCTGTCAAAATAATCTTTGTATTGATAGCCACTCCCCTTCCAACTACAATTAAAGTCCATGGAAAGTCGTCCCACAAAATAGGATAAACATTTGTGATCAAAATTAATGGAAAGACTTGACTAATTAACGTATCTTTGGATCCAATCATTGATTGATCAAACTTTTGTTCACTGGGCATTTGCTTCCCCGAAAATTACGCCAGAGAGAGGATGGAAATTCTAAATATTTTGGGGTTGGCTTATCCTTACCCTTCTTTTTTGTCATCAAACGTGCATTGTTAAGATATTAAAATGACAGAGGAGACTTTAAATGTTGAATTATAATTTCTATTCACCTTCGTATCGACCAATTTAGTAGACAAGACTGTATTGAATTTGTCGGGACTAGCTAGCTTTCCAATTTACAAACATTGTTACCATAATTTTGATTTGAAGATCGCATGCATGGTTTACAATGTAATCAATGCCAGCTCATAAAATTGCATATGTCATTTTCAAGTTCGCATGCGCAAGCGCAACTACCTAATTTAAATAGCAATAAAAAAATTATAATAAAAATTCTGGGCACGTACGTTTTCAAGCTTTGTTAAGGCGGATTAGCTTACCGTGAATTGCATAATTTCTGGGATTGAATTGACGTTAATGTTTTTCCGGGAAGATTCTTCAATTCTCTCTCTCTTTCTCCTTTTTTATTTATTTATATATTGCAAGGACATGAAAAGCATATTGGAAATGTAATAAAAAAAATATATGTGATTGTTAATACTTATTTCTTCTCTATGTGAACTGAACCAAGTGCGGTAGATGGAAGTCATTTGCACACATAATAAACCAAAATGTGAAATGGGACAATTGGAAAATGAGATTTTCGAATTCCACTCCGATGCTTAAGTTAGCAAAGATGTAGAATTCTTGTCAAGGTATTGACTTTGTTTTGATTTTTTTTTTTTTTTTTCCTTGCTCTCCTATCGTTTCCTCCTCATATACCTTTTATATTTTGAACGTGTGGAGTGTTTCTAGGGGTACGGGGATCGTGCCCACGAGATTTTTTCTAAACAAGCATTTGAGAGGCGTATGAGTCAAAGCCTCATCAAGTAGGGAAGAGTTTTCCCCTATTGCTTCAAGGCAAAAGTTTTCAAAGACATCTAGGATATTAAAATTATCCAAACAAAAGGTTAACTTGTTGCATGCAGTTCTGTTAAAAAAATCTTTGTATTGATATACATTCTCCTTCGAACTACAATTAAAGTCCATGGAAAGTCGTCCCAGAAAATAGAATAAACATTTGTGACCAAGATTAATGGACGAATTGACTAATTAACGTCTCTTTCGATCCTAACGGATCAAATTAACTTGTTTGCTGGGCATTTTGTCTCCTCGAAAATTATGCCAGAGAAAGAACGGAAAGACTAAATATTTTGGGGATGGCTTTTCCAATACCCTTCTTTTTTTGTCATCAAATGTACATACTTTGTTTAAGTTATCAAAATGTTCGAGACAAATTAAAGAGACTTTAAAAGTTGAATTACAATATCTTTTCATATTCATATCAACCAGCTTAACAAACAAAACTAAGTTTATTTCTCGATCCTAGCCAGATTTCCGGTATACTAACATTGTGACCGTAATTCTAATTTGGACCACGTAACAATTTGATCATATTCATTTAGAGGGAATGCTTATAATTAACATTAAAAAAATGGATACAACACTTTGAGCATAATTTGCAAATTAATTTGCTTATTTGAGAGAAAGTTATGAGGAATTAAGGGTAAAAAGCAAAGAATAAATTTATACTTTGACAATAAAATCATGCTCAAGACTATAAAACTTTTAGTAATTATATCAAATCTCAATATTGTCATGCAAATTACCCTGAAGGAAAAAGGAAGGCAAAAATTCAGTATGTTTAAGCAAGCTGTGCAAGGTGAAAGACAAATTAAATTAATCGATTTCAGAAGAGAGTAAAGTTATATATAGAGAGTATTAACAAGATTATAAGGATGATCTTTTCACTCAGAGCTAGTAAAGATCACTGGTGTGATAATCACAAATCACTCTGCTTTGACACACCTGCCCATCAGCACCTTTTATACTTGACTCGGCCAATAAAGGATGTTATCTAGGTGATTAAGAAACTCAGAAACTTCATCATAACGAACTCAAATGCTGAATTTAAAAGAACGCACAAATCTTTGTTACATCAAGCTATTTTTTATGCTTCTATTAATTGTGGTAACGCAAGCCGACTGAGGCTTCCTAGAGAAACCATGGACTCGCTAACCGGGTTCTTGTAAATTAATCAAGCCACTTTAAACGTTTCCTTTCTATCAATTGTCGCCAGGTTGCCTTGATCAATTTTCTAGGACTTCTCCAATGTACTGTAGAACTCGAGCACGTTAGAAAAAAAAGGAGTTGTAACCCTTAGTTTATTAGACTTTTAAAGATCTATCAGAATACGAGTGGTCTAGATTGAGTTTTTCTCATACTTAATGCCACAATTAATTGTTTATATTTTCCTTTACATCCTAACTCTACCAAAATCCTTCATCCTTCTTTAAATTTGTTATTAATTCCTTTCATTTATTTATAGACAAACCTAAAAATCTTAATAAACGTTAAAAATATGAATTGTTAGTTAATGATTAAAAACGATCAGAGAACTTATCTGTAAAATACTAATCATTAGTTATTACAACAAGAACTACACTGTAAAAGGAAGAGAACACCATATACTGTACCTAGTCGTAATAACCTACACAATTGTCAACCACTGCTACATGAGACTAAATAAATCAAACGAACTTGAAGCTGAAAAACAAGGAGGATTCCCACATGAAATAAATAATAAAAATATACATCTAAATTACAAGATATTTAAATGTATTATATATTATTTGTAATGCATTTTTTTATTATTGCCAATAACATATTTTATATTATTAAGAAAAAAATTTGGTACTGCTTATTATTTGAATCAATGTAAATGGAAGTTAATTAAATATAAATAAAAATTTCGATAATTTTTTAATTTATGTAACATATGTATCCTTAAATAATTCAATTAGTATAAGTTGATTTACCTATAATATTGTTATCTTAGTAATAATTAATTTAATTTGTCTCTGGGCCCTGACTGAATAGTATCATGGGGAGGTAAAGGATAAAAAATAAATTTGATTTTGTCCCACCCTCAACATTTTTTTTTATAATTTTAATTAATTAGTTAAATTATTGATTGCTTTCCCCAACTTATCCTGTTGGAGGTACGGTTCCAATAGATATGTTTTTCTCTATTTATCCCTCTCCCAGTACATAAAACCTTGCCAAACATACTATAGGCTTTGGATTGGGAAAAAAAGGTCCCTGTTCATGCCATAGTAAGCGTTATAATTCATATGAAAGTTTTTCTTTTAACGTAAAGTTATCAAATTATTAAAAAAATTAATTTAGTTTATTATTATGAAATAAATTTAATTAATTAGTACGTGTTAGATTTCATCCCCGGGTTTTTCAATGATAAGTAAAAATTCTAATACAAACACGTATAAAATAGAATCAACAAAGCAGTAAAATATACTCTATTCAAAGTTCGTGACACCATTGATATTATAAAAACACATGATCAATTACGCAGGAAGGAAACAAAATAATTAAGTTAATACAAAAGTTGATTGAAATTGAAAAGGTTATCAAACACATTTATAATTTAACGACGTTGCAGAAAACAATTACAGCGGAAACAAGAGAGCAATTGACAAGTGAAGGAGTCAATGCCTAGTCAATGTCTGTGTTACCCCGGTGATCTAAACTCCAGAGAACTTATCTGGTAGACACCATCACTCATCTTATGGATACGTGGCCCTTCACACGTGACCCACTAGATCAGAGCCCATAAATCTATATAATAGAGTAGTGCTAGAGAGAGAAGCACGAGAGAAAGACGAGAGAATTTTGCTCTCTCTCTCTCCCCACTCACTCTCTTTCTACCATTTTCTTCATTGCTTCTCTCGTCTTTCTCTCGTATTTCTCTACACCAAGCATTTTCCTATAAGTAGCATCATGTTTTAGTCATCGAATCTTTGCTTTATATAAACACTGAGATCCAAACAGGGAAAGAGGAAAAAAGTTGTAACTTGTGAGATAATATCCAAAAAAGTTTATCAAATTTTGACTCCTTCTAAACCGTATCTGATCTACTACTCTTCTCTCTCCTTTCATTTTAACGCTCGGCATGTCCACTGGCCACTTTATATTTGAATGATAAGTAAATTATTTAGAAAGGTGAGATATAAAATTCTATCCCAATTAATGACGAGCCTTGGAATTTGATATTTCTAAGCCGTATAATGGTCAAAGCAAGATTTTCTATCCAAAATTATGCAACTAGATTAGGATGTAATTCATAATTTATAAGGGTCAATAATTCCATTGGCTTTTGTATCAAAATTATGGCCATATGTAGATTTTGGAACATATGTGGCCACGGGAGTGTCAAGTTTGTCCATACAGAGTTTATTTATTTTCTGGCAGTATATCTGTCAACTGGAATTGGGCCCTGTAATTCAATGTAGGAGGTGCATCAACCAATGAGAAGCCACGCATTTCTTCAAAATTACTTAGAATTGAACCTGACAGGTTATTTTGGGAGAGATTTAACATCTCCAAGCTTTCCATACTGCAAATTAGAAATATTTCTGTAATAAATGCCGTTGTTTCTGTTTCGCACACCTGATCAGAAGTAATACCAAATTCACAAATTAAAGGAAACACACACACGCACACATATGTATATATTTTGGTACCAAAAATATCAAATTTCTCCAGCCAACAAATGAACTTGCCGAACTACCAGCACGCGAATCAGCGAATGGATGAAATTAATCGCATCATAGAGTGGGCTGCTAAGAAGTCGATTTTTTCGCTTACTTTGCAGTACGGTGAATGGTCAAACACGGTCAGAGGACTTATTTGAAAAATAGTACTAATTATTTCTGGCTTACTGGATTTTTCCTTAAATCACACGGACTACATTAATTATAAATTATCCTTAATTTGTTTTCCCAATCTATTCCTTTCTTTTAACATTAACAATAACTATGAATTGTCCATTATTTAATCCAGTTGTGAACACTTTTCAAGTGTACATTCGAGTGGTTCACCTCTTTGTACATGCGCAAGAAATTATTTTTTAATTATTACTATGCTGAGGTTATGGCACTTGTTTTAGTGATTGATTCTGACCCTTCAATGGCAGTTCACCTTCAATTTTAGTCTCCAACCCCTTTGGATTATTCGTAATTATTTAGCTTAATTGTCATTATATTTTGTCGAAAATGAGCTAATATCACCTCTTGCAGATGCTTTACCTTTTCTTTCACTTGTGGTCCTCGCCTGTTGTAGAAGCTTTACCTTTTCTTTCTAGAGATGCTAATGGCTTTTCAGACTATTGTTTCTGTTAACTTTTGGTTCCTTACTTTTCCTGCTTCCTGCGTGAAGCTTTTCAATATTTTAGTTTCTTGTATTGAATGAGCCGTAAAACTCATTTTGTCCCCCGCTAAAAGTTCTTCTCGTTTATCGCGGTTTTAATCAAGTAAAAAGGCAGTCGTTTTTTAGCCGAAAAATTTTGGTTACGAAACTCTTCAACATACATATGTATGCCCCATTCCATCTCCTCACATGTGCTCACCACATGTGATGGAACAGGCAAGCTATTTTTATTCTGCTTATCTCTTCCTATCTTGCCCTTACACTTGGTAACGTTAACAGTTGGCCAATTCGAGGAAGCCAATCCCTCCAAGATGTAACACAAGTATTTCTTTGATAAAATGATTCATGCCTTCATTATTCAACAATGGCTTATTTATACAAGCCAGACAAAACAGAAACAGGAATGAAACAAAATAATCTCAACAAATCAAGAACTGGATACTTAATTAACAAACTAAGTTGATAAGCAAACTTTATTTTATTTATAAATGAAAGAGTACACCATACACGGATACACCAAGTATATATGGATGAAAGAGTACACCATACACCAAGTATATATGGATGAAGTAATAACCAACGCCTTACGATTCTTAAAAATTAAACCAAGGAATTTTGATATATCTGGGACCCCTTTTTGAATCATCAACACCCATAATAATTCATTTTCAAGGAATCTAGGACCCAATAAGTCAGTAACATGCAAATCCTCTGAAAATCATATTCATCATTTTAAGAAACTAGATACTCAAACACAATGGGAATATGGCAACATTCTTTCCACATACCAGGAGGAATAGAGAAAACGAACGAATGCATAGACAGCTTCATGAGGCACCCCAGGAATTTTGATATATATGAAACCATTCTTTACTTTTGATTGCTGCAGAATATTCCCCAGCACAGGTGAGGCAATACTCTGCACAAATAACAGTTTTAACTTCGGGAATTTTCTCACATCGAAGTTGAATTTTAACGGTCCCAGGATTTCTTCTATCCATTTATAAACAGAATAATTCCAAACACTGTATATTTATGTTGAATAGATGCCAACTCGTCAAGCAGGTTCTAAAATTGCTAACTTAGCCACTGGACCATCTATTTAAGATCCATAACATCTCCGAAGTGAAATTACTTTACAGTACTAAGGAAATTGTCATTGAGAAAACCCGGTGTAGAAAAATACATTGATTTTCAGTACTAACTCACCAGTATACTGGAATGAGCTTGAATACAGGATTCGTCCTTGGTGATAATATGGACATCTGCACCATTTCCTTCCTTGAAAATAAGGAAATATCCTCAATTTTTAATTTTTCCCCCATATATATTCTTTTCTTTTAGCATTTAATTTAACATTATCGGTAAGTAAAAGCCAGCCATTAATTAATACAGTGGTACACACTTTCAAGTTTACTTTTGAGGGGTTCACCTCTTTGTAGATGTTGCAAGAAATTATTATTTTTAATTATTACAAACTGTCTTACTAATCTTGTTCTCCATTGTACAGACTCCACATGTCCTCAAATGTGCTCACCACTGCCCCAAGTACAAACTTTATTTTATTTATAAATGAAAGAGTACACCGTATACCAAGCATATATGGATGACGTAATAACCAACGCCTCCTGAATCTTGAAAACTAAACCAAACAAACTACAGTACATGAGACAAATAAACCAAGCAAATTAGATGCATACTTAGAAAATTAAGACTTAGTCAAGGGAGCTGAAATCTGCAATTGTCGACTGACTATCTTCATAGTTGGTCTAGACTCCGGACTCTCATTTAAGCATGAAAACGAAACCTCCACGATTGATCTCAGTTTTTCTTGAACGCTGCTTGATGGAGCTGGAAGACGCGGGTCCAACATTTCATCAAGTGCTGTATCCGTGTTGAGAGATGAAGATGAAATCGAAGAAAGAAAATCTCTTGGATGCTTCCCTTTGATCACTTCCAACACTAACACTCCAAAACTGTACACATCGCATTTCTCTGTGATCTTCATTGTGTAAGCAAGCTCTGCAAGGTCAAGGACCCAAAAAAAAAAATTGTTTACTCTGTTTATGAGATAAATGTGCATAAACTAGTAAGCTTTTACAAGTCTGCTGAATGTACTACATAATTTTTCAACAATATCTAGGTACATTGTTATGTTACGACACACATAACATAAAAATATTACTCAAAATGGTAACAAACGAATATTAAATACCTGGTGCAACGTATCCGTATGTGCCAGCAAATTCAGTCCAGTTGGACGAGTCTGGCTTCAGAAACTTAGCAATTCCAAAGTCTGCAACATGAGCTTCATATTCCAAATCCAGCAACAAGTTCTTACTTGATATGTCTCGATGGACGATCGGAGGAAAGCAGTCATGGTGCAAGTAAGACAAGGCATCAGCTACGCCTTTGATGATATTCATTCTCTGACTCCAACCCAGTTCTTGTGCTGCTGCATCACTGCTCAAGATCCCAGCCAAGCTACCCCTTTCAAGAAATTCATAGACCAAAAAAGAGTGTCGGGCATGTGAGCAAAATCCATAAAACTTCACAATGTTTCGATGTCGTATCTCTGTCAAGGCCTCAACTTCGGTCAAGAATTCTTTTTGATCTGCAATCTGATCGCATGGAAGTGGTGAGTGAAATTTCTTAACAGCTACGACTTCCCCAGATGGTAGCTCAGCTCTATAAACTCTTCCGTGTCCACCATTTCCAATGCAATACTCTGCATCAAAATCATTTGTTGCTCTAACAATTTCATCGTACACAAGTTTCCCTTCAAAATTTAAAATAGAAAACAATCCCTCAGGGTTCTGGCTGCTACTCTGTGGATCTCCTGAGTCTGACTTCCGCTTTCGAAGAATGAAAATTGCTATCAACGCCATTGAAACAAATAGTGCTCCTAAAACAGGGAACACTATTGCAAACCACTTGGCTCCAGAATTTTGCTTGTGTGACGAGTAAACTTTGCATGGTTGCATTCCTTTCACACCTCCACACAATCCCTTATTCCCCTCTAACGCTTCCACTGGGGCATTCCGAAATGCTGTGCTATTTGGAACTGGGCCTTGCAATTGATTATCAGAAATGTCAATGACTGATAGACCATGCATTCCCTCAAAGCAATTTGGAATTGATCCAGACAGGTTGTTGTGGGAGAGGTTCAACTTCTCCAAGCTTTCCATATTGCAGATCTGAGATGGTAATTCTCCTCCAAGAAAGTTGTGACTCAAATCTAATTCCGAAAGTTGAACTAGCTTCTCCAATTCCTTTGGCAATTCTTGGACAAACTGGTTGTTGCTTAAACCCAAGTAGTGCAGTTTTAGCAAGTTGCCGAGACTTTCTGGGACTGAATTGTTGAATCTATTTGCAGATAAGTCGAGGTATTCAAGTTCATTGAATGCGCCGATTTCTGTAGGCAGGCGTCCTGTAAGTTTATTCTCTCTCAAAATGAGCTTGGTTAGAGAATTTAACTTCCCAAATTCCTTTGGAATCTCCCCAACTATATGATTCAATGAAAGATCGAGTGCATGTAGTTTAGACGAGTTTCCAATCTCACGCGGTATACCTCCAGTAATGTTATTCATCGAAACATTGAGAGTGCCTAATTTTGGGCATTTCCCCCAATTAAATGAGATTTCACCGTAAAAATTATTGCGGCTGAGATCTATAAAAGTCAAGTTAGGATAAATGCCCAAAGCTTCTGATATATTTCCAGTAAGGTTGTTTCCATTAAGGCGTACTCGGAATAAGCTTGTGCAATTTCTCAAGCTTTTAGGGATTGTTCCTTGAAAATGGTTTTCAGAAACAGTAAAATACTGTAATGCTCCACCTCGACAAACATTGTGCGGTAAATAACTTGTAAAATGATTGAAATCCAAATTTAGCGTGGTTAACATGGGATACTCAAGGGAGGGAGGAATGGAACCGGATAGGTTGTTAGAAAAGAGGATTAGTTGTTGTAGGTTGGTCAAATTACCTAAAGAAGGAGGGACTGAACCGTTCAGGTGGTTAGAGAACAAGGAAAGCTCCACTATAGAACTTAACTGACCTAGTTCTGGTGGAATTGAGCCATCTAAGTGGTTCGTATCAATGTAAAGGAACTTCAAATGACTCATAAGACCAACTTCTGGTGGTATATTTCCTGAAAATTGATCGCCTCCGAAATAAAGGTGGATGAGATTCGTAAGGTTACTAATTTGAGGCGGGATAGTACCGAAGAGTTTATTATAGCTGAGATCAAGATACGTAAGATGAGGAAACGATGAGAATGAGAAATCATGAAGCTTACCTTTTAATCCTTTAGCTGGGAGCGTAATGTTGACGACTCTTCCGGCGTCATTGCAACTGATTCCATACCAAGCACACGGGCTTGTTTTGGATGAAACATTGGTGGTGTCCTTAATCCAAGAAGAAAGGAGAGATCGGTTATGGATTTGAAGGCTGGCTTTCCATTTAAGAAGAGCATCAGCTTCTTCATTAGATTCTGAAGAAACAGTTATTAAGAAACTTAACACAAAAAATAGGATCAACAAAACAAGTGAAGGAACAACTGTATTGAGGGTGGGTGACCCCATTGATATTCCAAAAACACAATCAAATAAATAAAGTTAAACCGAAGTTTTATTGAAATTCAAAAGATCTTTTGATGACTCTTAGCCTTTGGAAAACATACAACGGTGCAGAAAACGAGCATGTTGGACGCCAAATTTATAGAAGCCACACACAAGAGCAATTGAGAGGTCAACAAGTCAATGTGTCAAGTTGGGAAGATTTTTCCAATGTTATCATAGAGAGTATCAAAAAGATTACAAAGACGAGCTTTTCACAGAGAGCTAGTTAAGATCACATTTGTGATTGTCGCGAATCACTCTGCTTTGACACGCCTGCCCATTAGCACCTTTTATTCTTGACTCCGGCTAATAAAGGATGTTATGTTAGGTCATTAAGAAACTCAGAAACTTCATCGTAACGAACTCAAATGCTGAATTTAGAAGTACAAATCTTTATTATATCAAAACAAAAGCTATTTTTGATGCTTCTATTACTTGTGAGAACGCAAGGCTACTGAGGCTTCCTAGACAAAACATTGACTCGCGAACCGGGTTCTTGTAAATCAAGTTACTGTAAACATTTGGTTTCCATGAAATAAACAGTAAGATGATGTTTTATTTATTTATTTATTTTTTAATCACTAGCATACTATATTGGAACTTGTATATCTAATTGAAACTTTTCATTAGTGCAGGCATTATTACTTGCAAATTATAGCAAAAAAATAAGCAGTAAGTTAGCTCATTTTTATACAAATTAAATCACTTCACGTAAAGTTCTCCTTCAATAAATAGTACATCTAAAAAGTTGGGAAACAAATTTAATGTCACTTCTTGATATAAAAATTATTGATTTTACCTTATAAGAGTGTGAGCTCAGGATAAAACGGTGTGGTCCCAGTCTAATTTGAATTTATTCTGTCACTAAAAGTTTCATATGTATGAATCAGACTCCCAATAGATAGACTGTATAATACATACGCCACCAGCGTACAGGATTTAAATAAAAAAAGTTAGAATTCAGAGACTGTAATAAAACTCAACGTAAGAGCCTCCATTATTATTGGTGGCTCATAAAATTACGTAAGTCATTTTCGAGTTCTCATTCGCAGCTAGCCAATTTAAATGGCAATAGAAAAATTATAATGCCTCGGAGTACAACTAATAATGGTCCCAGTCTAATTTGCGAACTGCATTAACTTTTGCCGGGCAACTGATGGAGTCCACACGGTGTCCAACTAATAATGGAGCCTCCATTATTATTGTGTGGACTTTTTGGGATTGAGTACGTTGATGTTAAATCCATTTGCAGAGGTACGGAAGTTCAACTAATAAGTAATCTAATTTCTGGAGGTATATGTCCTGTAAGTTAATTCCTTTCCCCCTAAAAAATGAGTTTCGTTAGATCATTTAATTTTCAAAGTTCTTTTGGAATCTCACCCAAGTATATGATTTTAAAAAACCTAAACCTATTTAGATTTACATTAGTTATGCAGTGGGCAGTGTTTAGTCCATTATTTATAAAGTTGGCATCTACGACAAGTCTAATTTTATTAGATTATGAACTTCCATATATATATATAGAGAGAGAGAGAGTCAAATTAACCGTTCTCTTATTTACACTTGGTAATCATTCGGCAAGGTGTTCTTTGTTAATTAGAAAAAGGAAAGGAAATTAAGAGTAATGTTATCATCATCATTATCCATTTTCATTTTAATGCTCACAAAAACCTTGGATAAGAAACAGTTCATTTACCATTAGACAATTGATATTGGAGGCATATTTCACAAAGATACAGGTGTTGGAACGAGAGAAACCTTAACCATATTTTCTCAACATTAGCTATGGCTATCAAAAGAGGAAAAGAAAGGGAGTGATTTGATTTTGGTAGATGGGTTGGCAGGCAAACTTGTAATGATAAAAACAATCAAATAATTGAAGAAAAAGCAAAAAGCAAAAAAGGTCTTAAAGGGCTATCTCCTTTGAAATTTCTGAAGCTCGACCGGAACTATCAGGGGCAAGGGGATCCATATCATATGAGTGCAAAAGTGCTAAATAAGTGGGAAGTAGGGAACCACCACTGCACCTGGTGAGTGCACAAGTGTTGTTCATGCAAATGATGATGATTAGCGTGCCGTGAATTGCATAATTCTTGCACAACATCGTACACTAAAATTGCGTAGACTTTATGTAGAGGCACATAAGTTCAACTAATAAGTAAGCTAATTTGCCGGGGTAGATGTCCTGTAAGTTGATTCCTTTCAAAAAATTATTTTCGTTCGATAATTTAACCTTCAAAGTTCTTATGGAGCCTCCCAAGTATATGATTTAATAAACCCTAAACCTGTTTTAAATTTACATCAATCTAAGGAAATTCACATAATAAGTCACCATCGAAGATAGTTATAGCAAATTTTTGTTTTATCAGCAGGGCTGAGCTCCCTCGATTACCTCATCTGCTCCCAAAGGATTGCAAGACAAATGAACTAGCAACTGGAAGCAACCACGTATCGACAAGACCAAAATTTTTATTAGAGTTTCTTGTCTTTTAATTCTTTCAACACAGCATAAAAAACTAGGGTTCTTGTTTGGGGTAAATTTGGAAGGATATTTTGGGACCAATAAATGGAGGACAGTGGACAATTACAAGGTCAAAATGGGCATAATATTTGGAGCAATTAAAGACGCCATTTAGAAGAATTTAGTACATTGGATGGTTTTGAAAATGGGGGAAAGTCATTTTCCCCCTTATAGAAATCAATATATACCATTTACCTCCCTGCTGTTTTTATAATGGCCAAAAACCCCCCTGACAGCATAAGTTTACAATATTACCCTTATTTTTAACTACTCTTTTATTTATATTTATTATAAATTAAATAAATCACATGAATAGAAACTAAATAAAAAATTAAGCATTAAAAACAAGAAATATATTTTTTGATATGAGCAAAAAAATTAATAATAAAATTTTTTTTCTTATACTTATTTAAGTTATGAAATTTTCTTATAATAAATATATAAGAAAATTATTATAAAATGATAAAAAAATTATTATAAGAAAACTTGAATGACAAATAAAAATTTATTATAAGATAAATAATAAAATATTTTGTCTATCTTTTTACATTTAATTTTAAAATATTACAAAATATTTATTATAAGAAAATGTTCACAAAATAAATAATTACAAGAAAAAATTTTATTATTAATTTTTTTCTCATATCAAAACATATATTTCTTATTTTTAATACTTAATTTTTTTATTTAGTTTCTATTCATGTAATTTATTTAATTTATAATAAATATAAATAAAGGAGTAGTTAAAAATAAGGGTAATATTGTAAACTTATGCTGTCAGGGGGGTTTTTGGCCATTATAAAAACAGCAGGGAGGTAAATGGTATATATTGATTTCTGTAGGGGGGAAAGTGGCTTTCCCCCTTTTGAAAATCCATACTCAATGTTGTACACTTCAAGGTATTTATAAGAAAGAATAAACTTAATAAAAAAATTTCTTATAATCTTTTCCCAAGATGTGACATATAGCCCTAAAAACATATTCTTTTTTTGACTTAAGCATGACTTCTAACCCTAAATTTTATGAATTCTCTTTAACATTGGCCTCCACTATATAAATATCTTATTCACCCATATTTGTGGGCTCTCCGCTCTCTCTCTCTATCTTTTAGATTATCACAAACTTCTCCATTTTTAGGAGGCCATTTTTCATTTTCCACCCCATTATCTTCTCTACCATATCATCTATCACTCTTCATATCTTTAGTCACCATCTTTATCTTTATGAACACCAATCTATATATAGATATCTACCTATATAGCTTGTGCTATTCATCTTAAAATTTCGTGTAATCGCTCATTTATATAGTGGATTAGTAACGACTTGCCGTTATGGACATCAGTCGAAGACCAAATCAAGTAAACATTGCGTGCTCTTTATATTTACGCTTATTTTACTATATTTTCAATTTGAGGTTGAGATTATATTTTAGGTATGAGCTTATTTGAGCTACTCCAGTTATGCTAAGTATTTTGTGAGACCATATGAATTATCCACCAAGCACACTTGAGTCACTTGCCCCAACCATCAGAAAACATATTTAAATACAAATTTAGCACAAGTTTCCCTCAAATATAAATTTATTTATTTGAATCAGATTTAAGTTGGATCCAGTGAGAACCACTCAATTAATTCGAATCGGATCCTAGTGGAAATTTGGTGAAAAAATTAAAGACAAACCGAAGTGGATTGAAATTGGAAAGGTTTTCAAACCTTATAATTGATGAAGTTGAGCATCAAGCATATCTGGAGTCAAAATTATGGAACCCACACGTACAAAAGCAATTAATGAGTAGTTAATAAGTCAATGCCTGAGCAAGACCTCGAAGGTAGAGAAGAATTTTCCCTTCTCGCTGTGCCAAAAGTCTTCAAAGATGTCTAGGCTATAAAGATTACCCAAATAAAGTCCACTTGTTGCAGTGTTGTCAGATCAATCTTTGTATTAATTGCCTCTTCTTGTAACCACAATTGATGTCCATGAAAACTCATCCTAGAAAATAGAAAAATTTCAGAATTAATTGAAAAATTAAAGGTAAAATAAATATACGTATACTAATATCAGTTTGGATGTGTTTTAAAAGATCAGGAGAATTTTGATTAGTTTAGTCAAATAAGAGTGTGGTTTCCCTCTGTTTCCCCTTGTTAATGCTGTTCTCTTGCTTATTCGACTAATGAAAGTGATGGATTCAGTCATATATATCTACATTTTCTTTTATTTTTTAGCATCAAGAAATAGAAAATTTGACTGTATCGATGTGAGAGGGCAAAGTATAACGTCACATATACGAGCCTTTTTCTTGAAGTGATTTTTCTTAATCTTCGATCTGTTTGTCTTCTTAAGTTTCTTCAATTTGAGCAATAAACGTTCTGTATGTTGTTGACTAGTGGATCAAATTAATTCCTATTTTCACGATGTGAAACTTGAATATTGTTTTGTGAAACACTCGTTAATTTATTGCCAACTTGACAAAATTTTGCAATGAACTAGGCATGTTCTGCAAATTACGCGTGCTTGTGGTTCTAGGCCATTTTGTTGATTCGATCTTTTCGAGCCAATGAAGCATCATAAATCACTTTTGAACTTAATTTTATCTTTTCAATCTATTAAATTATCTGGTATTTAAAGATCATAATGGCACCGATTAATCTAGATTTGAGTTGGTTTGGACTCTTAAGACGGCAAAATTCTTCCAACAAGTATTTAACGCAGCTGCATTCTCAAATCTCGAATCGAGGATCTTGGTTGAGATAAAATAGCCTCATGCCAACTGATCTATGGGCTTATTGGCGACTTAATTTGTTAATGACAAGCACCATTGACCCAAGAAATTAATTATTCACGTGTTTTAGTTGCCATATTACTGTAGAGTTGGTGGCTCACAGAGGCTCCCAAATGTAGTTAATTTGCCATACGAAGTTTGCAAATGAAGTTGTGCAGCAAACATAGGATTAATTTAGGTATTTAGTTTTTTAACCTAAATAATCTAACATTTTGAATTGAAACCCAATAATTTTTCAATACTCATATGTGTAAATAACATCAAACTTGATAGCCAATAAATTCCATGAGATATCATGTCACAAATACATTTTGCTAGTTTCATGAAAGTTAATGATCGTATTAATAAAATAGTAACAATAAATCATTCACAAATATGTAGCATTTTACTAAAAAATTATTTAAGTTAAAATATTCAAATAAAATTTATGTTAAAGGCGCCATAGTGGTCAAATATGGTCAAAAGACCTTACTAAGTCACCAAAAAAAAATTAATGAGGATTTTAATTGGTTAATTGTCTAAATTTCTTCTTTATTTGATATTACAAATTTTATTTTGAAGTAATCAAGTTATTTTTTGAAATAGACTTTTTTTTTAAAAAAAAATTGTTTTAGAGTTTTGAACATTTTGGACAAATTTTATTAATTGGAGTAAAGTTAGACACCAAAACATGAGATTACAAATTCAACTGGTAAAAATAATTTCCTAAATATTCTAGACATTTTTTTTTAAATTTCTCATTAAGAAAGGTCATCTGAGATTTTTTTAAGCATTTATATATAAATTACTTTCAGAAATATTCTCGTATTTATATAAAAAAATTATTGAAAATACTCTTTTCTAATTATCATTTGTGCCATATGTGAAACACAAAATTATCAAGAATATGTTTGTCTTTATATATTAAAAAATTATTAATAAAGTAATACAGTTACTTATTTGGTCAAATATCCAAATTGTTGAAGTTATTTATTTATTTATTTTTTAAAAAACGAAATGAGTGCTGAATGATGACTTACGAACCATGAAGGTATAAATGATGATTGTAGATTCGCGTGGATGTGTTGAAAATGAATCCTTCTATCAAGTTTCGCAGCACTGATTTTTCATGTTTCCATTAATTTTATCCGTTGGATTTCAGCCGACAAATCCAACGAATAATAGCCGCGGGCTGTAACTTTAGCCGCTGCCCAGATTTAAAACGATATTATTAGTCTGTGGTGATGGGTTGAATAATTCTCTAATTCGCAATGCTAACATTCACATCACCTTTTCAAAAACAAATTCACATCCCAAAATAAAGTATGAGTTGGTTAACTGTACATATATGCTTAATTGAAAGACAGAGGCCTAAAATAATTGCAGAATAGATTTATTACCATGGCTAGTTTGCTTGACGTCCCTGGATTTAATTGGCACACTTGAATTTGACGAATAAAAATCAGGAAGAATGATATATATTCCTAATATTTCTCAGTTTTTCACCTAAATCTTGTATGTTTTTTCAATTACTCATTTCATCTGTGACCAATAAATATTTTTTTAGTCCCTATCGTTAAAGTCAATTATTTAGTTACTTCCTATATTTTAAAAATTACTCAAAAGCTTCTTGTTGTCAATTTGTTTATATTATATCTACTTATTAATTTATTTTTTACTTTTCACATTTTCATATTTATAATTCACATGATGAAATTTTGTAATTTACAAATTTTGAAAACAACGATGACCATTAATTGATGAGGGATAGAACACATTTTAAATTCAACTACAAAAGATTATTAAATTTGTAGTTTAACTGTTAAAAGAATCACGAATTCAATTCTTGTTTCGGAAGTAAACTTGGTTTGAAACTCGTCTTTCAATCCCACACTCAGTTTCTCATGGAATATAGTGAATTATTCCTGAAAGATAGCGAAAGCATGCAATATTAAAGGCTGCGCGTGGTTGATTTGACACCACTTGTTTGTGGACTAGACGAACTTTTTTAATAATATTTTTCATATAAACTTTAGAGAAACATCACTTAACAATAATCAACTTTAGATCTTGCATGCGTTCAACACTCAACAGATACTTAACTAATGAAGCAGATAATTAATTGCAATATTTTATTTAGCCACATAATCCAAATGTCTCACGTGCAAATCACGTGACATGCTTTGCCTTCCCCAACCTCTTCCCCTATCAAGAGCTTATCCAAAATAAGATATTCAACAAAGAGTAATAACGAGAATCAGCAAGTAATTGTGTAATTAAAGGCTTAAATATTATTGATTCACTGGTACAGATTTATACACATCTACAAAGCAAGTAAAAGGAAATAATTAAAATGATCCTCAATTAAAGGAATTAGATATACAACAGATTTGTTAGCCTTGACAGAGAGTTGATGGATGCTGTGGTGGAGATGATTGCTTTGAATCAAGGATTTGATAGAGGTGGATGAGATACTTTCCTAATAAGTAAGCAAATGTATATATATATCACTTCACAAAAAATAAATAAATAAATAAAGAGAAAATGGAAGAGAAAATTCACAGAGCTCGTGTCTTAATAGTTTCATATCCAAGCGAAGGTCACATAAACCCCATTTTCCAATTTGCCATGCGATTAACTTCTAAGGTCTCAAAATCACTTTATCCATAACAAACTTCATTAACAAATCCACTAAACCATTACGCCCTCCGATTCAATTCAAATCGACACCATATCAGACGACAATGATGATGACGGCTGCGCGGAAGCAGAAAGCATCTATGCTTATTTCCAAAACATGTGTAGTGATTTAGATGCCTTGTAATTAAGCCGAATGGCAACTAACCACCGCCCAAGGATCTTGTCAAGACCTGATCAAGATGCAATATTAACCAGCAACTGATCTGTATCTTCAATGACGATGCAACACAACAATTCTTGACTGATAATGATTCGGAACAATGATTAACAAGATTAAGAAAAACAAAACACACACTCACAAAAACAAGTTTTAATGTGGTTCAATTGTCCAAGAATGCACAATCTATATCCACGGGAGAAGCCACTGAAAACGCTTTATTAACGAATCAAGGTGGTTTTGACACAGCTTATACAGGGAAAGATACAAGGAACAAGATAACTCTCTCTCTCTTTCTTCTTCCTCTCTAGAAAGCTCACGAAATCAATTGCCAATCTGCTTCAACAATCAGCCTTTTATGCAGCTGATAAGAAAACCCAGATTGCACCAGATTGTAACACGTGTGTAACGGCTTTTAACTGATTTGATTCTCATCTCACGTGCCTGGCCACGTGAGTCACTTAAACCTTGCCAAAACGACTGAAGCCAGCGTCGTTTGTTCAAGCTCAAAACGTCCCGTGCCATCCCGTGACAAGTAAAAATACTTACTCAAGACGCTGCCGTATCAAATGCATAAGTTTTGAATTCAATGCACTTTAGTCCACACTACTCCACCTTGAATCAAAACTCCTTTTCCAGACTCCTTCTCCATCCTTAAGCAATCTTAATGATTGCTCAAGCCAGCTAAGTTCAAACACATGCTGAACTTAGCTGTATGAACCACTTTAGTAAGAATATTAGTTGGATTCTCATCTGTATGCACCTTGGACATCTTCACAGCTCCTTTAGACACCTCATTTTTTATGAAATTTGATGTCTATATGTTTGGTTTTTTTCATAATGTGCAGGATTCTTACACAAGTGAATGGCACTGGAGCTATCACAGTAAATTGTCACAGACCTTTACTTCATTCCCAACTCACTTAATAACCCTTGTAACGACAGAGCTTCTTTCACGGCTTTAGTAGCAGTTGTATACTCAGCCTCTGTGGTTGAGAGTGCAACCACATGTTGTAGGCCTGTTTTCTAGTTAATAAGGCATCCATTGTACATGAACATATAGCCCGTTAATGACCTCCTTCTGTCCAAGTCTCCTGCATAATCTGAGTCTACAAAACCCAGCAAGCCATCACTTCTCTCTTTTGATCTGCCATACACTAAGCCATAGCCTAAGGTACCATTTATGTACCTTATGATCCACTTGATAGCCTTTCAATGTTCCCTTTTCTGGTGCAACCATATATCTGCTAACCGCGCTCATGGCATGAAATATGTCTGGTCTTGTCAATACCATTGCATACATTAAGCATCCCACAATATTTGCATATGGCACATTTTCCATGTCAAGCCTTTCTTCATCTGTTTTGGGGCTTAACAGATTACGTAGTCTGAAATGAGCAATTAAAGGAGTTTGTACAGGCCGTGAGTCCATCATCTTATAAATTTCTAGAACTCAAGTTAAATGCTTCTCTTGAGTAAGAAATATTTCTCCTTTTGTTATGTTCCTTTTAATTTCAACACCTAAAATTTTCTTGACAGACCCCAAGTCCCTCATATCAAATTCAGATTTCAGCATCAGCTTCAATTCTTCTATTTCATCTCTCTTTTTGCTAGCTATCAACATGTCATCTAAATACAGAAGAAAATATATGTAGAGTTTATCTTTTCAATAGCTTGAAATGCACACAACAATCATAATTGCATCTCCTGAAACCATGAGTTACCATGAACTTATCAAACCTGAGATACCATTGCTTTGGTGATTGTTTTAAACCATAGAGTGATTTCTTAAGCAAGCATACATGTTTTAGCAACTTCATGGGATTCACATACCCTTCAGGTTGAGTTATGTATATCTCTTCTTGAAGTCTTCCATGCAAAAATGCAGTCTTGACATCAAGTTGATCAAGCTCCATGTCTTGAATTGTAGTTAAAGCTAAATGCACTCTTATTGATGCATGTCTGACTATTGGAGAGAAAACCTTCTTGAAATCAATTCCTTCCTTCTGTGTATACCATTTTGCCATCAGCCTTGCTTTGAATATTCTTGGCTCAGAACCTGTTAATCCTTCTTTTACCCTGAAAATCCATTACAATTCTTTTGTTTCCAAGTCTTTTTACAAGTTCCCATGTGTTGTTTTTATACAAAGATGTCATTTCTTCACTCATGGCTTCTTGTCATTCATTACTGAAGTTACTTTGAACTGCCTCTTTAAAACTTTTAGGTTCATTATCATCAATCTCATGAGCAGCTGCTAGTGCATATGTAATAAGATCTACATATCCATACCTTTTTGTTGGTCTGATTTGTCTCTTAGCTCTGTATCTAGTTAACTGATAATCTTGCTCATGTGCTTGTGATTCTTGTTCATGTTGTGAGGTATCTGAGTCTCTTGCACTATCAACAACATCACCTGAATCTACAGCTTCAAGCGGTGCATTATGGCTTGGTAACTCTACCTCAAAATGTTGTTGTGCAGTAACTTCTGAATCACCCTCTATTGGTTTTTGTGGAGATTTCTGGTTTATTAGTTCTCCTTTATTAAAGACTACATTTCTGCTTATAATACATCTTGGTGGTTTTAAATCTGTTCACCAGATTTTGTAACCCTTGACTTCTTCTGGATACCTTATGAAAAAAAACTTTTTAAAGCCCTAGGTGCTAACTTTCCTTGGCTTGTATGAACATAGGCTGGACAACTAAATGCTCTCAGGTTTTCATAATTTGCAAGTTGACCAGTCCATTTTTTATAGGGTGTTTTAAAATCAATGGCTGAAGAGGGACTTAGATTTACCAAATAGCATGCAGTCAGTAATGTCTCTGCCCATAAAGTCCTAGGAAGATTAGTTGTTGCTAGCATGCTCCTCACCTTGTCCATGAGAGTTCTATTCATCCTCTCAGCCAAGCCATTTTGCTGAGGAGTCATTCTCATTGTCTTGTGTCTTACAATCCATTCCTTTGTGCAGAAAGCATTAAATCTTTGATTACAAAACTCTAAACCATTAGCTGTTTTGAGTTTTTTTTTTAACTTTCTTTCCACATTGATTCTCCACCAAGTTCTTCCACTCAATGAATTTTTCAAAAACTTGGTCCTTACTCTTGAGGATATACACTCATACCCTCATTGAGTAATTATCAATGATAGATAAGAAGTAACTACTGCCTCCTAGAGATACATGTTGTGCAGGCCCCCACAAATCATAATGGATGTATTCTAATTTATCCTTGGATTTATGAGTTGACCTATTACAACTTGCTATGGATGCCTTCCCCCTCACAAAACTCCAAGCCTCCAATCTTATCAGTTCCAAAGACACCTTGTTTATTCATTTCTTTCAGCCTCTTTTCTCCGATGTGTCATAACCTTAGATGCCATAGTTTAGCACTATCAATGTTGGCATTTGTTGAGATACCAACTTCACCAGTGACAGTTTCCCTATCTAAGACAAAAACTCCATTTTTCCTTAAGCCTTGCATAATGGTTTCAGTGCCCTTGATTATCACCATTTTCCCATATTCAATCCTAACACTATATCCCATTTGGTCGAGCATACCTAAAGAAATCAGATTTCTTTTGAGATCAAGAACAAAACTAACATGTTTTAGCTCCCTTATGGTCGCATCATAAAGTTTAAGTCTTATATTTCCAATTCCTATAATCTTACACACAGCATTGTTTCCCATCATTACTCTACCCCCATCAAAATCATGAAATTCAGTAAAGTAACCCTTAAGAGGACATATATGAAAAGTGCAGCCTGAATCAAGAACCCATTTACCTTTGTCTTTATTTTCTGTTACTATACAGACACCAGCAGACTCATATCTTTCTTCTTCCACCATAACTGCATCCCTATTCTAATCATTTTTCTTGAACTTTTTCTTGGGACAATCCTTCTTGAAATGTCTTTCCTTGTGGCACTGAAAACACCTCAGATTTTTTATCTTGTTTTTATTTTTACTCAGTTTTTGCTTTAACAGTCAAGCCTTCACCAGAACTATTAGCCATGGAATCTTGTTTCCCTTGCAGTTCTTTAGTGTTAAGGACATATTTAACCTAATCCAGAGACAATGTCTGCCTTCCATACATCAAGGCATCAATAAAGTGCTTATAGGATTTAGATAGATTGCTAATCAGTAGTATGGCTTTATCTTCATCATTTAATGAATTATCAATGGTTTCTAAAGTATCACAGACTTTGTTAAACTCATCAAGATAATCATCAAGTGATGAGCATTCTGCCATCTTGAGTGTGAACATTCTTTTCTTAATGTACAATATGTTGGCAAGTGACTTCTTAATGTATATGCTCTCTAATTTTGCCCACAAAGCAGCAACAGTAGGCTCCTTTGCTACTTCTCTTATCACTAAATCCGCAAGACTCAAAATGATGGTCCCCTTGGCCTTCTTATCAAATTCTGCCATTTATTCTGGTGTATTTAAAGAGACCCTACCTTTCTATCTTTCATGATTACTGGTTGAAAGGCATCTCCAAGGCCTTGAGTTATAAAAAAGGCCTCTATTTTTAATTTCCAAAGATTAAAGTCATTTTTTCCATTGAAGTTTTCCAGATCAATCTTAGTAGCAGCCATGCTTGGATCTTGAACTAAGAAAATCAGCTCTGATACCACGTGTAGTGATTTAGATGCCTTGCAAGCCGAATGGCAACTAATCACTGCTCAAGGATCTTGTCAAGACCTATTCAAGATGCAATATTAACCAGTAACTAATTTGTATCTAAAATGACGTTGCAACACAACAATACTTTACTGATAATGATTTGGAACAATGATTAACAAGATTAAGAAAAACAAAACACACACTCACAAAAACAAGTTTTAATGTGGTTTAATTAAGCAAGAATGCACAATCTACATGCACGGGAGAAGCCACTGAAAAAGCTTTATTAATGAATCAAGGTGGTTTTAACATAGTTTATACAGAAAAAGATACAAGGAACAAGATAACTTTCTCTCTTTCTCTCTCTCTCTCTTTCTCTTTCTCTTTCTTCTTTCTCTCTAGAAAGCTCACGAAATCAATTGCCAATCTGCTTCAACAATCAGCCTTTTATGCAGCTGATAAGAAAACCCAGATTGCACCATATTGTAACACACGTGTAACAACTTTTCACTAATTTGATTCTCAGTTCACATGTCTGGCCACCTAAGTCACTTAAACCTTGCCAAAGATGACTAAAGCCAGCATCATTTGTTCAAGCTCAAAACGTCACATGAAATCCCATGACAAGTAAGTGAAAACACTTACTCAAGACACCGCTGTATCAAGTGCATAAGTTTTGAATTCAATGCACTTTTGTCCAATGCTCGCAATTAGTCCAACGGTTCTATCTTTCTACCTAGACAACAGAATCCTAAACAACAATGATTATAATCTCAATCACTTTACATTAGACAAATCCATCAGCATCAATTGGCTCAACCAAAAGCCCGAAAGATTTGTCATTTATGTACCTTTCGTAGGCATGGCTTGTTTAGGCAATAAACAAGTGAAAGAACTTGTGTGGGACTTCAAGAAAAGTTCTTTTTATTTATTATGGATAATAAGATATTATAAGGAAACAAACAAGCTCCCAAAAGAGTTTGTTGATAAGATTTGAGATAAGGGCTTGATTGTGAATTGGAGCCCTCAGCTAGAAGTGCTTTCAAATAAAGATGCAGGATGTCAATTTAGAACTCCAATTTTTTTTAGTTTTTAAGACTTTCTATTTTAATTAAAGTCAATTATGGTATGTTTCTTGATCTTCTATTTCTATTATAATTGTGATTTAATTTCTCCTTTTAAGTTAACTTGGGGAAATAGGTTTACTTTGTTATAAATAGAAAGATCTTATTATTATTTTTTATAACTTCAATATTTAATAAAACCCCTCTTTTACAATTCCCTCTAAATTATTTATCAAAATCTCTCTTGTAGAATCGGTTAGATTAGAGCATCATCTAATCTCGCTTTAAGAGTTATTAAAAATCTCATTGAGTCGTTTGAATCAGAACGAGATTTAGTAACGCTTCAATTAAAGTGTAACCTAATTGCGTTGGCTTAGTCCAGTACTAGAATGATATCTAATGGTTTCTACCATATCAATTCTGTTTCCATTAAGCCCGCTTCATCAGTTGGTATTAAAGCGATCTGTGCCAATTGCATATCTTTCTTGGCCATTATATTCATCCACCATAAATCACCTAAATCGTCCATCACCCTTCATTCTAAAAACAAAAAAAAATTGAAAATCACAAAATTTTTAAACGCTAACCGCCACAACCACCACCAGTGCTACCACCACCTTCTACCAACCGCCATCGCCATAGCCAACCAACACCATCGCTAAACTCGCTAACCTCCACTAACCAAAGCCCTACCACCTGTTGTCTTTAACCACCACCAGAGCCGTGCAAAACACCAAATTCTTAAGTTTCCACCTATTACCACCACCATCTCTGCCCACTGCCACTGTCATTCAACTCATCATTGGAATCATGGTCAGTTGTTGACGAAAACCCAACCGTCCATAGTCCTTGAATAGCCGCGCAACCACCACGCAAGCAACCCAAACTCATGAGCACTCCACCAGCCGCTGCTAGCCACTCTTATCGTTAACCACTACCACTACAAGAATTCTCAGCCTCCATCGACCATCTCTATCACCAAACACAACCATAAACTGCCACAAATCACAACCAAATCACCATAATCCTCCATTAATTCAAGTCAATTTTCTGGCCAAAAAGCCCTAAATCTGGCCTATCCACGACCACTATCATATTCCTTACAACCAAATCGTCCAGATCCGGCTCTCTTTGGACCCAATCATGGCCACCAGCAATCGACCACACCAAACCTAAAAGTTTAGTCTTATTTACATTTTTGCCATCAATTTTATATTTGTAATTGAAATATTCAAAGGGCATCATGTTTTGGAAGCTTAATGAAAATTACAGTCCTAAATATTTTCTTTCATGGTTGGATAAGGTTGATCAGGAATATATGATTAGATTGCAGAGGTATGATTGAGTACACTTTGGAGTCGATTTTCTATTAACATGTAGTGCTTTAGAATGGCGGACCAAAGTGCAAAGGCATAGATTACTTTTCAAAGGTTTTTTCAAAATTACTTCATGGACTCATATGAAGCAAATGTTAAGATTGAGATTCATTCCTCTTGATTGTTGTTTGGTATGACAAGGTATGAAATCAATTTCTAAATATGCTTCTGAATTTGAACAATTTGATAGATGCAAATATTATTATGAATTTAAAGAGAATACAATTAGAAGATCTGTAAGAGGGCTCAGTTTATATATTAAAGACAAGATGCCTACATACACTATATACACCTTGCAGCATGTAATTCTTTTATTGATGCAAATTGAATCGCAAATTGTATCGCAAATTAGAAAGGAAATAAGCCAAGCATTGAAGCAATTAAGACAACCTTATCCTCGATACCAATTTGAGATCCTTAGTCCTATCACAAGCCAATAGCTTGAAGTGAAAGACATACAAATAAAAAAAGTTTGTGCCTCTCTATATGTTGAAGATGTGCCAAATGTTGTAGAAGAAAAGGTACAATTTATTATTAACTTAAAGTTTCAATGTGACAATTTGTATGAGAATGTGCACGATGTTTCATTGAAGGACAAGACAAATGTAAAAGATGATGAGGTTATTGATCTATCTAAATTTTTTTAAAAAGACGAATAACCTCATTTTGATTTGAGTATTGAGCCTAATAATATGGTCAAGGTTGTGCAGTAAAATCAAATTAAAGAAGATGAAATGATCAAAATGGTTCTATCTCTTCACATTAACGATAAAAAAGTTGTGCTTGAAAGAGATTTAATTGAAAAGGTAAAATTCATTGGAAAGCGAATTGATCGACAATTAGGGAAGGGAAAAAGTTATTTGACCGTTGTTCGTTCTTGAAAGTCTTCAAGACTTTTAAGAATGTATAAGCTAAGGAAATTGGTGAATTATGGTTTTGAGAAAGATTGATGAGAAAAACAATAAGTTCGAATTACAAGATGATTTGGTCTTACACTACAAGTTTCACCCTCCTGAATATATTCAAACTCAAGGATGAGCTTCTTTTAGGAGGGGCAGAATGATGTAGGACGTTAATTTAAGATTCTAGAATTTGTTTTATAACTTTCTATTTAAATTAGAGTCAATTTTGGTATGTGTCTTAGTCTTCTATTTCTATTATAATTGTGATTTAGTTTTCCTTTTTAAGTTAACTTAGGGAAGTAGATTTATTCTATTATTAATATAAAGGTCTTGTTATTGTATTCATAACTTCATATTCAATTATTTAATAAAACCCCTCTTTTATAATTTCCTCTTAGATTATCTATCAAAATTTCTCTTATAGAATCGTTTGAATTAGAGCGTCATCTAATCTTATTTTAAGTGTTATTAAAAATTTCATTGAGTCATTTGGATTAGAATAAAATCCAATTACATTTCAATTAGAGTGTAACCTAATTACATTGGCTTTATCCAGTACTAGAATGATATTTAGTGTTTCCTACCATATCAATTCCGCTTCCGCTACGCCCGCTCTATCACTTGTTTAGGCAATAAACAAGTGGAAGAACTTGTGTGGGGCTTGAAAAAAAGTTGTTTTTATTTCTTGTGGGTAATAAGAGATTTGATGAAACAAACAAGCTCCCAAAAGGTTTGTTGATAAGATTGGAGATACGGGCTTGATTGTGAATTGGAGCCCTTAGCTAGAAGTGCTTTCAAATAAAACAATAGGTTGCTTTTTCACGCACGCTGGCTAGAATTCGACTATTGAAGCTTTAAGCTTAGTGGTGCCACAATGGACAAATCAGCCAATGGACGCAAAGTTTGTTGAAGATGTTTGGAAGGTTGGAGTTAGGGTTAGGGTTGATGAAGAGGGGATTGTGGGAAGAGATGAAATTGAGAGGTGCATAAGAGAAGTGATGGAGGGTTAAAGTGGGAAAGAAATGAGAATGATAATTGTTCTTAGCTATGCTGTAAAAATAATCAGTTGCGAAGAGAATTAGTTAAATGTTTGATAAAATTTATTTTTTAAAGTATTGTGAGTTTTAAAAACAGTCATATTTGTTTAGTAAATCTTACTGTTAAACTACTGTAAGAATGTAAACAAATGAACTAAACATAATATTGAATAAAATTTATTTAAATATTTATAAATATGTGTATAAATATTTTTTATTATGTACATATAATAATTAATAACTAAAATAATATATTTATATTATTAATATTATTTTTTATTTTGTTATCTCAATATAATTAGTAGTAATAATAATATCTTCATAGTTAATGGTTTTATTTCCTAATTAATAAGAATAAATTTGGATTTTTATTAAGGTATATGAGGATATAATATAGAATTGTATTAAGTTTATAAGTGATTCTCGAAATCTAATTTTAAAAAGCTACTCATTTTCTATCTTTTAAAATCTATTGTCGAATGAGATGATTTTACTAGAGTGATTTTTTTAAAAAAATCAAACAACAAAATTAACTTTTAACTTTTTAAATTCAATTTTGAGACTATCAAAGGAAATTCCAATTAGACCCTTATTTTGAACTGTAAAATATATTATTCATGTTAATTATGTTTAGCTCTTCATTTGTATAAATTCCGTGCTTATTTTGAGAGTTACAAATTGGAATTAAAATTACTTATGCTTACTTAAAACTTTTAAAGCTCTTATGTCACATGTTTATAATTAATATTATATGGTTAGAATTTAATCAATTTTATATTTTTAATAAGTGTTGCTAATATGAAAACCTTAAAAATTGGTAACTATTTTTCTCTTTGCTATATTTTATAGTTGTTAAAAAGTAATTGAAAAATACCCAAAAGTAAGCGCTCATAAATGTCTTTGTCCGGGCATTAATGACAATTGACAAATACTACGAAACAAAGAAAACAATAGGTCATGGGACCAAGAATATTTCGGGGGTGTTCTTTGCTTTTTCTTCTTCTTCACATAAGCAATGACGGCTATAACAAAATTTTTCTAAAAAAGAAAATTATTATTTTACTATTAAAATTATTATGATATATTGTGTCAGTATTATAATTGGTCAAAAAGTATATTTTAGTACTAAATATTTGTGCCGTTATCAATTCACTACTATTTCGGTAAGGAAACATTAATATTTAACGAAAATTGAGTTAAAAGTCAATTTTACCCTCAAAATTTTGTTAATAAAATGATAATTCCCCTAAAATCTTGGTAGTAAAATGATAATTTATCTATCAAATTAACAAATAATTTTACTTTTACAACTAAAAATATCTTTGATGCCCTTATGATATCAGTAAGACATCAGCAAATTTTTAACGTTCTTAACGAAATGGTAGTTAATTAATAATGATGCAAACGTTTGGTAATAAAATGTACTTTTCAGCAAATTATGATACTAACATGATATGTCAGATTAAATGATAATATCCCTTCTAAAAAATCAAAGTTAGATACTTAAAGCCAATGCCAATTACCAAATGATGTTGGAGAAGTCTCTTTACTAACTCCTCCATCATCACGCGCTAAGTTAAATAATTTATTTTCGTCTGACTAATGTAATGTGAAAAGGTATTGTTGTTTTCCACCCGTGTTTCAATTTAGAAGTTTTTTGATATTCGTCGGGCACCAACAAATTTTCTCTATGTTAAAAAAATAGTAATAATAAAGGAGAAAATAAACTTTCACTCTTATATTCAATGTGGCCCAAAGATGTATTTGTGCAAGAGAACAAAAATATAATAAAAAAATTAATTGATTAATTACAATACCTTTGGATTCTTTTTATTTTAAAATGTGTATAATAGTCGTGATTTTTATTACATATACTTATGGCATAATAATATTAATTCTTCACATATATGCAAGTCATAATAGCCTTATAGTCTTGAATTAATGGTTGTCATGCATAGTAGTTCAACATTGAATCCTAGTCCTAACCAGCTTTTATTCTTAATTCATCTAGTTCTTATCAGTAGCTTTGATTAGAAAAATAGTCTTGAATCAATATGCCAAAATTAAGGAATCAAATGGTCTTGTAATCTTTAATAAATTTCATCAGTTTTGAATTACAATAATCTTTATATTTTTCTCTTATGAAAATTTCATAAAAAAATCTCATGTTTCTAAGTCATTTGAGCTACATCTCCTTGGTGATATCCTAGCTGATCATATGAGCCTTACAGTAAAAAATGGGAGAAGGTAAGGAATCTGTTAGAAATGAACCTCAAATCTGAAACTCTATAACACATACGACAAGTCACATTAATCTTTGGATTGTATATGACATGTCCGTCGTAGAGGTTCAGGGAGCTGGATGACATTCTTGATCTGTCGGTAAAACAAATAAGTAACACACGTGATGCAACACGTGTATTACTTATTCAAAACGACAGAACTAATGGAGGCATAACACGTGGCTACCAGAGGTTCAAAAGGCCGTTAAAGGCTATTATCACGCGGGCAAAAACTGGGTTTCTTCACAACAAACCCAGTTGGCGTTAGCAGCTGATTGGTGCAGGGTATTTCTAGATCCTTACCTTGCTATATATATGCCTTTATAGTGAGATATCGAGTGTGTGTGATTCTGTAACACTTTCTCAAGAACTTGTATCTTCAATAAGCTCACATAGTGAAATTCTTCTTCTCCTTCACAGTGGATGTAGGCTCACTCTGTGGCCGAACCACTATAAATCATTGGTGTCAAGTGTGTGTATCTTGTCTCTGTTTTTCTTTGAGTTTCTTGTTTGAGTTACAATTAATTCATCAGCCATTAAAGCTAAGTATATTCTGGAATCTTGAGTTTATAAAGGTGGATCTTGAGGAATCTAAACCAGTGCTTAATCTGGTTTAGTTTCAACAGAATCGATCCAAACTAAAAAGGTCAACGGATTGTCTTGAGGCTAACGGCTCTCTTTAAATTTTGAAAATAGAAAGTTAAAAAATCAAGTATGTTGTAAATAAAGCATAATACAGGGGAGCCAAATAAAATATGCCAAAAAAGCATATGCCTTGCTCAAGGCCTTATTGCTCAGATTTTGAGTACTCAAAATAGCTTACAAAAGCAATTAGTTGAGAGGTGAACGAGTCAATGCCTGATCAAGACCTTTAACGTAGGGAAGAATTTTCCCTTGTTACTAAGGCAAAAGTCTTTAAAGTATCTAGGATATTAAGATTACCCAAATAAAATGTTCATTTGTTGCAGTTCTGTCAGATCAATCTTTGTATTGATTGTCTCTTCTTGTAGCCACAATGAATCTCCGTGAAGAGTCATCCCAGAAAATAGAACAAATTAACATTCGTGATCAAGATTAATGGACAAATTGACAAAATAATGCTTCTTTGGATCCAAACTATGAGAAAACAAATTTGTCTCCCCAAAAATTATGCAGAGAAAGAAACGGAAAGTAGACCATTAATTAATTGCCCTTCAACAAACACACACAGTCTCTAAAGACTATATAGTTTGGGTTTGGCTTTTCAATACCCCTAAGTTTCCATCACAAATATGGCCTTTGATTAAGATATTAAATGGTTGAGACAGAGAGACTTTTATTTTGTTTTCAAAACTTTACATCCATTTCTCAAGTGCCGATGGTGAATAAAAAATGCAGGCGCAAAACGACAGTGCTTTGCCTATTGAAGTTTTGCGTTTTAATCGTTTAAGTCCAGGGCAAATTTGGTTTTGTCGCTGATAGGTTCTCGCATGTGACACACACGTGAGTCACTTGCTCTGACTCTGACCATGTCAAACTTTTGTTAAGTTTGTTAGACAAAGAGGGAACGCTCTGGTATCAGTTTGTGGGCTTAAAAACACCAGGTATTAAAGGCTGGTTTTTGGCATTACTTCAAGGATAGACTTGTGAATTTAGAGAGAGAATTAGAAAGAGGTTTCTTCTTGTAAATTGTTCTCTGTAAGTTTTTTAACAACAAAGAAATCGACTTATTTCTTGGTTGGAATTAAGCAACTTGGTGGCTGAACTATCAAAATCTGTGTGTTCATCTTTTTATTTGATCTGTTTCTCTGATTCTTATTACTCTTGCTTCAGTTCTTGAGAGTGTCATCTTGGTCCCAGGGTGTTTAATTTGTATGTAATGACAGATTCAAACCCAACATGAAAGACAAAGTCTTCTTTTTTTGTTGCTTCCTGCATTTTTTATAATCAAAACAAAAGTTCTTTTTGATGCTTCAAAAGCTAGGCCAAGTTCCTTTAATTGTGGCACTGCTAGTGCTACGTGACCGAGGCTTCCTAGGCAATACTGACTAGAGAACTGATGTCTTGTAAATCAAGCCACTATAAACATTGAGTCCCCCCTTACTTTTCGAAATTCTTTAGCATAGGCCTAATCCAATTCCTCAAATGTTTTCACGTCGGTCCCATATGCTGATACTTCACTAGCCCTAATTTCTTTCTGTAAATCTTTAGTATCTCTAATGATCCCATATTGCCAGCACTAGGTAGCTGAGCTAGACGTGGGAAGTAATGTAAAGTGGGCTTGTCGTTTAGTTTTTGCAAAAGTGAAGCTAATACGTCTTTGAGGGTTTGAGGTTGAGTGGCTGTCTTTTGTTGCATACAACATAATGAGCCAAAAGGTCCTTGACACACTGACTAATAGTCCTTTATTGTTTCCTTTTTTATTGAACCTTGACGGCATGAGCAATATTTTATCGAGAGAAGAAACGGTACAGCACGCAACCGGTTAAGAGGACACATAACGGCCTTATGCCTTATCATGTGTTCAGAACTAGAACAATATTTAAATAGATAGAAAAGAGCAACTACTACAAGTTTGCATGAGAAAAATAAACCAAGTTAAATGCGAATTTATTGCGCAATTATCTGCATTGTTGGTCATGATTCTGGACTTGCATCTAAACATGAAAAGGAAACCTCCATAATTGATATCAACTTGCCCTGAACAATCCGCGATGGAGGAGGAAGACGAGATCCAAATTTCATCGAGTGTTATGTTGATGATCGAAGATGAAGACAAAATTGAGGAAACAAAATCTCTTGGATGCTTCCCCTTTATCACTTCCAATGCTAACAATCTAAAGTTGTAAATATCACATTTTTCTGTAATCTTCATTGTGTAAGTAATCTCTGCAAAGTGAAGGACAAATGTATACATAATCTGTGTGCTCCATGCAACTAATTGTAAATTGATCAAAAAACCACGGCATAATCCAATCTTTACCTGGTGCAATGTATCCGTAAGTGCCTGCAAATTCACTGCAATTGGACGAGTCTGGCTTGAGAAACTTGGAAATTCCAAAATCAGAAATATGAGCTTCATATTCCAAATCCAGCAACATATTCTTGCTTGACATGTCTCGATGGAAAATTGGTGGAAAGCACTCATGGTGCAAGTAAGATAAGCCATCAGCTTCTTTAAGCACATTCATTCTCTGACTCCAACCCAGTTCTTGTGCTGCTGCATCATTGCTCAATATGGCGGCCAAGCTACCACTTTCAAGAAATTTATAAATTAACCAAAAAGGAGCGTCGAACATTTTAACAAAAACCATGAAGCTTCACAATGTTTCGATGTCGCATCTCTATCAATGCCTCAACTTCAGTCAAGAATTCTTTATGATCTGCCACTTGATCCCTAGGAAGTGGCGAGTGGAATGTCGTAACAGCAATGATTTCCAATGCAAGACTCTGCATCAAAATCCTTTGTTGCTTTGATGATTTCATCGCACATGATTTTCCCTTCGAAATTTAATATCAAAAGCAACCCTTGAGGGTTCTGTTGGCTGCTCTGTCGTTCTGAGTCTGACTTTCGATTTCAAAAACCAAAGCAAATTGCTAACCTGTGCTACCGAAACAAATAGTACTCCTAAAGGAGGGAATAGTATTATGATCCACTTGGCTCTAGCACTTTGTTTCTATGACCTTAGAGCTTTACATGCTTGCAATCCTTTCACACTTCAACTGGAGCTCCGATCAGGAATTGGGCCCTGTAATTAATTGTATGATACGTCAATGAATGACAAGCCATGCATTCCTTCGAAGCAATTTGGAATGAACCAGAGAGGTTGCCGTGGGAGAGGTTCAACCTTTCCAAGCTTTCCACATTGCAGATCGGATACGGCATTTCTCTTCTAAGAAAGTTGTGACTCAAATCTTATTCTGAAAGTTGAACTACCTTCTCCAGTTCCTTTGGCAATTCTTGAAAAAACTGGTTCTTGCTCAAGTCCAAGTAGTGCAATTTCAGGAATTTGCCTAGACTTTCTGGGATTGAACTGATGAATCTATTTATAGACAAGTCGAGGTCCTCAAGTTTACTGAATGAGCTGATTTTGGGAGGAAGACGTCCAGTAAATTGATTCCATTTCAGAATGAGCTTGGTTAGAGAATTTGATTTTCCAAGTTCATTTGGAATCTCCCCAAATAAATGATTAAAACAAAAGATCAAATGCATGTAGGTGAGATGATTTTCCAATCTCACATGGTATACCTCCAGTAGTGTTATTCATCGAAACACTGAGAGTACCTAATTTTGGGCATTTCCTCTAAATATATGAGATTTCACCATAAAAATTGTTGCAGCTGAGATCTATGAAATTCAGGTTAGGATAAATATCCAAAGTTTCTGATATATTTCTACTAAGATTATCGCCATCAAGGCGTACTCTGACTAAGCTTGTGCAATTTCTCAAGCTTTTAAGAATTGTTCCGTGAAGATGGTTTTCACTGACACCAAAAAACTCTAGTGCTCCACCTCGACAAATGTTGTTGGGGAAAATAACCAGAAAGTTAATTATCAATAAGAAACAACCGAACCAAATTTTTCAGTTCACATAAAGAAGGAGGGATTGTATCATTCAAATAGTTGGAGGGCAAGAAAAGAACCTCCAAACGAGTTAGAAGGCAAATCTCAGGAGGTATTATTCCAGAAAAATCATTAGCGTGTAGCGAAAGGAACTGGAGCTTGGAGGGATTACCGATTTGAGGCAGGATGATAACAAATAATTCATTAAAGCTGAGATCAAGATAAGCAAGATGAGGAAGCGATGAGAATGAGAATTCACGAAGCGTATCACTTAGGGTGCGTTTGGTAATGGTGTGGCAGTTGGGTTGCCAAAGCCCAGCTCCCAAGGAGTTTGGTAACACCTTGCAGCTAGGTTTTGGCAGTTCAACATGCATTTTTTTTTCAATTTTAGGCCACAATGATAACTTTTACTCAGTAGTTATAACTTAAAAGTCACAGCACCTCACTCTAAACGTACCCTTAATCTTGTATTTGTGAGGCTGATGTTGGTGACTTCCAGCGTCATTGGAACTGATTCTGGACCAAGCATACGGGCTTAACTTATTGGATGGAACATTTTGTGGTGGCGTTAATCCCGGACGGAAGAAGAGATCAGTTATGACTTTGAAGGCTGGCTTTCCATTTTAGAAGAGCTTCAGCATCTTCAACCGAATCAGAAGAACCAGGAAGTGAAAAATTTAATGGAAAAGATAGGATCAAGAAGACAGGTGAAGAAACTACTGTATCAAGATTCAAGAGTGGGTGACCCCATTTGTATTGAAATGGAACAATGGCTCAGAAACATGCACACTGGGAGCTAAATTTATAGAAACAATGCGAGAGAATTAAAGCGATTCAGGATTGGATATCGATTAGAAGTCAACAAGTCAAGGCGTCAAGTAAAGCTTAGTGAAAACACAAAGAAGCGAAACGAAGAAAATTCGGGAAATCACTAGAATACAAGTGGGTCTTGTTATTGTGTTATACTGTTATTACTACAAGAAAACAGGGCATCTGCGAAAATTTGTTAAAATATTCTCAAATGTAAGTTATTAAAATATTAAAAATTATTATTTTACTAAAATTTTGTAAATTTAATTTATTATAATACATGGCTTTTCTTTAAAATAAAAAAAAAAAATCATCCAAATTACCTGTTAGGATCCTACAGCAGATCCAGAAAACACACCGCTCCTTGAATTCATTTTTATCACTTTAATATAATCTTCGATAAATTTGTAATACCCGATTTCAAAAGAGCAATTGACAAGTGGAGGAGTCAATGTCTGTGTTACCCCGGTGATCTAAACTCCAGAGAACTAATCTGGTAGACACCATCACTCATCTTATGGATACGTGGCCCTGCACCCGTGACCCACTAGATCAGAGCCCATAAATCTATATCTCTAAATTATATAAGTAGCGTCATGTTTTAGTCATCGAATCTTTGCTTTATATAAACACTGAGATCCAAACAGGGAAAGAGGAAAAAAGTTGTAACTTGTGAGATAATATCCAAAAACGTTTATCAAATTTTGACTCCTTCTAAACCGTATCTGATCTACTGCTCTTCTCTCTCCTTTCATTTTAACGCTCGGCATGTCCACTGGCCACTTTATATTTGAATGCTAAGTAAATTATTTAGAAAGGTGAGATATAAAATTCTATCCCAATTAATGACGAGCCTAGGAATTTGATATTTCTACGCCGCATAATGGTCAAAGCAAGATTTTCTATCCAAAATTATGCAACTACATTAGGATGTAATTCATAATTTATAAGGGTCAATAATTCCGTTGGCTTTTGTATCAAAATTATGGCCATATGTAGATTTTGGAACATATGTGGCCACGGGACTGTCAAGTTTGTCCATACAGAGTTTATTTATTTTCTGGCAGTATATCTGTCAACTGGAATTGGGCCCTGTAATTCAATGTAGGAGATGCATCAACCAATGACAAGCCACGCATTTCTTCAAAATTACTTAGAATTGAACCTGACAGGTCATTTTGGGAGAGATTTAACATCTCCAAGCTTTCCATACTGCAAATTAGAAATGTTTCCGTAATAAATGCCGTTGTTTCTGTTTCGCACACCTGATCAGAAGTAATACCAAATTCACAAATTAAAGGAAACACACACACGCACACATATGTATATATTTTGGTACCAAAAATATCAAATTTCTCCAGCCAACAAATGAACTTGCCGAACTACCAGCACGCGAATCAGCGAATGGATGAAATTAATCGCATCATAGAGTGGGCTGCTAAGAAGTCGAT
Organism: Citrus australasica; assembly: GCA_029618585.1. Classification (NCBI taxonomy): domain Eukaryota; kingdom Viridiplantae; phylum Streptophyta; class Magnoliopsida; order Sapindales; family Rutaceae; genus Citrus; species Citrus australasica. Next base: position 31,819,862 of record JARCIV010000003.1, on the reverse strand, counting down.
TTTTTCGCTTACTTTGCAGTACGGTGAATGGTCAAACCCGGTCAGAGGACTTATTTGAAAAATAGTACTAATTATTTCTGGCTTACTGGATTTTTCCTTAAATCACACGGACTACATTAACTGTAAATTATCCTTAATTTTTTTTCCCAATCTATTCCTTTCTTTTAACATTAACAATAACAATGAATTGTCCATTATTTAATCGAGTTGTGAACACTTTTCAAGTTTACATTCGAGTGGTTCACCTCTTTGTACATGCGCAAGAAAGTATTTTTTAATTATTACTATGCTGAGGTTATGGCACTTGTTTTAGTGATTGATTCTGACCCTTCAATGGCAGTTCACCTTCAATTTTAGTCTCCAACCCCTTTGGATTATTCGTAATTATTTAGCTTAATTGTCATTATATTTTGTCGAAAATGATCTAATATCACCTCTTGCAGATGCTTTATCTTTTCTTTCACTTTTGGTCTTCGCCTCTCGTAGAAGCTTTGCCTTTTCTTTCTAGAGATGCTAATGGCTTTTCAGACGATTGTTTCTGTTAACTTTTGGTTCCTTACTTTTCCTGCTTCCCGCGTGAAGCTTTTCAATATTTTAGTTTCTTGTATTAAATGAGCCGTAAAACTCATTTTGTCCCCCGCTAAAAGTTCTTCTCGTTTATCGCGGTTTTAATCAAATAAAAAGGCAGTCGTTTTTTAGCCGAAAAATTTTGGTTACGAAACTCTTCAACATACATATGCCCCATTCCATCTCCTCACATGTGCTCACCACATGTGATGGAACAGGCAAGCTATTTTTATTCTGCTTGTCTCTTCCTATCTTGCCCTTACACTTGGTAACGTTAACAGTTGGCCAATTCGAGGAAGCCAATCCCTCCAAGATGTAACACAAGTATTTCTTTGATAAAATGATTCATGCCTTCATTATTCAACAATGGCTTATTTATACAAGCCAGACAAAACAGAAACAGGAATGAAACAAAATAATCTCAACAAATCAAGAACTGGATACTTAATTAACAAACTAAGTTGATAATATCTCAACTAACTTAGACTTATTCAACTTTACTACTACTTTAGACTTATTCAATTGGACCGAACATGACCATTAACTCAATAAGCATATCATATGATCTAACATTACTACAAACTGTCATGTTTTTAATTGATAATTTACCTTATCATCGTCTCACTGTCACATGGTGAATTGTGTAAAGACCATCTATATATTACACTGGTGATAAACTCTATATCTCTACTTTATAAGTATAGCGTCACATTTTAGTCATCCAAATCTTTGCTTTTGTATAAACACTGAGATCCAACCGAGAGAAAAAAATGTCGTTAGATACAATCCCAAAAGGTTTTATCAAATGTTGACTCGTTCTGACCCATATCTTATCCATCTATGGCTACCCTTCTCTCTCCTTTTCCTTTTACACTTCAAATGGCCTCTTGCTACTTTAATTATATTTCAATGATAAGTACTTCTATTTACGAAGTTGAGATGTAATTAAAATTTTGTCCCAATTAATGACAAGCCTTAGAGTTTGATATTTCCAGTCGGGATGATGATCAAAGCAAGATTTTTTTAATCCAAAATAATGCAAGTAGATTAGGATGTAATTCATAATTTATAAGGATCATTAATTCTATTGACTTTTGTAGCAAAACTATGGCGATAAGGAGATTTTTGACCATATCTCCCGAAGCTTTAGGCGAGAGATGGAACTAATGGCTCTATATCAATGATAGTTTCGAAATTGGGGCATGGAAGCAGTTGGTTTACAGAGGCCGTACAAACAGGTTATTTCTTATTTCTTTTCTTTCTTTTTTTTTTTTGGACAGAAATGTAGCTAGTCTTTTGTGGCCATCTGCGAACTAATTTTTTATATTTTGTGTTGTGTGTCTTCAACTAACATTCTTTTGTTCCGAATTGAGACCTACATAGCATGATGTGTACGATCAGCTTGTGCAACAATGAGTAATGAAGGCAAATATTTAAAACTCAAATAATAATGACTAGTCTGGCAAAAACCAATAGATATAGCAGAGCAGCTACTCGTGCATGTTCATGTTGGAAGATGAAGACGAAACTGAGGAAAGAAAACCTCTTGGATCCCCTTGATCACTTCCAGTGTAGCACTCCGAAACTGTACACGTCGGGTTGTTCCGTGATCTTCATTGTGTAGGCAAGCTCCGCAAAGTCAACTGAAAAAAAGAAGAAGAAAGAAACATGGTTTACTCTGTTTCATAAGTCAACGGAATGTGTTACATAATGATATTCCTCAAAATGGAATCAAAAGAATATTACATACGTGGAGCAACAATGACAAATCCATACGTGCTTGCGCATACAGTCCAATTCCAAAGGCTGGATCTGAAAAGTGAGCTGCATATTCCAAATACAACAACACATCCTTGCTTGATATACCTCGATGGACAATCGGTGGAAAGAAAATGACTAAAATAGTTAAAATATTTTATTATTGATATGTGTATGCATGTATGTATACAAAGTCTTATTATTTATGAATATTCACATGTTCATATATTTGTATACATACATGCATACACATATATTATATATTATTAAAATTTATCGTGGAGCAAATATTATCACATTCATTCTCTGACTCCAACCGAATAAATTCTTTTGATGTTGCATTACTGCTCAAGATTGTCATTGTTAATCCTGAGCTTCATTGTACAGACTTTATTTGGTGATCTTTACCTCATGTAGATGCTTTACCTTTTCTTTCACTTGTGGTCTTGACCTCTTGCATAAGCTTCAGTTTTTCTTTCTAGAGATGCTAATGGCTTTTCAAACTATTATTTATGTTAACTTTTGGTTCTCTACTTTTCTTGCTCTCTGCGTGGAGCTTCTCAATTTTTTTATTTCTTGTATTTAATTAAGGTAAAACTCATTTTGTCTCCCATAAGCTGATCTGTTGCGTTTTTTTTATTTCTTTTTGAGTTTTTAGTCTTTGTTTAACATCACTTATCTAATGACCATAAGTATTTATTTAATCTCATAATCTCTTTTAAAATTTATTATTATTGTTAGTTAATTTTTTAATAGAATTTTTGATGATTAAATAAGTTATTTTACCGCTACAAACAAAAGCTCAAATTTTGGATTTTTGACAATAAAGGTTGATAAGCTTTTTAAAATATTAAAATTTTAAAACTATCATTTGCTTATTTGACAATCTTATTTCATTTCTTTTACAACATAATTTTTAAAGAAATAAAAATATCGTTAACAATCAAATAATTAATTCTTTTTTATTTAAAAATTTTACTTGTAAAAGCTCAACTAATAAAGCTATAGTAAAATAAGCTCTATTTAAAAAATTATACTAAGGCTCGTACACTAAAAGCTTTTCTTGTATTGTCATGAATTTAATCAACTGAAAAGAAAAAAGTTAGTTGGTTTTGAGCTACAACATTTTAGTTGCAAAACTCTTCAACATATCCCCCATTCCAACTCGTCAAATGTGTTCATCACTGCCCCGTACGCTCTTCAAACTAAAATATATTTAAAATCAAAACTCTGATTGGACGTAGTCTTTTATATATACAGAGATGGATGTCATTAAACCTCTAAGGAATGAGCAAACTTTATTTTATTTATAAATGAAAGAGTACACCATATACCAAGCATATATGGATGACGTAATAACCAACCCCTCACGATTCTTGAAACCTAGAACAAACGAACTACAGTACATGAGAAAAATAAACCAAGCAATTTTGATATATCTGGGACCCCTTTTTGAATCATCAACACCCATAATAATTCATTTTCAAGGAATCTAGGAGCCAATAAATCAGTAACATGAAAATCCTCTGAAAACCATATTCATCATTTTAAGTAACTAGATACTCAAGCACAATGAGAATATGGCAAGAATTCTTTCAACATACCAGGAGGAATAGACAAAACGAAAAAATGCATAGACAGCTTCATGAGGCACTCCAGGAATTTTGAAACCATTCTTTACTTTTGATGCAAAAAAACTAAGAAAGTGAACATCAGTCACGAACCCGTTATACGAAAGAGCACTAATCAATCAAGAACTTGTATAATGTTTGCTCTTTAACTAACATATAATAAGCAATCAAGAGCGGAAGTAACAAAAAACATCTAAATGCAACAATCAACAGTTGATATGCTATAAACTAATCCAAATATATAACTACATATTTCAAAAGGAATCTGAAGGATGCATCAAAGTTCTTATAAGAATAAACAAACAAGAATAGAATCTATGGGTCCAGCTACCTTGCATCATGGGTTTGGTACCCCAGTCATTTGTCTTATAGCCAATGACCCTTTAGATTGTGAAGAAAGATATTTAATGGCTGAGATTTAATATTTAGAAAATGGATAACCGGCTGAAGATGTAGTTTTTTGATCCTCAGATATTTATGAATCACCAACAGGTACAATCTCAGCATCGTCAAAATCCAAACTTTCTTTTGCCTTTGAGTGCTTATCCTCTGCACCAGGAACACCATCCCCACCACAGCCACTTGCTTCAGCCACAACCAAAGCGCCACAACTCATCAGGAAGTTTAGACCTTTCCTCTCCTTACATTCCCAAACTACCATTCTCTGATCCACGCCATGAGTTCTTACTCAGAAACCATCAACAACAAATGAGTTTTTCTTCAAAATGTGCATTTTCTTCCTCAGTATCTTCAACAAAAAAGTTTGATGGAAGCAGCAAAACAGAAGGTTTTAGGTCCGGGAGTGAAGAGATTTCTCGGCAACAGCGTGCTTTACTCGACCAGCTCTAGAAGGTTGCAGAGTTGGTGGGAGCTGGGTAGGCATCAAGAAGCATAAATGAGCATAGGATGTTAGGCTTGGTTGTAAAATAGAGAATGGCAGAAAGAAGTAGAAAATGGGAATATATTATGTTTGGCAATACATAACCTGATCATTTGCAAATATTTAAGACATAATTATGAGAAATTTTGTATCAATACTAGCACGCTTGCAAAAAGTTGTTTGCAACCATTTACTGCATATCTCGGTTTGTTATTTGTTTAAATGCGTAAGCTGTCAAAAAATTTAAAAACTTCTGATCGATTACATGTGCTCTTTTCCAATCAGTTGTTTTCCACCAGGTGACCGGCTCCTAACCTGTTTCTCAGGTTGCTCATCATTCACTATGTGTATCTTTTGTAGCCGTTAGATAAAATCCAACGCTGACTTTGGTAAATGACAAATGAGTGGGGTACTAAACCGAGGATGTAAAGTAGCTCTAATTATATACCAATCTAATATTGAAACATCAGAAGTCTCAAACCATATTTAAAAAATAATAAATCCACAAATAAATAAATTAGTCTAATTATATGTTAAAATAATATAAAGCTGTAACCAAAGTCATGCTTAGCTCCACAGAAAAATATTAAAAAAATAAAAAAACTGTAAACAAAAGCAGCAAATCTGGATACAAAGTTAAGAAAAAAGTAGTGAAAATTGTATCAATTTTCAGCTAAAAAAAGAGTTTTAATTGTATCAATTAGGTGAGCTATAATTTTCAAGGAAGGTAAAACGAAATCTTGAAGCAAAAGCGTTGACTGAAAAAAAATGAAGCTTTAGTTTAGTACATCGTCATAGTCGATCAAAATTAAGAAGCAGCAAAAAGCTGGAGGAGATATTTGGAGTTACCTTTTTGATTGATTTATTTCAATAAAATTATTATTATTAATGTTAAAAGAATGAATTTATTTCAATAAAATTATTAACATTCTCACATGAGAGATCAACTAGAGTCTTATCTAAAATTCTAAATCTAAGTCACTCGGTGGCTAACTAAAATTTTAATTAAGTAAATACCTAAATATAATTTCTTAAATGATATAATTTTATAGTTTAATTAATATTTTAATCTTAAGTCACACAACACTCAACTTGTTGCTAATATAGAGCAAAAGGTCAAGTTCTCATTATATTTAGGGGACCTTGTTTGATTAATTGGTTGACTAGCCAAAGTTTTCATTTTTTTGCCACATAATGTATCCATATGGAATACGTATATGTTTCTTTAATAGGTAGTTCTAGCCAAATTTGATATATCTTTCTAACTTTGGCTTAATAATTTTACTAATTCAAATTAATTCTATAGATTTATAATGTGACAGTAATAAATTAACTTTAAGGTTATTTTAATATTGTATTATAATGTGCTAATATTTACAATCAATAATTAAAAAATTGTTAAATCTTTTATTGATAACTAAGTTATGAAACAATTTTAATGTTTAAGGTTTAGATCATATTATATATTTATGAATACAAATTCTTAATATAATGTTGAGACAATCTTTCTTGACGGCTTCTATTATGACGAAATACATAATTTATATTCTATAGAAAATTGTTCAATACAATGAAGAATCTTTATTGAAGATTTAATAATACTGTCATAAGATGGCAACATTAAATATTTTACCAAATACGATACAACATAATGTTAGTTTATAAAATTATATTTGCTTCAACCTACATACACATATATTGTTTGCTTCAACCTACATACACATAATTTATATTCTATAGAAAATTGTTCAATACAATGAAGAATCTTTATTGAAGATTTAATAATACTGTCATAAGATGGCAACATTAAATATTTTACCAAATACGATACAACATAATGTTAGTTTATAAAATTATATTTGCTTCAACCTACATACACATATATTGTTTGGTATACGAAAGAAAATAAGCACTACATTTTGTAAACTATAAGAAAAAAAGTATATTAAAGTAACATATACGTATATTCAATAAATTGAATCAGGGTCATGTTCGTGCACGGAAGTTCACCACTGTATAATTCTGTTTTCATAATTTCTCAAAAGGAATATTCAGTTGAATTCTTTTGATTTTTTTATTTACTATTTATAAATAAAAGATTAAAAAAAGAGTTGAATTCAATTTTTCACGAGAAGATAGAGTGATTTAGAGATTTTAATAGTTTTATTTTCCTTTCACAAAGAGAATAGACGGTGTGGTCTGCGCAGAGATGGGGCCCATTTCGTACGTCCATTTGACGAAAATCTTGTGATTAGAACTGGAGAAGCAATCATAGTGGGACGCGTGGACAACGGATAGGAGTGAAAGAAAATGGGGCGGCTATTTAAGGGTTGGTGGAGGCTGACGAAAACGAAAGGAAAGACAAAGAAAAGACGGTGTCGTTGTAAAGCGGGGGTGTTTTTTTTTACATGAAAAAGATGTTATCATCAAGATTAGTGGGCCCACGTGATGTCTCGTTCATGGGGTCCATGATTTTCTTTATTTTTAGAGTAATCATATTGGACGAAAAAATTGGATAGAGCACTCAAGCAAATAGAATACTGTATGTATCGTAGGGATGACAAAAATCTCTACGGGGACGAGTATTTTTGAGGATTTTTCTTATTCGTGGAGGGTATGAGGATAATTTCATACATAATTTTTTATTTGGGGAGGGGACGGGGAAATTTTTTTACCCAATTTCTTATTTGGGGAGGGGACGGGGATGAGATGGAATCCCCATCCCCTACCCATTTTCCCATTTTAATTTTTAATTTTTTAAAATTATTAGTAAATAAATAATAAAATTTAAATTATAAATTATAAATATTAGTAAAAATAAAAAATATCAAAATATTTATATTATTAAACTTTTAGGCCTAATTAACTAATCAAAGTCCTAAATTTTTATTTAGGACATTAAAAAGACCGAATAGATTCTATTAACCCAATATTTTTTTAATTTTAATATTTTTTAAATATTTTAAACTTAAATCTATTTTTTATTATTTATTTTTAGATGTTATAATTACCCACAGCGAATCATAATTTTAATATCTAATCTAATATTTGTTCTTGATTTGCTCCGATTTAACTATTGTGTTGTAAATGGAATAGTCCACATTTATAAAGTGCCCACGCCACTATTGAAAAAGTTAATTTTGAATCTAAATTCTATTTTATTTGTAACAATTTTGTATTAGAGTACTAATTTGTTCATGATAGTTTGTAAAAGAGGTTTGTATCCCTTGCATGTTGCGTTACTTACTAATTTAATGTATGTGACTTTTGTAATAGATATTAATGTAAGATATATTTCGAACTTTATTTTTATTTAAATTTTTTATTTTAATATGATTAACTCAAAATCAAAAACAAAAAAATGTATTAGTTATTCGGGGATCGGGGACCCTCGGGGATCCCCTGTTATTATTCGGGGAGGAGGTGGGGATTCTCTCAAATAATTCTGACGGGGACGGGGAGGGGACGGGGACATACACAAAATATCGGGGATGGGTACGGGGAGATCGGTCCCCTCCCCTCCCCTCCCCATTGCCATCCCTAATGTATCGGTGTTGGTTTACACTAACATAAATAGAAGACTATATACGGGTGCATATCAATAATTTAATTATAAATTTTTATATAAATTAATATGACATAATAAAATTAAATATTTTTTGTTTTACATAATTTATTTTATTATTTTGTATTTTTATCTAACAAATAATTTATGTATCAGTTTATATAAAATAAATTTATATAAGAGTTTGTAACTCTATCATCACTATGACTTAGAAGCTGAAATGACTTTACTTTAATGATAGAAAACTTATGTATTTTTATTATTATACCTTTATTTTTGACAATAATTGTGATTTAAAGATACCTTTATTATACCTTTATTTCATCGAATATTCAAGAAATTATAGTTATTTATTTTTTAAAACAAAGAAACTATTAATTTCGTTTCATTCCGATCAAAATAAGCAGATGTAAACTAATAGACGGACCATTAAACTTTCTTTATCGACAAGTCGGTGCACAAAGAAAACGATTGTCGATGCATTAAGTATTGATACAAAGTATTAACATGATTTATTTTATTTTAAAACCATAAGCATGTTGTGTAGGGTACAGAATCTATGGTCAAGAGTTGATTGGGATCCACGTGAAACTCATGTTGGACAAATCCCAACTATTGATTTAGTGCTTAATAATCCACACAAGCTCAGCCGATCACCAAAACTGGTCCAACATTTTTATCCAAAATTGTGCAACCAAAGGACGATGTAATTCATAATTAATTCTGTCGGGTTTTGTAGCAAAATTATGGCTCAGAGGATTTTGGGACATATCTCGCGAGGGTTGTGTAGTGTCAAGTGCGTCCAAGCCCTCAAAAACTTCAGGCTAGAAATGGAACTCTGAAAAGTTGAATATGAAGCCCAGGTTCAATGGCTCTATATCAATGATAGTTTTGAAATTGGGGGCATTGAAGGAGTTGGTTTACAGGGGCCATAGAAGCAGATTTTATTTATATTTTAGCAAAAACGAAGCTAGTCTTTTGTGGCCATCTGTCAACTAAATTTTCTATTTTGTGTTGAAGACAGACTAATTAACTATGAATTACATCATTCTCTAGTTGCACATTCTGTCAACTAATAACATTCTTTTGCTCCGAATTAAGGCCTGCATAAGCATGATGCGTATAATTAACTTGTGCAGCAGAAATGAAGGCAGATATTTAAAATTCAAACAGTAATGATCAACTTGCTCTGAACATCGAACTATGGATCAAGTGGAAGCCGAGGATCCAACATTTCATCAAGCGGCATTGGAAGATGAAGCTGAAACTGCGGAAAAAAAACATCTGATCTCTTGGATGCTTTCCCTTGAGATCACTTCCAATACTAACACTCCGAAACTGTACACCTCATTTTTATGTGATCTTGATTGTGTAAGCAAGAAAAAAAAAGTGTTTACTTGCTTTTGAAAGATCAATGCGTATAAATTAGTAAGCTTTTATATCTCTATAGAATGTGTTGGATGATAATATTCCTCGAAATGGCAACAAACAAATATTACAAGGCATCGACAACGCCTTTTATCCTGTTCATTCTCTTACTCCAACCCACTTAACCCTTCTGTGGCTGCATTATTGCTCAAGATTATGGCCAAGCTACCCCTTTCAAGAAATTCATAAACTATAATTGAATGTCAGTCATGCTTTACAATGCCCTGATGTCGGATCTCTGTCAAGGCCGCAATTCGTTCAAGGATTCTTTAATTTTGATCAGCCATCCACATTGATCAAATATAGGACATCAACTAATTAACTTTGAGATAACAAAATTAAACATCCAGAAACAAGATTAACTTGGTACAGGTCGGCATAAGAATCAAATGTAAATTAAGTCATTCAATCGAGATTCACAATCAAACTTTAACCATCAAAGTTGTTATCACAACATTGGCGATTCTACAAAGTATAAGCCATTAGAGCATTCAAGACAATTGGTGAGAGCGATAAGTTCCTTCAAATCGCTTACTCAAAGCTAAGACAAATCATTCAAAAAAAAAAAAACTAATTATTATTGCTTTATTTGATTTTTGGTTAAATCACTAGGACACCAAGTAAATTAGAAGTATACTTAGAAAATTAAGACTCAGTCAAGGCAGCTGAAATCTGCAATTGTCGACTGACTATCTTCATAGTTGGTCTAGACTTCGGACTCTCATTTAAGCAAGAAGACGCAACCTCCACGATTGATCTCAGTTTTTCTTGAACACTGCATGATGGAGCTGGAAGACGCGGGTCCAACATTTCATCAAATGCTGTATCCGTGTTGAGAGATGAAGAAGAAATCGAAGAAAGAAAATCTCTTGGATGCTTCCCTTTGATCACTTCCAACACTAACACTCCAAAACTGTACACATCGCATTTCTCTGTGATCTTCATTGTGTAAGCAAGCTCTGCAAGGTCAAGGACCCAAAAAAAAAAATGTTTACTCTGTTTATGAGATAAATGTGCATAAACTAGTAAGCTTTTACAAGTCTGCTGAATGTACTACATAATTTTTTCAACAATATCTAAGTATATTGTTATGTTACGACACACATAACATAAAAATATTACTCAAAATGGTAACAAACGAATATCAAATACCTGGTGCAACGTATCCGTATGTGCCAGCAAATTCAGTCCAGTTGGACGAGTCTGGCTTCAGAAACTTAGCAATTCCAAAGTCTGCAACATGAGCTTCATATTCCAAATCCAGCAACAAGTTCTTACTTGATATGTCTCGATGGACGATCGGAGGAAAGCAGTCATGGTGCAAGTAAGACAAGGCATCAGCTACGCCTTTGATCACATTCATTCTCTGACTCCAACCCAGTTCTTGTGCTGCTGCATCACTGCTCAAGATCACAGCCAAGCTACCCCTTTCAAGAAATTCATAGACCAAAAAAGAGTGTCGGGCATGTGAGCAAAATCCATAAAACTTCACAATGTTTCGATGTCGTATCTCTGTCAAGGCCTCAACTTCGGTCAAGAATTCTTTTTGATCTGCAATCTGATCGCATGGAAGTGGTGAGTGAAATTTCTTAACCGCTACGACTTCCCCAGATGGTAGCTCAGCTCTATAAACACTTCCGTGTCCACCATTTCCAATGCAATACTCTGCATCAAAATCATTTGTTGCTCTAACAATTTCATCGTACACAAGTTTCCCTTCAAAATTTAAAATAGAAAACAATCCCTGAGGGTTCTGGCTGCTACTCTGTGGATCTCCTGAGTCTGACTTCCACTTTCGAAGAATGAAAATTGCTATCAACGCCATTGAAACAAATAGTGCTCCTAAAACAGGGAACACTATTGCAAACCACTTGGCTCCAGAATTTTGCTTGTGTGACGAGTAAACTTTGCATGGTTGCATTCCTTTCACACCTCCACACAATCCCTTATTCCCCTCTAACGCTTCCACTGGGGCATTCCGAAATGCTGTGCTATTTGGAACTGGGCCTTGCAATTGATTATCAGAAATGTCAATGACTGATAGACCATGCATTCCCTCGAAGCAATTTGGAATTGATCCAGACAGGTTGTTGTGGGAGAGGTTCAACTTCTCCAAGCTTTCCATATTGCAGATCTGAGATGGTAATTCTCCTCCAAGAAAGTTGTGACTCAAATCTAATTCCGAAAGTTGAACTAGCTTCTCCAATTCCTTTGGCAATTCTTGGACAAACTGGTTGTTGCTTAAACCCAAGTAGTGCAGTTTTAGCAAGCTGCCGAGACTTTCTGGGACTGAATTGTTGAATCTATTTGCAGATAAGTCGAGGTATTCAAGTTCATTGAATGCGCCGATTTCTGTAGGCAGGCGTCCTGTAAGTTGATTCCCTCTCAAAATGAGCTTGGTTAGAGAATTTAACTTCCCAAGTTCCTTTGGAATCTCGCCAACTATATGATTCAATGAAAGATCGAGTGCATGTAGTTGAGACGAGTTTCCAATCTCACGCGGTATACCTCCAGTAATGTTATTCATCGAAACATTGAGAGTGCCTAATTTTGGGCATTTCTCCCAATTAGACGAGATTTCACCGTAAAAATTATTGCGGCTGAGATCTATGAAAGTCAAGTTAGGATAAATGCCCAAAGCTTCTGATATATTTCCAGTAAGGTTGTTTCCATTAAGGCGTACTCGGATTAAGCTTGTGCAATTTCTCAAGCTTTTAGGGATTGTTCCTTGAAAATGGTTTTCACCAACACCAAAGTACTTTAGTGCTCCACCTCGACAAATATCGTGGGGTAAATAACCAGTGAAATGGTTTAGAGACAATGCTAGCCAGGTTAACGTTGAATTCCCAAGGGAGGGAGGAATGGAACCGGATAGGTGGTTATCCATGAGACCTAGTAATTCTAGGTTGGTCAAATTACCAACAAATGGCGGAAGAAAACCTCTAAATTGATTAATGCTCAGATCTAGGTCGACAAGAGATTTTAAGTTCCATATTTCCCTTGGAATAGAGCCATATAGAGAGTTATCATTAACGTAAAATACTCTCAGGTTGGTAAAATTACCAACCAATGGAGGAAGAGAACCATAAAGCTTATTTTCGGCTAGAAGTAAAGATGATAAACTTGTTACATTACCCAAGGAATATGGGATGTAACCAGTGAGTTGGTTAGCGCTCAACTGTAAGTCAATGAGCTTCAAGTTTCCTAAACTTGACGGAATAGAACCAATGAGTAAATTTTTATGAAGGTACAATCGAGCTAAGTTACTCAAGTTACCAAAAGAAAGAGGAATTGAACCACCAAGTTGATTATGACTAAAATCTAATTGAAAAAGAAATTTCAAGTTTCCAATGTTCGTAGGAATAGAACCAGAAAGTGAATTATTATTAATATACAATCGAAAGATATTGCTCAAGTTACCCAAAAAAGGAGGAAGCGACCCGTTCAAGTGGTTAGAGTGTAAGAAAAGCTCCTCGATAGAACTTAACTGACAAACTTCTAGTGGAATTGAGCCATCTAATTGATTGAATTGAAAGTCAAGGACCTTCAAATGAGTCAGAAGACCAACCTCCACTGGAATTTTTCCGGACAACTGATTGGAATCTAAAGAAATGTAGTTGAGTTTCGAAAGGTTACCAATTTGAGATGGGATGGTACCAAACAATCCATTAAGACTGAGATCAAGATGCACAAGTTGAGGAAACGATGAGAATGACAAATCACGAAGCGTACCACTTAATCCCGTATTTCTGAGGCTGATGTTGACGACTCTTCCAGCGTCATTGCAACTGATTCCACACCAAGCGCACGGGCTTATTTTGGATGAAACATTGGTGGTGGCGTTAGTCCAGGAAGGAAGGAGAGATCGGTTGTGGCTTTGAAGGCTGGATTTCCATTTGAGAAGAGCATCAGCTTCTTCATTAGAATCAGAAGAAACAGCAATTGAAAAATCTAGCAAAGAAAATAGGATCAACAAAGCTAGTGAAGAAACTACTTTATTCATGTTTGTTGCCCCCATTGACATTATAAAACACAATAAAACAAAGTAAGATAAACCAAAATGTGTTAAAATTCAAAATTAAGATCACTTGAGGACTCTCAGCTTTCAAAATCATACAAATTAACAACGGTGCAGAAAACAAGAATATAGGATGCCAAATTTATAGAAACCACATACAACAGCAATTGAGAGGTCAACAAGTCAATGCATCAATTGATATTGTGGAAAAGTCTTCCAAGATCAATGTATTAAAATTAGTAGAAATGCTAAAGAGGGAAAGCAGTAATACTGTTTCTTTCTTGATATATATTAGTACTGCTCTAAACTTATCCCAAAAATGGTTCACTTTGTTGCAGTTCTGTCAAATCAATCTTCGTATCGAATGCATCTTCTTCTACGTCAATGTACAACTTGTAGCTGTCCGTCTACTACTTGTTGGTTAATTAACTTGTGGGGTAAATTTCTTTGGTACGGTAAATGAGAGTAAGTTAATCTGGTTTATTTAGCTTGGTGTCACAAAACTATATTCGCGTTGCGTCTTCAATGTGCAATTCATAAAATGTTAAAATATCTAGCCTTTCCCGCTAAAGCTAACAAACTGTTAGATTAGTGCTCAAAATTTTTTCTCAGAGATTTTTCTCATTTGGATAGCAACAATTCAGAAAATGTTAAAACGCTTGGGCATTTCCACTAAAGCTGACAAACAATCAAGAATAATGACCAAAGTTTTTCCACAAAGATTCTTCTCTCTCTCTCTTTTTTTTTTCATAGAAGAACATGAAAAGTCATCCTACGAAATAGAATAAAAAAAAAATTTGTGGTCAAGATTAATGGACAAATTGACTAAGGTTTTTTTGGATCCTATTGTACCGAACAAACTTGTTTACTGGGCTTTTGTCTCCCGAAAATATCTGTTGGCTAAAATATAGACCGTTTTCACTTCGACTATGAACTACATAACACACCGTTCGTCCGTGCCCAAAGGCTAAATGGTTAAAGGCTAAAGATTATGGTTTTAATTTCAGGAAAAATCATTGGAGTTATTAGGTGGAATCCACGGGTAGCTTTTTTCCAAACGAACCAATATTATATCGAATCCAGACGAGCAATTAACAGGTGTATGGTCGATGCCTGATCAAGTAGGGAAGAGTTTTCCCTGTTGCTTAAGGCAAAAGTCTTGAAAGACATCTGGGATTTTAAAATTGCCCAAACAAAATGTTCCCTTGTTGCATGCAATTCTGACTCCGTCAAAATAATCTTTGTATTGATAGCCACTCCCCTTCCAACTAGAATTAAAGTCCATGGCAAGTCGTCCCACAAAATAGGATAAACATTTGTAATCAAGATTAATGGAAAGACTTGACCAATTAACGTATCTTTGGATCCAATCATTGATTGATCAAACTTTTGTTCACTGGGCATTTGCTTCCCCGAAAATTACGCCAGAGAGAGGATGGAAATTCTAAATATTTTGGGGTTGGCTTATCCATGCCCTTCTTTTTTGTCCTCAAATGTGCATTGTTAAGATATTAAATGAGTGAGACAGAGGAGACTTTAAATGTTGAATTATAATTTCTATTCACCTTCGTATCGACCAATTTAATAGACAAGACTGTATTGAATTTGTCGGGACTAGCTAGCTTTCCAATTTACTAACATCGTTACCATAATTTTGATTTGCACCTTGTAACAGTTTCATCATATTGAATGCTTGTAATCAATATTGGAAGAATGGATATAACACTTCGAGCTTACTGTTCAAATTAATTTACTTATCTGTAATCAACTCATGATGAATTAAGCATAGAGCAAAGAATAAACATACATTGGTAATAAATCCAGACTTAATTTTAAACTATAAAATTTTGCAAACAATCATATCAAATCTCAATACTGTCATAATAATTTCCTTGGAAAAAAGAAATGACAAATATGCAGTAATCTTCATTGTGTGAGCAAGTTCTGCAAGGTGAAAGACAAATATGATCAACGGATTTCAGAAGAGAGTATTATTTATGCAGAGTATTAACAAGATTACAAACATTATCTTTGCACTCAGAGCTAGCAAAGATCACTGGTGTGATAATCTCAAATCACTCTGCTTTGGCACCTGCCCATCATCACCTTAATTTTATACTTGACCGGCTAATAAAGGATGCCATTTTACTTGATTAAGAAACTCAGAAACTTCATCATAACAAACTGAAATGCTGAACTTAGTAAGTACAAATCTTTATTACATCAAAACGAATTTTCTTTTTGATGCTTATATTAATTATTACAACGCAAGGCTATAGAAAGCACAGAGTTTCTTGAATTTATTTTTATTATTTTTAAGTCTTGGATAAATTTTTAATACCTTTCTTCATCATTGATGTTCAATCATTACAGAAAAAAACACACAATTGAATGGTAAAAATTATAATCCATCTAAGCTAACATAGCTTATAGGGGCTGTGAATGGCGAATTCTACATGAAGATGAGAAAATAGTAGTTGATAAGATGAGCTTGGAGACCCTCATCAATTTTAATTCGTGTGAACCAATGAAACTTCCCTCCTTATCCATGCATGACTTTTAAACTAAGCTTTATGGACCGAGTCAGTGCCCTGAATTCACTACAATACGACTATACAAGCTTCTTTCATGTCAATCAATTAACTTGATAATCATGTTGCAGACGCTCGTGAATAATGTTGTCAGTCAAAGCTTGTCCTCATCATTCATCCAATGTCTCGGCCGACAAGTCCAGAATTATTACAGCCAACTTGCACACGTAATTTTCATCCTTTTTTATTTTTCGCTTTGGAATTGTCATGATTGACTAGGACAAAAAAAATTATTATTATTATTTCTTTTAAATCATGTCGTCTTTAGGTTTAGCAAATATAGAGCGTTTCCATTAAAATTTTAATCTGATGTAACAATAAATGTGATATTTATCAATTGATAATAAAATGTTGTTATTACTTTTGAAAAAAATATGCCGCATTATTTTGAACAATAATTGCTAGTTGATTACACGAGCTTATGGTTTACCTATTATTATTATTATTATTATTATTATTTTTCTTAATAATCAAAAGGCACTGAGAAGAAGGACTTTGACTTAAAAAATGGACAAATAAAGTATAATTATTGAGATGTTTTGATGTTAAAATTGATTATTCAAAACTGTCGTTTAGTGTTTCTTATCACATTTTTAAGACAAAAGGCCAAGCGCAAAGCGGTCACGTCCACGTCGGCTGACGCGTACGAAGTTGTCACGTCAGTCACATTCCGCTCCCCATTACCTTCAATGGCTTTTTTTTTTTTTTTTTAAATAAAGATGCATTCGACACTTGTTTAATGGAAAAAATAGCGAAACCCTCTTTGACTAAACCAATTGAACTTCGCTGATCTTACTATTTTACCTTTGGTGTTTATTTGATGCCTGAAAGAAGAATATCTGTAATAATTTAGTTAATTAAATAATTTCTTAAATCATAATATTTCAAAATTAAATGCAAAATTATTTGAAAAAGTAAGGGAATTGTCATAATTTTAAATTAATTTTGAAAATTTTCAGAATTCTTTAGAATTAATTTAAAAATTAATAGCAAAATACATATACATATACTTTTTTTTTGTAGAATAATAAGTTGAGGGCAAACAATAAAAATAATACATGCAAATATATTGTTTCAAATTATTTTATTCTTCAAAAAATAGTTTATACATACATACATACATACCCATAAAAGTTTTAAAACCGCATGATTTAAAAAGCTTAAAACTATAAGAATCAACTTCTGTTTGAACCAACTTTTTACTCTAAATAAATTTAATGTGCTACTTATAGAATCCTATTATTAATTGACATGCTGAAAAGTCATATCGGAAATATAATAAAAAATATATGTGATTGTTAATACTATTTCTTTTCTCTGTGAACTGAACCAAGTGCGGTAGATGGAAGTCATTTGCACACATAATAAACCAAAATGTGAAATGGGACAATTGGAAAATGAGATTTCTGAATTTGACACACATTATAAGGATGATCTTTTCACTCAGAGCTAGTATAGATCACGGGTGTGATAATCACAAATCACTCTGCTTTGACACACCTGCCCATCAGCACCTTTTATACTTGGCTCCGCTAATAAAGGATGTTATTTAGGTGATTAAGAAACTCAGAAACTTCATCATAACGAACTCAAATGCTGAATTTAAAAGAACGCACAAATCTTTGTTATATCAAGCTATTTTTTATGCTTCTATTAACTGTGGTACCGCAAGCCGACCGAGGCTTCCTAGAGAAACCATGGACTCGCGAACCGGGTTCTTGTAAATCAAGCCACTTCAAACGTTTCCTTTCTATCAATTGTAGCCAGGTTGCCTTGATCAATTTTCTAGGACTTCTCCAATGTACGGTAGAACTGGAGAACGTTAGAAAAAAAAGGATTTGTAACCCTTAGTTTATTAGACTTTTAAAGATCTAATGACAAATGATATATCAAAATATGAGTGGTCTCGATTGAGTTTTTCTCATACTTAATGCCACAATTAATTGTTTATATTTTCGTTTACATCCTAATTCTACCAAAATTGTTCATCCTTCTTTAATTTTCTTATTAATTCCTTTCATTTATTTATAGACGAACCTAAAATTCTTAATAAACGTTAAAAATATGAATTGTTAGTTAATGATTAAAAACGTTAAGAGGACTTATCTGGAAAATTCTAATCATTAGTTATTACAACAAGAACTACATTGTAAAAGGATGAGAACACCATATACTGTACCTAGTATGGAAGTAAATAAATCAAACGAACTTGAAGCTGAAAAATAAGGAGGATTCCCACATGAAATAAATAATAAAAATATACATCTAAATTACAAGATATTTAAATGTATTATATATTATTTGTAATACATTTTTTATTATTGCCAATAACATATTTTATATTATTAACAAAAAAAAATTGGTACTGCTTATTATTTGAATCAATGTAAATGGAAGTTAATTAAATATAAATAAAAATTTCTATAATTTTTTTAATTTATGTAATATATGTATCATTAAATAATTGAATTAGAATAAGTTGATTTACCTATAATATCGTTATCTTAGTAATAATTAATTTAATTTGTCTCTGGGCCCTGATTGAATAGTATCATGGGGAGCTAAAGGATAAAAAATAAATTTGATTTTGTCCCACCCTCAATTTTTTTTAATAATTTTAATTAATTAGTTAAATTATTGATTGCTTTTCCCAACTTATCCTGTTGGAGGTACGGTTCCAATGGATATGTTTTTCTCTATTTATCCCTCACCTAGTATATAAAACCTTGCCAAACATAGGATAAGCTTTGGATTGGGGAAAAAAGGGTCCATGTTCATAATCAAAGTTTTTCTTTTAAGGTAAAGTTATCAAATTATTAAAAAAATTATTTTTGTTTATTATTATGAAATAAATTTAATTAATTAGTACGTGTTAGGTTTCATCCCCGGGTTTTTCAATGATAAGTAAAAATTCTAATTTCTAATACAACACGTATAAAATAGAATCAACGAAACAGTAAAAGATACTCTATTCAAGGTTCGTGTCACCATTGATATTATAAAAACACATGATCAATTACGCAGGAAGGAAACAAAATAATTAAGGTAATACAAAAGTTGATTGAAATTGAAAAGGTTATCAAACACTCATTTATAATTTAACGACGTTGCAGAAAACAATTCTAGCGGAAGCAAAAGAGCAATTGACAAGTGAAGGAGTCAATGCCTAGTCAATGTCTGTGTTACCCCAGTGATCTAAACTCGAGAGAACTAATCTGGTAGACACCATCACTCATCTTTAGGGATGACAAAACATCGGGTCGAGCTCGGGCTTGGCCAAACCCGACCCGACCCGATCAATAAAAAACTAAAGTCCGACCCTAAAAAATCCCTACATATTTTTAGTTAGGGTCGGGTCGGGCCAAGGTAAGCCCGATCCTACCAAAATTCAATTCTCAATGTAATTTTTTCAATTTTAATTTTCAAAATCCATAATGAAAAATACATAATAAAATTAAATTAAAAACACACAATATAATTTTTCAACAATTCTAACCAAATCAATTCCATAACCCAACATAAAAGAAAAAATTTTATACAATAATACAAATAAAAACTCATAATTCAATTCCATAATCAAACTTTTCTTTTTTTGTAAAGAGGGTCGGGTCGGGTCGGGCTGGCTTTAAGCCCGACCCTGACCCTAAATTCATTCGGGCTTTAAAATTGAAGCCCGACCCTAACCCGAAAATCTATATCTCTATATTATATAAGTAGCATCATGTTTTAGTCATCGAATCTTTGCTTTATATAAACACTGAGATCCAAACAGGGAAAGAGGAAAAAAGTTGTAACTTGTGAGATAATATCCAAAACCGTTTATCAAATTTTGACTCCTTCTAAACCGTATCTGATCTACTACTCTTCTCTCTCCTTTCATTTTAACGCTCGGCATGTCCACTGGCCACTTTATATTTGAATGCTAAGTAAATTATTTAGAAAGGTGAGATATAAAATTTTATCCCAATTAATGACGAGCCTTGGAATTTGATATTTCTAAGCGGTATAATGGTCAAAGCAAGATTTTCTATCCAAAATTATGCAACTAGATTAGGATGTAATTCATAATTTATAAGGGTCAATAATTCCATTGGCTTTTGTATCAAAATTATGGCCATATGTAGATTTTGGAACATATGTGGCCGCGGGAGTGTCAAGTTTGGCCATACAGAGTTTATTTATTTTCTGGCAGTATATCTGTCAACTGGAATTGGGCCCTGTAATTCAATGTAGGAGATGCATAAACCAATGACAAGCCATGCATTTCTTCAAAATTACTTAGAATTGAACCTGACAGGTTATTTTGGGATAGATTTAACATCTCCAAGCTTTCCATACTACAAATTAGAAATATTTCTGTAATAAATGCCGTTGTTTCTGTTTCGCACACCTGATCAGAAGTAATACCAAATTCACAAATTAAAGGAAACACACACACGCACACATATGTATATATTTTGGTACCAAAAATATCAAATTTCTCCAGCCAACAAATGAACTTGCCGAACTACCAGCACGCGAATCAGCGAATGGATGAAATTAATCGCATCATAGAGTGGGCTGCTAAGAAGTCGATTTTTTCGCTTACTTTGCAGTACGGTGAATGGTCAAACGCGGTCAGAGGACTTATTTGAAAAATAGTACTAATTATTTCTGGCTTACTGGATTTTTCCTTAAATCACACGGACTACATTAATTATAAATTATCCTTAATTTGTTTTCCCAATCTATTCCTTTCTTTTAACATTAACAATAACTATGAATTGTCCATTATTTAATCCAGTTGTGAACACTTTTCAAGTTTACATTCGAGTGGTTCACCTCTTTGTACATGCGCAAGAAATTATTTTTTAATTATTACTATGCTGAGGTTATGGCACTTGTTTTAGTGATTGATTCTGACCCTTCAATGGCAGTTCACCTTCAATTTTAGTCTCCAACCCCTTTGGATTATTCGTAATTAATTAGCTTAATTGTCATTATATTTTGTCGAAAATGATCTAATATCAGATGCTTTACCTTTTCTTTCACTTGTGGTCTTCGCCTCTCGTAGAAGCTTTGCCTTTTCTTTCTAGAGATGCTAATGGCTTTTCAGACGATTGTTTCTGTTAACTTTTGGTTCCTTACTTTTCCTGCTTCCTGCGTGAAGCTTTTTAATATTTTAGTTTCTTGTATTGAATGAGCCGTAAAACTCATTTTTTCCCCCGCTAAAAGTTCTTCTCGTTTATCGCGGTTTTAATCAAATAAAAAGGCAGTCGTTTTTTAGCCGAAAAATTTTGTTACGAAACTCTTCAACATACATATGCCCCATTCCATCTCCTCACATGTGCTCACCACATGTGATGGAACAGGCAAGCTATTTTTATTCTGCTTGTCTCTTCCTATCTTGCCCTTACACTTGGTAACGTTAACAGTTGACCAATTCGAGGAAGCCAATCCCTCCAAGATGTAACACAAGTATTTCTTGGATAAAATGATTCATGCCTTCATTATTCAACAATGGCTTATTTATACAAGCCAGACAAAACAGAAACAGGAATGAAACAAAATAATCTCAACAAATCAAGAACTGGATACTTAATTGACAAACTAAGTTGATAATATCTCAACTAACTTAGACTTATTCAACTTTACTACTACTTTAGACTTATTCAATTGGACCGAACATGACCATTAACTCAATAAGCATATCATATGATCTAACATTACTACAAACTGTCATGTTTTTGATTGATAATTTACCTTATCATCATCTCACTGTCACATGGTGAATTGTGTAAAGACCATGTATATATTACACTGGTGATAAACTCTATATCTCTACTTTATAAGTATAGCGTCACATTTTAGTCATCCAAATCTTTGCTTTTGTATAAACACTGAGATCCAACCGAGAAAAAAAAAATGTCGTTAGATACAATCCCAAAAGGTTTTATCAAATGTTGACTCGTTCTGACCCATATCTTATCCATCTATGGCTACCCTTCTCTCTCCTTTTCCTTTTACACTTCAAATGGCCACTTGCTACTTTAATTATATTTCAATGATAAGTACTTCTATTTACGAAGTTGAGATGTAATTAAAATTTTGTCCCAATTAATGACAAGCCTTAGAGTTTGATATTTCCAATCGGAATGATGATCAAAGCAAGATTTTTTTACTCCAAAATAATGCAAGTAGATTAGGATGTAATTCATAATTTATAAGGATCATTAATTCTATTGACTTTTGTAGCAAAACTATGGCGATAAGGAGATTTTTGACCATATCTCCCGAAGCTTTAGGCGAGAGATGGAACTAATGGCTCTATATCAATTATAGTTTCGAAATTGGGGCATGGAAGCAGTTGGTTTACAGTGGCCGTACAAACAGATTATTTCTTATTTCTTTTCTTTCTTTTTTTTGGACAGAAATGTAGCTAGCTAGTCTTTTGTGGCTATCTGCGAACTAATTTTTTATATTTTGTGTTGTGTGTCTTCAACTAACATTCTTTTGTTCCGAATTGAGACCTACATAGCCTGATGTGTACGATTAGCTTGTGCAACAATGAGTAATGAAGGCAAATATTTAAAACTCAAATAATAATGACTGGTCTAGCAAAAACCAATAGATATAGCAGAGCAGCTACTCGTGCATGTTCATGTTGGAAGATGAAGACGAAACTGAGGAAAGAAAACCTCTTGGATCCCCTTGATCACTTCCAGTGTAGCACTCCGAAACTGTACACGTCGGGTTGTTCTGTGATCTTCACTGTGTAGGCAAGCTCCGCAAAGTCAACTGAAAAAAAGAAGAAGAAAGAAACATGGTTTACTCTGTTTCATAAGTCAACGGAATGTGTTACATAATGATATTCCTCAAAATGGAATCAAAAGAATATTACATACGTGGAGCAACAATGACAAATCCATACGTGCTTGCGCATACAGTCCAATTCCAAAGGCTGGATCTGAAAAGTGAGCTGCATATTCCAAATACAACAACACATCCTTGCTTGATATGCCTCGATGGACAATCGGTGGAAAGAAATCGTGGAGCAAATATTATCACATTCATTCTCTGACTCCAACCGAATAAATTCTTTTGATGTTGCATTACTGCTCAAGATTGTCATTGTTAATCCTGAGCTTCATTGTACAGACTTTATTTGGTGATCTTTACCTCATGTAGATGCTTTACCTTTTCTTTCACTTGTGGTCTTGACCTCTTGCATAAGCTTCAGTTTTTCTTTCTAGAGATGCTAATGGCTTTTCAAACTATTATTTATGTTAACTTTTGGTTCTCTACTTTTCTTGCTCTCTGCGTGGAGCTTCTCAATTTTTTTATTTCTTGTATTTAATTAAGGTAAAACTCATTTTGTCTCCCATAAGCTGATCTGTTGCGTTTTTTTATTTCTTTTTGATTTTTTAGTCTTTGCTTAACATCACTTAGCTAATGACCATAAGTATTTATTTAATCTCATAATCTCTTTTAAAATTTATTATTATTGTTAGTTAATTTTTTAATGGAATTTTTGATGATTAAATAAGTTATTTTACCGTTACAAACAAAAGCTCAAATTTTGGATTTTTGACAGTAAAGGTTGATAAGCTTTAAAATGTTAAAATTTTAAAACTATCATTTACTTATTTGATAATCTTATTTTATTTCTTTCACAACATAATTTTAAAAGAAATAAAAAATATCGTTAACAATCAAATAATTAATTCTTTTTTATTTAAAAATTTTACTTGTAAAAGCTCAACTAATAAAGCTATAGTAAAATAAGCTCTATTTAAAAAATTATACTAAGGCTCGTACACTAACAGCTTTTCTTGTATTGTCATGAATTTAATCAACTGAAAAGAAAAAAGTTAGTTGGTTTTGAGCTACAACATTTTAGTTACAAAACTCTTCAACATATCCCCTATTCCAACTCGTCAAATGTGTTCATCACTGCCCCGTACGCTCTTCAAACTAAAATATATTTAAAATCAAAACTCTGATTGGACGTAGTCTTTTATATATACAGAGATGGATGTCATTAAACCTCTAAGGAATGAGCAAACTTTATTTTATTTATAAATGAAAGAGTACACCATATACCAAGCATATATGGATGACGTAATAACCAACCCCTCACGATTCTTGAAAACTAGAACAAACGAACTACAGTACATGAGAAAAATAAACCAAGCAATTTTGATATATCTGGGACCCCCTTTTGAATCATCAACACCCCTAATAATTCATTTTCAAGGAATCTAGGAGCCAATAAAGCAGTAACATGAAAATCCTCTGAAAACCATATTCATCATTTTAAGTAACTAGATACTCAAGCACAATGAGAATAGGGCAAGAATTCTTTCAACATACCAGGAGGAATAGACAAAACGAAAAAATGCATAGACAGCTTCATGAGGCACTCCAGGAATTTTGAAACCATTCTTTACTTTTGATGCAAAAAACTAAGAAAGTGAACATCAGTCACGAACCCGTTATACGAAAGAGCACTAATCAATCAAGAACTTGTATAATGTTTGCTCTTTAACTAACATATAATAAGCAATCAAGAGCGGAAGTAACAAAAAACATCTATATGCAACAATCAACAGTTGATATGCTATAAACTAATCCAAATATATAACTACATGGTTCAAAAGGAATCTGAAGGATGCATCAAAGTTCTTATAAGAAAAAACAAACAAGAATAGAATCAATGGGTCCAGCTACCTTGCATCATGGGTTTGGTACCCCAGTCGTTTGTCTTATAGCCAATGACCCTTTAGATTGTGAAGAAAGATATTTAATGGCTGAGATTTAATATTTAGAAAATGGATAACTGGCTGAAGATGTAGTTTTTTTTATCCTCAGATATTTATGAATCACCAACAGGTACAGTCTCAGCATCGTCAAAATCCAAACTTTCTTTTGCCTTTGAGTGCTTATCCTTTGCACCAGGAACACCATCACCACCACAGCCACTTGCTTCAGCCACAACCAAAGCGCCACAACTTATCAGAAAGTTTAGACCTTTTCTCTCCTTACATCCCCAAACTACCATTCTCTGATCCACGCCATGAGTTCTTACTCACAAACCATCAACAACAATTGGGTTTTTCTTCAAAATGTGCATTTTCTTCCTCAGTATCTTCAACAAAAAAGTTTGATGGAAGCAGCAAAACAGAAGGTTTTAGGTCCGGGAGTGAAGAGATTTCTCGGCAACAACGTGCTTTACTCGACCAGCTCTAGAAGGTTGCGGAGTTGGTGGGAGCTGGGTAGGCATGAAGAAGCATAAATGGGCATAGGATGTTAGGCTTGGTTGTAAAATAGAGAATGGCAGGAAGAAGTAGAAAATGGGAATATATTATGTTTGGCAATACATAACCTGATCATTTGCAAATATTTAAGACATAATTATGAGAAATTTTGTATCAATCTTAGTCCAACCAATACTAGCACGCTTGCAAAAAGTTGTTTGCAACCATTTACTGCATATCTCGGTTTGTTATTTGTTTAAATGCGTAAGCTGTAAAAAAACTTAAAAACTTCTGATCGCATCAGCACTTTACGTGTGCGGCTTGTCTTTTGATTTGAACCAACAAACTTAGCTTGCCCATCTGCCATCTTCAATTTTCTCCGGAAAATCTTTATTTATTTCACTTTTCTTATCTATTTTTTCCCTTTATCTTTTCCTCGTGGATAGACATTGTTCAACTCAACTGAAAAAGATGACCGTCAAAACACCCAAAAAAAAAAAAGGGACTTAATTTATATTATATTTGAAACTTGATAGAGAATACCGCTAAACACTATAATATAAGTTTAAAATGACTATTAACTTATGAGTTAGTTTTATTATCTCAAATGGGCTCGCAAGAGATGGGTGATAAAGAAAATGTAGTACGGAGTTGATATAGAAAACATCAGAAGTCTCAAACCATATTTAAAAAATAATAAATCAGCAAATAAATAAATTAGTCTAATTATATGTTAAAAGAATATAAAGCTGTAACCAAAGTCATGCTTAGCTCCACAGAAAAATATTAAAAAAATAAAAAAACTGTAAACAAAAGCAGCAAATCTGGATACAAAGTTAAGAAAAAAGTAGTGAAAATTGTATCAATTTTCAGCTAAAAAAAAGAGTTTTAATTGTATCAATTAGGTGAGCTTTAATTTTCAAGGAAGGTAAAACGAAATCTTGAAGCAAAAGCGTTGACTGAAAAAAATTGAAGCTTTAGTTTAGTACATCGTCGTAGTCGATCAAAATTAAGAAGCAGCAAAAAGCTGGAGGAGATATTTGGAGTTACCTTTTTGATTGATTTATTTCAATAAAATTATTATTATTAATGTTAAAAGAATGAATTTTTGAGTTGATAAGAAACGAAGGAACGTGGGGAAAAGGAGAGGGGTGTGAGGAAGGAGTGAGAATGAAACGGTGACGTTTTTGTGTGCGTAATGGGGAAACAGGCGGCGAGATGAGGAAGAGGAGGGTGACAAAAACAGGAGGGAAATGGAAGGCACGCACGAGTCCTTTATATTATTTTTTTGTTTTTATTTGCTTTTAAAAAAAATTCTTTACTATATATAAAACAATACCGTAGTTTTGATGGTGAAATTGATATGGCATTTTGTTAAGAATTTATCGCATCCCGATAAATTGAACGAACGTGTTTCTTTTTCTTTTCTTTTTTTTTTTGCGCTTTTTCTTTTCTACCTGCAATGTTAACAAATCTATTTTTTTTTCAAATTTCATTTACCTGCTATTTGAATTCATATTCTTATTGAATTAATGACTAAAGTGTGGTCTCATTAACATGATAATTATATTTATTTTTATTATTTTAAATTTTACTCTCACAACCATCAAACAATTCAAAAATCTTCAAAAAAAAAATGCACAATGCTCAAGGAATTAACATTCTCAGATAAGAGTCACTCGGTGGCTAACTAAAACTTTAATTAAACAAATACCTAAATATAATTTCTTAAATGATATAATTTTGTAGTTTGATTAATATTTTAATCTTAAGTTACACAACACTCAACTTGTTGCTGGGATAAAGCAAAAGGTCAAGTTCTCATTATATTTAGAGGACCTTGTTTGATTAATTGGTTGACTATTTATCCAATTTGGATCATTTGCTTTTTTGAGGCAGAAGTTCCGTGAATCTATCGTCTTCCTTTTGATTTACACTAAAAGTAAATGAATTCTTAAAGTGATTAATTATTTAGTATCAACATAGCAATTTAGATATTTGCCAAGTTTGTTACAAAAATCTTCATTTTTTTGCTACATAATGTATCCATATAAAATACGTATATGTTACTTTAATAGGCAGTTCTAGCCAATTTGGACAAAACTATCTTGCCTCCGTTATACCAAACACCCAATTTTAACATTTTCTTTAACAATCCCCATTGTTTGGCAAATAATAAAAACTATAAATTTTAAAAATTTTACACAATAAGCCCTAATTAAAATATAATAATTTTAGAATTCTACAAAATTTATTTGGCATTTTCTTCAGCAATCTCTACTGTTTTCTGTAATATTTAAAACTATAAATTTCAATAAATTTACATCATAAACCCCAATTAAAATATGAAAATTTTGAAACTCTAAAAAATTATTCTCTCTCAGTTTTCTTCTCAATCATTTTGTTCTGCTTTGACCTTAATTTATTCATTTATCCAACAAATAATTCTTCTAAAATATCAAAAAATAGAGTCTTCTAACCACATAATTAGATTAATTTCTTGAACACAAAATCTCATAAAAATAATGCTTGCATTCTCTTAAAAGAAATCTATTGTGTTTATTTTTATTTTTTTTACTACCGTGATAAGAGAAGAACTATATCTTGCTCTTTATAACATAATATAAACAATTAGGGTCTGTTGAATGTGGTTAAAGATGATGACATAGGTTTATTTTACTAAAATTTAATTCCAATATAGTGTTTGAAATTAATAAGTAAATTAATAATAATACAGTTTGTGCCAACCAAATTATCATATCATAATTAATTTTTTTGCCCGAAGGGGACCCTTTGAATAGTTTTTTTAGACTAAATTTATATCTTATGCCAACAATTATACGGTTATTTGATGTTGAGCAAATTTATAGAAATAAAAGTTAAGTTTCATTTATTTAATTAAAATAATTATTTATCCTTATAAGTAACACTATCTTAAATGATAAAACATTAAATGGGTATTTTTTAAAAAAATACTAAAAATGGGATTTTTTGTAATTGATATTTTAAATAAATGGGTGTGGGGAGTATTTTAGAAAGTTAAAATAATCTATCTATATTTTTGTATATCTAAATATATTTATTTATTAAATTACCCTTGACCTATATAAAGATCATAAAATATTTTGATGGACTTATGTGTCAAAATCTTGAACTTTAATATTTTCTTTTTTTTTTTATGAAATATGAGGGTTGCAGCGTTAATAACCAAGTAATTGCATCATTACCGTTGGAATAGTTTTTGCAACTCTTGGGTTGAATCTAATGGTTGGATCACAAACAGACAAAAAATGAGGTACCAAATCACAGTTGCAAACTAGCTGGACCCAGTCAATTTTGATATATCTTTCTGACTTTGTCTTAATAATTTTACTAATTCAAATTAATTCTATAGATTTATAATGTGACAATAATAAATTAACTGTAAGGTTATTTTGATATTGTATTATAATGTGCTAATATTTACGATCAATAATTAAAAAATTGTTAAATCTTTTATTGATAACTAAGTTATGAAACAATTTTAATGTTTAAGGTTTATATCATATTGTATATTATGAATACAAATTATTAATATAAAGTTGAGACAACCTTTCTTGACAGCTTCCATTATAACGAAATACATAGTTTATATTACATAGAAAATTGTTCAATACAATGAAAAATCTTTATTGAAGATTTAATAATAATAATGTCATAAGATGTCAACATTAAATATTTTACCAAATACGATACAACATAGTGTTAGTTTATAAAATTATATTTGCTTTAGCCTACATAAACATCTATTGTTTGGTATACGAAAGAAAATAACCACTACATTTTGTAAACTATAAGAAAAAAGTATATTAAATTAACATATACATATGTTCAATAAATTGAATCAAGGTCATGTTCATGCAAGGAAGTTGGCTACCGTATAATTTTTTTTTTTATAATTTCTCAAAAGGAATATCTGTTAAGCCAATAAGGACACCACCTCGGCTATGCCATCCGTCCCACCCCAGCACAATTCACCTCAGCCAGAGGAGTGTGCCGACCAGAGATATATACCGAGCAGACACTTATTCCTCAAAATTCGAGAACACGATCTCACGAAGACGCGATAATCGCGCCAGGCCCAGAACCGTTGAGAGGGACACGGTGTCCCATGTTTGCACGCAATATGGCAGTTAGAATCCAGTGAGGAGTGGCCACTACCCGAAATGAGAGGAAATGGAGGGTAAATGGAAACGTGGAATAACGGCTATAAAAGGGGGAAGAAATCAATGAAAAGGGGACAGAAAAATTGAGAGATAAGGGAAAACTCTGCCGAAATATAGCCAGATCATTCGCTATTGTAAATTGTGAGATTATTTCGAATAATTCCCGAGTTCTTAAGCACCTTGTTTTCCCGTAAACACCTTGATCCAACTTAAGCATCGGAGGGTTTACGCCGGCAAAACCACCGGTGTCTCTGATCCGTATTTGTGAGTGTAGGTCATTGGTTCTTGAGATTGGAGCAATTGTCGGAGCAAAACAAGTTCAGTATTAAATTTATTGGATACATATTCGTTGGTGGTAGAATCTGGTCGGACATAGGGGAGCAGATTTCAGCATCAACAATTTGGCACCGTCTGTGGGGAGTCGAATAAAAAGCTACCCCTCAATTAGTAGTATCTGGAGAAGTAGCAAGCGGGAGGATATGGATGCGTCGAGGAAGGACGCTTTAAGAGACGATAATGAGGCTGTAGAAACAATTACTCTCCGGGAGATAGCGAGTGAAGCCCGCGAGAGGATGATGCAAGATCGATTGGAGCGGATGGAGAAACAAATGGAGACCCTCACGACCGTATTGTGCGAGCTGAGGGAGGAATGGAGAAGGGACCGCGAAACTTCCGCGGGCAGAGACGATGCCAGAGCAGAACCCAGCCACCAAAGACGCAGAGTCGAGGAGATCCCTCCACCGGTGGACCAATCTTGTGGGGTGTATCTCCATAGGAGTGCTAACCAAGGGCCAGGGGAGCATACAGGCGAAGAGAGGAGCCAACCCCGTTCCGAACGGATATTTGAAGCTGATGGCCGAGGAGCCAGAGTTGATGAAGGAGAGCTCAAGCAGCAGATGCAGAATGCCGAGCAGGAATGAGACCAGATTGCTGTACGCGATCCAGATCGTGCATTGGAACTGGAGGGAGAAGTGCGTAGATTGGCGTAGGTGATGGAGGAGATTCAGGGCAAGAGAAAGCCCCCGAGCTGGAGGATAATGCTAGACGAGGAGTCTCCATTATCAACTGAGATTATGGGCACCATAATCCCAAGGGATTTTCGCTTCCCCGACCTCAAGTACTCCGGACGAAGTGATCCGCTGGTGCACATCGAGCGCTTCAACGACATGACAGGTGTGCAGGGGCTGATACCAGCGCAGAGGTGCAGAGTGTTCCCGTTAACATTGGAGGGACGAGCTCGGGAATGGTATCGCAAGTTGCCCAGGAGAAGTATAAAGGGGTACGAACAGATGTGCCGGGAGTTGGCCGAGCAGTTCCGTGGAGCTGTAGCACTAGAGGATGACATGATGGAGCTTATGGGGATGAAGCAGGAGGAGCACAAATCCCTTCGGGATTTTGTAAAATGATACCACCGAGCTGTGCTGGACCTGGGAGCTTTTAATCATCCACAGGCGCTGAGGGGATTAAAGGAAGGTGTGAAGATAGGCCGACTATGGTACAACCTGGGAAGTCCCTTAGTGCAGAATTACTCGGCGGGGTATGAACAGGCGAAGCGAGACATAGAGATCGAAGAGGAGAAATCAGCTCGGGTAAAAAGTGAACAATTGGAGGAGCTGAGGCGAAAGGAGTGAAGAGGCTCTAACGGAACTGGAGGGGGAAAACGAGGTGGGGAGTCCTCATCAATGAATAAAATACCGGCTCGGTCCCGTCCTTATCCTATAGCCCCGAGGCTACAGCAGTTCTCACATAGCCGAGCACAACCTCAGCGCCCCCCATTCCCGGAACAACAACAAGGCTACAGACAAGTGGCTGCCCAGTCTTATCACAACAGTCCCAGAGCACCTCCAATGATCCCCTCTAGAACGGGACGATCAGATCAGCTGCATATGGTCCCCGCCCGAGGTGATATGCATAATCACCGAGAGATTTAACTGGTCGACCAGAGCCCAGCATACAAGCAGTATACTCCACTGAAAATCTCAATGGGGGAATTGTATGAGAGGATAGAAGGACGATGCCTGTTATACCCACCGGCCCCCATAACAAAATCCGCTCACCGTCGTGATAGAAGCAAGTTCTGCAAATTTCACAACACTCACGGTCACACGCTTAATCAATGCCGTGAGTTAAAGGTTCAGGTGGAGGATTTGGTAAGGAACCGTTACCTGGATGAATACGTGGATGGGGTGTTCCCCGTCATTGAATCACAACACACGCAGAACGAGGAAGTTGAAGGGGGCATGGAGCGTGAACCACCGGTGGCCCGGGTGATAGCAGGAGGGTCGACCCTGGCTGGAAATTCGAACAGAGCACGAAAGAATTATGGGAGGTATGCCATGGCCAGCAAATAAGTACTTTTTAGTTTACCAACGGCTAAAAGGTCCAAGGTACGGCAAGTTCCCATTATGTGGACGGAGGATGACTAAGAATGTGTCTTATATCCCCATGAGGATACGCTGGTGATCAAGGCGACAGTGGCCAGTACAGAACTACGGAGGATACTAGTAGATACGGGGAGTTCAGTCGATATTTTGTTTAAATCGACTCTAGACGACATGGGGACAACAGATGTGAAGTTAGAACGTACAAACACATCCCTGAAGGGATTTAGATGAGGACAGTTAACTCCCTTAGGGGTTATTGAGCTCCCAATTACCATGGGGGTAAAACAGTTCGAGAAGACAATGATGTTAGATTTTGTTGTGGTGGAGGAGAGGAGCCCTTACCAGATGATATTGGGAAGGCCATTCATGAGGGTAAGCCAATGCGTCGTATCCACACATTATCTGGCCCTGAAATATAGAATAAATGGAATGGTGGGGGTGGTAAAAGGCGACCAAAGAATGGCAAGGAGCTATTATGCTACAGCAGCCAAGGAGACGCTGCAAGTTACCTCGTTAGATAGCCGAGGTGATTCTAAAAAGGGCCGCCAAGAACCCGTGGAGGACCTGGATGAAGTCTGTATTAGCAAGAACGACCCGAGCCGAAGAGTCAAGATCGGGTCAAGGTTGAATGAGGCACTGAAGGATGAGCTGGTTAAGTGTCTGCGATCCCATGTGGACATTTTTGCCTGGTCTCATGAGGATATGCCAGGAATTGATCGCCGGGTAGCATGCCACAAACTGGCAATCAGGAAGGGAGCTAGGCCAGTAAAACATAAAAGGAGATGCTTCAACCAGGAGAAGTATGAGGCCATAAATACCGAGGTGGAAAAGTTATTGAAGGCGGGATTCATAAGGGAAGCCAAGTACCCGGAGTGGATTTCCAACGTGGTATTGGTTAAAAAGGCCAACGGGAAATGGAGGATGTGTGTGGATTTCACAGACCTCAATAAAGCATGCCCAAAAGATAGTTTCCCCCTACCAAAGATAGACCAGTTGGTGGACTCTACAACGGGCCACAATCTGTTCAGTTTCATGGATGCATTCTCCGGATACAACCAGATACCCATGGACGAGCAGGATGAGGAGAATACCGCTTTCATAACTAACGTGGGTTTATTTTGCTACAGGGTTATGCCTTTCGGCCTTAAGAATGCGGGTGCTACCTATCAAAGGTTGGTGAACAAGGTCTTTAAGCCCCTGATCGGTCATACTATGGAAGTATATGTGGACGATATGATCACCAAATCCAAAGAACCAGGGGAGCATGTGAAACATTTGGAGGAAACCTTTGAATTGCTAAGGAAGTACGAGATGAAGCTGAATCCAGATAAATGTGCATTCGGGGTCAGTTCGGGCAAGTTCTTGGGATTCCTAGTAAGCCACCGAGGTATCGAGGCCAATCCAGAGAAAATACGGGTGGTAACAGAAATGAAGTCCCCACGAACAGTTAAGGAGGTGCAAAACTTGACGGGGAAATTGGCAGCCCTGAACCGATTTATCTTGAGGGCCACAGATAAGTGCCACATTTTCTTCCAAACCATAAAGAAAGGGAAAAAGATGGAATGGACACCGGAATGCGAGGAGGCATTTGGACTGCTGAAAGAATACTTGGCCCGCGCCCCGTTGCTGTCGACTCCAAGAAAGGGAGATCAATTATTTCTATACTTAGCGTTGTCTAAATGGGCAACCAGCTCGGTGTTAGTTCGGGAGGAAGAAGGAAAACAACACCCCGTATATTACACAAGCAAAGCCCTGGTGGATGCAGAGACCAGATATCCCATAATGGAAAAATGGGCACTGGCATTGGTAACAGCAGCACGAAAACTCCGACCATATTTCCAGGCTCACTCGATAGTTGTGATGACTGACCAGCCCCTTCGCCAGATGTTGCAGAAACCAGATGCCTCTGGTCGGTTGGTAAAGTGGTCTGTGGAGCTGAGCGAGTTTGATATTTCTTACAGACCTAGAGGAGCAATAAAAGCACAAGCTCTGGCTGATTTCGTAGCAAATCGAGCAGAGTCAGGGGAAGAAGTTCAGGAAGGGTGGCCGGTAGAGCAGGAGAAGTCAGAAGGGGTGTGGCTGATAATGGTTGATAGGTCGTGTAGTGAACAAGGACCTGGGGCAGGAATCGTAATACGAAGCCCGGAAGGAACTGAGCTAACATATGCTGTAAAGTTTGAATTCCAACTCACAAACAATCAAGCTGAGTATGAAGCTTTTATCACCGGACTCAAACTGGCACAAGCACTACGAGTAGAGAAGTTGGAAATCCGAGCAGATTCCCAATTAGTTTGCAACCAGCTCAGTGATCAGTTCCAAGCAAGGGAAGAGAAGATAGGGATGTATCTGAGAAAGGCAAAACAGTTGATCGGGCTTTTCGAAGAAGTAGAGGTAAAGCAGATACCCCGGAGTGAAAATTACCGAGCTGATATAGTGGCCAAATTGGCTGCAGTAGCCGACCCAAAATTACCCAAGTCAGTCCCGCTGGAAGTAAGGACCTCGCCGAGCATACAAGAGGAAGTAGAAGTAATGCGAATAAGCACCGTGGAATCTTGGATGGATCCCATTCTCTCTTACATCCGTGATGGAATCCTACCGGAGGACAAAAGGCAAGCAAGGAAGTTGAGATGCCGAGTAGCAAGATACACGCTACTCGATGGAGTGCTTTACCGCCGGGGGTTCACCTTGCCCCTCTTAAGATATTTGGATAACGAAGAGGCAGATTATGTGCTCAGGGAGATTCACGAAGGGATTTGCGGCAATCATTCGGGGGCAAGAACTTTAGCTTTCAAGGCGCTTCGACAAGGATACTTCTGGCCAACTATGCACCAGGATGCGAGAAAGATGGCAAAAAATTACAGAATCTGCCAATGCTTCTCAGAGGTCCCTGCTCGGCCCCCAGAAAAGCTGACTGCAATGACATCCCCCTGGCCTTTTGCTCAATGGGGAATTGACCTGATTGGCCCGTTGCCTAAAGGCTGAGGAGCGGCAACACACGCAATCGTGGCAATAGATTACTTCACTAAGTGGGTAGGAGTGGGAGTCCTCAGTCAAATCACAGAGAGAAAGACAACGGATTTCATTTGGAAGAATGTCATTTGCAGATATGGGATCCCCTATGCCATCATCACGGATAATGGAAGACAGTTTGACAACAGTAACTTCAGGGATTTCTGCCAGAATTTGGGAGTGGACCTGAAGTTCTGCACGCCTGCGCACCCACAGGCGAACGGGCAAGTGGAGGCAGCCAACAAGGTGATAAAGAAGCTCTTGAAGACCAGGCTGGGAGAAAAGAAGGGAGCCTGGGTTGACGAGCTTCCAGGAGTATTATGGGCTTACCGAACAACTCACAAAACCGCCACCGGGGAGACCCCATTCGCCTTGGCTTTTGGCCATGAGGCGGTCATCCCAGCAGAAATTGGAATGGGAACCCATCGGACGGAATATTTCAACGAAGAACAAAATAACGAGCAGATCTGTTTAAGCCTGGACCTGTTGGAAGAAAAAAGGGAAGAGGCCGCACAAAAAGTGGCCCTATGTCAGCAAAGGATCATGCGTTACTACAACAAGAACGTCCGGGTGAGGCAATTCCGAGCAGGGGACTGGGTGTTGAGGGAGGTGAATCAAAATACAAGGGATCCTAATCATGGCGTGCTCGGCCCTAAATGGGAAGGTCCGTATAGAGTAATACGGGCGACGGGGCTAGGTGCTTACAAGTTGGCATACCCGGATGAACGAGATGTGAGGAGATCGTGGAACGCCGAGCACTTGAAAAAATATTTTCAGTAAGCAAAATGCTCCGCTAAGTGTTTTTCTTTGATAAATTACTTATGTCCAGTGCATGATAACTTGATGTACAAGCATGCATTTTACAATTCTGTAATATTCTCAAAATTTCAAGGAAGATGAATTTCGCAAAAGATTCCCTTGCCTGCAAATTTTCGTTAAGGCAATCAAGTGCCTGATTCCGGCTTGGTCAACGAAAGACCAGCAGATGCCCTTATAGAATTTTACCAAGGCAAGCAGATGCCTAGTTCCTGCTCGGTCAACGAAAGACCAGCAGATGCCCTTATAGAATTTTACCAAGGCAAGCAAGTGCCTGATTCCTGCTCGGTCAACGAAAGACCAGCAGATGCCCTTATCGAATTTTACCAAGGCAAGCAAGTGCCTGATTCCTGCTCGGTCAACGAAAGACCAGTAGATGCCCTTATAGAATTTTACCAAGGCAAGCAAGTGCCTAATTCCTGCTCGGTCAACGAAAGACCAGTAGATGCCCTTATAGAATTTTACCAAGGCAAGCAAGTGCCTGATTCCTGCTCGGTCAACGAAAGACCAGCAAATGCCCTTATCAAATTTTACCAAGGCAAGCAAGTGCCTGATTCCTGCTCGGTCAACGAAAGACCAGCAGATGCCCTTATTAAATTTTACCAAGGCAAGCAAGTGCCTGATTCCTGCTCGGTCAACGAAAGACCAGCAGATGCCCTTATAGAATTTTACCAAGGCAAGCAAGTGCCTGATTCCTGCTCGGTCAACGAAATACCAGCAGATGCCTTTATCAAATTTTACCAAGGCAAGCAAGTGCCTGATTCCTGCTCGGTCAACGAAAGACTAGCAGCTACCCTTACATATTTTTACCAAGGCAATTAGGTGCCTGTTCCTACTCGACCAACAAAGGACTAGCAAAGGTTTCACGAAATCACACTAAGGCAAA
Source organism: Citrus australasica (assembly GCA_029618585.1). Taxonomy (NCBI): domain Eukaryota; kingdom Viridiplantae; phylum Streptophyta; class Magnoliopsida; order Sapindales; family Rutaceae; genus Citrus; species Citrus australasica. The sequence continues at coordinate 31,782,888 of JARCIV010000003.1, read as the reverse complement.
TAAATACCTGTTTAAGCATTATCAGGGGACGCTATAAAACTTATTAAGGCAGGAAGGTGCCTATTCTTGTTTCATCACCGAAAGAAATAGCAAGACATTTTGCGAAATCTTGTTAAAGTCAATCAGTGCTCAGTACATTATAGAACCAACAGCTAAATTCTCAAATTTAATTCGCGGAAGTAATTCGCAAGCAAAATCTAGACATGAAGTTGAGCGGGAAACGCTTAAGTTTTTATAAAAGCTCAAAATTATAGATATAATCTATACAAAAAATCAGCCTAAGACATAGGAGGTCCATCAGCTTCAGTAGCAGAGGGATCAGCATGCTCCGGAAGATCAGCAGCTTCTGGAGGAAGAGGAGGATCAGCAACCTCCAGAGGAGCAAACCCTGATCCCTGGCCAACATCGGGAGTTAGGTCCTCAGCCTCCGCCTCCCGTACCACCTCAGCAGGAGCACCCACCTGGTCCTGGCCACCCGGCTTCTTATTGGCTTGGTCGCCCTCGGCCATATATCGCTGTACTCCAGCCGCCAGCTTGTCCATCTGGAGCTCAGGATATTCTTGTTCAAGCACAGACATGCATTTATAAGTGAAGGCAACCCCGGAATTATACTCCGCGTCAATCCTATCATCGACATCGGCATATTTGTCTTTTACCTCGGCCAGCTGCTCATTGAGAGACCTGATCTCTCCCTCAAATGCCGTTTTTAGGGTGTCCCGCTCACTTTGAGTGGTCTAAATATCAGACTTCAAGTCACTCAACTCCCTCTCAAGTTTAGTGGAGTTGGATTCAACTATGGCAACCTTCTCCTCCAGGTCTCCAACCTGCTTCTGAAGCTCGAGCAACCTCTCTTTATTGCGGTCAGCAGACTCAACCTTTTTTCTCAAATCTTGGTTGTCCGCTTAAAGCTTCCTCTCATGGCGGGTGACTCTATTTTTATAACAAGAAACTATACTGGCCAGCTTATAGGAGACCTGCTGAACGGAACCAGCTAGTTCAGTGAGAGTCATACTCTCTATATCTTCAATCATTTTCGGTCCCACTGACTTCTTATAGTCCCTCTGATATGGGGTCAGATAATCCCCCTGATCACGAGGAGGAAGAGGGGAAGACCGATCACCCGAGCGAACACTAACATCAGAACTCTTGTCAGCAGTCCTGTCCCCACTACTTTTCCTAGGCGGCGGAGGGGGCAGAGCAAGAGCTGGTGGAGCTTTGGAGAGACCAGTACTGATCTTCTTCGGAGGAGGAGGAGGAGGAGGATTGCTGGAGCTGGCCGAAGTTCGGCTACGTTACCTAGTCAGGGCGCTGAGGATCGTGTTATCCATTCCAGCAACAATATCAACTAAGCCCGAGCCGATCAGATTTATGGGTGACAAAAGGTCTTGGCAGGTAGATGCGTTCACCAGAGCAGTTTCCACCTGAAGCATAGGTACGTCGTCAAGACGCTTGATCAGGCCCCACGACTCTGAAAAACCAAACATGGTTAAAGGAACCGATAAGTAGCAATTGGAGAAAGAATATAAGCAAAAATAAACGACTTGGAGTGACAAATTGTATGGGGACGTAAATATCACCACCAAGCTGACGAGCTGCTGGACACCAGTTTCCCCCAGCAAAGAAGAATTTATTCTTCCAGTTCTTACAAGAAGAAGGGAAGCCAGTAATTGGTTTTCTCTTTGCAGAGCTCGACATGAAGTAGTACAAGCCAGCTTCCCTCGGGCTACTTCTTAACTGGTATAAGTGTTTCACCTCAACAAGAGAAGGCTCCTCGGATCCACACCTCTCCCACAACACAAACATACATGAGAGAACCCTCCACCCATTGGGATGCAGCTGACCTGGGGCCAGATGCATACCACCCAAAATCTTAGCGAAATAGCGCTGAAGGGGCAGCCGAGCTCCTAATTTGAAGCACTCCAAGTGCATAGTCACGAACCCCTTTGGAGGCTGGCTTGGAATATCACCTTTCCTAGGAACTACAAGAATCACATCATCAGGAATTTTATAAAGATCCCTAAGCCTGAACAGATCATCCGAGGTGGTGGCACAGGCCGTATAATCAATGGGATAGGAATCCGCCTCCACTCTATGACCAAGGTTTCTTTTCTTGGGAGGTCGGCTCGGCTCGAAACTCTTCCCCTCGTCATCATCAGTTTCTTCTGTAGATCCAGCCCCATCAGAGCTTCGACTCTCACCCAAGCTTGATGCGGGGCCACCTCTGTTCCCTGTTTGCTCTAATTTGAGGGAAGGCAAAGTAGTTATGGGACAAGGGCTATGAGGGATATTCCTAGGGCTAGAGGTACCTACATCGTGGGGGAGACTTAGAGGGTCACTGAGTCCAAACAAATGAGGATATGAATCCTCTACTTGCTCGTCACTCTCAACTACAATCCTTTTTCCTCTTCGGTTGGACATATCAAAGTTTTACAAGTAGGGAATACAAAAATCCAACAGTATAGGCACAAAAGGCAAACACAGAATCCACAACAAAAAACCCAACTAACAACCAGAGAAAGGGTTGAAGACTATACCTGAAATAAGACTAGCACCGATGATGTCACGGTGACGGAGAAAATCGACGAAACGAAGATCTCAAACGCAGAGTCTGTGAGAAAGAGATGAAGGAGTTATCAGACAATGGAAAGGCAAAAAGCAAGTAAAGAAAGGTGATTCCTACTTAGGGATTTGAAATAAAAGGGGGAAACTGAAGCGTTTGAAGTAATAAGAGGTGCCAGCTCACTCACCGATTTTCGAGGAAGGATATCCCACCGTTTCAAAATTTCAAATGGGAGAAGAGTCTAGAATTGCCACGTCAGTTACTAACATAAGAGGCCAAACGAAATGCAAGCCCAGACGCGCAATGGACCTGCTCAGAAAAGCCCATGTTTAAGTAAGAACCTCTTCAAAAAAAAAAGGAGGAGTGCCCTGGATTGGCAAGACCTGAGTCTCAAGTTTCTACTCTCAACTTGTTTCACTCGCACGACCAGAAACTGGGGGACTGGTGTTAAGCCAATAAGGACACCACCTCGGCTATGCCATCCGTCCCACCCCGGCACAATTCACCTCAGCCGGACTATACTGAGCAGAGGAGACCCTCAGCCAGAGGAGTGTGCCGACCAGAGATATATACCGAGCAGACACTTATTCCTCAAAATTCGGGAACACGATCTCACGAAGATGCGATAATCGCGCCAGGCCCAGAACCGTTGAGAGGGACACGGTGTCCCATGTTTGCACGCAATATGGCAGTTAGAATCCAGTGAGGAGTGGCCACTACTCGAAATGAGAGGAAATGAAGGGTAAATGGAAACGTGGAACAGCGGCTATAAAAGGGGGAAGAAATCAATGAAAAGGGGACAGAAAAATTGAGAGATAAGGGAAAACTCTGCCGAAATATAGCCAGATCATTTGCTATTGTAAATTGTGAGATTATTTCGAATAATTCCCGAGTTCTTAAGCACATTGTTTTCCCGTAAACACCTTGATCTAACTTAAGCATCGGAGGGTTTACGCCGGCAAAACCACCGGCGTCTCTGATCCGTATTTGTGAGTGCAGGTCATTGGTTCCTGAGATTGGAGCAATTGTCGGAGCAAAACTAGTTCAGTATTAAATTTATTGGATACATATTCGTTGGTGGTAGAATCTGGTCGGACATAGGGCGAGCAGATTTCAGCATCAACAATATCAATTGAATTCTTTTGATTTTTTTATTTACAATTTATAAATAAAAGATAAAAAAAGAGTTGAATTCAATTTATCACGAGAAGATAGAGTGATTTAGAGATTTTAATAGTTTTATTTTCCTTTCACAAAGAGAATAGACGGTGTGGTCTGCGCAAAGATGGGGCCCATTTCGTAAGTCCATGACGAAAATCTTGTGATTAGAACTGGAGAGCAATCATAGTGGGACGCGTGGAAAACGGATAGGAGTGAAAGAAAATGGGGCGGCTATTTAAGGGTTGGTGGAGGCTGACGAAAACGAAAGGAAAGACAAAGAAAGCGGTGTCGTTGTAAAGCGGGGGTGTTTTTTTTTACATGAAAAAGATATTATCATCAAATGAGTGGGCCCACGTGATGTCTCGTTCATGGGGTCCATGGTTTTTATTTTAAGAGTAATCATATTGGACGAAAAAATTGGATAGAGTATAGGGGTGTTCAGAATCCAATATGATTTGCTCAATTCGTCGCTCAATTCAATTTGTGAATTAGTGGATTGAATATAGATTGAAAATTAAAAAATCTGTAGTCGATAGATTGGATATGAATTTTCTTTTATAAATCTACAGAAATCTGTGAATCCGTAAAATATATATATAAATAAAAAATTATTATAAATTTAATTAAAAAAATTATATATGTGACATTACATAGTTACATAAGCACTATAACATATTTTAGTCATTACCCAATAATAATATAAAATAAAAATAATTAAATGATCAAATATACAAATATAACTTGTAAAAATTATAAAATAAAATAAAAGCAAAGTCACACACACTAGCAAAAGCAGAGTAATATAACGTCAAGTCACCAACAATTTGTAAAGTTACCCAAAAACAAAGTAACATGACGCCAAATTACAAACAATTTACAAACAAAAAATCCTAAGCTTCCCCGCCGTCACACACACTAGCAACATTCAATACTGGTTGGATACACTCTCGACATGGATTTGAAGGACATCGGCTGCGCGATTACGACGAGAGCAAGCCATCTTCTTTCCGAAGTCCATCGAGCTACTTCACATTCACTAGTTCCAGCTGAACAATTTCACTATAACAACCTTCAAGATCACCACCCGTACGGCTTTTCCTGGTTCCCATCGTGGACGGCTGCATAATCACCACTTTTCGACAGGCGCAACAGCCCTGGTGAAGGATCAGACTGTGTTTGGTTTCCGAAACTTAGCCATTTCAATTAATTGTGGCTTTATTTCAACAATTAATTTTGGTGTTATATTAACATATTATTGTAACTTTATTTGAACAATTAAGCTTGGTGTGTTATATTTTGAAACTTTGAACGTATTATTGTAGCTTTATTTGAATAATTAGTCTCGATGTGTTATATTTTGAAACTTTAAATGTATTATTTTAGCTTTATTTAAACAATTAATTTATTTAAATTTTACTCAATTTTAAATTTAACTGGTAGAAAAATTATTTTTATATTAGATTTTTTTTAATTTCATTAGTTGGAGAGAACTAAAAATTTTTAATTCGAAAACTAATGCGCAAAATGTTGGATTGGATATGGATTGAGTCAAATCCGCATCCGATCCGCAGACGTATGGATTGGATATGGATTGAGTCAAATCCGCATCCGATCCGCAGATGTATGAATTGGATTTGAATTGAATTTTATCAATTCGTGGATTGGATTGGATTGGATTGAAAAATTATAATCTGCAAAATCATGGATCGGATATGGATTGATGTCCAATCCGTAAAGTCAAATCCGTAAAATCCGATCCGCGAACACCCCTACACTCAAGCAAATAGAATACTGTATGTATCGGTGCTGGTTTATGCTAACATAAATAGAAGAATCTATATATCGGTGCAGATCAATAACCTAACTACAAAGTTTTATATAAATTTATTTTATACAAATTAACATGACATAATAAAAATTAATTAAACTAAATATCTTTTGTTTCACATAATTTATTTTATTATTTTATATTTTTATCTAATAAATAATTTATGCTACATCAATTTATACAAAATAAATTTATATAAGAGTTTGTAACTCTATCATCACTATGACTTGGAAGCTGAAATGATTTTATTTTAATGATAGAAAACTTACCGTATCTTTATTATTTTTGTTAAAATTATCATTTAAAAGTTATATTTATTAAAAATTATCAACTTTTACTTTTTTGTTATACCTTTATTTTTCACAATAATTGTGATTTAAAGATAACAATACCTTAATACCAAACAAAACTTCATTCACAATTCTTTTGTTAATTCAACGAATATTCAAGAAATTATAGTTATTTATTTTTTCAACCAAAGAAACTATTAATTTCCTTTCACTCCAATCCGATTAAGCAGATGTAAACTAATAACTTATATACGGAACATTAAACTTTCTTTATCGACAAGTCCGTGCAAGAAAACGATTGTTGAAGCATCAAGTATCGATACAAAGCATTAACATGATTTATTTTATTTTTAAACCATAAGCATATTGTGTTGGGGGGGCACAGAATCTATGATCAAGAGTTGATTGGAATCCACGTGAAATTCATGTTGGACACAAGCTCAGCCGATCACCAAAACTAATCCAAATTTTTTATCCAAAACTATGCAACCAAAGGACGATGTAATTCATAATTAATAAGGATCATTAATTCTGTCGGGTTTTGTAGCAAAATTATGGCTCAGGGGATTTTGGGACATATCTCGCAAGGGTCATGTAGTGTCAAGTGCGTCCAAGCTCTCAAAAACTTCAGCCTAGAAATGGAACTCTGAAAAGTTGAATATGAAGCCCAGGTTCAATGGCTCTATATCAATGATAGTTTTGAAATTGGAGGCATTGAAGGAGTTGGTTTACAGAGGCCATAGAAGCAGATTTTATTTCTTTTTTTAGCAAAAACGAAGCTAGTCTTTTGAGGCCATCGGTCAACTAAATTTTTCTATTTTGTGTTGAAGACGGACTAATTAATTATGAATTACATCCTTCTCTAGTTGCATAATTCTGTCAACTAATATTCTTTTGTTCCGAAATAAGGCTTGCATAAGCATGATATTTATAATCAACTTGTGCAACAATGAGAAAGGAAGGCAAATATTTAAAACTCAAACAGTAATGATCAGTCTGGAGTCTGGATTCCCATTTAAGCAAGAAAAGGCAACCTTCATGATTGATTACTAACTTCGTCTGAACATCGAAAGATGGATCGGGTGGAAGCCGAGGATCCAACATTTCATCAAGTGGCATTGGAAGATGAAGCTGAAACTGCAGAAAGAACATCTGATCTCTTGGATGCGTTCCCTTTATCACTTCCAATACTAACACTCCGAAACTGTACACGTCGTATTTTTCTGTGATCTTGATTGTGTAAGCAAGCTCTACAAGTCAAGGACAAATAAACAAGCTCTGCAAGATAAATGCGTACAAATTAATATTCCTCAAAATGGCAACAAACGAATATTACAACTTATGGGCAACGCCTTTTATCCTCTTCATTCTCTGACTCCAGCCCCCTTCGAAGAAATTCATACTCAAGTAGAATGTCAGTCATGTTTTACAATGCCCTGATGTCGTATCTCTGTCAAGGCCGCAATTCGTTCAAGGATTCTTTATTTTTGATCAGCCATCCACATTGATCAAATATACGACATCAACTAATTAACTTTGACATAACAAAATTAAACATCCGGAAAAAAGATTAACTTGGTAGAGGTAGTATAAGAACCAAACGTAAATTAAATCATTCAACCGAAATTCACAATCAAATTTCAACCATCTAAGTTATTATCACAACATTGGCGATTCTACAAAGTGTAAGCCATTAGAGCATTCAAGACAATTGGTGAGAGCTATAATTAAGTTTCTTCAAACCGTTTACTCAAACCTAAGACAAATCATTCCCAAAAAAATACTAATTATTATTGGTTTATTTGATTTTTGGTTAAATCACAAGGACTGCATTGTAAATTATCGTCAATTTTTAAATTTTTTCTCCTATCTTCCTTTCTTTTAACATTTAATTTAGCATTATCAATAAGTAAGAGCCACCCACCAATTAATACAGTGGTACACACTTTCAAGCTTACATTTGAGGGGTTCGCAACAAATTATTTTTTCAATTGTTTCAAACTGTCTTACTAATCTTGGTCTTCATTGTACAGACTCCACATGTCCTCAAATGTGCTCACCGCTGCCCCATACGTTCTTTTAACTGAACCTCTAAGGAATGAGCAAACTTTATTTATAAATGAAAGAGTACATCGTAATAACCAACGCCTCCTGATTCTTGAAAACTAGAACAAACAAACTACAGTACATGTGACAAATAAACCAAGCAAATTAGAAGCATACTTAGAAAATTAAAACTTAGTCAAGGGAGCTGAAATCCGTAATTGTTGACTGACTATCTTCATAGTTGGTCTAGACTCTGGACTCTCTTTTAAGCATGAAAACGCAACCTCCATGATTGATATCAGTTTTTCTTGAACACTGCATGATGGAACTGGAAGACGCGGGTCCAACATTTCATTAAGTGCTATATCTGTGTTGGGAGATGGAGATGAAGTCGAAGAAAGAAAATCTCTTGGATGCTTCCCTTTGATCACTTCCAACACTAACACTCCAAAACTGTACACATCGCATTTCTCTGTGATCTTCATTGTGTAAGCAAGCTCTGCAAGGTCAAGGACCAAAAAAAAAATGTTTACTCTGTTTCTGAGATAAATGTGCATAAACTAGTGACATTTTACAAGTCTAATGAATGTAATATATAATTTTTAAAACAATATCTAGTTGCATTGTTCTGTTACCGCACACATAACACAAAAATATTACTCAAAATGGTAACAAACGAATACTAAATACCTGGTGCAATGTATCCGTATGTGCCTGCAAATTCAGTCCAGTTGGACGAGTCTGGCTTCAGAAACTTAGCGATTCCAAAGTCTGCAACATGAGCTTCATATTCCAAATCCAGTAACAAGTTCTTACTTGATATGTCTCTATGGACAATCGGAGGAAAGCAGTCATGGTGCAAGTAAGACAAGGCATCGGCTACGCCTTTGATCACATTCATTCTGTGACTCCAACCCAGTTCTTGTGCTGCTGCATCACTGCTCAAGATCGCAGCCAAGCTACCCCTTTCAAGAAATTCATAGACCAAAAAAGAGTGTCGGGGATGTGAGCAAAATCCATAAAACTTCACAATGTTTCGATGTCGTATCTCTGTCAAGGCCTCAACTTCGGTCAAGAATTCTTTTTGATCTGCAATCTGATCACATGGGAGTGGTGAGTGAAACTTCTTAACAGCTACGACTTCCCCAGATGGTAGCTCAGCTCTATAAACACTTCCGTGTCCACCATTTCCAATGCAATACTCTGCATCAAAATCATTTGTTGCTCTAACAATTTCATCGTACACAAGTTTTCCTTCAAAATTTAATATAGATAACAATCCCTGAGGGTTCTGGTTGCTACTTTGTCGATCTCCTGAGTCTGACTTCCGCTTTCGAAGAATGAAAATTGCTATCAACGCCATTGAAACAAATAGTGCTCCTAAAACAGGGAACACTATTGCAAACCACTTGGCTCCAGAATTTTGCTTGTGTGACGAGAAAACTTTGCATGGTTGCATTCCTTTCACACTTCCACACAATTCCTTATTCCCCTCTAACGCTTCCACTGGGGCATTCCGAAATGCTGTGCTATTTGGAACTGGGCCTTGCAATTGATTATCAGAAATGTCAATGACTGATAGACCGTGCATTCCCTCAAAGCAATTTGGAATCGAACCAGAGAGATTATTGTGGGAGAGATTCAACTTTTCCAAGCTTTTCAAACTGCATATTTGAAATGGTATCTCTCCTCCAAAGAGGTTATGACTTGCATCTAATTCTGAAAGTTGAACTAGCTTCTCCAATTCCTTTGGCAATTCTTGGACAAACTGGTTGTTGCTCAAGCCCAGGTAGTGCAATTTCAGCAAGTTGCCAAGACTTTCTGGGACTGAATTGTTGAATCTATTTGCAGATAAGTCGAGGTATTCAAGTTCATTGAATGAGCCGATTTCTGTAGGCAGGCGTCCTGTAAGTTGATTCCCTCTCAAAATAAGCTTGGTTAGAGAATTTAACTTCCCAAGCTCCTTTGGAATCTCCCCAACTATATGATTCAATGAAAGATCGAGTGCTTGTAGTTGAGACGAGTTTCCAATCTCACGTGGTATACCTCCAGTAATGTTATTCATCGAAACGTTGATAGCGCCTAATTTTGGGCATTCCCCAAAGTTAGATGAGATTTCACCGTAAAAATTATTGCGGCTGAGATCTATAAAACTCAAGTTAGGATAAATGCCCAAAGCTTCTGATATATTTCCAGTAAGGTTGTTTCCATTAAGGCGTACTCGGAATAAGCTTGTGCAATTTCTCAAGCTTTTGGGGATTGTTCCTTGAAAATGGTTTTCAGAAACAGTAAAATACTGTAATGCTCCACCTCGACAAACATTGTGCGGTAAATAACTTGTAAAATGATTGAAATCCAATGATAGCTGGATCAACATGGGATTCTCAAGCGAGGGAGGAATGGAACCTGATAGGCTGTTATTAAGGAGGATTAGTTGTTGTAGGTTGGTCAAATTACCTAAAGAAGGAGGGACTGAACCGTTCAGGTGGTTAGAGAATAAGGAAAGCTCCACTAGAGAACTTAACTGACCTAGTTCTGGTGGAATTGAGCCATCTAAGTGGTTCGTATCAATGTAAAGGAACTTCAAATGACTCATAAGACCAACTTCTGGTGGAATATTTCCTGAAAATTGATCACCTCCGAAATAAAGGGCGCTAAGATTCGTAAGGTTACTAATTTGAGGCGGGATAGTACCGAAGAGTTTATTATAGCTGAGATCAAGATAAGCAAGATGAGGAAACGATGAGAATGAGAAATCATGAAGCTTACCTTTTAATCCTTTAGCTGGGAGGGTAATGTTGACGACTCTTCCGGCGTCATTGCAACTGATTCCATACCAAGCACACGGGCTTGTTTTGGATGAAACATTGGTGGTGTCCTTAATCCAAGAAGAAAGGAGAGATCGGTTATGGGTTTGAAGGCTGGCTTTCCATTTGAGAAGAGCATCTGCTTCTTCATTAGATTCTGAAGAAACAGTTAATAAGAAACTTAACACAAAAAATAGGATCAACAAAACAAGTGAAGGAACAACTGTATTGAGGGTTGGTGACCCCATTGATATTCCAAAAACACAATCAAATAAATAAAGTTAAACCGAAGTTTTATTGAAATTCAAAAGATCTTTTGATGACTCTTAGCCTTTGGAAAACATACAACGGTGCAGAAAACGAGCATGTTGGACGCCAAATTTATAGAAGCCACACACAAGAGCAATTGAGAGGTCAACAAGTCAATGAGTCAAGTTGGGAAGATTTTTCCAACGTTATCATAGAGAGTTTTAAAAAGATTACAAAGACGAGCTTTTCACAGAGAGCTAGTTAAGATCACATTTGTGATTGTCCCGAATCACTCTGCTTTGACACGCCTGCCCATTAGCACCTTTTATTCTTGACTCCGGCTAATAAAGGATGTTATGTTAGTTCATTAAGAAACCCAGAAACTTCATCGTAACGAACTCAAATGCTGAATTTAGAAGTTCAAATCTTTATTATATCAAAACAAAAGCTATTTTTGATGCTTCTATTACTTGTGATGTGATAACGCAAGGCTACTGAGGCTTCCTAGACAAAACATGGACTCACGAACCGGGTTCTTGTAAATCAAGTTACTCTAAACATTTGGTTTCCATGAAATAAACAGTAAGATGATGTTTTATTTATTTATTTATTTTTTAATCACCAGCATACTATATTGGAACTTGTATATCTAATTGAAACTTTTCATTAGTGCAGGCATTATTACTTGCAAATTATAGCAAAAAAATAAGCAGTAAGTTAGCTCATTTTTATACAAATTAAATCACTTCACGTAAAGTTCTCCTTCAATAAATAGTACATCTAAAAAGTTGGGAAACAAATTTAATGTCACTTCTTGATATAAAAATTATTGATTTTACCTTATAAGAGTGTCGCCTCAGGATAAAACGGTGTGGTCCCAGTCTAATTTGAATTTATTCTGTCACTAAAAGTTTCATATGTATGAATCAGACTCCCAATAGATATACTCAAGACTGTATAATACATACGCCACCAGCGTACAGGATTTAAATAAAAAAAGTTAGAATTCAGAGACTGTAATAAAACTCAACGTAAGTAGGGATGACAATTGTACCCGCAAACTTGCCTAAACCCGCCCGCTGCGGGTAATTTTACCCGTTGCGGGTGGGTTTGGTAGTGACCTTAAATCCGATGGATACCCGCATGGATATCCGTCAAACCCGCAATATTTTTTTCTAAATATTTTTAATTTAATTTTAATTAAAAAATTTTAATTTAAAACATGTATAAAGAAAATTATGCAATTATTCAAAATGTATTTTAACTTCAATACAGTATAATATCTATTATACATTACAATATACAAATTTATAATCATCTATATTTTTTTTCTTGATATACTTGTTACTTGTAGATGCAGATTTTTCTATATAAAGTAGGAAATAGCAAATTCTCCGAAGATGAAGATATTGTTGATGAGGTAAAGAATTAAGTTTCCTTAACTTAATTCATAGATTGTTATATACCTATTATAATTTTGTATGTATTATTTTTTATTTAACTTAATACATGGATTATTTCATTAATATAATTTTTTTCTCCGAATTAGTATTTGAAAATAATAATATTAATTATTATTATAGGCATCGTGTTGGATGGGTGCTTGTTGCGGTGAATGAAATGAAGTATCTTCTCTTGGAGTTTGTTTTAAATGATTATATGAAATGTAATTGTTATTTTTAGATACTAATTTGTATTTTTTAAATGAATTTGTATAACTTATACTTAAATTTGAGAATGTATTGGATTGATGTTGAAATTCTAATTTTTCATTTGCATTAGTTAAATGTAAAATTGAGTATGTTATGTAGAAATTGAGGTTATTATTATAAATTTATATATTAAATATTGGTGATTTTAAATGTAAAAACCCACAAAAAATCCGCTAGGTACCATTGCGGGTTTGGTAAGTGTCAAAACCCGATGCGGATGGGTTTTCTTAAAAAAATTAAAACCCGCTGCGGGTTGCGGATAGATTTGATAATTTAAATTTTATGCGGGTTTGAGTTTGGTAATGGTAAACTCACTGCGAGCGGTGCCCATTGCCATCCCTAAACGTAAGAGCCTCCATTATTATTGGTGGCTCATAAAATTATGTATGTCATTTTCGAGTTCTCATTCGCAGCTAGCCAATTTAAATGGCAATAGAAAAATTATAATGCCTCGGAGTACAACTAATAATGGTCCCAGTCTAATTTGCGGACTGCATTAACTTTTGCCGGGGAACTGATGGAGTCCACACGGTTTCCAACTAATGATGGAGCCTCCATTATTATTTTGTGGACTTTTTGGGATTGAGTATGTTGACGTCAAATCCATTTGCAGAGGTACGGAAGTTCAACTAATAAGTAATCTAATTTCTGGAGGTATATGTCCTGTAAGTTGATTCCTTTCCCCCTAAAAAATGAGTTTCGTTAGACCATTTAATTTTCAAAGTTCTTTTGGAATCTCACCCAAGTATATGATTTAAAAAAACCTAAACCTATTGAGATTTACATTAGTTATGCAGTGGGCAGTGTTTAGTCCATTATTTATAAAGTTAACATCTACAAGTCTAATTTTATTAGATTATGAACTTCCATATATATATATAGAGAGAGAGAGAGAGAGTCAAATTTACCGTTCTCTTATTTATACTTGGTAATCATTCAGCAAGGTGTTCTTTGTTAATTAGAAAAAGGAAAGGAAATTAAGAGTAATGTTATCATCATCATTATCCATTTTCATTTTAATGCTCACAAAAACCTTGGATAAGAAACAGTTCATTTACCATTAGACAATTGATATTGGAGGCATATTTCACAAAGATACAGGTGTTGGAACGAGAGAAACCTTAACCATATTTTCTCAACATTAGCTATGGCTATCAAAAGAGGAAAAGAAAGGGAGTGATTTGATTTTGGTAGATGGGTTGGCAGGCAAACTTGTAATGATAAAAACAATCAAATAATTGAAGAAAAAGCAAAAAGCAAAAAAGGTCTTAAAGGGCTATCTCCTTTGAAATTTCTGAAGCTCGACCGGAAATATCAGGGGCAAGGGGATCCATATCATATGAGTGCAAAAGTGCTAAATAAGTGGGAAGTAGGGAACCACCACTGCACCTGGTGAGTGCACAATTGTTGTTCATGCAAATGATGATGATTAGCGTGCCGTGAATTGCATAATTCTTGCACAACATCGTACACTAAAATTGCGTAGACTTTATGTAGAGGCACATAAGTTCAACTAATAAGTAAGCTAATTTGCGGGGGTAGATGTCCTGTAAGTTGATTCCTTTCAAAAAATTATTTTCGTTCGATAATTTAACCTTCAAAGTTCTTATGGAGCCTCCCAAGTATATGATTTAATAAACCCTAAACCTGTTTTAAATTTACATCAACCTAAGGAAATTCACATAATAAGTCACCATCGAAGATAGTTATAGCAAATTTTTGTTTTATCAGCAGGGCTGAGCTCCCTCGATTACCTCATCTGCTCCCAAAGGATTGCAAGACAAATGAACTAGCAACTGGAAGCAACCACGTATCGACAAGACCAAAATTTTTATTAGAGTTTCTTGTCTTTTAATTCTTTCAACACAGCATAAAAAACTAGGGTTCTTGTTTGGGGTAAATTTGGAAGGATATTTTGTGACCAATAAATGGAGGACAGTGGACAATTACAAGGTAAAAATGGGCATAATATTTGGAGCAATTAAAGACGCCATTTAGAAGAATTTAGTACATTGGATGGTTTTGAAAATCCATACTCAATGTTGTACACTTCAAGGTATTTATAAGAAAGAATAAACTTAATAAAAAAATTTCTTATAATCTTTTCCCAAGATGTGACATATAGCCCTAAAAACATATTCTTTTTTTGACTTAAGCATGACTTCTAACCCTAAATTTTATGAATTCTCTTTAACATTGGCCTCCACTATATAAATATCTTATTCACCCATATTTGTGGGCTCTCCGCTCTCTCTCTCTATCTTTTAGATCATCACAAACTTCTCCATTTTTAGGAGGCCATTTTTCATTTTCCACCCCATTATCTTCTCTACCATATCATCTATCACTCTTCAAATCTTTAGTCACCATCTTTATCTTTATGAACACCAATCTATATATAGATATCTACCTATATAGCTTGTGCTATTCATCTTAAAATTTCGTGTAATCTCTCATTTATATAGTGGATTAGTAACGACTTGCCGTTATGGACATCAGTCGAAGACCAAATCAAGCATTGCGTGCTCTTTATATTTACGCTTATTTTACTATATTTTCAATTTGAGGTTGAGATTATATTTTAGGTATGAGCTTATTTGAGCTACTCCAGTTATGCTAAGTATTTTGTGAGACCATATGAATTATCCACCAAGCACACTTGAGTCACTTGCCCCAACCATCAGAAAACATATTTAAATACAAATTTAGCACAAGTTTCCCTCAAATATAAATTTATTTATTTGAATCAGATTTAAGTTGGATCCAGTGAGAACCACTCAATTAATTCGAATCGGATCCTAGTGGAAATTTGGTGAAAAAATTAAAGACAAACCGAAGTGGATTGAAATTGGAAAGGTTTTCAAACCTTATAATTGATGAAGTTGAGCATACAAGCATATCTGGAGTCAAAATTATGGAACCCACACGTTCAAAAGCAATTAATGAGTAGTTAATAAGTCAATGCCTGAGCAAGACCTCGAAGGTAGAGAAGAATTTTCCCTTCTCGCTGTGCCAAAAGTCTTCAAAGATGTCTAGGCTATAAAGATTACCCAAATAAAGTCCACTTGTTGCAGTGTTGTCAGATCAATCTTTGTATTAATTGCCTCTTCTTGTAACCACAATTGATGTCCATGAAAACTCATCCTAGAAAATAGAAAAATTTCAGAATTAATTGAAAAATTAAAGGTAAAATAAATATACGTATACTAATATCAGTTTGGATGTGTTTTAAAAGATCAGGAGAATTTTGATTAGTTTAGTCAAATAAGAGTGTGGTTTCCCTCTGTTTCCCCTTGTTAATGCTGTTCTCTTGCTTATTCGACTAATGAAAGTGATGGATTCAGTCATATATATCTATATTTTCTTTTATTTTTTAGCATCAAGAAATAGAAAATTTGACTGTATCTATGTGAGAGGGCAAAGTATAACGTCACATATACGAGCCTTTTTCTTGAAGTGATTTTTCTTAATCTTCGATCTGTTTGTCTTCTTAAGTTTCTTCAATTTGAGCAATAAACGTTCTGTATGTTGTTGACTAGTGGATCAAATTAATTCCTATTTTCACGATGTGAAACTTGAATATTGTTTTGTGAAACACTCGTTAATTTATTGCCAACTTGACAAAATTTTGCAATGAACTAGGCATGTTCTGCAAATTACGCGTGCTTGTGGTTCTAGGCCATTTTGTTGATTCGATCTTTTCGAGCCAATGAAGCATCATAAATCACTATTGAACTTAATTTTATCTTTTCAATCTATTAAATTATCTGGTATTTAAAGATCATAATGGGCACCGATTAATCCAGATTTGAGTTGGTTTGGCCTCTTAGGACGGCAAAATTCTTCCAACAAGTATTTAACGCAGCTGCATTTTCAAATCTCGAATCGAGGATCTTGGTTGAGATAGAATAGCCTCATGCCAACTGATCTATGGGCTTATTGGCGACTTAATTTGTTAATGACAAGCACCATTGACCCAAGAAATTAATTATTCACATGTTTTAGTTGCCATATTACTGTAGAGTTGGTGGCTCACAGAGGCTCCCAAATGTAGTTAATTTGCCATACGAAGTTTGCAAATGAAGTTGTGCAGCAAACATAGGATTAATTTAGGTATTTAGTTTTGTAACCTATATAATCTAACATTTTGAATTGAAACCCAATAATTTTTCAATACTCATATGTGTAAATAACATCAAACTTGATAGCCAATAAATTCCATGAGATATCATGTCACAAATACATTTTGCTAGTTTCATGAAAGTCAATGATCGTATTAATAAAATAGTAACAATAAATCATTCACAAATATGTAGCATTTTACTAAAAAATTATTGAAGTTAAAATATTCAAATAAAATTTATGTTAAAGGCGCCATAGTGGTCAAATATGGTCAAAAGACCTTACTAAGTCACCAAAAAAAAATTAATGAGGATTTTAATTGGTTAATTGTCTAAATTTCTTCTTTATTTGATATTACAAATTTTATTTTGAAGTAATCAAGTTATTTTTTGAAATAGACTTTTTAAAAAAAAAAATGTTTTAGAGTTTTGAACATTTTGGACAAATTTTATTAATTGGAGTAAAGTTAGACACCAAAACATGAGATTGCAAATTCAACTGGTAAAAATAATTTCCTAAATATTCTAGACAATTTTTTTAAAATTTCTCATTAAGAAAGGTCATCTGAGATTTTTTTAAGCATTTATATATAAATTACTTTCAGAAATATTCTCGTATTTATATAAAAAAATTATTGAAAATACTCTTTTCTAATTATCATTTGTGTCATATGTGAAACACAAAATTATCAAGAATATGTTTGTCTTTATATATTAAAAAATTATTAATAAAGTAATACAGTTACTTATTTGGTCAAATATCCAAATTCTTGAAGTTATTTATTTATTTATTTTTTAAAAAACGAAATGAGTGCTGAATGATGACTTACAAACCATGAAGGTATAAATGATGATTGTAGATTCGTGTGGATGTGTTGAAAATTAATCCTTCTATCAAGTTTCGCAGCAGTGATTTTTCATGTTTCCATTAATTTTATCCGTTGGATTTCAGCCGACAAATCCAACGAATAATAGCCGCGGGCTGTAACTTTAGCCGCTGCCCAGATTTAAAACGATATTATTAGTCTGTGGTGATGGGTTGAATAATTCTCTAATTCGCAATGCTAACATTCACATCACCTTTTCAAAAACAAATTCACATCCCAAAATGGTAGTGGTCCATGTCTAAAATTGGAAGGACAAATTATGCCATTACTGAAAATCAAGTATGAGTTGGTTAACTGTACATATATGCTTAATTGAAAGACAGAGGCCAAAAATAATTGCAGAATAGATTTATTACCATGGCTAGTTTGCTTGACGTCCCTGGATTTAATTGGCACACTTAAATTTGACGAATAAAAATCAGGAAGAATGATATATATTCCTAATATTTCTCATTTTTTCACCTAAATCTTGTATGTTTTTCAATTATTACTCATTTCATCTGTGACCAGTAAATATTTTTTTAGTCCCTATCGTTAAAGTCAATTATTTAGTTACTTTCTATATTTTAAAAATTACTCAAAAGCTTCTTGTTGTCAATTTGTTTCTATTATATCTACTTATTAATTTATTTTTTACTTTTCACATTTTCATATTTATAATTCACATGCTCAAAATTTGTAATTTACAAATTATAAAAACAACGATGACCATTAATTGATGAGGGATAGAATACATTTTAAATTCAACTACAAAAGATTATTAAATTTGTAATTTAACTGTTAAAAGAATCATGAATTCAATTCTTGTTTCGGAAGTAAACTTGGTTTGAAACTCGTCTTTCAATCCCACACTCAGTTTCTCATGGAATATAGTGAATTATTCCTGAAAGATAGCGAAAGCATGCAATATTAAAGGCTGCGCGTGGTAGATTTGATACCACTTGTTTGTGGACTAGACGAACTTTTTTAATAATATTTTTCATATAAACTTGAGAGAAACATCACTTAACAATAATCAACTTTAGATCTTGCATGCGTTCAACACTCAACAGATACTTAGGTAATGAAGCAGATAATTAATTGCAATATTTTATTTAGCCACATAATCCAAATGTCTCACGTGCAAATCACGTGACATGCTTTGCCTTCCCCAACCTCTTCCCCTATCAAGAGCTTATCCAAAATAAGATATTGAACAAAGAGTAATAACAAGAATCAGCAAGTAATTGTGTAATTAAAGGCTTAAATATTATTGATTCACTGTGCAGATTTATACCCATCTACAAAGCAAGTAAAAGGAAATAATTAAAATGATCCTAAATTAAAGGAATTAGATATACAACAGATTGTTAGCCTTGACAGAGAGTTGATGGATGCTGTGGTGGAGATGATTGCTTTGAATCAAGGATTTGATAGAGGTGGATGAGATACTTTCCTAATAAGTAAGCAAATGTATATATATATCACTTCACGAAAAATAAATAAATAAATAAAGAGAAAATGGAAGAGAAAATTCACAGAGCTCGTGTCTTGATAGTTTCATATCCAAGCGAAGGTCACATAAACCCCATTTTCCAATTTGCCAAACGATTAACTTCTAAGGTCTCAAAATCACTTTATCCATAACAAACTTCATTTACAAATCCACAAAACCACTACGCCCTCCGATTCAATTCAAATCGACCCCATATCAGACGACAATGATGATGACGGCTTCGCGGAAGCAGAAAGCATCTATGCTTATTTCCAAAACATGTGTAGTGATTTAGATGCCTTGTAATTAAGCCGAATGGCAACTAACCACTGCCCAAGGATCTTGTCAAGACCTGATCAAGATGCAATATTAACCAGCAACTGATATGTATCTTCAATGACGATGCAACACAACAATTCTTGACTGATAATGATTCGAAACAACGATTAACAAGATTAAGAAAAACAAAACACACACTCACAAAAACAAGTTTTAACGTGGTTCAATTGTGCAAGAATGCACAATCTACATCCACGGGAGAAGCTACTGAAAACGCTTTATTAATGAATCAAGGTGGTTTTGACACAGCTTATACAGGGAAAGATACAAGGAACAAGATAACTCTCTCTCTCTATTTCTTCTTCCTCTCTAGAAAGCTCACGAAATCAATTGCCAATTTGCTTCAACAATCAGCCTTTTATGCAGCTGATAAGAAAACCCAGATTGCACTAGATTGTAACACGTGTGTAACGGCCTTTAACTGATTTGATTCTCAGTTCACATGCCTGGCCACGTGAGTCACTTAAACCTTGCCAAAACGACTGAAGCCAGCGTCGTTTGTTCAAGCTCAAAACGTCCCGTGCCATCCCGTGACAAGTAAGTGAAAACACTTACTCAAGACGCCGCCGTATCAAGTGCATAAGTTTTGAATTCAATGCACTTTAGTCCACACTACTCCACCTTGAATCAAAACTCCTTTTCCAGACTCCTTCTCCATCCTTAAGCAATCTTAATGACTGCTCAAGCCAGCTAAGTTCAAACACATGCTGAACTTAGTTGTAGGAACCACTTTAGTAAGAATATTAGTTGGATTCTCATCTGTATACACCTCGGACATCTTCATAGCTCCTTTAGACACCTCATTTTTGATGAAATGCAATTTGATGTCTATATGTTTAGTTTTTTTCATGATGTACAGGATTCTTGCACAAGTGAATGGCACTGGAGCTATCACAGTAAATTGTCACAGACCTTTGCTTCATTCCCAACTGACTAAATAACCTATGTAACCACAGAGCTTCTTTCACGGCTTTAGTAGCAGTTGTATACTCAGCCTCTGTGGTTGAGAGTGCAACCAGATGCTGCAGGCCTGTTTTCTAGTTAATAAGGCATCCATTGTACATGAACATATAGCCCGTTAATGACCTCCTTATGTCCAAGTCTCCTGCATAATCTGAGTCTACAAAACCCAGCAAGCCATCACTTCTCTCTTTTGATCTGCCATACACTAAGCCATAGCCTAAGGTACCATTTATGTACCTTATGATCCACTTGATAGCCTTTCAATGTTCCCTTTCTAGTGCAACTATATATCTGCTAACTACACTCATGGCATGAGATATGTCTGGTCTTGTCAATACCATGGCATACATTAAGCATCCCACAACATTTGCATATGGCACATTTTCCATGTCAAGCCTTTCTTCATCTGTTTTGGGACTTAATAGATTGCGTAGTCTGAAATGAGCAGTTAAAGGAGTTTGTATAGGCCATGAGTCCAGCATCTTATACGTCTCTAGAACTCGAGTCAAATGCTTCTCTTGAGTAAGAAATATTTCTCCTTTCGTTATGTTCCTTTTAATTTCAACACCTAAAATTTTCTTGACAGACCCCAAGTCCCTCATATTAAATTCAGATTTCAGCATCAGCTTCAATTCTTCTATTTCATCTCTCTTTTTGCTAGCTATCAACATGTCATCTAAATACAAAAGAAAATATATGTAGAGTTTATCTTTTCAATAGCTTGAAATACACACAACAATCATAGTTGCATCTCCTGAAACCATTAGTTACCATGAACTCATCAAACCTGAGATACCATTGCTTTGGTGATTGTTTTAAACCATAGAGTGATTTCTTAAGCAAGCATACATGTTTTAGCGGCTTCATGGGATTCACATACCCTTCAGGCTGAGTCATGTATATCTCTTCTTGAAGTCTTCCATGCAAAAATGCAGTCTTGACATCAAATTGATCAAGCTCCATGTCTTGAACTGCAGTTAATGCTAAAAGCACTCTTATTGATGCATGTCTGACTATTGGAGAGAAAACTTCCTTGAAATCAATTCCTTCCTTCTGTGTATACCCTTTTGCCATCAGCCTTGCTTTGAATCTTCTTGGCTCAGAACCTGTTAGTCCTTCTCTTACCCTAAAAATCCATTTGCAGCCCATAATTCTTTTGTTTTCAGGTCTTTTTACAAGTTCCCATGTGTTGTTGCTTTGAATCTTCTTGGCTCAGAACCTATCAGCCCTTCTTTTACCCTGAAAATCCATCTGTAGCCCACAATTCTTTTGTTTCTGAGTCTTTTTACAAGTTCCCATGTGTTGTTTTTATACAGAGATGTCATTTCTTCACTCATGGCTTCTTGTCATTCATTATTGAAGTTACTTTGAACTGCCTCTTTAAAACTTTTAGGTTCATTATCATCAATCTCATGAGTAGCTGCTAGTGCATATGTAATAAGATCTGCATATCCATACCTTTTTGTTGGTCTAATTTGCGTCTTAGATCTGTATCTAGTTAACTGATAATCTTGCTCATGTGCTTGTGATTCTTGTTCATGTTGTGAGGTATCTGAGTCTCCTACACTATCAACAACATCACCTGAATCTGCAGCTTCAAGTGGTTCATTATGGCTTGGTAACTCCACCTCAAAATGTTGTTGTGCAGTAACTTCTGAATCACCCTTTGTTGGTTTTTGTGGAGATTTCTGGTTTATTAGTTCTCCTTTATCAAAGACCACATTTCTGCTTATGATACATCTTGGTGGTTTTAAATCTGTTCACCAGATTTTGTAACCCTTGACCCCTTCTGGATACCCTATGAAAAAAAACCTTTTAAAGCCCTAGGTACTAACTTTCCTTGGCTTGTATGAACATAGGCTGGACAACTAAATGCTCTCAGGTTTTCATAATTTGTAAGTTACCAAATAGCATGCAGTCAGTAATGTCTCTACCCACAAAGTCTTAGGAAGATTGGTTGTTGCCAACATGCTCCTCACTTTGTTCATGAGAGTTCTATTTATCCTCGCAGCCAAGCCATTTTGCTGAGGAGTCATTCTCATAGTCTTGTGTCTTACAATCCCTTCCTTTGTGCAGAAAGCATCAAATCTTTGATTACAGAACTCTAAACCATTAGCTGTTTTGAGTTTTTTTAACCTTCTTTCAGCATTGATTCTCCACCAAGTTCTTCCACTCAATGAATTTTTCAAAAACTTGGTCCTTGCTCTTGAGGATATACACCCATACCCTCCTTGAGTAATCATCAATGATAGCTAAGAAGTAACTACTGCCTCCTAGAGATACATGTTGTGCAGGCCCCCACAAATCATAATGGATGTATTCTAATTTATCCTTGGATTTATGAGTTGACCTATTGAAACTTGCTATGGCTGTCTTCCCCCTCACAAAACTCCAAGCCTCCAATCTTATTAGTTCCAAAGACACCTTGTTTATTAAATTCTTTCAGCCCCTTTTCTCTAATGTGTCATAACCTTAGATGCCATAGTTTAGCACTATCAATGTTGGCATTTGTTGAGATACCAACTTCACCAATGACAGTTTCCCCATCTAAGACAAAAACTCCATTTTTCCTTAAACCCTGCATAATGGTTTCAGTGCCCTTGATTATCACTATTTTCCCATATTCAATCCTAACACTATATCCCATTTGGTCGAGCATACCCAAAGAAATCATATTTCTTTTGAGATCAGGAACAAACCTAACATATTTTAGCTCCCTTATGGTCGCATCATAAAGTTTAAGTCTTATATTTCCAATTCCTATAATCTTACACACAACATTGTTTCCCATCATTATTCTACCCTCATCAAAATCATGAAATTCAGTAAAGTAACCCTTAACAGGACATATATGAAAAGTGCAGCCTAAATCAAGAACCCATTTACTTTTGTCTTTGCTTTCTATTACTATACAGACACCAGCAGACTCATATCTTTTTTCTTCCACCATAACTGCATCCTTATTCTAATAATTTTTCTTGAACTTTTTCTCGGGACAATCCTTCTTGAAATGTCCTTCCTTGTGGTACTGAAAACACCTCAGATTTTTTTATCTTATTTTTATTTTTACTCAGCTTTTGCTTTAACAGTCAAGCCTTCACCCGAACCATTAGCCATGGAATCTTGTTTCCCTTGCAGTTCTTTAGTGTTAAGTAGATATTTAACCTCATCCAGAGACAATGTCTGCCTTCCATACATCAAGGCATCAATAAAGTGCTCATAGGATTTAGGTAGATTGCTAATCAGTAGTATGGCTTTATCCTCATCATTTAATGAATTATGAATGGTTTCTAGAGTATCACATACTTTGTTAAACTCTTCAAGATAATCATCAAGTGATGAGCATTCTGCCATCTTGAGTGTGAACATTCTTTTCTTAATGTACAATCTGTTGGCAAGTGACTTCTTAATGTATATGCTCTCTAATTTTGCCCACAAAGCAGCAACAGTAGGCTCTTTTGCTACTTCTCTTATCACTAAATCCGCAAGACTCAAAATGATGGTCCCCTTGGCCTTCTTATCAATTTATGCCATATCTTCTGGAGTATTTCAAGAAGACCCTACCTTTCTATCTTTCATGATTACTGGTGAAAGGGCATCTCCAAGGCCTTGAGTTATCAACAAGGCCTCTATTTTTAATTTCCAAAGATTAAAGTCATTTTTTCCCTTGAAGTTTTCCAGATCAATCTTAGTAGCAGCCATACTTGGATCTTGAACTAAGAAAATTAGCTCTGATACCACATGTAGTGATTTAGATGCCTTGTAAGCCGAAAGGCGACTAATCACTACCCAAGGATCTTGTCAAGACCTATTTAAGATGCAATATTAACCAACAACTGATTTGTATCTAAAATGACGATGCAAGACAACAATTCTTGATTGATAATGATTCGGAACAATGATTAACAAGATTAAGAAAAACAAAACACACACTCACAGAAACAAGTTTTAACGTGGTTCAATTGTCCAAGAATGCACAATCTACATCCACGGGAGAAGCCACTGAAAACACTTTATTAATGAATCAAGGTGGTTTTGACACAGCGTATACAGGGAAAGATACAAGGAACAAGATAACTCTCTCTCTCTCTTTCTTCTTCCTCTCTAGAAAGCTCACGAAATCAATTGCCAATCTGCTTCAACAATCAACCTTTTATGCAGCTAATAAGAAACCCAGATTGCACCAGATTGTAACACGTGTGTAACATCTTTTTAACTGATTTGATTCTCAGTTCACATGTCTGGCCAGGTGAGTCACTTAAACCTTGCCAAAGATAACTGAAGCCAGCGTCGTTTGTTCAAGCTCAAAACGTCACATGGCATCCCCTGACAAGTAAGTGAAAACGCTTACTCAAGACACCGCCGTATCAAGTGCATAAGTTTTGAATTCAATGCACTTCTGTCCAATGCTCGCAATTGGTCTAACGGTTCCATCTTTCTACCTAGACAATAGAATCCTAAACAGCAATGATTATGATCTCAGTCGCTTTACATTAGACAAATCCATCAGCACAATTGGCTCAACCAAAAGCCCGAAAGATCTGTCATTTATGTACCTTTCATAGGCATGGCTTGTTTAGGCAATAAACAAGTGAAAGAACTTGTGTGGGACTTGAAGAAAAGTTCTTTTTATTTATTATGGATAATAAGAGATTATAAGGAAACAAACAAGCTCCTAAAAGGGTTTGTTGATAAGATTGGAGATAAGGGCTTGATTATGAATTGGAGCCCTCAGCTAGAAGTGCTTTCAAATAAAGATGCAAGATGTCAATTTAGAACTCCAAAACTTTTAGTTTTTAAGACTTTCTATTTTAATTAAAGTCAATTATGGTATGTGTCTTGATCTTCTATTTCTATTATAATTGTGATTTAATTTTCCCTTTTAAGTTAACTTGGGGATGTAGGTTTATTTTGTTATAAATAGAAAGGTCTTGTTATTATTTTTTATAACTTCAATATTTAATAAAACCCCTCTTTTATAATTCCCTCTAAATTATCTATCAAAATCTCTCTTGTAGAATCGGTTAGATTAGAGCATCATCTAATCTCGCTATAAGCGTTATTAAAAATCTCATTGAGTCGTTTGAATTAGAACGAGATTTAGTAACGCTTCGATTAAAGTGTAACTTAATTGCGTTGGCTTGGTCCAGTACTAGAATGATATCTAATGGTTTCTACCATATCAATTATGCTTCCATTACGCCCGCTTCATCAGTTGGTATCAGAGCAATCTGTGGGAATTGTACAGCTTTCTTGGCCATCATATTCGTCCACCACAAATCACTTAAATCGTCCATCACCCTTCATTCCAAAAACAAAAAAAAATTGAAAATCACAAAATTTTTAAACCCTAACCGCCACAACCACCACCTACTGCCAACCGCCATCGCCATTCAGCCAACCACTACCATTGCTACCACCACCTACTGCCAACCGCCATCACCATTCAGCCAACCAACACCATCGCTAAACTCGCTAACCTCCACTAACCAAAGCCCTACCACCCATTGTCTTTAACCACCACCAGAGCCATGCAAAACACCAAATTCTTAAGCTTCCACCTATTACCACCACCATCTCTGCCCACCGCCACTGTCATTCAACTCATCATTAGAATCATGGTCAGTTGTTGACTAAAACCCAACCGTCCATAGCCCTTGAATAGCCGCGCAACCACCACGCAAGCAACCCAAACTCGTGAGCACTCCACCAGCCGCTGCTAGCCACTCTTATCATCAACCACTACCACTACAAGAATCCTCAGCCTCCATCGACCATCTCTGTCACCAAACAACCATAAACTGCCACAAATCACAACCAGATCACCATAAGCTGCCATTACTTCAAGTCAATTTTCTGGCCAAAATGCCGCGAATCTGGCCGATCCACGGCCACTATCATATTCCTTACAACCAAATCTTCCAAATCCGGCTCTCTTTGGATCCAATCATGGCCACCAGCAATCGACCACACCAAACCTGAAAGTTTAGTCTTATTTACATTTTTGCCATCAATTTTATATTTGTAATTGAAATATTCAAAGGGCATCATGTTTTGGAAGCTTAATGAAAATTACAGTCCTAAATATTTTCTTTCATGGTTGGATAAGGTTGATCAGGAATATATTATTAGATTGTCGAGGTATGATTGAGTACACTTTGGAGTCGATTTTCTATTAACATGAAGTGCTTTAGAATGGTGGACCAAAGTGCAAAAGCATAGATTACTTTTCAAAGGTTTTTCAAAATTACTTCATGGACTCATATGAAGCAAATGTTAAGATCGAGATTCATTCCTCTTGATTGTTGTTTGGTATGACAAGGTATGAAATCAATTTCTAAATATGCTTATGAATTTGAACAATTTGATAGATGCAAATATTATTATGAATTTAAAGAGGATACAGTTACAAGATCTGTAAGAGGGCTCAGTTTATATATTAAAGACAAGATGCCTACATACACTATATACACCTTGCAGCATGTAATTCTTTTATTGATGCAAATTGAATCGCAAGTTGTATCGCAAATTAGAAAGGAAATAAGCCAAGCATTGAAGCAATTAAGACAACCTTATCCTCGATACCAATTTGAGATCCTTAGTCCTATCACAAGCCAATAGCTTGAAGTGAAAGACATACAAATAAAAGAAGTTTGTGCCTCTCCATCTATTGAAGATGTGCCAAATGTTGTAGAAGAAAAGGTACAATTCATTATTGATTTAAAGTTTCAATTTGACAATTTGTACGAGAATGTGCACAATGTTTCATTGGAGGACAAGACAAATGTAAAAGATGATGAGGTTATTGATCTATCTAAATTTTTTTTAAAAAGACGAATAACCTCATTTTGATTTGAGTATTGAGCCTAATAATATGGTCAAGGTTGTGCAGTAAAATCAAATTAAAGAAGATGAAATGATCAAAATGGTTCTATCTCTTCACATTAAAGATAAAAAAGTTGTGCTTGAAAGAGATTTAATTGAAAAGGTAAAATTCATTGGAAAGCGAATTGATCGACAATTAGGGAAGGAAAAAAGTTATTTGACCGTTGTTTGTTCTTGAAAGTCTTCATCACTTTCAAGAATGTATAAGCTAAGGAAATTGGTGAAGTATGGTTTTGAGAAAGATTGATGAGAAAAATAATAAGTTTGAATTACAAGATGATTTGGTCTTACACTACAAGTTTCACCCTCCTGAATATATTCAGACTCAAGGATGAGTTTCTTTTAGGAGGGGGAGAATGATGTAGGATGTTAATTTAAGATTCTAGAATTTGGTTTATGACTTTCTATTTCAATTAGAGTCAATTCTGGTATCTGTCTTAGTCTTCTATTTCTATTATAATTGTGATTTAGTTTTTCTTTTCAAGTTAACTTAGGGAAGTAGGTTTATTCTATTATTAATAGAAAGGTCTTGTTATTGTATTCATAACTTCAGATTCAATTATTTAATAAAACCCCTCTTTTATAATTTCCTCTTAGATTATCTATCAAAATTTCTCTTATAGAATCGTTTGAATTAAAGCATCATCTAATCTTATTTTTAGCGTTATTAAAAATCTCATTGAATCATTTGGGTTAGAATAAAATCCAATTACATTTCAATTAGAGTGTAACCTAATTACATTGGCTTTGTCCAGTACTAGAATGATATTTAGTGTTTCCTACCATATCAATTCCGCTTCCGCTACGCTCGCTTTATCACTTGTTTAGGCAATAAACAAGTGGAAGAACTTGTGTGGGGCTTGAAAAAAAGTTGTTTTTATTTCTTGTGGGTAATAAGAGATTTTGATGAAACAAACAAGCTCCCAAAAGGTTTGTTGATAAGATTGGAGATAAGGGCTTGATTGTGAATTGGAGCCCTTAGCTAGAAGTGCTTTCAAATAAAACAATAGGTTGCTTTTTCACGCACGCTGGCTAGAATAAGCACGGAATTTATACAAATGAAGAGCTAAACATAATTAACATGAATAATATATTTTGCAGTTCAAAATAAGGGTCTAATTAGAATTGCCTTTGATAGTCTCAAAACTGAATTTAAAAAGTTAAAAGTTAATTTTGTTGTTTGATTAATTTTTTTAAAAATCACTCTAGTAAAATCATCTCATCCGACAATAGATTTTAAAAGATAGGAAATGAGTAGTTTTTTAAAATCAGATTTTGAGAATCACTTATAAGATCTCGAGTGTGTGTGATTCTCTAACACTTTCTCAAGAACTTGTATCTTCAATAAGCTCAGATAGTGAAATTCTTCTTCTCCTTCACAGTGGATGTAGGCTCACTCTGTGGCCGAACCACTATAAATCATTGGTGTCAAGTGTGTGTGTATCTTGTCTCTATTTTTCTTTGAGTTTCTTGTTTGAGTTACAATTAATTCATCAGCCATTAAAGCTAAGTATATTCTGGAATCTTGAGTTTATAAAGGTGGATCTTGGGGAATCTAAATCAGTGCTTAATATGGTTAAGTTTCAACAGAATCGATCCAAAGCAAAAAGGTCAAAGGATTGTCTTGAGGCTAACGGCTCTCTTTAAATTTTGAAAATAAAAAGTTAAAAAACCAAGTTTGTTGTACATAAAGCATAATGCAGGGGAGCCAAATAGAATATGCCAAAAAAAGCATATGCCTTGCTCAAGGCCTTATTGCTCAGATTTTGAGTACTCAAAATAGCTTACAAAAGCAATTAGTTGAGAGGTGAACGAGTCAATGCCTGATCAAGACCTTTAACGTAGGGAAGAATTTTCCCTTGTTACTAAGGCAAAAGTCTTTGAAGTATCTAGGATATTAAGATTACCCAAATAAAATGTTCATTTGTTGCAGTACTGTCAGATCAATCTTTGTATTGATTGTCTTTTCTTGTAGCCACAATGAATCTTCGTGAAGAGTCATCCCAGAAAATAGAACAAATTAACATTCGTGATCAAGATTAATGGACAAATTGACAAAATAATGCTTCTTTGGATCCAAACTATGAGAAAACAAACCTTTTTACTGGCCATTTGTTTCCCCAAAAATTATGCAGAGAAAGAAACGGAAAGTAGACTATTAATTAATTGCCCTTCAACAAACAGACACGGTCTCAGTGACTCTAAAGTCTACATAGTTTGGGTTTGGCTTTTCAATACCCCTAAGTTTTCCATCACAAATATGGCCTTTGATTAAGATATTAAAATGGATGAGACAGAGAGACTTTTATTTTGTTTTCAAAACTTTACATCCACTTCTCAAGTGCTGATGGTGAATAGGGCCGGCTTTAGAGTCCGAGGGGCCTTAAGCGAAATTTTCTTATGAGGCCTCTATTTATTTTGCAATTTCAATACTCAAAGACATATAAAAAGAATTAAAAATTATTTCATCTTTAATTTTTGAATTTCAATAATAATAAAAAAAGATCAAAAATTTTAAAAATAAAACCTAAAAAATAGTCAAGAATATATATTTTAACCGTTAAAAACAAACAGAAAAATAAATAAAAATAATATTTTTTTCAAATAGAATATTTAAAATGATAGAGTACAAAATTTTGAAATGATGAATTGATGTTCAAAAACAAAAATGGACTTTATATTTTAAGAAACTAATTATTTTACATGAACCAATGAATATAATAATTTTCTTTGTAGAGAAAAGAACAAGAAATTTTTTTCATTTACTAATTCTTGAGATTACAAGGTTTTTAATAGAAATTAAAAGAAATATTAAAAATCAAAGATTCTAACATTGAATAATTAAAAAGGTAAATAATTTTTTGGAAATAATAATAATGAATCAACTAATGGTTAAATAATATTATTAATTATATTTCTTTAAAATTAAAGTTTCCAAAAATAGATTTTTTTTATCAAAAATAACTCTTAATTTCTTAAAATACATATTAAAAAAAATTATTAATTAGAGAATTATTAAGGAAATATTCAAAAAATGAGACCTTCTTAAAATATGAGGTCTTAGGCGACTGCCTTATTCGCCTATACCTAAAGCCACTCCTGATGGTGAATCAACAATGCAGGCGTAAAACGACAGTGTTTTGCATATTGAAGTTTTGCGTTTTAATCGTTTAAGTCCAGGGCAAATTTGGTTTTGTCGCCGATGGGTTCTCGCATGTGACACACACGTGAGTCACTTGCTCTGACCATGTCAAACTTTTGTTAAGTTTGTTAGAAAAAGAGGGAACGCTCTGGTATCAGTTTGTCGGCTTAAAAACACCAGCTATTAAAGGCTGGTTTTTGGCATTACTTCAAGGATAGATTTGTGAATTTAGAAAGAGGTTTCTTCTTGTAAATTGTTCTCTGTAAGTTTTTTAACAACAAAGAAATTGACTTATTTCTTGGTTGGAATTAAGCAACTTGGTGGCTGAACTATCAAAATCTGTGTGTTCATCTTTTTATTTGATCTGTTTCTTTGATTCTTATTACTCTTGCTTCAGTTCTTGAGAGTGTCATCTTGGTCCTGGGGTGTTTAATTTGTATGTAATAACAGTTTTCAAACCCAACATGAAAGACAAAGTCTTCTTTTTTGTTGTTTCCTGCTTTTTTATTATCAAAACAAAAGTTCTTTTTGATGCTTCAAAAGCTAGGCCAAGTTCCATTAATTGTGGCACTGCTAGTGCTACGTGGCCGAGGCTTCCTAGGCAATACTGACTAGAGAACTGATGTCTTGTAAATCAAGCCACTATAAACATTTAGTCCCCCCTTACTTTTCGAAATTCTTTAACATAGGCCTAAGCCAATTCCTCAAATGTTTTCACGTCTGTCCCAAATGCTGATACTTCACTAGCCCTAATTTCTTTCTGAAAACCTTTAGTATCTCTAATGATCCCATATTGCCAGCACTAGGTAGCTGAGCTAGACGTGGGGATTAATGTAAAGTGGGCTTCTAATACGTCTTTGAGGATTTGAGGTTGAGTGGCTGTCTTTTGTTGCATACAACATAATGAGCCAAAAGGTCCTTGACACACTGACTAATAGTCCTTTATTTTTTCCTTTTTGATTGAACTTTGACGGCATGAGCAATATTTTATTGAGAGAAGAAACGGTACAGCACGCAACCGGTTAAGAGGACACATAACGGCCTTATGCCTTATCATGTGTTCAGAACTAGAACAATATTTAAATAGATAGAAAAGAGCAACTACTACAAGTTTGCATGAGAAAAATAAACCAAGCTAAATACGAATTTATTGCGCAATTATCTGCATTGTTGGTCATGATTCTGGACTTGCATCTAAACATGAAAAGGAAACCTCCATAATTGATATCAACTTGCCCTGAACAATCCGCGATGGAGGAGGAAGACGAGATCCAAATTTCATCTAGTGTTATGTTGATGATCGAAGATGAAGACAAAATTGAGGAAACAAAATCTCTTGGATGCTTCCCCTTTATCACTTCCAATGCTAACACTCTAAAGCTGTAAACATCACATTTTTCTGTAATCTTCATTGTGTAAGTAATCTCTGCAAAGTGAAGGACAAATGTATACATAACCTGTGTGCTCCATGCAACTAATTATAAATTGATCAAAAAACCACGGCGTAATCCAATCTTTACCTGGTGCAATGTATCCGTAAGTGCCTGCAAATTCACTGCAATTGGACGAGTCTGGCTTGAGAAACTTGGAAATTCCAAAATCAGAAATATGAGCTTCATATTCCAAATCCAACAACATATTCTTGCTTGATGTGTCTCGATGGAAAATTGGTGGAAAGCACTCATGGTGCAAGTAAGATAGGCCATCAGCTTCTTTAAGCACGTTCATTCTCTGACTCCAACCCAGTTCTTGTGCTGCTGCATCATTGCTCAAGATGGCGGCCAAGCTACCACTTTCAAGAAATTTATAAATTAGCCAAAAAGGAGCGTCGAACATTTTAACAAAAACCATGAAACTTCACAATGCTTCGATGTCGCATCTCTATCAATGCCTCAACTTCGGTCAAGAATTCTTTATGATCTGCCACTTGATCCCTAGGAAGTGGCGAGTGGAATGTCGTGACAGCAATGATTTCCCCAAATGGTAGCTCATCTCTATAAACATTTCCATGTCCACCGTTTCTAATCCAAAACTCTGCATCAAAATCCTTTGTTGCTTTAATGATTTCATCGCACATGATTTTCCCTTCGAAATTTAATATCAAAAGCAATCCCTGAAGGTTCTGTTGGCTGCTCTGTCGTTCCGAGTCTGACTTTCGTTTTCAAAAACCAAAGCAAATTGCTAACCTGTGCTACTGAAACAAATGGTACTCCTAAAGGAGGGAATAGTATTATGATCCACTTGACTCTAGAACTTTGTTTCTATGACCTTAGAGCTGTACATGCTTGCAATCCTTTCACACTTCAACTGGAGATCCTATTAGGAATTGGGCCCTGTAATTAATTGAATGGTACGTGAATGAATGACAAGCCATAAAGCAATTTAGAATGAACCAGAGAGGTTGCCGTGGGAAAGGTTCAACCTTTCCAAGCTTTCCACATTGCTGATCGGATACGGCATATCTCTTCTAAGAAAATTGTGACTCAAATCTTATTCTGAAAGTTGAACTACCTTCTCCAATTCCTTTGGCAATTCTTGAAAAAGCTGGTTCTTGCTCAAGTTCAAGTAGTGCAATTTCGGCAATTTGCCTATACTTTCTGGGATTGAACTGATGAATCTATTTATAGACAAGTCGAGGTCCAAGTTTAATGAATGAGCTGATTTTTGGAGGTAGACGTCCAGTAAATTGACTCCCTTTCAGAATGAGCTTGGTTAGAGAATTTAATTTTCCAAGTTCATTTGGAATCTCCCTATATAAATGATTAAAGAAAAGATCAAATGCATGTAGGTGAGGTGATTTTCCAATCTCACATGGTATACATTAAGAGTGCCTAATTTTGGGCATTTCCTCCAAATAGATGAGATTTCACTATAAAAATTGTTGCAGATGAGATCTATGCAATTCAGGTTAGGATAAATATCCAAAGCTTCTGATATATTTCCACTAAGTTTGTTTCTATCAAGGCGTACTCTGACTAAGCTTGTGCAATTTCTCAAGCTTTTAGGAATTGTTCTGTGAAGATGGTTTTCACTGTCACGAAAAAACTCTTGTGGTTCACCTCGACAAATGTTGTGGGGGTTAATAGCCGGTAAGATGGTTGTTAGTCAATGCTTGCTTGCTTAACATGGAATTCCCAGGGGAGGGAGGAATGGGACCAGATAGGTGGTTATACATGAGACTTAGTGCTTTTAGGTTCGTCAAATTACCAACAAATGGAGGAAGAAAACCAGTAAATTGATTTTGGCTCAAATCTAGAATACAAGAGACCTCAAGTTCCATCATCCTCTGGGAATAAAACCACTAAGATGATTTTTGCATAAACTTAGAAATGTAATTGAATTCAAGTTTCCTATTACATCTGGAATCGAACCAGAGTAGGGCCAGAAAGGAAATTATCATAGAGGTACAATCGAGTCAATTTGCTCAAACTACCAGCAGAAAGAGGGATTGGACCACCAAGTTGATTATCTATCAAATCTAGTTCTGAAAGAAAATTCAAATTTATGATGTTTGGAGGAATACAACCAGAAAGTGAATTATCAATAAGAAACAACCAAACCAAGTTGTTCAGTTTACATAAAGAAGGAGGATTGTGTTATTCAAATAGTTGGAGTGCAAGAAAAGAACTTTCAAATGAGTTAGAAGGCAAATCTCAGGAGGTATTATTCCAGAAAAATCATTAGCATGTAACGAAAGGAACTGGAGCTTGGAGAGATTAGCGATTTGAGATGGGATGATAATAAATAATTAATTAAAGCTGAGATCAAGATAAGCAAGATGTGGAAGCGATCAGAATGAGAATTCATGAAGGGAATCACTAAGGGTGCATTTGGGAATGATGTGTGGCAGTTAGGTTGGCAAAGGTCAGCTCTTAAAGTGTTTGGTAACACCTTGCAGCTAGGTTTTGGCAACTCAACTGTCATTTTTTTTCTCAATTTTACTCCACAGTGATGGCTTTTACTCCACAGCAGCAACTTAAAAGTTACAGCGTTTTCGATAGATTTTGGGGTAGAAAAAGCTAAACCTATCTAGAACAATGAATTTGTATTTTTGGGGGAGACGGGGTACCTCACTGGTTTGTTGTGTACGGTGCGGTGTATCTGAAATTCGGGGGAGGTGAGAAGGGGAGATGTAGTGGTAACAATGGTGAAAGGTCAGAACCAAGAGAGATGTCCTTTAAAATGAGTTTTACGCCTGCAAAACAGTGAAATAGAGGTTAGAGGTGAAGCCGGGGTACCCTGGCGTTCACACTCCAACGCTCAAGTTAGCAAACTCAAGCTTTTATGGCAAAGAGAGCTGGCTAGCCCTGTGTAAATTAGGGTTTAGGGTTGAAGAAAGCCTATTTTTTGGAGTGTTAATAGTGAGTGAGAACATGATGGAGAATGAAACCTAGGCACCTTTATATATGGAGTACCTCAGCTGCCACGTGGCGGACCCTTTTTGGCTAACGTCCTTTTATCTTTTTATGATTTTTGGGCCGTTACGTGCATGCTCGCGGTGTATCTCATCGTTTGGAAATGTGGCATACGCAGAAGAGTGGTACAGGGTACCTCTGCAACAGCTGTCGGGTAGGCGACTGAAGACCACTGTCCCTGGGACATCTCCTTTTATTCCATATCTTTACTTTTTTTTTTATTTCCTCATTTCCTTCTTCCTGTGTTTTCTTTCTTTCCCATTTTATTTTCTTTCTCCATTTTCTTTCTTTCTTCTCTTTTCTTTCTTCTTTCTCTTCCTCTCTCGGCTGGCGTTCCTCTTGCGTGTTTTCCGGCATGGGTCTCGGCTGCTACAGCGGAGGTTTTGGCTCTCAATCTGGTCGGTTCGAAGCTCTCTTCACGGCTTTACGGCGACATCCAGATCCGGCGGTAGACACAGTAACCCCCCTTCCTTATTTCTTTATTTTCCCCTTGCTTTCTCTCTCTTCATTCTCCTTTTCTTTCTCTCTTTTTCTTCTCTTTCTTTTTTTTTATTTCGGCCGGCGTTCTTCTTCGCGATCTCCAACCAGTGCCAAAATGATCTTCTCAGAGGTGGGGTACCTCTTTTCGGCATCAACCATAGCCTTACTAGTGTAGTAAATAGGTCGTTGTACCCCATTATCATCTTCTCGGAGTAACACAGAGCTGGTGGCATGCTCGGATACGGCGAGATACAATAGAAGCACCTCCCTTGGCTCAGGTTTGGCAAGCAATGGAGCATTCACGAGGTACTCCTTCAGTTCTTGGAAAGCTTCTTCCAATCAGGTATCCATTAGAGCTTCTTGATGGCCTTCAAAGCTTTGAAAAAGGGCTTACATCTGTCGGTAGCCTTTGAGATAAAGCGGCTCATGGCAGCTACCCGGCCTGCCAAGCGTTGAACCTCCTTGATGGTGCGTGGCGACTTCATGTCAAGAATCACGAGAATTTTATCGGGGTTGGCCTCAATCCCCAGTTGTTGTACCATGAACCTAAGAAATTTTCCCGAGGTAACCCCGAATGCACATTTTTCAGGGTTGAGCCGCATCTGGTATCTTCTTAAAACTGTAAAGGTATCTCTAAGGTGCCTCAGGTGTTCCCTCGCATGCACCGATTTGGTGATCATGTCGTCTATGTACACCTCCATGGTGCGCCCAATTTGTTCTTTGAAAATTTTGTTCACTAGCCGCTGATAGGTAGCCCTGGCATTCTTCAAACAAAACGGCATAACCTTATAACAGTATAACCAACGATTGGTGATGAAGGCCATTTTCTCTTGATCGAGTTTGTACATTGGGATTTGGTTGTAACCGGAGAAGGCATCCATAAAACTAAGCATCTTATACCCCGCTATTGCATCAACCAGCTGGTCCACCCGGGGAAACAAGAAGCTATCATTGGGGCAGGACTTGTTCAAATCGGTGAAGTCCACACACATACGCCACTTTCTGTTTGATTTCTTGACTAGAACAACGTTGGATACCCAATCGGGGTACATTGCTTCTCGGATAAATCCCGCTGCTAATAGGCGGTCTACCTCTTGTTCAATTGCGTAGTACCTCTCTTGGTTGAAGGTGCGACGATTTTGTTTGACTGGTTTATGATGTGGGCTGATATTGAGTTTATGACAAGAGAGGGAAGGTGAGATGGCTGGCATATCCGAGTGGGACCAGGCGAATACATCATGGTGCTCGTGTAGGAAGTTGATGAGCCTCTCTCGTTGTTCCTCCGAAAGATTGAAGCCTACTTTCACGGTCTTTGTTGGGTTGGTGGCACAAATCGAGACTGAAACAAGGTCTTCAACTGGGGTACCCCGTTTTTCATCTTTCAATACTTGGGGATCCAAAGGTGCCTTAACTTCACATCTGGGCTCCGCATGGTCCCCGTGGAGTACCCTTGAGCTATCCCGAGCAACTGCTTTTACGCCCATTGGTGAGGCTTCCAACTGTTTTGGTGGGTGGGCTACCTGAGGAGATTTTTTTAGCACTGCTCTTCGCTGTCTAGCAAGTGCTCACTTTGAGGGATAGGGTGTGGGCTGGCTACCACTGGAGTACCCCTTTACTGGCGGATCAGAAGTTATTTGGTAAGTGACTTTGGAGGCCACGGAGTAATATCCACGAGCCGATTGCTGGTCCCCTTTAATGGTGATAACTTTTTAGGTGGCTGGAACTTTCATGACGAGGTAGTGCATGGATACCACCGCTTTAGTTACTACTAAGAATGGCCTACCCAATATAATATTGTAGGAACCCGAGTGATCCACAATAAGAAAATCAATCATATGAACAACACGGTAAGGTACCTTACCAAGTGTAACAGGCAGCGTAATGATGCCTTTAGGTATAACCATATCTCCGGCGAACCCAATAAGAGGCGTAGCATAAGGGGTGATATTCGGTGACTCAATCAATAGTTAGTCCAAGGCGCTTTTGAAAATGATATCAACGGAGCTGCCGGTATCTACAAGAGTTCTTGCTACTTTACCAGTAGCAACCTCCAACGTAATTACTAAGGCATCGTCATGGGGATATGAGATGCCCTTAGCATCCTTTTCTGTAAAAATGATAGGCGGGGGATGGTGGGGTACCTTCGGTGTACCCCATCCATTAAGGTTGACTTCTCTGCCAATATTGGTGGTTATCGACAACGATCTACCATGGCCTTTGATAGCCCTCCCGGATTGGCTTGCTAGAGTCGGTCCACCCATGATCAGCTGGACAAACACGCCTTTCTTATGTCCCAGGGGTACCTCCCGTTTAGGACTGCCATCAGCTACCCGTTTGCCCTTATCCTGCTCCATGGATTTCCGAGCTTCTCTCATGCCAGCAACAAATTCTTTGAGGTACCCGCTAAGAATCAGAGATTCAATTTCCTCACGCAAGGTAAAACACTTAATTGTGCTGTGACCGAAGTCCTCGTAGAACTCACAATACTTTAGGCTACGCTTCATGTTGGGGTACTTCTTTATTGGCTTGGGCGAATGGAAGAGGCCACTATCCCGAATCTGGTAGAAGATCTGCTCTGGGGAATGATTCAGCGGATGGTAAGATTTGTACCTGGTCTCAGAGGTGGCTCTCGTTGCTCCGGTGTTGGTGATCCTAGAGGTTGGGGTACCCGTGAGGTACCCGTGAGATACCCTGAGTGTTATCCTCGTCTGCGCGGGACAGCCTGTGAAAGTTAGGGTACCCTCGGTATTAGTGCTTCCGTCCTTTTGGGCTTCTCCTTGTTCGTTGTAACCTCGACCTTATCTTCTTGGTGCTTCAAATGGCATTTCTCATCCATCTCCACCTGCTGCAACGCCCGAGAACGAGCTTCCCCATACGAAAGTGGGCGCTTCTTTTGGAAAGAATACCATAATTTACATATCCGTAAATTTTTCTCAAAATGGATTAGTGTGTGTTGGTTCCCAAATGCTCCGGTTCGCAACACCTCTTGGTAGAAACGGTTCACATACTCCGCTAAAGGTTCGGCTTCCCCTTGCTTGATAAAGGCAAGTTTGGAGCTGCCTTATCTTGAGTGGAAGTATAAGAAAATTCTTTAGTAAATTCAGATAACAATTGGTGTAGATAATATACGCTACCGCCTTCAAAGATCGAAACCATGACTTCGCGGGGCCCGTGAGTCTGTATGTAAACATCCTAAACATGGCGTTCTCATCTACACTCTTGATAAGCATTTGGTCGCGGTATAGCTCAGCATTCTCCGAGGGATCAGTGGTACCCGAGTATTGGGGTATCTGAGGCATGGTGAACGCTTTGTGAAGAGCTGCCGTCTGAATCTCCATAGTGAATGGCGATTGGTTGGTCATTGGTGTTGGAGCACTTGTGATGTTTTGCTTCTCGGAGAGGAGCTTCACTTGGACTTCCAGGTTCTCCATTTTTTCCACAAGCTCAAGGGGTACCCTAGGGGTACCTAATGATGTCACCACCATTTGAGAAGCCCTTTTGGCGTTTAATTTTTCACCGAGATCCTCGTGGGTACACTTTGCACGCCTCGTACCTTGGTTGCTGCGGGAATTGCAAGAGGCGGTGGAACGCTCGTCTTAGAAGCCCACGGTTTGAAACTTAGAACGGGTACCCGATGGCCTATATTTTGGCTTGCTGGCCTCGGGTACCTCTTTTCTGACCATAGCTTGGTCATCCGTTTGAGGTGGTGGAGCATCTAGCGTCACTGGTGGAAGTGAACTTTCGGGTGCCCGAGATCCAACCGCCCTAAGTATTGCGTGGGCAAGATCCTCGAAACGCTTGTGAGAAATAGGTTCCTCATCTTGGCGAATACCCGTCGATTGCTTAATACCCTTGCTCTTGCTGAGGCGGGCTACCCTTCTTGCGAAATCACTACCTTCACCGCTGCTGTCATCTCCCACCCTTGTAGGATCCACTAATAAACCTTCGGGAGGTACGTCGGGTGCCATGTATTGAAGTACACGCAACAACTATTTTGGTAACCGCGGTGGACGCTTTGTGTGCGCCTCCCCATAGACGGCGCCAATTGTTTTCGATAGATTTTGGGGTAGGGAAAAACCAAACCTATCCAGAACAATGAATTTGTATTTTTGGGGGAGACAGGGTACCTCACTGGTTTGTTGTGTGCGATGCGGTGTATCTAAAATTCGGGAGAGGTGAGAAGGGGAGAGGGAGTGGTAACAATGGTGAAAGGTCAGAACCGAGAGAGATGTCCTTTAAAATGAGCTTCACGCCTGCAAAACAGTGAAATAGAGGTTAGAGGTGAAGCTGGGGTACCTTGGCGTTCACACTCCAACGCTCAAGTTAGCAAACTCAAGCTTTTATGGCAAAGAGAGCTTGCTAGCCCTCTATAAATTAGGGTTTAGGGTTGAAGAAAACCTATTTTTTAGAGTGTTAATGGTGAGTGAGAACATGATGGAGAATGAAACCTAGGCACCTTTATCTATTAAGTACCTCAGCTGCCACGTAGCGTACCTTTTTTTGCTTACGTCCTTTTATCTTTTTATGATTTTTGGGCCGTTACGTGCATGCTCGCAGCGTATCTCATTGTTTGGAAACGTGGCGCGCGCTGGAGAGCGGTCCAGGGTGCTTCTGCAGCAGCTGTCGGGTAGGCGGCTGAGGACCACTGTCCCTAGGACAGTGTCCTTCACTTTGGCAGAGGTGGCAGGCTGCTGTCCCCTCCTTTTAGCACGACATTTTTTATTCCTAATTCTGACAAAATCGAATAATATATTTTAAGAGGTGCATACGTTTCTCATGGCGGACCTTTTCGGAGGATTCTCTTGCATCCGATCTGTCGGGTACCTCCAGTTACGTGGGGTACCTCAATTTATGTGGGGTACCTCTAATTGTGCGTGGTATCTCTATTTGTGTAGGGTACCCTAAATCATGCCGGGTACCTCGGATTGCGCGGGGTACCTCAGATTGTGCTGGAATCATTCCATTTGTCGACACGTGACGCTTTACTACCTTTCTTATTTTTCCCTCAAACATACAGCACCTCACTCCAAATGTACCCTTAATCCTGTATTTGTGAGGCTAATGTTGGTGAGAATGGTTATGGCGTTGAAGGCTGGCTTTCCATTTTAGAAGAGCTTGAGCCTCTTCAACCGAATCAGAAGAACCAGGAAGTGAAAAATTTAATGGAAAAGATAGGATCAAGAAGACAGGTGAAGAAACTACTGTATCAAGATTCAAGAGTGGGTGACCGCATTTGTATTGAAATGGAACAATGGCTCAGAAACATGCACACTGGGAGCTAAATTTGTAGAAACAATGCGAGAGAACTAAAGCGATTCAGGATTGGATATCGATTAGAAGTCAACAAGTCAAGGCGTCAAGCAAAGCTTAGTGAAAACACAAAGAAGCGAAACGAAGAAAATTCGGGAAATCACTAGAATACAAGTGGGTCTTTTTATTGTGTTATGTTGTTACTACTATAAGAAAACAGGGCATCTGCGAAAATTTGTTAAAATATTCTCAAATTTAAGTTATTAAAATATTGAAAATTATTATTTTACTAAAATTTTGTAAATTTAATTTATTATAATACATGGCTTTTCTTTAAAATTAGAAAAAAAAAATTCATCCAACTTACCTGTTAGGATCCTACAATAGATACAGAAAACACACTGCTCCTTGAATTCATTTTTATCACTTCAATATAATCCTCGATAAATTTTTAAACCCGATTCCACCATTGATTGATGTTCAATCATTTACAAAACACTCAGTTGAAGGGAAAAAATTGTAGTCCATTTAAGCTCGCATTACATATATTCCTTCGAGAATAGCTTAGTTGGGATCGATTCCCCTCACACTAGGAAGCTTTCATTTTCGTTTCATAGGGTGGGATGGACTTAATGTTGGATTTATTTCTCACATTATGTGGACTGGCATAAATCATTTTAATTATTTTCTATATTTTACCGAATTAATACGTGACTATTGTCAAATATTATGGAGCAATTTTGACAGACTCATTTATTAAGTGATCAAATATTGTGTTAATGAGTCTGATTTTGACATGCCCTATACAGTAGTATATTATGGACAAGTATAATTCTTGATTGTGTTATTTTAGCTCATAATGGGATGGGCAATTTTGTACTAACACATGAGGGGTCCCTGCGCTCAACCACTGTATTTAAGTAACTTCAGCCCATTAGAAGTTACATGTTCAAGAAATCTGTGGCATGAGTGCAGTGCACTTCTCTCTCTCTCGTTTTTCTCCCGTGTGTGTACAGTAACTTGTTGAGAAAAGCCGATTCTGGAGCTGAAGCAAAGGAAGCGGAATTCTGAAGTTAGATCAGGCTTGTAGCAATTCGGTAAAGCTCCATAACAAGCTTCCACGTTTGGATTAATGGGAGATCATGGTAAATTTTCAAACTTACCTCAAAAATATGTTTATTTGGAAATGCACGATTAAGGGCATAAAGTTTGGTTTTTGTTTCATCAATTGGTATCAGAGCTCATGGTTATGCATTTCCTTGTAAACCATAGTCGATTTGTTGGTGAAATCTCAGTCATGGAATTTTTCCTTTAATTTTGGAATTTTCGGATTGTTCGAATTTGGGCATATTTTATCAAATAGTTGTTAAATAATGCATGAGTGATGATTTTGTAGTAAGGATATAATTTTTCCGTAATTTTTGATGGCCAAAATTGGGATGGTATGAATGAGGTTACTGTAGTTTACTGTAGCTATACTGTTGAGACATCCCGAGGTTGAAGATGACATTGAGGGATAATTTCGTTTGGATCCCTAAACTTTACGAAATGTCATTATGGCCCAAAATATTTGTAAAAAATTCGTAATGGTCCTTGACCGAAGGTCAACATGGTAAAACATCATTTGGTCCCTTGAATTATGGTAAATTATATTATGGCCCAACATTTTATTTTATTTTATTTATAGTTTGGGCCAAAAGTTTTAATATTTAAAACAGTAAGCATAATTCTGAAAATTCATCATTTTAGTCCAAAATCCTTACAATTTTGGCGATTTTTCAGAATTTTGAATTTAAAATAATCCATCATTGTTGGATATTTTGGGCATAACATTCATATATTTTATTGAGGCATGTAGATATTTTATTTGATTTAATATCTTAGTAGAAGCTTTAATTACGTTTGACAAAGTTTATTTAGCCTCAATTTTGTTAATGTATGAAATATATATATGATGCAAAACTACAATTTAGAGTGATTGTGTATATGCTTATTGTAGGACCAATCATGCTAAATTATTTGGTGTTTTGCAATTGATTGTCCATTTATAATTATGGATTATGGATTATGCGATGGATTGTTATTGTTCTGACCAAGATCCATACAGGTGATGATACTGCCCGGTCGGCAAATCACTACTTGGTAGGATACTTGGGAAGATAAAGAGATTTGTAGAGTATTTTCTATTGAGTGGCTTGATTACCCTGTCGGTAATAGGTCAATGTTAGTGTTATATTCAACTTACCTGCTTTATCTTTAGGTTAGTGCACTCCTATGTTGTTAAAGGATGCATAACATATTGTGTTGCTATTGGAGAAACTTAGAATGAGGAGTAATTGATTATAGCATGATTTTAGTTTTGCATGCTTAATAAATTCTTTGTTATTGCTTCCTCAGCTCTAGATATTCTCTCTTTTCTCCAAGTAGCCTCCCTCAAGAATTTAACTGGGACAAATTTTGAGGACTGGCGTGAGTCCATTTTGTTTTATCTGTCTACATTGAATAGAGACTTGGCATTACGAGTTGATGAACCAGCCAAGCCCATAGATAAAAGCACTGCTGCTGAAAAAGCAGAGTGGGCAGCTTGGGATGAATCCAATAGACACTGTCTGGATACAATGAAATACACCATTGATAGGACAACTCGAGATAGCATCCCTGCATGTGATAAGGCCAAAGATTACTTGGCAGCTGTTGGAAGAACTTTTAAGAAGGTAGATAAGGCATAAAAGGGTAACTATCTGAGGCTGCTTGCTAACACTCAGTATGATGGTGTTTCTGGGGTGAGAGAGCACATCCTTAAGATGACCAGTTACCATAAGAAGCTAAAGGACATGGATGTCAATCTGCCTGATGACTATTTGGTTTTTCAAATCCTTGAATCCCTTCCACCACAATTTGGCAATTTGAGAAGCCAATACAATACTCAGAGAGACACTTGGAATATCACTGAGTTGACTGCTTATGTGGTTCAAGAAGAGGAGTCATTGAAGAAGGGGAAATCTCACACTGTCATGATGACAACTACTCAAGAGAGTGGGAGTGTGAAGAAAGGCTCTTCAAAGGGCAGCAATATGTTTTTCAAGAAGAAAAAGTTTGGAAAGAAAACTGCACGTGGTAATTCTTCTACCACTTCTGGTTCCACTTCTGAGAGCTTTAAGGGAAAGTGCCACTTTTGTAAGAAACCTGGGCACAAGAGAGCTGAATGCAGGGGATTCAAAGCATGGTTGGAAAAGAAAGGTATTCCTGTAGCTTTTGTAGGCTTTGAATCCAATCTAGTTGATGTTCCTTCTGATACTTGGTGGTTGGATACTGGTGCAACCATTAATATAACGAATTCCTTACAGGAATTCAGAAGCAGGAGGGAGCCCAATGAAGGGGAGTTGATAGTTCACATGGGCAATGGAGTGACAGCCAAAGTTGAATGCATAGGAGTTGTCAGACTACATCTAGCCACAGGCTATGTTTTGGATCTGTTAGATACGACTTATATTCCTTCTATTAGGAGAAACTTGATATATGTATCTATTTTGGATAGATGTGGCTATACTTTTCATTTTGGTGATAGAAAAGTTTACTTATTCTGTAATTCAGAGTTAGTTGGTTCTGGCACTCTATATGATGGCTTATATATGATTGATTTATTTTCTCGTGCTGTTGAATCATCATCCAATGCTCATGTTATGCATGTTGTTAGCTCTAATCGTGCCAGGGTTAATGAAAATTTCTCTATGTTGTGGCATAAACGGTTAGGTCACATTTCTAAACAGAGGATGGAGAGGCTCATTAAAGATGACATTCTACATAATTTAGATTTCTCTGATTTTGGCACTTGTGTTGATTGTATCAAAGGCAAACTTACTGCCAAAACCAGAAAAGAGAGAACTCGGAGGAGTCAACAGGTGCTGGAGTTGGTGCATACAAACATCTGTGGGCCATTTACTCATATTGCTATTGGAGGCTATAAGTACTTCATCACGTTCATCGATGACTTTTCTCGTTATGGTCATGTTGAACTTCTTACTGAAAAGTCTGAATCTTTATCTGTATTTCAAGCCTTTAAGGCTAATGTTAAGCTCCAAAAGGACAAGCAAATTAAAGCAGTAAGATCAGACAGAGGTGGTGAGTACTATGGGCGATATGATGAAACTGGGCGTAATCCTGGACCTTTTGCTAAATTTCTTCAGCAATGTGGAATAGAAGCCCAGTATACAATGCCCGGGACTC
Source organism: Citrus australasica (assembly GCA_029618585.1). Lineage (NCBI taxonomy): Eukaryota > Viridiplantae > Streptophyta > Magnoliopsida > Sapindales > Rutaceae > Citrus > Citrus australasica. Next base: position 31,738,052 of record JARCIV010000003.1, on the reverse strand, counting down.
CTGAACAGAATGGAATTGCAGAAAGGAGAAATCGTACCCTTCTTGACATGGTGCGGTGTATGCTGAGTAACTCCACCTTACCGGATTTTCTGTGGGGTGAAGCCTTAAAAACTGCAGCTTACATTTTGAATCAGGTACCTAGTAAGTCGGTGCCCAAGACTCCTTATGAGTTGTGGTCAAGGAAGAGACCGAGTCTTCGTCACTTCCATGTCTAGGGATGCAGAGCAGAAGTGAGGCCCTTTAATCCACAATCAAGGAAACTTGATCCGAAAACAATTAGTGGTCATTTTATTGGCTATTGTATCGGCTCAAGGGGTTCTAAATTTTATTGTCCTTCCCACACTACTAGAACATTAAGTCTGATCGTGCCATTTATTTTGAAGATGATCACAATGGTGGGCGTTCTGAGCCTCGCAGTCTTACATTGAAAGAAGAACGTGTGGTCTTGCCTATTCCATCTTTTCCGACTTCTGCGATGGGATTATCACATATTGATGTTTCTTCTGTTGATCCTGAACATCATCATGATATGGAGCCCACGATTGTAGAGGATGATGTTACTGATGTGCAATTGAGAAGATCAGAGAGGATCAGGAGACCTGCAATTCTTGATTATTATGTTGTTTACTTGCAGGAACATGATTTTGATGCTGACTCATCCTCTGATCCTATTACTTTTCAAGAGGCCATCAGTTGTTCAGAATCATCATCTTGGATACATGCGATGCATGATGAGATGGCATCTATGTATCATAATGGGGTTTGGGATTTAGTTGAGTTGCCAGATGGATGCAGACCAATTGGTTGCAAATGGGTTTTCAAAACCAAGAGAGATGTCAGAGGTCAGGTAAAGAGGTACAAGGCCAGGCTTGTGGCTAAGGGTTTCAGTCAAAGAGAAGGCATTGATTACACTGAAACCTACTCTCTTGTTTATACCAAAGACTCTTTTAGTATTATCATGGCATTGGTAGCTCATTTCAATTTAGAATTGCATCAGATGGATGTGAAGACAGCTTTTCTCAATGGGAGCTTGTCTGAAGATGTGTACATGGTGCAACCTGATGGTTTTGTTGAGACTGATAGAGAAAACATGGTGTGTAAGCTTAAAAGGTCCATTTATGGACTTAAACAGGCATCCAGACAGTGGTATTTGAAATTTCACGATATTGTCACCTCTTATGGGTTCCAGGAGAATGTCGTTGATCAGTGTATATACTTGAGAGTCAGTGGGAGCAAGTATATCATTTTGGTGCTTTATGTGGATGATATCTTGCTCGCTGCTAATGACACTAATTTTTTACTTGAGACAAAGCAAATGTTGTCATACAGCTTTGATATGGAGGATCTTGGTGAAGCCCATTATGTATTAGGGATAGAGATTCTTCGTGACAGATCTAGAGGAATTCTAGGATTGTCTCAAAAGACTTACATTGATCGTATTTTGAAAAGATTCAATTTGCAGTTTTGTGCTCCTGGGAAAGCTCCAATTTCGAGAGGTGACAAAATTTCCAAGTCTCAGTGTCCCGATAATGATGTAGACAAAGCTAGAATGGAAACAGTCTCGTATGCATCCGTTGTGGGTAGCTTGATGTATGCTCAAGTCTGTACTCGCCCTGATATTGCTTTTCCAGTGGGAGTACTTGGAAGATACCTGAGCAATCCTGGATTTGAACACTGGAAGGCTGCAAAGAAAGTGCTTAGATATTTGCAAGCCACTAAAGATTTTGTATTGACATATCAGCAATCTGACTATTTGAATATAGTTGGATATTCTGATGCTGATTTCGCAGGGTGCTTGGAAGACAAGAAATCCACATCTGGTTACATCTTTATGATGGCAGGAGGAGCTATATCATGGAAAAGTGCCAAGTAGACACTCATAGCTTCTTCAACAATGGAAGCAGAATATGTAGCATGTTTTGAGGCTACACGTCAAGCTTTATGGATGCAGAATTTTATCACAGGGCTAGATTGTATATTGGCCGTACCGAGGCCATTAAAGATATACTGTGATAATTCTGCGGCTGTTTCTTTTTCTCACAATACAGGGAGTTCCTCACGTTCCAAGCACATTGATATTAAATACTTATTTGTGAGAGAGAAAATTGCTCTATCTTGTGTATCAGTAGAGTGTATCCCTACAGAACTCATGTTAGCCGATCCATTTACTAAAGCTTTAGCTCCAAAAGTATTTAGGGAGCATGTGACGCATATGGGATTATTTGAATCCACTTATATATGATGAGTCAGTGGGAGTTCTGGTTTGTATTATGAGTTGCAACTTAAATGAGATTATGTATTACTCGTTTTGTTATCATACATGCCTGTTGTTATGTGATATTGATATGTCATATATTGTGTACACATTTGGTTGCGTATGGAATTGTGTATAGAATGAGGATATTATGGTCAGAGACATTTTGCTCAGTCTCAATATGGACCTTAACAACTGAAGCATTATGACTTAGCTTCAGTGTGCTTTCTTGAGACATTTTGATTTAGTCTCATGATGAAGGAAGCTCGCTTCTCGAGACATTTTGCTATAGTCTTATTATGGTTATAAAGAAGCGATGGTCTAGGAGACATATTGTTTTCGTCTCATTTTGCTAGACATGTGGACTTTGTGGAAATGAGCATGTTGATCACATTGTCATGTTATTTCCATAATTATACTTGTATACTACTGAATAGTCACGTGTTTATAAGTGTCTTGTTATGTGGAGCATCCTGTCGGTGCACATATGATTTGATATTTATGGCACATTTTGGACTTATTTATGTTTTGGGTGATTGCTCGCATTTGACCTTTTGTTATAGTCACATATTGATTAATTTCGTTGTTTTCAAAATCTTATTTTATGTTAAATTTATCCTTAGAGTGATTTCTGCCGTCCAAGTGGGAGATTGTTGGATTTATTTATCACATTATGTGGACTGGCATAAATCATTTTAATTGTTTTCTATATTTTACCGAATTAATACGTGACTATTGTCAAATATTATGGAGCAATTTTGACAGACTCATTTATTAAGTGATCAAATATTGTGTTAATGAGTCTGATTTTGACATACCCTATACAGTAGTATATTATGGACAAGTATAATTCTTGATTGTGTTATTTTAGCTCATAATGGGATGGGCAATTTTGTACTAACACATGAGGGGTCCCTGCGCTCAACCACTGTATTTAAGTAACTTCAGCCCATTAGAAGTTAACTGTTCAAGAAATCTGTGGCATGAGTGCAGTGCACTTCTCTCTCTCTCATTTCTCTCCCGTGTGTGTACAGTAACTTGTTGAGAAAAGCCGATTCTGGAGCTTAAGCAAAGGAAGAGGAATTCTGAAGTTAGATCAGGCTTGTAGCAATTCGGTAAAGCTCCATAACAAGCTTCCACGTTTGGATTAATGGAAGATCATGGTAAATTTTCAAACTTACCTCAAAAATATGTTTATTTGGAAATGCACGATTAAGGACATAAAGTTTGGTTTTTGTTTCATCACTTAAGGTAAAGGTAAATGGAGAAAATAAAAAGGACATGGTTCAAATAGGAAGTGTGCTTTTTTATATTGCTGCATGGTAAATGCTCATTTAATCTCTATATTTTAAATTAAAAAACTCTCTCAATTCTTATATTTTTAAAAAATATTTCAAGACACCGCTACTCTAAAATATATTATATTTCTAATCTTATTTTTTCTTTATTTCTATAGTAATACACTTGCAATAATATTCTTGGGAATATTAATGAAAAAAAGTTAATTCATGAAATTAGCCTTAAAAATAAAATAAAAATTAATTTATGTTTTTATGTTATTGTTTTACTTTTAGGATTAGTTTAGTAAATTAAAATTTTAAATACAATTATTAGTAAGATTGTTGAAAAGATATTAAAAATTAGTTTAAGTTGGCTATTATTAATTTATTTATAAACATTTATTAGCAAGATTGTTGCAAATTAAAGATACAAAAAATATTAGTTATTTCATACTAATATATAATAGTTAATTTACTAATAAATAATTATTTGTTAATTTACTATTTAATTTTTTTTAGAGATAAATTCATTAATGTCAATAATATTGTTGTTAGGATATTATTATAAAAGAAAAGAAAAAGTAAGAGCAAGAATATAATATCTTTAATAACAGGAGTATATTAAGGTACTTTTTAAAATACAAAAACTAAACGAATATTTAAGTTAAAATATAGGTAATAAACGAAAATTTATACACTACACATTTGTGTTTGAAAAAAACTAGTTCTATTTTTGCAAGGCGACGCACATGGTATGGTATATATGTTTAATGTGAGTTTATGCCTATTTCCATATCACTTACCTTATTAATTAAATTTTTCTCCCACACACAAATTATGCATTCATTCTTTTCCAGGCATTAGATAATTTCGTTTTTTTTTTTTCCCAGTCTGAGTTAGACACTTGGTAGTATTAAGAAATTAAGATGCAATCCGCATCTCTTTCTTTTCCGACTGATGAAAGTTTTAGATTCTGCCACATGTCTCTACATTTTCTTTTGTTAGCTAGCAATAAGAAAATAGAAAATTTGAATGTAGCCTATGTGAGACGGCAAAATATAAAGGCTCTTATTTCCTTAATTTTCTTCAATTTAATTTGAACAATAGACATGTTGCTGTTGACTATTGGCTCAAATTAATTCCTATTTTCACGATGTAACACCCAATTCGAATAGTGTAAATAGCATAATTTTGATTTTTTATTAAAAATAATTGAGGTTAAAATAATTTTGTGGTATTTTAGTATTTTTACCTTATAATAAGACTAAAGTAATCAAATTAATTAAACATATATTAAAAGCACCTTAGCAGTCAGAGATAGTCACGAGACCTTGCAAATTGATTTACAAAAAAAAGAAGAAATTAAAGAGGATTTTATTTGTCTAATTATCCAAATTTCTTCTTTATTTGGAATTATTAAAATTAAGTAATGTGAATTATTATAATTTTTTTTTTTGAAGTGTGGGGTAGATTAGATTAGTCACCACACTTTTAAATATGGATGAGGATTCTTTCTTTCTTTGTTTTTTTTTCAACTCTCTCTAATAATCTTTTCTTGTTAAATAAGTGGCTAAAATTGAGTTTTAAATTTTAATGTTAACAATCAAGCCAATTTTTTTTTACTTTATTTACAATTAAGCTATTTTTTTAAAATAAATTTAAAAAACAAAGAGAGATTACGAGGGAAAAAAAACAAGAAAAGGAACATAATCCTTTAAATATACGCAATATAATTACTTCTTCCCATCAAATTTTGGTATTCTATGATTATAGTCTGTGGGGATGGGTTGTATTCAATGGTACTTTCATGATCACATGAATAATTCTCTCATTCCCCCATAATATAATTATTCATATCACAAAACGGTTGTGGTCCAAGTCTAAAATGAAATGAACAAATAATGCCATTACTGAAACACCACAAAATGGTAGTGGTTACACCCATTACTGAAACATCTTAATCAAGTTTGAGTTACCTGTACGTGTAATCTTAATGGGTCATACGTAATTGAGGGAGTTTACAAGGATTTCAAAGGGGGTGTTTCCCCAATCACCAAGTACACCTGCATGCAAAATATAAATCCTGAAAGGAAGAGGCATAAAATAATTGGAGAATAGATTTATCATGGGCAAATTTGCTTGACGTTCCTGGTTCGGTGATTGGTACACTTGAATTTGAGTAATAAAATTATGGAGAGTGACGTTTAGTAATATATTTTCTCTCCCCTTTTTTTTTTCTTTTTCACTTGGTTCCTTGGTTTTTAAAGTACTTATATATTTCTAACCAACTGTTCCTTTGATCTCTACAGTCTAAATCAATTATCCTACTAGTCATTTTTCTTTTGGATACATTGATATATTACAATCAAAACTCTACTAATTTTTATAATTAAAGATTAATCGGGACTCTCCTGAATAATCATATTACAATATAGTCTGAATGTCAATCCTCACTTAAAACTGGAGGGAGATCGATTCTATCCCAATGTAAAGAGACAAATAAACCCCTATTATATAGGGGAGTCGAGTCTCAACACTAGCATCACTGGGACTCATGAGTGTGCCAATGCGCTTATCCTACTAGTATTTATATTATAAAAGATTGTCAAAAGAGCCTTGTTGTCTCTATTCGTACTAAAACTGACTGATTTATTATCTATTTTGCACTTGTGGCATGTCAGATTTGTTTAAAGTTATATTATTTTACCCTTAAAAAGTGAGATAGACAGTTACAAAAATAACTAAGATGGTGTTTTGGAAAATTTAAAAAATATAAGGACTAATTGAATAAATGACTTAAAATATAGATATTAATTAAAAGAACATTTATTCTATTCTTGATGCTATAATTTTAATGTTCAAATTTTACTGTTTAATTTCAGTTGTAATTTTCCAATAGATTGTAAATAAAGTGAAAAAGTTTCCTTGATTGTCAACATAAAATACAAAGCTTAATCTTGGCCACTTACATTATGCAAAGAGAGGCAATGGGGGGGGATTAAAAATTAGATACATAAACTCAATTTTGGCTACTCAATCTTAGTGACTCATAGAACTCAATCTTGATAAACACATTGAATTAGTCTGAAAGTAATGTCATGATAATAAGAGAATACAAATTAAAATTATTTTTTTCTGTCACAATTTTAAGATCAAGGATGTAATGGCTATATTTGGAAAAGAATAAACAAAAAAAAATTTAATTTTTTTGGGAACCCAAGTGTCTTCCTTCCAATCAGTTAAGAGGATTGACAATAGAAACAAGTGATATGATTATAGAGGAAGGTTAAAATTTACGGAAAATGTTCATTTAATCCCTATATTTTGGATGACCTGTTAGGCCAGTCTTATTTTGAAAAATGTCTCAAAGTATTCCTACTGTTGAATATATGACACTCAGACTCTTATTTTTCTTTGCTTTTATAATAATACCATTGCAGCAATATTCTTGGTAATATTAATTAATTTATCTATAAGAATAATTAATTAACAAAGTAACCCTAAAGGTAAAATAAAAATAAATGTAATTTTTTTTAGTATTTTAATTCTAGAATTAATTTGATGAATTAATTTTCATAAATAATTATCTGTAAAATTATTGCAAAGGTATTAAACATTGTTTAAAATTGTATTAAGGATTATATTGCAAATGAAAAGGAAAAAAAAATAAGGGTATGAGTATCACATATTCAACAAAAAGATGTCTTAAAGTATTTTTCAAAATACAAGGAATAAAGGAGTACTTAACCCAAGATATAGTGACTAACAAGTATTTGCCTTAAAATTTATAGTGTTGCGAGAGAATTAGATAAGCAAAATCGACTAAACCGTGAAGATTGGCTTGTTATCATGAACTAAACCACCATATAATATTTTTGTGCTCACAGTTAAGTTAGATCATATCATCATATCTGGTTGGGGTGTGACATTTGACATTTTCATTTATATTTAATAACTAAAATATTTTTGTTGGTCATGTGTTAAGCTACGCAAAGTATAATTTCGCAGTTGTACGTTTTAATTTCTCCACATGCTAACGATATGTAATTAAATTTTAAAAACAACGATGACGATTGGTAGGGATAAAACATATCTAAAATTCAACCATAAAAATATTAAATTTATATAAGTCAACTTTTACAGGTTTGTGAATTCAATTCTTGTTTGGTAAGTAAACCTGGTTCTAAACTTGTCATGTATAGGATATTGTAAACTATTCGTAAAAGATAACGAAAGCAATAAGACAGTACGTGGCAGATTTGATTTCCATTCGTTTGTTACTAAATAAATTTTTTAACAATATTTTCACAAAAAAAGTAACTTGAGGTCGTGCGTGCATTCAATACTCAACAGATAATTAAGAAATGAAGCAAGCAATTAATCACAACAATTTATTTAGCCCCAAAAGCCAAATACCACACATGCAAATCACGTGATATACTTTGCCTTCCCCACTCTTCCCCTATAAAAAGCTTTTCCAAAATAAAAGATTGAACAAATAATAAGCAAGACAAAAAACCATCACTACACAAAAAAAATTAGTGAAAAACAAAGAGAAATGGAAGAGAAAATTCACATAGCTCATGTCTTGATAGTTCCATATCCAAGCCAAGGTCACATAAACTCCACTTCCAATTTGCCAAACGCTTAGCTTCTAAAGGTCTGAAAATCACTTTAGCCCTAACAAACTTCATTTACAAATCCACAAAGCCATCACAGCCCGCCGGTTCAGTTCAAATCGACACCATATCGGACGGCTATGACGATGGCGACTTAACGAAAGCTGAAATCATCCATGCTTTTTTCCAAAATATGGAAGCTGCAGGCTCAAAAAACCTAGCTGAACTCATCACAAAATACAAAAGCACTTCAAACCCTATTGATTGTGTAGTCTATGACGCTTTTCTTTATTGGGCTCTTGATGTTGCAAAAGGTTTCGGTTTGTTTGCTGCCGCTTTTTTCACTCAAACTTGTGCTGTTAACTTTATATATTATCTTGTTCATCATTGATTGTTGAAGCTTCCCGTTTCTTCGACGCCGGTTTCGATTCCGGGGTTGCCGTTACCGGAGCTTCAAGACATGCCATCTTTCATTGGTGTTCAAGGGCAATATTCTGCTTACTTTGAGATGGTGTTGAATCAATTCTCCAACGCAGATAGAGCTGATATTTTGCTTGTCAATACGTTCAATGAGTTGGAAAGTGAGGTAGGTTAATTTTACATCTAATGATAACTTTTAACTTAGTGTTATTTTTATTTTTTTTTCTAAAACGGATTTTGTAGTATATTTGCATACAAAGACCCTTTTTTAAAAAAATTCCAGCGCTAATTAGTTATTTCTAAAAAGTAAGCGCTTTTCTAAATGTTTCTAAGATGATTTTAAATTAGGGAGGATGACACTTTCGTTCATCTAAAATTTGTTTTATCATTTTGGTTTCGAACAAATTTTTATTCTTCATGTCGCTTCTGGCGTTGAAACTTTGAGAAAATAAATGTGATATTTTCACATACCCATAAAAAATATCCGGGAAGTATGAAATCCAATAATCGATTTTGTGAATTATAAATAGTTGAAAAAAATATTGAATGATAAGCTCTAGGCAATTTTGCGATCACTAAAACATTTTCACAAACTTTTATCTAAACAGGTGGCGGATTCAATGGCTAAATTCTGTCCAGTGCTCACAATTGGTCCAACGATTCAACCTTTCTACCTAGACAGCAGAATCCAAAACTACAACGGTTACGATCTCAATCTCTTCACATTAGACAAATCCATCTGCATCAATTGGCTCAACAAAAAGCCCGAACGATCTCTTGTTTATGTGGCATTCGGAAGCATGGCTTGTTTAGCCAATAAACAAGTGGAAGACCTGGCGTGGGGCTTGAAGAAAAGTTCTTTTTATTTCCTGTGGGTAATAAGAGACACAGAAAAAAAACAAGCTCCCAAAAGGGTTTGTTGATGAGATTGGCGATAAAGGTTTGATTGTCAATTGGAGCCCTCAGATAGAAGTCCTTTCAAATAAAGCACTTGGTTGCTTTTTAACACATGCTTGGGGAATTCAACTATTGAGGCATTGAGCTTGGAGGTGCCTATGGTGGCGATGCCACAATGGACGGATCAGCCAATGGACGCGAAGTTTATTGAAGATGTTTGGAAGGTTGGAGTTAGGGTTGGGGTTGATGGAGATGGGATTGTGAGAAGAGATGATATTGAGAGTTGTATTAGAGAAGTGATGGAGGGTAAAAGTGGGAGAGAAATGAAAATGAATGCTAAGAAATGGAGGGACTTGGCTATTGAGGCAGTTAGTGAAGGTGGTACTTCAGATAAAAATATTGATGAATTTATATCTAAGTTTACCACTTAGAATATCTTTATTTCTCACGTCTTCGTTTTTAATTTCGGAAAATTTATATTTGATGATGAACATATGATGCTAATGATCAATATTACTTCCATTTATATCAATTTTTTTCCTTGCCAAATACATAGGTGTGGCAGTTAATAGATAAATATATAAAAATTCTTGAACTGCAAAATATATTCTTCATGTTAATTGGGCAGGAGGCGATGGTGTAAATCCCAGCCCAATTTGATTTAACATGTCTCTTTAATTTTTTGACTTTGACTGTTTAATTGCTATGACTAAAAGCATAAGTTACAAAAAGTCTATACAATATACATAAAATTTTCCAATCCTTAAATTTCTCATTATATACACCTCTTAAACCCAACCTCAAATCATCTCAGAATTCATTACAAACAGAACAGCACTTGTTCCAATTTTTAATAAATTATTCCGTCATTGAAAAAATCTCCAATTTTGCAGTGGACATTCTGATGTACTGAAAATTCTTTCATAACTAAATTCTTTCAAAATCTATTGAAAATAGTTTACTTTTCAGACAATGTCAAACCTACCAAATCATTTTCTGCTTTGAACAAACTTACTTTGAAAATATAAAACAATTTATCCTTTAATCATAAAATCATGAAAATGTTTAAATCATACTGCACATATATTCAAATTACTGTTTCAAATTTCATAACTTTTGAAGAAGTTTAGGTATAAGATGATAAAATAATTTCACAATTCATGATATTGGAAAAAGAGATTTTTAAGTTGCATACTTATGTTTGAAAAATCATATAAATTTAATTCTTATTCGATTAACTTGAAACAAATTTGAAAACATTCTTAAAGATGTCTAGCGTTTAATATACAAAACTTAGAATCAAAATCAATTTGTACTAATTACTATTTCAAAACAACCCACTGTCAGGATATTTTCTTGCAAAATCTATTATTGCAACTACTACATGTTTGATCTCATGTTTCTTTCCCCTATTTTACTTGTCTATGAAGAAGAGTTTCTTCTTTGCTTCTTTTCGGTCTTTTCTTTCTTTTTCTTCTTTCTCTCTTCTCGCTCTTTTCTTTATCTTTCTTCCTCTCTTTGCCGATCTCTCTCTCTCTTTCTTGCAAAATGAATATGGCATATTTTTCTTTCTATTCTTAAGGGCTAGCCTAGCTAAGAGCTGGGAAAAGATTAAAATACCCTTAATATATTGAAATGACAAAAATTTTCCTAGAAGAGATGGGTTATTATGACTAAAATGCCGTAGAAGAATTGGGATATTACACAATTAATGGCTAACGGTTACATATAATTTTAATTAGGAATTGAATATTTCCAGTACTGATTTGTGTTAAGAAGTCAATAAAATGGCTTCCAAATTCAAAATTGCAAGCTATAGAATATTTGGCATTTGACAATCCTGCATCGAATGAAGAAAAATGGAAAAGTTAGCAAAATTTGTCAAATTGATAGAGATGAAGATTGACAAATTGCAGAGGGGTTAGGTGGAATAGTGCAAGCTTGAAGCCTATAAATTGAAGCCATTTCTTCATTCCAAATCATCTCTAAATTTGTTAAGCTTATAAGTTTCTAAGCTTTTGAGAGAAGTGAGAGAAGTGTGTGAAATTCTAGTTATGCAACCTAAGAGGGGGGGTGAATTGAGATTTTAAAAATTAAGCTAAGCAAATCACACAAAAATTTAATCTAATGCCTTTATGGAATCAAAAACAATAAATTCAATAAAGCACAATAATAAAGGAGTAAGGGAAGAGAGAGCAAACACAATGATTTTTACGTGGTTCGGCAATCCCCGCCTACGTCCATGCCTCCAAGCTCACCAGGCTTGAGGATTTCACTAAGCAAACCTCCAAGGCTTCAAATACTTACAATTGACTTCCAATGTGTCAATGGACCTTCACAACAAGAGATTATCCCCAATCTCTTAACCCAAGTGTATCACAACACTTACAATCTTTTAACTTGATTTTACAAAAAAGATTACAAATGAATTTCTCTTACACAATGTGTTTGATCACAAATGAAAGCTCAATGTGTGAATAAATGAGATGAATACAAGGATTTAAAGCTCAATGAAAGTTGTATTCTCAATATTTTGCTCAATGATGATCGTTAGAATTCTTCTTGTTTGAATTGGATTGAACTTATTTATAGTTGGAGCTAAAAACTAGTCGTTATTGACTTTCTGCTCACTGTCGGATCGTCTTTAATTAGATGTCGGATCGTCGTTTGACTGGTCAATATAACCGTTGGGCTGAATTTTCAAATTGTCAGATCACCAGTTTATATAGGTCAGATCGCCGTTAGTGTCTAGAGGCTAATCTTTCAATTCTATACAATGTCGGTTAACCGTTATCTAGATGTCGAATCGTCGTTAGTGTCCAGAGGCTAATCTTCAATTCTGTTAGATGTCGGCGAGCCGTTATCAAGATGTCGGATCGCCATTTCCTACAGTAACTGCTACAGTGACCCTAAAACTTTATATAATTGTATTATGGCCCAAAATGTTATACATTTAGCAAATAAGTCCAATTTCAGAATTTCTAAATAATGCTTAATATTTCCAAAAATTTTTGAAATTATGATATAGCCCAAAATGCTATGAATATTTTTCAAATAAATCCTTCTCCAAAATTTCAAGCAATACTTGTTGATTTCAAAGTTTTTAAAACTATTTCAATTAAACCATAAACTTGAAAAACAAATAATTTCATAAAATCATTTTTCCATTAAATATAAAACCTTTAAAATGTGAAAATAATGATTTATTTAAAATGTATAAAAATAATTTGAGCTTTTAAAAACTGAATCATTCTTAATTTTGTTTGTTATCATCAAAATCAATATTATGGATACATATATGCTAACAGTGTGTCTAGGAAATTTATATTTCCTGCAGAGTGTGAGAATATTGGGTATATTTGGGTTTCCAGGAAATGAGATTTGTTACTCAAATATTGTACTCAAATAATTGTTAATAATACAATTATTTTTCTCTTGCTCCCGTGGACGTAGACATATTGCCGAACCACGTAAATTTTGTGTCCTTTTATTTTTCTGTGATTATTTGGTGCGCTTGATTCTACATTCCGCATACAACAAGTGGTATCAGAGCCGACAGTTCGTACTTGGAGGGATACAATATTGTTCACATATACGATATTGTTCACGTACGGCACTGTTCATGAATACGGTGGAGACGGCTATTTGTACTTGGAAGACAGTTTATTGTAAGTAGTGTGTATTTCTGCATGCGTAGGAAAGTTCTGTCAATAAGACGATAAGAACCAAAGAAGTCTAGGTTTTAAGTGGAACTGTTGTGACCCCTCTATTCTCCTGGGAACTTTCTTGGTGCATTTATTCACGTGAAATTAACATCACAGAGGTTGCTTTTCAAGTGAAAATAGTTCGTTGAGAAAATGGTAGGAGGTGAAACTTCCAGAATTGGGGAGAGATCTACCAAGACTATTTTAGGAGACACTTCAGGTAGGAGGTGAGATTTTTCAAATCGCTATTCAGCACCTGTTATAGGAGGCCAAAAGAGCAATACTAAAAACTTTGATGGGAAAATCAACTTCGGCATCTGGAGGTATGAAATTATGGATGCCTTTATTCAAATCGATCTCGTTATTATTCTGAAAAATAAAAGACACTTGTATGATGAAGAAATTTGGGATTGTATGAACGAGAAAGCATGTGGTCAGATCATATCTTGTTTGACCCAAGAGGTGAAATACTTGGTGAAAGATAAGAAGTATGCAATGACTTTGTAGTATACATTGGAAGAAAAGTACCTGCTGAAAAGTCTTGAAAATCACCTTCATGCAACGAGCCAAGTATATGGCTTTTGAATGAAGCTTGAGGTGTCAATGCACGATCATATCTCAAGATTTGAAAAGTTACTTACTAATTTGAAGAATCTTGATGAAGAAATTAAGGATGAAGCCAAGGCTATGATTTTTTTACACTCACTACCAAAGGAATATAGCCATTTTGTTACTACCTTGATATATGGGAAAAATGTGATCATCTTCATAGATGTTTGCATAGCATTGACCAATTTAGAAATTCGAAATAATTATAAACATTCCGAAAGAGCATCGTCTGAAGCATTGTCAACCAGAGAAAGGGCGATGGAGAAAAAGAAGAAGCGGGATGGAAAGAATTCTTAATCTAAATTGAGAAGTAGAAATATATCTCGAGACGAGTGTGCTTTTTGTCATAGAAAGGGCCATTGGATGAAAGATTATCCAAAGGCTCAAAAGAGAGATGGGAAGAAATCAGCAGCAGCAAACATGGCACGTAAAGATGAGAACTCTGATTATTCACTAGGTGTCACTCCTGCAGTATACGTGGCTAGTTTGAGTGAGTAGATACTTGATACCAGAGCAACCTATCATTTGTGTCCCATTAAAGAATGGTTTACGGATTTTCGTAATCTAGAATCCAGTGCAGTTGTGATAGGGAATGATCAACCTTGTCGCACAATGGGGATAGGTATAGTTCGGCTCAAGTTATTTGATAGAATGGTCAAAGAACTCAAAGATGTTAAATTTTTTCAAGTTTTAAAGAAAAATCTAATTTCTGTGGGTACTTTGGAAGCTAAAGACTACAAGATTACTATCGAAAATGGCACAATGAAGTTTACACATGAGGCTATGGTTATTCTGCAAGCGGCTCGGCGTCATAACTTGTATTATTTGAAGGGAAGTACAAATAATGAAGTAAACACTTCAGTGGCACTGAACGGCACTACTATGCTATGACATGTACGACTGAGACATGCTAGAGAGAAGTGTTTGCAAACTTTGATGAGGCGAGGGCTTTTAAAAGGTGTTAGAAATTGTAAAATGAAGTTCTGTGAGCATAGTGTGGTAGGCAAGAAAACAAGGGTCAAGTTTGGCACGACTAATTATAATACTCGTAAGATCCTTGAATATGTTCACAGTGATGCACGGAGATGGAAAAAAATGGTGGAGACTCAAACTGGCAGAAAGATCAAAGTATTACATTCTAACAATAGGAGTGAATATACTTCTGATCCATTCTTGCAAGTATGCCAGAGTGAGGGGATAAAAAAAAATTTACGGTGAGACATACTCCGCAACAAAACATACTCCGCAACAAAACGGTATGGCTGAGCTTATGAATTGTACTTTACTAGAGAAGATATAGTGTATGTTATCTGATACTAGTGGTAGCCTATGCACTTTCAGTTATTGATGGTGACATCCCCAACACTTTCAGTGAAAAATTTCGTAGCAGTGAAAGTGATCAGTGCAAGTTGGCCATGGAGAAAGAGATGAAATCTCTTCATCAAAATTAGACTTAGGAACTTATGATGTTTCCAAAGGGGAAAAGGGTTATTGGCAATAAATGGGTCTACACCAAGAAACAAGAATCTCCAAATCAGACAACTCTTCGATGCAAGGCAAGGCTCGTTGCAAAAGGCTTTACTCTGAAGGAACGTATTGATTATAATGAAGTATTCTCTCTAGTTGTAAAACATACTTTCATTCGTATCCTACTTGCCTTGGTAGCTGAATATGAGTTAGAGTTGGCTCAATTGGATATTAAGACGGCATTCTTGCATGAAGATTTGGAGGAGAAAATCTATATGACTCAGCCTTATGGTTTCAAAGTTGCTGGAAAGGAGAATCATGTGTGCAAATTAATTAAATCTTTGTATTGACTGTGCAATCAAGAAAGATTGTGGTCAACAATGTATTGAGTATTGTGATTTTGATTTTACTGGAGACTTAGATAAACGAAGATCAACAACGGGCTACATATTCACATTGGGTGGAGGTCCGGTTAGTTGAAGGTCGATTTTATAATCGAAAATTGCTCTGTCTACTACGGAAGCAGAGTACATGGCAGCAATTGAAGCTGTAAAGGAAGCTATCTGGTTTAAAGGCTTGTTTGATGATTTGGGAGTAATCCAAGAGAACATTAAGGTCTTTTGTGATAACCAAAATGAGATATTCCTCGCGAAGAATCCAACATATCACGCTCGGATAAAACACATAGATGTGAAATATCATTATGTGAGAGAGGTTATCGAGAGCGGTGATGTGTTATTGAAAAAGATCGATACCAAGGATAACCCATCAGATATGATGATGAAGGTAGTTTTTGGAGTTAAGTTTCAACACTACTTCAAACTAATCCAAATCATTCGATTGTGTTAAGTTATTTCCTTCGGGAATTTTTGAACTACGGTTGGCTTGATCCCAAATTTTTGGGTACGTAAGCAGCCACAAAGATGCAGCCACTTTGGGGATGATAATATGTTGGTAGTCTGCTAAGATTTGCACAAATATTGACCTAGGTGGAGAATTGTTAAGAAGTTAATAAAATGACTTCCAAATTCAAAATTGAAAGCTATAGAATATTTGGCATTTGACAATCCTGCACCGAATGAAGAAAAATGGAAAAGTTAGCAAAATTGGTCAAATTGACAGAGATGAAGACTGTCAAATTGCAAAGGGTTTAGGTGGAATAGCGCAAGGTTAAAGCTTATAAATTGAAGCCATTTCTTCATTCCAAACCATCCCTAAATTTGTTAAGCTTATAGGTTTTTAAAATTTTGAGAGAAGTGAGAAAAGTGTGTCTGGGGAATTTATATTTCCTGTAGAGTGTGAGAGAATTAGGTATATTTGGGTTTCTGGGAAGTGAGATTCGTTACTCTAATATTGTACTTAAATAATTATTAATATTATAATTATTTTTCTCTTACTCCCGTAGACGTAGTCATATTGCCAAACTACGTAAATTTTATGTTCTTTTATTTTTCTATAATTATTTGGTGCAATTGATTCCGCATTCCGCGCACAATAATTTGAATATAGTTAATTTGAACAATATTGCCCTCACACCAATGGCTATATGAAGTGGCATATTTCTCTTCATTTCAAATTATACGACTATATATAACAAGAGACAGCACGTGACAAATGCAAATTGCTATAGCAAACACTTCCCCTCCTCCTTGATATGCATCAATTCAATTTGATAGCGTTCAGACACGACAGAATTCAAACACAATGGAAGTTACTAAGAATAACCTGGTGGTGCACTAGAGTTATTTGACTCTGTTGTATCTGGGGACAAACGCCATGCAATTCTAAAGCACAATAGTAGGAGGTGCAAAAACTGTGGTATCTCACAAGCCTCAGGTTTGCGCTAGCATTCTCATAGGTGTTTAATATTAATATTATTATTGTTGCAACTGTAATTATTGTGATTTTGTATAGTTGCAATTGTAATTCTTTAATTAGTAAAATTAGCTACAAATGGAGGAACAAAACCTCTAAATTGATTTTGTGTCAAATCTAGGACAATAAGAGACCTCAAGTTCCATATTTCCCTTAGAATAGAAAACTCTACGAAAGAGGCACAATCCATTCCAGTGAATAGAAAACCGAAAGTGAACTACGAAAGAGGCACAATCCATTCAAGTTTCTCAAGTTACCAAAAGAAGGAGGTATTGAACCGCTAAGTTGATTAATGCTCAAATTTAATTCTGAGAGAGACTTCAAGTTTCTCATGTTAGGAAGAATAGAACTAGAAAGCGATTTTTCATTAACAAACAACTGTAAGTTGTTCAGGACACCTAAAGAAGAAGGAATTGAACGGTTCAAATTGTTGGAGTACAAGAGAAAGAACTTTCAAATGAGTTAGTAGGCAAATTTCGGGAGGTACTTTTCCTGAAACATTGTTATCATATAGAGAAAGGAACAGAACGTTGGAGAGATTACCGATTTGAGGCGGGATGATACCATATAATTCATTAAAGCTGAGATCAAGAAAAGATGAGGAAACAATGAGACTGAAAACTCATGAAATGTACCACTTAATCCTGTATTTTTAAGGCTGATGTTGATGACTCTTCCGGCGTCATTGCAGCTGATTCTGGATCGACCACACAGGCTTTTTATTTTACGAAAAATTGGCGGTGGCATTTATCCAGGATTATGGCTTTGAAGGTTTGCTTTCTATTTTAGAAAAATTTAACGCAAAAAATAGATCAAGAAAACAAAAACTACTGTATTTTTCTTTTCTTTTTTTCCTTTTGTGGGAAAAGAAAAACTACTGTATTCATTGGCATTGAAATGGAACATTGGTTCGGAAAACAAGCACAATGGGAATTAAATTTATAGAAACTATACAAGAGAAATATAACTATTCAGGACTGGATATCGATTTCAAGTCAAGGCGTCAAGTAAAGCTTAGTGAAAACACAAAGAAACGAAACGAAAAAAATTAATTCGGACATCAATAGACTGGAAGGATCTTTTTTAGTTTTATATTTTTTTCACTAAAAGAAAACAGGGCATTTGTGATTAAAATATTCACAAAGTTAGTTTGGTAAATATTAAAATTTATTTTTATTAAAATTTTGTAAATTTAATTTATTAAGCATGGCTTTTCGTTAAAGGAAAAATATTTCATCCAAATAACAGGCCTCACATCAGCTGCAGAAAACAAACAGTTTCTTAAATTTGTTTTTGCCATTTCAATCTTTATAAATTTTTAATATCCCATCTCATCACCGGTGTTCAAAAATTTATAGAAAAACACGCGGTTGAAGGTTAAAAATTATATAATCCATCTAAGCTCACAGAACATATATTCCTTAAGGAATAGCTTAGCTTTATCTGATTTTCTACCCATTACAAAAGAAATATCAAAATTTGATGGGATCAGTAATGATGTTGCGTTTATTTAAAATTATGTAGTAATAACCGCTCACCTCCTAAAATTCTGTAAATGTACCCCCACTTCAAAAAATAATTACAAAAAATTCATGTAATTTTTTATAATTTCAAATAAAGAAGAAATTTTGACAATTAATAATTAAAATCCTCATTTAAAAAAAAATCACGTTACTTTTTTATTCCCTTTGGCCACTAAAGTGTCTTTGACAAATTTGCCATATGAAGTTTGAAAATAAAGTTGTGCAGAAAGCATGGAGTTAATTTAATATTTAGTTTTATAACCTATCTAATCTAACATTTTAAATTGAAATTTTCAATACTCCTATGTGTATATAGCACATAATTTGACAGCCAATAGATTCCTTAAAATATTATGTTATAAAGATTTTTTATTAGTTTCATTAAAAATTAATAATCATTTAATAAAGTAATAATAATAAATCATTCGAAAAAATTATAAATTAAATTATATTAAAAATTTTATTGAAGTTTAAAAAACTTTATGGGTATTTTGATACTTTTATCTTATAACGGCAATAAAATAATCAAACTTAAGCTACATTTGGGAGCCTTTGGGAACCACTAATTCGACAGTAATATGGCAACTAAAACATGTGAACAAATTTCTTGGGTCAATGGTGCTTGTCATTAACAAACTATATCCCAAGACTGATTTATGGTGCTTGACTGCCTCCAACGCTCCAAAAGATCGAATCAACAAAATGGCGTACAACCATAAGCACATGTAGTTTGCACGCAACGTATTGTCATGTTGCGATAAATAAGTGCTTCTCAAAACACTATTAAAGTTTAATTTCACATCGTGAAAATAGGAATTAATTTGATCCAATAGTTTTTTTTTTTTTTGAAAAGAAAGTAAACCTTTCATAAATCACAACACCTTGAGGACATCATATATATCAAGTGGAATATTTCCTATCCACATACAAGGAGAGTTTGTCCCTAAAGCTATCTTAGCTAGGTAATGGGCATGAGCATTACAGTGTCTTGGAGTGTGTTTAACAGCAACTTTCTGGAAGTGCTGCACCTGGTTTTGGATTGCCAAAATTGTCCAAAATATTTCTGATCTGCTGCCCTTGGTGTTGTTCACTAACTGGACCACCTCTAAGCAATCGGTTTCAATGATCAATGAGGTTGCATTCACACGGCTGGCCAGCTGGAGACCCCAATGCACAGCCTCTGCTTCAGCCAGGCTAACTGATCCATTGAAGAGCCGCTGATTAATCCCAGCCGCAACTATACTGCCATGACAGTCTCTAATCACAGCTCCCACGCCTGCACTCTGTTGCGATGGGTTAACAGCCGCATCTACGTTAACTTTGTAGACATTCTCAGGGGGGGAAGCCACTTCTGCTGCTTCGCTTCTTTATGGAGGGAGAGAGGGACTAGCTCTGGTTTCCTAACGTGCTGGAAGGCTGTCATCACCGACTCCGCTGTAGCAGCTGAGACTATGGGATCAATCTCCCTCCCATTAAAAATAAATTGGTTCCTAGCAAACCAAGCAGCCCAACACAAAGCAACCATGAGCTCCAAATCTGATTGCCTCAGCCCCTTAGCCATTCTTTGCAGGGTGCTGAAGATGTCCTGAGCCTTTGCTTCTGATGAAGAAACTGAATAAGGTGACTGGAGCCAGAGCTTCCTTGCAGCCTTGCACTCCAAAAGAGCATGGCTGACAGTCTCTACACTCCTGCTGCAACGCTTACAAGTTGGCTCCCCCACAATCTTCCTTTTCCACAAATTTTCCGCCGATGGGAGCAAATTATTGAAGGCCCTCCACATGAAGATTTTGATTTTTTCGGGCAGCTCCAAAGACCAAAGAGCAGTCCAGTATTGGTGAGAAGCCTTTGAGCAGCTGGTGGAGTCTGGAAATTTTGTTCGCAAGGCTAATTGGTACCCACTCTTGACCGAGTAGTTCCCGCTTTTGTCATAATGCCAAAGCACGTCATCTTCCGCTTGCTCAACTGGAAGGGGAATCTTTAGGATCTCCGCTGTATCCACATCCATGAAATGTTGCCGCAGCTTGTTTGCATCCCATTTGTTATCATCTGTGATTAACTCTGCAACTGTTGCACTTGCTGGCAGCGATGGAGGGAAAATTGGTCTGAAAGACTCCGGTCTTGGCAGCCAATTATCCGAAGAAATTGCTATCTTCTGCCCATTCCCAACGCGCCATCTCAGCCCCTTGGTAATCACTTGCCGACCCCAAAGGATACTTCTCCAAATGAACGAGGCATTGGCTCCTGCTGCTGCGCGTAAAAAACTGGAGTTCCGAAAGTATCGAGCTTGAAGGACTCTGAAGACCAGGGAATTTGGATACTGCGGCAGCCTCCAAGCTTGCTTGGCGACCATCGCTTGATTGAAGCAAGTGAATTCTCGAAAACCCACCCCCCTCTAATCTTCGCTTGGCTGAGCTTCTCCCATCTTTGCCAATGGATTCCGCGCTTATCCCCTGCCGAGCCCCACCAGAATTTCGCTATGGCTCGTTGGATGTCGTCACATAGGCCTTTAGGCAGCTTGAAGACACTCATTGCATACGCGGGAATTGCTTGGGTTGCCGCTTTAATCAAGACCTCCTTTCCCCCACTGGACAACATTTTCTGCTGCCATCCTGCGATCTTGGTTAACACCTTCAGCTTGACATCCTTAAAAAACCCCATCTTCTTTCTCCCAATCATTAATGGAAGACCGAGGTATTTCTCGTGTCGTGAGACCACATTTAGATTGAAGATGCCCTGGATAACAGCCCTTTGATGCTCTGGAATTTTGCCACCAAAGAATAGAGAGGATTTCTGGAAGTTGAAGAGCTGCCCTGAAGCTGCAGCATAGTTATCGAAAATCCTTTTCAAATGCCTGCAGTCAGCCACTGAAGCCCGGGTAAAAACTAAACTGTCATCCGCAAACAGCAAATGAGTAATGGAAACATCCCGCGCAAATTTAAGGCCCCGGATTAGCTGGCGTTGTTCGGCCAAAATCAACAAATTGGAGAGGGCCTCTGCACATAGGATAAAGAGATACGGGGATAGCGGGCAGCCTTGGCGCAATCCCCTTTCCGGATGTATCATTCCTTTAGGCGCTCCATTAATAAGGACCGAGAATGAAACGGAAGTAACACAGCTCATTATTAAAGCAACCCAAGAACTAGAAAACCCCAAATTTAACATGGTTTGTTCTAAGAATGACCATTCAACTCTATCATAGGCCTTACTTATGTCCAATTTTAAAGCCACCAGACCATTTTTCTTCCCTCTGATATGCCTGATTTTATGAAGGCATTCATAACCAATAATGACATTGTCAGTAATGAGCCTATTGGGGATGAATGCACTTTGTATGGGGGAGATGATTTGGGAAAGGATCGGCTTCATTCTATTTGCAGTGGCCTTAGCTATGATTCTATAGATAACATTACAAAGGCTGATGGGCCTATAATCACTCACTTTCCTAGGATTTGCTAACTTTGGAATCAAGGCGATAAAGGTGTGGTTTAGGGTAGATGGATTACCTCGCTCATTAAGGACATTGAGGCACGTTGAAAGCACTCCCTGCCGGACAGATTGCCAATGCTTCTGGAAGAATGCAGCGGGAAGACCATCAGGCCCAGGGGCCTTTGTGGGGCACATACTGGCAAGGGCTTCCTCAATCTCTTCTGCGGTAAATGGCTTCTCCAGCTGAGCATTCATTTCGGAGGTGACTTTGGCAGTCATGCCTTGAAGGGTTGCTTGGATTTGGTCGGGAGTTGGACTGGAGGTGGTGAAAAGTTCTTGGAAATGGCTGCTGAACTCCTCCTCAATTTCATCTCTTTCCGTCAACCACGTACCCTGGAGATTTTCAATCCCCCACACCTTGTTCTTCCTTTTACGGGCAGAAGCTTTGGCGTGGAAGAACTTCGTGTTCTTGTCTCCTGCTCGAAGCCAGTCAGCCCGCGAACGTTGTTTCCAGTAGATCTCCTCGTCCGTCAACATAGTATTAAGCTGACTTTCCAACCTCCTAATTTCCTTGCCATCAGTCAGCTTTGAGTTCCCTCTCTTGGCATCCTGAAGACGCTGCATAAGTTGTTCTTGCTGACGTTGCCTCCCTTGGAATTCGGCTTTGCTCCATAACTTTAACTGAGCCAAGGAAGCTTTGGCTACGCTCTGAAATTGCTGAGCAGGGGATTCCCACTCTCTAGCCCCATATCGACTCCATTCTTCCTGGACAATCCTCCTACACCCGTCGTAAGAGCTCCACATATCCTCGTAGTGATCTCGAGGGAAGGATTTTCCCGTAATTCGTAATTTCTTGCTTCTCTCATTGAACTCTAAGGTGATTGGACAGTGTTCTGATGTCCAGTTCACAAGGTTTGTGGCAACAGAATCTTGAAAATGAGTCCCCCAGTCCGTGCTACACAAAAATCGATCCAATCGTTCTTCTATGTAATGAGCACCGTATCTGTTGTTTGCCCACGTATAAGGATATCCCTTGCTACCCATATCCTGCAAATTGCAGCTTCGCACAGAATCCCTAAACTCGGCTACCATATTCAAATTTCTCTCCTTGCCCCCGTTCTTCTCGTGCATATGCAATATCTCATTGAAATCCCCAAAACAACACCAAGGATAAGAGAAGAGACTGGCTAACCTTTTCATGAGGGTCCACGTATGATGCTTCTGACTGAGTTCAGGGTGGCCGTAGATCCCTGTGCACTGCCATCTCAAACCACTGTCACTGGTCACAACAGCATCTATGTGATGGGGGCTGTAAGAAGTAATGCTGACATTAACATCAGCACTCCAGAACATAGCAAGACCTCCCCCCATGCCCGTTCTATCTACGCCAAAACAATTTTCAAAATTAAAAAAGCTACCACTGGATGCAACCTGCCTAGCCAACATTTTAGTTCACAACAAAACAGAATTTGAGGCCGGTGCAGGTGGAGAAGTTTTTTGAGCGCTAGGTGCGTTCGAGGCTTCCCCAGACCTCGAACGTTCCAGCTGAGAATTTTCATGGTTGTCGGCGGGCCTGAATTTCAGCACCCGTCGATACATCTTCTTCCATTGCTGCCGCATTTTCCCGGCCATCTGATAGCTCTGCTGATCTTGCTGACTGCTGAACTGATGAAATGGGATGAATGTGGTTACAGTGGTCTGAGTTTAGCTCTAAACTGGTGTGTGTTCCCACGGGTGATTGGTCCAGTGGGCGTAGCACTCTTTGTTTTTTGTTGTGGTGACCAGAGCTGATGGTCAGCGTGCTCGGTCTTTTGTTGCCTGGTAACTCGAGAATTTGCATTTCTTTTGCTATGGGAACTCTTGCTTTAAGTTTCCATTTTCTGACTTTGGGCCGCACGTGAGGCTTTGATGGCCCATGATCCCTTGCGTCCACAGCTGATCTGGCCCTCTCAGTAGGCTGCCTCATTTTAGCTGTTATGACTCTCGAGCATGCTTTATCCACAGGACTTTCACCTTCCTTCAATATTTTTTCTCCCGCCTGTGTACTTTCATAGCTATAGTTGCTATTATTACTGACCTCTCTAGGCTGCACCTCGGTGATATCACAGCCCATACTCTGACTCCCCACTTGGTGGTGTTGCGTCTCTGAAGAGGTCAACATTAAATGTGTTGAGTCAGGAGTCGGCTGGTTGCTTGCATCCTCTATTTCTATTCCAGTGGTTGCCCCACCCACTTTGTTTAATTCTGACCCATCTCGAACAACCGGGTTAGTGGTGGTTGGCCTGGTGGTGTCTTGCACATTAGCTTGAATATTGGATGGTTCTCGACCGCCTTTCTCCCTGCTGCGACTTTGCTTGAACCTGTCAGCGTGAGTACCAGCTCTCATCCAACTTCCATAAGGCAAAGCTTCCTTTTGCTGTCCTTTGTATCTCAAGCATTCTCTGTACTGGTGGCCGATGTGTGCACAGCAGAAGCAAAAGTCCGGAAGTTTTTCATACAATATCGGCATTGGGATTTTGTCATCCTCCTGTTGTAAAAATACAATCTTTTTTAGAGGTTGGGAAATGTTAATGGTTATTCGGACTCTCGCAAATTGCCCAATACATTCCCCAGCTTCGTCGGTCTCCACTTCCTGAACTGTACCAATTTTTTCTCCCAGCTGTTGGATAGCCTCCTTGTTCATACACATTATTGGGATGTTATGGATCTGAACCCAGAATGTGGTATGTGAAAATGACTGGTTCTTGATATCTCCAATCCCTAAAGGTTCGGTCAGGACTAGCAGTGCTCTGTCGAAGTGCCACGGCCCTCCCATGAGCACTCTTTTTTTTTCCTCTCCAGCAGCAAACTTGAAAAGGAAGATGTTATCCCCCATGCTTTCTATCTTTACCTCTTTGACAGTCCTCCAAGCCATGTGCATAGCAGCTTTCAAGCCCTCCTTATTTATACTTCTGGATGTTAGCACTTTGCCAACTAAGCAGTTCGCAGTTATTTCCTCTCCCTTGATCTTCATCCGTCCCATGAATGTTACTATGTCTGTCTCCTCTTCTTTTGACACATTCGCCTGACACTTGCGCAATAACTCCCCAGCATCCATTATTGGTTGCGCTGCTAATAGTAATGCTGCTCACCAACTTTCTGCCCACCGCAACAATGTATGTTGCATAGATGATTTGGAAAAAACACCCAACTCGTGAGTGATTTGAGGAAGCCACGGGGGCTTCAGTTAGCTTTCATTCCTATACTTTTTCAGAGAAAAAGTACTGTGGAAGAAAGAGTGCATGAGATGAAGTGATTCGATTAATTTGATCCAATAGTTAACAAAAGCATTTATTGCTCAAACTAAGAAGACAAATAGATCGAAGATTACACAAAAATCACTTCAACAAAAAGACTCTTATGTGACGTTATACTTACCCGTCTCACATATCTACAATCAAATTTTGTATTTTCTTAATGGTGGAGATATTTGCACCCCACTTTTAGAAAACAATTACAATAAATTCACATTATTTCTAACAAATAGAAATTAACAAAAGTTTGTACAATTAATCAATTAAATCCTTTTCATAACTTTTCTTATTTAGGTTTCTTTAACCATCTTTGACTATAATTGTTGCTTTGATATAGGCTTTATTTGACTCTTTCACTCTTATGATATAAAATGACCAAATTGCACAAAAACATGAGTTATTGTATCTAATAGTTTAGATATTTAAGTTTTTTTTTACTAATAATCTAATTTTTTAAAATAAAATTTAATAATTGTTTTCAATACCCTAATGAAGAGTGATGATCGAGTAACAAATTTTTTATTAATTTACTTTGTACAAACTGATATGGTATAAATTCATTGGTTAGACAAAAATATGAAATAATAAAAATAAATCATGTGAACAAAGAGCTATTTAATCCAAGTAATTGAATTATGTTATGTTAGTTTGCACAAAACAAATTTAATGTAAATGACCTAAATTGGACAGGCTAGTAGTTTACTTAGGTATTATGCTATGAAGATATTACGTTTGTTTAGATAATACATCATTTGGAAACAATGAATTTTGTATAAGATTGAAAAAAAAATTAATGTTAAAGTAGTTTTTGTACTTTTATCTTATAAGGGTAAAATAGTTAATCTAAACTTATATTAAAGCAATCAAATATAATAAAAAATTAAGTCAAAAAATGATATTAATTTAATTAATTAATTCTCCAAAATTATTCTTCATTTAAAATTTTAAAAATAATGTGCACTTTTTGCAATTATTTTCTGCAATTAAGGTGGGTTTACAGAAATTGTGGGGTGGAATTATCACCGTGGGGTGGGATATTTCTATCCTACTATTTTTGTAGACCCACCACACATTCACACTATTATTAGTAACAAATAAATCAACAAAAAGATTATACTATTAACTGATTACATCCTCCTTATGATTTTTTTCTTATTTAAGTTTCTTTGACAATCTTAGGCTATTAAAATTGCTTTAACACAAGTTTTATTTGATTATTTTACCCTTGTGACAAAAAATGACCCCAGTTCCCCAAGAAATACGTGGTCTTGTATTTAATAGTTTATATATTTAATTTTGTGATCTATAATCTAACTTTTTTAAATGAAATTTTTCAATATCTTACATGACAAATGATATAAATTTCGCAGCTCGATAATTTAGATGAGCATGGTACTTTAAAGACATTATGTAAATTTAATTAAAGATTAACAGTCATACTATTAAAGTAGAATTGGCACATAACTTAGAAACAATGTATTTTGTATAAAATTAAGTTGAAATATTTTTTTAATTTTTTTGTAAATTTAGGATAAGGCAATCTCAGTAGTTAAACATAATAAAAAAATCTAGAGCACAAAAAAAATTAAGATGGATTTAATAAATCAATTCTCTAAAATTATTCTTTATTTAAAATTTTTAAAAATAATGTAAAATTTTTATAATTATTTTCTAGAAGTGGGGAGGGTTTACAAAATTAGTAGAATGAAAATATCACCGCTTTTAATTTTAATATTCGAATTTACATTTGAATGATAATCGTAAATTTTCAACATCGATACCCCTTCCAACCTCAAACAAATTAAACTAGACTGAAAGTAGGATTTTAATAATAAAAGAGCCCCAAAATATATGGGTATTAAAAAAAGTTAGAACCCAATTAGTAAAAGTGAGAAACGTTAGAGACCTAAGTGTCTTCCATCCAACAAATTAAAAATAAAAATAGAGACAATCAAATTGATTTTATGAAAGGAGGTTGAAATTTATAGTATTACGAGAGAATTAGATAAGGAAAATCTAGACTTTGAAGACTACCTTGTTGTTATGAAGAATACACCATATATCTTCTTTGCTGATTCTTAAGGTAGATCATTTCACGATCATCATACATGGTTGGGGTGAGACATTTTCATATTTCCCAATTTTTTATGATTCGCATGCCGACAGTGTGTAATTTACAAATCATGAAAACGACAATGACGAATGACTATTAATTGATAGGGGATGCAATATCTTGTAAATTCAAATATAAAAAAATATTAAGTTTATTATTTAACCTTTGCAAGTTTATGAATTCAATTCTTGTTTCGCAAGCACACTTAGTTCAATAACTCGTCTTTCATCCACACTTAGTTTCTCATAGAATATTGTAAATTATTCTTAAAAAATAGTGCAAGCAATAATAAAGACTGTGCGTGCTGGATTTGATTCCATTTGCTTGTTGACTAAATGAATTTTTCATATAAACTTCAGAAAAACTTCGCTGAAACAACAATTAACTTGAGATCATGCATGCATTCAACACTCAACAGATACCTAAGTATTGAAGATAATTAATCGCAATAATTTATTTAGCCACGTGATCCAAATATCTCACGTGTAAATCTCGTGACATGTTTTGCCTTCCCGACTTCCTTCCCTATAAAGAGCTTATCCAAAATAAGAGACTGAACAAATAGTAAGCAAGAGTAGCTCTATCACTTCACAAAAAAATTAGTTAAAAAAAAAAAAGAGAAAATGGAAGAGAAAAAAATTCACAGAGCTCATGTCTTGATAGTTCCATATCCAAGCCAAGGTCACATAAACCCCACTTTCCAATTTGCCAAACGATTAGCTTCTAAAGGTTTGAAAATCACTTTAGCCATAACAAACTTCATTTACAAAACCAAAAAACCGTCTCAGCCTTCCGATTCAGTTCAAATCGACACCATATCGGACGGCTATGACGACGGTGGCTTCTCGGAAGCAGAAAGCATCGATGCTTATCTGCAAAACGTGGAAGTTGCAGGCTCAAAAACACTAGCTGAACTCATCACAAAATACAAAAGCTCTTCAAATCCTATTGATTGTGTAGTCTACGACGCTTTTCTTTATTGGGCTCTTGATGTTGCAAAAGGTTTCGGTTTGTTTGCTGCCGCTTTTTTCACTCAAACTTGTGCTGTTAACTTTATATATTATCTTGTTCATCATGGATTGCTGAAGCTTCCCGTTTCTACAACGCCGGTTTCGATTCCCGGGATGCCGTTACTTGAGCTTCAAGACATGCCATCCTTCATTGGTGTTCAAGGGCAATATCCAGCTTACTTTGAGATGGTGTTGAATCAATTCTCCAACGCAGATAGAGCTGATCTTGTGCTTGTCAATACTTACTACAAGTTGGAAAGTCAGGTTAGTTAATTTTACGGCTAATGGTAAATTTTGACTTTGCGTTATTACTTTTCTATATAGATGGCCGACTGCCGTGCAGGTCACGGGTCACGGTATATGTCTGTACAGCGGCATGACACTTTTTTGTAGGATATATGGCACGACATGTCACTCTGAGCTTAGAAAATTGAGTTTGAATTTTGAAGTTAGCAATTAAGTCAACTTTTTTCTCTCTCTTTTTTTTTTTACTTTTATCTACAATTATGTCAATTATTTTCACTAGATGCGAAAAATAGGAGAACTTAGGGGAGAAAAGAATTAAGAGAGGTCCCAATCCTAATTTTAAATCTAATGATAAATATTTACTTTAGTTGTCATTTTTATAAAACGCATTTTTAACTGTATTTTGCATCCAAAGATCCATTTTTCAAAAAGTACTTTTCTATATTACTTTTTGTAAGATGACTTTTAAATTGGAAGAACGCATGACACTTTCGTTCATCTAATAATTTGATTTTATCACTTGCCTCTCGAGAAAATTTTTAATACCTCTTTCGTTGTTAAAACTGACATTTAAATTAAAGCAACATTTGAAAGGGTCGAAAGTGCGCTATTCTCCCTTAAATTATTTCAAAGTGTCAATAATACTCTCAAACACATAATTTTTTTTTTTGAAATTGTGAAATCCACTATTCGATTTTCTGAATTATAAATCTTATAATAAAATATTGAATGATAAGTTGTACGCTTTAATTTTACCTTGCCTTGTTTTATTTATTTATGCAACTTTGTAATGTTTCTATTTGTTTCCTCTTGTATATAAATTTTAGCCACAATTAATGTTGAGATCACTCCAGAAACTATTGGACAATTTTTTATCTATTACAGGTGGCAGATTCAATGTCTAAATTTTGTCCAATGGTCACAATCGGTCCAACGCTTCCATCTTTCTACCTAGACAACAGAATCCTTAACGACAATGATTATGATCTCAATCTCTTCACATTGGACAAATCCATCACCATGAATTGGCTCAACACAAAGCCCGAAGGATCAGTCGTTTATGTATCATTCGGAAGCATGGCTTGTTTAGCCAATGAACAAGTGGAAGAACTGGCGTGGGGCTTGAAGAAAAGTTCTTTTTATTTCCTGTGGGTAATAAGAGATACAGAGGAAACAAACAAGCTCCCAAAAGGGTTTGTTGATGGGATTGGAGATAAGGGCTTGATTGTGAATTGGAGCCCTCAGCTAGAAGTGCTTTCAAATAAAGCACTTGGTTGCTTTTTCTCGCATGCTGGGTGGAATTCAACTATTGAAGCTTTGAGCTTGGCGGTGCCTATGGTGGTGATGCCACAGTGGACAGATCAGCCGACGGATGCGAAGTTTGTTGAAGATGTGTGGAAGGTTGGAGTTAGGGTTAGGGTTGATGAAGATGGCATTGTGAGAAGAGATGAGATTGAGAGGTGCATAAAAGAAGTGATGGAGGGTCAAAGTGGTAGGGAAATGAGAATGAATGCTAAGAAATGGAGGGACTTGGCTATTGAGGCAGTTAGTGAGGGTGGCACTTCAGATAAAAATATTGATGAATTTATATCTAAGTTTACAAATTAGAATATCTTGATTTCATTGTCATTTCTCTGTCTTTAATTTTGGAAATTTCATATTTGATAATAAGCAGGCGATGCTACTAATTAAGATTCCTTCCATAACTAATTTTTTTCCGACCAAAATATATGAGTGTAGTAGTTAATAGATAAAAATATAAAAATAATTTCATACTTATTTTGAATTGCAAAATATATTCATCAAGTTAATTATGTCATTAGTTAGTTTTTAGCTTCTGGTTTGTACATGTTCATGCTGATTTTGAGGGTTATAAATTGGATTTAAGATAACTTAGACTCTCTTAAACTTCTAAAAATCTTATGTCGTGTGTCTATTAGTGATATTATTCTGTTAGAATTTAACCGCTTTTATATTTTTAATGAACTAATTTCATCAATGACCAAGATAAATTTTGCTCAAAAATGCTGATATCATATCATGACACAATCCTAGTCCTATAAACAGTTCTCTTAAAAACGTGTTACTGACTTTTCTTTTATCAATAAATTGTCTGCTTTTTTTTTTAATAAGTGTTGTTTATATGGAAGCCTTCAAATTTGCAAGTATTTTTCTGTTTTCTCTATTTTGTAGTTGTTCAAGAATAACTAAAAAGGTACCCAAAAATGAACGATCCCAAATATATGTCTTTGTCCAGCAGTCATGACAAATACTACTAAACAAATAAAACAAAGGTCATGGGACCAAGAATATTGATGGGGTTGTTCTTATTCGATTTTTCTTCTTCTTTACATAAGCGATGACGATGCTAACAATAACTTTTTTGAGTTACACACTTAAATCCAATACCACAATTATCAACAGATGATTAATTCCATCCTTATTTTGAGGGTTATAAATGAAGTAACCAAATGGTCTTGTACCCTTAACAAAAATTCCATCAGCTTTGAATAAAATACTCCTAATTTCATCTAAATCTCAGGTTTCTAAGTAATTTGAACCACATCTCCGTGGTGATAGCATAGTTAGCTATCTTTAAATTTTGAAAACAAAAAGTGACAAAAAAAAAACAGCTAAACTTTGTGCAGTAATTCTCTTACATGCCCCTTTGGTATTGTCTGGAAGCTGCACGTTGTCACGTTTCCAGATTACAAATTATCATTTGTTACATCCCATCAGTTGGGGCCTCAGGGCCTGGGGAGTTCAGACTTTACACACACACGCACGCACATGGGAGTTAAAATTTTAAAATCACCCAATTATTATTTTTTCACGGGCTGGCTGCAAGTCTATTGATTCGATCAGATTTGTATTAATTGACCCAAACAAAAAAAATCATATTCCATCTGCCGCTCAATCAATATCTAAAATTTTTAAAGTTTTAGAATACATCGAAACTAATACAATTAACACATACGTAAATAATATATGTAATTAAATTTTGATATAATTTTAATATAAATACATTATTATTTTCATTTTTTATAGTTATATGTATTATAAAATTTCTTCTCCATTAAATTCCCATGTGCTCATTGTTTCTTCGTACACGCATCTTGTTTTTTGGGTCAAGTAATGTAGGCAAAGAAATCATATTAAAAGGCTATACAAACACTTTTGAACAGCCGAAGATCCATGCATGCAACAAAGCCAAAAAACAGAGTACAAGATTCTTCACAAACCAGCTAGCCAGTTACGTTTTAGCTTTTGCTATTGATTCATTCTTATGGCAGAAAACATTGTTAAAGTAAATGAGGTTACCAGAGTGACCCCTCTCGCCGACTCTAGCTCAACCAAAACGGCGCCGTTCACTCTTCCTCTTACCTACTTGGACATTTACTGGTTCAAGGTTCTTCCTGTCGAACGCCTATTCTTCTACCAAGTCACTGACTTAACTCGCGATTTCTTCGACTCTGTGATCCTCCCAAAGCTCAAGCGCTCTCTTTCCCTCACTCTCCTCCATTATCTCCCTCTCGCCGGCAACATCATGTGGCCCGAAGGTACCCAAAAACCAGCCGTTTACTTCTTCCCTGATAACGACGACGGCGTTTCAGTCACAGTTGCTGAGTCCTCGTCCGACAGTACCGATCTCTTCAGTCTCCTCTCCGGCAATGGAATACGCAAAGCTGTTGAGTTTCACCCTTTGCTGCCCAATTTGTCGATATCCGACGATAAAGCTGAGATAATTGCTGTCCAAATAACTCTGTTCCTCAAAGAAGGTTATTCCATCGGTATCACATCTCACCATGCGGTTCTTGACGGCAAAAGCTCAACTTTTTTCGTAAAATCTTGGGCTTATTTGTGCAAACACTTGCAACAAAACCCCACTTGTTTGCCACCTGAACTAACTCCATTTTTGGACCGGAATGTCATCAAAGATCCGGAAGGTTGAGACATGGTGGAGTTAAATAATTGGTTTGATCACAAACAAAGTTTGAAGGTCTTGCCATTCGCAGTCTCAGTGGATATGAGCAAATTGGTACGTGCCACATTTAAGCTGAGCCGTGAAGATATAAAGAAGCATAGGGACAAGGTTAATGAAATTGTTACGGCAAGTGATGTGAAAAAATCAAGACAACTTCACTTATCGATTTTCGTACTTACATTAGCTTATGTATTTGTTTGCATGTTTAAAGCCAAAACGGGTAAAGCTCAAGGTAATAGAAATGCTCTTGTTGGGTTCACTGCGGATTACAGGACCCGCTTGGATCCTCCGGTTCCGGATAATTACTTCGGTAATTGTAATGGGATACATGGTGCAGTTACAGAAGCTAGTGAAGTAAAGCAAGAAAATGGGTTGCTTTTGCTGCGGAAATGATAAGTGATTTGATCAAAGGGATAGATGCGAATGTCGCTGACGAAGGATCAGATGTGAAGATTGCAAAAATAGTAGAACATGCGAAACAAGGAGCATTTATGCTTTCGGTCGCCGGGTCCACCCGTTTTGATGTTTACGGGTCAGATTTCGGGTGGGGGAGGCCGAGGAAGGTGGAGATCGTGTCAATAGACAGGACAGGCGCCGTCTCTTTTGCGGAGAGTAAAGATGGAGGCGGAGGCGTTGAGGTTGGTGTTGTTTTGGAGAAACAAGAAATGGAGGCTTTCGCTTCTCTGTTTACTAATGGACTTAAAAAATAATTTTAAGGCATCATCCACATTTTTAAACTAAATTTAGCATTATATCCATGTACTAATATTGTTGTAAAACTATGTCTCTGCGTTGCAAATGCGGAATTTTTTTTTTCCCCCTTCATTTTCTGGGATATTCCACAATGTCCCAGTTATTCACGAAACGTGCAAGTTCGATGAATAAGCATATGCTCCCCGAACAAATCGAAAGAACTTTTTGAAATCCTACAAGGGCCATTCGTTTTTTTTCTTCGGACAGACGATCAGAAATTCAGAATTTCATCGTGTTGGCATGATGCGTTTACTTTCCTATAAATAAAGCTTCTCAAATTTCTTCACAAATAGTGGAAACCGACGCTAATAGTAAACACCAAACCAGTAATTTCAAAGGCAAATTCCTTCACAAATCGTGTAATTTGAAGCTCATAGTAAACACCAAACCAGTAATTTCAAAGGTCACTGCTTTTAACATAGGTCACTATTTTTCGAACTCAAATACAAAAATATAACAGGAATGCCTAGCAAGAACGCTTCAACGTTGTTTTCTGTGCACATTTATGTTCTAGTAAGTCAGCATTACTTTTTACAGCACCAACTAATTCCTTCCTTCCATCTGCATTCAGAGGAAGAGGAGTACTTCTTTGTATATGATCTTGAAATAGATCACCTATCTATAGTACAAAGGAAAAATCCAACGTGTATAAAAATTATATGTTTGAACTTGAAACACTATCAAATTGCTCAACAATTTCCAGGGAGCCCTGGCCACCTCAAAATAGCAGCTACATGACCAGTAACCTAAACAACTAAGCATTGTAAAATGAAGTTATTGAGGTACAACAAATCAATCAGGCATTTACCCTCCACATTTCCCCCTCTCTTCGGCTGAAGTGGTATGTTCAGTCCGGCTGCCCAATCTGACAATGTCTTCAACAAGAATCTTCCCATCTGTTAAATTTAAGTCATGCAGTCATGTTTCTGAACTAATTTAATACTTGATGCATAAACAAAAAGGCATGATGGAACACAAACAAGAAATTCATTATTTAAAATGACTGAAAATTCAAATGATTTAAGCCAAAGAAAATCATCTTTGACATAGTTTGGGCCTCGGTTATATTTTCAAGTTCTAATGGAAATGTCACTAGTTCCAGACTGAACACATGCACTCACATTCAGCCTACTTATCTCTTTCCCCAGTTAGCAGGTAATTAATATAAGAAGCAACTTTCATCCATTGTTAAATCGGGTAGTGACTAAATGCCAACCATCTGAAGAGAATAGACAATAATTCAGTTAACATAACATAAAGTACATCTATATCCGTAACCGAGACAAATACACAAACATAATTCATCAGCTCACCTATATCTTTTGAAAGGTTGCTGATCAGTTCTTGGACACCCTGCTTTCCTAATGTATCCTTCAAATACAAAGCAGCACTAGCCACCTCTTCAGGAGTAACTTTCCCGTCATGATCGCTGTGGATATAAAGCAAGTTGATATATTTATTACATGAAATGAAGACCAAACATTCAAAGAATAAGATTGAAACTAATCAAACCATTCGTAAAAAATCTAATTGTGGAAAAAAATACTAAACACAGAAAGCGTACATAGAGGAGGCTAAATCAGAACAAGCAAAATCTGAGTTGATCTCAATCAAACAGTGTCTAAAACAAAGAAGGCTGCTAACTCCAGAGAAGTTGACACTTAACAAAGGGCCTATATGGGGGTCTGTTTCTTATCTAAAACTTCAACTGATTTCGGTGCATATCCGGTGCTTCTCATTGTAATCATCTTCCCAATCTCTAATTCAAATTAACTCATAGCACTTACTTTTTTTGCAGCACATATTAAGCACCGTTTATTTTATAGGAAACATTCAAAGAAAATTGACCATCCAAAAGATGATTCTTTCAACCTCTTTTTCATATCTGAGAATGTCGAACTATCACCAAGATGCCATAGAAAAAATATCTAATTTCCTTAACAAGCATGCCTCGCATTTCTTACTTCATAGTAAAATTTATACCTTAGCACCCATAAATCTGGCACATGCACCACTTTGATGTCTGAACATCAGTTACTACAAACAAGATCGACTATTCTAAGAACTGAAAACTATCACTACCGCACAGTATCATAAAATAGCTAACCACAAAGAGAAGCTTCATCCTGATTCCTGAAACCCAATGATATACCTGTCAAGTAATTTCCAACGATCACCAATTATAGCATCCACATCATCAATTTCTTTCTCAAGATTTTGAAGCATTGCATCAACCTGAAGCATCACCAAACATTTAAAAGAGCAACTAACATCTGAAGCTGACGTAACAGAAATAGAGGAGCATCTGATGAGCTTACCTTTTCTACAAGTGCTGAAGAAACTTCGTCACCTTCAGCAACTTCAGTAGCATGATCACTTTCCTCTCGAGCTGCTATATATGCCTTTATGGCATCCTTCTCACCATCGGTACCCTCTTTTTCTACCATGGTATTGTAGAGTTCTATCTGGAAAACATCAAGGCAATAAAATCACAGAAGAGAAAGTAATAAGGAATCCAACAGATACAAGATTTAAAGGCAAAAGTTATGACATTCTTAATGATTCTCAGTTATTTGCAAAAAGATAAGTTTTAGCTACAAATGAGTGCCTCAATTTGAAACAAAGAATAGATAACAAATTTATGCCGAATCAAAAAAATTTGACTGCAGATGGCCCAACGCAGATTGACAAAAATATCAAGAAGACATTATGTACAAACAAATCTTTAATTAAGATCAGCAAATCTAAAAGCCTTTGCATCCCAAATATATCCTAGGTTTGCATATACCTCCTTATTGACAAGCCTCAGGAACTCTTCACGCTCACTGCTCACCGACTGCGAGATTAGAGAAGCCAAAATCAAAAAACATAGCAGATGACCACACTTGAAAGAGCAGTATTAAAGGTGAAAAAGAAAAAGCCAACAATCAGCCAAATCTTGATAATTAGAAGTTTTATATAGCCTTACAGATGCTGAAGCTAAAACAGCCAATGCTTGACTGAGTTTACAGAGATGCTCCTGCTTTTCCAATGCTCTTGCTCGTGCTTGTTCTTGTGCTTCCCTTGCTGTTGGGATGGTCATCTCTTTCAATGCAACGTCCTCTTCAGTAGCTTTAGATTCCTTCATCCTGGCCAGCTCTTTCCCTTCTTTCTCTTCCTCCTCCTGCAACATATTAAATTGAAATTACTCAAAAGAAAATTTGGTTTATCAAGATGCTATGAGGCTCTTTCCCCAGAAACTGAAGCCTGAAATGTTCATGGATCAGCTTAGATTTAGGACTTCAATCATATGTTCTGTCGCACATCATGTTTTTAATAAAGCTTAAAAAATAGCAAAATCATAAACCAAGCCTGTCTAATTTTCACCTTGATCAATTCTTCCTGCATTGCAAGGTACTCCAGTTTCCTTCTCCTTTCTGAAACAGAATCTTCAGATGGCAAAGCTGTAACACCAACGGTATCCACAACCTCATCAGGGAGAGAAGAAAGTGTAGCCTGAACAGCTTCCTCTGGCCTCAGCTTTCCAGACACAGTAAAGGCCCTGCAGATTGTATCAGACGAGAATCAACTCATATACACTAAGCATTTGTTAACGGACAGCCTGATGCGAAAGATAAGGCAAAAAGGAAGAATGAAAACCAGGGGTTTTAAATCACCTTGAAAGGATCAAGAGGGAAGATGGCACAGAGTGGTTAAGAGACAAATCCAGCCAATCACGGAGCTGCGAAAAAGTTAACAATCATAACAAATTATCATACCAAATTTATATTTAAATTACGAAATTAATAAGAGTTTCACTGCAACAAAAATTGAAATTCTAATACTCAGACTTTAAATACATACACATTCATATTATGAGTACATTGCTTCAAAGAACAGAATACAAACTGTGATTCAACCTTTTGATGTGTTCGTGACATATTCCAAAATTAAAAAACTAACAAATGACAAGAAAAAGTATAATCAATTTACAAGTACAAACTTACTTTACATATGCTGGGTTAATACACGTGCTGGGTTCAAATACTGCTACCGAGCTCCCTCTCATTAACAAAAACTTCTGGGATAAATAATTAGACAACCATGGAGCTTATTGGACCAATAAGTCTTTTGTTTTTTATCTTCCATTCAATTAATTAAATTATTACAAGATCAAGGTGGACTTTGGATCCAATCCATGTGTGCATTCAAAAATGCTTAGATTAATGTTCCAATTATGTTACCTTTCAAATGCTCTTGTTTGTCACTTCTTATCAACTTAAGACTTCAACTTTTAGCATTAATGGTTACTCAACAAAAATACACAAGGAAATACAACACGGTGAATGAAAAATAGGCCAAATTTCCATGCAGCCTTAAAGAAAACAAAGCCCTGTATGCATGTTTAATGACACATCAAAAACAGAAACATGCAGGAGGTTGATGCCAAAAACCTGTTGGCGCATTTCTTCCACCGAGAGCAATCCAAGCATGCCTCTTTCCCTGCAATCTTCACGAAGTTCAGCTTCTGAGAGAGACTCCACACCCTCGGCTTGAATCAACTTATCATCATTCTTTATCCTATAAACACAAAGTAGAAATATACATAACACAAACAAACACAATAAATAATTCATTAATCAACCTAACATCTCCTATAAAGTATGGAAAGATTCCAATTCATACCATGCCATGTTATCAAGTCTTTGTCTAATAAACTACAGGACACTGGAAAACTGTTCAATTGCTCAGACTGGATAAAAGATGTATCTCACCATTGCAGTCTTTTCCGGAGCATATAACGCAAATATGAATCTGTTCCAAATGGACTGATTCCCATATATTTGCACATATTTACTAATCTAGGCCTGAGAACAGAGCGAAATGTAAAAAAGTTGTCATACATTGAAAACCAGCGAGGACATATAATATTTTGGATTTAAAGTTAAAATGTATTCAATTCAAATACCAAAACAACAGTAATGGTAGGCAACCTGCTGATATTATCCAGAGTAAGTTCATCATTGAATAATTTGGCAAAGGCCAAAATCTCCTCATTTGAGACTCCAGAACCCCTTCTAACCTGCATGATAGAAGATAGTCCAAGTCACTAATATACATAAAATCAAATTAAGAGAAAAAAGGATTTATCATGGTAAATCGAATACTTTCCTTGTTCAGAAATTCGTCAAGATCTTTTGCAGTTTTCTTAATTTCCCCACTCCGCGAATTTTGAAGATCTTTTGCCATTTCTTTGACTGTGTCCTGCAGAAACTTAGCATATTCTATTCTTGCTTGCAACTTCCTTTTCAGAGCTTCCTACACATAAAGCAATTAAGGTGAAAAAGAAAAGAACAGGAGAGAGAAACAGAGACCAATTTTTAGGGATTCATATTCACTGTATACGCTGTTATTAGTCGCAATGGTTTTTTCTATTCTGAATGTTCTGTAAATAAAATGGGAAAAGTAGAGGTGTAATAGCAAACACACACAGCAAGAGACGTTCATGCAGCTTTAAGAAGAAAAAGACACACTCAATCAGCAAGAAAACAATCATCCAATTCTTCCACTCTTCCTATAACAGATTGATAGAAAGCATAAACGTACTTATGCCCCACTTTCACCTTCCTCTTTTTTATATAAGAAACTGTAGTATATGTAAAACACCCTCCTACATTTTGCAATACCAAAACCAATATGACTACGAAATTGAAAAAAAACAAATATAATTATTGTTTCAGGACTGCCCATGATCTGCAAGAACATCAGCTGGTTTGCTAGTGTCTGATGATACACTTTGCGAAGTGTACTCCAAATGTTTTTATAACTGTTACCAGTTATTACAACTGTTAATCAAAGGTTGCAAGGAAAATTTTACTAATGATGTAATAATCTTTGAAAGTCAACACGTTTTTTTCTTTCTTAAAAAAATCAATGCAATGTGCCAACCTCTGAAGAGGTCAGCTCCCACAGCTTAAGGTTTCAAGGTCAGATTGATGCTTCCCCATATAAGAGATCCAAGGAACTAAGGTCAAAATACCATATTCATATTTTTCACATGCATACGTGCCATACAAAAATATCACGTCAATATCACATTCATTTACTCATCAGGAAACCCCTTAATGAATATTTTACATAGTAAAGCAAATAGATAGAACTTCTACCTGCTCTTTCATCTTGTCTTGGAAGGTTGAAGGCAACATGTTAGGAAACAACTTCAGGAACACTGGCAAAAGAAATTCCATGAATGGAACTATGATAAAAACTGCAAAAGGAACTAGCCTAAAAATATCTGCTGTGGTCCGAGTTAGCTGTTGTTTTTCCCTTCTAGAGAGACTCTTCCCATCAGCTAGTTTTAACAGCAATCTTGAACTGATTCTCACATCAGCCCACAGTAACTTAGAACCCAACCAATAATGTTGCAATGCGGACACAAATTCATGTTTCCAATGGACAAGTTTCTTGGCCCAATCTTCCCTGCAGGAAGAAATAGCAAGCCAACCAAGCAACTTATCTTCAAAACCATGTCAAATTAATGTAATCAGTTCATAAGAAAACAAAATAGAATATTCAAGGGAGTTCAACCTGCTTATAGAAGCAACTGCTCTGAAAGCAGGACCAATCCCCAGAAGCATGGCCCACGTTCTTTGTAAAATGGATTTAGCAACCTTTTGTGATTCCTGTAACTTTTTAGCTTTGGCTTTGGCTTTTGCACTACTCAAACCTACAACGGCTTGATCACACTCTTCTGGTGATGCCTCCTTCCTCTTTCTACTGGCCAGCTCTTCATTTTCCTCGTCATCGCTGCCTATTTCAGGCTGTTTAGCAGTAGCCGTGGAAGCATTTCGAACTAAGCTTGACATCAACCTCAATCCCACTGGAGCGGTGAATGCGAATCTTCCATTCCGAAGACCAAGAACTGTGACTCCATTATAATTATATCCAATGTGTCTTAATCCAGAGAAACCCAGCAATTCCCTTCTTGTCTCCGAAATAGCATCCGTTTCCTTTTTCGGATTGAAGTCTATAGTGGACTGGTTTGGGGAAGTGCTATAAGCACATGAATCAAAATTCCCACCAGTATGCCCTAAACATTGGAAGCTTTGACTCACCCGAGCAAAGGCACGCAGGTGATCAGAAATTAATCTCTTCCTTCTCCAAATAGCTATAGAAGCCATTATCAGATATCGTTTCTCTCTTTACGAAGAGAAGCACACGCACATTTCTCAAAATGCCACTCAGTCAAACTGGCAAAGATGATACTCACAACCTGTCACTGCAGAGACACAAAAGGTCCATATCATGTACAAAAGACAGTACCAAAATATCCCAAACTTCTATGACATCATATTTAGTAACGCAAAAGCCAGAACTATAAAACAACTCAAAGCTGCTCAAGTTCAACTTATGATTGACATGTAAGGAGACTCCTTACCGAGCTCAATCACATCATTTGTCATCACTTACTGAGTACTAAAGAATAAACCAAGTTATTTAACTGACTAACCCTAACCTCGTCCCATTTTTACCTAAAAAACTTTGATAAAATTAATGAAATCAGCTAAAATGAAACAAACAATTAAAAAAAACATTATTACGAAACTTCACCATTTAAAAAAGAAATAAAATTAGGTTCCATAACAATCTAAATTGTCGTTATAATACTTTACATTTTTCTTTTCCGAAGCAATTTCCCAGAAACCAGAAAGCAGCAGAAAGAAGTAAGAACACCACCATATGAAAGATAGCCATTAACAGATATTCAATCAAATATTACCATGTCTAGGCGATTTAATAATTCAGAAACACATGTATTCAAACGATAATATTGGAAAAATGAAAATAAAAATAAAAAAAGGATATATGTATAACGGAAACAGTGAAATTGAATTGCTTTGATGAAGAAGAGAGAAAAGTATGAACTTACAGTGACTCAAAAATATGCTCTTTTAATGGTTATTGTTTTTATTTAATATGCTCTTTTAATGGTTATTGTTTTATTTTAGTTTGTTATAAATGTTTATTATTTTTCAGACTGAACGAGAAACAGAGTGCGCACAAGACGAAACGAAGGGGAAGGCAGGGTTTAAGAGAGGTATGAGAAGAGATTAAGTTAGGCTGTGACGCTGGTGTATGATGGCACGTGATTTGGATCGTTGGACGAATTTTTGATTGGTCGGTGGAAGAATAATAATTATTGGTTATAAATTGCTACGCGTCCGTATATTGGTGGTGTAATACTTGATTCTGAACGTTGACTTCTTGACTCTTGAGTAACAAGCAAAGAAATTGCACGTACAGTATTCCTTAGTACTAGTGCACGTGGAAGATGAATCAGTGGATGACTGATGGCGTAGTCAAATCTATTGATCATTTTACAGCATCTCTTATAAATTTATTTCTTTTGGCTCTCCGATAGTGTTGAATTTCTCCAAATTTTTATTAAACTCATGTTGTTAAATCTTTTAAATTTTTCGTGACACATCCAAAATTATTTTTTGCATTGTCAAATTTAGTCGTGTAACAACCCCCCCCCCCCCCCCCCCCAAACACACACAAAAAAACGATGAAAGAAAAATGGAACCAACAATTTGCAACAACGAAATTGAATATATTGTTAGGTAACAATTAACATGCACCTTGGTCAAAAATCATACTTTAGTGGAAGGATTTTTTTTTTTTTTTTGTTCATGGTTTTAAAGAGCATTGCAGTTACAAATACATTAATAGAGTAACCATTTAAGATTATATCTTAGCGTGTGAAATCATTTTTTCTTTCAACTATAAAAAATTAAATTTATTACATACATTTGTTAGGTATTGGCTTGCCGCG
Source organism: Citrus australasica (assembly GCA_029618585.1). Lineage (NCBI taxonomy): Eukaryota > Viridiplantae > Streptophyta > Magnoliopsida > Sapindales > Rutaceae > Citrus > Citrus australasica. Next base: position 31,695,763 of record JARCIV010000003.1, on the reverse strand, counting down.
GCTCGATCTTGAGTATTATATTTAAGTTGGTCATATAAATTAGAGTTATATAGTTCGAATAATTAATTTTTCTCCTATTCAGTCGAGAACAGAATCCAAAATATGATAATAAGTTAAATGAAACGTTTACCTCTGCGTGTAACTTATATCTGACTTTACAAATACAAAACACTTTCACACGTTATACATAACAAGGAACTGTTCCAGCTCCATTAGAGAGCAGAGAAGAATGAGGGAAAACATCTTTCTCTTTTCTTTCTTTTACTGGCATGTTTAAGAAACTCAAAAAGTAGAAAACGAAACTCTAAAATCTCCAGACTGAACATCCCCCAGTCGAAAATCTTTCCAACTTTTCAAAGGAACTCCTTGCTATTTCCTGCACATCCCAATTTTTTATTAGAAATGCAACGAAAAGTAGAAAATACAAATAACAGGTTAGAAGGATTTAAGTCCCATGGAATCAAGCAGAATCATCAACAATGTTATGTGATAACATTATGGTCCGTCATTTGATCCAGTCTGTTCTTCAGTTCCCAGCTCTCCCTATAATTATGTTCTGATATCCTTTAACCCTTACATATATTATACTTAATCCTAACTTGTACAAATTTTCATCATCTATATACTTAATCCTAGCTTGTACTTAATCCTAATTTGTACAAATTTTCATCATTTATGCCCATCATAAGGCAAACGAGCAAAAACACCTAGCTGTCCGATATCTCTACTGCTCTACATGCAAGGTGCGTGTCAAGTATTCAATTCGAGTAACATATAACAGAAAACTGCAAAGATTTGGTGACGGAAGCATACCATGGAAGCTTGAAAGTATCTTTCCACCAACCCTGTTTTGAGCAATTACAAACTATTCTATCCAACCGTGCAATGATCTCGTTAAAATTTGGCCTAATAACTGGCTTTGGATCCCAACATTCCTCAATCAACCTGCATATAGGTCAACCAGTCTTAGGCATAAAACATTTTCAGAATGCTTGGGTATCTTCAAGATACAACATTTTTAATACTAGCAGCCTTCAATCAAGTGACCTTAAGAACTTTATTTCAGATGAGCAAAGTAAACATAAACAATGATTCAGAGCTATCTGCAACCTTACAAAATTAGCTTTTTTGGAATTCAGCAAATCGTGTTCTTGACAAAAATATATTACTTACTCTTTTAAATCTGGAGGATAACTTCGGGCCTTGATTTTCAATGGCGGTCTTTTTCCTTCACAACACATCAATTTTACCACCTCTTCAGGAGGCTTGGGATGGAAGGGCTGTACTCCCTCAATCATCTGAGCCATGTAGAAAGAAACAGAGAAGCGAGGTGTTAAAACATTAAATCCTTCTATGAACGACATAATAGAATGTGCAGAGAAATAAATGAATAAGATACAAACTGCTACAAAACTGATAAACAAGGAGAAGGGGAAGTGCATCAGATGCATCAAAATTTCACCCTTTGTGCATTTTAGCACTAATCTTCTTTTTGGGGAAAAAAAAAAGATTATTGCAGAATAGATCAAATGCTTCATGTGGTAAGGGAGTAAGTGTTCGGAACGTTCAAGTTATTCTGAAAAATGCAAAATTAGCGAGCAATTTTAAATTTTAAATTGCCCCAATATTTTGAAACCATTTGAATTGGATTGTGTGGAGCTATGATAATATGTTTATGGATTTGGCCAGTAGGAAAATACCTCATAAAGAATAAGACCGAAAGAGTAGGCATCCACACTTCTATCAAATTCTTCATTTTTATAAATCTCAGGTGCCACGTATAAATCTACAATCAGAAAAAGCACAATCATCAATTGAACTCAAATCAAGGTTTCTATAGTATTTGTTTTAATGCCTATTTTGGCCAAAGTATAGTTAATTAATAAATAATAATTGCATGTATAAAAGTGTTCATTCTACATAGACTAGAGCTTCAGTATCATTTCCTATAAAGAAACAAGTCAATTTAGATTGCACCAGTTACTTGCATCAATCATGGCATATATATGAATACATGAAACCACAAATTAAGCCAAGGGTCGGGCATAGTAAGAAACTTACTTGCAGGATCTATGTGCGACACTGGAAACACTATTTTTGCTTTTTCTGGTGAAATATATTGCAATCTCAGCAGACCAAATCCAGATATCTTCAACTGGCCTCCATTATCCAGCAAAATATTTCTGGCACCTTACAAAAATTTCAAATATTAAAGAACAGCAGATCTCCAGGAGTAAAGATAAAAATTCAATATGAAATTTCAGTGCATATCAGAATAACCTCTGCATTTTTTCTCTTACTTTGGCTTTAAATCACAATGGATGATTGGATCTGGTTTAGATTCATGAAGATAATTCATACCCCTGACAACAAGAAATCAAACAAGATTTAACTATTCCGAGGGAATTCAGTAGAATTATCAAACATCTGAATGCACAATGAGAAACAATATGAAAGCAAATTGACAGAATACTTTACAAGTGTTAAAAAATGAGAGTTGCATATCTTGTTTAAATTCATAATACACACAGTATCAGTAGATATAAGTGAAAATTACACATACCTAGCAAGGTCAAGAGCAAATCTCAGAACTTTTGATGGAGAAAGACGCCCTTTCTTTTGAAGATAGCTTGCCAAGTCACCCTGAAAGATCACCCTCAATAGAACAAATGGTTAAGTCGCAATTTGCGAAAGAAACAAATACTATCAAATCAGTGCAGTTATCCTTCTCAAGTGAGAGTGAACTTATAGAAATAATAATATTATTTATGCTTGCCTCCAGACATGTGCGTCTGTTTATGGAAAGAGAGAGTGAGGAAGGGAGTGAAAGGCATGCTTACTTTTGCATGATATTCTAAAACAATCATCATTGGTATGTTCTGGGTGACAGCTCCAACAAATTGAACCACATTAGGATGCCGAGCTTTTTCTACTATAGTTAGCTCATGCGTGAAAGCATTTCTGTTTGAAAAGATAAGAAATTAGGATACAGGGTTAGGTCGCAAATACAGTCTTAGAATGACTTGAAAATATCATGAAGATCATGATATAGTTAATCTACAGAGTTTCACTAACTGCCGAAGTTTGCAGTAACAAGCAACCTCATCTGATTATTTTGGGAAAATTTCTGAAAATCAGCTCCTAAAAGTAATTATTTTTCTTATAGATCGCTCTTTAACAGAAAGATGATAAAATTTGCAGCTAAAAAATAGAGGCTTACATGCGTTCTGGGTCTTTATGGCTTTCTTTATCAAGTATCTTTACCCAAACCTTTGTACCGTTCCATTTAGCAACTTGATATGATCCCTGCACAGAAGTATTGAAAAGAAATCCACCAACAACCGACCAAATTGATCAAAGATGTTTCATAGATACTTAAAACTGCTTTATTATTCAATCCCAGAAGTCCATGCATTATGATGCCCACAACAACCATTTAAAAAAAAAAACTCAAATGCAAACTGAGCTAGGAAGACCAAAAGCGCGGCAGTTATTCAAGAGAAGCCCAATGGAAGCTAAAGTAGTTCCACCCCAAAGGAATTAATCATGTAGTTCCACCCCAAAATAAAGGCCAACACAATCTGTAAGTTTTAATTAATGAGAATTAGATTGTGCTGTATCTACCTTCTGGACATATTTACGTGGTTGAATTGGGCAACTCTTCTCAAGAATAAAATAAAAATATGTTATTATCAAGCACATAAGGTTAGCCATCCAGTCAATGATCTACATGGTACATCCAATATGTTTCAACATGATGCATATGTAAGCTAATAACAAAAAGAAAATTTCGTGGAGAAGGCCATTTGTTGGCCATACAAAGAACTGCCATTCTCTTCTATCACATTCCAATGTTTGGAAACATGAATGTATGCTAATGGTAGATAGTAGAACTGTAGCTAACGACATCTTCAGAAGGACATTGCCAACTAAAATAAGTTAAATAGGGGGCTAGGAAAAATAGTTATGTGCAGTAGATTGAATATCATCACAGGTATTACATCTTAAACAATACACGAATGGTAAAGGATCACATAATGTACAAAAATTAAGGGAACGGGCCATGCCTTTGTGATACCATCAGCCTTCCGGACCTGAAGCTCTAGTGGATTAAGCTCATATTCTGGAACTTCTCGAGGATTTGCCACAGTCATAGGTGTCCTCTTGGTTTTCTAAAATGGAAGAAAATATGTAAAATGCCATCCTTCAAAACATTAACATAATAACTAGCAACTAGAAACAGAAAAAGTAGTTCTATTCAAATCGAACTAGTTGAAATTGTACCGGAACTTTGGCTCCACGGGCCTTCAAGATATTGTAAACTTCAACATTTCCGTAGTACTTAGCATCCGCAGCTGCCTGTCCAATTAAATGTTAAAAAGCTCAACAAGTATAAAAAAATTTAAAAAAAAAAATTCACCCACTTAGCTGCGTTTGCCTTCAAACGAAAAAGAAAAAAAAAAGGGAGGTACAAGTAAATTTCATGAATTTAGAAAAAAATCTTGATAAATTTCGAAAATATTCGGATTTGATCTCTTTGATATTAGCTGATTTGCATGGAGATTTTGTTTAAAATTTGGTCATTGTCACTTTATCATTCGACGTTCCAACAGTACGAAAATGTAATTGGATAAAGCTAACAATATTATTAGGCTATAGTGAAAAACAGGTTAGGTATAGGGACATCCCCACTATATAAATTATCTGTAATATGCACGTTTCTATTTCACAAAATAAAACGATTCTCAGCAATTAGGCGCTTAAATTGTATAAAACAATTAAGCAGCTCAAGCACCAACAGTAAATTCAAACCAATGTAAAAATGAAAGAAAAATGTACCGTACTGCCCCAGCGATCACGGGCATCGATATTAGCCTTTTTGCTAAGCAACAACTTAACAACCTCCACGTGTCCTTCACAAGCGGCGATATGCAACGCCGTCCGTCCGTCAAGATCAATGCTGTTGACATCACTGCCTTCGTTCAGCAAATCCTCGACTCCCTTGACGTCACCTCTGCATGCCATAAACAACAGCTGCATCGTCGAGTCAAGGTTCTCCGGCACCGTCAACTCGTCCTGAACCGGACTCCGGCGTATCGGATCCAACGACGACTGCCTTCCGAAACTAAACCTCATGTTATTCCTCCTCGGATCGAACGACGACTGCCTCGACATCTGCCTCGTCAGGCTCCGACGCAGCGATCCCGTCGAGAACTGCCGCGATATCCCTCGCTTTAACTGCGCCGTTAAGTTCTCCATTTTCGTATTTTAATTTAAATCGTTATCTTATTCACACAAAACGACGTCGGATGAGTGGGAGGTCGAAACGACGGCGTCCGCGGAGGTTTACATGGAAAAGTTGAGCTGTGGTGGTGAGGAGAGAGAGAGAGAGCGAGGCGGGGGAGGTGGTGGAAGGATTTGAAAAGAAATGAGAGGAGGAGAAAGAGGAGAGGGAGAGAGAAAAATGAGGAGTGATTTCGCGAGTTTGTTAGGCGCAGATTTTAAGCGCAAAGCCGTTATACGAAGTAGTGTGCATATGCTTTATTGTTTTAATACGTGGATAGAGAGAGAGAGAGAGAGAGAGAGAGAGAGAGAGAAGAGACATGCCGACAGCTTCTGCCTGTGAATGAATGAGAGGACATTTTAAAACACGGTAAAAAGGAATATGACGCCTGGGATTTTCGGTTAGTTGTTATTTGTTTTTTTTGGTATTTTTGTGCATGGGATTATAATAATATTTAGATCCCTAATGTTTTACCTTTTCTCAAATAAGAGCATATATTATCTATCTATATCAACACAGTCCTTTTGTCATTTAGTCTCAGGGAGCTTTTTTTTTTTTTTTAATTGTTACAATCTACAAATATTACAATTTATAATATAGTTCAGACGCCTATCAAGCATAGATAAAAAAATATTGTTAGTTATTGAGGAGATAAGTAATTCTATATTTTTAGTAGTTGCATCTGTTTAATTGCTCCTACTAATATTTGAGAAGACATATATCTAATCCTATCAATAAATGTAACTGAATCCCCCTCATGTTGTTATTCCGAGACTTTAATGATTAGTTAATTTCATGTTCATTGATATAGTAACTTAGAGTATCACCAAAAAACTCTTCAAATAAGATTTTATTACTTATTTGAAGAGCTACATCAACATTTAAGGCTCTAAAAGACGCTCCAATTAAGATTCTTCAAATTAGAAATGATCTTCGCTCTTCAAATTTAAAGAGTTATTATTTCTCTCTTAAATTTATATTTTATTGTTTTTTGTTGAAGAAAAAGAGAAATGTACTTTAATTACTATTGACTTTTCTTTTAAAAAATAGTTATTTAATTAAAATAATATTAACTCATTTCTATTTAAAGAGTCTTTTGGAGAACGATATCTTTTTTCACTCATCTATTTGCCACATAGGTAAGCAAATGAATATTTAAAAAGTAAAATTTATAAAGACTTTTAGAAATGCTCTTACAAGAGTAAATTTGGTGATTTTCTTATACAATTTAGGAACATATGTAAGGTAAATGGATAAAATATATTTTTATACAATAATCATAAAGAATAAGGATGTTGAATGTTATTATTCAAATAAAATATCTAACATTCTTTGTTATGAATTAATTGAGAAAAATATAGTTTAAGTTGAGGAAGTTAATGAGCAACGCAATTTAGTTGAAATGTAGTTGTTAAATAATTCAATTAGAATTTTTCAAATAGTTATCTTCATTTTTTTTAATGGGTTTTTAATAATAGTGATGAATTTTGTTGGAGTTTCAATAACAAAAAATCAACTGGATTGATAAGGACTGTCGATTATACCAAAAAACTTGTTAATGTTATTACGAAATGAGTAAGTAAGAAGTATTTCGATATTTTAACATGATAAAAATATGTATTTAATAAGCTTATATTTTACATAGCTTGATTCAAAATTAATTGAAAAATGATAGATTCAACCTTTCAAGTTGAAATAATATGTCCTTAGGTTTATCAATATATTTTTTATTTGGATTACATAAAAAATTTAATTGGATTAATATCAGGTCAATTAATTAAATGTTAACCATTGAATATTCGCAAAATGAAGCTTCAAACTTTACTTTTCAAGCAGAATTTATTAATATTGGGTTGATAACTTAAATCTTGTCCAGTGATAAGTGACAAACATTGCGCTTGTCTCTTGTGTCCATAATAATCCAAAGCTCATGACCCCCAAAATTGGGGTCACCTTCATTTGGGTTCGTAGTGACTTTGCTTTTGGTAAAATACAAAATAAAACAAGTGACATTTGCTATTTATGATTAGGACAGGTGGTCGTTAATCGGTGATATGGTGGAGCCCGATTTGGTAGAGAGTCAAGTGGGCCCCAATCCACAATAATTGACTTAAAATAATCCCATCAAAGGATGCTCGTTGGATCTGATAATCATTCAAGGAAGAGTTGGGCTCTATTAAATTTTGACACATTGCCTTTCCTTTAATGCCAAGATTCACATGTCACAAATGTATGGGTGCATATGGTCCATATCATTTGCTAATTATCTTAGCTGTCCCGTGCTACAACTTGCAAAGAATGCCGAGTCAACGAATTTTGGATAAATAATGCCTAATTGAGGTTTAGCCCTTATCCTGTTGCGTGAAGTATGAGTTTGATCACCGTATTTTAGAATTAATTGAGCCCGCTTAGTAGTAGTACCTGACCTAATTATTGATTTCTTACCAAGAAAAACGTACCGCAATCTTTGGATTTGCTTTACAGTGATGCATGAGTTTTAGGTAGATTTTCGGTAGAAATAGGGTGAGTAAATTTGACTTACTATTTGTAGGAAAAAAAAAGGTCAAATTATGCAAATGATGTTAAACATAGTATGTTTTATATAAAAATAAAAAAAAATTAAAAATTATTTTAAAACTGATTATTACAACTACTTATTTTTACAACTAACAACAATTATTTTAAGAACTACAGCTTTATTAAACTGATTTTTATCAAAACTGAATGGTAACTTTTTAGTATTTTGATAATAAGACCTCAATGGTCTACTAAAAGCTTAGATACATATCATTGGAACAAAGTCCTAAGTCTAATGGTCTTCCAAACATAACTCGAAAATTTGTGACAATAAAAACATCTATTCCAATTTTACTCAAGGAAAAAATTGCCCACAATTTTCGATTGTGCGACAAAATGCAAGTGAAAAAAAAAAACCACTAAAAGATGAGTTTTTCTTCTTTCTTTTTTTATAGGACTGATAGATGAGTTTGTCCTCAGCTAAAGGACTTCTCATCTTTCAAATAATTTTTTGTTTTTTTGAAACACATCTTTCAAATAAGTACAAAGAATTATTGGTGAGCAAGAAAAAAGAATCTTCTGCATATTAAGAATCTTCTGCATATCAATTAAATGTGCCCTAATTAGGTTTTCTACAAACTGTAGAAATCCATGTGAACTAAGGAATATCATGAAACTTTTTAAAAAGCTAAAAGACCTTGTATGGGCTGCCGACAATGGAGGTAGGTACAGACTACAGAACAAGTAAAAAGTGGTGGAGTCACATGAGCTGTTATATTTATTCAAAGATCAGAATTCAGACCAACACCAGCCCGTTCTCCTCTACGATACAGTCAAGCTAATATTGTATTGCATAATACTTTTGACCAATACAAGTAAAGTGGATGCCAGTGGGCACTAGCACATGCACCTAAATAAAATGAATCCAACTCTCTATGCTATATACCGTGTGAACGCTGGAATGAGATTTTCTAAATGCCACACATCTAAAGTGCTTCTGAAAAAAATGCTTATGTTGGAATTACTTTCAGAAACCTATAAAGAGAATTAAAAAAAACCACCGTGGGGAAAAAAGGTGTTGTTGAAGACTTCAGAAATAACTCCAAATGTATTTTTGTAGCCATGTGTGCTTTCATATATTTCAGTCAGATGATACAGAAGACTCAATATCGTTTTGATACTCAAGGAAGTTTTGGTAGTGTTAAAACACACTTCCAAATCAAAATTTTGATTACCTGAAACAGGCATTGCTTTTAACAGAGACCAACCAATCTATATAAAGGAGTTTATAATGGAAGCCAAGACTATCAAATTAAATGCTTTTGAATCCTTCAAGGAGATCTCAGACTGCTATTATAAAAATGTCACAGTGGTTTAAAGTTGCTATGATGAAATTCAATTCTAATCACAGAAAAGACTTTCATCTTTCATGTGGTATGTGAAGCATAAAATAAGAATCTGTATGAAGAAACAGAATCAAGACAAAAGAAAAATATATAAAGACATGGATTGACTCTTTTAAGAAGTCACAACTATAGCTTGAGAAAGCAAAACACAAAATCTACATTCTATCCCATAATATCTCTCTTTCCAATTTACAAGCTCCAAGCACAGAATTCAGCATCTTAAATCAATGCTAAATTGAAGTGACAGGAGTAAAACCAGTGAAAGTTCAATCGTAAATTAAACTTCAGTTTCATTATGGATCAGTTAACAATTGATCTAAAACTAACCTCAAAGATGTAAAAACAGTGTAACAATGTTAAAAAGGCCAAATAGCAGAAAAGGACAATATTATCAGACAGCTGATTTCTCTTTCTTCTTAGGAGATGCAGTTTAATTCCCAGACTTACAAGGCTTGCCCCAAGGTGTAAGTGAACACCTTCCATTGTTAACGCTACTTTTGCTTCAATCAACATGAGGGTGATCAACTGGAATCATGGCTACTCCTCTAACCACAGCTCTTCGACCCAACCAACTTCTCTGACCTGCCTTACTATGCTTTTTAGCTCCATGGCTGGGGTTAGACACTGTAGCAATGGTGGCGCGACATCTAGGGTCAATCACTTTCTCATATCCACAATGTAGCCTAACTAAGCAATACCTTGAAGTGGGTTCTTTCTCAAAATCTTGGTTAACGTCCCTGCAGCTTGAACTAGCTTCCCACCTTGAGCTGGGTTTACATCAATGTTGTTGATGATGGTCCCAATACGCACACAAGCAAGTGGCATGCAGCAACGGAAGCCATCTGTCTCATTATCTTATCGCGCGCTGTATCTGTTTTTGGTTTTTCTTGTTTTGAAGGATCACCAACTGACTCAGTTTCTGCGGAAACACAGAGGCAATATAATATAATTCAAACCTTGAGGATTAAAAGAGAGATTCCATAACTAGACAGACAGGAGTAGTATTGTACTTAAGAATGGAAGGACGGAGAGGCCTACCGAAGAGTGTCAATGAAGCTGAGCTTATTTTGAACCAAGCCATTTCTGCACTGGCAAGAAATCATTCCATGCGAATTCATTTTCAAACTACTCACATCTGGTTGTGTACTCCTTACAACATTCTCACGGTTGTACTCTCAGATCATTCCACATATGGGTAATGCGGCCAGGAATTCTCATGTTGAGGAGCACTGCACGATGTATCTTACCCCAGCATTTTTGAAAATGATGTTGGTACCTTCTGTAAAGCATCATAGAAAACAAATGTGATTTCAGCAAACTTGAAATAAAAGAACATACAGAATCTTTCATTTCCCAAAGAAACATACAACAGGGATATGATTTTATAGGCTGCAAGTACAAACTTCCTCCTCAAAATTGAGTCTAAAGCTAATGTATCCCCAGTTTATTCTATGTTTGGCAGTGGTAGAAATTTCAATGCAATGAATTCTCAGGCGTGATCAGAGATGTCTATTTGTTCTGTTTTATGAAAACAGAGATGTATTTCCATCACATTTTCAGGATCAACTCAGATGCCTTCGATCCGTGCATTGTCATAAATGAGAAACATGGTTAAAGCATTCATTTGGTCTCACCTATTAAGAGCTGCACACCTGCATCCAAGTCTGGATCAATCTAATGTTGAACAAATAATCAAAAGAAAAAACGACAGCAAACCAAAAAAATAAAAAATAAAAGAAGCTGTTAGCACCGTCGGCTACTATAATCAGGCTTCTTAATCAGAGTATCAACTTATCAACTATATCCCAAACAGAAAAAAATTGAAACTCTACTAAGCTCACAAATTTCTTAATTACCATTTACCAGCATGAGCTCATTGAGCCTATTTATAATCAAAGCTCCTCTCATGCTTCTCACTGTTTGAATTGATTCCAACAGATCTTTTGTTTCCTCTGATAGCCACCATCATGACATTAACTGTCGATGAAATGGATGATTGACCTGACTAGTCTCTAAGTCCACCTTGATAGTGTCATTTGCATCATTATTTCAGCTGATTGAAGTGACGCAAACCTAGTCTTGCTGTTGTAGACTAGTTCTTGGTGTTGGTGGCTTTTGAAGTATACAGCATCCAACAAGCCTGCAGGGTAGTTCTTAACAGTTTTAAAGCTTTGCATCCACAAACCATTTCACTGCATCAAAGTTGCAAACACTTCACAATAATTGCGGGCATAAGTGTACTCACAGGTCTTCCATTGTGAAGAATCAAGGCTTGGGAGCAAGTGCATCTTGAAGCTTGTCAAGTTTGTTAAGCATCTTGAGATGCTTCTCCAAATCTCTGGGAAATGATGTGTTCTTAAGTCACAAGCAAAACAAATAAAGGCAAGTTAAATGCAAAAGGTACCTCGGATACTGCAACTGCTGTATCATTTCTGCTTCAGAACATGGCTTTGCCTTGTATCATATTTTCTGGGACAGGTGCTGTTTTGAATCAGACCAGTATTTGGTCTCAGGAAGTGCAGGCATTTCTTCAAGGATTCATCTACGGCAAAAATGTTACCAAATACTCCACTCCAAGCATTCATCCTTAACTAAACAGAGAAATATTCATTAGATATGCTACCGATAAAAGAAGGCAAGGTTGTCCGGAACAAAGAATAAGTACACATCTTACCATCATTAATTTCAAAATCCAACCATTAAAAACAGTTAATTGCATGCATCAGAGTATGCGCGCTCCAAATGTTATACTCCAATTCTGCTTTAAAATAAATAAAAAAATGAAATAATAGACAAAAAAATCTGCAATCTAAAATTTTGATTGAAGTGAATAACAAAACTTTGGACTAAAAATCGTCCATCTGTCAATGGCAATAAATTTAAGATAAAAGTTATAATTTCATCTGTGAGTAATTACCTTAACAAAGTGAGTAATTACCTTAACAAACACCGATAGAAAGCAAATAGCCTCAACGCACTATCTGACCTGTGAAAAAGGAAACAAGTGAGTGGCATTTTCAATTATACGGAACTGCAAAATTTTGAAAAAATTTAAAAAGGAAAAACAATAATAGGAGATTGTCAGAGTGGATAATAGAAATCAGCTGACGTTAATAAGAGAATCAACACCTCTGACTCTGGATCGTATATGAATTTTCCACCTATCATAACCCAAGGGATGCGAGCAAGTTTGGGCCGCTCTTTTCCTCGACCTCGGGAAATGATGTGAGATTTGTGCAAAAATCGAAGCGATCCACAAAAATCGAAGAGAGGCTTTGAAAACCCATTGAAGATAGAAATTTTCAATTTCTGGAATCCCAATGGGGACAGATGAGTTAGAGAGGTGAAAGCCAAGACTAGAATCCTGCCGGTGAAGGCATCAAAATATTGAAGACAGAAATTTCAAGTGTGCTTGCTCCAAAATATTATACTCCAATAAGTGTTATAATTTAATCTGCGATTCAAAGGCAAATAGCCTCAACATACAATCTGATTTGTGAAAACGGAATCACGTGAGTGACTGCAAAATTATTATTTTTTTTAAAAAAAGGAGGAGCTTGCTATAACGGATAATAAAAAAATCAACTGACCTTAATAGGAGAATCTACTCCTCTGATTCTGGATCGTATATGAATTTACCGTCTATCTCAACGCAAGCTATGTGAGCAATTTTGGGCCACTCTTTTCCTTGATCTCTTTTGCACGCTTTTTTAAGCTTTGGACACTTGATAATGTGTAATGCCAAAAGTGAGGATGGAAGGCCCACCTCTGGAAATGATGTGAGATTCGGGCAGTTCGAGATCGTCAAAGTTTCAAGAGACGTGAGGCTCTGAAAACCCGTCGAAGAGAGAGATATCAATTTTTTGAATCCCCAAAGGTCCAGAGTCGTGAGAGAGGTGGGCAGCGTCATTCCTATCTCCTCGTCTGGAAAAAACTCTGCTTCATCATCACATCCACTGATGCTGAGGCCTCTAAGAGAGGTAAGCCTGTGCAACCCCCACTGGACGAGTGTCTTATTCATTTTGAAATATCCAATTGTAAGTAATGTTAGATTGGTAGGAAAACCTTCTTCTGGAAACGATACAAGATTTCGACACAGCTGTATGCTTAAAGCTCGAAGAGAGTTGAGTTTGTGCAAATCATTGGGCAAGGCTTCGAGCTTGTCACAAATGCAAATGTCAACCCTTGAAATCGTGTTGGGAAGCCCTCTTTCTGGGAAGGAAACAAGACTTGGACAACCCAGTATACAAATGCTCTGTAAACATTTAAGATTGGGCAGGCCATCCGGTATTGACTCCAGCTTTGGACAACGCTGTATGTTGAGGTCTTCAAGCGCCTCAAGGAATTGGACACCCGATGATAAACTGGTGAGCTCTGGGCAGTACCCTATTCTCATGTGTTTCAGCATCACTGGGGAAGACGAGGATGAAGGAGGAGAAGAAGAAGAAGCATCCTCTTCATCATCGAACAGATGTTGCAATTTCTCACAATTTTCTATCTCGAGCCTTTTAAGAGATGCCGGTAGCCTCCGTCTTGCGATGAATGTTAGAGAGTCGCAATCACTGATAGACAACCTTTCGAGTTGTGAATTGTTTTCCATCATTTCCTCGGGTAAGGATTTGAAAGCAGTGCTGTTGTAAATTTCAAGAGATCGCAGATTTCTGGGAAAGAAATTGATCTCTGGAACCGAAACAAGACGGACGCAACTTTCTTCAATTGATACCTCCTCATTGCGAGCGAGCAAATGTAGCCCTGGTTCAATAAAAGTACTCCGTGACTTGAGCTGTTCAGAATATCCAATTACCAAAGTTTCTAATATCTGAAATCCAGGCTTCAATAATTTTCCAAACTCCAAAACATTTGTAGTAGTCATGGGCTTTGGCAGTGAAGAGCCAGCTGAACCATCGTATAGCATCCCCTTGCGTCCATTCATGTCTAATGAACTATTTGAAATAGTCACAGACTTTATCAACTCAAAATCAATTAGAGTCCCGCACACTAGCTCCTTGCACTCATCAACTTTTAATCTGCAGAGCATCGGATAACTTGACAATGGAACTACCAACTTTCCACATTTACTAACAACAAGTGTCTCCAAGGAAGGCAGGTGCTCAGGTAGTTCTCCAGAGAGTTGGGGACATTCTGCAATGGAAAGTTCTTGGAGACGAGGAAATATTTCAACAGGCTCATTTCCTTTGATCTCGGTGTCCCAATGCTCCCATTCTGGCAAATTCTCGAAACTTAGAATCTCCAGTGACGGAAAAGGCATTGAGAAATCCTCCCCATAAACCTCAGACTCTATGCTTTTTAGTTTCTTCAGCCCTTTGACAGCAAGGTGCTTAAGTGAACTCATCAGGCCAAGCGATGGAAGAGATACACAATTGTCACAGTTCTCCAATTTAAGGACCTTCATCTCGGAGAACGAAGGATGTCCGATCCAAAGTGGAAATCTTGCACCGCCATAGTGCTTGATTGCCAGCTCTTTTATACGTTCATGAGGTTGTAGAGTGTCAAGTACCTTCTCTTCTAGTACTGCATCCCGAGGACTGTCAGATTGAGACCCCCATTCTAGAGTCAATGCTTCAAGATTGTGCTTCTCACGTAATGCGGCTTCTCTTGCATTTTGTGGACTATTCACATTCTCTAATCCAGCAATGCAGAGTTCGTCACAAAGAAGGTTTATACTTTTTAAATCTTCCAAACCAGATGCGGATTCACCCTTGCCTACAACAAAATTGGACAATGTTTGAAGCTTCTTCAACTCTTTCATTCCAAATGGCATCTCCTTCAGCAGCTTTGCACCTCTTATATCGAGATGACGTAAATTGATCAAATTCCTCATTTTCTGCGGAAGCTTTATCAAACGGGAACAATTTCTTAATATCAAAATTTCCAAGTTCAGTAATTTGCATGTTGACTCAGGTAAACTTCTTATGTCAGTGTCAGCAAGGTTGAGGAACCTTAGAAGTCTTAAATCTTCAAATGGAATTGGTAACTCACCGATACGGTATCCTTGTAAAGATAGCACTCTCAACATTTTGAACTTCGGCAGCAAATCAGATAGAACCGTACGAGTTATGAAACTAGTATTAGAGCCACCTTTTATGCGTAAGCTTAATGGCAAGAATGTTCGTAGATGTTCAATTTCATTGAAAACCTCGAACATATTTTTACCATCACGTCCACCACAAGCATAGGAAGAATGGCGAACCCTTTCAAATCTTCTTGACAGAGTATTGGCCTCCTCTAACCTGAATATGGTTTCTCCAGAGACCAATTCAGCAAGATCATGAATAAGGTCATGCATTACAAATTGAGAACTATCAGAGATTGCTGTTTGCTGAAAAATTGACCTTGACACCAGATCATAGAAGCACTTGCTGCCCCAATCTTCTAGCCTCTCTTTGCTTCTGGACTGTCGAATAATACCTCCGGCCATCCATAAAAAAGTCACCTCCTTCTCATTGAATTCATAATCTTTTGGAAAGATTGCACAGTAAGCGAAACATCTTTTCAAATGAGAAGGAAGATGATGGTAACTCAATCTTAATACTGGGAGAACCCCACTTTGTCGAGGTAAATCCCATATTTTGCTTTCTAATATATCGTCCCACGCATCATGCCTCGTCGTACGCAGAAGGCCTCCGAGTGTTTTTGCTGCCAGGGCCAAGCCTCCACACTTGGCAACAACTTTCTTGCGGAATGATTCTGAAATTTGATGTGCGTTAAGATCTCTAGATTCAAATGCATGCTTAATGAAAATGGACCAGCAATCATCATCTGACAGACTCTTGAGATTGTAATGTTCAATTGGTCCCATTGTTGATGCAACATTTGAATTGCGTGTGGTGACAATCATCTTACTGTTTGGTGCAGCTGCCAGGAACGGAGCTTTTAAGTCTACCCACAAGCTGTACTCCTCGTTCCAAACATCATCTAAGACCAGCAAGAATCTTTTCTTATCCACAGCTACTTTCAATTCAACCTGCACTTCATTTAAACTGTTTAGAAGACAAGGCCTGCGGGTGATTGACTCGAGAAGTGCCTTTGAGATGCCCAAAACATCAAAGACGTCAGATACACAAACCCAAGCTTTTACATCAAACTTGGAATCTCCAACGGCCTTGTCATTGTAAACCTCCCGAGCAAGAGTTGTTTTTCCTATCCCGCCCATGCCAACAATGGGTATTACAACAAAGTTAGCATGATCACTTAGGGTATCGGCTAATAACATATCAAGAATTTTGGCCTTATCTTCTTCTCTTCCAAATACTTCAAGTTCTGTTGGGACACTCGAACTGGGTGGCCTCTGGTGTGCAGCAGCAGCAGCTGATGATGCCTCTCCGGTAATCCGTTGCAGTCCAAGTTCAATTCTTTCTTGGCAGAGTTGATCCAGCCGGCTAGTAATATCTTTAATCTTGGACCCCATGCTATAATTGAACATAATAGCATTCGGATTCAAACCAGCCGGGATGAAACTGAGAACCTGGCCAGAACTATCGTGATTTTGCGCCATCAACTTGCTTTCCAAAGCTTGAGTAGCAAACTCATCAAGAATGTCCTCAGCGTCATAAGCCAAGTCTTGGAGTTCGTTCAGCCACATCTTCACAGCCTCGTCAGTCAGTTGCTTCTCTGCATCGCAGAGGACAGCCTGAATCATCTTCAGCTTTTTCTCCCACTTTTTGAGCTCCGAATCAACCCCGCCTTGGAGTTGACGCACAAAGCTGAGAAAATTACGAGAAGCCAACCTGTCAAACAGTACCTGAAAGAAGGCGTTGAGGAAGATCTCTCCAGCAGCAGCCATGGTTCCCTTTTGTCAGAAAGGAATCAGAATCGTCACCAACAATAAAGTTATAATTGATAACAAAACTGAAATTGGTTTGATGTATGGAATACTGAAAATTGAGGAATAGAGATAAGGCTGACGATGTGGTGTGGTCCCAGTGGACTCCACCATGTTGATTAAACAACAATGATATTCACTTGCAGATGGTGGATGGTGCCACCCAGTCAATATTGACATGCCAGCCTGCAAAGTTCGTACACTTTCTTTGTCATTGTGAAGTTCTCATTAATTAGTCACCTGTAGGATCATATCATTGAAATTTAAATGTGTTTGATTTTTACAGCCTCTAACGACATATAATACAGTAGCTTCTGCAAACTCTTAGCTCTATCAAAATTCATAAGAATACAACAGGGCAGGAAGTTGGTTAAGTCTTACATTAGGCTATTTGTTAACAGTCAAAGCCGCTCTAAATTCTCCCCTTAACAAAGGAGATTTTGTGTCACTCCTTCGAAAATAAAATTAAATAGATCAGCTGAAATGAATGCACCTGTGGGAAACATCACGGTCAGAGATGAAAACTTCATTTATCAAGTTGCCCGGAAATGCATTTTCCAGCTCTAGATTGAAACGTTCACACTTGCTTACCTTTCAAAGAAACATGAGACTTTAATGTAAACTTTCTATGAAATAAGCAATATATTGGCAAGAAAAAAAATATGGTAATTAACTTTAAAAAAAATATCGTAATTAACTTTACAAGCTACAGCTCTGAGGGTCTTGTTGGGACATTGCTTGATGAATTAAATTGCATTCTCCTGTAAAAACACTAACATTTCGAAGCGTTCATTGATTTAGAAACCAGTATCATACACATGTTCTGAATCTTTGATTTATAGCTGAGTACAACTTGATCAAACAAACATAACATGTATCACAAATAAGACAGAGGCATCTTCACTAAGCTTTTAAAGTGCATGGTCATATAGTAATCATATCATTCCTGAGCAACTGCAACCAGTTGTTTTCCAACATTCTGCCCAGTGAATATCCCAACTAGAGAAGATGGAGCTTTCTCAAGGCCTTCAGCTATGTCCTCGACATATACTAACTTTCCTTCTTTGATTGCCAGTATAACCAGTTCCAAGAATTTTGGATATTGGTCGTAGAAATCACTGGCAAGAAATCCTTCCATGCGAATTCGTTTTCCAACTACTTGCATCAAGTTGTGTACACCTTCAGGCTTCTCAATGTTGTACTATGAGATCATTCCGCATACAGCGATGTGGCCACAAATTCTCATGTTGAGTAGCACTGCATCAAGCATCTTACCCCCAACATTTTCGAAATAGATGTCGATACCTTCAGGAAAGCACCTGGGAAAACAAATATGATTTCAGCAAACTTGGAATAAAATAATGCAGCAAATCCTTTCATTTCCCAAATAAACATACAGAACTGTTAGCTGCAAGTGAAAATTTCCCTCTGAAATGAATATCAATTAAGCAACTGAATTCCTAGTTTATACTATGTATGGCAATGGTAGAAAATATCAATGTAACGAATGAGATCACTGATCACTGTTTGTCCTGTTTTATGAAAAGAGAGAAGTATACGTTACATTTTCAGAACCAACACTGATTACTTCAATCAGCGCATTGTAATAATGAAGTGAGAAAAATGGTTAAAACATTCATTCGTGCTAACCTATTAAGAGCTGCATCCAAGTCAGGCTCTTCCTTATAGTTAAAAGCATCATCAAACCCAAACTTGTGCTTCAACAGATCGACCTAATGTTGAAATTTTAATCAAATGAGAAACAGCACAAAGAAAAAGAAGCAGGTTAATATAATCATCTAATAAAAAAAAGTATGATTTCAAGCATATATCAACTAACATTTCTCAAAGACCAATCAACTAGGTGGTAATAAGTCAGTTGTAGTTAGACCAATGATCAAATATCCATGATTAGTTAGAACACAAATAATGTGCCATGCAAAATTCTCTATGCACAATTCTTTCAGAAGGTGTTATGTTTTTATTTAGAGCGTAAGGGTTAAGGGCGCAAACTCACCTTTTCTTTGCTTCTGGCACTTCCAACAACATAGCAACCTACCAACTTCGCAAATTGCCCAACAAGCTGACCAACAGCTCCAGATGCTGCAGATACATAGACATATTCTCCTTTCTTAGGAGAGCAAAGCTCATATAAACCACCATATGCAGTCAAACCAGGCATACCTAGAGTCAACAGAAAAATACCCGACAATCAGAAACAATAGTAAATTCCTCAAGAGAAATCCTTCAGTTACATGCCAATACGTAGGGTACAATCATTGAAAATTCAAAATGCTAGATGTTCAAGCAGCATACTACATCCCTCTCTCATTGCATTGAATAAAACATGATTTTCAGCTCATGCGAACTGGACATTGATAAATTTAGTAACAACTTACCAAGAATCCCAGTATAGTATGGCAGAGGCACACTTGTATCCAGAATTTTAATCAGAAGTTGTGGTGATTGGATGAGACTGAACTCCTCCCAACTGGTTAAGCCCCAGACCAAGTCATCTTTCTTATAATTTGGATGCGTGGAATCCAACAGTTTGGACACTCCATATCCGCTCAAAGGCTGCATAATTTGAACATAATTAAAAAAAAAAAACCATTGCTGAATAATGTAACCTTAAATTCCCCTTTCCCCATCAAGAAATCAAATCCTCAGAGACAATGCTAACATGTCATCATAACTAAGTTCCCTGCATATGTTTTGATAAGATAAAAGTTTTTATTTTGCTAAGAGAATCTTCTCCTAACAAGATCCCCTATACTTATTATTGCATACATAGTCCTACACATTATAATCTATTCAAAGACTCATGCCCACTAACCAAAGCCACAATGTTTCCCTAAAACACCTTCTAAAACCATAAAAGATTATGAAACCAAGAGATGGGAATTGAAGTAACTGACCTCGCCAGACTCGAACGAGGCAACAAACGAAGGCTTATCAAGCTCGCTCATAATCCTCTCATGTAAGGATCACAGGAAAGACAAAGATTCTTCAAAAGCACTGTGTCTTTTGAACCCTCTGGCACCTGAGGTTTATTAAGCCTGTTATTATCTTCATGTCTGATTCTTTGGGAAACACTGTCACGTAGTTGCTCAGAATCACCTGCTTGTTGCTCACTCCTTCACCCGCCATTTTTTATGTAGATTTTGTTTTTGGATGGTGAGAAATTTTATGTGCGGATTTATTTATAGAGAGAGAGTGAAAATGTGAAACGCGTTTAATGTGTAGCAGTTATGAGAAATTTTCTCAAGTCCTTCGGCTATGTCTTCCACATACACCATCTTTCCTTCTCTGATTGCAGGAATGACCAGTTCCAAGAATTTCAGATAGAGGTGATAGTAATCACCAGCTAGAAATCCTTCCAGGCGAATCCGTTTCCCGATCAGTTGCTCTAAGTTGTGTACGCCTTCGGGTTTTTCCAGGTTGTACTGAGAGATCATACTGCTTACCGCAATGTGGCCCCGGAGCCTCATGTTGAGTAGCACTGCATCCTTTCCCCCAACATTTTCGAAATATATGTCGATTCCTTGAGGGAACCATCTGGGAAATTTTAAAGCAAAATCAGATTTCTATTTGTCCTGTTTTTTGAAAACAGAGACACTGATGAAGTTACCTTTCTGGGATCAACTCACACACTTCAGCCAAAGCTCTGTAATATTAAAATGAAAATATTAGCGTTGAAACGTTTGTTGCAGCTGACCTTTTGAGTGCTGCATCTAAGTCTGGCTCTTCCTTGTAGTTAAAAGCATCGTCCAAACTTGTTCTTCAACAAATCGACCTTACGTTGAAAAAATGGTCAAAAAAAATTATTGACCTTGCTAATTATCACGATCAAATATGGATGCTTAGTTGGAACATAAAGCATGTAAAATTCTGCTAGAAGGCACAGTGCTATATTTACTACTTAAGAATGTTATAACAGCATCTTTTCTCTGCTTCCAGCACTTAAACAACATAGCAACCAGCTAATTTTGCAAACTGTCCAACAAGCTGACCAACAGCTCCAGATGCTCTAGATACATAGACATACTCTCCTTTCTTCAGAAAGCAAACTTAGTATAAACCAGCGTATGCAGTTACACTAGGCATACCTAGAATAATCAAATTCCCAACAATCAGCATTCCTTCAGTAAATTCCTTCAATTATAGACTCCCGGGCAAAATGGACAATGGCCGGCCAAAAATCAGAAAGCATTTAAGCAGCATATGTATTGATATTACTATAAGCAAAGCTTAATGTGTAACAAAAATCATTACCGAGGATCCTGGTATAGTATGAAATTGGCAAATCTGTATGATGAATTTTAAGTCATCTTTTGCATAATTTGGATGTGTAGAATCCAAAACTTTGGCCACCCCATATCCGTTTATAGGCTGCATAAATTTAACATCACAAAGTCACCACTACTGAGAAATAATGTAAACCAAAATCAAATATTAGTTCTTTAATTCCATCAAGTGCATAAATTGACCTCAGCTTCCCTTTTCCCTGCATGATTCATGATCATGATTACAATTTAACCGAAATATTCCCACACACGATAAGGTTGAGTTAGGATCCTCTCTCGATTGGATTATTGATCTGAGCTAGGTTTCGATCGTCTCATAAGGTTGTGGTTACTAGTCGTTAGACAAGAATACTGTACGTAGATTAATCTACATACAATCTCAACCGTACAAGATTATAAAAATGCATGTGGACACAAGATTTTAAAAAATGAGCAGAGATCATATCAGCACTAAATCCAAATTCTGATTGAACTACTACATATCATTAATGACAGTTACAGCCCCAAAATCACAAATAGTGTTCACATTCCAAAGCCGTACAAATGACCTCAGAAACTCATCAAAACTTGAAGCAAATGAAAAAAAAAATCAAGAGATGGGTCGTGATGAACTAACCTCACCAGGATGGAATGAATCAACAAAAGAAGGTCTATCAAGCTTGCTCATACGCTCTCGCATGTGAGGATCGCAAGAAATATAAAGATTCTTCAAAAGCTACCGTGTCTTTTAAACCGTCTGCTACCTTCAGTTTTATTGATCCACATGTTATCTTCATGTC
Source organism: Citrus australasica (assembly GCA_029618585.1). Lineage (NCBI taxonomy): Eukaryota > Viridiplantae > Streptophyta > Magnoliopsida > Sapindales > Rutaceae > Citrus > Citrus australasica. The sequence continues at coordinate 31,673,627 of JARCIV010000003.1, read as the reverse complement.
TGATTCTTTCGGAAAACCTGTCACATAGTTGCTTAGAATCACCCGCTTATTGCTCACAGCTTCTTGCTCGGCCGCCATTGTTTCTCAGTTTTTTTCTCAGACAAGAAAATCAGAATTGTTTGCATGGACAGCGAGGAGGAAAGTTGAGGATCATAAGCATTTATTGGTTGGGTCCCATGTGTTGTTTACACGACGAGCACCTTTATGAATATCATTAACAGTTTTAAAACTCGACTGTAATTTTATTTTTTAAGGCGTCTGTCATTTACATTGTACTGTTATAAACTTATAATTCAAAAGTTGTGCTATTAGTTATAATATTAAAATATTTAATAAATATTTATTATTTTAACTTAAAAATTAAGAATGAAAAATTTATAATATATTTATTATTTTATTAAAATTAGTATTTAAAAATTTTATTTATTATATATTATTAATTTTTATTTTATAACTATAATTTTTTTTCCATTACTTTTTTCCCACAACAATTATTAAAAGAATTACAACAAATAAAATATCAAACACGCACAACTCATTAACTTTTTTTTAGCACAATTAGTTACTTACACCTGTCATGAATTAAATATCCTGATAATAATTTATCAAAATAATGATTGTCAATTTAATTCGATAAACATGGTCATATCTTGGCCATTCAGTAGATTTCTCAACTTGCTACTAGTTCTGTATTAATTTCTAAAAATATAAACCATAATAACATAAGTAATTTAATAAAAAAAATTAAAAGTTCAAATAAGAAATTTGGTCCATGGCTCCATCAATACAATTTCTTGTACTGTAGCTTTCTCCTAGAGAAGACATAAAACCAATCAATTTGTATGCTCTTTCTTTGTGGCAGTCATACTCGGCACATTGCACAAACATTTATATTTATTTTTGAAACCTTGCTAATCATCTATTAAGGATTTTTTCAGCAGCGGTTGTGCTGCAGCATCATTCAAACTGCAACTACAAGAAGGAGCTAGGCTAGCTGCTTAATTTCCAATATTTTATTCAGCAAATATCATGAAACTTGCACTCATTTAATTGTTTTATAAAGCAGTATGAGCAGCATTCTCTCTTTAGCATTGAAGTTTTGTGTCAAAGGGTAAAAGAACATACAACACTAACTTGTTCTTCATTCAGGAGCAACTGCAACCACCTGTTTCCCAACATTCTGGCCAGAGAATAGACCGATGAGAGCTGCCGGAGCACTCTCAAGACCTTCAGCCATGTCTTCGACGTATACAAGCTTCCCTTCTTTGATGTGAGGAATGATCATTTCCAGAAACTTTGGATAGAGGTGATAGTGATCGAACACAATGAATCCTTCCATTCGAAGCCGTTTCGAAACAAGATACATCAAGTTGTGCACACCTTCAGGCTTGTCAAGATTGTACTGTGAGATCATACCGCATGCAGCAATTCGACCACGGATTTTCATGTTGGGTAGCACTGCGTCTAGCGTTTTTCCACCAACGTTTTCAAAATATATATCAATTCCTTCAGGAAAGTACCTGCCAAAATGTTAAAGGCATTGGCATGAGATTCTCAAACCAAGATACTTCAAGTAAGAGATCAGGGAACGCATTATATTGGTTAGAAAAGTGTGTCATACTTCATCAAGCTGCATCAAGCTAAGGCATTTATTGATGCTAACCTTTTTAATGCTGCATTCAAATCAGCTTCTTCTTTATAGTTAAATGCCTCGTCGAACCCAAACTTGTTCTTCAGTAGATCAACCTTGGTGTTGAAAATCATAGAAAAGGCAAGATTATGAAAATTTCCTTTTTAATTTAAATGTTTGAAAGTAACATTGAAACAATCAAGTACTTCACACAGATTACATACCTTGTCTTTGCTTCCAGCACTTCCGACGACATAGCAACCCAATAACTTTGCAAACTGCCCCACAAGCTGTCCAACTGCACCAGATGCTGCGGATATGAAGACACACTCTCCTTGCTTAGGAGAGCAGACCTCATAAAATCCAACGTAAGCGGTCATACCAGGCATACCTATCAATTTATAAATTTACCACTTAGAACCGACTTAGATTATTAGCCCCAATACAGCAGAGTATCATAACTAAATGGCTCAATCGTTTAGAATATTAAATAAAGAATATTGTTTCACACTTTTATAGCAATAATAAATATAGTATGGCCTCTGTCTCGATCTATTTAACAGAATAACTTTTTGGAGTTCACAAAACAGAGGTCTTGTTTGCCGAGGCAACAGGTCACCAAGTAATATGGGTGCTCAAGTGAGCACTGCGCACTTTGAGACTTTCCTATTGACACAACTCTCAACCCATCAAGCAAAAGACATTGCCAATTTGCAAACGTATACATCTTGCCTCACTCCACGAAACCATAAAACGCCTCAAGAACTAACTAGTTGGAGTGTATTGATCAGAATATGGCGAAAATGCTCAAAGTTTTTACTGTACAGAAGGAGACAAATCTATGAAACTAATCTAAGGCGCACACTATTTGCAGAATTAACATCTGCTTAGATTAAACTGTCAAAGGAAAGTTTTATAACGAATAGATTTGCCAATTTGGCAACATACCCCATAAATAAAGTTGATACATTCAAGAAAAGTGTTCAAACTTCAAAGAAAAGGGGGGTCTGAAAGATTCAGGTACAGTTCTGTGTTTCCATCAAATATGCAAAAACTCAAAACATGCAATTTTCTACCTTCACATCAAGATATCAAAAACATTTACATATGAAAAAGAAGACACAATTTGCTCACATAAATTGCGCAAACAAAAAGTTTACCGAGGATTCCAGTATAGTAAGAAAGAGGCACATCTGTGTGTTGAATTTTAAACAAGTGTGGAGCCGTAATGAGGCTATACTCTTCCCATCCAGTCATTCCCTAAACCAAGTCACCTTTGTTGAACTCTGGATTCTCTAAATCCAAAACTTTAGCCACCCCATATCCACTTATGGGCTGCATGCATTCATAGAAATTTCTGTGTCAGCAATTCATTTTCAAGCACAAGTACTGCACACAACATACACCAAGTCAAAGAACAAAAGGAAAAATATAATTTTTCCTGTCCAAAGTTAGAGTATGATCAAAATATAAGTTTAAGCTATGAAATTAAATTCATTGGTACACATTTAAAATTTTGAAAATCATTTAAGTTAACTTCCTTGAACCCTAATGTGAAAGAAGTTCAAACTCTAGATATCTTATACAATTATCGCACGAGATTTTAGCAGTCGAATTAAACTGCAACTAAAAATAAATTTTCTATAACAAAAGTGCAAGAAGCCATGGAAATGAAAAGCGTGGCCATGAGCGAGTGCACTAACCAAGCCAGGTTTAAAGGATTCAACGTAAGATCCTTCGATGTAGGTCATTCTTGGTCGCATGTACGGATCACAGGACAAGTACAAGTTCTTTAAAAGAACCCCATTCGAACCTTTTGGCACCTTCAATTCTATGGAACTTTCGGTCATGTACATGTATGTTTCTTTTGGGAAACCAGACACATAGTCCTTCAATATCACTTGCTTGTTCCTTACCATTTCAGGCATTTTTTGGCCCTCTTTTTCTTTTCCCCTTCTCTTTAGGCAATTGGGAAATGCAGAGGAACTCTATCTAGCAAAGAAAAGTAGATGTGTACAAATGTGAATTTTATTTGTTTATGGGATGAAACGGAAGCATTTGTATTGACTGTTAAAAGTTTTCGATAGTGACGAGAGATACTTTGTGAATGCTCCCATCGCGCGGTAAGTTGGCCCAAAATTGAGTGCTGTTATTTGCACTAAATTGAGATACTTTGTGAATGCTCCCCCGACATGAATGCTCAGCTGGAGACACCATTCACCGCAGCCGAGATCGAGGAAGCCCTCGCCAGTATGTGCCCCACAAAGGCCCCTGGGCCTGATGGTCTTCCCGCTGCCTTCTTCCAGAAGCATTGGCATGCTGTCCGGCAGGGAGTGCTCTCAACGTGCCTCAATATCCTTAATGAGCGAGGTAATCCATCTACTCTCAACCACACATTTATCGCTTTGATTCCCAAGTTAGCGAATCCTAGGAAAGTGAGTGATTATCGGCCGATCAGCCTTTGTAATGTCATCTATCGAATATTAGCTAAAGCCATTGCCAATAGATTGAAGCCGATCCTCTCCCAAGTTATCTCTCCCATGCAAAGTGCATTCATCCCCAATAGGCTCATTACCGACAATGTCATTATTGGGTATGAATGCCTTCATAAAATTAGGCATAGCCGAGGGAAGAAAAATGGGCTGGTGGCTTTAAAATTAGACATAAGTAAGGCCTATGATAGAGTTGAATGGTCATTCTTAGAACAAACCATGTTAAAGTTGGGATTTTCTAGTTCTTGGGTTGCTTTAATAATGCGCTGTATTACCTCTGCTTCATTCTCGGTTCTTATTAATGGCGTGCCTAAAGGCATGATTCATCCGGAGAGGGGATTGCGCCAAGGCTGTCCGCTTTCCCCGTACCTATTTATCATCTGTGCAGAGGCCCTCTCCAATTTGTTGACATTGGCCGAACAACGCCAGCTTATTCGGGGCCTTAAGTTCTCGAGGGAGGTGTCCATTTCCCATTTACTGTTTGCGGATGATAGTTTGGTTTTTTCCCGGGCCTCAGTAGCTGACTGCCGTCACTTGAAACGGATTTTCGATACTTATGCTGCAGCTTCCGGGCAGCTCTTTAATTTCCAGAAATCCTCTCTATTCTTTAGTGGCAAAATTCCAGCACATCAGAGGGGAGTTATCCAGGGCATCTTCAATCTGCAAGTGGTTTCTCGGCACGAGAAATACCTCGGTCTTCCATCCATGCTTGGAAGAAAGAAGATGGGTTTTTTTAAGGATGTCAAACTGAAGGTGTTAGCCAAAATTGCAGGCTGGCAGCAGAAATTGTTGTCCAGCGGGGGGAAGGAGGTTCTGATTAAAGCGGCCGCCCAAGCTATTCCCGCGTATGCAATGAGCGTATTCAAGCTGCCTAAAGGCCTTTGTGACGATATCCAACGAGCCATAGCAAAATTTTGGTGGGGCTCGGCGGGGGATAAGCGCGGAATCCATTGGCAACGTTGGGAGAAGCTCAGCCAAGCGAAGATTAGAGGGGGGCTGGGTTTTCGAGAATTCACTTGCTTCAATCAAGCGATGGTCGCTAAGCAAGCCTGGAGGCTGCTGCAGTATCCTCAGTCCTTGGTTTCCAAAGTCCTTCAAGCTCGCTACTTCAGAAACTCCAGCTTCTTACAAGCAGCAGCAGGAGCTAATGCCTCATTCATTTGGAAAAGTATCCTCTGGGGTCGGCAATTGCTTACGAAGGGGCTGAGATGGCGTGTTGGGAATGGGCAAAAGATAACCATTTCCTCGGATAATTGGCTGCCAAGACCGGCGTCCTTCAGACCAATTTTCCCTTCTTCGCTGCCAGCAAGCTCAACAGTTGCAGAGCTAATCACGGCTGACAACCACTGGGATGAACACAAGCTGCGGCAACATTTTAAGGATGTGGATACAGAGGAGATTCTAAAGGTCCCCCTTCCAGTTGAGCAAGCGGACGATGACGTGCTTTGGCATTATGATAAATGCGGGAACTACTCGGTCAAGAGCGGGTATCAAATAGCCCTGCGAACAAAATTTCCAGGCTCCACCAGCTGCTCCAAGGCCTCTCACCAATACTGGAATGCTCTTTGGTCTTTGGCGCTACCCGAAAAAATCAAAATCTTCATGTGGAGGGCCTCCAATAATCTGCTCCCATCGGCGGAAAATTTGTGGAAACGGAAGCTTGTAAGGGAACCAATTTGTCAGCACTGCTGCAGGAATGTAGAGACTGTCAGCCATGCCCTTCTGGAGTGCAAGGCTGCACAGAGGCTCTGGCTCCAGTCCCCTTATTCAGTCCCTTCATCAGCAGCAAAAGCTCAGGACATTTTCAGCACCCTGCAGTTGATGGCTAAAGACTTGAGGAAATCTGATTTGGAGCTCATGGTTGCTTTGTGCTGGGCTGCTTGGTTTGCTCGAAACCAATTTATATTTAATGGGAGGGAGGTTGACCCCATAGTCTCAGCTGCTGCAGCGGATTCGGTGATGACAGCTTTCCAGCACGTTAGGAAACCAGAGCTAGCCCCCCTCGCTTGCCTTAATGAAGCACAGCAGCAAAAGTGGCTTCCCCCCCCCGGTGAATGTCTACAAAGTTAACGTCGATGCGGCTGTTAATCCAACGCAGCAGCGGGCAGGCATGGAGCTGTGATTAGGGACTGTCATGGCAGTATTGTTGCGGCTGGGATTAATTCGCGGCCTTACAATGGCTCAGTAAGCATGGCTGAAGCAGAGGCTGTGCATTGGGGGCTCCAGCTGGCCAGCCGTGTGAATGCAACCTCTTTGATCATGGAAACCGATTGCTTAGAGGTGGTTCAGCTAGTAAACAACATCAAGGGTAGCAGGTCAGAAATATTTTGGACAATTGTGGCGATCCAAAACCAGGTGCAGCACTTCCAGCAAGTTGCTGTCAACCATACTCCAAGGCTCTGTAATGCTCATGCCCATCATTTAGCTAAGATAGCTTTAGGGACAAACTCTTCTTGTATGTGGATAGGTGATATTCCACTTGATGTATTTGATGTCCTCAAGATGTTGTGATTAATGAAAGGTTTACTTTCTTTTCAAAAAATGACAAATGAGTAAAACAACCGTACACAAAATAAAGACACGGTAACGTTAGAAGCCACTTAAGTAGGACCAAATTTAAAAAAAAAAACAAAAATTAAGAATTAGGCCTAGAGAGGAGGACCCATTAAGGTTAATTTTTCACTAAACATTAGTTTGTAAAATTAATCTATAAGATGAATCGAATCTCCAAGCCCATGTTGGATTTTTGAATGTGCCGCGAATATAAATAGTATTTTTGGAATTTAAAATCCAGAAATTGGGATCAGAAATGTTATTTATTTGTAGTAGCTGACAAATTTATAACGAGTAATGTTGTATACCCATTTGTGTGAAAATAGCATTTTTCTTAAAAGGTTGATGATAAATTAATTAAATTTGTGAACTTGTTTCGTTATTGGATTTGAATTTTTATGCATTGAATTATCAGTTTTGAAATGTATTTGCGTTTGAGATTTTTGTAGCCATAAATGATAGGAAGTAGGAATTCTTCGCAGGCTCACGATTTAATATCTTTAGATTGCAACTATTTTTTTAAAATATATAGTAAAATATAAAAATGGATGAAACAGTTATTTATTCCATTAATAATGGAAGATATACTTTAATGATAGATAGAAATACAATTAAAGACAATATAACAAAACATAAACAATATTATTATTCAGAAGTTAATATATTGGATGATAAACAATTAATACAATTTTATTTAGCTAGAGTTCATGAATTTAAAATTGGAGAACTCGTCATAATAAAAATTAGAAATTTAAATATTGATTCTATTCTTCTCTTTAGGATCAGGAGAGAAGTATATAGAAATAATTTTTCATGGAAACAATAGAATATTAACTCTATTGAAGATTATGTAGATGATCTTATAATAGATTACAACAGATTTTTAAATGTTAAACAATGAGGTGAATACAATTGGAAAAATAAAAGAATCAGAAGTAAATATTATCCTTCTAGTAACATGCTAATAGGATATAAAGATTTAATTATGTATAAACTTTGCTATATACATAAAGGATTAACATAAAACAATATCCCTAAGGATATAAGATATAGTCAAAATTTTAAAGAAATTTAAAAATAAATGTAGAAGAGATGGAAGGAGAAATGCTCCAATCAATCAAAATTAATAAAATTCATAAATTTAAAAAATAACACAAAACTTTGAAATAATTTACAAAGAGACCCAGGTTGTACAATCCTTTGTACCCACTTTTGTGAGAATATCATTGTTGGGATTAATATCAGGTTAATTACTTAAATGTTAACCATTGAATAATCGCAAAATGAAGCTTCAAACTATACTTTTCAAGCAGAATTTATTAATAAGTGTACTCACAGGTCTTCCATTGTGAAGAATCAGAGAATTCATCTACGGCAAAAATGTTACCAAATACTCCACTCCAAGCATTCATCCTTAACTAAACAGAGAAATATTCATTAGATATGCTACCGATAAAAGAAGGCAAGGTTGTCCGGAAGAAAGAATAAGTACACATCTTACCATCATTAATTTCAAAATCCAACCATTAAAAACAGTTAATTGCATTCATCAGAGTATGCGCGCTCCAAATGTTATACTCCAATTCTGCTTTAAAATAAATAAAAAAATGAAATAATAGACAAAAAATCTGCAATCTAAAATTTTGATTGAAGTGAATAACAAAACTTTGGACTAAAAATCGTCCATCTGTCAATGGCAATAAATTTAAGATAAAAGTTATAATTTCATCTGTGAGTAATTTACCTTAACAAACACCGATAGAAAAGCAAATAGCCTCAACGCACTATCTGACCTGTGAAAAAGGAAACAAGTGAGTGGCATTTTCAATTATACGGAACTGCAAAATTTTGAAAAAATTTAAAAAGGAAAAACACTAATAGGAGATTGTCAGAGTGGATAATAGAAATCAGCTGACGTTAATAAGAGAATCAACACCTCTGACTCTGGATCGTATATGAATTTTCCTCGACCTCGGGAAATGATGTGAGATTTGTGCAAAAATCGAAGCGATCCACAAAAATCGAAGAGAGGCTTTGAAAACCCATTGAAGATAGAAATTTTCAATTTCTGGAATCCCAATGGGGACAGATGAGTTAGAGAGGTGAAAGCCAAGACTAGAATCCTGCCGGTGAAGGCTATGTATTTTTACTAGATCAAAAATTAAAAAAAGCATCAAAATATTGAAGACAGAAATTTCAAGTATGCTTGCTCCAAAATATTATACTCCAATAAGTGTTATAATTTAATCTGCGATTCAAAGGCAAATAGCCTCAACATACAATCTGACTTGTGAAAACGGCATAATTATTATAACGGATAATACAAATTAACTGACCTTAATAGTAGAATCTACTCCTCTGCTTCTGGATCATATATGAATTTATTGTCTATCTTAACGCGAGGGATGTGAGCAATTTTGGGCCACTCTTTTCCTTGATCTCTTTTGCACGCTCTTTTAAGCTTTGGACATTTGAAAATGTATAATCGCAAAAGTGAGGATGGAAGGCCCACCTCTGGGAATGATGTGAGATTCGGGCAATTCGAGATCCACAAACGTTTAAGAGAGGTGAGGCTCTGAAAACCCGTCGAAGACAGAGATATCAATTTTTCGAATCCATTAAGGTCCAGATGAGTGAGAGAGGTGGGCAGCGTCATTCCTATCTCCTCGTCTGGAAAACACTCTGCTTCATCATCACATCGAATGATCCAGAGGTCTCTAAGAGAGGTAAGCCTGTGCAACCCCCACTGGACGAGTGTCTTATACATTTTGAAATATCCAATTGTAAGTGATGTTAGATTGGTAGGAAAACCTTCTTCTGGAAACGATACAAGATTTGGACACATCTGTATGCTTAAATCTCGAAGATAGTTGATTTTGTGCAAATCATTGGGCAAGGCTTCGAGCTTCTCACAATCACAAATGGAAACCCTTGAAATCGTGTTGGGAAGCCCTCTTTCTGGGAAGGAAACAAGACTTGGACAATCGCTTAAATAAATGCTCTGTAAACAGTTAAGATTGTGCAGGCGATCCGTTAATGACTCCAGCTTTCGACAATCCCGTATCTCGAGGTCTTCAAGCGCCTCAAGGAATTGGACACCCGATGATAAACTGGTGAGCTCTGGGCAGTTCTCTATACTCAGGTGTTGCAGCATCACTGGGGAAGACGAGGATGAAGGAGAAGAAGAAGAAGAAGCACCCTCTTCATCATCGAACAGACGTTGCAATTTCTCACAATTTCTGATCTCAAGCCTTTTAAGAGATGCTGGTAGCCTCCGTCTTGCGATGAATGTTAGAGAGTCGCAATCTCTGATATACAACCTTTCGAGTTGTGAATTGTTTTCCATCATTTCCTCGGGTAAGGATTTGAAAGCAGTGTTGTTGTTCATTAGAAGAGATCGCAGATTTCTGGGAAAGAAATTGATCTCTGGAAACAAAACAAGACGTATGCAACTTTCTTCAATTGTTACCTCTTCAGGGGAAGCGAGCAAATGTAGCCCTGGTTCAATAAAAGTACTCCATGACTTGAGCTGTTCAGAATTGCCAATTACCAAAGTTTCTAATATCTGAAATCCAGGCTTCAATAATTTTCCAAACTCCAAAACATTTGTAGTAGTCATGGGCTTTGGCAGTGAAATGCCAGCTGGACCATCGTATAGCATCCCCTTGCATCCATTCATGTCTAAGGAACTATTTGAAATAGTCACAGACTTTATCAACTCAAAATCAATTAGAGTCCCGCACACTAGCTCCTTGCACTCATCAACTTTTAATCTGCAGAGCATCGGATAACTTGACAATGGAACTACCAACTTTCCACATTTACTAACAACAAGTGTCTCCAAGGAAGGCAGGAGCTCAGGCAGTTCTCCAGAGAGTTTGGGACATTCTGCAATGGAAAGTTCTTGGAGACGAGGAAATATTTCAACAGGCTCATTTCCTTTGATATTGGTGTTCCAATGCTGCCATTCTGGCAAACTCTCAAAACTTAGAATCTCCAATGATGGAAAGACCGCAGACTCTATGCTTTTTAGTTTCTTCAGCCCTTTAACAGCAAGGTGCTTAAGTGAACTCATCAGGCCAAGCGATGGCAGAGATAAACACTTGTCACAGTTCTCCAATTTAAGGACCTTCATCTCGGTGAACGAAGGATGTCCGATCCAAAGTGGAAATCTTGCACCACCATAGTGCCTGATTGCCAGCTCTTTTATACGTTCATGAGGTTGTAGAGTGTCAAGTACATTCTCTTCTAGTAATGTATCCCGAGGACTGTCAGATTGAGACCCCCATTCTAGACTCAATGCTTCAAGATTGTGCTTCTCACATAATGCGGCTTCTCTTGCATTCTGTGGACTATTCACATTCTCTAATCCAGCAATGCAGAGTTCATCACAAAGAAGGTTTAAACTTTTTAAATCTTCCAAACCAGATGCAGATTCACCCTTGCCTACAATAAAATTGGACAATGTTTGAAGCTTCTTCAACTCTTTCATTCCAAATGGCATCTCCTTCAGCAGCTTTGCACCTCTTATATCGAGATGACGTAAATTGATCAAATTCCTCATTTTCTTTGGAAGCTTTATCAAACGGGAACAATTTCTTAATATCAAAATTTCCAAGTTCAGCAATTTGCATGTTGACTCAGGTAAACTTCTTATGTCAGTGTCAGCAAGGTTGAGGAACCTTAGAAGTCTCAAATCTTCAAATGGAATTGGTAACTCACCGATACGGTGTCCTTGTAAAGATAGCACTCTCAACATTTTGAACTTCGGCAGCAAATCAGATAGAACCGTACGAGTTCTGAAAACCTCGAACATATTTTTGCGTAATGGCAAGAATGTTCGTAGATGTTCAATTTCATTGAAAACCTCGAACATATTTTTACCATCATAATCACCATAAGCATAGGAAGAATGGCGAACCCTTTCAAATCTTCTTGATGACAAGTTGGTGGACTCCTCTAACCTGAAAATGGTTTCTCTAGAAACCAATTCAGCAAGATCATGGATAAGGTCGTGCATTACAAATTTAGCACTACCAGAGCTGGTTTGTTGAAAAATAGACCTCGACACTAGATCTTGAAAGCACTTGCTGCTCAATTCTTCCAGCTGCTCACTGTTTCGTGACTGTCGAATAATTCCTCCAGCCATCCATAAGAAAGTCAGCTCCTTCTGATTGAATTCATAATCTTTTGGAAAGATTGCACAGTAAGCGAAACATCTTTTCAAATGAGAAGGAAGATGATGGTAACTCAATCTTAATACTGGGAGAACCCCACTTTGTTGAGGTAAATCCCATATTTTGCTCTCTAATATATCATCCCACGCATCATGCCTCGTCGTACGCAAAAGGCCTCCGAGTGTTTTTGCAGCAAGGGGCAAGCCTCCACATTTGCCAACAACTTTCTTGCGGAATGATTCTGAGATTTCAAGTGCATTATGATCTCTACCCTCCAATGCATGCGTTTTGAAAATAGACCAGCAATCATCTTCTAACAGTCTCTTGAGATTAAAATGCTCAATTGGTCCCATTATTGATGCAACATTTGAATTGCGTGTGGTGACGATCATCTTACTGTTTGGTGCAGCAGCCAGGAACGGAGCTTTTAAGTCTACCCACAAGCTGTACTCCTCGTTCCAAACATCATCTAAGACCAACAAGAATTTTTTTCCGTCCACAGCTACTTTCAATTCAACCTGCACTTCATTTAAACTGTTTAGAAGACAAGGCCTGCGGGTGATTGACTCGAGAAGTGCCTTTGAGATGCCCAAAACATCAAAGATGTCAGATACGCAAACCCATGCTTTTACATCAAACTTGGAATCTCCAACGGCCTTGTCATTGTAAACCTCCCGAGCAAGAGTTGTTTTTCCTATCCCGCCCATGCCAACAATGGGTATTACAACAAAGTCGGCATGATCACTTGGGGTATCGGCCAATAACATATCAAGAATTTTGGCCTTATCTTCTTCTCTTCCGAATACTTCACGCTCTGTTGGGACACTCGAACTGGGTGGCCTCTGGTGTGCAGCAGCAGTAGGTGATGATGCCCCTCCAGCAATCCGTTGCAGCCCAAGTTCAATTCTATCTTGGCAGAGTTGCTCCAACCGGCGAGTAATATCTTTAATCTTGGATCCCATGCTATAATTGAACATAATAGCATTCGGATTCAAACTAGCCGGGATGAAACTGAGAAGCTGGCCAGAGCTATCCTGATTTTTCGCCATCAACTTGCTTTCCAAAGCTTGAGTAGCAAACTCATCAAGAATGTCCTCAGCATCATAAGCCAAGTCTTGGAGATCGTCCAGCCACATCTTCACAGCCTCGTCAGTCAGTTGCTTCTCCTCGGCATCGTTGAGCACCGCCTGAATCGTCTTCAGCTTTCTTTCCCACTTCTTGAGCTCGGAATCGACCTCGCCTCCAAGTTGACGGACAAGGCTGAGCAAATCACGGGAAGCCAACCTGTCAAACAACACCTGAAAGAAGGCGTTGAGTAAGATCTCTCCCACAGCAACCATGGTTCCGTTTTGTCAGAAAGAAAGGAATCAGAATCGTCACCAACAATGAAATTATGATTGATAACAAAACTGAAATTGTTTTGATGTATGGAATACTGAAAATTGAGGAATAGAGATAAGGCCGACCATGTGGTGTGGTCCCAGTGGACTCCACCATGTTGATTAAACAATAATGATATTCTCTTGCAGATGGTGGATGGTGCCACACAGTCAATATTGGCATGCCAGCCTGCAAAGCTCATACACTTTCTTTTGTCATTGTCAAGTTCTCATCAATTAGTCACATGTAGGGTCATAGGAAATTTACTTCCAGTAAATTGTCACTGAAATTTAAATGTGTGTTTGATCTGCCTCATTTTTACAGCCTCTAGCAACATATAATACAGTAGCTTCTGCAAACTCATAACTCTATCAAAATTCATAAGCATACAACAGGGCAGGAAGTTGGTTAAGTCTTACATTAGGCTATTTGTTAACAGTGAAAGCCACTCTAAATTCTCACCTTAACAAAGGAGATTTTGTGTCACTCCTTCGAAAACAAAATGAAATACTATCAGCTGCAATGAATGCAGCTCAGGGAAACATCAAGGTCAGAGATGAAAACTTCATTCATCAAGTAAGTTGCACGGAAATGCATTTTCCAGCTATAGATAGAAACGTTCACACTTGCTTACCTTTCAAAGAAACATGAGACTTTTATTTCCACAAGCAAGCAAACAAACGATAATAGAGTATTGGAGTGTAGTGGTCGTGATTCAATGAAAAGCTTTTATTTACTTTACAAACCGCGTTTTTTTTAAACCCTTTTTTGCACTTTTTTCAAAACCGTGTTGGCTCCACGCAGACTGTCATTCTTTTTTTTTTTTTCCTTTGTTATTTCCCGACCCCAAATTAAATACAAGACTTTAGATTTAAACTTGGAAACCTTTTCCTTGCACCGTAAGAATTAAGTCAATTAAGTTTTAGGATATATAACATCCATATTAATGTTTATTTAAATTATGCATATCGAACAGATCATACAATATTAAATTTTTTAATTACAAATCTAATGATACATCTTTTTCTTTTAAGTTTCCTTTAAAGTTTAAACCGGAAAATCTATGAATAAATGAAAAGTTTCTTACCTATGAATTTAAAAAATCTTAATTTGTTGTCAATTTTGTAAACAAAACCTAAAGGCACCCCACTATTAACTTTTAATTATCAATAAACAATTTTTATTACATACTCAAATACTTCATGTTCAAGAATGGGAAAAAAAAAGGACCGTTGCTTAGTCTTATACTCTTATTGCAGGGTTAATTTTAAAAAAAAAACAAACAAAAATAATAATAATTGGAGCAATGATAGCAGACTCTCAATGGAGCAATGTTCCAAGAAGGAAATTGACAATGAAGAAATGAAGAAGAGTGTTGTCGGCTGCTTACGATGCCTAACATTTCTCAAATTGTTAGTGTTAGCAGCAAGTACATGGCAAGACGTGGAAAACAGTAAAATGTTACCTGAGATTGAAAGGCACACTAAGTTATGGTTTGATCTATGGAGTCTAAAGATTGAAGTCTGGTGGTTATATGGATTTGGAGTATGTTGGAGACCTTGGCAGAATAACTAAGTTCTTTGCCTGGTTACACCTTTAATCTATGTAATTGCGCTGTTAACTGGAAAGCAGGCCTTCGACATGTAATTGCTTTGCCAAATATAGAGGCTGAATACATAACAATAGCAGAATCTCTAAAGGGGGCATTTGGCTAGAATGAATGATCTCGTAGCTAAGGCATGCTTTGAATTAGTTACAATGTATTCTATAGCTAAAATGCTTTTCATCTAAGTAAAAATCAAACAAATCATAAGAGCACTAAGTATATGGATTTAAAATTTGTAGCATTCTAAGGCTTAAGGTTTCAGTACAAATTGCGAAGCTTTTGAAGGTGCATTAAGCCTGACCTTTTCCAGTCTATAGTTGGACTATAGATTGGAAAACAAGTCTTCACCTTGAACATGCTTTATCAACTATAGAGGTCTAAAAACACTACATAGATAGAAGCTCTGGAGATCATTTAACTAAAAGTAGAGTAGATAGATCAGATCCGGACACGGCTATTGCTCCGCGGCGATACGGACTCAACCCGTAATGATCTCAAAGTTAAGTCAATTACTTGTATTATGACAGCTAAAAGTGTTACTCGTCCTATAAATAAATCAGAAACATCACAAGAACTGAGAGGACTAAGCCTAGAGGTGTGAAATTGCACTCTATAGGCCTGAGGTTTTAAGAAGAGCTGTAAAGTTTCTGAAGGTGCACTATGCATGTACCATGAAAAGTGTTTGGACTATGTTGGAGCTTGTCAAGGATTAAGTAGCAGCAACCGATCATAGGAAATAAGGAAAAGTAAATCAATAGCCTTTCTAGGGGTGTTGATTCATAACTATTAAGAGAGAAATTCAGGAGTATTTCTTCTAAATTTTTTTCTTTGTAGAGTGATAAACAATCTTGTGATCTCGTATTTGACAACAAGTAAAGCAATTAGTATGATTCTTGGATGGAAGTAGGTCACATTATGATTTTGAACCATCAAATCTTTTGTTGTTAACTATTCCTAATCGATCTGTTTTATGTGCATTTTTGTTATTGATTTAAGATTTTAACATCGTGTTCTTATTGTTTCTATTAGTTTTTGGTTATGAGGGGTTCCATTTGAGTGTATAATCATTTGAAACCCAACAATTGGTATCAAACTCAAGGGTGAATGACTAACGATAGAGGACCACAATTAGGGGGTGGGAATAAATCAGTTTGGTTTAAAGAATTATGAACCAAATTGAGTCAAAATAATTCGGTTCGTTTCGGTTTAGAAATTTAATATTTTTTCTTTTATATTGTCTAAGATTTTATATTTTTTACCTTAGTTTGATTTGTTTTGTTTGTCCAATTCAATTATAATCACTAATAATTTATGTTTATGCAAAAATACAGACAACGAACCAATTAATTTTCGGTTCGGTTCAATTCAAAATTAAAATTGATCAGTTTATATATTCTAAACCATTCGATTTAAACTGACCAAACTGAACTGAACTAACATATTTCAGTTCGGCTCTAATGCACCCCTAGCCATGAATCATGGCTACTTATTCTTCGGACACTTTGGCAACTACTCAGAGCAAGAGGAAAAAGCCATCAGAGAGATCGGAAATATGGGAACATTTCACTAAATACGATCCAGGTAATAGATGCAAGTGTAATTATTGTGGTAATGACTATGCTTGTAAGAATAGACATGGGACTAAAATGGGGACTAGTACATTAAGGAATCATTTATTGCGTTGTCCTGATTATTTGAACACATTTGAGGATGAAAATCAAACAACTTCACATGAAATGAAAGATGAATCTAAGTCTCATGTCTTTGATAAAGAAGCATGTAGAAAAGCCCTTACAAGGTTAATTATTATTGATGAATTACCCTTTAGTTTTGTGGAGAAAGAGGGCTTTCAACAATATAGTAAACAATTGGAACCAAACTTTGATCTACCGTCTAGGAGAACCCTTGCTAGAGATGTATACAAACTTTTTTGGGATGAAAAGCAAAAATTGAGGAACTTTTTTGTTTCAAATAAGCAAAGGGTTTGTATAACCACAGATGCATGGACGTCTATACAAAATTATTACTATATGGTGATAACAGCCCATTTCATTGATAGTGAGTGGAAATTGCAAAAAAGAATTTTAAATTTTTGCACAGTACCTGACCATAAGGGGGAGACAATTGGAAAGGTAATTGAGTCTTGTTTACTTGAGTGGGGTATAGAAAGGGTATTTACGATTACTGTTGATAATGCTAGTTCAAATGAGTTAGCTATCAATTATGTTAAAAAGAAATTGAAGAATTGGAGTGAGAATGGGCTTGTGCTAGATGGTGACTTTTTACATATGAGATGTTGTGCGCATATTTTGAATTTAATTGTGAATGAAGGGTTGAAAGACTTACATGTGTCAATTTCTAGAATTCGTAATGCTGTCAAATATGTAAAGTCATCTCCTGCAAGGCTAAAAAAATTTAAAATATGTGTGGAGCATGAAAGAATTGAAGGTGCTGGTCTTGTAGTTCAAGATGTGTCTACTAGGTGGAATTCCACTTACTTAATGTTGGAGAGTGCTTTAAAGTTTCAAAAGGCTTTTGAGAGAATGGAAGATGATGATCGACATTATGTTTTATATTTCAAAGAAGATGGAGGACCCCCTAATAGTGATGATTGGGAAAATGCTAATGTTTTTGTGTTGTTTTTGAAGTCATTTTATGATATAACTTTGAAATTTAGTGGATCAATTTACGTGACTTCAAACTTATATTTTCATGAAATGTGCTCAATTCATTCCGATTTGACATCATTGATTGAAAGTGGTGATGATCTTGTTTTATCTAAAATGGCAACAAGTATGAAAAATAAGTATGACAAATATTGGGGTTCAATTGATAGGTTAAATAATTTGTTGCTTATTTCGGTTATTCTTGATCCACGTTATAAGTTAAAATATGTGAGATTTTGCTTTGAAGACATTTTTGTTATTGATGAGGTTGGGAAGAAGTCTGAAGAGGTGAAAAATCTTTTAATACGTCTTTATGAATACTATAAAGATCTTGACACTAGGATTGGTGGTTGTGGATCATCTAGTGGTGCTAGTAAGTCGTCAATTGTTGATAGTAGGAAATTTGATAAAAAGGTGGGGTTTTCTAAACTTTCAAGTGTTGCAAAGTTCAAACAAAGAATAGGAAAAGATGATTGTGTTGAGATGAAAAATGAAGTAGAGAGGTACTTGTTGGAGCCATGTGAACATGTTGATGACGACGACTTTGAGATTTTGGCATGGTGGAAAATGAACTCAATAAAATATCGAGTTCTTTCACATATTGCAAAGGATGTGTTTGCAATTCCAATATCTACAGTAGCTTCAGAATCTGCATTTAGTACTGGTGGACGTATCATTGATTCATTTCGTAGTTCTTTAAGTCCAAAGATGGTGGAAGCTTTGATATGCACACAAAATTGGTTACGTAACACTTTTGTCCCATTACAAGATGAACCAACGATGGAGGAGCTTGAGTTTTATGAAGCCATGATAACAGGTAGCTACTATTTCTCATAACAAGCGAAAAAAATTATATATTTGTTTATTATTAGTCTTTTTTATTAATTTATTTTTATTTAATGTAGAGTTTGGATCAAGTGCAACAACGGAGGCAATGACTTTAAATTGACGTTATTCTTACGATTTTGGTATGAATCATGTTCCTTTTTAAATTTACTCATCTTTATAACTACTGGATCAATTTGCTTTAGGGCTATTCTCCAATTATATGTGAATAACTACTGGAGTTTTTATGCAAGAAATCTGAAAGTCTCCATTTTACTGTGACTTTGATGGATACCAAGTATGTTGTTGATACATTAAATTAAGTTTAATTGATGTATTGTAATGTAATTCAAAGTCTAATATATATGTTTTTATTTTGTTTCAATTGGTTCTGTTCTGCAAGATGAGTTGCTTTGGGGAGCAGCTTGGTTAAGAAGAGCTTCTCAGGGATGACACTTACCTTAATTACATTGAAATGAATGGCAAAACACTTGGTGCTGATGAGAATATTAATGAATTTGGCCGGGACAATAAGCATGCTGGCATAAATATTCTAGTCTCCAAGGTCAGATAATCACGTTATGAATATATATATATATATATAGCGCAGATTTGATTCATCAGAATGGTTTAATTTTCACGAAATTTAACATTTTTGGATTTTTTTTTTCTTGTTCCAGGAAGTACTAGAAGCTAACAAGTACACTATGCAATCATACAAAGCCTCAGCTGATAGTTTCATGTTGATAATGGAATCTTTTGATTAAAGTGTTGCAGATAGAATAATTATTATAGATTGTTTTGATACTTGATTTGGATGTCTTATCTTGTTTTGATTTGTATTGACATTATTAGAATTTGTATTATAATATGGTTAATATTTAAGGACAAAGTTATTGTGAAATCTATTATTTATAATTTTTTGACTATATTTTTTCATATTTTAATATTAATTTAATAATTATTGTAATCTTGATATAATTACATTTATCAAAATAAAAAATATTTTTATTACAAAATTCAAACCAAACTCAAACCAAATCCAAATGGGTTGGTTTGGGTTGGGTTAAAAATATTTGGATTGGTTTGAGTTGGGTTCAAATTTTTATGGTTTGGTTTGAGTTGACATAAAACTCAACCCAAACCAACCCATGCCCACCCCTAGCCATGATGGTCCATCAGGAGCTTGATGAAGCTTTGAATATTTTATAAAGAAATTACAAATAAAATGGAGTTTAAGGGGCTAAACGAAATTTGATGATATAACTAAAATTCAGCATTGAACGTGCTTCCATCAAATCTAACGGTTTATTCAGTAGAAGACAATTTAGGGGTAAGTTGTAATGGGTGCAGCGGAGCCCTCAACGAGAAATGACAATAAAGCGTAAAAGTTGAAACCACAGATAAAATTGTCAAAAAGAAAAAGAACAAGAAATAATTTTGTGATCTTTGTGGAGCATATTTGCTTGATCCTATTGGTGGTACTTGTCTCTAAAGTCTTTACTGTGTAATAATTTTATTTTGATTTTTATAATTTTATTGAAAATAGTGCAGAGAAAATCATAAGCATGGAATTTCCGACCGTTCAAAATTGTTCCCTTTGTAGAATAATTACGAGTTGATCACTTTTGCTAAGTTTTGAACATTCTTTTGAATAATAATAAATAATCTGGTCAAGAGTCAAGACGAGGAGTTTCATTTAAAAACAATTTCTTTGCGAATGCTTTGTAATGAATTCACACTATCCCTTAACTGTAAAGCACTAAGGGCGGGTTTGGCAGCTCTCATTATATGTTAAAACTTATTTTACATGCGTGCTTTTTTTGAAACTGTGAGGGTCTTATCTTCGTGTTAGTATGTTAGATCATGCGTGCTTTTTTTGTGCTTGGTTTGATTATTATTCTTTTAAAGAAAAAGGATCATTTGTTGTTTTTGTGATTTACTTAGTTTCTAATATATCTTCAGTTAAGAAAATATAATGGAGTCTTCTTGTTGCCTTTAAATTAAATTGGTATTTTGTTTGATTATGTTATTGTGAGGCTTTGATTGAGATTTTGTTACTTTATGTTATGAATGGATGAGTTTATAGATCTATGCCCGACAATTGTTTGATGAATTGTCTAAAAGAAAAAGAATTTGCTGCTTTGCTTCACTAATTGTGGCCTAGAAATTATTACTACATGTAGAAGTATTTCCAATCCGTAGTTGACTTTACATTAAGAAAAAGTTATCCTAATTGTTTGGCTAAAGTATTTTTGTGGGTGGATTTTTGGCAAATGTAGCTTCAGCCTTCATGTGTAAACCAAATAAATAAATAAATAAAATCTCGCAGGATTGTACTTCATTAATGCAATACCAAAGCACAAGATGAAGTGTTATTGTCTGTGAATGGTGATTTTTGGAATGAAATAGGTGGCTTGTAAAATTTGCAATTATTCTTGACAACTAGTACTTTTGATTCTGGATTTGCAAATTAATAGTAATAAACATCATGTAATGGTAGAGAAATTAATATTGAAAAAGGAACTTGAAAATCATTAAGATGAAATCTTATGAATTTACTTTAGTTCTTGAAAGGAAGTATTGAGGCAAAACAGAATTAAAGAACAGAGCTATTCTAGAGCCATTAAATTCAGAAAAGAACCAAAAAAAAAAATTAAGTTAATGATTAGAAAGAAACAACGATCTGATATAAAGGAATTTGAAATTATATTGATGAGAAACCAAACTTATCTTTTTACGTTATGTATGGCTTCCATTGCTGACTTTGCTGTCATGATTTTGCCTCAGTATTTTGTTTTGCTACTGTTTTGATTCTTGACTTATTCTGCTTTTGGTCATATCTGTATGGCTAGATATTGCATTTTCTCATCTTTGCCGATGCCTTCTTGCTTGACAACAAACTTTTTCTGCTTCTATTACGCGAATCTATCTCGTTCAAGGATCTAATGGCTATCCTTAAATTGTTTCTCACTTGCTCCAGAACACCCTTTTGCAGCTCTTCTAATATATGCTGGATGTTGCTTTAGTTATCTTTGGTTCACTTCTGTTTGTTGTATGTTGTTCATCTTTGTTGAAGCTTAATTGCCTAACAATACCCTTTTGTTTCTCCTGCCCCAATGACAAGCATATATTATGTAATATTTTTCATATATTTTTGTTTTTGGCATTGGCCTACTCTTTTCTTTACTGCATCTTAGTTGCAGTTTGAATTTATTAATCTCTTTTGGCACGCGCTATATACGTAAGATTGGAATTGCTTGTATTAAATTCAAGAAGTTGTTCTAGTGATAAAATATGTAATTTTAATGCTGTTTTATGGCAAAATATGTATAATTTGAAGCTGTTTTGTGTTCCTCTATTTGCTAATTTTAACTTTGATTATGGATATTTATTTGCTGCAGTAACGAATGACTTATGTTTAGCTTAGACAATCAGTTTGTGAAAGAAGAAATTGGCTACACTCTTTATGCTTCGTCTCATACTACACAAGTAGTTGTTCGATTATTGAAGTGACCACTAGCACTAATCCAGCCGCTGGACATGAAGGAACAAAAGGGCATAATCGAGTCAAGTCAATGCAGCCAATGCTGGACATGAAGGAACAAGAGGGCATAGCCAAGAGGGCATAATCGAGCCAAGCCAGAGATGATTGGTCATGTTTATCCTAAGCTTCGAGATTATGATGACTTGGCGAGAAGAAAGTAACTGAAGATAATATTAGGGGCTTAGGAAGCAATATTTTATAATTCATTTCTTCCCACAATTGATATTAACAAATCCTTTTGTTGATCTGTCAAATTGGTATATAGATGTGCGCACTTAGATTATTTAGTACAAATTATTTTGATATTTATTATGTTGTAACTATTGTATCACTTTATTATTTTGTGATTATCTTGTGGTATGCATTAACTTTTATTCTATTATTCTAAGATGACTTTTAAATTAATCTTGTATGTTTTAACTATTTATTTATGTTGTAATATTATTTGGAGGTTATTTGATTTAATGATTTAATTTGATCTTTATTTCACAAGTTATATATTTGGAAAATGCTGAAAAAGTAAATATTATGCTACTAAAATTTTGAGGCCATAAGATTCGATTTTTATAAAAAATTATGATTTTTTAAGCATTTATACTAAAAAAATAATGTTAAATTTATAAAATTTGATACTTCTATATTTAGACAAAAACAAATTCTATTTCTAAATATACAATTTAGATTAATCACCAAATAATTAATACAATATAGTACAACACCAAACATAGTATAATTTAATTAATACAGTACAGTGTCACAACCAAATATTGTACAGTATTATTATAATGCAGTGCTAATGCAATACAACATTATACAATACACTTGTATTAAAATAATGCAATACAATATAATACAATACAGTGTGTCAAACACAGCATGTTTGATACATTATATTATAAGATATTAAAATATTATTCACATTAAAATAATAGCAAACTCATGTTTGAAACAAAATTACAAGGAATTAGAATGGGGGGCTAATGCGTCAACTATCGCATTAGCTTTGCTTTTTTTTTTTTTTTTTGTTTTGCTTTTGCTTTTAACTTTTCTTTTGGGTTTATTATTATTATAATACTAAAATAATAAATAAATATAGTTTTTAATTTAATATTATATTTTTACTTTATTTTTTTTCATTATAATTATTAATATAAATTAATAAATAAATAATTTATCATTCAATAATAGTATTTTTTTTATTTTTACATTATAATTTATTAATAAATTTATAACTTATTATAACTAATAAAAATATTTAAATTTGAATAATATTAATTTAAAATTAATAATAATATAAATAATAACATAAAATATTAATGCAATTTAAATATATTAATATAATATAAAACATTAATATAATATAATATTTAATTTAAATTAATTAAAAAAATAATACAGTACAATGTAGCACCAAATATTGTACAACATTATTATAATACAGTGCTAATGCAATACAACATAATACAATACACCAGTATTAAAATAAAGCAATACAACATAATATAATGCAGTGTGCCAAATACATCCTAAAGCACTAGAGTACTGTCTTGATTCAATTTCTTCATTCTTTGCTACAAGATCATCCCTTCATCTTGTCTTGTTAATTCTTGATCAATCTTGGAGTTCCATTTACACACGTGATCCTAAAATTGTAATGCTAAAAGCTCTTACACAATTTTACTCTTTTTTTCTTTTTAATTTTTTCCGGTAGTTATATATCTATGGGCTGGTCTTGTTTTAGGCTTTCTGGCTAAAGAAAATGAAGTTTAGAGATTGGGCCATCTTTCAGGCTTTTCCAAAGGGGACTCGTAAGCCCATTTGTTAAAGTCCATCGTAAAACGGATTCGAAGATTATTGTTAAAGTAGAGATAAATAGGAGTACCTGTTTGCAATAACTTTATTCTTTGGATTAAATTTATTATTAATATTACTTTTGTAAGTACAGTTCCTTTTTTTTTTTTCAATCTTTAGTTGTTTGGATGTTAATGGTAATTTTTATAAAAAAAATTATAAAATTTATTAGTTAAGTTTTTTTAATATTATGTTAGGGTAGAAATAAAATTTGATTATAAAGTTAAATAAAGGTATTCTCGAAATTTTAATTCTTTTTCTTAAACACAATAGGCTCTTTTTTTTAAAATTTTACATTTGAGTTTGGGTGGGGCTATTTAAAACCCAACAAACTATTCCATTAACTCATTAACTAAATAAACATACCCTTTAATTTAAAAATTTTAAAATTTACTTAACCTAAATCCCCAATATACTATTACTAAACCCAATTTATAAAATAATAGTATTTGTACTAGTTAAACCCATTAAATTCATTTATAACTTAACGAATGTTTAGATTTATTAAACTGAAAATTTGTATATTGTTCAAATATTTTACACCAAAACATAAATAATATTCTCAATATTTTTTTGGAGTAAAAATGATAAGTGGAAAACTAAATTACCGAAAGTTATATATGGAAAAAAATGTACCAAATATTAATACACGATTTAATTATTTTCTTAATGAAATAGTTGCGCTAGTAATTCATTCATATTATGTTTTTTATCCGCGATTTTAATTAACATTAGGATTTGTAAATATATTTTTTAGTATTAGGTTTCTCATTTATTCCTCTAGATTGATTTTGAGTCTCATTTAATTTTTTCTACTTCAATCTCAAATATTTCAATCTCATCAATACTTGGTGTTGATGTACAAATTTGGTCGTCCTTTGCCCGACCAGATTGTATCACCAACGATTATGCTGACAATGACGAAGGGGCTGCACTCCACTAACTTTAGCAATTGCCCGAGCTCCTCAAACTCAAATCACTCTTCCTCTTCTTTTCAAACCTACGTTTACATAAACAAATCAGAGACGTCGGTGGTTTTTCCGGTGTAAACCCTTCGATTTTTAAGTCAGTACATAAAGTTTACGAGAAAACTTTATGATTCATGGTTACGCACACTCACTGCGATGATCTTAAAGTAAAATGTATTTAAGGTTGTTATGTAGTAATGTTTGGTATCAATTCGGTAGAGTTTCCCCCCTCTCTCTTTTTGTCTGTCCCTTTCTTAATTGATTTCCCAGCTTTTTATAAGCAATCGTCCCACTTTCTCAGAATATTTTCCCTGCCTGTCATATTCAGGTGATTAAGGGCCTTAATGGGTCTTCAACAACTGGACGTGGGTAAACGTGGGGCGTCGTGCTCTCCCTAGCGGTTTGGGACGTGGCGAAACTGTCGCGTGTTAAGATAGTAAACATAATTTTTTTCTGATGTTTAATTCACATCTTTCATCTTCAGCAACAACTCTCCAATTCCTTAACGTTTAAATAAGAACGAGTTAATCATTTTCCAAATCCGCTGTAATAGTTTGTTAGTATAAAATCAATATGAATCACTTTATGTGTGTTTCAAAATTAATTAAAAATGAAAAAAAATCAATTTAGAGTTTAAGAAAAAAATTTAATATCGAATGTAAGGACAATTTCAAAGAGTAAAAAGAAATTGTTTACTATATTTTAGTGTTCATAATTGTAATTTAATTTAGGGGTATTTTAATAATTAAAAATTATTTTCACAAATGAATTTTTAATGAGTAGTTTGGTGAGTTCAAACTTCAAATAGCCCTAACTTTTGAGTTTTCTTCTTAATAAAGACAAAATATCACCTATTTAATCTCCAAAAAGGCAAAAACTCTACTCGAGCTACAAATAAATGATTAAAAAAAAATCTTTTGGCTAGTAGAGAAGCCGTACCAAATAGGCAGTTAAGCATAGTTTAATTCAAATTATTTTCACAACCACAAGCTATTTAAAAAAAAAAAAGTAAGAAAGAAAGAAAGCTGAATTAGTTCCCATGCGCGACCAGCGATCTCTGTTTGTCCTGTTTTACGAAGCAGGGGAGTATTTCCATTACATTTTCTGGATCAACTCAGATAACTTCAATCATTTTTGGCTTTTTGCTAACCTTTTAAGAGCAACTTTACTTGAAGTTATGCAATGTAAGATATTGTGATAATGAAGTTGGAAACATGGTTAAAGCGTTCATTTTCGCTAACCTTTCAAGAGCTTCATCACAGTCTGGCTTTTCCTTTTTGTTCAAAGCATCATCAAAAAGCCTAAATATAATCATAACTCCCCTCACGCTTCTCACTGTTCTAATTGATTCCGGCACATCCTTTGTTTCCTCTGCTTCTCTACTAGCGACCATCAAGAGATTAACAGCTGAGAAAATTGATTACTTATCTAATGAATCTCTAAGCTGAGCTTGATGGAGTTATTTACCTCATCATTTGAGCTGATTGAAACCGGGTCTTGGTGCTGCAGATCTTGTTGGATTTTGGAGTTGATACAGCGTCGAACAAGCCTGCCGGGTTAACCTTAACAACAAAGGTCAAAAGGTTGCTGTTCTGAAGTCAAAAGCAAAACAAATAAAGGCAAGTTAACTGCAAAAGATACCTTGATAGTGTAACTCGCAAAAGGTACCTTAGTACCCTAAGTCCGTAACTGCCAACATATAATATAGCAGATTCTAACAAATGCTAAAACAGAAAAGAACATCAGATATCGTGAGTCTGTGAGATCATTCCGCATGCAGCAATGCGGCCATGAATGCTCATGTTGAGTAGCACTGTATTAAGCACCTTACCCCCCGACATTTTCGAAATAGATGTCGATATCTTCAGAAAAGCACCTGGGGAAACAAATATGATGTCAGCAAACTTGGAATAAAATAATGCAGCAAATCTTTCATTTCCCAAATAAACATACATCACAAACATGGTTCTGTTAGCTGCAAGTGAAAATTTCCTTCTGAAATGAATATCAATTGAGCAGATGCATTCCTAGTTTATACTGTGTATGGCAATGGTAGAAATATCAATGGAACAAATGAGATCAGTGATCTCTATTTGTCCCGTTACATATTCAGGACCAACACAGATAACTTCAAAGCGCACTGTAATAACGAAGTGAGAAAAATGGTGAAAGCATTCATTCGTGCCAACCTATTGAGAGCTACATCCAAGCAACTACAAACTTGTTCTTCAACAGACCGACCTGTTGTTGAAAATGTAATCAAACGAGAAACAGCACAAAGAAAAAGAAGCAGGCTTATATAACCATCTTATAATATTAGGGATGTCAATGGGGCGGGTTCGGGTGGGAATCATGATCCCCGAACCCGAACCCGATTTAGAAGCAATCCCCCGAACCCGCCCCATACCCGAAAAATTGTAATGGGGATTGTTTGGGTATATCCCCGAAAATCCCCGAATTGAGCGGGGATTAAAACGGGGACCCAATCCCCATTTTTTAAATAATAATTTCTAAATATTTCAATTTTTCTTTTTTCTTAAATAATAATAATTCTAACAACTTCCATGTTTAGAAATAAAATTACAAATAATCAAATTTCATATTAGAAATAAAATTACAAGCGATCAAATTTTAACAACCTCCACATAAATAAAAACATAATAATTTTAAGCCTTCAACATAATTACAAATGATTCAATTTTATACGACAAATCAAAATAATTTTAAGTCTTCAACATAAACTTGTAGCCATCACCATTGATGCACATTCTAAGATTCTTCATAAACCTATAACAACATAAACAAAAAAAAATTAATAAAAACATGTTTTAACAATTCAACTTAATAAATTCTTGACAAGATAATATAAACTAAAACTATATACCTCTATAGCCTCTACATCTGTTTCAATCTCTGGCTCCTCATCAAGAATCTTGGCATATGCTGGAGAGGTCGGTGCCACAACTATTTAAAAAATATAAATATAAATATCAAGTTAATTATTAGTTAATTTAAATAAATAAAAATACAAAAATTAAAATGCAAACCATATACTTGATTAATTTAAACCATATACAAAAATAAAACTAGCATTTTACTAGAAGCAAACAATTAAGAACTATACAGAGAGTCCAGCAATAGCCAGCAAGACCACAAGACCACTATACATTATTTTTGAGACTCAAGTACTTATTCTGTACTGCTGTTCTGTTCCCATCACCGGCTGACGCTTATTAGATTTGTTTTTTTCCAGCCACCACCAGTCAAAACACAAAAAAGAAAATGTAGAATTCACTGGGTACTCTTCTCTATCGAGATTTTCATTTTAAACATACAAGAATTGAAACATATACGTGTGAAACTGGTTTTGGCATTCTCTATCGAGATTTTCATTTTAAACATACAAGAATTGAAGATATTTGGCAAAACTGCAAAAATAAAAATACATAAGTGGGAAAATCAATGCAGCTTCAGGATTACCAGAAGCTGTATAAAAATTCTAAAAACATGAGGATTAAGTCATGGATGATTCAGAAATAGTACACAATTGAAAAGTTCATGATTTTGTACAGGTGTCAGTATCAGTCATCAACTGCTAGTCCCATTTCCTGAGCACAGAAATAAAGCTGAGTTCATGTACAAAAACAAAAGTGGGTGAGCTCAATCTTTTAGACATCATGTGGAGATTTCTCATTAAGCAGAAGGAATCAGCAAAGGGCAATGAGAGAAGTGAAAAAGAATTATTTAACTACAGTTGAAACTATTGTGAGGAAACAGAACATGCAATTTTCTCTAGACTGTGCACTCGATACAGAACAAGAATGACTGTGATATTGGACAACTTTCCTTGGCAAAATAAACAACCTGATCTTGTCTTATAATTGAATTCAAGAAGCAAAACTGCCGAACAGTACATAGCAGAAATGAGAATGCAGACAACCATAAATATTGATGACTGTATTTCAAGCAAAAGCGGAGATAGGAGATTGAATTAGAGGTTCTTAAACATACAAGAATTGAAACATATACGTGTGTTATTCGCAAAAAATTGAGCACGCTGAGATTTGAACAAGAAACCTTTGCTATGTAAAAACGAAAATGGTTTGACCCAAGAAAATTAAAGACAAGTCTTTACTGGAGTCCTTAACACGAATCATGGATCTAACATCTAAGAAATATGTATCCCAAGATGCCGATACACATGCTTCCTAGTAACATGCCGATAAACAAAATCTATCCAGTATTATTCCAAGTTCTTGAGATACTACATCACTGGAGATAAGAAAAACTTGAGATACTATTTTGAAAGTGAGTATTGTTGAATAGATAAATTATTAAAGAAATCAAGCCCTGCAAAAGCAGAAATCAAGCCCCCTCAAAACCAATAGCCATCCCAGCAGAGAGTCCAGCAAGACCACAAGCAAGCCCCGAAGACAAATGTGCATACCCGTCAAACAAATAATAAGACTTAGCTTTAGGGTTGATCCCAGTACTAATAATAACAGCAATAATCAACCCATAAATACCCAAAACTCCAGCCATAACCACTGGAACAATCGATTTCATAACAAGCTCCGGCCTCATGACACCCATTGAAGCCATTCAAACAATTTAATTAAGGAATATAAAAAAAACGAAGTCAACAACTCACAATCTCCGGCGGCCGGCGCGATGGTAACGGTTGAACGAGGCTGCGACGAAGTGGATGAATGGCGATCACTGCAGCGAGCTAGTGAGACTGTGAATCACGATCACGATCTGCCGCGAGCTGATAAAAAAAATTGAATTACGATTGCCGGCGGTGGATGGTGCGTAAGTGACGGCAGTGGGACTGAGAGAGTCAGACGGTGAGACCATGTGAGTGAGAGTGAGACTGAAAAATTGTTAGGGTTTCTTTTGGGGGAAAAAATTTGATTCGATATCAGATTTTTTTTCTTTCATTTTCGGGTTGAGTTAGGGGATCCGGAAAATCCCCAAACCCGAACCCGAAAAATTTTGAGATTTTAAACCCATACTCAAATAGTTCCCATGCGCGACCAGCGATCTCTGTTTGTCCTGTTTTACGAAGCAGGGGAGTATTTCCATTACATTTTCTGGATCAACTCAGATAAATTCAATCATTTTTGGCTTTTTGCTAACCTTTTAAGAGCAACTTTACTTGAAGTTATGCAATGTAAGATATTGTGATAATGAAGTTGGAAACATGGTTAAAGCGTTCATTTTCGCTAACCTTTCAAGAGCTTCATCACAGTCTGGCTTTTCCTTTTTGTTCAAAGCATCATCAAAAAGCCTAAATATAATCATAACTCCCCTCACGCTTCTCACTGTTCTAATTGATTCCGGCACATCCTTTGTTTCCTCTGCTTCTCTACTAGCGACCATCAAGAGATTAACAGCTGAGAAAATTGATTACTTATCTAATGAATCTCTAAGCTGAGCTTGATGGAGTTATTTACCTCATCATTTGAGCTGATTGAAACCGGGTCTTGGTGCTGCAGATCTTGTTGGATTTTGGAGTTGATACAGCGTCGAACAAGCCTGCCGGGTTAACCTTAACAACAAAGGTCAAAAGGTTGCTGTTCTGAAGTCAAAAGCAAAACAAATAAAGGCAAGTTAACTGCAAAAGATACCTTGATAGTGTAACTCGCAAAAGGTACCTTAGTACCCTAAGTCCGTAACTGCCAACATATAATATAGCAGATTCTAACAAATGCTAAAACAGAAAAGAACATCAGATATCGTGAGTCTGTGAGATCATTCCGCATGCAGCAATGCGGCCATGAATGCTCATGTTGAGTAGCACTGTATTAAGCACCTTACCCCCCGACATTTTCGAAATAGATGTCGATATCTTCAGAAAAGCACCTGGGGAAACAAATATGATGTCAGCAAACTTGGAATAAAATAATGCAGCAAATCTTTCATTTCCCAAATAAACATACATCACAAACATGGTTCTGTTAGCTGCAAGTGAAAATTTCCTTCTGAAATGAATATCAATTGAGCAGATGCATTCCTAGTTTACACTGTGTATGGCAATGGTAGAAAATATCAATGGAACAAATGAGATCAGTGATCTCTATTTTTCCCGTTACATTTTCAGGACCAACACAGATAACTTCAAAGCGCACTGTAATAATGAAGTGAGAAAAATGGTGAAAGCATTCATTCGTGCCAACCTATTGAGAGCTGCATCCAAGCAACTACAAACTTGTTCTTCAACAGACCGACCTGTTGTTGAAAATGTAATCAAACGAGAAACAGCACAAAGAAAAAGAAGCAGGCTAATATAACCATCTTATAATATGATCCGGCATATAAAACAGAATATGATTTCAAGCATATATTAACTAACATTTACTAATAATGTGACATACACAATTCTTTATTAATTAATGCGTGCAATGCCGGGATGCTTGTTGGTCAAAAGACGTACTAAACAGAACAAATAATATTAACTTAAATAAATTAATATTGTCTCTTAATTCTTTGATTTCTAGTCCAAACCGTGTTGACTCCACCATACATATAATTTAATAATAATAATTCAAATGATCACCTTGTCATTACGATTAAAATTCTTACAATATACAGTATTTGGGATTTTTATTATTGAACATTATTTGATTGCATTTGAATAAGCTTAAATTAGATATAATTAGGAAATGTATATACCTTAGCTTAAATTAGGATTAGCAAACATTATATCTATAAAATATAAGAGACCGTTTCTTCTGAGTAAACAATAGAATGAACTTCAAAATGGATAAAAGATTATTGTTAATTACATTTACAATCTTCCAATCTGAGTCTCGTTGGTACATTGTCGATGAATTAAACAGCCTTAACATACCTATCTAATTAGTGAAAATAATAATAAATCACTGGCACTTTCGATTAAAGTCAGAATAACAAATATATGGCATATTAGACTGAGGATTAAGTGATTAACGATGTTACAATTTAACTTGATAATATTTTCATGGCATATTAGAAATTAACTTGCAGAACTCTATTCATCAATTTTCTCTGAGCTAGAAATTTGAAAATTTGAAAATTTTATTAACCAATTTTTTTAAACAACACCCAGGTCCACCCCACCCACTATTAACTTTTAGTTGTCAATAAATTATTATTTTTTTTATCGCATACTTAAATACTTTGGTACAAGAATGATTAAAAACATAATGTTTGCTGAGGCCCTGTTGCTCAGTCCTACTGCACGGAACTTTTCTCTCCTAGTTAGAGTTGTTTTTTTTTTAAATAATAATAATAAAATAATAATAATAATAGCAGACTCAAATGTAAGTAGTGGTGCTTGCAAGACCTGGCATTTCCCAAGTTGTCAGTAGATGCATGGAAAGACATGGAAAGTAGTAAAATGGACCTTAAGAGGTACCAGAGAGGCACGCACATCAAGTTTGATATATGGAGTTTCAAGATTGGAGTTCTGGTGGGTTGGTATGTGGATTTAGGAGTATGCTACTGGAGAACTTGACAATAATTAAGGCCTTTGTCTGTGTAACTGCATACTAAATGGAAACAGCAAGTCTTTAGCATGCATTTAGTTGTTTTGTCAAATACAGACGCTGAATATGCAACAGTAACTGAAGCTCTAAAGGGGGTCATTTCATTTGGCCATGCATCTAGATTTTTTTGAAGGAAAAATTCTGAATCCTGGTAGAAAATAGAAAGAAGGAAGAGTGGTCAAGAATCCATTGAACGAATCCATAGAAAGAAGGAAGAAATACCAAAAAATTAAAGAAAAAAAGATCGGATGAAATTTCCAAATTTCTATCTCGCTCAATTTTCTTTCGTTCTTCTAGACTCTGTTCTTCTTCTCAAGTAACAAGAATAGAGGAAAGCAAGGAGATTTAACGAAGAAGGTTCATCGACACTAAGTTTTAGAATTTGGAGGGGTGTCAAGTAAAAGAAAACACAATTTTCAACTATATAAAATTTTAAATCGAGAAAGCGTGGTGTCAAGTAGTTAGAAAACAGAATAAGGTTGTTTGGAAGCTGAGAAAATTTTAGAATCGAAAGCTTTTAGCTCACAAGATTTTATTAATCAAAACTGACTAATGAATCAGTACAAAGGCTGCTTATATACTTTTGATAATCAGCTCGATTTTATAACTAATTACAAAACTAATTCTAATTAGCTATAACAACCTCAACTATCACGTGTACAAGCAACCACATAACCACCAGGTGCCAGCTGGCATGCCATGTCATCAATTCTTAGCTGTGAGCTGAAGCTGCTGCTATCCTCTGCTTCTTCATCTCTGCTACTGATATGTGCTTCCTTAACATCCCCTCTCAAGCTCAAAGGTCTACTAATGACATTGAGCTTGGACCTAAAGAAACTGAACTTAGATAAAGATAAAGGCTTAGTAAGAACATCAGCCACTTGTTCTTCAGTGGGAATGTATCTAACCTCCAATTCTTTTCCAAGCACTTTATCTCTAACATAATGAACATCCAACTCTATATGCTTAGACTTTGAGTGAAACACAGGATTGCGAGCTAGTTCCCCTGCACTTTGGTTATCACACCAAAGAACTGGAGTGGGTAGTTCAGCAATGTTGAGTTATGAAAATAAGGACTTCAACCAAGATATTTCTGAACAGGCTGCTGACAAGGCTCGATATTCACTTTCTGTGCTGGACTTTGCTACAATTGCTTGCTTTTTGGAAGACCATGAGATCAAGTTATTACCTAAGTATATACAATAGGCTCCAATTGATTTTCTGTCGTCAAGATCACATGCCCAGTCAGCATCGGAATAGCCTGTTAATCCAATTTTCAGAGATGTTTCCTTTCTAAGACAGAGGCCATAGGTGATTGTTGATTGAAGATATCGAAGAACTCTTTTGCAGGCTAACCAGTGCTGAACAGTAGGAGAACTGAGGTATTGACTGAGTTTATGAACTGAATAAGCTATGTCAGGTCTGGTAAGTATGAGATACTGTAATCCTCCTACTATGCTTCTGAATAGTGTTGGATTTTCGAATTCCTGACCCAAAGGACCCCTGACATTTCTTTCTAGCTTCAAACCAATGCTAAGAGGAGTGTCAGACCCTTTGCAGTTCTCCATAGATGCTCTACTCAGCAGGTCTTTAACATACTTTGTTTGAGACAGGTGCATTCCTTCATCAAAGTAGCTGACTTCAATGCCTAGGAAGTAATCAACCAACCCCAGATCTTTCAATGCAAAGGCCTGACTGAGTTTATTAATAAAATCCTCCAGTAGAATAGAATCTGGTCCAGTGACTAGGATATCATCCACATAGACCAGAACTATGATTAAACCCTTTGTATCATGTCTAATGAATAGAGATGTATCAACCTTTGAGTTGAGAAACTGCCAAGTAGTAAAGCAACTCTTCAATTTTTCATACCAGGCTCGTGGAGCTTGCTTCAGACCATAGAGAGCTTTATTTAGTTTACAGATGTACCATTCCTTAGCTACAAAGCCTTCTGGTTGTGTCATATATACATCCTCAGAAAGATCTCCATTGAGGAATGCATTATTGACATCAATCTGTCTGACTTTCCACCATTTCATAACTGCCAAGCTGAGTATAACCCTCACTGTTGAAGACTTCACTACTGGACTGAAGGTTTCTGAATAATCCACCCCTGCTGTCTGGTGAAAACCCTTTGCAACCAATCTGGCTTTATACTTGCTGACAGTACCATCTGTGTTATACTTAGTTCTGAATACCCACTTACAACCAACTAGCTTGTAAGTTGAAGACATTGGCACAAGAGTCCAAGTGTTGTTGTTAATAAGGGCATCATACTCATTTTGCATTGCATTCTTCCATTTGGGATCTGATAATGCCTCAGGTATTGTGGATGGTTCTAAGCTGTTGTGAGTTGAGAGGAAGGACTTTGGTTTGAAAATTCCAGCTCTAGCTCTGGTTATCATGTGATGAGTGGAAGTGGAAGGTTTAGGCTGGGATTTATGTGATGTACAGGGTATTTGTGATGTTGGTAGAGATATGAAGGGCTGATTTTGGTTTGAAAGTGGCTGATTTGTAGGTGTAGATGTCTGAGATGTAGGTGAAGATATGAAGGGCTGATTTGTAGGTGACTGACATTGGAGTGTGTTTGATGATAAGAACTGATTGACTGGAATTTGATCTGCTGCAGTGGCTTCAAGACTGTCTGGATTGCTATTAGGAACTGACAAAGTAAATTTTTGAAGGAGATTATATTGGAAATCAGAGGAAGTGTGTTTAGAAGCAGAAGAAAAATTTGGATCTGAGGTGTAAGGAAAAGAAGTTTCATCAAACAAGACATGACTAGCAATATAAACTTTGCCTGATGAATGTAAACACTTATAACCCTTATGTAATGGGCTATATCCTAAGAAGACACATTTTGAAGTATGGAAATGGAACTTATGGTTGTTATATTCCCTGAGAAAAGGAAAGCAAGAACATCCAAATGTTCTTAGAAAATTATAATCTGGCTTGTGATGAAAAATTAATTCATATGGAGTTTTCATTGATAGAATAGGTGTTGGTAATCTGTTAATGAGGTAGGCTACTATATGAAAGGAATCCCACCAGAATTTGATTGGTAATTTAGCTTGTGCAAGAAGAGTAAGGCCTGATTCAGTAATGTATCTGTGTTTCCTTTCTATCAAGCCATTTTGGTTATGTGTATATAGATAAGAGTGTCTAAATTCTATCCCCTCTTCTTGAAGATATCTGGTAAAAGGTCTGAACTCCCCTCCCCAGTCAGATCAGAGACATTTAATGGACTGTTCTAACTGTTTTTCAACTTGAGCTTTGAAAATTTTGAACACATGAAGAGTTTCATCTTTGGTTTTTAAGGGAAAAATCCAAGTGAATCTGGTAAAATCATCAACAAAGCTCACATAATATTTGTAACCTTGTATGGAAACCACTGGAGCTGGTCCCCATAAATCAGTGTGCAAAATGGCTAAAGGATGCTTTGTTTTTGTTTCAGTGGTTGGAAAGTGTAACCTATGCATTTTTCCCAATTTACAAGCATCACATGAATCAACAACTTTATTGCCACTGATAGGTTTTGAACAAGATTGTATTACATGATTTAAAACCATAGAGTTAGGATGACCTAGCCTCTGATGTAATACAGAAGTGCTTAACAGACACTGAGATTTCATACAGGATTTTGCTGCTACATTATGCAAGCAGTGACTTAGTTTATTTGAATGACCAAGATTAACAGCTGAGAGCATTGAAAGAGGAACAACTGACTGAAAAGGAGACTCAATGTTGGCAACATGACCTTGAAAAGAAGACTGAGCAGAGGTCTTATTTGAGGACACTAATAGCAATCTGTACAAGCCTTTTTCAGCCTTGCCCTGCAGTAGGATCAAATTCTTCACCTTGTCCTTCATAACACAAGATTTATCAGTAAAATCAACTGTAATATTGTTATCTTTAGTTAGCTGGGAAATGCTTATGAGATTCTTGGTTATTTGTGGAACTAAGAGTATATTGTTTAGTTTAATCACAGTGGAATCAGTGCAGTTGTGCATTCTCAGAACAACCTTTCCAATATGTGTAATGTTCAAGCCAGTACCATTACCAATAATAAGTTTAGATGTACCTGCAAAAGATTCTGAAATCTGCATATTGTTCATGTCATTTGTGAGATGATGAGTGGCACCACTGTCAAGGTACCAATTTGCATCAGATGGTCCTTCCATGTTTGCCATATATGCTGATTTTGAATTCCTATTTGGAGGTGGTCTATAGGCTCCAGAGGCAATAAACTCTTCCAGCTTCCAGCATACATTAGCTGTGTGCCCTATTTTGAGACAAACTTGACAGGTAGGCTTAGATGGATTCCACTAAGATTTAGGATTTCCAGAAACTTTGCCATTATTGGCAACATTGTTGTTGTTCCAGTTTCCTCCTCCTCCTCCTCCATAATTTCCTCTGTAACCATTATTTCCAGCACTTCCAACAGCAAAACCAGATGATCCATAATTTCCTCTATAACCATTATTTCCAGAATTTCCAGCAGCACTACTATAGCCTGCATTATATCCAAAATTACCAGAACCTCTTCCCCCTGAGAAGTTTCCTCTCTTAGGCCCTCTATTTTGTGCAAAATTAGCTTCTAAGTTGTGTTTAACATCCATATTAGCAAGCATATGAGTTTGTTGATCAATCCTAGCCTCTTGAGTTAACAGCATGGCATAAGCCTCATTAACATTCATTTTTCCAGTTCCTACTTGTCCAGTAATGTAAGTAGCAACAGAGTTATAATCTGGACCTAGACCAGATAGTACATGTAAAATCAGATCATCATTGCTTAGTGCACTTCCTGTTGCAGCCATATTATCAGCAATTGATTTCATCTTAATAAAATACTCAGTCATTTTAAGATCATCCTTCCTAGTAGAATTCATTAGATATCTCAAATGCAGTAACCTAGACTTTGATTGAGATCCAAATTGAGTTTCAGCAGCTTTCCATACCTCCAATGAAGTCTCAAGATTAAACACCAGACTGATGATTCCTTCACTCATGGATGAGAGAAGCCAACCGAGAAGTATCTGATCTTGTGCTCTCCAGGTTGCAAACTCTGGATTCTCCACAGATATGAGATTATCATCACACCTCTGAGCAATGTGAGAAGGAGGTGGAGCAATTAACTCATCAATGAATTTTTCAAGCCTATTTCCTCGGATTGAAGCAAGAACCTGAGATCTCCAGATCAAGTAGTTTGATTGATCAAGCTTAACAGGAGTATTAAAGGTGAAATTGACAGTTGTTGAATTTGCAGCGGTATTATGAACTTGATTTAAGGAAGAGGCAAGATTCACAGATGCCATTGTGGCTCTGATACCAAGTTAGAAAACAGAATAAGGTTGTTTGGAAGCTGAGAAAATTTTAGAATTGAAAGCTTTTAGCTCACAAGATTTTATTAATCAAAACTGACTAATGAATCAGTACAAAGGCTGCTTATATACTTTTGATAATCATCTCGATTTTATAATTAATTACAAAACTAATTCTAATTAGCTATAACAACCTCAACTATCACGTGTACAAGCAACCACATAACCACCAGGTGCCAGCTGGCAATGTCATCAATTCTTAGCTGTGAGCTGAAGCTGCTGCTATCCTCTGCTTCTTCATCTCTGCTACTGATATGTGCTTCCTTAACACAAGTGGACTTTGAAGGGGTGGGAGTCGCACCACTCTTGTCAATAGTCCTTTGTAAGACAGATTAGAACTTTTTTTTGCTAAAACTTCTTAAATATACTTTCTTTGAGTAAATCTATAATTAATATAAATTTGTAAGTAGAGCGTTTAACAAAAAAATCTTTAGTGGTTTGGATGTTAATAATTTACTAAATAAGTATTTTAAAATTATGTTGTGAAAGAAATAAAATAAGATTGTAAAATTAAATAAAAATAGTATCCACAATTTAGGTTTTTTTTTCCAAAAGAAAAAAACTCTACACCTCTGCTTCCAAAAATTTAAAATTTGAACTTCTACATGCAATGTTCTCAATCTTTGATTTATAACTGCGTACAATTTAATCGAACAAACATAATCTGTTCTAACACATGGCCAAGACATCTTCACAAAGCTTTGAAAGTACATGGCTCTGTGCATTTCTACAGCATATGGTGGTTTTTAAATTCCCAAGCAACTACAATCAGTTGTTTCGTGACATTCCGACCAATGAATAGCCCAGCAAGGGCTGTTGGACTCCAGGCCTTCATCTATGTCTTCGACGTATACAGAGGCCTTCATCTATGTCTTCGCCGTATACAGAGGCCTTCATCTATGTCTTCCACGTGTACCACCTTTCCTTCTTTTATTGCCGGCATGACCAGTTCCATGATCTTTTTATCGAGGTGGTAGTAATCACCGACAAGAAATCCTTCATAGTTTTGTAGCACTGCATCAAGCAACTTATCCCCAACATTTTCGAAATAGATGTCGATACCTTCAGGAAAGCGCCTGGGAAAGAAATAATATGGTTTCAGAAAACTTGGAATCTTTCATTTGCTGAATAAAGATACAACATAAACATGATTTTATGAGCTGGAGGTACAAACAAGTACTAATCAGAGCATCTACTTTAACCAAAACACAGATTAAACGCAGAAAACAGAGATTTGCCAAACTTGGTATCAACGTTATCCAAAAAGAAAATACCGAAACTTGAATGAGCTCACAAATTTCTTTAATTTCCACTTACCAGCACATATTTTTAAATTGTCTATTTGTAATCAGAGCTCCAATCGTGCTTCTCACTGTTGTTTGTTGATCCCTACACATCCTTGTTTCCTCTTCAGCTCCACTAAGCCTCCATCATGAAATTAACAGTTCATGAAATGGATGACTGATCTGATTATTCTCTAAGTCCAGCTTGATGGTGCTATACTGTTATTTCCCTCATGATTTCAGCTGATTTAATCAGTGAAAACTGGGTTTTGGTGCTGTAGTTCTCGTTGGATTTTGGAGTTGATACAACATCCAAAAAGCCTGCAGGGTAAGTCCTTAACAGTATAAAGTTTTGCATCAACAAACCATTTCGCTGCATCAAAATTTCAAACACTCTACATAATTGAAGACATAAGTACTCACCGAATTCGCATTGTGATGAATGAAGCTTGGAAGCAAGTGCATCTCCAAGTTTGTTAAGCCTCTTCGGATGCTTCTCCAAATCTCTGGCCAATGTTGGTATTCTCAAGTCACTAGCAAACAAATAAAGGTCAAGTAAATTGCAAGGGACACCTCAGATACTGCAACTGACAACATATAATAGAGTTGATTCTACAAACTATAAAAGAAAAGCACATCAGATACGGCGACTAACAACAAATTGCTTATTTCTTAAAAGTGTTTCACGAAAGCAACTAGCAGAAGTTAACAGGTGACGATCATGGATTTGTCACCTCAAACTAATAGTTTCAGCTTTGTCAGCTCAGGTTTGCAGGTCCATGCTCTAAGACATAGGCTAGTTACTGCTATTCTTCAGAGCAATTCCTTTTGGATTGATCAAATTCAGAAACATGCAAGGATCCACAAATAAAATGAAGGTGCAAAGGCAAATAATTGGATTCTTACTAGAGTAATTACAAGCCCCCTTATATGGAATCTACACATATTTCTAGCTTCTGGAACACAAGGCACTAACAAAGTTGTGTTGAACTTTTTTTTAAATTTGCCAGGTTAAAATGCAAGATTTACGGAAGTCACAAAATCCAGTCATATTTCCGATAATTATCCGCTGGAAAGCCACTCAAAAAGTTTTTGCCTATGCATTAATATCCCAGCCTATTTTCCTACACTTCAAAAACAAAATGAATTGATCATATATTCATCTGAAAACAAACTCAAGAAACTTTAGAATGTATAATATATAGCAAATATCAGAATTTGACTAATCATAAATTTCTTTCAATTTCCTTGCACCAATATGAGTTCCAAAAATCAATGAGTTGAAAAAACTATTTAAAGTTCAAGTTCATTGACCGGGCACGTATGTAACACCCCAATTCCACTAATAAGATACTAAAGTGAAATTGAAGTGAAACTGTATTTCATAACTCTCATATCTAAAATCATCAAATTAATATCCAACAGTAAATGTTCTACTCCTCCAAAAGATAATAAGTAATGAAATAACAAATTCTCAAATAAATATCATACCAAAGGAAGCTAAATTATTTTATAAATTATTAATGTAACATTAATCCCCAAAAATAAACGAGCTCACATCATCTAACTCTATCGACAAAAATATGATACCAAGGGGTGAGCCGTCAACTCGGTAAGTAAATTCATGCACAATACTAAAAACCATTAAATTATAATTGTTTGAATTTCTTAGATATGCAAAATAATAATAAGGGAAATTACTTTTGTAAATAATCATTTATAAAAAATAAATCAAAACATCAGAAAGTCATTTAAATCCTTTAAACATAATAATAACATTTGAAACATGTAAAACATAACTAGCTTTTTAAATACATAAAACATACTTAGCTCATTCCACATAGTATCACTTGTAGACCCGGTGACCCGTCCGTATGACATCATTTAGAGTACTGTACCCCAAGAGAATCATTAACATTAACATCATATGTACACATAATCCAACTAGCCTTCCACAACATAAAACATAACGTTGCATCACTACAGACAATGATAAAAAACATTTAAAATCATCCTTGAACTTTTAATCATTTAAATAATTGATAATTATTTCAAAGTATTTGACTTAAAACAATTTAATAAAAGTTTTTATTTTTAAGACAATTTATAAAACAACTTTTTAATAAATAAAGGTTTATTATAAATAATTTAAAGAACGATTTTATTTTAACAAAATATTGTAATAGGCTAAAACAAATTAGTTTCATATACTTTTCATTTAACATAATACATACCTCGAATTAAAAATAATTTAATAGTGAAATACATATACCATGCATGAATCTACTTATCTCAATCCTCAGCAATAAAGAACAGTAACCATAGCCTCAGCTCAATCTCGTCCTAAAATATTAAGACACATTCTTATCAATACTATTACTCATTCTGATCTTGTTATGAATCTAACATAATCAAGCCCAGTCATAAGCACCAAACCATTAAAGCTAGTCTGAGCTTATTTTTACCAAGCTAATCATATGTTGGAAAATTGTAAAATCAAAGAAAATAAACCATAAACATGAATAACATTTCATATAAAAATTCAAAAGAAGGAATAAAAGTCAAACATATTGCAAAAAGGAATTTTACATGCACATATCCAGATTGTCCAACAGTGATAAAAACAGAGGTTGCTGAACTAGAAAATTTGTAAACTATTTAATAGAACTCTTAAAAATTAGACCACTTGATTTTAAAACAGTAGATGCATCAAGAAACAATGCTTCAAATTCCTAGAATTTTTGAAGATGTGACATTATTTTAAACGAATTTATATTAAGAGACCAGCAAACCTGTCCAAAAACATTCAGGTTTATGTTTTGCACTTAAAAAATTCATAACTTAATGTTAACTAATCAAAATTAGTCAAATAAACTTTAAATCATAGGGAATTCATAAGTTATATGAATATAATTTTTATAGGCCATTCTAAAGCCTTTTAACAGCCTAAAGTAATTTTATTGTCAGCCATCGCAATTCTGGAAAGCAGTTTCCAGAACTGCAGCAGCCTAACATAATGATTTTTAATATTTTTTTCACTCTATGAAAAATTATGAAATTGAACATATAGTAAGTAGACATAATGAGGATTTAATAGAAAAATCAGCATCATTTTAGGGATCATTTGGATAGACAGAAAAATGGGCAAAGTCAAACATGCTGCTGAAAATCAGAATTTTCCAGCACCACTGTTCTGAATTCGAAAATTCACAACAAATTGGTTACTGGTAATCTTTTCGTACAAAATATATCATTGAAAGCCTTAGAATGTCTAGTTTAATTTTATGAAAACTTTAGTGAAAACCTGAATAAAAAATAAAGGGAAAACAATAATAGAATCACAGTACTCATGACTCATAATGTCTAGCTAGTCATTCATGATTAAAAGAACAATGCATGCATTCATCATTAAACACCTAAGATTAGAGAACATGTTTTAGAGAAGGATAATTACCTCAAAAATTCTTCCAAAGGTGCATAAAAGAAAATCCTAGGACTCTTTGCTTTTATACGTTGATTAGGTTAAGGGTTTTAATCATAAGGAGATAGGAAGAGTTTTTATTTTATAAAAATGCTTACTTTTATAAAAATACATTATACGATAAAGATGATATTCTCTAATAATTTATTTAAAAAATAAATAAATAAATAAAAGAATTATGCTTTATCTCAAATAATGCTAATTCAAATAACAATAAAAGCATCATTTAAAAAGCATCATTTCAAGTCGGCTTGCTCCAAAATATTATAGTCCGATTCTGGCTAAAATTAGTCAAAATTGTTTTCCCCTGAAAAGGGAAAAAGTGAAAGAAAGGAATGAATTTGTTGACAAAATTCTCCAATCTAAAATGTATATATATCTATCATCTAAACATTAAACAAAACTGTAAAAATAAAAGTAAAGCATAAACAACAAATTGGTATAGTTAAAAATTGATAAAGTTTGCAGATTTCTTGTGATTACCCTTGCCTTTCATTTCATAAACAACCACAGCAGTTGAAAAGTCGATGAGTAAATAAAATTACTTTCAGAAAAA
Source organism: Citrus australasica (assembly GCA_029618585.1). Taxonomy (NCBI): domain Eukaryota; kingdom Viridiplantae; phylum Streptophyta; class Magnoliopsida; order Sapindales; family Rutaceae; genus Citrus; species Citrus australasica. The sequence goes on along the minus strand of JARCIV010000003.1, from coordinate 31,630,702 downwards.
TTCTTCTGAAAAATGCTTATGTTGGAATTACTTTCAGAAATCTATAAAAATAACCTTTAAGTGTTTTCTTAAAAGAACAACCAGAAAAACCGCCATGAGCAAAAAGGGGGAAAAATTGCTATCGAAGATTTTTATAAGGAACCCAAAGTGTACTTCTGTAGCCAAAAGTGCTTTCATGTATTTTGTTCCAATAATATAGAAGACTCAAAATTATTTTACTGTGCATTTGGAAGTGATGTGCGGCAGTTGGGCTTTGGCAACTCAACAGTCATTTTTTCTTATTTATACTCACAGTTATGACTTTTAGTTTGCAGTAGTTGTAACTTAAAAGTCACGTCACATCACTCCCAAATGTACTCTTAGTATTTAAAGAACTTTTGGTAGTGTTAAAACACACTTCCAAATCAAAATTTTGATTACTTAAAATAGGAATTGCTTTGAAGAAGACCAACCTATCTATATAAAGGAGTTGAATGCACGTCTAGACCATCAAATAAAATGCTTTTGAATCCTTCAAGGAGATCTCAGACTGCTATTATACAAATGTTAACAGTGATTCAAAGTTACTATGATGCAAGTCAATTCTAAATACACAAAAGGCTTTCATATTTCATGTGGCATGCGAAGCATGAAAAAAGAAACTGCATAAACTCCCCAAGAAACAGAATCAAGGCCAAAAGAAAAGTATATATACACACGTGCATCGACTCTTTAAGAAATCACCACTAACCAAATTGAACGAATGAAAAAGAACAGAATATCTCTAAACATTAGAAACCAAAACACAAAATCTATATTCTACCCCATTATATCTCTCTTTCCCATTTACATGTTCCAAGCACAGAACTCAACATCTTAAATCATTGCTAAATTGAAATGACAGAAGAGTAAAACCAGGAAGAGTTCAATAGAAAATTAAACTTCAGTTTCATTATGGATCAGTTAAAAATTGGTCTAAAACTAACCTCAAATATATGACAAAAAATGTAACATTATTAAAAAGGCTAAATAGCAAAGAAGGAAAATATTATCAGACGGGTAATTTCTTTTTTTTTTTTCCCTTTGGAAATGCAGTTTTATACCCAGAATTACAAGGCTTGCCCCAAGGCGTAAGTGAACACCTTCCATGGTTACGGCTACTTTTGCTTCGTCCCTCACCTCCACCATGAGGATGGTCAACTGGATTCATGGCTACTCCTCCAACCACAGGCCTTCGACCCAACCAACGGCTCTGACCAGACTTCCTAAGCTTCGTAGCTCCATGGCTGGGGTTAGACACTGTACCAATGGTGGGCTCGACATCTAGCGTCAATCAGTTTCTCATTTCCAGAAGTTAACCTTACTAAGCAGTACCTTGAAGTGGGTCTTCTTCAAAATCTTGGCTGACGTCGCAGCAGCTCGAGCTAGCTTGCCACCTTCAGCCGGGTATACCTCAATTTTGTGGATCATGGTCCCAGTCCGCATACAAGCAAGCGGCATGCAACTTCCAACTTGAGTATTAATGTCAACATGAGCCATCTGTCTCATTATCTTATCACGCACTACATCTTTTTTTGGTTTTTCTTGTTTTGAAGGATCACCAACTGATTCTGTTTCGGCGGAAATACAGAGGCAGCATAATATAATTCAAACTTTGAGGATTGAAAAAGAGATTCCATAATAATAGAAACAAGAGCAACATAGTTTGATCAATTTTGTTCTTGACAACGAATGTTGAAGTTCAACATAGTCATTAATAAACAAATTAAAATGGTGGTTTTAAGTTTTCAAATCCAAATAATTCAACTAATAATTGAGAAAGTTTAACATGAAGTTAAAATTGGCCACTCAAACAAAACAAAGCAACACGAGATCAAAATTCATGTCCATTTTTTTCATCGATATTTTAGTACTAATTAATAATAGAGTTAAATCATACAAAGCAAGACGTGGTCAGAAATTCGCACTGGGGTGGTTAAACTAATTTTGACTTTTTTTTTTTAGGTAAACTCTTGCTCTTTTGACCCTACTGAAAAATTTTATTATGCAAAACTTAATAACATAAGATGATTTCATTGAAAATGATGTCAGTCGATAATAAACCTTACTGGATAGGCTAACAAAAATAAACTTAAAGGAACTAAGAGACAAGTTGTAACACCCCAAATGAAACCTCATAACATTAATCTTATTACTATTTTCAAATAAAGTCAATGTTGTTCATTGACAAAACATAGTCTCTAAAATAAAAAAATAACTCAAAAATCCCCCAAAATAAAATCCAGCTCTAAGCAATAATCAAACTAGCTACAATTAATTCATCTAGAAAATGCCAAAGTTTTTCAGCTAAATCCTCTTCTCTAGACCAAAAGCGCACGTCACTAAAATCAATCTATAAAATGTTGGAGACGAGGGGTGAGTTGTCAATCGGTAAGCGAACTCATGCATAAGGTTACCAATAAGGAAAAAGTATATAATCATTATTATGTAGTACCACAAGTCAGGAAACAAAAATTATTTTGTAATCATATGTGTGCGGTAAAACTCATAATCAATTAAGTCATAGCATAATAATCATTTTCAATAAATAATCGTGTAAGAAATCTTTTATCAATAAAACTTTTCTTTCATTCAATTTACTCATATCACATAGTCTCACTTATACCCCCGATGACCTGGTCAATAGTTCAATATGTCACCTATAATCTCGGTGACCCGGCTTATAGTTCTATCAGGGTACTTTACCCTGCAATAATCATCAATAGGTGCGCACAATACAACTAGCTATTTAGTAATATTAGTAATGATAACTACAGACAATGAGCCAAAACCTTAAAAACAGTTTTCAGATTTCCAATATCCATCATTCCATAATATTTCGATAAAACGCTTACAAGACATTGAATTGGCAAAGCTTTACAAATATTTTTAAGGAAAACATTTTATAGAGAAGCAGGTATTTTGAAGTTATTTTTAAAACAAATTTAAGAAAACATTTTAAAATAACTTCAAAACCATAACTTGCCAATCCATTTGGACAACATTATTCTATTAATAAATATTTATGTATATACTTATAATAAATATTATGCATGAATTTATTTACCATGATACAAAGCAATCAACAATAACCCAAATCAAACGAGCTCACTTTTGGCCTATGATTGTTAAGAAAAAAGTACTATCAATATCTTATTCAATTCTGACCTAGATAAGAAAATCCAAAAATCCTTAAACCATGCACTCTTACTTAAGCACATCAATTCACTAAACTATACTAGACCATTATATAGGAGCTGACTTCTAACAAGCTATAAGCATGTCGGAAATATCACAAATATCACAAATATCACAAAACACTATTGTCAACATATTAGCATTCAATTTAATTTTTTACATAATCAATTAGAGTTTAAAAACATCCCCTGAAAACTTATTTTTTCCACAAAATTATCCAAACTGTCCAATAACGATATAAACAGAGGACTGTTGCTTGACAAATTCATAACTTTAGTTAAACATGTCCAAAAATAGTGATTCTAGTTTTGACAATTAGAGGAAACAATAAGGAGTCAGAATTAAAGATTTATAAGACATTTACTGATGAAAAACTATCCCAAACTGACCTAAATATCAGCCCTCGCAATTCTGGAAAACAGTTTCCGGGATTGCGCAGTCTAACTCTATGATTTTTATATAAAGCCAAAAATTACGAAATTAAAAAGACAGAAACTAGACATATAAGTGCACAGTAATAAAAGTTCCCAGAATTTTCGGAAGTATTTGGAGTTATGAAATAAATTATAGAATTGAGAATCGCTACTGAAAATCAGAATTTTCCAGCACCAGTGTTCCAATTTTGAAAAATCAAAACAATTAATATACAACAAGTTTTTGAACAATACACATTTGGATAGAATGATGAAGATGTCTAATTTAATAATCTATAAAGTTTTATGCATGAAACTCAATGAAAATAGCAATCGTATGATCTTCAATCTATACTATTCACAGTTTCCAAGTAGTACAATTTTACTTGTGAATTTGTGTAACACCCGTCGTTTTTGTTTTATTATTATTAGTATATCTATTTCATAGAATAACTAACTAAATTTCTAGAAGTCCTCGAATTAACACGGAAATGAATATCTATGAAGATATGAAGATATTTGGAATCCACACTTATTCATGAGTCAGTGCTATTCACTCGGTTCGAGATAGTTCATTTTATCATAGCTGTTTCATCCAATCATCCTTAAATTTCATCAGTTTATTTAGGAACTATATCCATTGTTATTATTGATGGTTTTTGGGATCGTTTTACACTGCCCTTAGGCTGGTGGCTACATGCAAAACTGCAAGATCATAATATGATAAGACTTTAAGTATGTCTTGGAATGTATGAATTTGTGATGCGTTCATGCCTTTATATAGGCAACAATATGACAGTTATATGTTCGAATTTTGAACAAGTAACTTCCATTAACCACTTGGAAGTTACATGTTCAAATTGAACATGTAAGGATGTATCCCTTGTAAGAGAAACATCCTTTAATTTCATCACGTGGCATATAAGATGTATCAACCTTGTGATACATCATGCATGCCTAATATGTTCTGCATGTGACAATTTGATCACATCTAAAAACCTTTGGATTAAAATCATCTATCTGTCTATGGTATTAAATTTTAAGTTAAAAGTTATAATTTCATCTGCCTATAATCAACAGAACTGCAATTTTTTTCATTAAAAAAAAATAATAATAGGAGATTGTTAGAGTGGATAATATAAATCAACCGACTTTAATAATAGAATCTACACCTCCAATTCTGGATCGTAGATGAATTTTCTATCACTCACAACCCAGGGGATGTGAGCAATTTTGGGCCACTCTTTTCCTTGTTCCCTTTTGCACTAGAGTAATCTTCTGTAAACAGTTAAGATTGTGCAGGCCATCGGGTATTGACTCCAGCTTTCGACAATTTGTTATCACAAGTTCTTCGAGCGACTCAAGTAATTGAATTCCCGATGACAAACTGGAGAGCGCTGGGCAATTCTTTATACTCAGATGTTGAAGCATCACTTGGGAAGACGAGGATGAAGGAGAAGAAGAAGAAGCATCGTCTTTATCATCGAACAAACGTTGCAATTTCTCACAATTCTCAATCTCTATCCTTTTTAGAGATGAAGGTAGCTTGCGTCTTGTGATGAATGGTAGAGAATGGCAATCTTTGATATACAAGCTTTCGAGTTGTGAACTGTTGTCCATCATTTCGTCTGGTAAGGATTTGAAAGCAGTGCTGTTGTAAATTCGAAGACAGTGCAGATCCCTGCCTCCATGGTTTGAGCCGTTCAGAATTGCCAATTACCAAAGTTTTTAATATCTGAAATCCAGGCTCCAGTAATTTTCCAAACTCCAAAACATTTGTAGTGGTCATGGGTTTTGGCAATGAAGAGCCAGCTTGACTATCGCATAGCATCCCCTTGCATCCAATCATGTCTAATGAACTATTTGAAATAGTCATGAACTTTATCAACTTAGAATCAATTGGGGTCCTGCACACTAGTTCCTTGCACTCATCAACCTCTAATCTGCAGAGCCTTGGATAGCTTGACAATGAAACTACCAACTTTTCACATTTACTAACAAGTATCTCCCAGGAGAGCAGAAGCTCAGGCAGTTTTCCAGAGAGTTTGTGTAACATATGTGAATTTCAAAATGAAAATGAGGCGGTTAAGGATTTTATAAGTAAAAGAATAAGCTGGAAACAAGGTAAAAACAGGCACATGCACGTGTGAGAGAAGCTGCCAAACCGACCCAACTACAGACCCGAAAACCCGACCCGCAACCCGCTACCTTGACCGGACCATATCTCCCATTTTCGGCCACCGTTTCGGCCGAGCTTGGTACCAATCTGAAGCTTAGAAGCCGAACGTCGTTCCCCTGCCATCCTAGTCGGCGAAAACCAACAGTAACGCCGGCGATCGAAGCTTGAACCCGCGACTGTTTCACTTTACACCGCCGGGATTTTCGCCGGTTTTTGGTGACACCACCGGTTGGATCTTGTTCCCCACGACTCCCTCTTCCATTTCCGACCATCTATAGGCACCGAGAGTCACTGTTTTGCCGCCGGTCGATTGTTGGAATTCACGGCTGTCGAGCTCGATTCCGGCGCGGTTGCCGCGCGTTGTAGCTCACCGCCGGTACCATTGAACTCAGCGTAATTGAAACTTTCAGAATTGAGCTTCCTAGCCAGCGTTGACCAAATTCCGGTGACGTTGACCGGCACGAGCATTTTGGTAATTTCACACTATGAGGGCAATTTTGTAATTTCTGAGCCTGTGGATATTTTAGTAATGCCAAGAATTGAGGAGTGGGTGTAATTACGATTCCGAGGGTAATTTGGTGATGTACGATTTCAGAGTATGTGTTAATGATTACGGATTCAAGGGCATTTTAGTAATTTTATGGACACATGAGTGATCAATTATGGATAAATGTTTGTTTCGAGTTTATTGAATAAATTTTGTCATAATTCTGATTTATAAAAAATAATTATGTCGTTTCCTTGATTTAGGAGGATCCGCGAGTGAGAATTGGTTCACGAACGTGGACGATAACCGACCGCGAACACCGTCACTGTGAGTGGAATATACAAAACCTATTTTTATAGTTAATTATGATAATAAAACATGTTTGCGAAATAAGTATTTTAAATGTTCCGATTTAATAATTTCTCGAAATGTTTGGTTAATAATTTTACGTATCGATTTTGAATAATGCATGATAGTATTTTAAAGATAAGAAAAGTGGATTCAAATGTGGTATGATTTAAAATATGGTTAAAAGGTATGTGAATATAAGTAGAATGATTGTTTTTGAAATCATTAGACAGTATCATTCCCTCCAAATACAGTGATACAGATGAGAGGCTTTTGGGGCCCGTCTAAACACACATAGAGGTTTTGGACCGTGTGTTTGGGCGCTTTTACCTTTTGGGGGCATATGCGTGCGGTATGATGAGTACATATATACTGATATGAGATACAGACAGTTGTTGAGATACAAATGAGATATAAGCCTTTGGGGCCCGTCTGAGTACACACAGAGGTTTTGGGCCGTGTGCTTGGGCGCTTTTGTACTCTGGGAACTAGATTATGCATGCACAGATATGATGAGATATGAGATGGTATTTCCCTGTCTATCCGTGTAGCTCCGGGGCGTGACATTACCCAGATAGTACGTCATTGCCCGTCCGTTGAGGTCCGGATATGACGAGATTATTTCCCTGGGTACTTGTTTGGTGATGATTTTCAGATTTGTGCATTCTATATGAAATTGTGATATGATTTCCATGGTTAGAAATCTAATTTAAATGTTAAATGATTTACTACTGGTTTCTTATATACGGTTTGATGAAATCATGTTTGGAATTAATTTTGCAAAAACTTCTATCCACTCACTGATCCCACTGAGTTTTAAACTCATCCCGTTTTTATTATATTTTCCCCCCTCACCAGGAGGTTGCAGGTACACCAGACCGACCCAGCAACTGTAAATATATTTTAAGTCTTGGCCACGTGATGGTGTTAGAAGATATAAATGTTTTTGTTAGGACATCTTGGTTATCTCGTCTTGTTGGGATTGTATAAATTTTGTTATATTATTCTTTTGGGATTAAGAATAAATTGAGATATTAATATTAGTTATAATATTATCTTTTGAGACTGTGGAGGTATAAACCTCAGCATTTTGCTTGAGCATGTTGATCACTGGAGTTTGTTATATATTGAATTGTATTGGGAGTGTTATATTCATATTTATAGATTGGGAGTGTTATATATATAAAGGAGACTTTTTCGAATTTTTGGCAGAATCTTTACTAATAGAATTTTTATCAAGTCCATTTTGATGAGATTAGATAGACTCGCCTGGGGGGATTCGGCGCAGGTCGTTTCAGTTTGGGACATTTCACAACGGAAAGTTCTTGGAGACGAGGAAATATATCAACGTGCACATTTCCTTTGATATCGGTGTCCCAATGCCACCACTCTGGCAAATTCTCAAAACGTAGAATCTTCAATGATGGAAAAGGTATTGAGAAACCCTCCCGATAAACTTCAGACTCTATGCTGTTTAGCTTCTTCAGCCCTTTAACAACAAGGTGCTTAAGTGAACTCAATAGACCAAGCGATGGCAAAGATACACAATTGTTACAGTTCTCCAATTCAAGGAATTCTATCTTGGAGAACAACGGATCTCCTATCCAAAGTGGAAATCTTGCACCACCTTAGTTCCTGATTGCCATCTTTTTTATACATTTTTGAGGTTGTATAATGTCAAGCGCATAGTCTTCTACTGCTACATCTCGAGAATTGTCAAATTGAGACCCCCATTCTAGAGTCAATGCATGAAGATTGAGCTTCTCACATAATGCGGCTTCTCTTGCATTCTGTGGATTATTCACATTCTCTAATCCAGCAATGCAAAGTTCATCACAAAGAAAGTTTAAACTTCTTAAATCTTCCAAACCAGATGCAACGTAGAGAACCATGCTAGTTATATAACCAGAAGTAACGCCACCTCTTATGCATAATGGCAAGAATGTTCGTAGATGTTCAATTTCATTGAAAACCTTGAACTTAGATTTACCATCAAGCCTACCACGGGCATACGAAGAATGACGAACTGATGCAGCAGAAGTTTAATGTTCAAAATATTTCGTGGATTCTGAAAAATACCAGAATAAAAGAACAACTAAATTCACGTTGATTCAAAAGAATACCGCGAACTTAGGGATTAAAACTCGTTGATTCCGCAGAATACTGAGAATTAACTATTCAAATACTCACAAAGAGATTTGAAAATTGAAATATTATTAAACTCAAAATTCTCTGCTTGTAAAAGCTACAAAAGACACTTATTTATACTAAGTAAGACTTATCCTAATATGATTAGAAAACTTATTTTAATAAGACTTATGCCTAAATTAGGAATATTACCCAAATAAGCAATACCTAAACAATAAGACTCTAAATAGGAAACCTAATTAAACTAGAATACAAATTAATTAAAATATTCCTAAATATTATACATTTAAATATAATCAGGATTTCTTCAATTTCTTGCTCTGCATCATTCCCGCCAGGTTGGAGAAAATTCGTCCTCGAATTTTGTATGTTGTAGTCTTCAAGAACATCTTCATGTGCATAAGGATTAATTTTTAAAACAGAGCTTTGACATAGACAACGAACTTTAAATTTTCCAACTTTTGTAATAACGTCCATCCAATCACTCCAATGGCATAAAATAAATTCTTCTATCAACAACTTCTCCAATAATGTCTTCTCGTATTGTTCGTGTCGAACTTTAACATAGTTGAGGAAAAACGATTTCTTTTCATAATCCACTAACTGTTGAAAAATATCACAACCCCTTTTGTCTTCTTTCGGCAAATCAAGAGAACAATAAGAGATTGTATCAACAACTATCTCTCTCTCCTCCACAAGATCAAAGATGGATGAACAATTATCTCTTCTAGTCCCACAATATCAAGATACTCATCAAATTTCGGCGATTGATCCAAATCAATGTCTTTGTGTTGATGATTTATTGTAGACATGAATTGCCAATTAATATTCTCCTCGGAAGGAATAATATTGTCGAAAGGAACAAAGTTACCATTTTCCTCATTATCTTCATAACAAACATCATCGTGAACAACTTCATCAAATCCATATGCATGCTTTATGGGTAAAGATTTTCTCTCTCAAATTTTCTCTAAATCTTGAGAAATTGAACGCAAAATCCTCAACATCTTAACTAAAACATCTCTCAAGATGAAATCTTCACGTCGATGTTGTGATTTCATGATATAATTTTTTTCTTTTTTTTTCCTATGCTTTTTTGGTGTTGTTTGGGTTTTTTTTTAACTAAACGGAAAAAAACAAAAAAGGAAAAAAAGGAAAGGTTTGGTGGTAGATGGAGTTAGATTGGTGAGACCAAGTTTTAGCTCTGATACCAAACTGATGCAACAGAAGTTTAATGTTCAAAATATTCCGTTGATTCTAGAGAATACCAGAAAAAAAGAACAACTAAATTCATGTTGATTTAAAAGAATACCGCGAACTTAGGGATTAAGACTCGTTGATTCCGTAGAATACCGAGAATTAACTATTCAAATACTCACAAAGAGATTTGAAAATTAAAATATTATTAAACTCAAAATTCTCTGCTTGTAAATGCTACAAAAGACACTTATTTATACTAAGTAAAACTTATCCTAATATGATTAGAAAACCTATTTTAATAACACTTATGCCTAAATTAGGAATATTACCCAAATAAACAATACCTAAACAATAAGACTCTAAATAGGAAACTAAATTAAACTAGAATATAAATTAATTAAAATATTCCTAAATATTATACATTTAAATATAATTAGGATTTCTTCAATTTCTTGCTCTGCATCACGAACCCTTTCAAATCTTCTTGATGACAAGTTGCTGGACTCCTCAAATCTGAAAATAGTTTCTCTAGAAACCAATTCAGCAAGATCATGGATAAGGTCGTGCATTACAAATTTAGCACTACCAGAGCTGGTTTGTTGAAAAATAGACCTCGACACTAGATCTTGAAAGCACTTGCTGCTCAATTCTTCCAGCTGCTCATTCTTTCTTGAGTGTCTAATAATACCTCCAGCCATCCATAAGAAAGTCAGCTCCTTCTCATTGAATTCATAATCTTTCGGAAAGATGGCACAATGAGAAAAACATCTTTTCAAATGAGATGGAAGATGGTGGTAACTCAATCTTAACACAGGGAGAACGTCACTTTGTCGTGGTAAATCCCATAGTTTGCTATCCAAGATATCGTCCCACGCATCATGCCTCGTAGTACGTAGAATGCCCGCTAATGTTTTTGCTGCCAGGGGCAAGCCTCCACACTTGCCAACAACTTTCTTGTGGAACGATTCTGAAATTTGATGTGCGTTAAAGATCTCTAGATTCAAGTGCATGCTGTATGAAAATGGACCAGCAATCATCATCTAACAGACTCTTGAGATTATAATGTTCAATTGGTCCCATTATTGATGCAACATTTGAATTGCGTGTGGTGACGATCATCTTACTGTTTGGTGCAGCTGCCAAGAATGGAGCTTTTAAGTCTATCCACAAGCTGTAGTCCTCGTTCCAAACATCATCTAAGACCAGCAAGAATCTTTTTTTATCCACAGCTACTTTCAACTCAACCTGCACTTCATTTAAACTGTTCAGAAGACAAGGCCTGCGGGTGATTGACTCGAGAAGTGCCTTTGAGATGCCCAAAATATCAAAGACATCAGAGACACAAACCCATGCTTTTACATCAAACTTTGAATCTTCAACGGCCTTGTCATTTTAGAGCTCCCGAGCAAGAGTTGTTTTTCCTATCCCGCCCATGCCAACAATGGGTATTACAACAAAGTTGGCATGATCACTGGGGGTATCGGTCAATACCATATCAAGAATTTTGGCCTTATCTTCTTCTCTTCCGAATACTTCACGCTCTGTTGGGACACTTGAACTGGGTGGCCTCTGGTGTGCAGCAGCAGTAGGTGATGATGCCCCTCCAGAAATCCGTTGCAGCCCAAGTTCAAATCTATCTTGGCAGAGTTGCTCCAACCGGCTAGTAATATCTTTAATCTTGGATCCCATGCTATAATTGGACATAATAGCATTCGGATTCAAACTAGCCGGTATGAAACTAAGAACCTGGCCAGTGCTATCCTGATTTTTCGCCATCAACTTGCTTTCCAAAGCTTGAGTAACAAACTCATCAAGAATGTCCTCAGCGTCATAAGCCAAGTCTTGGAGTTCGTCCAGCCACATCTTCACAGCCTCGTCAGTCAGTTGCTTCTCCTCTGCATCGCTAAGCACAGCCTGAATCATCTTCAGCTTTTTCTCCCACTTTTTGAGCTCCGAATCAACCCCGCCTTGGAGTTGACGCACAAAGCTGAGCAAATTACGAGAAGCCAATCCGTCAAACAACACCTGAAAGAAAGCGTTGAAGAAGACCTCTCCAACAGCAAACATGGCTCCGTTTTCCCAGAAAGAAAGGAATCAAGATCGTCACGAACAAGAAAATTGAATTGATAACAAGAGAAACTGAAAATGGTTTATGTATGGAACACTGAAAATTGAGGAACAGAGATACAATTCACGATGTGGAATACGGCAAGCGGGCAATATCTTGATGTTTTTATTTCTCGTCAAAAACATGTGGTGTGGCAGTTGATCGAACAATGCTATAATATAGACATGCCAGCCTACAAAACTCATAAATTTGCTTTTGTCATTGTCAATTTCCCATTAATTAGTCACCTGTAGGGTCATAGGAAATTTACTTCTAATAAATGTTCGTTGAAATTTAAATGTATCTTTAGTCTCCTCATTTTTACATCCTCTAACAACATATAATACAGTAGCTTGTGGATATTCATTCATTATTCTTACGTTAGGCTATTTTTTAACAGGAAAAAGCCACTCTAAATTCTCCTCTTTAACAATAAGACAGAAGGCAAATTTTGTGTCACTCCATTTAAAACAAAATGTAATAGATCAATTGAAAAGAATACAGCGATGAAGGCTCTATTTGGTATTGAGGTATTATAATTTTTAAACTATAACTGCTATAAAGAAATGTGTAATTATGGAATAAAATTTGACACCATGTAAAAATTGCAATTTTTAAATAGTAATTTTGATAAAAATAGTAAAGATATTATAAGTTTTTTCATATAAGTGTGAAATTGAATCAAGTTAGTTTCTACACTATAACAACTAATATTTACTAACTACTTTAGTAATATATTTTTAAGCTTCAGTTGCCCAATCTCAATTCCAGTTAAGACATACAACTTCATTCGTCGAGTAAGATTGCAGGAATCCAGCTCTAGAAAGAAACATTCACATTTGCTTCCCAAGCTACCACAAGTTGTTCTGCGACATTCTACGCAGCAAATAGCCCAACTAGGGCTGATGGACCTTTCTCGATGTAATATCAACATATGTTATTTTTGTATACTTGCATGCAATTTTAGAAAAGTAATTTTTATCTTATTTCTTTTATGTTATTTTTTTATTTTTTATTTATTATTATTTTATTTTTGAAATTAAAATTGATTTAAGGAAGTTTAGGAACCTCCCATTATCTGATTTGTACTCAACTTTCCCCACTTCTGTAACCACCATTAACTTCTCTTTATACGGCACTAAAACCTTTTTTTTTTTATACTGGATTATATGCCATTCACTTTCATACTTCAAATTACCTTAAGGAGCTTAAGCATTTTCTACTTTTTTTGATTTGGTATGTGAATTCTTTTACTAGTTTCGGACATCTAAGAAATTTCTGATGTGGTCTCTTTGCTGATTTTTTTTTCTTTTATAATTGATGTAGTTTTTGAACCTTTTAACATTTGTTAATCACATGTTAAACTACGGTTAGTTTAATTCTCATGGATTTTAGTATTGAATAAAGGACTTAGAACTTGAGTATCAATAAAGATGAACTCATGTGTTGGTTTATTACTTAAAAGTTGTGTATCAATGGAGTTAAACTCCATTGATTTTGTGGTTAAGGGACTTCTAAGCTTAATTAAATTTTCAAGAAGACAATAATATCAGGTAACGAGTTAGAAGATGAATTCTCATGTTGAGTAGCACCGCACCAAGCATCTTACCCCCGACATTTTCGAAATAGATGTCGATACATTCAAGAAAGCAGCCGGGAAAACAAATATGATTTCAGCAAACTTGGAATAAAATAATGCAGCGAATCTTTCATTTTCCAAATAAACATACATCATAAATTTAACATGATTCTGTTAGCTGCAAGTTAAAAGTTCCTTCTGAAATAAATATTAATTATGGAAATGTATTCCTAGGCTATATACTATGTATGGCAATGGTAGAAATATCAATGTTTTTTCCTGTTTTATGCAAACAGAGAAGTGTCCATTACATTTTCAGGACCAACGCAGGTAACTTCAATCAGCTTATTGTAATAATGAAGTGGCAAAAATGGTTAAAGCATTCATTCGTGTTAAAAATGTTTGAAATGTAATCAAACGGGAAACAATACATAAGGAAACAAAAAGCAGAATATAATTTCAAGCATATATCAACTAACATTTCTTGAAGACCAAACGACCAATCAACAAGGTACTAATAATGTTACGTGCACAATTCTTTATTAATGCCTTTTTTCTTTCTTTGCTTTTTTTTTAAAATACACAAGAGTAGTAGTTTTTTGAAGAAAAATTTCCGAATCATGGTAGAAACTAGAAAGAATGAATAATGATCAAGAATCCATTGAACGAATCAAAATACCAAAAAATTTAAGAAAAAAAGCTGAATTTTCTTTCATTCTTCCAGACTTTGGCTCTTCTTCTCAAGTAACAAGAATAAAGGAAAGCAAAGAGATTTAACGAAGAAAGTTTTTTAAATAAGCATACCACTCTAAGGTGGGGGCCGGGGGGTTAGGTGGGATCCCTACATGTCATTTATAAAAGATAATGAAAGATACAAAGAGGGGGACAAAAACCTAACGAAGAAAGTTCATCGAAGCTAAGTTTTAGAATTTGGAGGGGCGTCAAGTAAAAGAAAATATAATTTTCAACTATATAAAATTTTAAATAGAGAAGACGTGGTGTCGGGTGGACTTTGAAGAGGCGGGAGTAGCACACTTTTGTCAAAAGTCCGTTGTAAGACAGATTAGAAGATTACTATTAACTAAAGGTAACTAGGACTTTTTTTGCTATAACTTTTTAAGTAGGGCTTCTTTGAGTAAATCTACAATTAATATAACTTTGTAAGTAACACGGGTGTTTGAAATATTTGGTATTCAAGTTATACTAAGTGCAGTTTAAGTTCTTACATTAATCAAGTAAGCAGAATTTCTGTGCAGAAGGGGCATCTTTGGGAATTAAACTGTACTGCATGAGATCAAATTAATTTTCGAGCCATACATCATTGGAAATATATTTCTGTTAGCTTTCCAATGAATTTTACTAATCTAAATTTGGAGTTTTCTACAGTAAGTTATGTTCAGTTAAGTGCAGGCTGTTCAGTTTTGAGTCAAGAGAATATTTCTGGACTTGGGACTGTTTCTTAATGCTCTTTGCTGTGTTTTAAGCATACCAATGTTTTATTCATGTCTAGCTTTAATGTTGGTCTTTGAAGTCAAGTCATTTGAAGGGTTTCTTGGTAGTATATCTATGCTTGGAGGATTGTTCCGAGAAAGTTATTTAAGCTTATGTAGTTGTAACCAAAAGACAGAGATTAATTTTGGGGATTGAATGAACTTTGAGTTATTATCAAACTCTGTATCTCTTTGGTGGATTCCATTGAGTGGTGAGTATTTTAAGCCCTGTATCCTTAGCTTAACAACTTTAGGTGGTGGATTTTTTTTTCTGTATCCTTTTGTTGTTTACTGTGGTGGTGAGCTTGTGATTTCTTGGGTATGTGACGTTGTGTTTTCACATCTATTGTATCCAGTGTTAGTAAGTAGAGCGATTAACAAAAAAATCTTTAGTGGTATAGATGTTAATAATTTACTAAATAAGTATTTTAAAAATATAGCGTAAAAGAAATAAAATAAGATTGTAAAATTAAATAAAGATAGTCTTCACAATTTACTTTTTCTGTTTTGAAAAAAGAAACTCTACACCTCTACTTCAAAAAATTTAAAATTTTAACTTCTACATAGAGGCATTTATTGATCTGGATTCTGGAAACCAGTAACATACACATGTTCTGAATCTTTGATTTATAAGTGCTTACAATTTAATCGAACAAGCATAACCTGTATCAAACACATGGCCAAGACATTTTCACAAAGCTCTCAAAGCACATGGCTCAGTGCATTTCTACAACATATGGTAGTTTCAAAATTCCCACGCAACTTCAACAAGTTGTTTCCTGACATTCCGACAAGTGAATAGCCCAACGAGGGCTGATGGACTCGAGGCCTTCATCTATGTCTTCGACGTATACCACCTTTCCTTCTTTTATTGCCGGCATGACCAGTTCCATGAATTTTTTATCGAGGTGGTAGTAATCACCGACAAGAAATCCTTCATATTTGTGTAGCACTACATCAAGCAACTTATCCCCAACATTTTTGAAATTGACGTTGATACCTTCAGGAAGGCGCCTGGTAAAAAAATAATATGGTTTCAGCAAACTTGAAATCTTTCATTTGCTGAATAAACATACAACATAAACATGATTTTATGAGCTGCAAGTACAAACTTCCTTCTGAAAAAGAATCTTAAGCAAGTGCATCCTAGTTTATGCTGTGTTTGGCAATTTTTGAAATTTTATTTAAATGAATTCTCAAGCATGATTAGTGATCTCTTATTCTGTTTTTATGCTTTATGAAACAGACAAGAAAAAGGAAGCCGATTATTAGAGCCAGCTATCATAGTCTGGCTTATTAATCAGAGCATCTACTTTAACCATAACACAGATTGAACAAAGAAAGCACAGATTTTGCCAAACTTGGTATCAGCTTCATCCAAACAGCAAATACTGAAACTTGAATAAGCTCAAAAATTTCTTTAATTACCACTTACCAGCACATGTTTTTAAATGCCTATTTATAATCAGAGCTCCAGTCATGCTTCCCACTGTTCTTATTGATTCCAACACATCCTTGTTTCCTCTTTAACTCCAATAGCCACCATCATGAAAATAACAGTTCATGAAATGGATGACTGATTCGATCACGTGGGATTTGCCTCATCATTTCAGCTGATTGAATCAGCGAAAACTGGGACTTGGTGCCAAAGTTCTTGTCGGATTTTGGAGGTGATACAACATCCAACAAGCCTGCTGGGTAAGTCTTTTAACAGTTTAGTTGAAATAAAAGAACACACAGAATCTTTCATTTCCCGAAGAAACATATAAGTATACAACACGGACATGATTTTTTAGGCTGCGTGTACAAACTTCCTTCTCAAAATTGAGTCTTAAGCTAATGTATCCCTAGTTATTCTATTTTTGGCAATGGTAGAAATTTCAATGCAACTAATTCTCAGGCATGATCAGAGATCTCTATTTGTTCTGTTTTATGTAAACAGAGAAGTATTTCCATCACTTTTTCAGGATCAGCTCAGATGCATTCAATCCGTGCATTGTAACAAGTGAGAAACATGGTTAGAGCATACATTTGTTCTTACCCATTAAAAGCTGAACGCCTGCACCCAAGTCTGGCTCTTCCTTGTAGTTAAAGCATGTGAGAATTTGTAATATAACGTGTTTGGTTAACAAGAAAATTAACTAGAAAATAAAGAAGATCAGATGAGAGGAATCTGGAGTTTATTAGAATTACCAACTCTAAACTAAATGATGTTCTGAGCTCAGTTTATATACAAAGATCAATGCACACACTTGAGTTTGTTACAACAAAATACACACGCTTAACAAACTAATTAACTGTAAGCTGAGTCAGTCAACTAACTGCAGCACGTCAGTAGCAATATTATCTTGTGTCTGCAACTTCACACTTTAACCATGCTCGGTAACATCCCCTCTCAAGCTAAACTGTCCAGGATGAACATTTAGCTTGCTTCGAAGATAATGAAACTGATCAAAAGTTAATTGCTTGGTCAATATGTCTGCAGTTTGATCTTCACTAGGAATGAACTGCACAACAATCTTCTTTGCTGCTGCTTTTTCCCTGATGAAATGAATATCTAACTCCACATGCTTAGTTTTAGCATGATATATTGGATTATAAGCTAATGCTATGGCACCTTGATTATCACACCACATTATAGGAGCTGCTGCAAGTTTAACATTAATCTCATCAAGCAGAGCTTGGATCCATACAACTTCAGAGGTGGCCTGAGCTAAAGCTCTATATTCAGCTTCAGTACTGGACCTTGATACCACTTGCTGCTTCTTAGAACACCAGGAAACTAAGTTTGAGCCAATGTAAATTGCATATCCAGCAACAGATTTCCTATCATCCTTATCACACGCCCAATCTGAATCACTGAAACCATTCATTTGAAAAGTTCCAAACTGATAAAAATGCAGACCAAAATGAATTGAGCCCTTCAAATATCTCAGAAGTCTCTTACAAGCTTCCCAATGTTCTGTATTTGGTGAAGACAGATATTGACTAAGCTTATTAACAGAGAAGGCAATCTCAGGTCTTGTGAGTGTCACATATTGCAAAGCTCCAATTATGCTTCTATACTGAGATGCATTAGGAATAGTTGAACCTGATCCTTTTTTGAGCTGATGATCAGTGGACATAGGAGTAGGAACAGGGCTGCAATCTGCCATACTATGCTTAGCTAAGAGATCAGCTATATACTTTGCTTGAGAAAGATAGAGTCCATGTGTTGTTTTGTGACTTCAATACCGAGAAAATAATTCAACTCTCCTAAATCCTTCAAAGCAAAATTTTTCTGCATACTAAGAATTACTTGTTGCACCAGCTGATAGTTAGAACTAGTAATAATAATATCATCCACATATACTAGAACAAGCAGAATGTGATCATTTTCCCACTTATAAAAGAGTGAACTATCAGACTTAGAATTGAGAAACTTCCATTGAGAGACCATAGCAGATTTGAACCTGTCAAACCATGCTCTGGGAGCCTGCTTCAAACCATAGATTGCCTTCTTGAGTTTACAAACATAAGTAGGTTTGGTGGAATCAATAAACCCTGCTGGCTGTGTCATATAAACATCCTCAACCAAGATGCCATTTAAGAAGGCATTATTGACATCAACCTGTCTTAGAATCCACTTATTCATAACAGCAAAGCTTAGAACTATTCTCACTGTTGATGTTTTCACAACTGGACTAAAAGTTTCAGTGTAATCTTCTCTAAGTGTTTGATGTAGGCTTGGCAAAAACCCGGGTCCGGTCCGGGTTTGGTGCAACCCGGGACCGGACCGGATGCCAAAAATTAAAACCCGGACCCGGACAAAACCCGGTTTTTGCATGTCCGGTCCGGGCTTGAGCCCGGCGTGTCCCGGGTCCGGGTTTTTTCTTCTGGGCTTCTAAGCCCGCAAACAAAAATTTCAAAAAATAAAAAATAAAAGAGTTAATGAATGAATCTTGATGCAATCTACTTTGAAAGAAACAGCACGGGCAACTGGACAAGTGCAGGATTTGATATGAAATGCCTTTTCAATGACTCAAGAGGAAACAGCTGCCACACAAAGCTAGCTACAGCGGCAGACTCAGACCGAGATAATTAGCCTTTTGGCTCTATTGTTAAGACACTTAGTGACAGCCATATTTGAATAGAAAAATGAAAGCACATCCAGTCCGGGTTCAGCTCCAAACATCTTTACAGCAAAATCAACAGAAGCAATATAGAAGGAAAAAAAATCAATACATTCGGATGGTAGTGGTGGCTGTGATGGCAGAGTGATGCAAACGAGAAGCTTAAACATGATGTTATCATTCAGATCCTGTGCCAAGCCTCGATCTTGGGAGCTTAAACCTGGAGAAGCTTGGAGATGCATGCAAAAATTTGGGACTCTTTCGCTTGGTCAGCCATGGGATTCCTGAAACTCTAATGAGCCAACTTCGGAGCCAAGCCAAGAATCTGTTTTCTTTTTCATTTGAATCCATGCAGAAATGATGCCGACTGCCGAGTGCCGAGAGGCAACGATGACGGACTGATGGTGGGTGCTAGCCAACGGTGATAATGGGTGCTAGCCGACGGTTTGGGTTTGGGTGTTTTGTGATTTGGGGAATTAGGGATTTTCGGATTTGGGTTTTTTGTTTTGCGATTTGAGTTTGCTGGTTTGGGTAGGGTAATTGCTTTATTATTTTTTTTTATTGGGAAAACGGGTCCGGGTCCGGGTTTCAGGTTTTGGGAGCTGAACCCGGACCGTGCCCGGATATGTCCGGGTTTTAAATTCTGAAACCCGGACCCGCTTTTTCTGTATATGCGGTCCGGGTTTTGCCCGGACCGGATTGGCCGGGTCCGGGCCGGATCCAGTCCGGGCGGGTTTTTTTGACACCCCTAGTTTGATGGAATCCTTTTGCTACAAGCCGTGCTTTGTATCTAGAAATGGTTCCATCTGAGTTGTGTTTAATCTTGAAAACCCACTTACTGCCTATCACTTTGACAGGAGTAGAAGGTAACACTAAGTCCCAAGTATCATTGCTTTTAAGAGCTTGATACTCTTCTTGCATTGCCTTAAACCACTTTGGATCAGAAATTGCTTGGGGTATAGATGTAGGTTATGAAGGTTTAGCTAAAAGATCAGCAAGATATGATTTAAGTTTAAAAATACCAGCCTTGGACCTGGTTATCATATGATGTCCTACTGGAGGTGCAGCAGGTATGACATGAGGTGGTGAGTGAATATGACTTGGTAAAGATGTATGAGATAAAGATTCTGTGGGAGAAGATAAAACTGGAGAAGGAGTATATACCTCTCTAAGAGCTGGAGATGAAGTCTCTGAGGAATCATTTGCTAATGAGGATTGCAGAGGAGATTGTATTGGAAAATGACTGAAGGAAGTAAAGTCAGAATGGATTGTATTTGATGAGACACAAGACTGAGCTACAGAAGAGAAATCTGAGCCAGACTCATATGGAAATGAATTTTCATAAAAAATAACATGATTTGAGATATATACTCGACCAGAAGAATGAAGACATTGATACCCTTTATGGTGACTGCTGTAGCCAATAAAAACACATCTTCCTGATCTAAACTCAAGCTTGTGCTTATTGTATGGCCTAAGATAAGGATAACAGGCACAACCAAAAGTCCTAAGAAAGTGATAATCTGGTTGTTGAGCAAAGAGTTTTTTATAAGGAGAAATGTTATTCAAGGTTGGAGTGGGTAACCTGTTGATGAGAAAAACAGCCGTGTGAAAGGCATTCCACCAGAATTTGAGTAGCAGTTTTGCTTGAGCTAACAAGGTGAGGCCAATGTCTACAATATGCCTGTGTTTTCTCTCTATTCTACCATTTTGATGAATGTAAGGGCAAGGATGCCTAAATTGGATTCCAGCTTGAGTAAGATAAGTAGAAAAACTTCTGAATTCCCCTCCCCAATCTGTTTGCACAGTTTTAATATGGCTATTCAAGAACTTTTTAATGAAAACTCTAAAGGTTTTGAACACTTGTAGTGCATCAGACTTAGCAGTTAAAGGAAAAATCCATGTAAATCTACTGAAGTCATCTAAGATTGACAGATAATAGGAATAGCCTTGAGTGGAAGTAACATGTGAGGGACCCCAGAGATCAGCATATAAAAGCTAAAGAGGTGCAAATGTTTTTGTGGCAACAGAATCAAAATGCAGCAAATGACTTTTGCCAAATTGACAAGCAGAACAAAAATTCAAGACATTGGTTTTATTGAAAACACCAGCAGTACAATCCTTCAATACAGTTTTAAGAGTATGAAACGCAGGATGCCCTAGCCTTTTGTGAAGCAGATTAGCATCTTGTGAAGCAGATTAGCATCTACTACACTTGCACTAGCTAGAAAGGCTTTCTTACATGACATATGATGGACTGCAGCAGAATTGTTCTGTGAACCAGAAGAATTACAAGACTTAGAGGGAAAATAGGCAAACATAGACTAAACTTATTGGAAGAAGATTGACATAACAAAGCTGTGCTAGCTTGAGAAGATTGAGATGCACTTTGAACTTGATACAATCCTCCTTTTGCAATTCCTCTAAGCAAAATGATCCCTGAGCTCCTGGCCTTAACAAAACAAAAATTGGCAAGAAATTTAACAGTAACATTGTTATCAGCTAAGAGTTTGGATACACTAAGTAAATTTTTGGTTATTTGAGGAACATGAAGGACATGATTTAATAATAAAGGCTCATGTGTGGTGGTGTTTAGCAATACTGATCCAATGAGATTAATATGCAAAGAAGAACCATTCCCAACAAGTAGCTTTTCATTTCCAGTATAAGCTTTTGGTGCAAGGAGTTTACCTGAATCATTAGTGATGTGATTGGTAGCACCACTATCAATATACCAGGTAGGGTCTTCAACAATCTCTGGAGCAGGCACTAATGGAGCTGAAGAAGAACATCCAGAGTTATAATCTCCATTAGAGCAAAAAATAGGGGCAGAAGAACTGACACCAGAGAAGCTTTCAGGATGAGCAACATAAAATGCAGTAGGATCTGAGTACATCATGTAGCCTTGATAACCATAACCTCTTGGCATATTAGAATTTCCAAGATTAGGTGAACCAAATATATTTCCAGAATGAGGATGAAAGCCTCTACCATAAGCTCCATTAAAAGATCTACCACCAGCATTTCCAAAACCTCTTCCAAAATTCCTTTGACCAGGTCTGAAAGTGCCATTAAATGCTCCTCTAGCTTGATTCCTCGAAGGCACAAAAGCAGAATTGTACCTGTTTCTGCACTTATTTGCTCCATGACCAGGTAAAAAAACATATTTGACAGATGATTGTGGGATGAAAATCACTCGTCTGACCTATACTATTACCACCAAAACCAGGATTATAAGCACCTCCATAAGCTCCATTGTTATATTTTTGGTTGCCACCAACATTTTTTCCAGAATTATATTGCTTTTGAGCTATATTAGCTGTCAGATGATGTGTAACATCACTGGCAATTTTACCTTTTTTCTGCTCAACTCTATTTTCATGACTTAACAGCAAGGAATAAAATTCATCCAGACCTATGCTATCACCTCTAGCTAACACACTAGTAACCAGTGATTCATAATCTGAAGAGTCCAATCCAGTTAACACATATTGAGTAAAGTCATTCAATTCGACAGGTTTTCCAACCAGGGCTAAGCTATCAGATAACCTTTTCATTTTAGCAAAGTAATCTATCATAGGCATAGATCATTTTTTAAGTGTTTGAATCTGCATTTTAAGTGGCATAATTCTAGCCTGAGACTGAGAGATAAACATACTTGTGAGTGCATCTAGAAGCTCTTTAGCTGTAGAGCAATGAATCACTGTTGCAAGTAAGTTTTGTTGGATAGACGACATCATCCAACTCAGAATCAATTGATCAGTCTTAATCCAAGCTGTATACTCTGGATTGATCTCACGTTCCTCTGTTCTAGTTGATCCTCTAGTGACAGTAGTTGCTGACGAGAGGAATTGCTCTGGACAACTTCGATCACCATTAACGAAGCTTTCTAAACCATTTCCTTTAATCGATGTTAAGATCTGAGTACGCCAAACAATGAAATTATTCTGATCTAGTTTGACTAGAGTTGCAAAGCTATAGGATCCTGAAAACTGATTTGAGCTCATCATGTTTGCTCTGATACCATGTGAGAATTTGTAATATAACGTGTTTGGTTAACAAGAAAATTAACTAGAAAATAAAGAAGATCAGATGAGAGGAATTTGGAGTTTATTAGAATTACCAACTCTAAACTAAATGATGTTCTGAGCTCAGTTTATATACAAAGATCAATGCACACACTTGAGTATGTTACAACGAAATACACACGCTTAACAAACTAATTAACTGTAAGCTGAGTCAGCCAACTAACTGCAGCACGTCAGCAGCAATATTATCTTGTGTCTGCAACTCCACACTTTAACCATGCTCTATAACAAAGCATAATCAAACCCAAGCTTGTTCTTCAACCGATCGACCTAATGTTGAAAATAATAGAAAGAATAAACAACAGCAAACCACCAAAAAAAAAGAAAAAGAAAAAAAAGAAAAGAACCTGGTTAATACAGTCAGCTACTATATTCAGGCTTTTTAATCAGAGTATCAACTCATCAACTATATCCCAAACAGAAAATATTGAAACGCTACTAAGCGCACAAATTTCTTTAATTACCACTTACCAGCATGAGTTCATTGAGCCTACTTATAATCAAAGCTCCTCTCATTCTTCTCACTGTTCATTTTGACATTTTCAAAATCTACTGGACGATGGGGTGTTTAGCCAAAAGTAATGTTTTAAAATATTGAGAACCCATTTGAGATATCTTTTGGGAGGTTTCAAAAGTGATTTTAAAGAGGTAAAAGTTAATTTTGGTGTTATTCTCAATAATGGATACTAAACAGTATAGCAAATTTCTCTCTTTCCGTCTTTGGATTAAGTCTCATTTATAACCGTAATATGTTGTGAAACATGTTATAAATGTAGAAGTTTGCCTCTAGCCTTACCTCCAAAGTCAGGCATGCAATCACTACTATAATTTATTTTGACTAAGTGAAATAACCAACTGAAGAAACTTCATCCCATACATATTGAGCAGATATCATGCAACCACCCTCACTCTCAAGCACAGCATAGCAGCAGCCCCTCTCTCTCTCATGCAACCACGCTCACTCTGAAGCACAACACAGCAGCAGCCTCTCTCTCTCTCTCTCTCATGCAACCATGCTTACTCTCAAACGCAGCACAGCAGCAGCCCCTTTCTTCCACACTCACGCAACCACGCTCACTCTCACTCTCTCTATCTCTGATCAACATCTCACTCTCACGGTCTCTCAGCCACCTCGCATTAGATGGCACTCTCAATTAGCTCGCAGTAGACGATAGATCGCTGATGGGCTTAAGGATTTGTCTGAGTATGATCTTAATTTTGAGATTGGAATTGTTTTGTGCTTTGTTTATGTTAGTGGGTGAGGAAGATGTGGACTGGAGTGTTATGAATTCAAAACTCAGAGCCCCAAAACGGCTGCGTTTTGATCAGCAGGAATTACTTACAACTCACGTGCAGTCACGGGCTCCTCGGCTTAAGACAGAACGGCATTGCTTTGTGTCGTTTTCAGGAAATTTAAGTAAAACACGTGAGCTAGCATGTGAGGGAGGAATCAAGTCGTTAGAAGCCGTTACACACGTGTCAAAGGGCAATGCAATCTGGGTTTTCGCAGGAGAGTATAAAGAGGCTGGTTGTTGAAGCAGATTGCGTGTGTGTGATTGAGCTTTTCAGAGAGTTTCTAGAAAGTGAGAAACAGTCATCTTGTTTAACGATCTCTGTATTTTCTCAGTAAAATTCATCTTGAATCATCAATAAAGAGATTTCTGTGGCTTCTCCCGTGGATGTAGATTATGCACTTTGTGCATAATTGAACCACGTTAAAAGCATCATCAAACCCAAACCTGTTCTTCAACAGATCGACCTAATGTTGAAAATGTAATCAAACGAGAAACAGCACAAAGAAAAAGAAGCAGGTTAATATAATCATCTAATAAAACAAAATATGATTTCAAGCATATATCAACTAACATTTCTCAAAGACCAATCAACTAGGTGGTAATAAGTCAGTTTTAGTTAGACTAATGATCAAATATCCATGATTAGTTAGAACACAAATAATGTGACATGCAAAATTCTTTCAGAAGGTGTTGTGTTTTTATTTAGAGCGTACGGGGTAAGGGTGCAAACTCACCTTTTCTTTGCTTCCGGCACTTCCAACAACATAGCAACCTACCAACTTCGCAAATTGCCCAACAAGCTGACCAACAGTTCCAGATGCTGCAGATACATAGACATACTCTCCTTTCTTAGGAGAGCAAAGCTCATATAAACCACCATATGCAGTCAAACCAGGCATACCTAGAATCAACAGAAAAATACCCAACAATCAGAAACAATAGTAAATTCCTCAAATGCAATCCTTCAGTTACATGCCCATACATAGGGTACAATTGTTGAAAATTCAAAATGCTAGAAGTTCAAGCAGCATATTATATATCCCTATCTCATTGCATTGAATAAAACACGATTTTCAGCTCATGCAAACTGGACATTGATAAATTTAGTAACAACTTACCAAGAATCCCAGTATAGTATGACAGAGGCACATTTGTATCCAGAATTTTAATCAGAAGTTGTGGTGATTGGATGAGACTGTACTCCTCCCAACTGGTTAAGCCCAGACCAAGTCATCTTTCTCATAATTTGGATGTGTGGAATCCAACACTTTGGACACTCCATATCCGCTCAAAGGCAGCATAATTTGAACATTTGAAAAAAAAAAAAAACACCATTACTGAATAATGTAACCTCAACATCCCTTTCCCAAAGCAAGCAAACAAATTCTCAGAAACAATGCTAACATGATATCATAACTAATTCCCCTACATATGTTTTGATTCGACAAAAGTTTTAATCTTATTAAGAGAATCTTCTCTTAACAAGATGCCCTATACTTATTATTGCATAGATAGTCCTACACATTATAATCTCTTCAACGATTCATGCCCACAAACCAAAACCACAATGTTTCCCTAAAACTCTTTCTAAAACCACAAAAGATTATGAAAACAAGAGATGGGAATTGAAGAAACCGACCTCGCCAAGCTTGAAGGAGGCAACAAACGAAGGCTTATCAAGCTTGCTCATACGCCCTCTCATGTAAGGATCACAAGAAAGATAAAGATTCTTCAAAAGCACTGTGTCTTTTGAACCCTCTGGCACCTTCAGCTTTATTGAGCATGTCTGAAATTGACAATTGACAATTGAGAACCCTCTATGCCCCACTTTTTCGTATTTAAAATTGACAATTGAGAGAGAAGAATTAAATGAATGAATAAAGACAAATTATTAAGTTAACTTTGCATTCAGCATTAAGTCAATTTTGTACAAACTACAAAGGAATGTCTCTTCTTAGTTTTTCACACAAAAAATGTGTACTATTCATGTCTTTAATTTTACCATAATCTAACGGCTGTAATTTGTTCTTCATCAATCAATGAGGTGTCCTCAAAGACACTTTGATCTTATCCCTCAAATGTTACAATCATTCTCTCAATATCTTGGGGAGAGAGAAAAAAAGAAAAAAAAAATAATTGAATGCATCCACTAATTTCTTATTTCAATCAAAATTATTTGACACTTCATACACAAATGCTCCACAAAGTTATCCAACCATCCAATCACTAAACAAGGATAGTTCATATTAACACATGTAAACATTTTTAACCAGACAATGGATTCAGTCACTTATTCTCAGCTTATCCATAAAAGAAAAATCAGATTTCTAATACTTCCTGTTTCTTTTAAACAGAGAACACTGGTGAAGTTACAATTTTGGGATCGACTCACGCACTTCAATCAAATTACCAAAGCTCTGTAATATATATTAAAGTGAAAAATTATAGTTGAAAAAATTGTTGCAGTTGACCTTTTGAGAGCGGCATCCAAGTCTGGTTCTTCCTTGTAGTTAAAAGCATCATCGAATCCAAACTTGTTCTTCAACAAATCGACCTTACATTGAAAAGATACTCAAAAAAATTATTGAACTTGCTAATTATCACGATCAAAATTTTGATGCTTGGTTAGAAAAAAAAGCATGTACAACTTGAAAATGTCATTACAGCACCTTTTCTTTACTTCCAGCACTTCCAACAACATAGCAACCAGCTAATTTTGCAAACTGTCCAACAAGCTGACCAACAGCTCCAGATGCTGCAGATACATAGACATACTCTCCTTTCTTCGGAGAGCAAACTTCGTATAAACCAGCGTATGCAGTTACACCAGGCATACCTAGAATAATCAAATTCCCAACAATCAGCATTCCTTCAATTATAGACTCCCGGGCAAAATGGACAATGGCCGGCAAAAAATCAGAAAGCATTTAAGCAGCATATGTATTGATATTACTATAAGCAAAGCTTAATGTGTAACAAAAATCATTACCGAGGATCCTGGTATAGTATGAAAGTGGCACATCTGTATGATGAATTTTAAGTCATCTTTTGCATAATTTGGATGTGTAGAATCCAAAACTTTGGCCACCCCATATCCGTTTATAGGCTGCATAAATTTAACATCACAAAGTCACCATTACTGAGAAATAATGTAAACCAAAATCAAATATTAGTTCTTTAATTCCATCAAGTGCATAAATTGACCTCAGCTTCCCTTTTCCCTGCATGATTCATGATCATGATTACAATTTAACCGAAATATTCCCACACACGATAAGCTTGAGTTAGGATCCTCTCTCGATTGGATTATTGATCCGAGCTTGGTTTCGATCGTCTCATAAGGTTGTGTGTAGTAGTCATTAGACAAGAAAATCAGAATTGTTTGCAGGGACAGTGAGGAGGAAAGTTGAGGATCATAAGCATTTATTGGTTGGGTCCCATGTGTTATTTACACGACGAGCACCTTTATGAATATCATTAACAGTTTTAAAACTCGACTGTAATTTTATTTTTTAAGGCCTCTGTCATTTACATTGTACTGTTATAAACTTATAATTCAAAAGTTGTGCTATTAGTTATTGTATTAAAATATTTAATAAATATTAATTGTTTTAACTTAAAAATTAACAATGAAAAATTCATAATATATTTATTATTTTATTAAAATTAGTATTTAAAAATCTTATTTATTATATATTATCAATTTTTATCTTTCTTTGTGGCTGTCATATCATGAAACTTGCACTCATTTGATTATTTTATAAAGCAGTATGAGCAGCATTCTCTCTTTAACATTGAAGTTTTGTGTCAAAGGGTAAAAGGACATACAACACTAACTTGTTCTTCATTCAGGAGCAACAGCAACCGCCTGTTTCCCAACATTCTGGCCAGAGAATAGACCGATGAGAGCTGCCGGAGCACTCTCCAGACCTTCAGCCATGTCTTCGACGTATACAAGCTTCCCTTCTTGGATGTGAGGAATGATCATTTCCAGAAACTTTGGATAGAGGTGATAGTGATCGAGAACAATGAATCCTTCCATTCGAAGCCGTTTCGAAACAAGATACATCAAGTTGTGCACACCTTCAGGCTTGTCAAGATTGTACTGTGAGATCATACCGCATGCAGCAATTCGACCACGGATTTTCATGTTGGGTAGCACTGCGTCAAGGGTTTTTCCACCAACGTTTTCAAAATATATATCAATTCCTTCAGGAAAGTACCTGCCAAAATGTTAAAGGCATTGGCATGAGATTCTCAAACCAAGATATTTCAAATAAGAGATCAGGGAACGCAGGATGCTGGTCAGAAATATGCATCATGCTTCATCAAGCTGCATCAAGCTAAGGCATTTATTGATGCTAACCTTTTCAATGCTGCATTCAAATCAGCTTCTTCTTTATAGTTAAATGCCTCGTCGAACCCAAACTTGTTCTTCAGTAGATCAACCTTGGTTTTGAAAATCATAGAAAAGGCAAGATTATGAAAATTTCCTTTTTAATTTAAATGTTTGAAAGTAACACGGAAACAATCAAGTACTTCACACAGATAACCTACCTTGTCTTTGCTTCCAGCACTTCCGACGACATAGCAGCCCAATAACTTTGCAAACTGCCCCACAAGCTGACCAACTGCACCAGATGCTGCTGATATGAAGACACACTCTCCATGCTTAGGAGAGCAGACCTCATAAAATCCAACGTAAGCGGTCATACCAGGCATACCTATCAATTTATAAATTTACCACATTGAACCGACTTAGATTATTAGCCCCAGTACAGCAGAGTATCATAACTAAATGGCTCAATCGTTTAGAATATTGTTTCACACTTTTATAGCAATAATAAATATAGTATGGCCTCTGTCTCGATCTATTTAACAGAATAACTTTTTGGAGTTCACAAAACAGAGGTCTTGTTTGCTGAGGCAACAGGTCACCAAGTAATATGGGTGCTCAAGTGAGCACTGCGCACTTTGAGACTTTCCTATTGACACTCACAACTCTCAACCCATCAAGCAAAAGACATTGCCAATTTGCAAATGTATACATCTTGCCTCACTCCGCGAAACCATAAAACGCCCCAAGAACTAACTAGTTGGAGTGTATTGATCAGAATAAGGCGAAAATGCTCAAAGTTTTTACTGTACAGAAGGAGACAAATCTATGAAACTAATCTAAGGCGCACACTATTTGCAAAATTAACATCTGTTTAGATTAATCTGTCAAAGGAAAGTTTTATAACGAATAGATTTGCCAATTTGGCAACATATCCCATAAATAAAGTTGATACATTCAAGAAAAGTGTTCAAACTTCAAAGAAAAGGGGGTTCTGAAAGATTCAGGTACAGTTCTGTGTTTCCATCAAATATGCAAAAACTCAAAACATGCAATTTTCTATCTTCACATCGAGATATCAAAAACATTTACAGATGAAAAAGAAGACACAATTTAGCTAGAGTCCAAAAAACTTGACTCAATATTAAATTATATATATAATTATATATATAAATTATACTAATATATAAATTATATATATAATTATATATAAAAATTATACTAATATGTCATCGAGATATTATTTTCATTGCTACATGACACAATTTACTTGTTGAATTTTAAACAAGTGTGGAGCCGTAAAGAGACTATACTCTTCCCATCCAGTCATTCCCCAAACCAAGTCACCTTTGTTGAACTCTGGATTCTCTGAATCCAAAACTTTAGCCACCCCATATCCACTTATGGGCTGCATGCATTCATAGAAATTTCTGTGTCAGCAATTCATTTTCAAGCACAAGTACTGCACACAACATACACCAAGTCAAAGAACAAAAGGAAAAATATAATTTTTCCTGTCCAAAGTTAGAGTATGATCAAAATATAAGTTTAAGCTATGAAATTAAATTCATTGGTACACATTTAAAAATTTTGAAAATCATTTAACTTAACTTCCTTGAACCCTAATGTGAAAGAAGTTCAAACTCTAGATATCTTATACAATTATCGCACGAGATTTTAGCAGTCGAACCAAACTGCAACCAAAAATAAATTTTCTATAACAAAAGAGCAAGAAGCCATGGAAATGAACAGCGTGGCCATGAGCGAGTGCACTAACCAAGCCAGGTTTAAAGGATTCAACGTAAGATCCTTCGATGTAGGTCATTCTTGGTCGCATGTACGGATCACAGGACAAGTACAAGTTCTTTAAAAGAACCCCATTCGAACCTTTTGGCCCCTTCAATGCCTTTAACCTTTTGGCCCCTTCAAGTACCTGCCAAAATGTTAAAGGCATTGGCATGAGATTCTCAAACCAAGATATTTCAAGTAAGAGATCAGGGAACGCAGTATATTGGTCAGAAATGTGTATCATATTTCATCAAGCTGCATCAAGCTAAGGCATTTATTGATGCTAACCTTTTCAATGCTGCATTCAAATCAGCTTCTTCTTTATAGTTAAATGCCTCTTCGAACCCAAACTTTTTCTTCAGTAGATCAACCTTGGTGTTGAAAATCATAGAAAAGGCAAGATTATGAAAATTTCCTTTTTAATTTAAATGTTTGAAAGTAACATGGAAACAATCAAGTACTTCACACAGATTACATACCTTGTCTTTGCTTCCAGCACTTCCGACGACATAGCAACCCAATAACTTTGCAAACTGCCCCACAAGCTGTCCAACTGCACCAGATGCTGCGGATATGAAGACACACTCTCCTTGCTTAGGAGAGCAGACCTCATAAAAGCCAACGTAAGCGGTCATACCAGGCATACCTATCAATTTATAAATTTACCACTTTGAACCGACTTAGGTTATTAGCCCCAATACAGCAGAGTATTACAGCAGAGTATCATAACTAAATGGCTCAATCGTTTAGAATATTAAATAAAGAATATTGTTTCACACTTTTATAGCAATAATAAATATAGTATGGCCTCTGTCTCGATCTATTTAACAGAATAACTTTCTGGAGTTCATAAAACAGAGGGGAGGCAACAGGTCACCAAGAAATATGGGTGCTCAAGTGAGCACTGCGCACTTTGAGACTTTCCTATTGACACTCACAACTCTCAACCCATCAAGCAAAAGACATTGCCAATTTGAAAACGTATACATCTTGCCTCACTCCACGAAACCATAAAACGCCTCAAGAACTAACTAGTTGGAGTGTATTGATCAGAATATGGCGAAAATGCTCAAAGTTTTTACTGTACAGAAGGAGACAAATCTATGAAACTAATCTAAGGCGCACACTATTTGCAGAATTAACATCTGCTTAGATTAAACTGTCAAAGGAAAGTTTTATAACGAATAGATTTGCCAATTTGGCAACATATCCCATAAATAAAGTTGATACATTCAAGAAAAGTGTTCAAACTTCAAAGAAAAGGGGGTTCTGAAAGATTCAGGTACAGTTCTGTGTTTCCATCAAATATGCAAAAACTCAAAACATGCAATTTTCTACCTTCACATCAAGATATCAAAAACATTTACATATGAAAAAGAGGCACATCTGTGTGTTGAATTTTAAACAAGTGTGGAGCCGTAATGAGACTATACTCTTCCCATCCAGTCATTCCCCAAACCAAGTCACCTTTGTTGAACTCTGGATTCTCTGAATCCAAAACTTTAGCCACCCCATATCCACTTATGGGCTGCATGCATTCATAGAAATTTCTGTGTCAGCAATTCATTTTCAAGCACAAATACTGCACACAACATACACCAAGTCAAAGAACAAAAGGAAAAATATAATTTTTCCTGTCCAAATTTAGAGTATGATCAAAATATAAGTTTAAGCTATGAAATTAAATTCATTGGCACACATTTAAAATTTTGAAAATCATTTAAGTTAGCTTCCTTGAACCCCAATGTGAAAGAAGTTCAAACTCTAGATAAATTATACAATTATCGCACGAGATTTTAGCAGTCGAACCAAAC
Source organism: Citrus australasica (assembly GCA_029618585.1). Taxonomy (NCBI): domain Eukaryota; kingdom Viridiplantae; phylum Streptophyta; class Magnoliopsida; order Sapindales; family Rutaceae; genus Citrus; species Citrus australasica. Next base: position 31,598,102 of record JARCIV010000003.1, on the reverse strand, counting down.
TGCAACCAAAAATAAATTTTCTATAACAAAAGAGCAAGAAGCCATGGAAATGAAAAGCGTGGCCATGAGCGAGGGCACTAACCAAGCCAGGTTTAAAGGATTCAACGTAAGATCCTTCGATGTAGGTCATTCTTGGTCGCATGTACGGATCACAGGACAAGTACAAGTTCTTTAAAAGAACCCCATTCGAACCTTTTGGCACCTTCAATTCTATGGAACTTTCGGTCATGTACATGTCCGTTTCTTTTGGGAAACCAGACACATAGTCCTTCAATATCACTTGCTTGTTCCTTACCATTTCAGGCATTTTTTGGCCCTCTTTTTCTTTTCCCCTTCTCTTTAGGCAATTGGGAAATGCAGAGGAACTCTATCTAGCAAAGAAAAGTAGATGTGTACAGATGTGAATTTTATTTGTTTATGGGATGAAACGGAAGCATTTGTATTGACTGTTAAAAGTTTTCGATAGTGACGAGAGATACTTTGTGGAAGCTCCCATGCGCGCGGTAAGCTGGCCCAAAATTGAGTGCTGTTATTTGCACTAAATGACAAATGAGTAAAACAACTGTACACAAAATAAAGACACGGTAACGTTAGAAGCCACTTAAGTAGGATCAAATTAAAAAAAAAAAAATTAAGAATTAGGCCTAGAGAGGAGGACCCATTAAGGTTAATTTTTCACTAAACATTAGTTTGTAAAATTAATCTATAAGATGAATCGAATCTCCAAGCCCATGTTGGATTTTTGAATGTGCCGCGAATATAAATAGTATTTTTGGAATTTAAAATCCAGAAATTGGGATCAGAAATGTTATTTATTTGTAGTAGCTGACAAATTTATAACGAGTAATGTTGTATACCCATTTGTGTGAAAATAGCATTTTTCTTAAAAGGTTGATGATAAATTAATTAAATTGTGAACTTGTTTCGTTATTGGATTTGAATTTTTATGCATTGAATTATCAGTTTTGAAATGTATTTGCGTTTGAGATTTTTGTAGCATCATTTTCTCACAAAGAGTTCGAGAAGAGATGACACAGCATTCTCGAGGTGATCAGCTATTTAATATAATATTATACAATATTAATTTTTATTTTTATTTTTACACTATAATTTATTACTAAATTTATAATTGAATATAATTAATAATAAATACTTAAATAGTATATAAAAATATAATATAATTTTACATTATTTAATTATATTACAATAATTAATTTGTAAGAATAATTTAATATAACTAATAATACTTATTTAAGTATGAATGAATTTGGATAATATTAATTTAAAATTAATAATAATAACATAAATAATATTATTACATAAACTACAGAACTCTTACTTGAATTATTTAATATAATTTATTTTGGTAGTGAATATGTTATAATAATTTTATCACTTTATTATTTTATGATTATCTTGTGGTATGTATAAACTTTTATTATATCATCCAAAGATGAGTTTTGAACTAATCTTGCATATTTTAACTATTTATTTATGTTGTTATATTATTTAAAGACTATTTGATTAAATTATTTGCTTATATCTTTATTTCACAAATTATATATTTAGAAGATACTGAACAATAAATGCTCTGCTTCCAAAATTTTAACGCTGTAAGCTTCAATCTTTATGAAGAATTACGATATTTTTTAACATTTACAGTAAAAAAATTTGTTAAATTTCTAAAATTTTAGACTTCTATATTTAGTATTTTTCTAAGCACTAATAAATATTATTTGTTAACTATGTAATTTAAATTAATTACAAAAAAATTAGTAAAGTATAGTGCAACACTAAATAAATATAATTAAAATTAGGGCAAAAGCCACTTTCCCCCCTACAGAAATCAATATATACCATTTACCTCCCTGCTGTTTTTATAATGGCCAAAAACCCCCCTGACAGTATAAGTTTACAATATTACCCTTATTTTTAACTATTCTTTTATTTATATTTATTATAAATTAAATAAATCACATGAATAGAAACTAAATAAAAAATTAAGCATTAAAAACAAGAAATATATTTTTTGATATGAGCAAAAAAATTAAAAATAAATTTTTTTTCTTATACTTATTTAATTTATGAAATTTTCTTATAATAAATATATAAGAAAATTATTATAAAATGATAAAAAAATTATTATAAGAAAACTTGAATGACAAATAAAAATTTATTATAAGATAAATAATAAAATATTTTGCCTATCTTTTTACATTTAATTTTAAAATATTACAAAATATTTATTATAAGAAAATGTTCACAAAATAAATAATTATAAGAAAAAATTTTATTATTAATTTTTTTCTCATATCAAAATATATATTTCTTATTTTTAATACTTAATTTTTTTATTTAGTTTCTATTCATGTAATTTATTTAATTTATAATAAATATAAATAAAAGAGTAGTTAAAAATAAGGGTAATATTGTAAACTTATGCTGTCAGGGGGGTTTTTGGCCATTATAAAAACAGCAGGGAGGTAAATGGTATATATTGATTTCTGTAGGGGGCAAAATGGCTTTCTCCCTTAAAATTAATATAGTACAGTATAACACCAAATAATATACAACATTATTATAATACAATGCTAATACAGTACAATATAATACAATACACTCATATTAAAATAATACAATACAGTATAATACAATACAATGTGTTAAACATACCCTTAAGGTATTTCATTAATCCAATTTCTCTAGGCCCAAACAACACCTTTTTAATAATATGAAAAATTATGTTTTTGAAATAAAAACAATACGGATCTCAGCAAATTAAAAGATAACTCGAACGCAGTCAAATGTTTCATCGATCAGTAACATTTAAATGAAAACGAAAAATCTAATTGATTATTGACAAAGAAAACATAAAACCCATATTAATTAATTTCATTACAAATAATTATACACCGATGTACTGTTAACACTATGACTCTATCATAAGTCCTGATTTTAGAAGTGACAAAACGAGCGAACATCGTGTTATTTTTGATCAAGAGTACATATAGATTGAAAATGTATATACTCTAGTTCTAGGCAGTATACATTGCAACATTACATCCCCACCAAAAATATATTTTACCTTCTGAGAAAGTTCAATCTTTCTATACAAAATGCAAAAAGAAAAGCAAGAACAAGAGGATAGATGATAAGAACAGCAGCCGTAATAGGCAAGCGATCATGGTGAAACCCAAAATAATCTTGTATGAAGGAGGACAATTTCTTTGTTTCACCAAATACAATCATTTCCTTGTCAATATCTCCATATTGTGAAGTAACCATAGCATTTAGTGCCCAAGAGGTAGGCATCATATAATACATCCAAATCCACCATTTAGGAATTTTTTGGAGAAAGTTAAATATCAAAGATTCAAAATTAATATTCAAAACATTTTGCTAATTATATATACACTCATAGATACACATAAATGTTAACATAGTGTCTATGGTAGAGTTTAGAGGCTTACCGGTCCAGGAATCAAAAATCCAGCGAAAAGGTTAAATGATGTGTAGCAAACTGAGGATAGAATTGAAGCAATCATGGAATTTGGTGTCAACGACACTAGTAGCATTCCCAGATAATTGTAAAACATCATTGTACAAAACATCCCATAGAAATTCCAGAAAAGCTTATATGCTGACCAATAATAACCAATCATTGGATAACCGATGATCACATATGAAAGTGCTTGAATAAGTAAATAAGGAATCTCAACTGTCACCTGCAAAATCGGTATGCATATCTGAATAAGAAACATTTCAATGAAAAGAACACATTACAAGATTCTATTTGTGATTTCTTGAGCACAAAGTCAACATAGAATAAAGTTCATATGTACCTGCGCAAGTGCATAAGCCCATGGAGAGTACATTCCTGCAAATCCTTCTCGATACATAACAGTTCTCTCCCTCGCCACATTTGGTATAACTGATGAATAATTGTTTATCCCCAAGAATACCACAGCCAAGTATGATGAACCCACAATATTGAATAAATCTTGCTGGTTATCTCTGGCAGATTTAAGGGAAAATAAATAGATGTTAGGTGCTTGCAAACTAATAATTTCATCCTACAAAAACAAATGAAAGTAGAGCACATGTGTTGATGGTCACTACTCAATAAGTACTTTTAAATTTATTTAGAAACAATGTAATGGGATAGTATCAATGCGTAAATTTGTGTATCAAAAAGCTTCCCAATAAATTTGTGCACCAAAAAACAATGTGATGTTATCACTAAATAAATGAAGCTAAATGACCTTCTAAAGCCAGATAGAGGAGCTAGAAATACAAAGCATAAATTTTGATTGAAAGTGCCCGATAGACTTTCAGAAGGTGCAAGTTCTACAATAAAATATTTTTAAAAAACCAAAATGCAGATAACCCCTTGCACAATTTAACAGAAAATAATTCTGTAAATACTTAAATAGTATATAAAAATATAATATAATTTTACATTATTTAATTATATTACAATAATTAATATGTAAAAATAATTTAATATAACTAATAATACATATTTAACTATTTATTTATGTTGTTATATTATTTAAAGACTATTTGATTAAATTATTTGCTTACATCTTTATTTCACAAATTATATATTTAGAAGATACTGAAAAATAATTGCTCTGCTTCCAAAATTTTAACGCTGTAAGCTTCAATCTTTATGAAGAATTACGATATTTTTTAACATTTACAGTAAAAAAATTTGTTAAATTTCTAAAATTTTAGACTTCTATATTTAGTATTTTTCTAAGCACTAATAAATATTATTTGCTAACTATGTAATTTAAATTAATTACAAAAAATGAGTAAAGTATAGTGCAACACTAAATAAATATAATTAAAATTAATATAATACAATATAACACTAAATATTATACAACATTGTTATAATACAATGCTAATACAGTACAATATAATACAATACACTCATATTAAAATAATGCAATACAACATAATACAATACAATGTGTTAAACACACCGTTAAGGTATTTCATTAATCCAATTTCTCTAGGCCCAAACAACACCTTTTTAATAATATGAAAAATTATGTTTTTGAAATAAAAACAATATGGATCTCACAAAATTAAAAGATAACTCGAACGCAATCAAATGTTTCATCGATCAGTAACATTTAAATGAAAACGAAAAATTTAATTGATTATTGACAAAGACAACATAAAACCCATATTAATTAATTTCATTACAAATAATTATACACCGATGTACTGTTAACACTATGACTCTATCATAAGTCCTGATTTTAGAAGTGACAAAACGAGCGAACATCGTGTTATTTTTGTTGTCATATATACTTATTCTCTTCACCTACAGCTCAATACAATAATTTAGATACGTGGGTTTTATTTTATTTTTTCAGTTTATTCTGATTAAATTGTTAATTTAGAAGCGTCAAATGGACCAACCCGCCAAACCGCGTAATGAATGGGGCTTGTTTTGGGTTCAAATCCAGCCCACCAGATCCAGTGTATAGCTCGGGGTTCAATCTGCATCTGAGCCCCACGGTCTCCAAAAGAAGTTGTTATTATTATTTTTTTCCTTAAGGAGAAATGTTCCAATTCAGAATTTTATAAATTGTATAAAATATATATATAAATTGTACAATTTAAGTACTTTAAATTTTAAATTTTTAAAATCCTGTGATTTTAAAGTTTTCCTAGATTTTTCCCGTATTTTAATATCTTGGACCTAAAAACTAATATATGCGGATATGCTTTTAAATCATGTGGTTAAAATTTTTTTTTTAACTCTTTCTTAAATCATACGGTTTAAGAATGTGTCTGTATTAAAAAAAAAAAGAAAGAGAGAGAATGCCCGTACCTAAAAATGATATGCAGACGCACTCCAAGCCTAACATGAAATTTTTCAACACTTTTAACGTTATCAAACCAGCAACCACATTCCACATTTAATTTAGCAAATATCATAAAATTACACTCACTGAGCGTAGCCATTTTATTAAATAAATGGACGAGTAGAAGCATGATGTAAACAAACAAATCCTTCATTCACTCAGAAGCAACTGCAGCCACCTGTTTCCCGAGATTCCGGCTAGAGAACAGACCGACGAGAGCTGCCAGAGCACTCTCAAGACCTTCAACCGGGTCTTCAATGTATACAAACTTTCCCCCCTTGATGCTAGGAATGACAATTTCCAGAAATTTCGGATAGAGTTTATTGTAATCCGATATAAGGAATCCTTCCATCCGAACCCGTTTAGAAATAAGACGCGTCAAGTTGTGTACGCCTTTGGGTTTGTCAAGGTTGTACTGCGAGATCATCCCACACACAGCAATTCGACCACCGATTTTCATGTTGAGTAGCACTGCATCGAGCATTTTCCCACAAACGTTTTCAAAGTATATGTCAATGCCTTCAGGAAAGCACCTGTCAAATTAGAGAAGACACAATTTTAATCCTATCAATAAATTGCTCCTATTGATATTTGAGAAGACATATATCTAATCCTATTAATAAATCTAACTGAATCCCTCTCATGATGTCATTTGATTAGTGAATTTCATGTTCATTGATATAGTAACTTACAAGAGTAAATTTGGTGATTTTCTTATACAATTTAGGAACATATGTAACGTAAATGGATAAAATATGTTTTTATACAATAATCATAAAGAATAAGGATGTTGAATGTTATTATTCGAATAAAATATCTAACATTCTTTGTTATGAATTAATTGAGAAAAATATAGTTTAAGTTGAAGAAGTTAATTAGCAACACAATTTAGTTGAAATGTAGTTGTTAAATAATTTAATTAGAATTTTTCAAATAGTTATCTCCATTTTTTTTAATGGGTTTTTAATAATCGTGATGAATTTTGTTGGAGTTTCAATAACAAAAAATCAACTGAATTGATTGGACTGTCAAATTTACCAAAAGGTTTGTTAATGTTATTACGAAATGAGTAAGAAGTATTTCGATATTTTAACATGATAAAAATATGTCTTTAATAAGCTTATATTTTACATAGCTTGATTCAAAATTAATTGAAAAATGATAGACTCACCTTTGCAAGTTGAAATAATATGTCCAATTAGATTAATTTAGGTTTATCAATATATTTTTTATTTGGATTACATAAAAAATTTAATTGGATTAATATCAGGTCAATTAACCATTGAATATTCGCAAAATGAAGCTTCAAACTTTACTTTTCAAGCAGAATTTATTAATATAACATGAGCTGTTATATTTATTCAAAGATCAGAATTCAGACCAACACCAGCCCGTTCTCCTCTACGCTACAGTCAAGCTAATATTGTATTGCATTAAACTTTTGACCAATACAAGTAAAGTGGATGCCAGTGGGCACTAGCACATGCACGTAAATAAAATGAATCCAACTCTCTATGCTATATACCGTGTGAACGCTGGACTGAGATTTTTTTTTTTTTTTTATTTTTTTTTTTTATTTTATTTTATTTTATTTTTTTTTTTTATTTTTTTATTTTTATTTTTTTATTTTTTATTTATTTATTATTTTTTTTTTTGCAAATGGGGAAAAAGTTCATTGGGAAAAAACATGACATGAAACCGAGAAAAACTTCATCAAAAAACACGCACAATAACTAGAATCGTCAGTGGCTATGCTTTGTAACTTGGTCTTGAATTGTACTTCTTCTTTTTTTCTTTCCTTTCTGACTGTACGTTTTCTGGAAACAAACAACTCTATTGACGGGCAATTAAAACATAAAACTGCCTCGTCTTTCACCTGTTTGTTATTTTGCCTGAGAGAAATAAAAAAGAGGAGAAGCAAGGCAGAATGTTGGGCAGCTCCGACAATATCAGAGGAGGCAGCAACCCAAGGCTCGCGACGATTTTCTCACCGCCATTGCAGGAAACACGCACAACAAAAAAAGCTCGGATGAGGGAAGAAGGCATGAATGAGGATAACCCGCCGATGGTAACTTATAAGGAAACACTAGTGGGTGACTCACAAGATAGAGAGGATGGGATTGGCGGAAGAGATGCAGATTGGGAGTTTGAGGAGGGTGATGTGATTGAGAATCATGAGGGAGTCATGCCATCAATAAGTTTCTCGGCCAGGATACATGAGAAACTAATTCAACCATGGAAGCACTCTGTAGTAGTAAAGTTGCTAGGACGGAATATTGGGTACAAGGCTCTCTGTGCACGACTCGCTAGCATGTGGAAACCTTCAATGGGATACTCGGTGATTGACTTGGAAAATAATTACTTCTTGGTACGATTTCGCAATGCAGGGGATGCTTTGGATGCTTTGACGAAAGGTCCATGGATCATTCTAGGCCATTACTTAACTGTGCAGCAATGGACGCCTGAATCCGATAGCAAAGTTACGGATTTGGAATATGTCAATGTATGGATTCGGTTACCAGGATTAGCCCTACACTTATATCACCAGAAAACTCTCATCAAAATTGGTCAGTTAGTTGGAGAAGTTATCAAGCTTGACGATAACACAGAATCGTCGACAAGAGGCAAGTTTGCAAGAATGGCTGTTAGGATTTCTCTTGCAAAACCTCTAATCTCACAAATTGAACTGAATGGAAGAACTCAGAAAGTTGAATATGAAGGGTTACCGGTCATTTGTTTTAAATGTGGTAGATATGGACATAACATGGGGGAGTGCAGTGAGAACATGATGAATGGGCAGTCTGGCGGAGAAGCGAACTCAGGACAAGACAGCCAAGGAAATGTCTCTATAGCACAGGAGAAAGGAAGGGTTGAAGACACCCACCTTGAACCCTTTGGACCTTGGATGGTTGCACCCAGGAGGGGTCGTAAACCAGCTAGTGGTAAGGAAGCTGTGGGGGAGCCAAATCGGAACAAGCTGACCCAAGGAAATACTGTATCAAGATTTCAAGTTTTAGATCAAATCCATGAGGAAAATCTTACTCGTGCAACCCCAGAAATTGCTGGATTTCCTAACACTTATCTCCAATTCCAAGCTACCACCAGCAAGAATAACCATGAGACAATACCAGCCAAAATCAAGCCTTCCAAAAGCATTATCCGAAGAGAACAAAGGAAAAAAGCCGCAACTGGTAAACAGAACCTAACCGAGGCCTTCATATCAACCAAACCTCCCCATATAGCTGATTTCTCCTTTCTCCCATCGCCCAGTCATAAAAATGACGTAAACAATAGTCCCCATACAAACCCTAACCCCATCCCGTGTCCTTCTACCCATGGCATGCCTACTGGCCATATTACAACTACCATTCCAACCACCCTAGATCCAACCAACCATACTGTAGAGGTGTGCTCACCCCAGCTAAGTACACCTGTGAAACAAAACCTTGATAAAAATACCTTGGCTGCTGAAAAGTTACAAGAAATCCAAAATCCACATTATCCTCATACACATGATCCCCCTGACGTTTTGGACGGTGTTGATGATGGAGGTGACGATCATATTATCAGAAACTCTGCTGCAACAGAGGCTGCTGCAATTAAAGAAATAATGTCTGAAGATGAAGAATTAATGGTGGAAGAAACACCCGGAGCATGCATATCGCAGATTCATGGGCAGTAAGTACAAGGCTCATTACCTTTTGTGTATATTATTTTATGATGATGTCGGTATTATTTTGGAATGTTCAGGGAGCGGCTTCCCATCCTTTTCGACAAACATTTAAGTCTATTATTCAAAGTTATAAACCGGCTATGGTGGTAATAATGGAACCACGAATTAGTGGGCAGAAAGCAGATAAATTCATCAAGGCAAGTGGGTTTGATCGATCTCATAGAGTGGAAGCAGCAGGTTTTTCGGGAGGAATATGGCTGTTATGGAGGAATCAGTTTGAAGTAGAGATCATATGCAATCACAAGCAATTTATCCACTTTCAGCTGAAGCGTAACAATGCATTGATATCCTTGGTTACTGCGGTATATGCCAGCCCAGTTCCGGTTATCCGTCGTGAGCTTTGGGATCATCTGAATTATCTGGCTACTTTCACCAATGACCCTTGGCTTGTTGGAGGGGATTTTAACTCGATCCTTTTTGCAGGAGAGAAAACTAGGGGGCCCTCTACGGCCACCGGTGTTTGTAAAATGTTTAGTAATTGGTTTCACAATAATGGGCTTCATGACTTGCAGTTTAAGGGCCCCAAGTATACATGGTCGCGTGGCTCCCTCTCAAAGCGCCTTGATCGAGTTGTGTGTAATAAGGCTTGGTTTTTACAGTACCCTAATGCTTTGGTGCTACATTTGCCGAAAGTTGCATCCGACCATCGCCCCATCCTAATTAGATTTGATCCAAATTCCCGAAATAATAACTCTCCAAAGCTTTTTCGTTTCATGGCTGCTTGGCTAACAGATTCGAGGTTCGCAGAATTTATGAAGACCAATTGGAATAATGAAATGCCTTATGGTCCAACTGTTTCGAAGCTTATCCAGCAGGTGCAGCACTGGAATAAAAATATTTTTGGGAACATTTTCCAAAGGAAGAAGATTTTGTTGGCCAGGATTGGAGGAGTTCAAAGAGCTTTAGAAAGGCGACCTCTCCGTAGCTTATACCGCCTTGAGGTTAAGCTGAAAAGGGAGCTGGAGGAGGTCTTGATGCAGGAGGAGCTACTGTGGTTACAGAGATCAAGACGGGATTGGCTTTTGTTTGGTGACCGGAATACTGCATATTTCCATCAAAAAACAATTACTAGACGACGCCATAACAGGATCGATGCAATTATGGCAGAAGATGGTCGGTGGCTCTATGACATGGATGCAATCAAAAATCAAGCTATTCACTTTTTCTCTAAACTATATACTCCAGAACAAGGGGTGTATAAGCCTTATCAGATTTGTGATGCTTTTCCACGAGTTGATGACCATAGGCTGGAATCCCTAGCTACTGAGATTGAGGAAAAGGAAATTCGACAGGCAGTTTTTAATATGAGTCCTTTGAAGGCGCCAGGCATAGATGGTTTGCATGCAATTTTTTATCAGAGTCAATGGCATATTGTGGGTGAGTCCTTTTGTCAGGAAATCAAGGAGATTTTTAAAACTCAATGTCTTCCTGCTGAGATTAACAAAACAATGTTGGTTCTCATTCCAAAAATAGGGCAACCAACTTCTTTTAGCATGTATCGTCCCATCAGCCTCTGTACTGTAATGTATAAAACAGTCACAAAGATTATAGCTAATAGATTGCAGGAGTTGCTCCCTGAGTTGATCGGACCCCATCAAACAAGTTTTGTACCTGGCCGCCAAATCACAGAAAATATCATAGTTGCACAAGAGATCATCCATTCCATGAGGCGAAAAACAGGACGCAAATGCTTTATGGCAATAAAGGTGGACTTAGAGAAAGCGTACGATAGGTTGAGCTGGACCTTCATCCATGACACTTTTAAGGAGCTGAATTTACCGCCTATGCTTATTAATCTCATAATGGAGTGCATCACTACAGCTACGATGAATGTGCTCTGGAATGGTGAGCTTTCTGCTGAATTTTGTCCAGGAAGGGGGGTCAGACAGGGGGATCCACTTTCACCGTATATTTTTGTGCTGTGTATAGAACGCCTCAGCCATGGGATTTCTAGATCGATCCAACAAGGACAGTGGAAGCCAATTCGATTAGCGAGAATGGGAACTCCTTTGAGTCACTTATTTTTCGCGGATGATCTGTTATTGCTATCAGAGGCATCTAGTCAGCAGGCGACCGCTATTGCAAAGGTTTTAGATGATTTTTCTGCTAGCTCGGGAGCGAAGATTAACAAGTCTAAAACCTTGGTTTATTTTTCTGCTAATACCTCAACCACGGAGGCTTCCAGAATTGGCTCCGACCTGGGGTATTTGGTCACTGATAATTTGGGAAAGTATTTGGGGGTTCCTTTATGCCATAGTCGGATGTCGAAGCAAACCTACCAAAGTACTATTGATAAGGTTGATCAACGGCTTTCTGGATGGAATGCTTCTCATCTGACCTTAGCGGGTCGCATCACATTGGCACAATCGGTTATTCAAGCTATTCCGGTGTATGTAATGCAAACTACAAATCTGCCACGTAGCATAAAAATGAAAATTGACCAATTATGTCGGCGTTTTATTTGGAGTGGTTCGGCTGAACATCAAAAAATGAGCTTAGTTAATTGGGAGATGATTTGCAATCCAAAATGCAATGGGGGCCTAGGATTCAAGAAATTGGGTACAATGAATCATGCCCTCCTTATGAAGAATTCTTGGAGTTTAATTACGGAACCAACGAAGCTCAGTAATCAAGTACTGTTAACCAAGTATAAGGTTCATTTGGATGAAGTTCCTACAAACCTGCCTACTCGATATGTGTCTCATTTGTGGAAAGCAATGGGAAGAATCTGGGAGCAAACTCGAATGGGAATGCGGTGGAACATCGGGGATGGGGAAAGGGTTCAGTTTTGGTGGGATTGTTGGGTAACAACTTCGAGCCCTCTGGCGGATTTTGCGACACAATTAATTCCGAATACATTACTTAGCAAGCGGGTAGCAGAGTTTGTTGATGATAATGGAAACTGGAATTGGTCTTTGTTTAGTCACTTGTTGCCTAATAGTATCCTTTTAAAGATTGCCTCAGTTCATCCTCCCACGGCTTCTCACGGAGTTGACAGTTTCTATTGGGGAGCTTCCTCTAATGGAACGTTCTCTGTAAAATCTGCCTACGAGCTTTTGGATGATCCTATTGGCAATAAAGATCAGAACTTTTGGCGTTTGGCATGGAGATGGAAGGGCCCCCAGAGCATCCGTGTTTTTCTTTGGCTCCTCTTGCATGGTCGGCTGAAAACGAAGATGGAACTTAATCGGAGACATTTGATTACTTCTACTCAATGTGACAGATGTGGAGGGCCGATTGAGGATATTCTTCACACACTCCGAGACTGTACTACGACTAGGAGAGTATGGTCTCATCTCTTGCCAAACAATCCACCCCATAGTTTCTTTCATAGCCCTCTTACTGATTGGCTGGAAATGAATCTGACAAGCAAGAAAAATGACACAAGTCAGGAATATTGGCGAGTTTGTTTTGGAGTAGCGGTGTGGAGATTATGGTTTTGGAGGAACAATTTCCTCTTTAATAATGGCTCGTGGGAAAGTGGCCTCATAGCCACAGACATAAAAGCTCGAACACAGGAGATTATACGCTGCATTCACCAACCTTTGCATGGGAAACAACTGAGAGTGGCGCAAATGATCCGTTGGAAAGCTCCTACTTGGTCGTGTGTCAGTCTCAATACAGATGGTGCCATGAAGAGGTCTGGATATGCTGGGGCTGGTGGTTTGCTACGGGATTACAATGGAAATTGGCTCATGGGTTTCACTGTAAATCTTGGAATGTGCTCAGTTCTTTTGGCTGAGCTCTGGGGCCTCTTGCACGGTTTGACAGTGGCTTGGGATTATGGTTTTAGACATCTTCAAGTGGGAGTGGATAATAAGAACGTCGTGCAGCTTTTGGAAAGGGCTATTCCTCCAGCCAACGAAACTGCAATTCTTGTCAGAAATATTCGGGAATTATTGGCACGTGATTGGATCGTCCACTTGGAGCATGTGTACCGAGAAGCAAATAATGCTGCAGATTTCCTTGCCTCCTATAGCTTAACTAAACCATTAGGCTTGCATGTTCTTACTTCTCCTCCCCCTGATATTGTTGGTTTACTTTGTAATGACGCTTATGGTATTGCACACTCTCGTTTAGTGTTGCACTAGCTCTTTGTGAGCCCTTCATTAATCAAAAAAAAAAAAGTGCTTCTGAAAAAAAATGCTTATGTTGGAATTACTTTCAGAAACCTATAAAGAGAATTAAAAAAAACCACCATGGGGAAAAGGGGGAAAAAGGGGAAAAAGGTGTTGTTGAAGACTTCAGAAATAACTCCAAATGTATTTTTGTAGCCAAGTGTGCTTTCATATATTTCAGTCAGATGATACAAAAGACTCAATATCGTTTTGATACTCAAGGAAGTTTTGGTAGTGTTAAAACACACTTCCAAATCAAAATTTTGATTACTTGAAACAGGCACTGCTTTTAACAGAGAACAACCAATCTATATAAATGAGTTTATGATGGAAGCCAAGACTATCAAATAAAATGCTTTTGAATCCTTCAAGGAGATCTCAGACTGCTATTATAAAAATGTCACAGTGGTCTAAAGTTGCTATGATGAAATTCAATTCTAATCACAGAAAAGGCTTTCATCTTTCATGTGGTATGTGAAGCATAAAATAAGAATCTGTATGAAGAAACAGAATCAAGACAAAAGAAAAATATATAAAGACATGGATTGACTCTTTTAAGAAGTCACAACTATAGCTCGAGAAAGCAAAACACAAAATCTACATTCTATCCCATAATATCTCTCTTTCCAATTTACAAGCTCCAAGCACAGAATTCAGCATCTTAAATCAATGCTAAATTGAAGTGACAGGAGTAAAACCAGTGAAAGTTCAATCGTAAATTAAACTTCAGTTTCATTATCGATCAGTTAAAAATTGATCTAAAACTAACCTCAAAGATGTAAAAACAGTGTAACAATGTTAAAAAGGCCAAATAGCAGAAAAGGACAATATTATCAGACAGCTGATTTCTCTTTCTTCTTAGGAGATGCAGTTTAATTCCCAGACTTACAAGGCTTGCCCCAAGGTGTAAGTGAACACCTTCCATTGTTAACGCTACTTTTGCTTCATTCAACATGAGGGTGATCAACTGGAATCATGGCTACTCCTCTAACCACAGCTCTTCGACCCAACCAACTTCTCTGACCTGCCTTATTAAGCTTTTTAGCTCCATGGCTGGGGTTAGACACTGTACCAATGGTGGCGCGACATCTAGGGTCAATCACTTTCTCATATCCACAATGTAGCCTAACTAAGCAATACCTTGAAGTGGGTTCTTTCTCAAAATCTTGGTTAACGTCCCTGCAGCTCGAACTAGCTTCTCACCTTGAGCTGGGTTTACGTCAATGTTGTTGATGATGGTCCCAATACGCACACAAGCAAGTGGCATGCAGCAACGGGAGCCATCTGTCTCATTATCTTATCGCGCGCTGTATCTGTTTTTGGTTTTTCTTGTTTTGAAGGATCACCAACTGACTCAGTTTCTGCGGAAACACAGAGGCAATCTAATATAATTCAAACTTTGAGGATTAAAAGAGAGATTCCATAACTAGACAGACAAGAGTAGTATTGTAGTTAAGAATGGAAGGACGGAGAGGCCTACCGAAGAGTGTCAATGAAGCTGAGCATATTTTGAACCAAGCCATTTCTGCACTGGCAAGAAATCATTCCATGCGAATTAATTTTCAAACTACTCACATTTGGTTGTGTACTCCTTACAACATTCTCACGGTTGTACTCTCAGATCATTCCACATATGGGTAATGCGGCCAGGAATTCTCATGTTGAGGAGCACTGCACGATGTATCTTACCCCAGCATTTTTTAAAATGATGTTGGTACCTTCTGTAAAGCATCTTAGAAAACAAATGTGATTTCAGCAAACTTGAAATAAAAGAACACACAGAATCTTTCATTTCCCAAAGAAACATACAACAGGGATATGATTTTATAGGCTGCAAGTACAAACTTCCTCCTCAAAATTGAGTCTAAAGCTAATGTATCCCCAGTTTATTCCATGTTTGGCAACGGTAGAAATTTCAATGCAATGAATTCTCAGGCGTGATCAGAGATGTCTATTTGTTCAGTTTTATGAAAACAGAGACGTATTTCCATCACATTTTCAGGATCAACTCAGATGCCTTCGATCCGTGCATTGTCATAAGTGAGAAACATGGTTAAAGCATTCATTTGGTCTCACCTATTAAGAGCTGCACACCTGCATCCCAGTCTGGATCAATCTAATGTTGAACAAATAATCAAAAGAAAAAACGACAGCAAACCAAAAAAATAAAAAATAAAAGAATGCAGTTAGCACAGTCAGCTACTACAATCAGGCTTCTTAATCAGAGTATCAACTTATCAACTATATTCCAAACAGAAAAAAATTGAAACTATACTAAGCTCACAAATTTCTTAATTACCACTTACCAGCATGAGCTCATTGAGCCTATTTATAATCAAAGCTCCTCTCATGCTTCTCACTGTTTGAATTGATTCCAACAGATCTTTTGTTTCCTCTGATAGCCACCATCATGACATTAACTGTTGATGAAATGGATGATTGACCTGACTAGTCTCTAAGTCCAGCTTGATAATGTCATTTGCATCATTATTTCAGCTGATTGAAGTGACGCAAACCTAGTCTTGCTGTTGTAGTTCTTGGTGTTGGTGGCTTTTGAAGTATACAGCATCCAACAAGCCTGCAGGGTAGTTCTTAACAGTTTTAAAGCTTTGCATCCACAAACCATTTCGCTGCATCAAAATTGCAAACACTTAACAATAATTGCGGGCATAAGTGTACTCACAGGTCTTCCATTGTGAAGAATCAAGGGTTGGGAGCAAGTGCATCTTGAAGCTTGTCAAGTTTGTTAAGCATCTTGAGATGCTTCTCCAAATCTCTGGGAAATGATGTGTTCTTAAGTCACAAGCAAAACAAATAAAGGCAAGTTAAATGCCAAAGGTACCTCGGATACTGCAACTGCTGTATCATTTCTGCTTCATTTCAAAATTTGAAATGCATCATTTCTGCTTCAGAACATGGCTTTGCCTTGTATCATATTTTCTGGGACAGGTGCTGTTTTGAATCAGACCAGTATTTGGTCTCAGGAAGTGCAGGCATTTCTTCAAGGATTCATCTACGGCAAAAATGTTACCAAATACTCCACTCCAAGCATTCATCCTTAACTAAACAGAGAAATATTCATTAGATATGCTACCGATAAAAGAAGGCAAGGTTGTCCGGAAGAAAGAATAAGTACACATCTTACCATCATTAATTTCAAAATCCAACGATTAAAAACAGTTAATTGCATGCATCAGAGTATGCGCGCTCCAAATGTTATACTCCAATTCTGCTTTAAAATAAATAAAAAAAATGAAATAATAGACAAAAAATCTGCAATCCAAAATTTTGATTGAAGTGAATAACAAAACTTTGGACTAAAAATCGTCCATCTGTCAATGGCAATAAATTTAAGATAAAAAGTTATAATTTCATCTGTGAGTAATTACCTTAACAAACACCGATAGAAAGCAAATAGCCTCAACGCACTATCTGCCCTGTGAAAAAGGAAACAAGTGAGTGGCATTTTCAATTATACGGAACTGCAAAATTTTGAAAAAATTTAAAAAGGAAAAACACTAATAGGAGATTGTCAGAGTGGATAATAGAAATCAGCTGACCTTAATAAGAGAATCAACACCTCTGACTCTGGATCGTATATGAATTTTCCACCTATCATAACCCAAGGGATGCGAGCAAGTTTGGGCCGCTCTTTTCCTCGACCTCGGGAAATGATGTGAGATTTGTGCAAAAATCGAAGCGATCCACAAAAATCGAAGAGAGGCGAAGCTTTGAAAACCCATTGAAGACAGAAATTTCAATTTCTGGAATCCCAATGGGGACAGATGAGTTAGAGAGGTGAAAGCCAAGACTAGAATCCTACCGGTGAAGGCTATGTATTTTTACTAGATCAAAAATTAAAAAAAAGCATCAAATTATTGAAGACAGAAATTTTAAGTATGCTTGCTCCAAAATATTATACTCCAATAAGTGTTATAATTTAATCTGCGATTAAAAGGCAAATAGCCTCAACATACAATCTTACTTGTGAAAACGGAATCACGTGAGTGACTGCAAAATTATTATTTAAAAAAAAAAAAGAGGAGCTTGTTACAGCGGATAATACAAATCAACTGACCTTAATAGTAGAATCTACTCCTCTGCTTCTGGATCGTATATGAATTTATCGTCTATCACAACAAGAGGGATGTGAGCAATTTTGGGCCACTCTTTTCCTTGATCTCTTTTGCACGCTT
Organism: Citrus australasica; assembly: GCA_029618585.1. Taxonomy (NCBI): domain Eukaryota; kingdom Viridiplantae; phylum Streptophyta; class Magnoliopsida; order Sapindales; family Rutaceae; genus Citrus; species Citrus australasica. The sequence goes on along the minus strand of JARCIV010000003.1, from coordinate 31,580,170 downwards.
TTTTAAGCTTTGGACAATATCTAATGTGTAGTTCCAAAAGTGAGGATGGAAGGCCCACCTCTGGAAATGATGTGAGATTCGGGCAATACGAGATCATCAAAGATTCAAGAGACGTGAGGCTTTGAAAACCCGTCGAAGACAGAGATATCAAATTTTCGAATCTCCAAAGGAGCAGTTGAGTGAGAGAGGTGGGCAGCGTCATTCCTATCTCCTCGTCTGGAAAACACTCTGCTTCATCATCACATCCAACGATGCAGAGGTATCTAAGAGAGGTAAGCCCGTGTAACCCCCACTGGACGAGTGTCTTATACATTTTGAAATATCCAATTTTAAGTGATGTTAGATTGGTAGGAAAACCTTCTTCTGGAAACGATACAAGATTTGGACACACCTGTATGCTTAAATCTCGAAGATAGTTGATTTTGTGCAAATCATTGGGCAAGGCTTCGAGCTTCTCACAATCACAAATGGCAACCCTTGAAATCGTGTTGGGAAGCCCTCTTTCTGGGAAGGAAACAAGACTTGGACATCTCCATATATAAATGCTCTGTAAACATTTAAGATTGGGCAGCCCATCCGGTAATGACTCCAACTTTCGACAACCCTGTATGTCGAGGTCTTCAAGCGCCTCAAGGAATTGGACACCCGATGATAAACTGGTGAGCTCTGGGCAGTTCCCTATTATCAGGTGTTGCAGCATCACTGGGGAAGACGAGGATGAAGGAGAAGAAGAAGAAGAATCATCCTCTTCATCATCGAACAGACGTTGCAATTTCTCACAATTTCTGATCTCAAGCCTTTTAAGAGATGCTGGTAGCCTCCGTCTTGCGATGAATGTTAGAGAATCGCAATCTCTGATGTACAACCTTTCGAGTTGTGAATTGTTTTCCATCATTTCCTCGGGTAAGGATTTCAAAGCAGTGCTGTTGCAAATTAGAAGAGAGCGCAGATTTCTGGGAAATAAATTGATCTCCGGAAACAAAACAAGACGTACGCAACTTTCTTCAATTGTTACCTCTTCAAGGGAAGCGAGAATATTCAGCCCTCGTACTGGTTTGATAACGAAGCAGTTAGAGCCCAAATATTCTTTTTGAAAATCCCCACGCTCCCTCCATGACTTGAGCTGTTCAGAATTGTCAATTACCAAAGTTTCGAATATCTGAAATCCAGCCTTCAATAATTTTCCAAACTCCAAAACATTTGTGGTAGTCATGGGCTTTGGCAGTGAAGAGCCCGCTGGACCATCGTATAGCATCCCCTTGCGTCCATTCATGTCTAATGAACTATTTGAAATAGTCATGGACTTTATCAACTTAAAATCAATCGGAGTCCGGCAGACTAGTTCTTTGCACTCATCAACTTCTAATCTGCAAAGCATTGGATAGCAAGACAATGGAACAACCAACTTTTCACATTTACTAACAACAAGTGTCTTCAAGGAGGGCAGGAGCTCAGGCAGTTTTCCGGAGAGTTTGGGACATTCCACAATGGAAAGTTTATGGAGACGAGGAAATATTTCAACAAGCACATTTCCTTTGATATTGGTGTCCCAATGCTCGCATTCTGGCAAATTCTCAAAACTTAGAATCTCCAGTGACGAAAAAGGCATTGAGAAACCCTCCCCATAAACCTCAGACTCTATGCTTTTTAGTTTCTTCAGCCCTTTAACAGCAAGGTGCTTAAGTGAACTCAACAGGCCAAGCGATGGCAGAGATACACAATTGTCACAGTTCTCCAATTTAAGGACCTTCATCTCGGAGAATGAAGGATCTCCGATCCAAAGTGGAAATCTTGCACCACCATAGTGCCTGATTGCCAGCTCTTTTATACGTTTATGCGGCTGTAGAGTGTCAAGTACCTTCTCTTCTGGTACTGCATCTCGAGGACTGTCAGATTGAGACCCCCATTCTAGAGTCAATGCTTCAAGATTGTGCTTCTCACATAATGCGGCTTCTCTTGCATTCTGTCGACTATTCACATTCTCTAATCCAGCAATGCAGAGTTCATCACAAAGAAGGTTTAAACTTTTTAAATCTTCCAAACCAGATGCGGATTCACCCTTGCCTACAATAAAATTGGACAATGTTTGAAGCTTCTTCAACTCTTTCATTCCAAATGGCATCTCCTTCAGCAGCTTTGCACCTCTTATATTGAGATGACGTAAATTGATCAAATTCCTCATTTTCTGCGGAAGCTTTATCAAACGGGAACAATTTCTTAATATCAAAATTTCCAAGTTCAGCAATTTGCATGTTGACTCAGGTAAACTTCTTATGTCAGTGTCAGCAAGGTTGAGGAACCTTAGAAGTCTTAAATCTTCAAATGGAATTGGTAACTCACCGATACGGTATCCTTGTAAAGATAGCACTCTCAACATTTTGAACTTCGGCAGCAAATCAGATAGAACCGTACGAGTTATGAAACTAATATTAGAGCCACCTCTTATGCGTAAGCGTAATGGCAAGAATGTTCGTAGATGTTCAATTTCATTGAAAACCTCGAACTTAGATTTACCATCAAGCCTACCACGGGCATACGAAGAATGGCGAACCCTTTCAAATCTTCTTGACAGAGTGTTGGCCTCCTCTAACCTAAATATGGTTTCCCCAGAGACCAATTCAGCAAGATCATGAATTAGGTCATGCATTACAAATTTAGAACTATCAGAGATTGCTGTTTGCTGAAAAATTGACCTTGACACCAGATCATGGAAGCACTTGCTGCCCCAATCTTCTAGCCTCTCTTTGCTTCTGGACTGTCGAATAATACCTCCGGCCATCCATAAAAAAGTCACCTCCTTCTCATTGAATTCATAATCTTTTGGAAAGATTGCACAGTAAGCGAAACATCTTTTCAAATGAGAAGGAAGATGATGGTAACTCAATCTTAATACTGGGAGAACCCCATTTTGCCGAGGTAAATCCCATATTTTGCTCTCTAATATATCATCCCACGCGTCATGCCTCGTCGTACGCAGAAGGCCTCCGAGTGTTTTTGCTGCCAGGGCCAAGCCTCCACACTCGGCAACAACTTTCTTGAGGAATGATTCTGAAATTTGATGTGCGTTAAGATCTCTAGATTCAAATGCATGCTTAATGAAAATGGACCAGCAATCATCATCTGACAGACTCTTGAGATTGTAATGTTCAATTGGTCCCATTGTTGATGCAACATTTGAATTGCGTGTGGTGACAATCATCTTACTGTTTGGTGCAGCAGCCAGGAACGGAGCTTTTAAGTCTACCCACAAGCTGTAGTCCTCGTTCCAAACATCATCTAAGACCAGCAAGAATCTTTTCTTATCCACAGCTACTTTCAACTCAACCTGCACTTCATTTAAACTGTTCAGAAGACAAGGCCTGCGGGTGATTGACTCGAGAAGTGCCTTTGAGATGCCCAAAACATCAAAGACATCAGAGACACAAACCCATGCTTTTACATCAAACTTGGAATCTTCAACGGCCTTGTCATTGTAGACCTCCCGAGCAAGAGTTGTTTTTCCTATCCCGCCCATGCCAACAATGGGTATTACAACAAAGTAAGCATGATCACTTAGGGTATCGGCTAATAACATATCAAGAATTTTGGCCTTATCTTCTTCTCTTCCAAATACTTCAAGTTCTGTTGGGACACTCGAACTGGGTGGCCTCTGGTGTGCAGCAGCAGCAGCTGATGATGCCTCTCTGGTAATCCGTTGCAGTCCAAGTTCAATTCTTTCTTGGCAGAGTTGATCCAGCCGGCTAGTAATATCTTTAATCTTGGACCCCATGCTATAATTGAACATAATAGCATTCGGATTCAAACCAGCCGGGATGAAACTGAGAACCTGGCCAGAACTATCGTGATTTTGCGCCATCAACTTGCTTTCCAAAGCTTGAGTAGCAAACTCATCAAGAATGTCCTCAGCGTCATAAGCCAAGTCTTGGAGATCGTCCAGCCACATCTTCACAGCCTCGTCGGTCAGTTGCTTCTCCTCTGCATCGTTGAGCACCGCCTGAATCATCTTCAGCTTTCTTTCCCACTTCTTGAGCTCGGAATCGACCCCCCCTCCAAGTTGACGGACAAAGCTGAGCAAATCACGGGAAGCCAACCTGTCGAACAACACCTGAAAGAAGGCGTTGAGTAAGATCTCTCCCACATCAACCATGGTTCCGTTTTTGTAAAGATGAAAGGAATCAAAATCTTGTCTCCAGAAAGAAAATTGAATAGATTAGATAGCAAAGACAATAATGATACTCACAACTGGGGAATACAACTCAACGGAGATATTTAACAATAATGATTCAAGCATCAAGTGACAATATTTTAATTGTTTTCTTTAATATGCTTAGCATTTTCTTAATTTAAAGTATGTGGAATTTTTCACTACCAATCAGTCCAAACAGATAAATTTTTTTATTAATGCGTGCATCGCCGGGATGCTTGCTGGTAAAACGACGTACTAAACAGAACAATACTAGCTTAACTAAATATTGTCTTTTAATTCTTTAATTTCTCGTGGACTCCTCTCCACCATACATATATAATTTAACGGTAATAATTAAATGATCACCTTGTCATTACGATTAAAATTCTTAGCGTATATAGTATTTGGAATTTGTATTATCGAACATTAATTGAATGCAGTTGAATAAGCTTAAACTAGAATTAATTAGGAAATGCATATGCTTTAGCTTAAATTAGGATTAGCAAACATTATATCTATAAAATATAAAAGAACGCTTCTCCTGAATAAACAATATAATGACTTTCAAAATAGAAATTAAAATATTGTTAATTACATTTATAATCTCCCAATCGGAGTTTTTTTGGTTCATTTTCGACAAAATAAAAGCTCTAACATACCTTTCTGATTAGTGAAAATAAAAAATAAATCACCGCCACTTTTGATTTAAGACAGAGTAACAAATACATAACGTATTAGATTGAGAATTAAGTGATTAACGATGTTACCAGTTAACTTGATAATTTTTTCATGTAATATTAGAAATTAATTTGCCGAATTTAATTTAGTCATCAATTTTCTTTGCCAGGCAGCTTCCCGACCTTTTGTTTCTAACTTTCAAGCATTAAACAAAGAGTCTCTCAGTTTCCTCTTTTCCTTTTTTTTTATATAAAATATAGAAGAATAGTATATTCTTTTAAGAAAAAAAAAATTCTGAACCATGGTATGAAATTACTAGATTTTTATCTCGCTGAATTTTCTTTCATTCTTCCAGACTCTGATTCTTCTTCTCAAGTAACAAGAATAAAGGAAGGCAATGAGATTTAATGATGAAGATTCTTTGAAGCTTAGTTTTAGAATTTGAAGAGTGTCAAGTAAAAGAAAAAATAATTTTCAAATGTATAAAATTTTAAATAAAGAAAACGGGGTGTCAAATGGGCTTTGAAGAGATGGGAGTAGCACCACTCATGCCGAAAGTCATTTGTAGGACGGATTAGAAGATTCTTATCGACTGAAGTTAACAAGCACTTTGTTTGCTATAACTCTTTGAATTGATTTTTTTTTTGAGAAAGTTTATAATTAATATAGCTTTTAAGTAGAGCGTTTAACAAAAAAAATCTTCAGTAGTTTGGACGTGAATGATAATTTTTACAAAAAAAATATCAAATTTATTAAATAAGTCTTTTAAAATTATGTTATGAAATTAAAAAAAAAAGTTGTATAACCAAATAAAGATAGTTTCCACAATTTAGTTCTCTGAAAAAAAAAGGCCTCTACATCTCTATTTCCAAAATCTATAACTTGAACTTCTATATAGAGACAAAAATATAACTTGTTTAATCCCAAGAAATCTACTCAAATTAAAATTTATAATGAAAAAGCTTTTTGAAGATTTAAGAAAAAAACTCTTTTAATTAGTAGAGAAGTCGTACCAAACCGGCATTAAGTATAGTTTAACCCAAATCATTTTCGCATCCACAAGGAAAAAAAAAGAAGAAAAAAAAAAGGAAAGTGAAAATCTAGCATATTGATTCAACAAATTAACAAAGCACTACCAACAACGATATACAAGTTTGGCGCATGATCTACTCATTGAAGCATCCGCTTGCATTGTAAAAGAGAGTGTATTTATCATGATTTACTCTTCTTTCTTTAATTTCCAGTAGGTTTTCGCCCGTGAGTTTTTTTCATGATGGGATTTCAACGAGAAAATTTTACACCTCCTTAACATACAAATGAAAGGTGCAATCCTGTCACTTTTCTAATAAAAGATTTCTTCGTTAGAATCGAAAATAAAGAAGAGTGTTACAAATAGGATGAAACACCAATGATTTCATAAATTCTGGGCAAACGTCCAACGAATAGTGCCTTCCAAAGCATTTTATCAAACGCTTTCTTAATTAATGACAATTTCTAAACTAAAAGTGAAAACAAATTTGGCTTAGTGAAGGATTCAGTCATGCTGACTCATTAACAAGGAACCTGGTCTTCTGCGAAATCATTGAACTCAAGCATTTCAAAGCATTTATTATTCTGGATTCTGAAGACCACTAACATGCACATGTACAGAAGCATTGATTTATAGGTGAGTACAATTTAATCGAACAAGCACAACCTGTATCAAACACATGGCATGGCTTAGTGCATTTTTACAACATATGGTAATTCTATAATTCCCGAGCAACGACAACCAGTTGTTAAATTGTTGTAATAATGTAAATGGTTGAACTCGACATGAATAAATTTTATTTAAATATTTATAAACGTGTATATAAAATATTTTTTATTGGTAAATATAATAATTAATAGTTAAAATAAATTTTATATTAGTAATTTTATTTCTTTTTGTTAGCTCAATATAATTGGAAATAATAATAATCTTTTTAAAGTTATTGATTTTATTTTCTAACTAATAAAGATAATTTTAACTTTTATGATATATATCAGGATATATATGAAATTGTATTAAGTATAAAAATGATTCTTCAAATCAGATTTTAAAAAATTACTTTTTCCTTTCTTTTTAAAATCTAACGTGGATAAGATAATTTTATCAGAAGTAATTTTTTTTTAAAAAAATTTATAGAACACCAAACTTAAATTTTAGCTATTCAAAATCCTTTTTGAGCCTTCCAAAAGCAATCCCAAATGGGTCCGAAATTTTTTTAAAAATTACTTTGATAAATCACTCCATCCTACAATAAATTTCAAAAAATAAGAAAAAATAGTTTTTTAAAATGTGATTTTGGGAATCAGTTTTATATTTAATACAATTCTACATATATCTTAACATATATTATAAAAATTTAAAAATTATCCTTGTTTAATTAGGAAACAAAATCATTGCATTTATAGTGTACTTACTAATTGAGAATGAGAATGAGAATGAGAATGAGAATGAGAACAAGAATAAGGGAATATGATTCTTTAAGTTATTTACTTCCAAAATAAGGAAAAGGAATGTGAATGAAAAACAAGAATAAGGAAATATGATTCTTTAAGTTATTTACTTCCAAAATAAGGAGGAATCAAAATGAAATGTTAGTCAACTGCAAATTTTTGAGAATGTGAAAAGGTAATCCTATGAGGAGGCGGAATGAGAATGAGAATAAAAAGTGAATCAGCATTTCTACACCTAGTGAAAATTAAAAATTTCCTTTACCTTGTTTAATAATAATATTGATAATAATAAAATCAGTTTAGCATTTGTAACAATTCATTTCGATTCCAAGACAAAATAAATATATTAATGATAATAGAGCTCATTGTAATTTTGATTCCTACAGCTAAAGTAAACAATTTATTATGATTTTCAATCTCCATTCAGATTTCAGCCCATTTCGATTACTGATTAGTAAATGCACTATTAAAAATATTATTATTACCAATTATATTGAGATAATAAGAAAAATATATAATTAATAAAATAAAAATATTTATTTCAATTATTAATTATTATATACATGCATAAAATATTATTGTATAAATGCACATGTAAATAAATTTTACAGATTAAATAAATTTTATAGATTTCTATCCATTTAAGCCTTTTGCATTCTTATAATACTCTAAAAGCAAGATTTACTAAATACATACAATTGTTTTTAAAACTCACAACACCTTAAAAACAAAATTTATCAAACTGTTTAACTTATTCTATTCACAACTGATTATTTCTATAGTATAACTAACAGTGATTATTTTAAAAATTATAACATTACCAATATGACCTTTATAAATACGAATTCTAAATTCTAATACATTGATCATACTATCCAAGGGTCTACCAAAAGCCTGAATGCATGTAATCGTAACAAAGTCCCAAGTTTAGGGGTCCTACAAACATGGTTCGCAAATTTGCGCCAATAATAACATCTACTCCAATTTTAAGATAAAAATTACCCGCAATTTTCACTTTGGAGTGAACGGAAGTGGGAAATATATGTGTGCGCGCGCGAGACGGAAGACTCCTATGCATATTAATTAAAAATGCCCTAATTGGGTATTCTATAAACTGTAGCAATCCATGTTAACTATGAAATATCACAAAACTTTTTAAAAAGCTAAAAGACCTTGTGTAAGCTGCCGACAATCGAGTCACATGAGCAGCTTCAATCAGCTATTATATTTATTCAAAGATCAGAATTCAGACCAATTCCGACCCTATTCTCCTCTATGCTACAGTCAAGCTAATATTGTATTGTATAATACATTCGTATATACGAGTGGATGCCAATAGGCACTAGCACATGCTCATAATTAAATAAATTCAAATTTCTATGTATATTATGTGAACGCTGGAACAAAATTTTCTAAATGCCACAGGCATCTAAAGTGCTTATGAAAAATGGCGATGTTAAAATTATTTTCAGAAACCTTCAAAGAGAACCTTTTAAGTGTTTTGTTAAAAAACAACTAAAAAGTCAACCATGAGGAAGAAGGTTGACCCTCACAGTTTAACTAAAAAGTCAACCATGAAGAACAACTAAAAAGTCAACCAATGAATTAATGCTACGTCAGTTTGTACAAAATAAATTTGTACAAGAGTTTGTGGCTGTATCATTACTCAAAAAGAGTAATGATATAGCCACAAATTCTTGTACAAACTGATGTGGCTTGATAAGATTGGTTGAATTAAATATCAATTGGTCCACATGATTTGTTTTTATTATTTTATATTTTCATTCAACCAATGAATTAATGCTACGTCAGTTTGTATAAAATAAATTTGTACAAGAGTTTGTGGTTGTATCATTACTCAAAAAGAGTAATGATATAGCCACAAACTCTTGTACAAACTTATTTTGTACAAACTGATGTGGCATGATAAGATTGGTTGAATTAAATATCACTTGGTCCACATGATTTGTTTTTATTATTTTATATTTTCATTCAACCAATGAATTAATGCTACGTCAGTTTGTACAAAATAAATTTGTACAAGAGTTTGTGGCTGTATCATTACTCATTTTGAGTAATGATACAGCCACAAACTCTTGTACAAATTTATTTTGTACAAACTGATGTGGCATGATAAGATTGGTTGAATTAAATATCACTTGATCCACATGATTTGTTTTTATTATTTTATATTTTCATTCAACCAATGAATTAATGCTACGTCAGTTTGTACAAAATAAATTTGTACAAGAGTTTGTGGCTGTATCATTACTCAAAAATGAGTAATGATACAGCCACAAACTCTTGTACAAACTTATTTTGTACAAACTGATGTGGCATGATAAGATTGGTTGAATTAAATATCACTTGGTCCACATGATTTGTTTTTATTATTTTATATTTTCATTCAACTAATGAATTAATGCTACGTCAGTTTGTACAAAATAAATTTGTACAAGAGTTTGTGGCTGTATCATTACTCTTATAAAAATGGCACAGTGGTTCAGAGTTACCATGATGCAAGTCAATTCTAATCACACAAAAGGCTTCGATCTTTCATGTTGGCATGTGAAGCATAAAAGAGGAATCTGTATAAACTCCCCAAGAAATAGAATCAAGGCCAAAAGAAAAGTATATAAACACACAGGCATTGACTCTTTAAGAGATCACCACTAACCAAATTGAATAAATGAAAAAGAATAGAATATCTCTAAACATGAGAAACCAAAACAAAAAATCTATATTCTATCCTATAATATCTCTCTTTCCAATCTATAGACTCCAATCACAGAATTCAGCATCGTAAATCAATGCTAAATTGAAATGACTGGAGTAAAACCAGTAAAAGTTCAATCGAAAATTAAACTCTAGTTTCATTATGGATCAGTTAAAGCTGGTCCAAAACTAACATCAAAGATATAACAAACAATGTAACAATATTAAAAAGGCTAAATAGCACAGAAGGACAATATTATCAGACAGCTAAATTTCCTTTTCTTCTTAAGAGATGCAGTTTTACACCACTTACAAGGCTTGCCCCAAGGTTAAGTGAACACCTTCCATGGTTACCGCTACTTTTGCCTCGTCCCTCACCTCAAGGAATTGGACACCCGATGATAAACTGGTGAGCTCTGGGCAGTTCTTTATATTCAGGTGTTGCAGCATCACTGGGGAAGACGAGGATGAAGGAGAAGAAGAAGAAGCATCCTCTTCATCATCGAACAGACGTTGCAATTTCTCACAATTTTCTATATAGAGCCATTTAAGAGATGCTGGTAGCCTCCGTCTTGCGATGAATGTTAGAGAGTTGCAATCTCTGATATGCAACGTTTCGAGTTGTGAATTGTTTTCCATTATTTCCTCGGGTAAGGATTTGAAAGCAGTGCTGTTGTAAATTTCAAGAGAGCGCAGATTTCTGGGAAAGAAACTGATCTCTGGAACCGAAACAAGACAGACGCAACTTTCTTCAATTGATACCTCCTCATTGCGAGCGAGCAAATGTAGCCCTGGTTCAATAAAAGTACTCCGTGACTTGAGCTGTTCAGAATTGCCAATTACCAAAGTTTCTAATATCTGAAATCCAGGCTTCAATAATTTTCCAAACTCCAGAACATTTGTAGTAGTCATGGGCTTTGGCAGTGAAATGCCAGCTGGACCATCGTATAGCATCCCCTTGCCTCCATTCATGTCTAAGGAACTATTTGAAATAGTCACCGACTTGACCAACTCAAAATCAATTAGAGTCCCGCACACTAGCTCCTTGCACTCATCAACTTCTAATTTGCAGAGCATCGGATAACTTGACAATGGAACTACCAACTTTCCACATTTACTAACAAGTGTCTCCAAGGAAGGCAGGAGCTCAGGTAGTTCTCCAGAGAGTTGGGGACATTCTGCAATGGAAAGTTCTTGGAGACGAGGAAATATTTCAACAGGCTCATTTCCTTTGATCTCGGTGTCCCAATGCTCCCATTCTGGCAAATTCTTGAAACTTAGAATCTCCAGTGACGGAAAAGGCATTGAGAAACCCTCCCCATAAACCCCAGACTCTATGCTTTTTAGTTTCTTCAGCCCTTTGACAGCAAGGTGCTTAAGTGAACTCATCAGGCCAAGCGATGGAAGAGATGCACAATTGTCACAGTTCTCCAATTTAAGGACCTTCATCTCGGAGAACGAAGGATGTCCGATCCAAAGTGGAAATCTTGCACCACCATAGTGCCTGATTGCCAGCTCTTTTATACGTTTATGAGGTTGTAGAGTGTCAAGTACATTCTCTTCTAGTACTACATCCCGAGGACTGTCAGATTGAGACCCCCATTCTAGAGTCAATGCTTCAAGATTGTGCTTCTCATATAATGCGGCTTCTCTTGCATTCTGTGGACTATTCACATTCTCTAATCCAGCAATGCAGAGTTCATCACAAAGAAGGTTTAAACTTTTTAAATCTTCCAAACCAGATGCGGATTCACCCTTGCCTACAATAAAATTTGACAATGTTTGAAGCTTCTTCAACTCTTTCATTCCAAATGGCATCTCCTTCAGCAGGTTTGCACCTCTTATATTGAGATGACGTAAATTGATCAAATTCCTCATTTTCTGCGGAAGCTTTATCAAACGGGAACAATTTCTTAATATCAAAATTTCCAAGTTCAGCAATTTGCATGTTGACTCAGGTAAACTTCTTATGTCAGTGTCAGCAAGGTTGAGGAACCTTAGAAGTCTCAAATCTTCAAATGGAATTGGTAACTCACCGATACGGTATCCTTGTAAAGATAGCACTCTCAACATTTTGAACTTCGGCAGCAAATCAGATAGAACCGTACGAGTTATGAAAACCTCGAACTTTTTGCGTAATGGCAAGAATGTTCGTAGATGTTCAATTTCATTGAAAACCTCGAACATATTTTTACCATCATATTCACCACAAGCATAGGAAGAATGGCGAACCCTTTCAAATCTTCTTGATGACAAGTTGGTGCATTACAAATTTAGCACTACCAGAGCTGGTTTGTTGAAAAATAGACCTCGACACTAGATCTTGAAAGCACTTGCTGCTCAATTCTTCCAGCTGCTCATTCTTTCTTGACTGTCGAATAATACCTCCAGCCATCCATAAGAAAGTCAGCTCCTTCTCATTGAATTCATAATCTTTCGGAAAGATGGCACAATGAGCAAAACATCTTTTCAAATGAGACGGAAGATGATGGTAACTCAATCTTAATACTGGGAGAATCCCACTTTGTTGAGGTAAATCCCATATTTTGCTCTCTAATATATCATCCCACGCATCATGCCTCGTCGTACGCAAAAGGCCTCCTAGTGTTTTTGCAGCAAGGGGCAAGCCTCCACATTTGCCAACAACTTTCTTGCGGAATGATTCTGAGATTTCAAGTGCATTATGATCTCTACCCTCCAATGCATGCGTTTTGAAAATAGACCAGCAATCATCGTCTAACAGATGCTTGAGGTTATAATGGTCAATGGGTCCCATTGTAGATGCAACATGTGAATTGCGTGTGGTGATAATCATCTTACTATTTGGCGCAGCAGCCAAGAATGGAGCTTTTAAGTCTACCCATAAGCTGTAGTCCTCGTTCCAAACATCATCTAAGACCAGCAAGAATCTTTTTCCGTCCACTGCTTTTTTCAGTTGAACCTGCACTTCATTTAAAGTCTTGAGATCACTAGCTGCGCAGCAGATTGATTCGAGAAGTGCCGTTGAGATGCCCAAAATGTCATAGACCTCCCGAGCGAGAGTTGTTTTTCCTATCCCGCCCATGCCAACAATGGGTATTACAGCAAAGTTGGCATGATCACTTGGGCTATCGGCCAATACCATATCAAGAATTTTGGCCTTATCTTCTTCTCTACCAAAAACTTCACGTTCTGGTGGGACGCTCGAACTGGGTGGCCTCTGGTGTGCAGCAGCAGCAGTTGATGATGCCCCTTCAGGAATCCGTTGCAGCCCAAGTTCGATTCTATCTTTGCAGAGTTGCTCCAACCGGCCAGTAATATCGTTAATCTTGGACCTCATGCTATAATTGAACCTAACAGCATTCGGATTCAAACTAGCCGGGATGAAACTGAGAAGCTGGCCAGAGCTATCCTGATTTTGCGCCATCAACTTGCTTTCCAAAGCTTGAGTACCAAACTCATCAAGAATGTCCTCAGCGTCATAAGCCAAGTCTTGGAGATCGTCCAGCCACATCTTCACAGCCTCGTCAGTCAGTTGCTTCTCCTCTGCATCGTTGAGCACCGCCTGAATCATCTTCAGCTTTCTTTCCCACTTCTTAAGCTCGGAATCGACCCCGCCTCCAAGTTGACGGACAAAGCTGAGCAAATCACGGGAAGCCAACCTGTCAAACAACACCTGAAAGAAGGCGTTGAGTAAGATCTCTCCAACAGCAACCATGGTTCCGTTTTGTCAGAAAGAAAGGAATCAGAATCGTCACCAACAATGAAATTATAATTGATAACAAAACTGAAATTGGTTTGATGTATGGAATACTGAAAATTGAGGAATAGAGATAAGACTGACCATGTGGTGTGGTCCGAGTGGACTCCACCATACAGTCAATATTGGCATGCCAGCCTGCAAAGCTCATACACTTTCTTTTGTCATTGTCAAGTTCTCATCAATTAGTCGCATGTAGGGTCATAGGAAATTTACTTCCAGTTGTCACTGAAATTTAAGTGTGTGTTTGATCTGCCTCATTTTTACAGCCTCTAGCAACATCTAATACAGTAGCTTCTGCAAACTCATAACTCTATCAAAATTCATAAGCATACAACAGGGCAGGAAGTTGATTAAGTCTTACATTAGGCTATTTGTTAACAGTTAAAGCCACTCTAAATTCTCACCTTAACAAAGGAGATTTTGTGTCACTCCTTCGAAAGCAAAATGAAATACTATCAGCTGCAATGAATGCAGCTCAGGGAAACATCAAGGTCAGAGATGAAAACTTCATTCATCAAGTAAGTTGCACGGAAATGCATTTTCCAGCTATAGATAGAAACGTTCACACTTGCTTACCTTTCAAAGAAACATGAGACTTTTATTTCCACAAGCAAGTAAACAAACGATAATAGAGTATTGGAGTGTGGTGGTCGTAATTCAATGAAAAGCTTTTATTTCCTTTACAAACCACGTTTTTTTTAAACCCTTTTTTGCACTTTTTTCAAAACCGTGTTGGCTCCACTCAGACTGTCATTCTTTTTTTTTTTCCTTTGTTATTTCCCGACCCCAAATTAAATACAAGACTTTAGATTTAAACTTGGAAACCTCTTCCTTGCACCGTAAGAATTAAGTCAATTAAGTTTTAGGATATATAACATCTATATTAATGTTTATTTAAATTATGCATATCGAACAGATCATACAATATTAAATTTTTTTAATTACAAATCTAATGATACATCTTTTTCTTTTAAGTTTCCTTTAAAGTTTAAACCGGAAAATATATGAATAAATGAAAAGTTTCTTACCTATGAATTTGAAAATTCTTAATTTGTTGTCAATTTTGTGAACAAAACCTAAAGCCGCCCATCATTAACTTTTAGTTATCAATAAACAATTTTTATTGCATACTCAAATACTTTAGGTTCAAGAATGGGGAAAAAAAAAGACCATCGCTTAGTCTTATACTCTTATTACAAGGTTTTCTTTTAAAAAAACAAAAATAATAATAATTGGAACAATTCTAGCAGACTCTCAATGGAGCAATGTTCCAAGAAGGAAATTGACAATGAAGAAATGAAGAAGAGTGTTGTCGGCTGCTTAATGTGCTTACGATGCCTGACATTTCTCAAATTGTCAGTGTTTGCGGCAAGCACATGGCAAGACTTGGAAAGCGGTAAGATGTTAACTGAGATTGAAAGGCACACTAAGTTACGGTTTGATCTATGGAGTCTAAAGATTGAAGTGTGGTAGTTTTATGGATTTACACCTTTAATATATATAATTGCGCTGTTAACAGCAAAGCAAGCCTTCGACATGTAATTGCTTTGATATAGAGGCTTAATACGCAACAATAGCAGAATCTCTAAAGGGGCATTTGGCTAGAATGAATGATCTCGTAGCTAAGGCACTTCGAATTAGTTACAATGTATTCTGTAGCTAAAATGCTCTTCATCTAAGTAAAAATCAAACAAATCATAAGAGCACTAAGTATATGGATTTAAAATTTTCTAAGGCTTAAGGTTTCAATACAAATTGTGAAGCTTTTCAAGATGCATTAAGCCTAACCATTTCCAGTCTATAATTGGACTATAGATTGGAAAACAAGCCTTCACCTTGAACATGCTTTATCAACTATAGAGGTCTAAAAAGACTGCATAAGTAGAAGCTCTAGAGGAGATCATTTAACAAAAAGTAATGATCTCAAAATTAAGTCATGCTCAGAAGTCAATTACTTGTATTATGACAACTAAAAGTGTTACTCTACCGATAAATAAATTAGAAACATCACGAGAACTGAGAGGACTAAGCATATAGGTGCGAAATTGCACTCTATAGGCCTGAGGTTTTAAGAAGAGCTGTAAAGTTTCTGAAGGTGTACTATGCATGTACCATGAAAAATGTTTGGACTATGTTAGAGCTTGGCAAGGATTAAGTTGCAGCAACCGATCATAGGAAATCAGGAAAAGTAAATCAATAGCCTTTCTAGGGCTGTTGATTCATAACTAAGAGAAAAATTGGGGAGTATTTCTTCTAAAAAGTTTTTCTCTATAGTGTGATAATCAATCTTGTGATCTTGTATTTGACAACTAGTAAAGCAATTAATATGATTCTTGGATGGAAGTAGGTCACATTATGATTTTGAACCATCAAATCTTTTGTTGTTAACTGTTCCTAATCGATTTGTTTTGGGTACTTTTTTGGCGATTGATTTAAGATTTTAACATCGTGTTCTTATTGTTTCTGTTAGTTTTCTGTTATGAGGGTTCCATTTGAGTGTAAAATAATTTGAAACCCAACAACTGGTATCAAACTCAAGGGTGAATGACTAAAGATAGAGGGCCACGATTAGGGGGTGGGAATAAATCAGTTTGGTTTAAAAAATTATGAACCAAATAATTTTTAATATTTTTTTAAAATTATGAGTAAAAAAAATTCAGTTCGTTTTGGTTTATAAAATTTAATTTTTTTCTTTTATATTATCTAAGATTTTATATTTTTCACCTCAGTTTAAATTTTTTTAGGTCCAATTCAATTATAATCACTAATCATTCATGTTTATGCAAAAATACTAACAAAAATTATTTTCTAAATCATTCATGTTTTTTAGGTCCAATTTCAGTTCAGTTCAATTCAAAAATTAAAATCGATCGGTTCATATTTTTTAAATCATTCGATTTAGACTGACCAAAGCCGAACTGAATTGACATCTTTCAGTTCGGCTCTAATGCACCCCTAGCCATGATGGTCCATCAGGAGCTTGATGAAGCTTTGAATATTTTATGAAGAAATTACAAACAAAATGGAGTTTAAGGAGCTAAATGAAATTTGATGACATAATTAAAATTCAGCATCGAACGTGCTTCCATAAAATCTAACGGTTTGGTTAGTAAGAGGCAATTTAGGGGTAAATTGTAATGGGTGCAGCGGAGCCCTCAACGGGATACGACAATAAAGAATAAAAGTTGAAACCACAGATAAAATTGTCAAAAAGAAAAAGTACAAGAAATGATCATTTGATCTTTGTGGGGCATGTTGATGCAAGATTCTGGTTACTCGTTCTACGATCAGGATCTCTGCTCGATCAACTTTACCACGACCAAGATTTCTCCTCACTCGATTCCTTTTTTCAGTTTCCCTGCGTTCACAGAAACAGGTCAAAGTGCGCCGGTTGTTTTCCCGGCGTAAACCCTCCAACGCTCAAGTCAGATATTAAGGTTTTGGGGAAGGTTGGCCGTAAATCTAATGACCTTTTACTTTTGTCTCAGTTTTCTTAGAGCTTTTCTTTTTATCTATCAAGATGGTAAAAAATCTAACCCTTTTTACCTTCGTTGGCTACCTTTTTATAGGCCTCTCGAAGATTCAAACCGCCCCTCCCTTCGCGCCCATTATTCCCCCACTACTGCAGTTGTGGGCGGTTGCTTGGCTTTCGTGTGTTGATTCTCGGGTTGATGAACACGTCTTGCCAACAGCCATTGACTGGGTCTCCTCGACGCGAGCCTTAGTGGGGAATAGTTTTACGCTTCTATCCGCCGATTGGTCCCGTGGATGGTGTCCTCGAGCAAGAGCAGAATGTTCTGTTCTCCTAGCTGGTCTTTGCCGAAGCACATCCTGCTGCCAGGCGCCTGCTCGTCATTTCTGGTCTCGTCGAAGTTTACCCCCAAACACCGGCCCCCTAGTTTCTGGTGTTGGGTAATGTAGTGAACCAACAGTAGAAACTCAACAGTTCTGGCTTGCGTTGGGTGGGAAAAGCTGCCAAGAGTCGTGTCGCATTTAATTGCGGATGAGCTGACGTAGCAAAAATCTAACCCTCTATTTGAATTTCAAACTAAGAGTCATAAAACCCTCGAGATCTGGGGCCGTTAAATGCTGGCAGCCTAAGAGTTATCCCTCATTACGATAACTCAAAAACTTCTCAAACAAAAGAAAAATTCATCGTTTGCTCTGTTTCTCCGGCGAACAGGCAAAAACACTTATATCATTGACTCCCTCCGATTGAACCACCCTCTCTGACTAAGCCTTCCTCTCCGACAGCCGATTCTTCAGGTACTACCTCTATCTCCTCGGTCTTCGGTAGTTGTAGATATATCTCTCTGTCTTTTTTATTTCGTTTGGGTGTTAGTCAGTGGTGATACTAGGGTTATAGATTAGAAAATGTCGAAGGGTAAAGAGAAAATCGTCGAGATCGACGACGATGAGTTGGACTTCTTACCCAGTCTGCTCGCCGACGCTGCCTTTGACCCTAGGATCCCCTTAGAACCCAGTAGATCTGATATTGAAACTAGGGCTAGGAGAATGTCCCCGGAAATAACTTCCTCGAGCCGAAATAGCGGTGATGTGGGACTCTCCGGCTCGTCGGTCACCCTAAGTGAGGACCAGGGAGGTGATTCTAGTGGGATATCCTTACCAGGAACATCACGACCAGAAATGAGGGGTACGGTAGGAGGTAGGGCTTTATCACAGAATTATGCCATTGATTTTATGACGTGCACAACCACAGTAAATAAGCTTACTGACCTCCGGGTTAGGTATGGGATTCCTGATAAAATACAGCTTAGGGTCCCAAGGAAGAAAGATACTCCTAGCCGGCCTCCTAAGAGATATATCACCCTCTTTCTGGAGAGTTTTAGTTGTGGGCTGAGGTGTCCCCTACAACTATATTTTGCCCGAATACTTAACGGGTTGAATCTAGCTCCTGGTCAGCTGAACCATAACGGGTGGAGAGTATTCTCTGGTCTGTGTATACTCTGGGATAGATATTGCCAGAGTAAGCCCACAGTTGATGAGGTGAAGCACCTGTACCAGCTGAAGAGCAGCCCCAAAGACGTCGGCTGGTACTACTTCCAATCTAGTACTTAGAGCAAGAAACTCATAACTGACCTTCCAACTGGGGGTGGTGGGACTTGGAAGAGCAAGTTCTTTTTTTGCTGGGGGTCCCTGGGGTCAAGTTGCAAAGATTGATGGGGAGGATTATCGCGTCCCACCCCGCTCCATGGTCCCAGGTTGCTTGCTCGCTTTAGATGCCTTGCCTCTATGGTTGTTCTTATTTTGTTAGCTTGACCCTAACCAGATGTCTGTTTATGTTGCAGGTTCTTGGGATGTTCACTTCCCGCTCAAATCCAACCCGCTCAGGAGAGTCGAAGCTGTGTTGGCCAATTCTTGCTCATACCGAGAGCTGCTAACTACTCAGAATCTGGTCGAATCCAATTTGGTGTCTGACGGCCATAAGATAGAGGATGTTGTGATTGGAGCTCTAACCAGGAAACGTGCTCGTCCTCCGCCTGCCAAAAAGAGCAAGGATAAGGACGCTCCGGCTACGAAGCGAGCAAACATTGTGCAGCAAGCTCCTCCCCTGAAGACCTTACCGCCTCCTCTTCCCACAGCCGGAGAGACTAGCGGAGCAGCCACTGATCCTGCTCCCCCCTCTCCTCCCATTGGGCTTGAACCCCGCATAGCAGGCCATTTAGTCCCTTATATGAATGAGCTCTCTAAACTTGTGAGCAAGAAGGACTTGGAGGAGTTTAACGGCTGCACCCTGGCTGATCTATTAAGTTCCATGCAGTTCAGCGCCATCTATCTTAGCTGCATGACTACCTATTATAAGGCCAAGGTTGCTCGTTATAATCGAAAGATAAAGGAGGACAACAAATCGACAGTGACCAGAGCCGAGGCTGTCGAGAAGAAAGCAGGAGATTTGAACCTCGAGAATCTGAAGCTGAAAGAGCAAGAATCTCTTGCTCAGGCAAAGGCCATTATCCTCGAGGAAGAGCTGAGCAAGGTGCAAGAAGAATTGCGAAGGCAAAAGGCTATGTATGAGGCTCAGCTCGAATCTCTCCGCGACTCTCATCGGGTCCAGGTCGAGACTTTGGAGAAGGAAGCGGAAAGCCAATACGACCAGGGGCTTCGACAATCTTACCGCTGCATCATGGCTGTCCTTGGGAAGCAACACCCAGATCTGAAAATGGATGACCTCGCAGCTGGTGTTGCTCAGTATATGGATGAAGAGGCAGCCAAAGAGATTGTCGAAGAGGTGGAACCCATTGTGGTCGAGGAAAACTCTCCTCCTCGCGCCATCCCTGCTGCAGTTGGTGAGGCGAGTACCCCTCCAGACGCGACTGGTGATACCCCTCCTGCACCTGATGTGGAACAGCCTCCTGAGGCTGCTCAACTTACTGAACCCCTCTCTTCTTAGACTTTAACTTATGTCGTAGTTGCTTTTCTAAATACTATATGTAGCAACTTTGCAAGTTATCATGCGTTTCATAAAGTATGTTATTGCTTGTTTTCCTATATTGGAGTTGTGAGTTGTAAAATCTTTCGTGCCTTAGAAAATTTTTCAACAATTTGGCTGCTTCTTTGAATATTGTGGTTTGCTTTTTCATGCCTTAGAAAATTTTCATTAATTGGAGTCTGCTCGACTTCGTCTGATTGAGCAGATCCTGACGCACTTGGCTTATTGTCTCGCCATGAGCCTTTGCATGCCTTAGGGCGTTTTTTGATACTTAGGAGTCTGCTCGCCTTCGCTTGGTCGAGTGGATCCTGGCAAGCTTGGCGTTGGGTCTCGCCATAAATAGGCTTTGAGACTTGGTGAGCCTTTGTGTGCCCTAGGAAATTCTCCGATGTTTAGGATTCTGCTCGCCTTCGCTCGGTCAAGCAGATCCGGGCACGCTTAGCTTCTGGTCTCGCCATAAGACATGCTTTGAGACTTGTTGAGCCTTTGCACGCCTTAGTAAAATCTTGGATGCTAAGGATTCTGCTCGCCTTCGCTTGGTCGAGCAGATCCTGGCACGCTTGGCTTCTGGTCTCTCCATAAGACTGGCTTTGAGACTTGTTGAGCCTTTGCATGCCTTAGTAAAATCTTGGATGCTAAGGATTCTGCTCGCCTTTGCTTGGTCGAGCAGATCCTGGCACGCTTGGCTTCTGGTCTCGCCATAAGACAGGCTTTGAGACTTATTGAGCCTTTGCATGCCTTAGTAAAATCTTGGATGCTAAGGATTCTAATCGTTTTCGCTTGGTCGAGCAGATCCTGGCACGTTTGGCTTCTGGTCTCGCCATAAGACAGGCTTTGAGACTTGTTGAGCCTTTGCATGCCTTAGTAAAATCTTGGATGCTAAGGATTCTGCTCGCCTTTGCTTGGTCGAGCAGATCCTGGCACGCTTGGCTTCTGGTCTCGCCATAAGACAGGCTTTGAGACTTATTGAGCCTTTGCATGCCTTAGTAAAATCTTGGATGCTAAGGATTCTAATCGTTTTCGCTTGGTCGAGCAGATCCTGGCACGTTTGGCTTCTGGTCTCGCCATAAGACAGGCTTTGAGACTTGTTGAGCCTTTGCATGCCTTAGTAAAATCTTGGATGCTAAGGATTCTGCTCGCCTTTGCTTGGTCGAGCAGATCCTGGCACGCTTGGCTTCTGGTCTCGCCATAAGACAGGCTTTGAGACTTATTGAGCCTTTGCATGCCTTAAGAAATTCTCCGATGTTTAGGATTCTGCTCGTTTTCGCTCGGTCAAGCAGATCCGGGCACGCTTGGCTTCTGGTCTCGCCATAAGACAAGCTTTGAGACTTATTGAGCCTTTGCATGCCTTAAGAAATTCTCCGATGTTTAGGATTCTGCTCGTTTTCGCTCGGTCAAGCAGATCCGGGCACGCTTGGCTTCTGGTCTCGCCATAAGACAGGCTTTGAGACTTATTGAGCCTTTGCATGCCTTAAGAAATTCTCCGATGTTTAGGATTCTGCTCGCTTTCGCTCGGTCAAGCAGATCCGGGCACGCTTGGCTTCTGGTCTCACCATAAGACAAGCTTTGAGACTTGGTGAGCCTTTGCATGCCTTATTAGTAAACTTTGATTGGCTTCTCAACGCTAGCCTAGCTCTCCCTTCTTAAATCATTCTCATATTGAGTAACTTTCAAAAAATCAAGTTAACTAAGTTATACAATCAACCCTAATATGAGCACAATCAATTTAATGAATATAAGGTATCATCCTCTCACATAGCAGGATTTAGAAAAATAATTAAATTTTCATGAAAAAATTGCTTGTAAATAAAAATTTAACTTCTGACCTGTTCTGATTTCTACAAACGTGTGCCTTCAATGTGCTCTCATTTAAGGTTTTTTCTTCCTTGTTTAAGCAAGCTCATCCATTTATGCACTGTAACATTCTGGTTTGCTTCAACTAGATAAAAATTGATAGAGACAAAAAATTGGCTTCTCGTACCGGTCCACACAGACGGCACCAAATGTTGATGCAAGATTCTGGTTACTCGTTCTACGACCAGGATCTCTGCTCGATCAACTTTACCACGATCAGGATTTCTCCTCGCTCGATTCCTTTTTTCAATTTCCCTGCGTTCACAGAAACAAGTCAGAGTGCGCCGGTTGTTTTCCTGGCGTAAACCCTCCGACGCTCAAGTCAGATATTAAGGTTTTGGGGAAGGTTGGCCGTAAATCTAATGGCCTTTTACTTTTGTCTCAGTTTTCTTAGAGCTTTTCTTTTTATCTGTCAAAATGGCAAAAAATCTAACCCTTTCACCTTCGTTGGCTACCTTTTTATAGGCCTCTCGAAGATTCAAACCACCCCTCCCTTCGCGCCCATTATTCCCCCACTACTGCAGTTGTGGGCGGTTGCTTGGCTTTCGTGCCTTGATTCTCGGGTTGATGAACACGTCTTGCCAACCGCCATTGACCGGGTCTCTTTGACGCAAGCCTTAGCGGGGAATAGTTTTACGCTTCTATCCGCCGATTAGTCCCGCGGATGGTGTCCTCGAGCAGGAGCAGAATGTTCTTGCTCCTGCTCGCCAGCTGCCAAGTTCTGTTCTCCTCGACTGGTCTTTGCCGAAGCACATCCTGCTGCCAGGCGCCTGCTCGTCATTTCTGATCTCGTCGATGTTTACCCCCAAACAGGGCATATTCACTTGATCCTGTTGGGGGCACTTTGTTAACATATATGTTTTCATAATGTTGATTTTGATGATAACAAACAAGATTAAGAATGGTTAATCTTTTAAGCTCAAATTATTTTTTATATATTGTAAATAAATCATTACTTTTACATTATAAATGTTTTATATTTAATAGAAAAATGATTTTATGAAATTGGTTGTTTTTCAAGTTATGATTTAATTGAAAGAGTTTTGAAAATTTTGAAATCAACAAGTATTGCTTGAAATTTTGGAGGACTTATTTGAAATGTTGATTTTGATGATAACTCCGGAAGGCAAATGGCTTTTAAGGCTTTTCTGTTTTGGCGGGAAAGGCTGTGGGGGAAGACTTTATGACGTGGCCAAACGAAGTTGACCAAAGCTAGATTGTATCCTGTTTCGTCTCTCTTGAGAAGTGAAGCTCCAATTCTGGTTTTACAAATTTACTGCTTTGTGCGTGATTCTTCAAGCTCTGTTTTCTGGGTTTTACTAGAGTACTGTCTTGATTCAATTTCTTCATTCTTAGTTACAAGATCATCTCTTCATCTTGTCTTGTCAATTCTTGATCAATCTTGTTTTAGGCTTTCTGGCTAATGGCCATGGGTAAGCAAAAGAAAATGAAGTTTAGAGATTGAGCCCATTTGTTAAAGTCCATTGTAAAACTGATTGGAAGAAGATTATTGTTAAAATAGAGAAAAATAGGATAGGAGCACTTTTTAGCTATAACTTTATTCTTTGGACTAAATTTATTGTTAATGTAACTTTTTCTAGTACAGTTCCTTTCTTCTTGTTTTTTTAATCTTTAGCTGTTTGGATGTTAATGATAATTTTTATAAAAAATTATAAAATTTATTGGGTAAATTTTTTAAAATAAGATTATAAAATTCAATAAAGGTATTCTCAACATTTTAATTCTTTTTTAAAAAAAAACTCAATAGCCTCTTTTTCTAAAAACTTTATTTTGGGAAATTGTTGGCTTAAATTTTAAAATTTTAAAATTTTAAAATTTACTCAACAAACCCATTTCAATACCCAATAACCATTACTAAACCCAATTTATAAAATAATAATATTTTTACTAATTAAACCCTTTTAATTCATTTATAACTGGAGAAATGTTTAGATTTATTAAACTGAAAATTTGTATATTGTTCAAATATTTTGCACCAAAACATAAATAATATTCTCAATTATTTTTTGGAGTAAAAATGATAAGTGGAAAACTAAATTACCGAAAGTTATATATGAAAAAATATATATGTACAAAATATTAATACACGCTTTAATTAATTTCTTAATGAAACAGTTGCACCTGTAATTCATTCACATTATGTTTTTTAGCCGTGATTTTAATTAACATTAGGATTTGCATATGTATTTTTTTCATATTAGGATTTTTCATTTATCCCTCTCAATTGATTTTGAGTCTTGTTTCTACTTCAATCTCAACTATTTCAATCACATCAATACTTGGGATATCTTTAACACGTATTCGTAATGAATTTTTATTTTCATTTTTTATTAGGGCCGATCTTGAATTTTGATATATATTAGTTCTGTCTTCTAGTATGTGAAACAGTTTGACTGCTGGTGGCGGCGGCTCCCTCTCATTCTAATTGTATCCCCCCCCCCTCTTCTAAGTGAGAATTATGCAATTTTTCTTTACCATGATTTTCACATCTTTCGTCTCCAACAGCAGCTCTCCAATTCCTTTAACATTTGGATGAGCTATTTGCCTTTTTCACTATGCAATAAGAACGAGTTAATTATTTTCGAATGTGCTATGATAGTTTGTTAGTATAAAATCAATATGAATCACTTTATATGTGTTCTAAGATTAATCAAAAATAAAATAAAAACATCAATTTAGATTTTAAGAAAAAGATATAATACCGAACGTAAAGATGGTTTTAAAGAGTAAAAAATTTTATTATATTTTAATGTCCATAATTGTAATTTAATTTAGACGTATTTTAATAATTAAAAACTATTTTCATAAGTGGATTTTTAATAAGTAGTTTGGTGGATTGAGATAGTTCTACCCTTTGAGTTTTTCTTAATAGAG
This sequence comes from Citrus australasica, assembly GCA_029618585.1. NCBI lineage: Eukaryota > Viridiplantae > Streptophyta > Magnoliopsida > Sapindales > Rutaceae > Citrus > Citrus australasica. The sequence goes on along the minus strand of JARCIV010000003.1, from coordinate 31,555,168 downwards.
AGCAATTATCACTTGTTTAATCCCAAAAGCTCTAGTTAAAGTATAATTAAATTATAAAAAACAAAAAAAATCTTTTGGCTAGTAAAAAAATTATATCAAATAGGCACTTAAGTATAGTTTAATTGAAATATTTCTACAACCACAAGCTATTTGAAAACAAAAAAATAAAAAATAAAAAGAAGAAAGAAAGCTGAATAGCTAGCAGATTGATACAACAAAGCACTACCAGCAACAATCATGATTACTCAATGAAGCATCCGTGCCATTGTAAATGAGAGTCTTATTTGTCATGTAGATAAAATCGATATAATTTACATGCACGCCACCCTCTTTGTTCTTTTTATTTTTATAGTTTTTCTCCCATGAGTTTTTTCATGATGGGATTTTGATGATAAAATCTTACGCTTACTTAAGATATAAATGAATGATGAATTGTGGTTACTTTTTCTAGTAAAAGTTTTAACGAAACCTATTCTCTGTATGTGATTTCTTTGTTAGAATAGACATTAAAAAAGAATATTGATGAATATGATGAAATCCCATTGATTTCATAAACTTGGAGTAACCATCTGACGAATTAGTGTTCCCAGAGCATATTTTATCAAACACTTTTTTAAAGACAATTTCTGACCTAAAAGTGAAAACAGATTTGGCTTAGAGAAGGATTCAGTCATCTTGATTCATTAGCAAGATGAATAGGAGTCCTTGTGTGGAATAACTTTATTTTTTGGACTGAATTTATTGTTAATACAACTTTTGTAAGCATAGTTCCTTTTTTTTTAAAAAAAAATAATCTTTAGCCGTTTGGATATTAATGAAAACTTTTATAAAAAATTATAGAATTTATTAGTTAAGGTTTTTAAAATTAGGTTAAGGTGGAAATAAAATATGACTATAAAATAAGATTATAAAATTAAATAAAGGTATTCTTGACATTTTAATTCTTTTTTTTCAAAAATTTTACATTTGAATTTGGTGGGGCTATGTGAATCCCAACAAACTACTCCCTTAACTCATTTACTAAATAAATCCATCATTAAATTTTTAAAATTTAAAAATTTACTCAACAAACCCACCCAATTTACCATTACTAAACCCAATTTATATAATAATAGTAATTTTATTAATTAAACCCATTAAATTCATTTATAACTTAATAGATGTTTAGATTTATTAAACTGAAAATTTGTATATTGTTCAAATATTTTGCACCAAAACATAAATAATATTCTCAATTATTTTTTTGGAGTAAAAATGATAAGTGGAAAACTAAATTACTGAAAGCTATATGTAAAAAAATATATGTGTACAAAAGATTAATACACGATTTAATTAATTTCTCAATGAAATAGTTGCCCATGTAATTTATTCGTATTATGCTTTTTATCCTTGATTACAATTAGTATTAGGATTTGTGCGTGTATTTTATTAGTATTGGGGTTTCTCATTTATTCCTCTCAATTGATTTTGAGTCTTATTTCTACTTCAATCTCAAATATTTCAGTCACATCTATACTTGGGATTTCTTTAACACGTATTCGTAATGAATTTTATTTTCATTTTTTATTAGGGCCGATATTGCATTTTGATTTATATTACTTTGTCGAAAGAGTTATCATTACTTGCTTTCTGCCTCTATTCCGCTTACTTTATCTTCTAAATTATCTAATTTTTCTTTACGATGCTTTTCGGTGGTTGGTCTGGCAAGATAGTAAACATAATTTTTTTTTCTGATGTTTAATTCACATCTTTCATCTCCAGCAGCAGCTCTCCAATTCCTTAACATTTGAATGAGCTATTTGCATTTTCACTATGTAAATAAGAACGATTTAATTATTTTTCGAATGTGCTATAATAGTTTGTTAGTATAAAATCAATATGAATCACTTTATATGTGTTTTAAAATTAATCAAAAATGAAAAAAAAATCAATTTAGAGTTTAAGAAAAAAAATATAATTTCGAATATAAAGACAGTTTCAAAGAGTAAAATATAAAAAATATATATATTTTAGTGTCCATAATTATAATTTAATTTAGGAATATTGTAATAATCAAAAACTATTTTTGTAAGTGGATTTTTAATGTGTAATTTGGTGAGTTAAAATAGCCCTATCCTTTAAGTTTTTCTTAATAGAAACAAATTATCACTTGTTTAATTCGCAAAAGCTTTACTCAAAGTACAATTAAATTATCCTTTGGCAGCTGTTACATAAGCTGGTTCAGACCAACACCAACCCTATTCTCCTCTGTGCTACAGTCAAGCTAATATTGTATCGTATAATATATTTGACTATCACAAGTGAAGAGGATGCCACTGGGCACTGGCACATGCTCATAAATAAATAAATTTAACTTCCTAAGTATTTTATGTGACACCGGAATAAAATTTTCTAAATGCCAGACATCTAAAGTGCTTTTGAAAATTGCTTATGTTAAAATTATTTTCAAAAATCCATAAAGAGAACCTTTTAAATTAGAAATTGCCCCAACTGTATTTTTGCAGCCACGAGTGCTTTCATGTATTTCAATCAGATGATACAAAAGACTCAAAATTGTTTTAGTATTTAAAGAACTTGTGGTAGTGTCGAAACCCAAGTAAAGGAGTTTAATATAAAATAAAATGCTCTGAATCCTTCAGAGAGATCACAGACTGTTATTATAAAAATGTCGCAGTGGTTTAAAGTTACTGTGATGCAAGTCAGTTCTAATGACACAGAAGGCTTTGATCTTTCATGTGGCATGTGAAGCATAAAAGAAGAATCTATATAAACTCCCCAAGAAACAGAAATCAAGGCAAAAGAAAAATGCACAAACCACATGCATTGAGTCTGTAAGAAATCACCACTAACCAAATTGAACAAATGAAAAAACAAACATAATATCTCTAAATATATAACTTAATTCTTTATCGTAATTTAATCCAGTCAATCATTTAGTTCTAGTTCTATCTTCAAATGCTAACACAACTTAATGACTCCAGGAGGTTTTGACTAATTTGGAATAAAAAACCAATTCAATTACAATGAAGAAATCAAAATAAAGGAGTCAGTAATAGAAAATAGAAGAGACACATTTGAACTTAAGACATGGATGCGTTTGCCTTCTTGATTCATCAACAGGGAAGCTGATCTCCTGTGAAAACAATGAACACTAACATCACAAGGCAATTTTTTGATTTGGAAACCAGTAACATACCCATGTTCTGAATCTTTGATTTATAGCTGAATACAACATAAATCAAACAACCTTCAAACACATTACCAACACATCTTAACAGGGCTCTGAAAATGAGTGGCACAGTTCATTTTTACAGTATCTATTCAGAATATCATTCAGAAGCAACTACAACCATCTGTTTTCCAATACAAAGGCTGACGGAGCTTTGGCAAGGCCTTGAGCTATGTCTTCAACGTACACAATACTTCATTATTGGTTTGACCAGTTCCAAGAATTGTGGGATAGAGGTTATAGTAATCACTGGCAAGAAATCATTTGATGCGAATCCATATTGAAACTACTCGTATCTAGTTGTCTACTCCTTACAAGCTTGTAAAGGTGGTACTGTGCGATCACTCAACATACAGGTAATGCAGCCAGGAATTCTCATGTTGAGTAGCACTGCGTGATGCATCTTACCCCAGCATTTTTGAAATTGATGTTGTTACCTTCTCAAAAGCATCTAAGAAAACAAATGTGATTTCAGCAAACTTGAAATAATAGAACACGGACATGATTTTTTAGGCTGCATGTACAAACTGCCTTCTCAAAATTGAGTCCTAAGCTAATGTATTCCTAGTTTATTCTATTTTTGGCAATGGTAGAAATTTCAATGCAACTAATTCTCAGGCATGATCAGAGATCTCTATTTGTCCTGTTTTATTTAAACAGAGAAGTATTTCCATCACATTTTCAGGATCAGCTCAGATGCCTTCAATGCGTGCATTGTAATAAGTGAGAAACATGGTTAAAGCATACATTTGTTCTTACCCATTAAAGTAATAAGTGAGAAACATGGTTAAAGCATACATTTGTTCTTACCCATTAAAAGCTGAACGCCTGCATCCAAGTCTGGCTCTTCCTTGTAGTTAAAAGCATAATCAACCCAAGCTTGTTCTTCAACAGATCAACCTAATGTTGAAAAAATAATCAAAAGAAAAATCAACAGCAAACCACAAAAAAAAAGTCAGCTACTATAATCAGAGTATCAAATTATCAACTATATCCCAAACAGAAAATATTGAAACTCTACTAAGCGCACAAATTTCTTTAATTACCACTTACCAGCATGAGTTCATTGAGCCTACTTATAATCAAAGCTCCTCTCATTCTTCTCACTGTTCATATTGATTCCGACACATCCTTTGTTTCCTCCGATAGCCACCATCATGACATTAACTGTTGATAAAAGGATGATTGATCTGACTGGTCTCTAAGTCCAGCTGATAGTGTCATTTGCATAATTATTCCAGCTGATTGAATTAATGCAAACCCGGTCTTGGAGTTACAGTTCTTGATGTTGGTGGCCTTTCGACTATACAGCATCCAACTACCCTGCAGCGTAAATCTTAAAAGTTTAAACCTTTGCATCAACAAACCATTTCGCTGCATCAAAATTGCAAGCGTTTCACAATAATTGCAGGCATAAGTGTACTCACAAGTTTTGCGTCGTGAAGAATGAAGGATCTTGAAGTTTGTCAAGTTTGCCAAGCATCTTGATATGCTTCTCTAAATCTCTGGCAAATATTGGTGTTCTCAAGTCACAAGCAAAACAAATAAAGCAAGTTAAATGCAAAAGATACCTCAGATACTGCAACTGCCAAAATATAATACAGTAGATTATACAAATGCTAAAACAGAAAACAACATCGGATTACAAAACTAACAAAAAATTGCAAATTTCTTAAATGTGTTTTTGATGAAAGTAACTAGAAGAAGTTAACATGTGAGGGTCATGAATTTTTTACCTCAAACTAATAGTTACAGGTTTGCAGGTCCATATACTATGTCGTAGGCCAGGTACTGCAATTCTTCTTCTGTCTAAAAGCAATTCCTTTTGGATTGATCAAATTCAGATGCAAGGATCCACAAATAAAATGAACGTGCAAAAGCAAATTATTGGATTCTTACTAGAGAATTTACAAGCCCCTTTATCTGAAAACTACACATCATTCTAGTTTCTGGAACACAAGGCACCAACAAAGTCGTATTAAAATTAAAGTTAAATTTGCCAGTGTAAAATGCAAGATTTACAGAAGTGAAAAAAATCCAGTCATACCTCCGATTAAATATCCACAGAAAAGCCACTCGATTTTTTATTTTTTTTTTGGTGAAGGCAAAAAATGATGGTAATCTGAGAACAAACTGGAGAAACTTTAGAATGTATAATATTAAAGCAAATATCAGAATTTGACTATGCATAAATTTCTTTTGATTTCCTTACACCAATATGCGTTCCAAAAATCACTGAGTTGAAAAAACTGCGTAAAGTTCAGGTTCACTGACCAAGTGACCAGGTGTGTGTGCTTGAACCAAATTGCCATATTCCAATTCCGGATTGAAACTGACCACTTCTTCTCCCTGAAATTAAAAAAAAAAAAGAAATTAATCATAGGTGTTTTGTAATCTAAACCGTATACTCGTCTGAGATCTGAACAATAAATTTGAAAAAAAAAAAATACACTGAACGTTTCATCCGAACCCGTTTCGAAATAAGATGCGTCAAGTTGTGTACTGCGAGATCATTCTGCACACAGCAATTCGACCACCGATTTTCATGTTGATCAGCACCGCATCGAGCATTTTCCCACCAAAAATTATCTGAAATCTAAAATGTCGATATATCTACCATCTAAGAAATTGACAAATTTTGCAAATTTTTTGTAATTGCCCTTATCTTTCACCCAAAAATAACCACAGCAGTTGAAAAGTCAATGAGTGAATAAAATTCTGTTGACTTTGAGATCACAGATGAAATGTTCGTTCACCCATTATGTTTTCACAAAAATCCCATTCAATATCGTTTTGATACTCAAGGAAGTTTTGGTAGTGTTAAAACATACTTCCAAATCAAAATTTTGATTACTTGAAACAGGCATTGCTTTTAACAGAGACCAACCAATCTATATAAAGGAGTTTATAATGGAAGCCAAGACTATCAAATAAAATGCGTTTGAATCCTTCAAGGAGATCTCAGACTGCTATTATAAAAATGTCACAGTGGTTTAAAGTTGCTATGATGAAATTCAATTCTAATCACAGAAAGGGCTTTCATCTTTCATGTGGTATGTGAAGCATAAAATAAGAATCTGTATGAAGAAACAGAATCAAGACAAAAGAAAAATATATAAAGACATGGATTGACTCTTTTAAGAAGTCATAACTATAGCTTGGGAAAGCAAAACACAAAATCTACATTCTATCCCATAATATCTCTCTTTCCAATTTACAAGCTCCAAGCACAGAATTCAGCATCTTAAATCAATGCTAAATTGAAGTGACAGGAGTAAAACCAGTGAAAGTTCGATCGTAAATTAAACTTCAGTTCATTATGGATCAGTTAAAAATTGATCTAAAACTAACCTCAAAGATGTAAAAACAGTGTAACAATGTTAAAAAGGCCAAATAGCAGAAAAGGACAATATTATCAGACAGCTGATTTCTCTTTCTTCTTAGGAGATGCAGTTTTATACCCAGACTTACAAGGCTTGCCCCAAGGTGTAAGTGAACACCTTCCATTGTTACCGCTACTTTTGCTTCGTCCAACACGAGGATGATCAACTGGAATCATGGGTACTCCTCTAACCACAGCTCTTCGACACAACCAACTTCTCTGACCTGCCTTACTAAGCTTTTTAGCTCCACGGCTGGGGTTAGACACTGTGCCAACGGTGGCTCCACATCTAGTGTCAATCACTTTCTCATTTCCATAACGTAGCCTAACTAAGCAATACCTTGAAGTGGGTTCTTTCTCAAAATCTTGGTTGACGTTCCTGCAGCTCGATCTAGCTTGCCACCTTGCTCTGGGTTTACCTCAATGTTGTTGATGATGGTGCCAATACGCTTACAAGCAAGTGGCATGCAGCAACGTGAGCCATCTGTCTCATTATCTTACCGCGCAGTGTATCTTTTTTTGGTTTTTCTTGTTTTGAAGGATCACCAACTGACTGAGTTTCTGCGGAAACAGAGAGGCAATATAATATAATTCAAACCTTGAGGATTAAAAGAGAGATTCCATAACTATGGAAACAAGAGTAGTATTGTTGTTAATAATGGAAGGACGGAGAGGCCTACTGCAGAGTGTCGATGAAGCTGAGCATATTCTGCACCAAGCCATTTCTGCTGATCTCTCTGTGTCTCTGTTTCGAAGGTTTTGGTTTCTTCTGTCGATTTCACTCTGTCTATCATAACATGTTGCCTGCATGTCAGATACGAAGGTATATAATTTGATCAATTTTGTTCTTGAAAACAAATGTTGAAATTCACAGTAATTAATAACAAATTAAAGTAGTGGTTTTAAGAACTTGAAATCTCAAATCCAAATAATTCAACTAATAATTGAGAAAGTTTAATATGGAGTTAAAATTGGCAACACAACCAAAACAATGTCCACATTTTTCATCAATATTTTAGTACTTAAGAGTAAAATCATACAAAGCAATACGTGGTCAGGCGTTTGCATTGGGGTGGCCAGACTAATTTTGCAATTTTTTAAAAGTAAACTCTTGCTCTTTTGAGTATCTTATTTTACGCAAAACTTAACAACGTAAGCTGTAATACAACATAAATCAAACAAGCATCGAACACATGACCAAGACATCTTAACATAGCTCTGAAAGTACACGACACAATTCATTTTTACAGTATCTATTAGTCATATCATTCAGGAGCAACTACCACCAGCTGTTTTCCGATACAAGGGCTGATGGTGCTTTTGCAAGGTCATCAGCTATGTCTTCACATATACAATCCTTCATTGCTGCTATGACCAGTTCCAAGAATTTTGGGATAGAAGTGATGGTAATCACTGGCAAGAAATCATTCCATGCGAATTCATTTTCAAACTACTCACGCATCTGGTTGTGTACTCCTTACAACCTTCTCAAGGTTGTACTCTGAGATCATTCCACATATGGGTAATGCGGCCGGGAATTCTTATGTTCAGAAGCATTGCATGATGTATCTTACCCCAGCATTTTTGAAAATGAGGTTAGTACCTTCTGTAAAGCATCTGAGAAAACAAATGTGATTTCAGCAAACTTGAAATAAAAGAACACACAGAATCTTTCATTTCCCAAAGAAACATACAACGGATGCATGATTTTATAGGCTGCAAGTACAAACTTCCTCCCAAAGAAACATACAACAGATGCATGATTCTATGTTTGGCAATGGTAGAAATTTCAATGCAACGAATTCTCAGGCATGATCAGAGATCTCCATTTGTTCTGTTTTATGAAAACAGAGACGCATTTCCATCACATTTTCAGGATAAACTCAGATGCCTTCTATCCGTGCATTGTCATAAGTGACAAACATGGTTAAAGCATTCATTTGTTCTCACCTATTAAGAGCTGCACGCCTGCATCCAAGTTTGGATCTTCCTCGTAGTCTTCAACAGATCAATCTAATGTTGAACAAATAATCAAAAGAAAAAAAGACAGCAAACCAAAAAATAAAAAATAAAAGAAGCTGTTAGCACCGTCGGCTACTATAATCAGGCTTCTTAATCAGAGTATCAACTTATCAACTATATCCCAAACAGAAAAAAATTGAAACTCTACTAAGCTCACAAATTTCTTAATTACCACTTACCAGCATGAGCTCATTGAGCCTACTTATAATCAAAGCTCCTCTCATGCTTCTCACTCTTTGAATTGATTCCAACAGATCTTTTGTTTCCTCTGATAGCCAACATCATGACATTAACTGTTGATGAAATGGATGATTGACCTGACTAGTCTCTAAGTCCAGCTTGATAGTGTCATTTGCATCATTATTTCAGCTGATTGAACTGACGCAAACCTAGTCTTGCTGTTGTAGTTCTTGGTGTTGGTGGCTTTTGAAGTATACAGCATCCAACAAGCCTGCAGGGTAGTTCTTAACAGTTTTAAAGCTTTGCATCCACAAACCATTTCGCTGCATCAAAATTGCAAACACTTAACAATAATTGCGGGCATAAGTGTACTCACAGGTCTTCAATTGTGAAGAATCAAGGCTTGGGAGCAAGTGCATCTTGAAGCTTGTCAAGTTTGTTAAGCATCTTGAGATGCTTCTCCAAATCTCTGGGAAATGATGTGTTCTTAAGTCACAAGCAAAACAAATGAAGGCAAGTTAAATGCAAAAGGTACCTCGGATACTGCAACTGCTGTATCATTTCTGCTTCAGAACATGGCTTTGCCTTGTATCATATTTTCTGGGACAGGTGCTGTTTTGAATCAGACCAGTATTTGGTCTCAGGAAGTGCAGGCATTTCTTCAAGGATTAATCTACGGCAAAAATGTTACCAAATACTCCACTCCAAGCATTCATCCTTGACTAAACAGAGAAATATTCATTAGATATGCTATCGATAAAAGAAGGCAAGGTTGTCCGGAAGAAAGAATAAGTACACATCTTACCATCATTAATTTCAAAATCCAACGATTAAAAACAGTTAATTGCATGCATCAGAGTATGCGCGCTCCAAATGTTATACTCCAATTCTGCTTTAAAATAAATAAAAAAATGAAATAATAGACAAAAAATCTGCAATCTAAAATTTTGATTGAAGTGAATAACAAAACTTTGGACTAAAAATCGTCCATCTGTCAATGGCAATAAATTTAAGATAAAAGTTATAATTTCATCTGTGAGTAATTACCTTAACAAACACGGATAGAAAGCAAATAGCCTCAACGAACTATCTGACCTGTGAAAAAGGAAACAAGTGAGTGGCATTTTCAATTATATGGAACTGCAAAATTTTGAAAAAATTTAAAAAGGAAAAACACTAATAGGAGATTGTCAGAGTGGATAATAGAAATCAGCTGACCTTAATAAGAGAATCAACACCTCTGACTCTGGATCGTATATGAATTTTCCTCGACCTCGGGAAATGATGTGAGATTTGTGCAAAAATCGAAGCGATCCACAAAAATCGAAGAGAGGCGAAGCTTTGAAAACCCATTGAAGAGAGAAATTTCAATTTCTGGAATCCCAATGGGGACAGATGAGTTAGAGAGGTGAAAGCCAAGACTAGAATCCTGCCGGTGAAGGCTATGTATTTTTACTAGATCAAAAATTGAAAAAAAGCATCAAAATATTATACTCCAATAAGTGTTATAATTTAATCTGCGATTCAAAGGCAAATAGCCTCAACATACAATCTGACTTGTGAAAACGGAATCACGTGAGTGACTGCAAAATTATTATTTTTTTTAAAAAAAGGAGGGGCTTGTTACAGCGGATAATACAAATCAACTGACCTTAATAGTAGAATCTACTCCTCTGCTTCTGGATCGTATATGAATTTACCGTCTATCTCAACAAAAGGGATGTGAGCAATTTTGGGCCACTCTTTTCCTTGATCTCTTTTGCACGCTCTTTTAAGCTTTGGACAAATGTAAATGCCTAATTCCAAAAGTGAGGATGGAAGGCCCACCTCTGGGAATGATGTGAGATTTGGGCAACACAAGATCCTCAAAGATTGAAGAGAGTTGAGGCTCTGAAAACCCGTCGAAGACAGAGATATCAATTTTTCGAATCCCGAGAGGCACAGAAGAGTGAGAGAGGTGGGCAGCGTCATTCCTATCTCCTCGTCTGGAAAACACTCTGTTTCATCATCACATCCATAAATGATGCACAGTTCTCTAAGAGAGGTAAACCTGTGCAACCCCCACTGGACGAGTGTCTTATACATTTTGAAATTTCCAATTGTAAGTGATGTTAGATTGGTAGGAAAACCTTCTTCTGGAAACGATACAAGATTTGGCCACCCCTGTATGCTTAATTTTCGAAGAGAGTTGAGTTTGTGCAAATCATTGGGCAAGGCTTCGAGCTTGTCACAACCACAAATGAAAAAACTTGAAATGGCGTTCGGAAACCCTCTTTCTGGGAAGGAAACAAGACTTGGACAACAGAGTAAATAAATGCTCCGTAAACATTTAAGATTGGGCAGGCCATCCGGTATTGACTCCAGCTTTCGACAACGCTGTATAACGAGGTATTCAAGCGCCTCAAGGAATTGGACACCCGATGATAAACTGGTGAGCTCTGGGCAGTTCTCTATACTCAGGTGTTGCAGCATCACTGGGGAAGACGAGGATGAAGGAGAAGAAGAAGAAGCATCCTCTTCATCATCGAACAGACGTTGCAATTTCTCACAATTTCTGATCTGAAGCATTTCGAGAGATGCTGGTAGCCTCCGTCTTGCGATGAATGTTAGAGAGTCGCAATCTGTGATATACAACATTTCGAGTTGTGAATTGTTTTCCATCATTTCCTCGGGTAAGGATTTGAAAGCAGTGCTGTTGCAAATTCGAAAAAAGCGCAGATTTCTGGGAAAGAAATTGATCTCTGGAAACAAAACAAGACGTACGCAACTTTCTTCAATTGTTACCTCTTCAGGGGAAGCGAGTATTTTCAGCCTGTGTTCTGGTTCATGAAAACGTCTAGGCCTCGATGACTTGAGCTGTTCAGAATTGCCAATTACCAAAGTTTCTAATATCTGAAATCCAGGCTTTAATAATTTTCCAAACTCCAAAACATTTGTAGAAGTCAGGGCCTTTGGCAGTGAAGAGCCAGCTGAACCATCGTATAGCATCCCCTTGCATCCATTCATGTCTAAGGAACTATTTGAAATAGTCACAGACTTTATCAACTCAAAATTAATTGGAGTCCGGCAGACTAGCTCTTTGCACTCATCAACTTCTAATCTGCAAAGCATTGGATAGCAAGACAATGGAACTACCAACTTTTCACATTTACTAACAACAAGTGTCTCCAAGGAAGGCAGGAGCTCAGGCAGTTGTCCAGAGAGTTTGGGACATTCTGCAATGGAAAGTTCTTGGAGACGAGGAAATATATCAACAGGCGCATTTCCTTTGATCTCGGTGTCCCAATGCTCCCATTCTGGCAAATTCTCGAAACTTAGAATCTCCAGTGATGGAAAGACCGCAGACTCTATGCTTTTTAGTTTCTTCAGCCCTTTAACAGCAAGGTGCTTAAGTGAACTCATCAGGCCAAGCGATGGCAGAGATAAACACTTGTCACAGTTCTCCAATTTAAGGACCTTCATCTCGGAGAACGAAGGATGTCCGATCCAAAGTGGAAATCTTTCACCACCATAGTGCCTGATTGCCAGCTCTTTTATACGTTCATGAGGTTGTAGAGTGTCAAGTACATTCTCTTCTAGTACTGCATCCCGAGGACTGTCAGATTGAGACCCCCATTCTAGAGTCAATGCTTCAAGATTGTGCTTCTCACATAATGCGGCTTCTCTTGCATTCTGTGGACTATTCACATTCTCTAATCCAGCAATGCAGAGTTCATCACAAAGAAGGTTTAAACTTTTTAAATCTTCCAAACCAGATGCGGATTCACCCTTGCCTACAATAAAATTGGACAATGTTTGAAGCTTCTTCAACTCTTTCATTCCAAATGGCATCTCCTTCAGCAGCTTTGCACCTCTTATATCGAGATGACGTAAATTGATCAAATTCCTCATTTTCTGCGGAAGCTTTATCAAACGGGAACAATTTCTTAATATCAAATTTTCCAAGTTCAGCAATTTGCATGTTGACTCAGGTAAACTTCTTATGTCAGTGTCAGCAAGGTTGAGGAACCTTAGAAGTCTCAAATCTTCAAATGGAATTGGTAACTCACCGATACGGTATCCTTGTAAAGATAGCACTCTCAACATTTTGAACTTGGGCAGCAAATCAGATAGAACCGTACGAGTTATGAAAACCTCGAACATATTTTTGCGTAATGGCAAGAATGTTCGTAGATGTTCAATTTCATTGAAAACCTCGAACATATTTTTACCATCACGTCCACCACAAGCATAGGAAGAATGGCGAACCCTTTCAAATCTTCTTGACAGAGTATTGGCCTCCTCTAACCTGAATATGGTTTCTCCAGAGACCAATTCAGCAAGATCATGAATAAGGTCATGCATTACAAATTTAGAACTATCAGAGATTGCTGTTTGCTGAAAAATTGACCTTGACACCAGATCATAGAAGCACTTGCTGCCCCAATCTTCTAGCCTCTCTTTGCTTCTGGACTGTCGAATAATACCTCCGGCCATCCATAAAAAAGTCACATCCTTCTCATTGAATTCATAATCTTTTGGAAAGATTGCACAGTAAGCGAAACATCTTTTCAAATGAGAAGGAAGATGATGGTAACTCAATCTTAATACTGGGAGAACCCCACTTTGTTGAGGTAAATCCCATATTTTGCTCTCTAATATATCATCCCACGCATCATGCCTCGTCTTACGCAGAAGGCCTCCGAGTGTTTTTGCTGCCAGGGCCAAGCCTCCACACTTGGCAACAACTTTCTTGCGGAATGATTCTGAAATTTGATGTGCGTTAAGATCTCTAGATTCAAATGCATGCTTAATGAAAATGGACCAGCAATCATCATCTGACAGACTCTTGAGATTGTAATGTTCAATTGGTCCCATTGTTGATGCAACATTTGAATTGCGTGTGGTGACAATCATCTTACTGTTTGGTGCAGCAGCCAGGAACGGAGCTTTTAAGTCTACCCACAAGCTGTACTCCTCGTTCCAAACATCATCTAAGACCAGCAAGAATCTTTTCTTATCCACAGCTACTTTCAATTCAACCTGCACTTCATTTAAACTGTTTAGAAGACAAGGCCTGCGGGTGATTGACTCGAGAAGTGCCTTTGAGATGCCCAAAACATCAAAGACGTCAGATACGCAAACCCATGCTTTTACATCAAACTTGGAATCTCCAACGGCCTTGTCATTGTAAACCTCCCGAGCAAGAGTTGTTTTTCCTATCCCGCCCATGCCAACAATGGGTATTACAACAAAGTTAGCATGATCACTTAGGGTATCGGCTAATAACATATCAAGAATTTTGGCCTTATCTTCTTCTCTTCCAAATACTTCAAGTTCTGTTGGGACACTCGAACTGGGTGGCCTCTGGTGTGCAGCAGCAGCAGCTGATGATGCCTCTCCGGTAATCCGTTGCAGTCCAAGTTCAATTCTTTCTTGGCAGAGTTGATCCAACCGGCTACTAATATCTTTAATCTTGGACCCCATGCTATAATTGAACATAATAGCATTCGGATTCAAACCAGCCGGGATGAAACTGAGAACCTGGCCAGAACTATCGTGATTTTGCGCCATCAACTTGCTTTCCAAAGCTTGAGTAGCAAACTCATCAAGAATGTCCTCAGCGTCATAAGCCAAGTCTTGGAGTTCGTCCAGCCACATCTTCACAGCCTCGTCAGTCAGTTGCTTCTCCTCTGCATCGCAGAGGACAGCCTGAATCATCTTCAGCTTTTTCTCCCACTTTTTGAGCTCCGAATCAACCCCGCCTTGGAGTTGACGCACAAAGCTGAGCAAATTACGAGAAGCCAACCTGTCGAACAGTACCTGAAAGAAGGCGTTGAGTAAGATCTCTCCAGCAGCAGCCATGGTTCCCTTTTGTCAGAAAGGAATCAGAATCGTCACCAACAATAAAGTTATAATTGATAACAAAACTGAAATTGGTTTGATGTATGGAATACTGAAAATTGAGGAATAGAGATAAGGCTGTCGATGTGGTGTGGTCCCAGTGGACTCCACCATGTTGATTAAACAACAATGATGTTCACTTGCAGATGGTGGATGGTGCCACCCAGTCAATATTGGCATGCCTGCCTGCAAAGTTCATGCACTTTCTTTTGTCATTGTCAAGTTCTCATTAATTAGTCACCTGTAGGATCATAGGAAATTTACTTCCAGTAAATTTTCATTGAAATTTAAATGTGTTTGATTTTTACAGCCTCTAACGACATAATACAGTAGCTTCTGCAAACTCTTAGCTCTATCAGAATTCATAATCATACAACAGGGCAGGAAGTTGGTCAAGTCTTACATTAGGCTATTTGTTAACAGTCAAAGCCACTCCAAATTCTCCCCTTAACAAAGGAGATTTTGTGTCACTCCTTCCAAAACAAAATTAAATAGATCAGCTGAAATGAATGCACCTGTGGGAAACATCACGGTCAGAGATGAAAACTTCATTTATCAAGTAAGTTGCCCAGAAATGCATTTTCCAGCTCTAGATTGAAAGGTTCACACTTGCTTACCTTTCAAAGAAACATGAGACTTTAATGTAAACTTTCTATGAAATAAGCAATATATTGGAAAGAAAAAAAATATGGTAATTACCTTTACAAAAAAATATGGTAATTAACTTTACAAGCCACAGCTCTGAGGGCCTTGTTGGGACATTGTTGATGAATTAAATTGCATTCTCCGGTGAAAACACTAACATTTCAAAGCATTCATTGATTTAGAAACCAGTATCATACACATGTTCTGAATCTTTGATTTATAGCTGAGTACAGCTTGATCAAACAAACATAACATGTATCTCAAACAAACATAACATGGATCACAAATAAGACAGAGGCATCTTCACTAAGCTTTTAAAGTCCATGGTCATATAATAATCATATCATTCCCGAGCAACTGCAACCAGTTGTTTTCCAACATTCTGCTCAGCGAATATCCCAACTAGAGCTGATGGAGCTTTCTCAAAGCCTTCAGCTGTGTCCTCGACATATACTAACTTTCCTTCTTTGATTGCCGCCATAACCACTAACCAGTTCCAAGAATTTTGGATATTGGTGGTAGAAATCACCGGCAAGAAATCCTTCCATGCGAATTCGTTTTCCAACTACTTGCATCAAGTTGTGTACACCTTCAGGCTTCTCAATGTTGTACTGTGAGATCATTCCGCATACAGCGATGTGGCCACAAATTCTCATGTTGAGTAGCACTGCATCAAGCATCTTACGCCCAACATTTTCGAAATAGATGTCGATACCTTCAGGAAAGCACCTGGGAAAACAAATATGATTTCAGCAAACTTGGAATAAAATAATGCAGCAAATCCTTTCATTTCCCAAATAAACATACATCACTGTTAGCTGCAAGTGAAAATTTCCCTCTGAAATGAATATCAATTAAGCAACTGAATTCCTAGTTTATACTATGTATGGCAATGGTAGAAAATATCAATGTAACGAATGAGATCACTGATCACTGTTTGTCCTGTTTTATGAAAACAGAGAAGTATACGTTACATTTTCAGAACCAACAGTGATTACTTCAATCAGCGCATTGTAATAATGAAGTGAGAAAAATGGTTAAAGCATTCATTCGTGCTAACCTATTAAGAGCTGCATCCAAGTCAGGCTCTTCCTTATAGTTAAAAGCATCATCAAACCCAAACTTGTGCTTCAACAGATCGACCTAATGTTGAAATTGTAATCAAACGAGAAACAGCACAAAGAAAAAGAAGCAGGTTAATATAATCATCTAATAAAAAAAAGTATGATTTCAAGCATATATCAACTAACATTTCTCAAAGACCAATCAACTACGTGGTAATAAGTCAGTTTTAGTTAGACTAATGATCAAATATCCATGATTAGTTAGAACACAAATAATGTGCCATGCAAAATTCTCTATGCACAATTCTTTCAGACGGTGTTATGTTTTTATTTAGAGCGTAAGGGTTAAGGGTGCAAACTCACCTGTTCTTTGCTTCCGGCACTTCCAACAACATAGCAACCTACCAACTTCGCAAATTGCCCAACAAGCTGACCAACAGCTCCAGATGCTGCAGATACATAGACATACTCTCCTTTCTTAGGAGAGCAAAGCTCATATAAACCACCATATGCAGTCAAACCAGGCATACCTAGATTCAACAGAAAAATACCCGACAATCAGAAACAATAGTAAATTCCTCAAGAGAAATCTTTCAGTTACATGACAATACGTAGGGTACAATCATTGAAAATTCAAAATGCTAGACGTTCAAGCAGCATACTATATCCCTCTCTCATTGCATTGAATAAAACATGATTTTCAGCTCATGCGAACTGGACATTGATAAATTTAGAACAACTTACCAAGAATCCCAGTATAGTATGGCAGAGGCACACTTGTATCCAGAATTTTAATCACAAGTTGTGGTGATTGGATGAGACTGAACTCCTCCCAACTGGTTAAGCCCCAGACCAAGTCATCTTTCTTATAATTTGGATGCGTGGAATCCAACACTTTGGACACTCCATATCCGCTCAAAGGCTGCATAATTTGAACATAATTAAAAAAAAAAAAAAACCATTGCTGAATAATGTAACCGTAAATTCCCCTTTCCCCATCAAGAAATCAAATCCTCAGAGACAATGCTAAAATGACATCATAACTAAGTTCCCTGCATATGTTTTGATAAGATAAAAGTTTTTATTTTGCTAAGAGAATCTTCTCCTAACAAGATCCCCTATACTTATTATTGCATACATAGTCCTACACATTATAATCTATTCAAAGACTCATGCCCACTAACCAAAGCCACAATGTTTCCCTAAAACACCTTCTAAAACCATAAAAGATTATGAAACCAAGAGATGGGAATAGAAGTAACTGACCTCGCCAGACTCGAACGAGGCAACAAACGAAGGCTTATCAAGCTCGCTCATACGTCCTCTCATGTAAGGATCACAGGAAAGACAAAGATTCTTCAAAAGCACTGTGTCTTTTGAACCCTCTGGCACCTGAGGTTTATTGAGCCTGTTATTATCTTCATGTCTGATTCTTTGGGAAACCCTGTCACGTAGTTGCTCAGAATCACCTGCTTGTTGCTCATTCCTTCTTCACCAGCCATTTTTTATGTAGATTTTGTTTTTGGATGGTGAGAAATTTTATGTGCGGATTTATTTATAGAGAGAGAGTGGAAATGTGAAACGCATTTAATGTGTAGCAGTTACGAGAAATTTTCTCGAGTCCTTCGGCTATGTCTTCCACATACACCATCTTTCCTTCTCTGATTGCAAGAATGACCAGTTCCAAGAATTTCAGATAGAGGTGATAGTAATCACCAGCTAGAAATCCTTCCAGGCGAATCCGTTTCCCGATCAGTTGCTCTAAGTTGTGTACGCCTTCGGGTTTTTCCAGGTTGTACTGAGAGATCATACTGCTTACCGACATGCGGCCCCGGAGCCTCATGTTGAGTAGCACTGCGTCCAGCATCTTTCCCCCAACATTTTTGAAATATATGTCGATTCCTTGAGGGAACCATCTGGGAAATTTTAAAGCAAAATCAGATTTCTATTTGTCCTGTTTTTTGAAAACAGAGACACTGATGAAGTTATGTTTCTGGGATCAACTCACACACTTCAACCAAAGCTCTGTAATATTAAAATGAAATATTAGAGTTGAAACGTTTGTTGCAGCTGACCTTTTGAGTGCTGCATCCAAGTCTGGCTCTTCCTTGTAGTTAAAAGCATCGTCCAAACTTGTTCTTCAACAAATCGACCTTACGTTGAAAAAATGGTCAAAAAAAATTATTGACCTTGCTAATTATCACGATCAAATATGGATGCTTAGTTGGAACATAAAGCATGTAAAATTCTGCTAGAAGGCACAGTGGTATATTTACTACTTAAGAATGTTATAACAGCACCTTTTCTTTGCTTCCAGCACTTCCAACAACATAGCAACCAGCTAATTTTGCAAACTGTCCAACAAGCTGACCAACAGCTCCAGATGCTGCAGATACATAGACATGCTCTCCTTTCTTCGGAGAGCAAACTTCGTATAAACCAGCGTATGCAGTTACACCAGGCATACCTAGAATAATCAAATTCCCAACAATCAGCATTCCTTCAATTATAGACTCCCTGGCAAAATGGACAATGGCCGGCAAAAAATCAGAAAGCATTTAAGCAGCATATGTATTGATATTACTATAAGCAAATCTTATTGTGTAACAAAAATCATTACCGAGGATCCCGGTATAGTATGAAAGTGGCACATCTGTATGATGAATTTTAATCAAAAGCTGCGGAGCTGTAACGAGACTGTACTTCTCCCACCCGGTAAAGCCCCAAACTAAGTCATCTTTTGCATAATTTGGATTTGTAGAATCCAAAACTTTGGCCATCCCATATCCGTTTGTAGGCTGCATAATTTTAACATCACAAAGTCACCATTACCGAGAAATAATGTAAACCAAAATCAAAAATTGGTTCTTTAATTCCATCAAGTGCATAAATTGACCTCAACTTCCCTTTTCCCTGCATGATTCATGATCATGATTACAATTTAACCCAAATATTCCCACACACGATAAGCTTGAGTTATGATCCTCTCTCGATTGGATTATTGATCCGAGCTTGGTTTCGATCTGTCTCATAAGGTTGTGGTTAGTAGTCATTAGACAAGAATAATGTACGTAGATTAATCTACATACAATCTCAACCGTACAAGATTTCAAAAATGCATGTGGACACAAGATTTAAAAAAATGAGCAGAGATCATATCAGCACTAAATCCAAATTCTGATTGAATTACTACATATCATTAATGACAGTTGCAGCACCAAAATCACAAATTGTGTTTACATTCCAAAACCCTACAAATGACCTCAGAAACTCATCAAAACTTGAAGCAAATGAAAAAAAAAAAAATCAAGAGATGGGTCGTGATGAACTAACCCCACCAGGATGGAATGAATCAACAAAAGAAGGTCTATCAAGCTTGCTCATACGCTCTCGCATGTAAGGATCACAAGAAAGATAAAGATTCTTCAAAAGCACCGTGTCTTTTGAACCGTCTGCTACCTTCAGCTTTATTGATCCACTTGTTATCTTCATGTCTGATTCGTTTGGAAAACCTGTCACATAGTTACTTAGAATCACCCGCTTATTGCTCACAGCTTCTTGTTCGGCCGCCATTGTTTCTCAGTTTTTTATCAGACAAGAAAATCAGAATTGTTTGCAGGGACAGTGATGAGGAAAGTTGAGGATCAGAAACACTTATTGGTTGGGTCCCATGTGTTGTTTACACGACGAGCACCTTTTGTACTATTGTTCCAGTCTTTAGAATGTACTGTTATAATTCAAAAGTTGTAGTGTTAGTTGTAGTATTAAAGTGTTTGATAAATATTTGTTGTTGTGACTTAAATATTAATAATGAAAAATTGATAATATATTTATTATTTTATTAAAATTATTATTAAATTTTTTTATTGATTATATATTATTAATTTTTATTTATAATTATAAATTTTTTATCATATTTTTTTCACAATAATTATTAAAAGAATTACAATAAATGAATATCAAACATGCCTAATTTATTAATTTTTTTAGCACATTTAGGGTCTGTTTGGGGCAGCGCCCCATGCATTATTCCCCTTAAATAGAGCATGGGGAGCAACTGCGGTGTCTGCCCCAAACGATCTCTTAGTTACTTGCATATGTCATGAATCAAATATCCTCACAATAATTTATGAAAATGATGATTGTCAATTTAATTCAATAAACATGATCTTATCTTGACCATTCAGTAGATTTTTCCACTTGCTACTAGTTCTGTATTAATTTCTAAAGAATTTCTAAAAATATAAACCATAATAACATAAGTAATTTAATATAAAAAAATTAAAAGTTTAAATAAGAAATGTGGTCCATGGCTCCATCAATACAATTTCTTGTATTGTAGCCTTCTCCTAGAGAAGACATAAAACCAATCAATCTGTATGCTCTTTCTTTGTGGCTGTCATATTCGGCACATTGCACAAACATTTATTTTTATTTTTGAAACCTTGCTAATCATCTATTAAGGATTTTTTTGGCAGCAGTTGTGCAGCAGCATCATTCAAACTGCAACTACAAGAAGGAGCTAGGCTAGCTGCTTAATTTCCAATATTTTATTCAGCAAATATCATGAAACTTGCACTCATTTGATTATTTTATAAAGCAGTATGAGCAGCATTCTCTCTTTAACATTGAAGTTTTGTGTCAAAGGGTAAAAGGACATACAACACTAACTTGTTCTTCGTTCAGGAGCAACAGCAACCACCTGTTTCCCAACATTCTGGCCAGAGAATAGACCGATGAGAGCTGCCGGAGCACTCTCCAGACCTTCAGCCATGTCTTCGACGTATACAAGCTTCCCTTCTTTGATGTGAGGAATGATCATTTCCAGAAACTTTGGATAGAGGTGATAGTGATCGAGAACAATGAATCCTTCCATTCGAAGCCGCTTCGAAACAAGATACATCAAGTTGTGCACACCTTCAGGCTTGTCAAGATTGTACTGTGAGATCATACCGCATGCAGCAATTCGACCACGGATTTTCATGTTGGGTAGCACTGCGTCAAGCGTTTTTCCACCAACGTTTTCAAAATATATATCAATTCCTTCAGAAAGTACCTGCCAAAATGTTAAAAGTGTTAAGGAAGCTCATGCTGCTAGCACGTGTGAGTAAAAGCACAGATCAGCAGAATTGATTGAGAAGCTTTGCCAGCTCAGTAAGTTTGTTATAGCATGCTTGTTATTCTGTTTTGTAGTTAAGTACGTTTGATAAGGTTTTAGCTTTTGCTTTTCCAGCTTTTGTATATAAGCTAGTCACAATTACTTTTTGTAATTAATTGAAATGATATGAAATAAAGTCTTCATAATATTCTCTTTCATTTTCTTAGCTCCCAAACAGATTTTACATTTGCAAATCTTAACATTCAAACATGGTATCAGAGCCAAACAGAGCAAGCTCTAGTAATCAACAAATGAATTCCAGAATCATGACAGCAGCAAATATAAACCAGATCAATTTTTCATTTAACACCCCAATCAAGTTAGATAGATCCAATTATCTCCTTTGGCGATCACAAGTGTTGGCATCGATCATAGGAAATCGATTGGAAGGCTTTATAGATGGAACCAAACCAGCACCAGAAGAAAAATTACTACTCACTAGAGCTGATGGATCTGCTCAAGAAGTTGATAATCCAGAGTATCAAAATTGGAGATCACAGGATCAAACCTTACTTGGATAGCTGTTATCGGCAATCAATGTAGGTAATCTCAGTCTTGTTATTAATTGTGTAAGCTCGTTTGATGCATGGAGAACATTAGAGAAGAAATTTGGAGTTCAATCTGAAGCAAGAGTACTTCAACTTAGGTATGAGTTGAATACAATAAAGAAAGAGGCATTAAGCATTGAAGATTACTGTATTAAGATGAAATCTATAGCTGATAAACTCTCTAGTGCTGGTAGTTCAATAACAGAGAAGGATCTGATGTTGACAATACTGAATGGTTTAGGATCAGGCTATCGTGACATAGCAACTTTCATAACTGGTTCTAAAATGGAATTTGATGATGCTTATGCACTGTTATTAACACATGAAACCAGGCTTGAACAAGAACAGGATGATAAGAATACGTTTAATGCAAACTATGCTTATGCTAATCCATGTTACCCTAGAGCTTTCTATGGTCAAGCTAGAGGTAATTTCAGAAGAGGTGGATATTTTGGTGGTAATTTTGGTAATACTGGTAATAGAACTCATGGATTTGGAAGAGGAAACTTTGGTCCACAAAGAGTGTTTAATGGAAATTTCGGGGGTGGAAATGGTAGAGGACAATTTCCTGGTCAGAATAGTGCTTACAATTTTTCTTCTCAATCACCAAGAAATGTGACTCCATTTGCAAGAAATGGATTTGTTGGAATGAATGGATCAACAGGATCTACTGGAGCTATAGAAGAAGCTACTTGTCAAATCTTTCTGAAACCTGGCCACACAGCTGACATCTGCTGGCATAGATTTACAGAAGAATATACTCCTACTCCAAGAAATTTCAATAAGGGAAAAGGGCAAAGGTCTGCATACTTTGCTAACTTTGAGAGTTTTAACTCACATCCCAGCTGTGAAGATTATGATAGTTTCAATGGTTGGCCATCAACTTTTCATCCTACTGTTGGAGCTTATTCTTATTCTGGAGGTGATGTTTACAACTCTGCAAATTCTGGAGCTGCATATATGGCAAATTTTGAAGGAGCTGCTGATGATGGCTGGTATTTGGATAGTGGAGCTACTCACCACTTAACAAATAATATGGAGAATCTGCAGCTCAGAGAAGAGTATAAAGGTAATGATCAGCTCATCATTGGAGATGGTAAAGGGTTATCTATCTCTCATGTTGGACATGCTTTCTTATCATTTAGAGCTTCAACCTGTCATTCCTCATATCCTGTTATAGCACTTAAAGACATGTTATTTGTTCCTTCAATAACTAAGAATTTGTTAAGCATTTCTAAACTAACCTCTGATAATTCTCTTTCTGTTGAATTTTGTGGCCATTTATGTTTTATAAAGGATATGAAGGGATAGGTTCTTTTGCAGGGTTCTGCTGAGAAAGGTCTCTACAAGCTGCTATTGAAACCAAAGCCTCAGCCTCAGTCTTCCTCACCTGCATCTCATCTATCACAATCTCAGATAAATAAGCCAGTTTCTATGCTATCAGTTTCGAATGTTTCCTTTGCTCATCAAAATTGTAGTGCTTTTACTACAACTTGTAATAACTCTCTTTCAAACAGTTGTAATAAAAAACCTGATGAACTGACCTTATTGCATAGAAGGTTTGGTCATCCAAGTTCAGCAATATTGATGCATTTGCTTAAGTCTTGTCAGCAATTTAAAGTCTCTTTTAAAACTCTTTCAACTTCTCTCTGTGATGCTTGTCAATTAGGAAAGAATCATAAACAACATTTTCCCATTACTGAAACCAAAAGTACACATATTCTGGAACTGATATATACTGACATCTGGGGGCCTTCACCTATTGTTTCTAAGAATGGATACAAGTATTATATCAGCTTTGTGGATGATTACAGTAGATACACTTAGGTTTATCCTCTCAAACTTAAGTCAAATGCTTTTGCAGTCTTTAAACTTTTCAAACTTCAAGTAGAAAACCAGTTCAACACTAAAGTTAAGATGTTGCAATCTGACTGGGGGGAGAATATAGAGTGTTTACTGAATTCTTGAATCAAAATGGGATCATATTTCGGCACTCATGTCCTTACACTCACCATCAAAATGGTTTAGTTGAGAGAAAGCATAGACATATAGTGGAGTTGGGATTGACACTATTAGCTCAAGCTGATCTGCCCTTTAAGTT
This sequence comes from Citrus australasica, assembly GCA_029618585.1. NCBI lineage: Eukaryota > Viridiplantae > Streptophyta > Magnoliopsida > Sapindales > Rutaceae > Citrus > Citrus australasica. The sequence goes on along the minus strand of JARCIV010000003.1, from coordinate 31,530,956 downwards.
TTGGTGGGATGCAATTCACACTGCTGTTTATCACATAAATAGGTTGCCTACCCCTGTGCTAAGGTTTGTGTCTCCTTATGAGAAATTATTTAAACACAAACCAGATTACAACTTCTTAAGATGTTTTGGTTGTCTTTGTTATCCATATTTGAGAGACTTTAAAAAGCACAAATTTGATTTTCATACAAGAAAATGTATCTTCATTGGATACAACCCCTCTCATAAAGGTTACAAGTGTTTGACAAGTTCAGGAAAGGTTCATATACTTAGACATGTGATCTTTGATGAAACCACATTTCCTTACATGACCAACAACATAGTTTCTTCTGAAAACACATCTTCATCTGAACACAAAGTTGTGGGCAATAAATGAGTGTTTAGAGTCAAACAAAACAGTGATGGAAGCATAGCTAAGTATAAGGCTCGGTTGGTTGCTAAAGGTTTTCAACAAACAGAGGGTGTAGATTACTTTGAAACATTCAGTCCTGTTGTGAAATCTTCTACAGTGAGAATTATGTTGAGTCTAGCTGCAATGCATAAATGGACAATAAGGCAAGTGGATGTAAACAATGCTTTCCTAAATGGAGAGTTGACATAAGATGTTTATATGTGTCAACCTGAGGGATTTGTTGATCTGCAGAAGCCTAGCTATGTCTGCAAACTAAGGAAGGCTTTATATGGCTTAAAACAAGCTCCAAGAGCTTGGTATGATAAGCTTAGAGAGAGTCTAGTTACCAAGTGGGGATTTAAAAAATCAAGAGCTGATACATCCTTGTTCTGTAAAGGAAAACATGGCTCAATAATTTTTGTTTTGATATATGTTGATGATATACTGATCACAAGTCCTAATAGTGCTGAGCTTGAAAAGTTCATTCTGGAATTCAGTCAAGTGTTTGCTCTGAAAGACTTGGGGAAACTGTCATATTTTCTTGGCATTGAAGTTTCTTATGCTGCAGATGGTATCTACTTGTCTCAAAGAAAATATATCAAGGATTTGTTGAGTAAAGTTGATATGTTAGAGTGTAAAGGGTGTGATACTCCAATGGTGACAGGAGTGAAGCTTCAGAAAGAAGTTAAGGGTCAGTTGGGTCAACATGTTGAAGATCCCACTGGTTACAGAAGTCTTGTTGGAGGGTTGCAGTACTTAGTTCTAACAAGACCAGAAATAGCTTATGCAGTAAATAAGCTCAGTCAATATGTGTCAGCACCTACACTTCAACATGTTCTTGCATGCAAAAGAATTCTTCGATACCTAAAAGAAACTGAAGATTTTAGTTTAAGGTTTTCTGCAGAAGGTGAAATGAAGCTCTCGGGTTATACTGATGCAGATTGGGCTTGTGACATTGATGACAGGAAATCAACAGGTGCTTATTGCATCTATTTAGGAAATAACTTGGTATCTTGGTCATCCAAGAAACAGTCAGTGGTTGCTAGGTCCAATGCAGAGAGTGAGTACAGAGCCCTTGCAGCTGCAAGTGCTGAAATCTCATGGATTCAGTCACTGTTTAATGAGCTAGGTATTGAATGTTCCTCTCTTCCTATGATCTGGTGTGATAATGTTAGTGCAATAGAACTAGCTAAGAATCCTGTCTATCATTCAAGAACAAAACATATTGAATTGGACATGCACTTCATTAGAGATAAAGTCTTAGCCAAAACACTGGAAATTAGATACATTCCCAGTGAAGAACAGATTGCAGACATCTTAACTAAGCCACTCACTTTTGTTCATTTCAATTATTTTCGAGCCAAACTCAATGTGCAAACATGCCCCTTAAGTTTGAGGGGGAATGTTAAGGAGGCTCATGCTGCTAACACGTGTGAGTAAAAGCATAGATCAGCAGAATTGATTGAGAAGCTTTGCAAGCTCAGCAAGTTTGTTATAGCATGCTTGTTATTCTGTTTTGTAGTTAAGTACGTTTGATAAGGTTTTAGCTTTTGCTTTTCCAACTTTTGTATATAAGCTAGTCACGATTACTTTTTGTAATTAATTGAAATGATATGAAATAAAGTCTTCAGAATATTCTCTTTCATTTTCTTAGCTCCCAAACAAATTTTACATTTGCAAATCTTAACATTCAAACAAAAAGGCATTGGCATGAGATTCTCAAACCAAGATATTTCAAGTAAGAGATCAGGGAACACATTATATTGGTCAGAAAAGTGTATCATACTTCATCAAGCTGCATCAAGCTAAGGCATTTATTGATGCTAACCTTTTTAATGCTGCATTCAAATCAGCTTCTTCTTTATAGTTAAATGCCCCGTCGAACCCAAACTTGTTCTTCAGTAGATCAACCTTGGCTTTGAAAACCATAGAAAAGGCAAGATTATGAAAATTTCCTTTTTAATTTAAATGTTTGAAAGTAACATGGAAACAATCAAGTACTTCACACAGATTACATACCTTGTCTTTGCTTCCAGCACTTCCGACGACATAGCAACCCAAAAACTTTGCAAACTGCCCCACAAGCTGACCAACTGCACCAGATGCTGCGGATATGAAGACGCACTCTCCATGCTTAGGAGAGCAGACCTCATAAAATCCAACGTAAGCGGTCATACCAGGCATACCTATCAATTTATAAATTTACCACTTTGAAACGACTTAGATTATTAGCCCCAATACAGCAGAGCATCATAACTAAATGGCTCAATCGTTTAGAATATTAAATAAAGAATATTTTTTCAAACTTTTATAGCAATAATAAATATAGCATGGCCTCTGTCTCGATCTTTTTAACAGAATAACTTTTTGGAGTTCATAAAACAGAGGTGAGGCAACAGGTCACCAAGAAATATGGGTGCTCAAGTGAGCACTGCGCACATTGAGACTTTCCTATTGACACACACAACTCTCAACCCATCAAGCAAAAGACATTGCCAATTTGCAAACGTATACATCTTGCCTCACTCCACGAAACCATAAAACGCCTCGAGAACTAACTAGTTGAAGTGTATTGATCAGAATATGGCGAAAATGCTCAAAGTTTTTACTGTACAGAAGGAGACAAATCTATGAAACTAATCTAAGGCGCACACTATTTGCAGAATTAACATCTGCTTAGATTAAACCGTCAAAGGAAAGTTTTATAACGAATAGATTTGCCAATTTGGCAACATATCCCATAAATTAAGTTGATACATTCAAGAAAATTGTTCAAACTTCAAAGAAAAGGGGGTTCTGAAAGATTCAGGTACAGTTCTGTGTTTCCATCAAATATGCAAAAACTCAAAACATGCAATTTTCTATCTTCACATCGAGATATCAAAAACATTTACAGATGAAAAAGAAGACACAATTTGCTCACATAAATTGCGCAAACAAAAAGTTTACCGAGGATTCCAGTATAGTAAGAAAGAGGCACATCTGTGTGTTGAATTTTAAACAAGTGTGGGGCCGTAATGAGACTATACTCTTCCCATCCAGTCATTCCCCAAACCAAGTCACCTTTGTTGAACTCTGGATTCTCTGAATCCAAAACTTTACCAACCCCATATCCACTTATGGGCTGCATGCATTCATAGAAATTTCTGCGTCAGCAATTCATTTTCAAGCACAAGTACTTCACACAACATACACCAAGTCAAAGAACAAACGGAAAAATATAATTTTCCTGTCCAACGTTAGAGTATGATCAAAATATAAGTTTAAGCTATGAAATTAAATTCATTGGTACACATTTAAAATTTTGAAAATCATTTAAGTTAACTTCCTTGAACCCAAATGTGAAAGAAGTTCAAACTCTAGATATCTTATACAATTATCGCACGAGATTTTAGCAGTCGAATTAAACTGCAACCAAAAATAAATTTTCTATAACAAAAGAGCAAGAAGCCATGGAAATGAAAAGCGTGGCCATGAGCGAGTGCACTAACCAAGCCAGGTTTAAAGGATTCAACGTAAGATCCTTCGATGTAGGTCATTCTTGGTCGCATGTACGGATCACAGGACAAGTACAAGTTCTCTAAAAGAACCCCATTTGAACCTTTTGGCACCTTCAATTCTATGGAACTTTCGGTCATGTACATGTCTGTTTCTTTTGGGAAACCAGACACATAGTCCTTCAATATCACTTGCTTGTTCCTTACCATTTCAGGCATTTTTTGGCCCTCTTTTTCTTTTCCCCTTCTCTTTAGGCAATTGGGAAATGCAGAGGAACTCTATCTAGCAAAGAAAAGTAGATGTGTACAGATGTCAATTTTATTTGTTTATGGGATGAAACACGGAAGCATTTGCATTGACTGTTAAAAGTTTTCGATAGTGACGAGAGATACTTTGTGAATGCTCCCATGCGCGCGGTAAAGCTGGCCCAAAATTGAGTGCTGTTATTTGCACTAAATGACAAATGAGTAAAACAACTGTACACAAAATAAAGACACGGTACGTTAGAAGCCACTTAAGTAGGATCAAATTACAAAAAAATAATAATTAAGAATTAGGTCTAGAGAGGAGGACCCATTAGGGTTAATTTTTCACTAAACATTAGTTTGTAAAATTAATCTATAAGATGAATCGAATCTCCAAGCCCATGTTGGATTTTTGAATGTGCCGCGAATATAAATAGTATTTTTGGAATTTAAAATCCAAAAATTGGGATCAGAAATGTTATTTATTTGTAGTAGCTGACAAATTTATTATATTGGCCATTTGTGTGCAAATAGCATGTTTCTTTAAAGGTTGATGATAAATTAATTAAATTTGTGAACTTGTTTCGTTATTGGATTTGAATTTTTATGCATTGAATTATCAGTTTTGAAATGTATTTGCGTTTGAGATTTTTGTAGCATCATTTTCTCACAAAGAGTTCGACAAGAGATGCCACAGCATTCTCGAGGTCATCAGCTATTTAATATAATATTATACAATATTAATTTTTATTTTTATTTTTACAGTATAATTTATTACTAAATTTATAATTGAATATAATTAATAATAAATAATTAAATAGTATATAAAAATATAATATAATTTTACATTATTTAATTATATTACAATAATTAATTTATAAGAATAATTTAATATAACTAATAATACTTATTTAAGTATGAATAAATTTGGATAATATTAGTTTAAAATTAATAATAATAACATAAATAATATTATTACATAAACTACAGAACTCTTACTTGAATTATTTAATATAATTTATTTTGGTAGTGAATATGTTATAATAATTTTATCATTTTATTATTTTGTGATTATCTTGTGGTATGTATAAACTTTTATTATATCATCCAAAGATGAGTTTTGAACTAATCTTGCACATTTTAACTATTTATTTATGTTGTTATATTATTTAAAGACTATTTGATTAAATTATTTGCTTATATCTTTATTTCACAAATTATATATTTAGAAGATACTGAAAAATAAATGCTATGCTTCCAAAATTTTAACTCTGTAAGCTTCAATCTTTATGAAGAATTATGATATTTTTTAACATTTACAGTAAAAAAAATTTGTTTAATTTCTAAAATTTTAGACTTCTATATTTAGTATTTTTCTAAGCGCTAATAAATATTATTTGCTAACTATGTAATTTAAATTAATTACAAAAAAAATTAGTAAAGTATAGTGCAACACTAAATAAAATATAATTAAAATTAATATAATACAGTATAACACCAAATATTATACAATATTGTTATAATACAATGTTAATACAATACAATATAATACAATACACTCGTATTAAAATAATACAATACAACATAATACAATACAATGTGTTAAACACACCCTTAAGATATTTCATTAATCCAATTTCTCTAGGCCCAAACAACACCTTTTTAATAATATGAAAAATTATGTTTTTGAAATAAAAACAATATGGATCTCACAAAATTAAAAGATAACTCGAACGCAGTCAAATGTTTCATTGATCAGTAACATTTAAATGAAAACGAAAATTTAATTGATTATTGACAAAGACAACATAAAACCCATATTAATTAATTTCATTACAAATAATTATACACCGATGTACTGTTAACACTATGACTATCATAAGTCCTGATTTTAGAAGTGACAAAACGAGTGAACATCGTGTTATTTTTGTTGTCATATATACTTATTCTCTGCACCTACAGCTCAATACAATAATTTAGATACATGGGTTTTATTTTATTTTTTCAGTTTATTCTAATTAAATTGTTAATTTAGAAGCATCAAATGGACCAACCCGCCGAACCGCGTAATGAATGGGGCTTGTTTTGGGTTCAAACCCAGCCCACCAGATCCAGTGTATAGCTCGGGGTTCAATCTGCATCTAAGCCCCACGGTCTCCAAAAGAAGTTGTTATTATTTTTTTTTCCTTAAGGAAAAATGTTCCAATTCAGAATTTTATAAATTGTGTGAAAAAACACATAAATTGTATAGTTTAAACGGTTTAAGTTTTAAGTTTTTAAAATTCTGTGATTTTAAAGCTTTCCTAGACTTTTCCCGTATTTTAATATCTTGGACCTAAAAACTAATATATGCGGATATGCTTTTAAATCATGTGGTTAAAATTTTTTTTTTAACTCTTTCTTAAATCATACGGTTTAAGAATGTATCTGTATTAAAAAGAAAAAAGAAAGAAAGAGAATGCTCGTACCTAAAAATGATATACAGACGCACTCCAAGCCTAACATGAAAATTTTCAACACTTTTAACGTTATCAAACTAGCAACCACACTCCACATTTAATTTAGCAAATATCATAAAAATTACACTCACTGAGCGTAACCAATTTATTAAATAAATGGACGAGTAAAAGCATGATGTAAACAAACAAATCCGCATGATGTAAACAAACAAATCCTTCATTCACTCAGAAGCAATTGCAGCCACCTGTTTCCCGAGATTCCGGCCAGAGACCAGACCGATGAGGGCTGCCAGAGCACTCTCAAGACCTTCAGCCGTATCTTCAATGTATACAATCTTTCCCCCCTTGATGTGAGGAATGATCATTTCCAGAAATTTCAGATAGAGATTATTGTAATCCGATACAAGGAATCCTTCCATCCGAACCCGTTTCGAAATAAGACGCGTCAAGTTGTGTACGCCTTTGGGTTCGTCAAGGTTATATGTCAGTGCCTTCAGGAAAGTGCCTGTCAAATTAGAGAAGACACAATTCTAATCCTATCAATAAATTGCTGCTACTGATATTTGAGAACACATATATCTAATCCTATTAATAAATGTAACTGAATCCCTCTCATAATGTCATTTGATTAGTAAATTTCATGTTCATTGATATAGTAACTTACAAGAGTAAATTTGGCGATTTTCTTATACAATTTAAGAACATCTCTGACGTAAATTGATAAAATATGTTTTATGCAATAATCATAAAGAATAAGGATATTGAATGTTATTATTCGAATAAAATATCTAACATTCTTTGTTATGAATTAATTGAGAAAAATATAGTTTAAGTTGAGGAAGTTAATTAGCAACACAATTTAGTTGAAATGTAGTTGCTAAATAATTCAATTAGAATTTTTCAAAAAGTTACCTTCATTTTTTTAATGGGTTTTAAATAATCGTGATGAATTCTGTTGGAGTTTCAATAACAAAAAACCGACTGAATTGATTGGACTGTCAAATTTACCAAAAGGTTTGTTAATGTTATTACGCAATGAGTAAGAAGTATTTCGATATTTTAACATGACAAAAATATGACTTTAATAAGCTTATATTTTACATAGCTTGATTCAAAATTAATTGAAAAATGATAGATTCACCTTTTTCAAGTTGAAATAATATGTCCAATTAGATTAATTTAGGTTTATCAATATATTTTTTATTTGGATTACATAAAAAAATTAATTGGATTAATATCAGGTCAATTAATTAAATGTTAACCATTGAATATTCGCAAAATGAAGCTTCAAACTTTACTTTTCAAGCAGAATTTATTAATATTGGGTTGATAACTTAAATCTTATCCAGTGATAAGTGACAAACATTGCGCTTGTCTCTTGTGTCCATAATAATCCAAAGCTCATTGACCACAAAATTGGGGTCACTTTCATTTGGGTTCGTAGTGACTTTGCTTTTGCTAAAATACAAAATAAAACAAGTGACATTTGCTATTTATGATAAGGACAGGTGGTCGTTAATAGGTGATATGGTGGAGCCCGATTTGGTAGAGTCAAGTGGGCCCCAATCCACCAATAATTGACTTAAAATAATCCCATCAAAGGATGCTCGTTGGATCTGATAATCATTCAATGAAGAGTTGGGCTCTATTAAATTTTGACACGTTGCCTTCCCTTTAATGCCAAGATTCACATGTCACAAATGTATGGGTGCATATGGTCCATATCATTTGCTAATTATCTTAGCTGTCCCGTGCTACAACTTGCAAAGAATGCCGAGTCAACGAATTTTGGATGAATAATGCCTAATTGAGGTTTAGCCCTTATCCTGTTGCGTGAAGTATGAGTTTGATCACCGTATTTTAGAATTAATTGAGCACGCTTAGTAGTAGTACTTTACCTAATTATTGATTTCTTACCAAGAAAAACGTACCGCAATCTTTGGATTTGCTTTACAGTGATGCATGAGTTTTAGGTAGATTTTCGGTAGAAATAGGGTGAGTAAATTTGAATCTTCTGCATATCAATTAAATGTGCCCTAATTAGGTTTTCTACAAACTGTAGAAATCCATGTGAACTAAGGAATATCATGAGCTGTTATTTTTACAGAACACGTAAAAAGTGGTGGAGTCACATGAGCTGTTATATTTATTCAAAGATCAGAATTCAGACCAACACCAGTCCGTTCTCCTCTACGCTACAGTCAAGCTAATATTGTATTGCATAAAACTTTTGACCAATACAAGTAAAGTGGATGCCAGTGGGCACTAGCACATGCACGTAAATAAAATGAATCCAACTCTCTATGCTATATACCGTGTGAACGCTGAAATGAGATTTTCTAAATGCCACACATCTAAAGTGCTTCTGAAAAAAATGCTTATGTTGGAATTACTTTCAGAAACCTATAAAGAGAATTAAAAAAAACCACCATGGGGGAAAAAGAGGAAAAAGGTGTTGTTGAAGACTTCAGAAATAACTCCAAATGTATTTTTGTAGCCAAGTGTGCTTTCATATATTTCAGTCAGATGATACAGAAGACTCAAAATCGTTATGATACTCAAGGAAGTTTTGGTAGTGTTAAAACACACTTCCAAATCAAAATTTTGATCACTTGAAACAGGCATTGCTTTTAACAGAGACCAACCAATCTATATAAAGGAGTTTATAATGGAAGCCAAGACTATCAAATAAAATGCTTTTGAATCCTTCAAGGAGATCTCAGACTGCTATTATAAAAATGTCACAGTGGTTTAAAGTTGCCATGATGAAATTCAATTCTAATCACAGAAAAGGCTTTCATCTTTCATGTGGTATGTGAAGCATAAAATAAGAATCTGTATGAAGAAAAAGAATCAAGACAAAAGAAAAATATATAAAGACATGGATTGACTCTTTTAAGAAGTCACAACTATAGCTTGAGAAAGCAAAACACAAAATCTACATTCTATCCCATAATATCTCTCTTTCCAATTTACAAGCTCCAAGCACAGAATTCAGCATCTTAAATCAATGCTAAATTGAAGTGACAGAAGAGTAAAACCAGTGAAAGTTCAATCGTAAATTAAACTTCAGTTTCATTATGGATCAGTTAAAATTGATCTAAAACTAACCTCAAAGATGTAAAAACAATGTAACAATGTTAAAAAGGCCAAATAGCAGAAAAGGACAATATTATCAGACAGCTGATTTCTCTTTCTTCTTAGGAGATACAGTTTTATACCCAGACCTACAAGGCTTGCCCCAAGGTGTAAGTGAACACCTTCCATTGTTACCGCTACTTTTGCTTCGTCCAACAAGAGGGTGATCAACTGGAATCATGGGTACTCCTCTAACCACAGCTCTTCGACACAACCAACTTCTCTGACCTGCCTTACTACGCTTTTTAGCTCCATGGCTGGGGTTAGACACTGTGCCAACAGTGGCTCCACATCTAGTGTCAATCACTTTCTCATATCCACAACGTAGCCTAACTAAGCAATACCTTGAAGTGGGTTCTTTCTCAAAATCTTGGTTGACGTCCCTGCAGCTCGATCTAGCTTGCCACCTTGAGCTGGGTTTACGTCAATGTTGTTGATGATGGTCCCAATACGCACACGAGCAAGTGGCATGCAGCAACGGGAGCCATCTGTCTCATTATCTTATCGCGCGCTGTATCTGTTTTTGGTTTTTTTTGTTTTGAAGGATCACCAACTGACTCAGTTTCTGCGGAAACACAGAGGCAATATAATATAATTCAAACTTTGAGGATTGAAAGAGAGATTCCATAACTAGACAGACAAGAGTAGTATTGCAGTTAAGAATGGAAGGACGGAGAGGCCTACCGAAGAGTGTCAATGAAGCTGAGCATATTTTGAACCAAGCCATTTCTGCACTGGCAAGAAATCATTCCATGCGAATTCATTTTCAAACTACTCACATCTGGTTGTGTACTCCCTACAACATTCTCACGGTTGTACTCTCAGATCATTCCACATATGGGTAATGCGGTCAGGAATTCTCATGTTGAGGAGCACTGCACGATATATCTTACCCCAGCATTTTTGAAAATGATGTTGGTACCTTCTGTAAAGCATCTTAGAAAACAAATGTGATTTCAGCAAACTTGAAATAAAAGAACACACAGAATCTTTCATTTCCCAAAGAAGCATACAACAGGGATATGATTTTATAGGCTGCAAGTACAAACTTCCTCCTCAAAATTGAGTCTAAAGCTAATGTATCCCCAGTTTATTCTATGTTTGGCAATGGTAGAAATTTCAATGCAATGAATTCTCAGGCGTGATCAGAGATGTCTATTTGTTCTGTTTTATGAAAACAGAGACGTATTTCCATCACATTTTCAGGACCATGGTTAAAGCAGTCATTTGGTCTCACCTATTAAGAGCCGCACGCCTGCATCCAAGTCTGGATCAATCTAATGTTGAACAAATAATCAAAAGAAAAAACGACAGCAAACCAAAAAAATAAAAAATAAAAGAACGCAGTTAGCACAGTCAGCTACTATAATCAGGCTTCTTGATCAGAGTATCAACTTATCAACTATATCCCAAACAGAAAAAAATTGAAACTATACTAAGCTCACAAATTTCTTAATTACCACTTACCAGCATGAGCTCATTGAGCCTATTTATAATCAAAGCTCCTCTCATGCTTCTCACTGTTTGAATTGATTCCAACAGATCTTTTGTTTCCTCTGATAGCCACCATCATGACATTAACTGTTGATGAAATGGATGATTGACCTGACTAGTCTCTAAGTCCAGCTTGATAGTGTCATTTGCATCATTATTTCAGCTGATTGAACTGACGCAAACCTAGTCTTGCTGTTGTAGTTCTTGGTGTTGGTGGCTTTCGAAGTATACAGCATCCAACAAGCCTGCAGGGTAGTTCTTAACGGTTTTAAAGCTTTGCATCCACAAACCATTTCGCTGCATCAAAATTGCAAACACTTAACAATAATTGCGGGCATAAGTGTACTCACATGTCTTCCATTGTGAAGAATCAAGGCTTGGGAGCAAGTGCATCTTGAAGCTTGTCAAATGTTACATTTCAGTTTATCTCCTTCATAAATTGATATCCTTCAATATATTTTCCCAAATTATTGAAAATATTACCGTACTTTTATCTCTTTGTATATTAAAAAAAAATTACAATAAAGAAGGATTTTAATAGTAAAATTTTTACCATCAAATTTTTTATCTTCTTAAAGATAAACAGTGGGATTAAAAAAGTTTGGAGGTTATTAACAACTTCTTTTGTCCGTATCGAATGCAATATTGACTCCGCATCCGTGCATATTGGGAAAATGTAACATTAATAATGCAAAAGGTACCTCGGATACTGCAACTGCTGTATCAGTTCTGCTTCATTTCAAATTTTGAAATGCATCATTTCTGCTTCAGAACATGGCTTTGCCTTGTATCATATTTTCTGGGACAGGTACTGTTTTGAATCAGACGGGTATTTGGTCTCAGGAAGTGCAGGCATTTCTTCAAGGATTCATCTACGGCAAAAATGTTACCAAATACTCCACTCCAAGCATTCATCCTTAACTAAACAGAGAAATATTCATTAGATATGCTACCGATAAAAGAAGGCAAGGTAAGATGGTAAGTACACATCTTACCATCATTAATTTCAAAATCCAACGATTAAAAACAGTTAATTGCATGCATCAGAGTATGCGCGCTGCAAATGTTATACTCCAATTCTGCTTTAAAATAAAAAAAATGAAATAATAGACAAAAAATCTGCAATCTAAAATTTTGATTGAAGTGAATAACAAAACTTTGGACTAAAAATCGTCCATCTGTCAATGGCAATAAATTTAAGATAAAAAGTTATAATTTCATCTGTGAGTAATTACCTTAACAAACACCGATGGAAAGCAAATAGCCTCAACGCACTATCTGACCTGTGAAAAAGGAAACAAGTGAGTGGCATTTTCAATTATACGGAACTGCAAAATTTTGAAAAAATTTAAAAAGGAAAAACACTAATAGGAGATTGTCAGAGTGGATAATAGAAATCAGCTGACCTTAATAAGAGAATCAACACCTCTGACTCTGGATCGTATATGAATTTTCCAGCTATCATAACCCAAGGGATGCGAGCAAGTTTGGGCCGCTCTTTTCCTCGACCTCGGGAAATGATGTGCGATTTGTGCAAAAATCGAAGCGATCCACAAAAATCGAAGAGAGGCGAAGCTTTGAAAACCCATTGAAGACGGAAATTTCAATTTCTGGAATCCCAATGGGGACAGATGAGTTAGAGAGGTGAAAGCCAAGACTAGAATCCTGCCGGTGAAGGCTATGTATTTTTACTAGATCAAAAATTGAAAAAAAGCATCAAAATATTATACTCCAATAAGTGTTATAATTTAATCTGCGATTCAAAGGCAAATAGCCTCAACATACAATCTGACTTGTGAAAACGGAATCACGTGAGTGACTGCAAAATTATTATTTTTTTTAAAAAAAGGAGGAGCTTGTTATAGCGGATAATACAAATCGACTGACCTTAATAGTAGAATCTACTCCTCTGATTCTGGATCGTATATGAATTTTCTGTCTATCTCAACGCGAGGGATGTGAGCAATTTTGGTCCACTCTTTTCCTTGATCTCTTTTGCACGCTCGTTTAAGCTTTGGACAATCTCTAATGTGTAATTCCAAAAGTGAGGATGGAAGGCCCACCTCTGGGAATGATGTGAGATTTGGGCAACCCCAAATCAATAAGTATTGAAGAGAGGTGAGGCTCTGAAAACCCGTCGAAGACAGAGATATCAAATTTTGGAATCCACAAAGGCCCAGAAAAGTGAGAGAGGTGGGCAGCATCATTCCTATCTCCTCGTCTGGAAAACACTCTGCTTCATCATCACATCCAAAAATGGCGAGGTGTACAAGAGAGGTAAGCCTGTGCAACCCCCGCTGGACGAGTGTCTTATACATTTTGAAATATCCAAGTGTAAGTGATGTTAGATTGGTAGGAAAACCTTCTTCTGGAAACGATACAATATTTGGATCACATCCGCAAATGGCAACATGTGAAATGGTGTTGGGAAGCCCTCTTTCTGGGAAGGAAACAAGACTTGGACATCTCCATATATAAATGCTCTTTAAACATTTAAGATTGTGCAGGCCATCCGGTATTGACTTCAGCTTTGGACAATCCCGTATCTCGAGGCCTTCAAGCGCCTCAAGGAATTGGACACCCGATGATAAACTGGTGAGCTCTGGGCAGTTATCGATTCTCAGGTGTTTCAGCATCACTGGGGAAGACGAGGATGAAGGAGAAGAAGAAGAAGCATCCTCTTCATCATCGAACAGACGTTGCAATTTCTCACAATTTCTGATCTCAAGCCATTTAAGAGATGCTGGTAGCCTCCGTCTGGCGATGAATGTTAGAGAGTCGCAATTTCTGATATACAACCTTCCCAGTTGTGAATTGTTTTCCATCATTTCCTGGGGTAAGGATTTCAAAGCTGTGCTGTTGCAAATTCGAAGAGAGCGCAGATTTCTGTGAAAGAAATTGATCTCTGGAAACAAAACAAGACGTACGCAACTTTCTTCAATTGATACCTCCTCATTGTGAGCGAGCATATTCAGCCCTCGTTCTGGTTTTTTCGGAAAATCCCCATGCTGCCTCCATGACTTGAGCTGTTCAGAATTGCCAATTACCAAAGTTTCTAATATCTGAAACCCAGGCTTCAATAATTTTCCAAACTCCAAAACATTTGTAGTAGTCATGGGCTTTGGCAGTGAAATGCCAGCTGGACCATCGTATAGCATCCCCTTGCATCCATTCATGTCTAATGAACTATTTGAAATAGTCACAGACTTTATCAACTTAACATCAATCGGAGTCCGGCAGACTAGTTCTTTGCACTCATCAACTTCTAATCTGCAGAGCATCGGATAGCAAGACAATGGAACTGCCAATTGTTCACATTTACTAACGACAAGTGTCTCCAAGGAGGGCAGGAGCTCAGGCAGTTCTCCAGAGAGCTTGGGACATTCTGCAATGGCAAGTTCTTGGAGATGAGGAAATATTTCAACGTGCACATTTCCATTGATATTGGTGTCCCAATGCTCCCATTCTGGCAAATTCTCAAAACTTAGAATCTCCAATGATGGAAAGACCGCAGACTCTAGGCTTTTTAGTTTCTTCAGCCCTTTAACAGCAAGGTGGTTAAGTGAATTCATCAGGCCAAGCGATGGCAGAGATACACACTTGTCACAGTTCTCCAATTTAAGGACCTTCATCTCGGAGAACGAAGGATGTCCGATCCAAAGTGGAAATCTTGCACCACCATAGTGCCTGATTGCCAGCTCTTTTATACGTTTATGAGGCTGTAGAGTGTCAAGTACATTCTCCTCTAGTACTGCATCCCGAGGACTGTTAGATTGAGACCCCCATTCTAGAGTCAATGCTTCAAGATTGTGCTTCTCGCATAATGCGGCTTCTCTTGCATTCTGTGGACTATTCACATTCTCTAATCCAGCAATGCAGAGTTCATCACAAAGAAGGTTTAAACTTTTTAAATCTTCCAAACCAGATGCGGATTCACCCTTGCCTACAATAAAATTGGACAATGTTTGAAGCTTCTTCAACTCTTTGATTCCAAATGGCATCTCCTTCAGCAGCTTTGCACCTCTTATATCGAGATGACGTAAATTGATCAAATTCCTCATTTTCTGCGGAAGCTTTATCAAACGGGAACAATTTCTTAATATCAAAATTTCCAAGTTCAGCAATTTGTATGTTGACTCAGGTAAACTTCTTATGTCAGTGTCAGCAAGGTTGAGGAACCTTAGAAGTCTCAAATATTCAAATGGAATTGGTAACTCACCGATACGGTATCCTTGTAAAGATAGCACTCTCAACGTTTTGAACTTCGGCAGCAAATCAGATAGAACCGTACGAGTTATGAAACTAGTATTAGAGCCACTTCTTATGCGTAAGCGTAATGGCAAGAATGCTCGTAGATGTTCAATTTCATTGAAAACCTCGAACATATTTTTACCATCACATTCACCACAAGCATAGGAAAAATGGCGAACTCTTTCAAATCTGCTTGACGACAAGTTGGTGGACTCCTCTAACCTAAAAATGGTCCCTCTAGAAACCAATTCAGCAAGATCATGGATAAGGTCGTGCATTACAAATTTAGAACTACCAGAGCTGGTTTGTTGAAAAATAGACCTTGACACTAGATCATGAAAGCACTTGCTGCCCAAATCTTCCAGCTGCTCACTGTTTCGTGACTGTCGAATAATTCCTCCAGCCATCCATAAGAAAGTCAGCTCCTTCTGATTGAATTCATAATTTTTTGGAAAGATTGCACAGTAAGCGAAACATCTTTTCAAATGAGAAGGAAGATGATGGTAACTCAGTCTTAATACTGGGAGAACCCCACTTTGTTGAGGTAAATCCCATATTTTGCTCTCTAATATATCATCCCACGCATCATGCCTCGTCGTACGCAAAAGGCCTCCGAGTGTTTTTACAGCAAGGGGCAAGCCTCCACATTTGCCAACAACTTTCTTGCGGAATGATTCTGAGATTTCAAGTGCATTATGATCTCTACCCTCCAATGCATGCGTTTTGAAAATAGACCAGCAATCATCGTCTAACAGTCTCTTGAGATTATAATGTTCAATTGGTCCCATTATTGATGCAACATTTGAATTGCTTGTGGTGACGATCATCTTACTGTTTGGTGCAGCTGCCAAGAATGGAGCTTTTAAGTCTACCCACGAGCTGTAGTCCTCGTTCCAAACATCATCTAAGACCAACAAGAATCTTTTTCCGTCCACAGCTACTTTCAATTCAACCTGCACTTCATTTAAATTGTTTAGAAGACAAGGCCTGCGGGTGATTGACTCGAGAAGTGCCTTTGAGACGCCCAAAACATCAAAGACGTCAGATACGCAAACCCATGCTTTTACATCAAACTTGGAATCTCCAACGGCCTTGTCATTGTAAACCGCCCGAGTAAGAGTTGTTTTTCCTATCCCACCCATGCCAACAATGGGTATTACAACAAAGTTAGCATGATCACTTAGGGTATCGGCTAATAACATATCAAGAATTTTGGCCTTATCTTCTTCTCTTCCAAATACTTCACGTTCTGTTGGGACACTCGAACTGGGTGGCCTCTGGTGTGCAGCAACAGCAGTTGATGATGCCCCTCCGGTAATCCGTTGCAGTCCAAGTTCAATTCTGTCTTGCCAGAGTTGCTCCAGCCGGCAAGTAATTTCAATAATCCTGGACCCCATGCTATAATTGAACATAATAGCATTCGGATTCAAACTAGTCGGGATGAAACTGAGAACCTGGCCAGAGCTATCCTGATTTTGCGCCATCAACTTGCTTTCCAAAGCTTGAGTAGCAAACTCATCAAGAATGTCCTCAGCGTCATAAGCCAAGTCTTGGAGATCGTCCAGCCACATCTTCACAGCCTCGTCAGTCAGTTGCTTCTCCTCTGCATCGTTGAACACCCCCTGAATCATCTTCAGCTTTCTTTCCCACTTCTTGAGCTCGTAATCGACCCTGCCTCCAAGTTGACGGACAAGGCTGAGCAAATCACGGGAAGCCAACCTGTCAAACAATACCTGAACGAAGGCGTTGAGTAAGATCTCTCCCACAGCAACCATGGTTCCGTTCTGTCAGAAAGAAAGGAATCAGAATCGTCACCAACAATGAAATAATAATTGAGAACAAAACTGAAATTGGTTTGATGTGTGGAATACTGAAATTTGAGGAATAGAGATAAGAGTGACCATGTGGTGTGGTCCGAGCGGACTCCACCATACAGTAAATATTGGAATGCCAGCCTGCAAAGCTCATACACTTTCTTTTGTCATTGTCAAGTTCTCATCAATTAGTCACATGTAGGGTCATAGGAAATTTACTTCCAGTAAATTGTCACTGAAATTTAAATGTGTGTTTGATCTGCCTCATTTTTACAGTCTCTAGCAACATATAATACAGTAGCTTCTGCAAACTCATAACTCTATCAAAATTCATAAGCATACAACAGGGCAGGAAGTTGATTAAGTCTTGCATTAGGCTATTTGTTAACAGTTAAAGCCACTCTAAATTCTCACCTTAACAAAGGAGATTTTGTGTCACTCCTTCGAAAACAAAATGAAACACATCAGCTGCAATGAATGCAGCTTTTTTCAGTGAAAAGCTTTTATTTCCTTTACAAACCGCGTTTTTTTTAAACCCTTTTTTGCACTTTTTTCAAAACCGTGTTGGCTCCACTCAGACTGTCATTCTTTTTTTTTGCCTTTGTTACATTTATTTCCCGGTGCTTTCCCGACCCCAAATTAAATAAAAGACTTTAGATTTAAACTTGGAAACGTCTTCCTTGCACCGTAAGAATTAAGTCAATTAAGTTTTAGGATATATAACATCTATATTAATGTTTATTTAAATTATGCATATCGAACAGATCATACAATATTAAATTTTTTTAATTACAAATCTAATGATACATCTTTTTCTTTTAAGTTTCCTTTAAAGTTTAAACCGAAATATCTATGAATAAATGAAAATTTCTTGCCTATGAATTTAAAAAATCTTAATTTGTTGTCAATTTTGTGAACAAAACCTAAAGGCACCCACTATTAACTTTTAATTATCAATAAACAATTTTTATTACATACTCAAATACTTCATATTCAAGAATGGGAAAAAAAAAAGCACCGTTGCTTAGTCTTATACTCTTATTGCAGGGTTAGTTTTTTTTTAAAAAAAATAAAAATAATCATAATTGGAGCAATGATAGCAGACTCTCAATGGGAGCAATGTTCCAAGAAGGAAATTGACAATGAAGAAATGAAGAAGAGTGTTGTCGGCTGCTTACGATGCCTAACATTTCTCAAATTGTTAGTGTTAGCAGCAAGTACACGGCAAGACGTGGAAAACACTAAAATGTTACCTGAGATTGAAAGGCAAACTAAGTTATGGTTTGATCTATGGAGTCTAAAGATTGAAGTCTGGTGGTTATATGGATTTGGAGTATGTTGGAGACCTTGGCAGAATAACTAAGTTCTTTGCCTGGTTACACCTTTAATCTATGTAATTGCGCTGTTAACTGGAAAGCAAGCCTTCGACATGTAATTGCTTTGCCAAATATAGAGGCTGAATACACAACAATAGCAGAATCTCTAAAGGGGGCATTTGGCTAGAATGAATGATCTCGCAGCTATGGCACGCTTTGAATTAGTTACAATGTATTCTATAGCTAAAATGCTCTTCGTCTAAGTAAAAATCAAACAAATCATAAGAGCACTAAGTATATGGATTTAAAATTTGTAGCATTCTAAGGCTTAAGGTTTCAGTACAAATTGCGAAGCTTTTGAAGGTGCATTAAGCCTGACCATTTCCAGTCTATAGTTGGACTATAGATTGGAAAACAAGTCTTCACCTTGAACATGCTTTATCAACTATAGAGGTCAAAAACACTACATAGGAAGAAGCTCTGGAGATCATTTAACTAAAAGTAATGATCTCAAAATTAAGTCATGCTCAGAAGTCAATTACTTGTATTATGACAGTTAAAAGTGTTATTCGTCCTATAAATAAATCAGAAACATCACGAGAACTGAGAGGACTAAGCATATAGGTGCGAAATTGCACTCTACAGGTCTGAGGTTTTAAGAAGAGCTGTAAAGTTTCTGAAGGTGCACTATGCATGTACCATGAAAAATGTTTGGACTATGTTGGAGCTTGGCAGGGATTAAGTTGCAGCAACCGATCATAGGAAATAAGGAAAAGTAAATCAATAGCCTTTCTAGGGCTGTTGATTCATAACTAAGAGAAAAATTGGGGAGTATTTCTTCTAAAAAGTTTTTCTCTATAGAGTGATAATCAATCTTGTGATCTTGTATTTGACAACTAGTAAAGCAATTAGTATGATTCTTGGATGGAAGTAGGTCACGTTATGATTTTGAACCATCAAATCTTTTGTTGTTAATTGTTCCTAATCGATTTGTTTTGGGCGCTTTTTAGCGATTGATTTAAGATTTTAACATCGTGCTCTTATTGTTTCTGTTAGTTTTCTGTTATGAGGGTTCCATTTGAGTGTAGAATCATTTGAAACCCAACAATTGGTATCAAACTCAAGGTGAATGACTAACGATAGAGGGCCACGATTAGGGGGTGGGAATAAATCAGTTTGGTTTAAAAAATTATGAACCAAATTCAGTCAAAATAATTCGGTTCGTTTTGGTTAAAAAAATTTAGTATTTTTTCTTTTATATGGTCTAAGATTTTATATTTTTACCTTAGTTTGCCTATGAATTTTGGCCTTATCTTCTTCTCTACCAAAAACTTCACGTTCTGGTGGGACACTCGAACTGGGTGGCCTCTGGTGTGCAGCAGCAGCAGTTGATGATGCCCCTTCAGGAATCCGTTGCAGCTCAAGTTCGATTCTATCTTTGCAGAGTTGCTCCAACCGGACAGTAATTTCGTCAATCTTGATACTCATGCTATAACTGAACCTAACAGCATTCGGATTCAAACTAGCCGGGATGAAACTGAGAAGCTGGCCAGAGCTATCCTGATTTTGCGCCATCAACTTGCTTTCCAAAGCTTGAGTAGCAAACTTATCAAGAATGTCCTTAGCGTCATAAGCCAAGTCTTGGAGATCGTCCAGCCACATCTTCACAGCCTCGTCAGTCAGTTGCTTCTCCTCTGCATCGTTGAGCACCCCCTGAATCATCTTCAGCTTTCTTTCCCACTTCTTGAGCTTGGAATCGACCCCGCCTCCAAGTTGACGGACAAATCTGAGCAAATCACGGGAAGCCAACCTGTCAAACACCGGAAAGAAGGCGTTGAGTAAGATCTCTCCAACAGCAACCATGGTTCCGTTTTGTCAGAAATAAAGGAATCAGAATCGTCACCAACAATGAAATTATAATTGATAACAAAACTGAAATTGTTTTGATGTATGGAATACTGAAAATTGACGAATAGAGATAAGACTGACCATGTGGTGTGGTCCCAGTGGACTCCACCATACAGTCAATATTGGAATGCCAGCCTGCAAAGCTCATACACTTTCTTTTGTCATTGTCAAGTTCTCATCAATTAGTCACATGTAGGGTCATAGGAAATTTACTTCCAGTAAATTATCACTGAAATTTAAATGTGTGTTTGATCTGCCTCATTTTTACAGCCTCTAGCAACATATAATACAGTAGCTTCTGCAAACTCATAACTCTATCAAAATTCATAAGCATACAACAGGGCAGGAAGTTGATTAAGTCTTGCATTAGGCTATTTGTTAACAGTTAAAGCCACTCTAAATTCTCACCTTAACAAAGGAGATTTTGTGTCACTCCTTCGAAACCAAAATGAAATACTATCAGCTGCAATGAATGCAGCTCAGGGAAACATCAAGGTCAGAGATGAAAACTTCATTCATCAAGTAAGTTGCACGGAAATGTATTTTCCAGCTCTAGATAGAAACATTCACACTTGCTTACCTTTCAAAGAAACATGAGACTTTTATTTCCACAAGCAAGCAAACAAACGATAATAGAGTATTGGAGTGTAGTGGTCGTAATTCAATGAAAAGCTTTTATTTCCTTTACAAACCGCGTTTTTTTTAAACCCTTTTTTGCACTTTTTTCACTGGTCTCTAAGTCCAGCTGATAGTGTCATTTGCATAATTATTTCAGCTGATTGAATTAATGCAAACCCGGTCTTGGAGGTATAGTTCTTGATGTTGGTGGCTTTTCGAGTATACAGCATCCAACTACCCTGCAGGGTAAGTCTTAAAAGTTTAAACCTTTGCATCAACAAACCATTTCGCTGCATCAAAATTGCAAGCGTTTCACAATAATTGCGGGCATAAGTGTACTCACAAGTTTTGCGTCGTGAAGAATGAAGGATTCTGAAGTTTGTCAAGTTAGCCAAGCATCTTGATAAGCTTCTCTAAATCTCTGGCAAATATTGGTGTTCTTAAGTCACAGGCAAAACAAATAAAGCAAATTAAATGCAAAAGATACCACAGATACTGTAACTGCCAAAATATAATACAGTAGATTCTACCAATGCTAAAACAGAAAACAACATTGGATACATAACTAACCAAAAAGTTGCAAATTTCTTAAATGTGTTTTTCATGAAAGTTAACATGTGAGGGTCCATACACTATGTCATCGAATAGGTACTGCTATTCTTCTTCCGTCCAAAAGCAATTCCTTTTGGATTGATCAAATTCAGATGCAAGGATCTACAAATAAAATGATCGTGCAAAAGCAAATTATTGGATTCTTACGAGAGAATTCACAAGTCCCTTTATCTGAAAACTACACATCTTTCTAGCTCCTGGAACAGAAGGCACTAACAAAGTCGTATTAAAATTAAAGTTAAATTTGCCAGTTTAAAATGCAAGATCTACAGAAGTGAAAAAATATCCAGTCATGCCTCCGATTAAATATCCACCGGAAAGCCACTCAAATATATATATATTTTTTTAGGTGAAGGCTAAAAATGATGGTAATCTGAGAACAAACTGGAGAAAATTTCGAATGTATAATATATAGCAAATATCAGAATTTGACTATGCATGAATTTCATTTGATTTCCTTACACCAATATGCATTCCAAAAATCACTGAGTTGAAAAAACTGTGTAAAGTTCAGGTTCACTGACGAAGTGACCAGGTATTTGTGCTTGCACCAAATTGGATTTATAATTATACAGAAAACAGAACTGAAAAATTATTATTTAAAAAATAAAACTAATAGGAGATCGTTATAGTGGATAACAGAAATCTACTCCTCTGATTCGGGATCGTATATGAATTTTTCGTCTATCTCAACGCAAGGGATGTGAGCAATTTTGGGCCACTCTTTTCCTTGATCTCTTTTGCACGCTTTTTCAAGCTTTGGACAATGATTAATGAGTAATTTCAAAAGTGAGGATGGAAGGCCCACCTCTGGAAATGATGTGAGATTCGGGCAGTTCGAGATCATCAAAGTTTCAAGAGACGCGAGGCTCTGAAAACCCGTCGAAGAGAGAGATATCAATTTTTTGAATCCCGAAAGGTGCAGAGCAGGGAGAGAGGTGGGCAGCATCATTCCTATCTCCTCGTCTGGAAAACACTCTGCTTCATCATCACATCCAATAATCAGGAGGCGTTTAAGAGAGGTAAGCCTGTGCAACCCCCACTGGACGTGTGTCTTATACAATTTGAAATTTCCAATTACAAGTGCTGTTAGATTGGTAGGAAAACCTTCTTCTGGAAACGATACAAGATTTGGACACATCTGTATGCCTATACCTCGAAGAGAGTTGAGTTTGTGCATGTCATTGGGCAGGGCTTCGAGCTTCTCACATCTGCAAACGTAAACCCTTGAAATGGCGTTGGGAAGCCCTCTTTCTGGGAAGGAAACAAGACTTGGACATTTCCGTATATAAATGCTCCGTAAACATTTAAGATTGGGCAGGCCATCCGGTAATGACTCCAGCTTTGGACAATTCTCTATCTTGAGGTATTCAAGCGCCTCAAGGAATTGGACACCCGATGATAAATTGGTGAGCTCTGGGCAGTTCCCTATTATCAGGTGTTGCAGCATCACTGGGGAAGACGAGGATGAAGGAGAAGAAGAAGAAGCATCCTCTTCATCATCGAACAGACGTTGCAATTTCTCACAATTTTCTATCTCAAGCCTTTTTAAGGGATGCTGGTAGCCTCCGTCTTGCGATGAATGTTAGAGAGTTGCAATCTCTGATACACAACCTTTACAGTTGTGAATTGTTTTCCATCATTTCCTCGGGTAAGGATTTGAAAGCAGTGCTGTTGTAAATTCGAAGAGAGCGCAGATTTCTGGGAAAGAAATTGATCTCTGGAACCGAAACAAGACGGACGCAACTTTCTTCAATTGATACCTCGTCATTGCGAGCGAGCAAATGTAGCCCTGGTTCAATAAAAGTACTCCATGACTTGAGCTGTTCAGAATTGCCAATTACCAAAGTTTCTAATAATTTTCCAAACTCCAAAACATTTGTAGTAGTCATGGGCTTTGGCAGTGAAATGCCAGCTGGACCATCGTATAGCATCCCCTTGCATCCATTCATGTCTAAGGAACTATTTGAAATAATCACAGACTTTATCAACTCAAAATCAATTAGAGTCCCGCACACTAGCTCCTTGCACTCATCAACTTCTAATCTGCAGAGCATCGGATAACTTGACAATGGAACTACCAACTTTTCACATTTACTAACAACAAGTGTCTCCAAGGAAGGCGGGAGCTCAGGCAGTTCTCCAGAGAGTTGGGGACATTCTGCAATGGAAAGTTCTTGGAGACAAGGAAATATTTCAACAGGCTCATTTCCTTTGATATTGGTGTTCCAATGCTGCCATTCTGGCAAACTCTCAAAACTTAGAATCTCCAATGATGGAAAAGGCATTGAGAAACCCTCCCCATAAACCTCAGACTCTATGCTTTTTAGTTTCTTCAGCCCTTTAACAGCAATGTGCTTAAGTGAACTCATCAGGCCAAGCGATGGCAGAGCCACACAACTGTCACAGTTCTCCAATTTAAGGACCTTCATCTTGGAAAACGAATGCTGTCCGATCCAAGGTGGAAATCTTGCACCGCCATAGTGCTTGATTGCCAGCTCTTTTATACGTTCATGAGGTTGTAGAGTGTCAAGTACCTTCTCTTCTAGTACTGCATCCCGAGGACTGTCAGATTGAGACCCCCATTCTAGAGTCAATGCTTCAAGATTGTGCTTCTCACATAATGCGGCTTCTCTTGCATTCTGTGGACTATTCACATTCTCTAATCCAGCAATGCAGAGTTCATCACAAAGAAGGTCTAAACTTTTTAAATCTTCCAAACCAGATGCAGATTCACCCTTGCCTACAATAAAATTGGACAATGTTTGAAGCTTCTTCAACTCTTTCATTCCAAATGGCATCTCCTTCAGCAACTTCGCACCTCTTATATCGAGGTGACGTAAATTGATCAAATTCCCCATTTTCTGCGGAAGCTTTATCAAACAGGAACAATTTCTTAATATCAAAATTTCCAAGTTAAGCAATTTGCATGTTGACTCAGGTAAACTTCTTATGTCAGTGTCAGCAAGGTTGAGGAACCTTAGAAGTCTCAAATATTCAAATGGAATTGGTAACTCACCGATACGGTATCCTTGTAAAGAGAGCATTCTCAACATTTTGAACTTCGGCAGCAAATCAGATAGAACCGTACGAGTTATGTAACTAGTATTAGAGCCACCTCTTATGCGTAAGCGTAATGGCAAGAATGTTCGTAGATGTTCAATTTCATTGAAAACCTCGAACATATTTTTACCATCAAATTCACCACAAGCATAGGAAGAATGGCGAACTCTTTCAAATCTGCTTGACGACAAGTTGGTGGACTCCTCTAACCTAAAAATGGTCCCTCTAGAAACCAATTCAGCAAGATCATGGATAAGGCCGTGCATTACAAATTTAGAACTACCAGAGCTGGTTTGTTGAAAAATAGACCTTGACACTAGATCATGAAAGCACTTGCTGCCCAAATCTTCCAGCTGCTCACTGTTTCGTGACTGTCGAATAATTCCTCCAACCATCCATAAGAAAGTCAGCTCCTTCTGATTGAATTCACAATCTTTTGGAACGATTGCACAGTAAGCGAAACATCTTTTCAAATGAGAAGGAAGATGATGGTAACTCAGTCTTAATACTGGGAGAACCCCACTTTGTTGAGGTAAATCCCATATTTTGCTCTCTAATATATCATCCCACGCATCATGCCTCGTCGTACGCAAAAGGCCTCCGAGTGTTTTTGCAGCAAGGGCAAAGCCTCCACATTTGCCAACAACTTTCTTGCGGAATGATTCTGAGATTTCAAGTGCATTATGATCTCTACCCTCCAATGCATGCGTTTTGAAAATAGACTAGCAATCATCGTCTAACAGTCTCTTGAGATTATAATGTTCAATTGGTCCCATTATTGATGCAACATTTGAATTGCGTGTGGTGACGATCATCTTACTGTTTGGTGCAGCTGCCAAGAATGGAGCTTTTAAGTCTACCCACGAGCTGTAGTCCTCGTTCCAAACATCATCTAAGACCAACAAGAATCTTTTTCCGTCCACAGCTACTTTCAATTCAACCTGCACTTCATTTAAACTGTTTAGAAGACAAGGCCTGCGGGTGATTGACTCGAGAAGTGTCTTTGAGATGCCCAAAACATCAAAGACGTCAGATACGCAAACCCATGCTTTTACATCAAACTTGGAATCTCCAACGGCCTTGTCATTGTAAACCGCCCGAGCAAGAGTTGTTTTTCCAATCCCAGCCATGCCAACAATGGGTATTACAACAAAGTTAGCATGATCACTTAGGGTATCGGCTAATAACATATCAAGAATTTTGGCCTTATCTTCTTCTCTTCAAAATACTTCACGTTCTATTGGGACACTCGAACTGGGTGGCCTCTGGTGTGCAGCAGCAGCAGTTGATGATGCCTCTCCGGTAATCCGTTGCAGTCCAAGTTCAATTCTTTCTTGGCAGAGTTGCTCCAGCCGGCTAGTAATATCTTTAAGCTTGGGCCCCATGCTATAATTGAACATAATAGCATTCGGATTCAAACTAGTCGGGATGAAACTGAGAACCTGGCCAGAGCTATCCTGATTTTGCTCCATCAACTTGCTTTCCAAGGCTTGAGTAGCAAACTCATCAAGAATGTCCTCAGCGTCATAAGCCAAGTCTTGGAGATCGTCCAGCCACATCTTCACAGCCTCGTCAGTCAGTTGCTTCTCCTCTGCATCGTTGAGCACCGCCTGAATCATCTTCAGCTTTCTTTCCCACTTCTTGAGCTCGGAATCGACCCTGCCTCTAAGTTGACGGACAAAGCTGAGCAAATCACGGGAAGCCAACCTGTCAAACAACACCTGAAAGAAGGCGTTGAGTAAGATCTCTCCCACAGCAACCATGGTTCCTTTTTGTCAGAAAGAAAGGAATCAGAATCGTCACCAACAATGAAATTGTTCGGGGGTATTTTGGCAGGACCAGCCAAGACGACCAGGCACTTGGAAGTAGGGTGTGTCTCGACCAAGACGGACAGAGGAGAATGGAACTTGCGGCAAGGAGCAGAAGCAGGACCTCCTTGCTCGCGCCCACGCGTACTGACCGAGAAGTTAACCTGTTGGTGAAGGCAAAACGCCATTTTCTGCTAGAGCTCACGGCGAGGAGACCCAGTCAACGGCGGTTAGAATGACGTGTTCACTAACCCGAGACTCAAGGCACGAAAGCAACGCAAGCCGCGCGACTGCCCGTTACTGCAGTAATGGGGATATACGCTACTGACCGTTACTGCAATAATGGAGAGATAGTGGGCGTAAATGGGGGGACGGTTTGGATCCTCAGGAGGCCTATAAAAAGGTCGCCGGCGAAGGTAAAAGGGTTGGATTTTTTATGACTCTAAAAGACTAAAAAGCAAACGATTCATAACTGATAAAAAACAAAAGGCCAAGAGATTCACGGCCTATCTTTCCCGAAAATCTTCTTATCTGACTTGAGCGTCGGAGGGTTTCTGCCGGGAAAACAACCGGCGCACTCTGACTTGATCTGTAGACGCAGGGAATTGAGGAAAGCAAGCTGTGCGAGGAGGAGTTCTGGTCGTATTGCATTGAACGAGCAGGAATCCAGGTTGTAAGGGGCATCACCAGAATTCTGCATCAACATTTCGGCGCCGTTTGTGGGGACTCGAAAGAAAAGCCTCTGGTGACAGTAAGGAGAAACAATGGAGATCGGTGGAGGTAGTGCACAAAGAGGTGGCGAGAGGTTGAACGACTCCGTGACATTGAGGAAGATTGCCAACGAAGCACGGGAGAGGGCCATGTTCGATAGGATGAAAGGATGGAAAGACAGATGGAGACCCTAACAACCATCTTGCATGAATTGCGTAACGAACGAAGGGAGATTCATGAGGAGGGGGTAAGAGTTGATAGAATAACAGCAGGTCGTGATAGTACGAGGCGGAATGAAACTACCAGAAGATGTGGTGACGACGGAAGTAATGTCCCTCGGAGGGAAGAACACTCCCCAGTGAGACCGAGTTGTGGTGAGGGAGCCGGGATCGCAGATGCGGAGGAGACAGAGCTCCGACAACACCTGCATGATGTCGAGCAGGAACGAGACGAAGTTGCAGCTCGAGATCCTGGTCGAGCGGTGCAGTTGGAGGAGGAGGTGCGCAGACTAGCGCAGGTGATCGACGACATGCAGGGAAGGAGCAGGGCTCCCGGTTGGAGGATAATGTTAGATGGGGAATCACCACTCGTAGCCGAGATCATGAGGGTAGTAATTCCGAGAGACTTTCGTCTTCCAGACCTTAGATACTCGGGGCGAACTGACCCATTAGCGCACATTGAGCGCTTCAACGACATAACAGGGGTGCAAGGGTTATCGCAAGCTCAGAGGTGCAGGGTATTCCCGTTATCCTTGGAGGGGCGTGCACGCGAGTGGTACAGGAAGCTTCCTCGAGGGAGCATCAGGACTTTCGAACAGATGTGCCAGGAGTTTGCAGAACAATTCCGGGGAGCGATGGCACCAGAAGATGATATGATGGAATTGAAGAGTATGAAACATGGGGAGCAAGAAACCTTGAGAGACTTCATCAAGAGGTATCACCGGGCAGTTCTCGATTTGGGCGCCTTCAACCACCCTCAGGCGTTAAGGGGATTAAAAGAGGGAGTGAAAATTGGAAGGCTGTGGTATAACTTGAGAAGTCCACTCATTCAGACATATGCAGCTGCATACGAGCAGGCCAAGCGAGATATGGAGATCGAGGAGGAAAAGGCTGCTTGGATTAAGATAGACCAACTGGAGGGACTAGGGAAGAAAGAGAAGAGGCCAGTACCAGGAAGTGGGCCGATGAGGAGGAAGGATCACCAGATACCTGGTAGTAATGCAACTGGTCGGGCAGCTGCTTACCAGCCTCATCAGAGGCCACCACAGTACCAGCGCAGCAGAGCACCACCTCCTCGGTCGCCAGTTAGGGAACCATGGAGACGACATGACTCAGCATATGGTAATCGTCATCCCTAGTCCTACAGTAATGGGGGGAACCGACCAGAAGCGCTGCCACCACCGCCAACTCAGAGTGGAACAAACAGGGAAAGGGCGGTGCATGTGATCGACTAGAACCAGGATTATGGTCGATACACCACTTTGAAGGTCTCCCTGGACGAGGTGTATGAGGCTATAAGGGACCGAGGATTGCTGCATCCCCCTGCTCCGATAACCAAGTTGGCCAGCAGGAGAGATATGGAGCGCTATTGTAAGTTCCATGAGACTCATGGACATACCACTGCTGAATGCAGAGATCTCAAAACCCAGGTCGAGGATTTGGTGAGAAATCGCTACCTGGATGAATTTGTAGATGGGGGTTTTCCGAGGGAGGCCTCAGCATATGAGGGGGAGCAGAGTAACAGGAGTTTGAGGCGCGAGCAGCCTCGTGTGAGGGTGATAGCTGGCGGCCCGACGTTGGCCGGAGATTCCAACAGATCGAGAAAGAACTATGCTAGATATGCCATGACTAGCAAAGAAGTACTCTTCAACACCCCAGCGGCTAAGCGAGCAAGAGTAAGGCAGGTCCCAATCATGTGGACTGATGAGGACGAAGAGGGAATTTTATATCCCCACGAGGATGCCCTGGTCATTAAAGCCACTGTGGCGAGCAAGAAGTTTGATCGTATTTTGGTGGACACTGGGAGCTCGGTAGATGTGCTATTCAAGTCGACTCTGGAGCAAATGGGATTGGCGGATCTAAAATTGGAATACACTAATACCTCCCTAAAGGGGTTTGGAGGTGGGAAGCTGGTCCCTTTAGGCGTGGTTGAACTACCAGTCACGATTGGAAACTCTCCAACGGAAATGACAACGATGCTGGACTTTGTGGTAGTGGATGAGGAAGGACCTTACCAGATGATCTTGGGCCGACCATTTCTGAGGGTGACTAAAGCGGTGCTGTCCAACCATTACCTGGCCATGAAGTATCGGGTAAACGGGCTCGTAGGAGTGGTGCGAGGCGACCAGAGAATTGCACGGAGCTGTTATTCCTCAGCGGCAAAGGAGGCCATGCAGATAACGTCCCTTGATAGCCGACTGGAGAACAAGAACGGTAGACAAGAGCCTGTCGAGGAGTTGAAGACAGTAGCACTGGGACCAGATAATCCAGGCAAAACGATCAAGATTGGATCGAGGTTAAAGGGGGAGCAGCAGAAGGAGTTGGTGCAATGCCTACAGGCTTATGCAGATGTCTTTGCATGGACGCATGAAGACATGCCAGGGATTGATCCAGAGGTTGCATGCCACAAACTGGCAATAAAGAAAGGGGCGAAGGCAGTAAGGCAGAAGAGGAGATGC
Organism: Citrus australasica; assembly: GCA_029618585.1. Classification (NCBI taxonomy): domain Eukaryota; kingdom Viridiplantae; phylum Streptophyta; class Magnoliopsida; order Sapindales; family Rutaceae; genus Citrus; species Citrus australasica. Next base: position 31,500,956 of record JARCIV010000003.1, on the reverse strand, counting down.
TTTAACCAGGAAAGATACGACGCCATAAATGGCGAGGTTGAGAAGCTCTTGAAAGCAGGTTTCATCCGGGAAGTCAACTACCCCGAGTGGATATCCAACGTAGTGCTGGTAAAAAAGGCAAACGGCAAGTGGAGAATGTGTGTGGATTTCACGGACCTGAATAAGGCATGCCCGAAAGATAGCTTCCCATTGCCAAAGATTGACCAGCTCGTAGACTCAACAGTTGGACATGGTCTGCTCAGCTTCATGGATGCATTCTCGGGATACAACCAAATCCCTATGTTTGGGCAAGACGAGGAGAGTAAGGCATTTATCACCAACCAGGGTTTGTTCTGCTACAAGGTAATGCCGTTCGGTTTGAAAAATGCGGGTGCTACATACCAGAGGCTGGTAAATAAGATTTTTAAACCGCTAATCGGAAGAACAATGGAAGTGTATGTAGATGACATGATTACCAAGTCCAAACTCCCAGAAGAACATGTCAAGCAACTCGAGGAGACATTTCTGCTTCTGAGGAAATACAAGATGAAGCTCAACCCGGAGAAGTGTGCTTTTGGGGTTGAATCTGGGAAATTCCTCGGGTTCATGGTCAGTCACAGGGGGATCGAGGCGAATCCCGAAAAAATCTAAGCAATCATCTAGATGAAGTCTCCTCGTAACCTTAAGGAAATGCAAAGCTTAACGGGGAGGGTCGCAGCCTTGAACCGATTCATATCTAAGGCCACAGATAAATGCCAGCCATTCTTTCAAGTAATAAAGAAAGGGAAGAAAACAGACTGGACCCAAGAGTGCGAGGAGGCCTTTCAGAACCTAAAGCTATACCTGCAGCGAGCACCTCTGCTATCCACGCCGAGAGAGGGGGACAAGTTATCGTTGTATTTGGCGGTATCCGACCGTGCCACGAGCTCTGTCCTAGTAAGAGAGGAAGATGGGGTTCAATACCCGATATACTATACCAGCAAGGCCTTGCTTGATGCTGAAACCCGATATCCGCCATTGGAGAAGTGGGCTCTTGCTCTCGTCGTTGCTGCTCGCAAGCTGAGACCGTACTTCCAAGCTTTCCTTATCTCGGTAATAACAAACCAACCGTTACGACAAACTCTACATAAACCAGATTCCTCTGGTCGGCTCGTGAAGTGGGCTATAGAGCTGAGTGAGTTTGACATTGACTACAAACCACGAGCAGCAGTTAAGGCACAGGCGATGGCTGATTTCATAGCAGAGTTTGCAGAGCCTGAGGTTGGTTCAAAACAGCTCGATAATGCTACAGATAGCAGTGAAGCCCAAGTATGGCAGATGTTTGTTGATGGATCGTCTGGGGAGCAGGGATCGGGAGCCGGAATTGTCCTAAAAGGACCAGAGGGAGAGGAGATTTCCTATGCTGTGAAGTTTGGTTTTGCAGCTACGAATAACCAGGCAGAGTATGAAGCCTTGATAGCAGGATTGGAATTGGCTAAGGCCGTGAAAGCAGAGAAAATAAAGGTCAAGACCGATTCCCAGCTGGTGGCGAATCATGTTAACGAAAAGTTTCAGCCTAGAGAGGAGAAAATGGAACAGTATCTGAAGGTTGTCAGACGGATGATAGAAAAATTTCAAGCAGTTGAGGTGGTACAGATCCCTAGGGAACAAAACAGCCGAGCAGACATCTTGGCCCGGATGGCAGCGGTGGCAGACCCAAAAATGCCAAAGTCGATCCCCTTGGAAGTTAAGACCAGCTCGAGCATCGAGCAGAAGCTGGAAGTTTTGAGGCTAGAGCAGAATAGCTCGTGGATGGACCCCTTGATTACATATCTTAGAGACGGGATATTACCACCAGACAAGCTGCGAGCCCGGAAGATCAGAGCCCAGGCCGCAAGGTATACATTGATCGATGGGGTGCTATATCGACGAGGGTATACACTCCCTTTCCTTCGATGCTTGGATGAGGATGACGCGGATTATGTGATGAGAGAAATGCATGAGGGGATTTGTGGGAACCATTCTGGTGGGAGATCCTTGGCCCATAAAGTTCTGAGGCAGGGATATTTTTGGCCAACAATGCATCGGGATGCACAAGAGAAGACCAGGAGCTGTACAAGTTGTCAAAGTTTTGCAAACTTCTCCAACAAGCCACCAGAGAAACTCACTTCAATGGCATCCCCTTGGCCGTTTGCTCAGTGGGGAATAGACCTGATCGGTCCAATGCCAAAGGGACGAGGAGCAGCAACACATGCAATAGTCGCGATCGACTATTTCACGAAATGGATAGAAGTAGAAGCCCTTAGCAGCATCACGGAGAAAAAGACAACCGATTTTGTGTGGAGAAATCTGGTCTGCCGATATGGGATCCCCTATGCCTTGGTAACGGACAATGGCAGGCAGTTCGATAATCACAACTTCAGAGATTTCTGCCAAAACCTCGGCATAGAGTTGAAATATTGTTCGCCTGCCCACCCACAGTCTAATGGGCAAGTAGAAGCAGCCAACAAGACAATCAAGCGGCTCATTAAAACCAGGCTGGGAGCAAAGAAGGGAGCTTGGGTTGATGAACTACCAGGAGTGCTATGGGCGTATAGGACTACCCATAAGACAGCTACCGGGGAAACGCCATTTGCTCTGGCATTCGGGCACGAGGCAGTCGTACCAGCAGAGATAGAAACTGCCACTCATCGGACAGAACACTTTGACGAACAAGAGAATAACGACCAGATGTGCTTAAATCTGGACCTGCTAGCTGAGAAGAGGGAGCAGGCATCGAGGCGGGTAGACATGTACCAGCAGAGGGTCGGTCGTTATTACAACCAGAAGGTGAATGTGAGGCAGTTCAGGGTTGGAGATTGGGTGCTGCGGAGAGTGAATCAGAATACCAAAGATTCAACCCAAGGAGTACTCGGACCAAACTGGGAAGGGCCTTACAGGGTCAAGCAGCTAGTTGGACCCGGAGCTTACAAACTGGTTCGAGCAGATGGCCACGAGGTGAAGCGCCCATGGAACGCGGTGCATCTTAGAAAATATTTTCAATAAGAGCTGTAAGCATTTCAAGAAATATTTATGCTCGTAATTATTGCTGCATCTTTTATGCTTTATTTATTTTACTTCAAGCAATACCATGTAAGCTGAGTGTAATGAGATATCAATGAACGAGGAAATTCAGATTATCGTGCCATCCAGGAATTTACTTAACACGTGTAAAGGCTCAAGTCTCAAAGCCTGTTTTATGGCGAGACCGAAGCCAAGCATGCCAGGATCTGCTCGACCACGTGAAGGCGAGTAGACTCCCAAATCCCCAATTTACTTAACGCGTGTAAAGACTCAAGTCTCAAAGCCTGTTTTATGGCGAGACCGAAGCCAAGCATGCCAGGATCTGCTCGATCACGTAAAGGCGAGCAGACTCCTAAATTCCCAATTTACTTAAGGCGTGTAAAGGCTCAAGTCTCAAAGCCTGTTCTATGGCGAGACCGAAGCCAAGCATTCCCGAATCTGCTCGACCATGAGAAGGCGAGCGGCATGCAAATGCTCGCTAAGTTAAAACGCCTGTTTTACGGCGAGACCAAAAGCGAAGCATGCCAAGATTTTCTCGACCTGACAAGGTTGAGCAAATATCCAAAGTAATGAAAATATTTAAAACACAATGAAAGGAGAAAACGGACAATATTGTATTTTATTAAGCTTAAGGACTGTTACATATAACATCCAAAAAGACAAGTCAAAACTTAAGCAGAGGGTGGGTCAGTAGGCTGAGCAGTCTCCTTAGTAAGCTGTACCACGCCAGGTGCAGGTGGAGTATCACCCGTTGCGCCTGGAGGAGTACTCGCATCATCAGGTGCAGCAGGATCAGTGCGAGGAGGAGTGCTCGTCTCACTAGGTGCAGCAGGGTCAACGCGAGGAGGGGAGTTTTCCTTGACCACGATCGGTTCCACCTCCTCGCCATCCTCTTTAGCATCCTCCTCATCCATGTGCTGAGAAACAGCTTCTGCAAAACCATCCATATTGAGATCTGGATATTGCTTCCCAAGGACGACCATGATGCTGCGGTAGGAATGTCGAAGCCCCTGGTTGTAACGGAGTTCAGCTTCATTCTCTATGCCCTCGAGCTGGGTCTGGTGGGACTCGCGGAGAGACTCGAGTTGAGCCTCATACATGGCCTTCTGCCATCTCAGTTCTTCCTGCACCTTGCCCAGTTCCTCATCGAGAGTGACAGCCTTAGCTTGGGCAACGGCTTCCTTCTCCAGCAGCTTCAAATTCTGGAGGTTCAAATCCACAGCTTTCTTCTCGGCCTTGTTGGCTTTGGTGACCGCCGCTTTCTTCTATTCCTGCAGCTTTTTCTCAAAGCGGTTAGACTTGGCCTGATAGTAAGCAAGCATGCAGCTGAGGTGGATGGCGCTGAATTGCATAGAACACATCAGGTCCGGTAAAGCCATGCTGGAAAACTCCTCCACATCCTTCTTGCTCACATGTTGGGAAAGGTCGTTCATATAGGAGACCAGGTAGTCAGGAATACAGGGTGTAGGCTTCTTGGAACCAGAGGAAGAAGCTGGATCAGTGGCTGCACCGTTGCTCCCTACGACGACAGTAGAAGGAGGTGGCAGGGTCTTCAGGGGAGGAGCCTGCTCTGCTACGTTGGCTCGCTTCGCAGCTGGAGCTCCCTTATCCTTGCCCTTCTTGGAAGTCTGAGGACGAACACGCTTCCTGGCCAAAGCTGCAATCACGACATCTTCCATTGGGTGGCCGGTAGCTACTAAACCAGATTCGACCAAGTTCTCTAGAGTCAGCAGATCTCTATAGGAGCAGGAATTGGCTAGTACAGACTCCACTAGCTTGAGCGGCTCGGGTTTAAGTGGGTAATGAACACCCCAAGAACCTGCAGTGCGAGCAGAAATTTGATTAGAATCAAAGCAAAGAAAACAGGAGCTACTGTGAAATAAATACACCTAAAGCGAGCAGGCAACCTGGGACTACGAATCGGGAGGGGACGCGATAGTTCGTCCCATCAATCTGAGCAATTTGACCCCAGGGACCCCCAGCAAAAAAGAACTTCCTTTTCCAAGCCCCACCTCCTCATGTTGGAAGGTCAGTTACGGGTTTCCTGCCTTTGGCACTGGATTGAAAGTAGTACCAGCCAGCATCTTTGGGGCTGCTCTTTAGTTGGTAAAGGTGCTTCACGTCGTCAATTGTGGGCTCGCTTTGACAACATCTGTCCCACAGAACGAACAGACCAGAGAGCACCCTTCACCTATTAGGGTTCAGCTGACCAGGAGACAAATTTAACCCGCTAAATATGCGGGCAAAATATGGATGTAGAGGGCATCTCAATCCATACTTAAAGCTTTCCAGAAACAAAGTAACAAAACCTGGGGGAGGCCGACTAGGGGTGTCATTCTTCCCTGGGACCCTAAGGAGTATATCACTAGGGATCCCGTACTGACTCTGAAGGACAGCAAGCTCATCAAACGTGGTCGTGCAAGTGATGAAGTCAATGGCATAATCTCGTGCTAAAGTTCTCCCCCCTGCCATACTCCTCGTTTCTGGTCGTGTTGCTCCTGGTAAGGGCCTCCCACCCGACTCTCCTCCCTCTTCCTCACTTAGGGTATCTGATGAGCCGGATGGTCCAACGTTACCACTATTTCGGCCCGAGGAGGTTGATTCGGGGGACATTCTCCTAGCCCTAGTCCCGATGTCAGACCTGCTGGGTTCTAAGGGGATCCTAGGGTCAAAGGAAGCGTCGGCGAGCAGACTGGGTAAGAAGTCCAACCCGTCGTCATCGTCGATCTCAATGATTTTTTCTTTGCCTTTCGACATTTCCTAATCTACAACCCTGGCACCACCATCGACTAATACCCAGACAAAAGAAAAAGAAAGAGAGGTGTCTACAACTATTAAAAAACGAGGAAATAGAGGTGATACCTGAAGAATTGGTCGTCGAAGAGGAGGTCCTAGTCGGAGTGAGTGTTTCGACCGGAGGGAATCAATGTTGGAGGTGTATTTGCTGAAAATCGTTCGCCGGAAAATAGAGAAAATGGTGAATGCTTTGGGAAAAAATGTTTTGAAGTATCCAAACGAATAAGGACGTTTGGGCTGCCAGCATTTAAATGGCACCAGATCCCGAGGGTTTGCGGCTCTTGGCTTGAAATTCAAACGAAGGGCTAGATTTCCGCCACGTCATTTCATCCGCAATTAAATGCGACATGACTCTTGGAAGCTTTTCCCGCCCAATGCAAGCCAGAACTATCGAGTTTCTACTGTCGGTTCACTTCGTTAACCAACACCAGAAACTGGGGGACCTGTGTTCGGGGGTATTTTGGCAGGACCAGCCAAGACGACCAGGCACTTGGAAGTAGGGTGTGTCTCGACCAAGACGGACAGAGGAGAATGGAACTTGCGGCAGGGAGCAGAAGCAGGACCTCCTTGCTCGCGCCCACGTGTACTGACCGAGAAGTTAACCTGTTGGTGAAGGCAAAACGCCATTTTCTGCTAGAGCTCACGGCGAGGAGACCCAGTCAACGGCGGTTAGAATGACGTGTTCACTAACCCGAGACTCAAGGCACGAAAGCCACGCAAGCCGCGCGACTGCCCGTTACTGCAGTAATGGGGATATACGCTACTGACCGTTACTGCAATAATGGAGAGATAGTGGGCGTAAATGGGGGGACGGTTTGGATCCTCAGGAGGCCTATAAAAAGGTCGCCGGCGAAGGTAAAAGGGTTGGATTTTTTAAGACTCTAAAAGACTAAAAAGCAAACGATTCATAACTGATAAAAAACAAAAGGCCAAGAGATTCACGGCCTATCTTTCCCGAAAATCTTCTTATCTGACTTGAGCGTCGGAGGGTTTCCGCCGGGAAAACAACCGGCGCACTCTGACTTGATCTGTAGACGCAGGGAATTGAGGAAAGCAAGCTGTGCGAGGAGGAGTTCTGGTCGTATTGCATTGAACGAGCAGGAATCCAGGTTGTAAGGGGCATCACCAGAATTCTGCATCAACAGAAATTATAATTGATAACAAAACTGAAATTGGTTTGATGTATGGAATACTGAAAATTGAGGAATAGAGATAAGACTGACCATGTGGTGTGGTCCGAGTGGACTCCACCATACAGTCAATATTGGAATGCCAGCCTGTATAGCTCATACACTTTCTTTTGTCATTGTCAAGTTCTCATCAATTAGTCACATGTAGGGTCATAGGAAATTTACTTCCAGTAAGTTGTCACTGAAATTTAAATGTGTGTTTGATCTGGCTTTGATCTGCCTCATTTTTACAGCCTCTAGCAACATATAATACAGTAGCTTCTGCAAACTCATAACTCTATCAAAATTCATAAGCATACAAGAGGGCAGGAAGTTGATTAAGTCTTACATTAGGCTATTTGTTAACAGTTAAAGCCACTCTAAATTCTCACCTTAACAAAGGAGATTTTGTGTCACTCCTTCGAAAACAAAATAAAATACTATCAGCTGCAATGAATGCAGCTCAGGGAAACATCAAGGTCAGAGATGAAAACTTCATTCATCAAGTAAGTTGCACGGAAATGCATTTTCCAGCTCTAGATAGAAACATTCACACTTGCTTACCTTTCAAAGAAACATGAGACTTTTATTTCCACAAGCAGGCAAACAAACGATAATAGAGTATTGGAGTGTAGTGGTCGTAATTCAATGAAAAGCTTTTATTTCCTTTACAAACCGCTTTTTTTTTAAGGAAAATTCTATAATGCCGTAAATAAATTTACGGTATAGATATCGTAATAAACGTGAATCATTGGATTAGATCAATGGTACCTAATAATTATAATATAATAAAAGTATTTCAAAAATTTTCGTTAAAAGGATTACAACCGGTTAAACATTTATTTTAAAAAATTAACCGGTTAAAATTTCG